>CP144700.1:43649254-44974254 GCA_036885675.1 Vigna mungo | reverse complement strand
TGTATTTCACTATTCCAAGCTTGAGAATAATAGATCTGAAACGAGTGCGGTGAGGGAACTTGGTGAAGATGTTTGCGAGATGTTCTTCCAACCGAATGAGGAGTAAATGAAGAAACTTGGCTTGTCTTTTCTCACGAACAACGTGACATTCCAACTCTATATGCTTGGTTTGCTCATGAAAACTCTGGTTATGAGCAATGTGCCTATCTGCGTTGTTGTCACAATATAGGACAGCAGTAGCAATTGGTTCAACTTGGAGATCTTGAAGTAGATAGTGTAACCACTGCATCTCACATACGGTAGCAGCATGAGCTCTGTTCTATGCTTCTGTAGAAGACCTTGAGACTGTGCTTTGCTTATTTGACCTTCATGAAACAAGAGAACCACCCAAGAAAATGCAATAACCAATAGTGGACCTTTTCGTATTGGGACAAGTAGCCCAGTCCGAGTCACTAAAACCCTTTATTTGTAAGCTAGAATCAACAGCAAAGAAGAGTCCTTTAGAAGGACTTGATTTGACACATCTAAGGACATGCTGCAAGGCTTGATAATGGATTTAGTAGGTTCCTGCATAAACTGACTTAAAAGATTAACTGTAAAACACAAATCAGGCCTAGTACTAGTAAGATAAAAGAGTTTCCCTATTAATATTCGATAATCACTGGGATTATCCATATAATCTTTTGTCTTGTACAGAGAATTGCTGCTGCTCAAAAAGGGAGTAAAACTAGGTTTGCTCCCTAACATCCCTGTTTCCTCAAGAATGTCAAGGGCATACTTCCTTTGACATAGGTGTATTCCTTTCTTAGATCTAGCAACTTCAAAGCCCAGAAAGTACTTAAGTTCTCCTAGATCCTTAATCTAAAATTGATCGTTCAAAAGAGTCTTTATGAGGTTAATCTCATTCATGTAGTTTCCTGTTAAAACAACATCATCAACGTACACTAGTAAGGCAGTGAAATCTCTAGAAGTTTTCTTAAAAAAGAGTGAATGATCTGACTTAGATTGGACATATCCAGAAGAAATGAGAAACGTGGAGAGCTTGTTAAACCACTGTTTGCTGGCCTGTTTCAGGCCATACAAAGACTTGGTCAGCTTACAAACTTGTCCCTTTGTGTCAACATTCAAACCTGGTGGAAGATCCATATACACATCTTCATTCAAGTCTCCATGAAGAAAAGCATTGTCTACATCTAGTTGATGTAGGAACCAACTCTTAGAGGCTGCAAGAGCAAGTAAAAGCCTAATTGCAGTAAGTTTAGCAATAGGAGAAAAAATGTCTAGAAAATTTATTCCCTCTTGTTGGGTGTAGCCTTTGGCTACTAGCCGAGCCTTATATCTCTCAATAGAGCCATCAGCCTTGTGTTTTACCTTATAGACCCACCTATATCCAATAGATCTCTTCCCTGGAGGAAGTTTAGTAAAAAACCAGGTTCCATTGGCTTGTAGAGCCTGAATTTCTTTTTGCATGGCATCAACCCACTCAGGGCTGTTTTTAGCCTCTTCATAGGAATTAAATTATTTATTAGCAGTTATAGCAAGGGTATACTTTAATTGTTTATCAGAAAGAGATTTATAAGACAGAACACTTGTTATGGGGTAAGGAGTACTCAAGCCATTCTTGGCACACAAATAGGTAGATGGAGATTGGTCACTTTGTTGTACGTAGTTCTTCAAATATTCAGGAGTCTTTCTAATTCTGTTAGATCTCCTTTGATTGTTTCCTTGTTCCTGCTCTATAGAATCAGCTTCTTTAGTGACAGCATTGTCCTCAACAGGACTGTTTTCAGCAGGACTGTTCTGAGTAGGTCTCGGGTTTGCTCTCTCATCCTCAGTAGAGTTTTTCTCATGGTGGCAGGAAATATCATCAAGAAAGAACATGTCTTTACTGACATCATGGCTATTTTTCCCTTCCTGTTTGTCCTTGTAAGGAAAAATGTCCTCATAAAAAATAACATTTCTACTTATGAATATTTCTCTGCTATTAATGTCTAAGACTATATATACTCTTTTACCCCACTCTTGTATCCTAGAAATATACCCTTCCTAGCTCTAGGATCAAGTTTATTTCTGTTGCCTTCCAAGGTAGAAGCAAAACAAAGGCAACCAAATACCTTCAAATCAAGACAGGTGGGTGGATTATTATGCAAGAGATCAAAAGGGGTCTTATCTTTAATGACAGGGGAAGGTAGTCTGTTAATCAGATATACAGCATGGGATAGGGCATAAGACCAATAGATATGAGGAATATTAGATTGGAAAGCTAAGCTGCGAGTCACATTCAATATATGTTGATGTTTCCGCTCCATAACAGAATTTTGTTGTGGGGTTTAAACACAACTCTTTTGATGTTCAATTCCATGAGAATCATAAGTGTTAGAACAATTAAATTCAGGACCATTATCTGTCCTAATAACTTTGATAGTTTTGTTGAATTGGGTTTTAATTTTCATTATGAAAGCTTGTAGGAGTTCCCTAGTCTGACCCTTATTATGCATGAGATAGGCCCAAGTATGTCTACTATAGTCATCAACAATAGTAAGAAAATATTTATGTCCATGTATAGACGGAGTAGAGATAGGACCCCAAATATCACTATGAATCATATCAAAACAATTAGCAGATAAGGAATTGCTCTTAAGAAAAGGTAACTTGTGTTGTTTAGCATAGTGACAAATATCACAAGCACTATCAGAAGCAGTTTGAATATAAGGAAAATTTTTACACATTTTCTTAACAACTTTATGTCCAGGATGGCCAAGTCTACAATGCCACAAATTTACATTGTCATGTTCATAAGAAAAAGTAAAACCGGGAGCCAGGTTCCTTTCAAAAGATTATAAGTAGTAAAGTCCTTTGCACAAACTAGCATATCCAATCATCTTCAATGTAGAATTGTCCTGAATTTCACACATCTTAGAGGAAAAAGTTAGGGTGCAATTTATATCCCTGGTTAAACACTAAATAGATATGAGATTAAAGGTGAATTCAGGTATGTATAGGACATTAAAAATCACAAAATCCTTAGAAAAATGTATGGTCCCTGCATAGTGGCAGTAACAATAGAATTATTGGGCAGTTTAACACATATAGGATTGATTTTATAGAAAGTTGTAAACTGATTCCTGTCATGGGTCACATGATCAGTGGCTCCTGTATCTATAATCCAAGAGAACATACTTTGTGTGTCCTCTATGTCATTTTTTTTGTATTTGACTGATGCTATGAGGTGTGTTATCAGCCCTTTCCAGCATCTGCAGTATCTTCTGCATTTGTTCACGAGTGAAAGGGCTTTGAACAACATCTTGTTGGCTGGGTTGTGTTCCAGTAGATGCAGAACAAGCATTGGCTGAACCCCATTCGTTCTGCCTAACATTGTTTTGACCACTACTGTCATTTCTTTTGTACCATGGTGGATATCCATGCTTAGAATAACACTCATCAATGGTGTGGTTCATTTTGTGGTAGTGGGAACATATTTTCCCATAATTGGGATTTCTTCCTCTCTTTTACTCTCTTCCTTGACTCCTAGGGGGATTTCCTCGTCCATAAGTCTTCTAGCCCTGGTTGCTCTTCCATTAACTTTGATTTTCAGTGGTGTTAGCAAGGATTTTACTGTCATTTTGATTAGAATCATGTTTTTCTTGTCTTTCTTATTGTATGATGAGAGAAAACACACGATTAATGTTGGGTAGAGGCTCCATAAGCAATATCTGTGTCTTGACAGTATTATAGCACTCGTTCAAGCCTTTTAGAAAGCATATAACATGTTCCATGTCTCTGTATTTGTGTGAGGGTTTGGATAAATCACAACTGCAAGGAACTTTGCATCTACAGCTTGGAACGGGTCTGAGGAATTCCAATTCCTCCCATAAAATCTTCAAATCAGTAAAATACTGGTTTACACTTCTTTCTCCTTGCTTAACGGAATAAATTTCTTGGAGTAAATCTGAGAACTTGAAGTGATCCCCTTTGGAAAATCTTTCCTTTAATTCTTCCCATAGTTCTTGGGCATTCTCCACATATATCACACTTTCTGCAATTTGGGGTGAAAGAGTCTTGGTAATCCAAGATAATACCATCATATTGCATCTTTCCCAAGAATCGAAAAGACTATCATTTCTTTGAGGCTTTTTAATCCCTCCATCTATGAATTTTAATTTGTTCTTGGAAAGAAGAGCCCTTCTCATGTTTCTGCTCCAAGAAGTGTAGTTAGACTCGTTTAGGACCTGAGAAATGAGGGAGATGCCTGGATTCTCCCCTGGATGGAGATAAAAGGGGTTGGAGGGGTTGTTGGCTTGATATGCTTTCTCCATGTCAGCAATAAACTCTTAAAGAAACCAAAACAAGATCAAGAAGAAGGGGTATATGCAGCGGAAACAGTGGCAGAACAGGTACAGGGCCTGTTCTGGTACCATAAAGAAAACGTTGGCCCAACGGGAAATAAAAGAGGCCCAAGATTGGTAGCCCAGCAACGTGAGACAAAAGTCTCACTCGAAGCTTCTGTGCGTCAAAAGTTAGGTGAGGTTTGTGGTCTTCGCGGAAGCTGCGAGAGAGAAATGGAGAAGACGCTTTCCATAGTGCTCCGGCGAGGCTCCCAGTGGTGGCGATCAGTCGGAATGTTAAAGAGCGGAGGTGAAGGAACGTGTAACAGAGGTAAGTAATCTCTGGGTAATCTTTATTGAAGAGTAAAAATGCATTGTTGTTATTCTGTGTGTGTCATTATATGTAAGAAACGCTAGAATCTCTATTTATAGATTTCCGATAAGAACAAAAATATAAGCCTTGTGTATCTTAACAGAAAAACCTAAAACCCCTAAAAACAGAACCGCTAAAACAAGATTATTGTTCTTATAAACAGTTATCTCAAACAGAAAACATTAAAGATAAAACAAAAATATTAAATACATTTAATAAACTGCAACTTTAGTTCGAAATGAAAATTGATTTGTAACGATGTTGAGTTGTGGTGTAAGACGCTCCATTCGAAGCAACACTGAATGAACTTATAGGATAGACTCCACCTTCAATAATGTCATTGTTGAACTTGTATATTAAAGTTCTTCTCACAGAAACATGTATCTTGATACCCTGTATAAGAAATAAAATTAGTTACCAAATAAGTTTATAAAAATTTATACGTGAAATTAAGATATATTGAGTAAGTGTCTTACCTCATGATCTTGTAAAACAAACTCCATTGAAAATGGGAATTTGTTTTAGCCCAGATCATATATGAACCACAAACATAATAACATTACCGATAACAGTCCAATTTTCTCTATCTAGAGTTACGTCATTCAAATGGTGAATTTGCTTCTGGTTTTGCAAGGCAGACATGGTGCTTATATTTTTGTAACACTAAGGTTAGTGATCGAAAACTATTGAACAACATAAGTATATATATACACGTGGCGGACAGGTCTAATGATTTACATATTGAATTTGAAATTTGAAATTTAACATTCAAGATTTATTGCACAATAACTCTTTCCAGAAATAACAAATATGTTTTTTAAAGAGAAAAGATTCGACAACCTGTTTTGTGAAAAAAGTGAAAGAAAATATCCATTTTTGGTTATACAGGATATCTGTCAATGAAAGTTGTCATTTACAAAGTGTAGAATCCCACAGAAAGTATATAATGCAGTAATATGCAGGTCCAATTTGGGAATAAATTCAACAAACGAACGAAGGCATTCATATAGTCTTTTCGGAGACTTTTCAGTTGATTACGTATTGGGTAAAACTCAAACGTAGGTTACACTTTCAGAAAAAAAGATATGGGATCGTAAACTCACTAAGGGTTTGACTTCAAAATGAATTTTTACCATATATTGCATAGTGACTTCAAACTACATGAAAGAATATGTTAGAAATGGAATCTGTCATGGATTAAAAGAAATAATAAAAGTAAAACATGAAGTACTCAAATGAATGCAAACGGTATAGTATTCAGTTATGAACTAAGCGATCAACAAGTTTTTCGATCTCACGTGAATGGTGAGTGGACCGGAAAGTTACTTATTTTTTTACTCAATTATTACTAACACCTTGTGACAAAGGTTGATTTTAGCATCATAATACTTTTTATAAGTAATATCCCAAATTAATTCAAATTAAAACCTTGACCTAAGCTTATTGAAGACCCTTGTAAAAACAGACTTAACATCGATCCCATAAACCAAAACACAAACTATACCAAAAAAACATCATTCAATCTCAAATTTAGATTGTATAGATAGACGGTCATAAAAATATGCGGACTACACTTAAATAAAACAATATGGATTTGTACAATAATCCACAGTTTAACTTTTAAATAAATTTTTGACCAACTTCTATAAATTTGATATAAAAAAAAATCAATGTTAAAGTTACAAAAAAAAAAGTTTTGAAGTTGTGTTAAACTTTGCAACACACAAAATGAGATAAAATTATTTGAATGAGTGTAATATTGTTATACTTTACAGTGCAATACTGGATCATCCTATATATAGAGTATTTTGAATCATTCACAAATTTGGGTTGTATAGATAGACAATAAAAAGATATGTAGGTTACACTAGAATAAAACAATAAGAAGTTGTACAACGTTTAATAGTTTGACTTTTAAATAAATGTTCACTAATAAGACTTCTATATATTCGATGACCAAAAAAGGTCAATGTTAAAGTTACACAAAATAGGTTTTGAAGACAGAAAAAGTATATTAAATTTTACAATAGACAAAATGAGATTAAAGTATCTGAATGTGTGTAATATTGTTATACTTTAAATGCAATATTGAATCATCCTATATATATTGAGTATTCTAAATTATTCACAAATTTGGGTTGTATATATAGACGTCAAAAGAATATGTAAGTTATACTTGAATAAAAAAATATAGAGTTGTACAATGTTTGACGGTTTGACTTTTAAATAAATTATCACCATAAGACTTCTACAAATTTGACGTCCAAAAAAGGTCAATGTTAAAGTTACACAAAATAGGCTTTGAAGACAAAAGAAAGGTATGTTGAACTTTGCAACATACAAAATGAGATTAAATTATTTGAGTAAGCGTAATATTATTATAATTTAAATTGCAATAAATCATCCTTTATATACTGATTATTCTAAATGAGATTATATTATTTGAGTAAGTGTAATATTGTTATAATTTAAAGTACAATACTAATTAAATCATCCTATATATACTGAGTATTCTAAATTACTTACAAATTTAGATTGTATACTTAGACGGTGAAACAAATATTTAGGTTACACTTCGATAAAATAATATGAAGTTATACAATATGGGTTTAACTTTAATAAATTTTCACCAATAAGAATTGTATAAATACGGCAGAGAAAAAAGGTGAATGTTAAAGTGTAACAAGTGTTATTATTATCACTATTAGATGTAACTAATACTAAATGTGATAGTTTAATATGAGTGTTCACACACACATCTCACTTTTTTTTATCGGTGGTCAAAGTCTGATATATATAAATTCGAATTTTGCTTTTGGTTATAAAAAGCAAATCCAATTACACATTTAGAGTCTATTAGTGAAACAATCTCTCTGAATTTTTATTTTTGGCTATCTTAGACGTGTATTAAGACCTTTAGATTCATTGAGTTTAATAGTAATTACTGAAATAATCTCTGAATTTTTATTTTTGATTTAACTATATCATCAACCTATTGAATTTAGGTTTTCAATAGACAAATCATATTGGACGTTGATATAGTATATTACATGTAACTTTTTATTTATGGTTGACAGTGTAATATATATGAATTTTAACTTATATAGTCATTAGTGAAAGAACGTCTGAATTTTTGTATAACCTCTTTTATTTAGTGGTTTAATCATTCAAGAAGTCCTTTTTTTTTTTTTCGTGAAATCTTAATTTCGTCCCTTTCTTAATTTTATTTTTTTATTCAATTCTCAAATACGTTTTTATTCCATTAAATTTGGGATGGCAGATTTCATAAAAGGTTTATAGCTTTTCATATTTGAAATAAAATAAATATATTATATTAGTTTGTAAGTATTAAATTTTAAAAAATATTTTTTTTAAATTGTTTTTCGTCTCTTAAATTTGTTATTTTTGGTTTAAATAAATTTTTCAAATAATTTGAAGGAATAACATTTAGTAAAATTTGGAAGTGCAGTGGAGTGGATTACACGAAAAAGCCCCTAGGGTTTTCCTGAATATGTTGTTGGTCCAATCTAGTGTTATGTGGATTTTTGTAATGTAATTTCTTTCTGCACCCCTCAAATTGCTTCCTAGACCCTATTATTGATGGCAAATTCTCAAAGTGACTCTTTTTTATTTAATTTAATTCTAACTTTTTCACTCTTCTGCTGCTGTGCTTCTTCGTAGGTGGTGTGTAGGAGTGGACATAGTTCAGAACTACAGTTAATTGGATTGTTTTAAACTTAAAAAAACTAAACTGTTTTTACTAAAAATTAATTAAATTATTTTACAGTTCAGATTTAAAAAGCTGAAACTTAATAATTTTAGTACAGTTCCTTGGTTAACTAGTTAACACCATGCTCTTCATCCTTTCTCCATCAGAATCTCTCTCTTTATCACTACACCTCACCTAGATTTTGCTAAGGTTCATTGCCCTCTTCCTTCCTGTCGCTCTCATCCCGTCGTCGCCCATCCCGTCATCGCCAGTCATTGCCTATCCTGCCGTCACCGTTCTCAAGGTTTCCAAGCACGTTAGTTTCGATACCCCTTAAAAGATAAAATTTGGTTTTTGATTCATTCAGGAAGCATCCCTTGTTAAATGAACGATGATTTGATTTGTTTGAAGATGGAAGAGTTTTGTGAGTTGTTTCTGTTCGAAGTCGCATAAATTGAAAATCTGCAGAAACAATAGCAGAGTTATTTATCCTCGTACTCAGTGAGATACAAGAATCTGGTTTCAGACTTTTGGATTTGAGGGTACCATTTTCAATCTTTTTCAACAAGGAAATCAATTATTCTTTTTGTATTTGTCTGCTTTCTTTCGTTTTTTTGCGTTCTCTTTGGTTAAATGAACGATGATCTAATTCGTTCACAAGAGTCTTTGGTTGAATGAACGATGATCTGACAAACCCTCGTTTTGTTTCTACTTCTAGGACATATGTTTGATATTTCTGCAGAAATAAAGAGGTAGTGGGTAATTTGATTTGATGAATTATTAGATTGAAGAGTTTTGTGAGTTGTTTCTGCACCGCTAGTTCGAAGTCGCATAAATTGGCCACTGCATTTGACTATTTCCATTACTGAACGTGAAAGGATAACATATATAAAGAAGAGTGTTTTTGATGCAATGCAAACTGTATTGTACTGTAGTTAGTGAACTAAAAAATAGTTCAGTTTAGTTACTCTGAACTATTTTTTAGTTCAATGCAGTTTTGTTAGAAATAGTTTATAGTTACCTATAGATTTTAATAGTGCAGTATACTAAAGGACAGTTTGCCCACCCCTAGTGGTGTGCATGGTACTTGTAGTTTCAACGAGCGTGTTCTTCTACTTTAACCAGAACTTAGGCAAGCATTTGGAGCATTACATTGAAACTGCATTCCAAATAAAGATTTTTGTTGTGTCTTTGAAAAATGATATATCTAGAAAGTTATCGAATTATGAAATTCGAAATAGAGTGAGTTAAACAGAATCAAATATTTTATTAAATATCTTATCATTTAAGAGTTTTTATGACTATTCATAATATTAATTTTTTTATGATGTAATTTTGGAATAATTACTCAGCATTCTATTTGGGAAAGTATTTGTTTATATTATCATAATTATAAGATATTGATTGCACGTTATTATATATTTGCATTTAAAGAATACAAGATAAATGCAAATCATCATATTCAATATCATTTTCTATTTTGGTATCAAAGATATCACCAAGCAAACAACTCTTGATCCATAACCACAACCTTCATGTCATCCGCTGCAAATCAGAAAAAATGACCTACCTTCTACAATCTTTGTCAAGTTAGACAGAGACAATTATCCACTATGGAAATCCCTAGTCTTACTAGTGATTAAAGGATGCAAACTTGATGGCTATATACTAGGGACAACATAATGTCTAGACCAATTCATTGTTGTGGAGAGCACGACAACAAAAGTCAATCCTAGCTATGACGATTGGCAAGCCTAAGATCAAGTCATTCTACAATGGTTAATGGATTATATGTCAATTAACATTGCAACTCAATTTCTTCATTTGTGAAACATCCAAACAACTTTGGGATGAAGCTCAAAGCCTTGTTGATGTACACACCAGATCCAGAATCATCTATCTGAAATCTGAATTTCACAACACACGTAAAGGAGACATGAAGATGGAGTAATATCTTGGCAAGATGAAAATTCTTGTTGACAAGTTAAAGCTGACTTCACCAATTTGTAACTCTGATTTAGTGATTCAGACACTAAATGGTTTGAATTCTAATTATAATCCAGTGGTTGTCAAGCTGTCTAACCAAATTAACATTAGTTGGGTTGAATTGCAAACTCAATTGTTAACCTTTGAAAACAGATTAGATTAACTCAATAATTTTAGTAGCCTTAACCTAAACGTCTTTGTAAACTTTGTTGCCAAGAAGTAGTCTAGAGGCAATAAATTTAGATCCTAAGGTGATTGGAGAGACTCTAATTTTGAAGGCACGAAAGATGGCAGAGGAAGAGGTAGGATGTCAAAACCAATATGCTAGGTATGTAGAAGGATTGACCACACTGCTATATAATATTATTGATTTGATAAATTCTATACAAGGAAAACTCAATATGTTGAACGTGAAAAAAAAAGGAACAAACAATGCATTTGTAGTTTCACCTTATCAAGGTCAAGGTTATGAATAGTATTTTGACAGTACAATGGGATCTTTCGGATGCAAGTACATTGGGATCTCAACGTGTCTTCCAAATGTAATAGAATCCCATGGTACAATCATCGACGCATCTGCAATGATGTTACAAAGCTCATCTAACGAACCAAGAGTGTCAATCATCCTTAGATAAATGAGTTTTCTTCGGTGTAGGATATCCCTCTATTTATGTCTGTTGTTACATGAAAAAATTATTATAAGAGTGTTTACCGGGGGGTCAAATACAACACCAAACAAATGTTTAGGCCAGACGGCGAAGCACTTAAATGTCTGTGCCATAGTGACAAACTCCTCTGTAGGCACAGCAAAATGGCATCTGGTACGACAACTTCATCCACCGTAACCTTGACCTCATCCTCTTCGAGCTTCATACCATGCACTACAATGGTTGCCATATAAACTGTGCCACAGACCACTAGCATGGTCATGGTAGGAGAGACAATATATAGCTAAGATGGACGAGTGTCGTCATGTCGTCCCCTGGGGCACCGACAGCTGAACAACTTCCTTTGTCGCTTATACCTGTCAAATTAAATGTTGGGTTATACAAAATGTAAATTAATAAACAAAAATTATTGTTAATTTTACCTATAGGAGAGACATGTTCCGCTATAGGAGATGGCGCACGACACATGCCATAATGCTCAAACTGTTGCTGGAACTGGTGCATAACCATTTCAGCAACTTCATCATTGATAACGGTTTAAAACACCGTTATGTGATTCTGATACCAAAAACACCTTTTTTCACATAGAAACTTGCTTGGACTCATGAGTTTTCAATAAAATGTGTGGACAAGAGAGTTGAGGTTGATTTGAATGATTTTGTGACCAATTCCCCTTGTTTTGACAGAGATTGAAGTAATACTAGAAGAAGAAGTAAAAATTCCAAGAAGATGGAGCTCAGAAGGGGTAAAAAAGGCACCAAAAGGAGGGAAAATGCGAAGCCCGAGCGTCCACGAGCGAAAACTGTGCGAGCAATATCGACCCTGGTCGCCCGGGCGGTGGCCCCCGACGCCCGGGCGACGGACCTTCGTAGCTTGGGCGTCAAATCTGATGCCCAAGCCTTACATGAGCTTCAATTCTCGCCCAGGCAAGCTCTCTGCGACGCTTGGGCGTGATTTAACTTGGATCGGACCCTGTTTCTGCTCTGTTTAGATTCTTTTGGACCGGGCCGCACTCTGGGACGCGTCTGACACTATTTAAAGGACCCTGGGGCTTTAGGTTTTGCATCCCTGGCAGAGAAGAGCATAGCAATACACTCTTAGCCAATTCTTAGTCTTCCATTCTCTCTCTTTCTTCCATTGTTCATAGAGTTCCCCTATGTCTATGGGGAACTAATTTCTATTTGTTGTTGGGGAATGATGTAACCTTGTAAACTCTCATGTATTTGAATTGATTCTTAATTTCATATGCTTTTTCATTAATTGTTAGAGTAATTCATCTGTTTTATTCTTGCTTACACAATAGCATTATTTGTGAGTTGCATGAGTGCCGAGAGGTTCCTTTCAATTCAGGTCCTTGTTGAATTACTCCTAAGGGTTATATTGCTCAGGGATGAGGGTATGAGTCTTAGTCGTCTTAACCTATCGATCCTCACATCTTTTTACCAGGAATGCTAGGAATTGTATGAACTGGTAATTAGGGACATGCTTATTTACTGAGGGATCGAGTTTAAGTAATTTAGTAAGGGACGTTAGAATTAATGAATAAATAAGAAATCTTATATACATAGAACTTGGTAAAATCTAACCCCAACAACATACCCATCTCATATAAATCAACCTCCGTTCATCTCTGTTCTCTTTTGCCATTGATCAATTGCATTTTATTTTCTTTATTATTTTTGCACTACAAATCTATGATCTCTTTTATTTTTAAGTCTTAATTAATCATGTTTTCACACAACTGTTCAGCGCCGAGATTCCTTTGGGATACGATACTTGGTCTTAAAATTTTATATTACTTGTGCGACGCGGTACACTTGCCGATTTGCCCCAACAATCATACAACTCTGCCCTGACCTTCTTTGTGATCTCCTGCGTGATCTCTTTTGTGATGACTATTGTGATGTCTTGCTTCAGCTTTTGTTCATACTCTTTACTTAATCCATATGAAGATGGACGTGAGGAAGACCCAAAGAACTGTCTAATGCCTATGCCAGTTCCAGCAGCATGCACTCGTCTCTGGTGCTCAGGTCGTTCAATAGTTGTGGCAAGAATATCCTGACGACCTTCTTATGTGAATTGACCTTAGGAGCTCTGCTCAACCAAGGAATCTTGTAACATAACAAAACTTCAAAATTATTTGAAAGATCTATGTAATATATATAAAAAAGATGTCGTCAAAATAAGAGAAATGACTTCTTACAATTCTTTCTGATATGTCTCTGCATTGTCGGAAGTGTAGGAGCACGATGATCTTAGACGGGCTAACTTCCACTTCTCGTACAGAGATGGTGGTGAAGGAGGAGGAGGAGGGTTACCACCCTTAGAAAGTGGAAGCCTACTATCTGACTTATGCTTCATTATTTTTTACTCAAGCTTCTTGTATCCACCACGAGGTAGTAGGTGTGGATTTTTATTCTGTGCATTTATACCTTGTGCTTTTAACCTTGTTTCCTTTGACAAAATGAAACAATTGTTATGATATAAAATTATGAATGATGAATTGAATGATTTTACCTACACTTACCTGCCACAACTCGGATGAACGAAGTTGTACAAACTAACACCAAGTTTCTTCGTCAATTGCAGAATATTTAGAAGATGGAGTTTCATTACTTTTTACTCCAAATATATATATATATATATATATATATATATATATATATATATATATATATATATATATATATATATATATATATATATATATATACACACACACACACACACACACGTCAATTTCGTCTTAAACCCCCCAAGATCTTTTTGCAATTGCAGATAAACACCTACTCCTTAGGCTCGCGACATTTGGGATATCAAATGTCATCTGCAATAAAGGAAGTAATAACCTTAAATCAATACAAATTTATCAATATAATGAAACTAGAACTTGGAGCAATATTGATTAACTTACCAATAAATCTTGCCAGATTAGATTCCGATCAACCTCAAATACATGGTCAAACAATGGAGAAAGGATAGAGATACGATCACGTGTTAGTACTCCAAGGTAAGACCTAAAAATATATGCATTTGGTCCATATGCTACTCCTATGACCGCATCAATAATGACAGGTGTCCTCTCACCTGCATTTCTTCTAAGTATAAGTTGTCTTAACCTCGTCGCTCCTCTAGTGGGTCTAGAAGTAGGAACTTCATCCCCTGATGAATATGGTGCCTCAATCATATATTTGTTGTAAGATCCGGAAAAATAGGGGTTTTAAAAATAAAGTAGTTTTGAGAGTTTGGGTTTTTGTTTAGAGATTAGTGTTCTTGAGTTTATATTTTTATTAGAACATAATAGTAATGTTATTTCTTTATTTTTATATTTTTGCCTAGGGGCAAAAAGGTATTTAACCTTTATATAATTGGTGTAGAAATTAATTAATAGAGGGTGTAGAAAGGAAAAGCATGCAAATTAAATAATTTGGATATTTAATAAAATAATATTATGTAAATCTTTTAGAAGATTTAGTTGTTATTTTAAAAATTAATTAAATAAAAATAAGAGATATAATCTTGTTGGGTTTAAAGACTAAAAGAAATATTATTATTAGAGAAAATCATTATTAGAAATTGTAGATATTTTAAAGATTACGTAGATTTTAACAAGATTTGGTGGTTGATGATATTTCAAAAAGTAGTTAAGAGAGAATAAGAGAGGAAATCTTAGTGGTTTTAGAGATAAATTAAGAGATTTTTTTTAAAACTAAAAGGATATGGATAGAATAGAAGAGGATAAAAAGGAGAAGAGTAAAAAAGGTTGGCATTTTGTTACTCTAAAATGAAAAAACGAAAATTAGAAAGATAAGGCAGAGAAAAGACATTTTCTAGAGAAAATAGAGCCGAGAACAGGGCAACAAAAATAGGAGAACTATCGGTGATGTTGTGAAGCTTTCTTGGTGATCTTGGAAACAAAAATCGTACGAGACCAGGTAAGGGGAGTGACTAGAATTACTGTGTGTAGGGTTTGGCATTGTATGATATTCTTTATTACATGTTGCAATCTGTATGGTTGTTGGTCTGCATGGTAAATTTGGAGTGATGATGATGATGGGTGACGTGAAAGTGGGAGAGAGAAGAAGAGTTAAGTGTGATGCGGGAAAGAGATTCTCTTCGGCCGTGTGATGCAGGAAGAGGATGGTTTGCTAGTAATGACTCTTTTGGCTGTGTCATGCGGGAAAGAGATTCTCTTCAGCTGTGTGATGCGGGAAGATTAGAGCTGTCAAAATGAGTCACAACCCGCGGGCCAACCCGACTCACCACGGGTTTGAGCCGGGTTAGGTTTGAAAAAATTGTATTTTTTTTATGCGGGTCAGATTTCAACCCGGCTCATTTAAACCCGACTCATGCAGTTTGAACCCGTGGTGGGCCGGGTTGGCCCACCAACCCACCTACCTAATTTTATTTTATTAAAATTTAATTTTAATTTTATAAAAAATATTTATTATTATTTTTTTGCTTGAAAAAATTGTTTAAGTTCCTTATTTTCAAAATTAATTAAACATCCATGTTGGGAGTAAAATTTGGGAATGAAATTTGTTTAGATTTGAATTATAGAAAGTTTGTAATTTTTTTTATTTAAAAAAATTGTAATTAAGTGGGCCAGTGAGTCAACCCATTTACCCACCAACCCGTGGTGGGTCGGGCCGGGTTCGAATTTTTCTGGCTCGCTAATAAATGAGCCGGGTTGGGTTGACTCACTAAGTGACCAACCCGTGGTGGGCCAGGCTGGGTCAAGTCGGGTTACCCATTTTGACAACTCTAGGGAAGATGATGGTTTGGTAGTGATGAATCAATTGGCCGTGTGATGCGGGAAAGAGATTTTCTTTGGTTGTGTGATGCAGGAAGATGATGATTTAGTAGTGATGAATCTTCGTTCGGGTGATGCGCTAAAGAGGTTCTATTTGGTCGTGTGATACGGAAAGAGGATGTCGTGTGACTCGTAATGAATTGGTTATAGTGATTAGGTGGTGTGGTAGTGTACAGGAAATAAACGATTGAGTTGTGATGTTAATGTTATGATGTTATTGTTGTGATGTTAACGTTGTGATGATATATGTTTATGATTTGGTTATTTATAGTTAATATGATTATTGTATATTGTGTGATATGATAATTTTGGTTGCTCACCCTGAAATGTTGTGGTGATGGTTTCCACCTATGATGATCGTACTTGTACGGGAGTATATGGTTTGCAGATAAGATCATATCTGAGTAGTTGAAGAGAGTTGGGATGTTATGTTCGGGGATTTATTATCTATTATTTAAAAGTTTTCCAATTTGGCATTTTTATGTAAAAGTGATGTTCTAATATTTTCAAATGATGTTTATAGTTATGATTTGATTCGGCATTTGAATTGAATGTTTTATAGAAAGTTTTTGAAAAAAAAAATTGCACCGTGACATCTCAAAAATTGGGGTGTTACATCTGTCACAGTAAATAAGATGAAAGATTAATAAAAGACTTATAAAATAACATATATTATTTAACAAAAGGCATAAATTTTTAAACAAATATTAAATTCATACATAATCATATGGATTGGTCATATGTATATTCCTTCATTGTGATCTTTCCGAATTGCATGTACATCATCAACTAGAGGGTCGTCATCCAAATTTATTGTCGTTTTAAATGGATGGTTATCAGCAATATGAAGATTACTTAGATTCTCTTCTTTATCTTCTATTTGTCTTTTTCCTTGAAGAGCAACATACCAATGGTCAGATGCAGAATCTTTGACATAAAAAACCTGACTGGCTTGATATGCCATGATAAACGATTCGTCTCCATAACCAACCTTTCGAAAATCAACTATTGTCATACCAGATTCATTTTTTTGACACCAATCTTATTGTCAACCCACTTACATTTGAACAGTGCAACAGAAAACTCAGTGTAATCAACCTCCCATATCTTTTCTATTCTACCATAATATCTAATTGATCCAACTACAAGATTTTGATCTTTGGATGTGGAAAATTCTAGCGACTCAACTTCTAGACTGACACCATTATTTTGTACTGTGCTTTTATTATCCAAAGTCTTTGTATAGAATATGCAATTATTAATTACATAGTTTGTACAACATACAACATCAAACTTTAAACCATTTGCTAGCCACAACAAAGTTTCAGAATACTGTGATTTTCTCAAAACTTCATCTTTGAACCAGGACAAGAATGGTTTGTTATGCTTCATCAACTGTCATTTCTCTAATTGTCTTGGATACTTGTCCTTTACAACGACTTTGTGTGCTTGCAAAAAAGGGATCACCTTATCTGTGTTGTTTAATATGTACAGATGTGCTTGCATTAATTCTTCACAACATTTCTTCACCACATTCATACCTTGGATACTTTTACTTGTAGAACATTTATTCAATCATGATGTCCGAGGAACTCCTATCGGATTTTCTTTAGTCAAATAATCAGAACAAAACTCGATACTTTCTTTAGCAATATACCTTTCAATCATTGAACCTTCTGGACGATATTAATTTTTGACGTACCCTTTCAAAATCTTCATATAACGCTCAATAGGATACATCCATCTTAAGTATATTGGTCCACACAACTTGATTTCTCTGACCAAATGAACAAGTAAATGCACCATGATGTCAAAAAAGGATGGAAGGAAAAACATTTATAACTGACACAAGATGATAATAATGTCGCCTTGAAGTTCATTTAACTTTGTAGGATCAATGACTTTACTACAAATTGACGAAAAAATTATCACAATCGAGTTATGGTCTGCCTAACTTTTTTGGGAAAATTTCCATGAATTGCCATTGGTAACAATTGTTGCATTAATACGTGGTAATCGTGAGAATTTAGTCTAACAAGCTTTAAGTCCTACATTGACACTAAGCTCTTGATATTCAAACAAAGGCAAAAACTTATCTTCTCTTTTCTAGACATTGTGTAACATGCAGGGGGCAAATAACTACATTTACAATCTCTCTTGGTGCCAACTCTTCTCAGATCTTCATGTCAACCAAATCCAAACGAGCATTCACTCCATCTTTTGTTTTTCCTTGGATGTTGAGTAGTCTACCAATCAAGCTATCACACACATTCTTCTCTATATGCATCACATATATGCAATGTCTAACATCTAACTTTGACCAATATGGAAGATCAAAGAATATTGATTTCTTCTTCCAAGGGGTCATTACAGATGACTTCTTGGATGTTTTCCCAAATACATGATGCACTTTATTAACTTTTTCAAGAACTTCAAGGCCAGTAAGTGGAATTGGTGCATAATCTTTTTATTGTTGTCCAATGAATGCTTTTTTTAACCTTCGATATGGATGATTAGATTGTAAAAACTCCGATGACGCATATACATTGTCTTCCTTCTGTGTTTTAATTGATGAGTTGTAGTGTTTTCTTCACATATAAGACATGTTTTATGACCCTTCACACTGTCATTAATGGTGCAAAATAACATGTCATGCATCATGAAAGTTTCAGAAGCAAAGGCATCAAATATTTCAACCTCATCAACCCACAACAACTTCGAGTTTTCAGCTAGTGGCCTGAGATAAACATTTATGTCATTTCCACGTTGTTTTGGACCAGATATCAACATTGACAACATCATGTACTTTCTTTTCATGCACAATCCAAGAGATAAGTTGTAAATTATTAGTATAAAAGGCCAACAACTGTGATTGGTACTTAAATTACTAAATGGGTTCATTCCATTAGTAGTTAAACCAAACCTAAGATTTCTACATTCAGGACCAAATTGGGGGAATTCGTGATCAATATTTTTCCATCGGTTTGAATCGGCTAGATGACAAAGAAGCCCATCAGTTGTTCTCTCATATGCATGTCATCTTAGGTTTTTAGCGTCTTTCGCATTCGCGAACAAACGCTTAAGTTTGGCCACGAGTGGAAGGTACCAAACAACTTTCAAAGCAGAACCATTCTTTTCTGTGTGACCATTATCTTCATTGTTGTTCTTTGACTTGTATCGTGATAACCCATATTTTGGACACTTTGTCAAAACTTCATACTCATTCCTATATAATATGCAATAATTCGGACATACATGTATCTGTTTATACTCCATACCCATCAGACAAAGAACTTTTTTTGCATCATAATTACGAGTGGGTAATGTATTTCCATCTGGCAGCATTTCATTAAACAACGACAACAATTTTGTAAAACTCTTATCAGTTCATCCATTGCTCACCTTTAAATTCATGAGCCTTAACATTGTTGACAACCGTGTGAACTTAGTTGAACCAATATAAAAAGCAGTCTCTGCATCAGTGGACATCGTTTCATACACATGCGCTTGGGAAAAAGCTTATGCGCAAACATCGCAGATCATGTCCTCTAAGTTGTCTTCTTTCGGTTGATCTTCCATATCCATGGTGGAATCATATACATTTTCAGTTGGAGAGACAGTTGAAGAGACAGTTGAAAAGTCTATTAATTCATCGTGCCATATCCATGTTGTATAACTTTGTACGAAACCGTCATAGATAAGATGTTCCCTAATATCGATTGCGTTCAACTTCCTCTCATTCAAACAGTTCACATAGGGACATCTAAACTTGACTTCATCATCACTTGTACTCGCATTACGTTGCGCAAACTGTATAAATTCTTCTACCCCTCTCTCGTACTCGACACTGATACGTGGTGAATTAATCCAATGTCGATCCGTACGCATTTTTACTGAAATTGTTTACACAATTTCAATAATCTTGAATGATCACTTTGATCATTTTTGTATTCAAGGTGTGACCCTATCCCATTCAAGAAGATTTACTTTTTTTAGTTTATTAAACATATAAATTTTAAATAACATATCTAAAATTTCACCAAATTTTTCTAGTATGTTGCATTGGTCTTCAGGTTACACAAAATGAAAGTGATTATAAATCACAACCAAATATGCACCCGAAAATCAATACAAAACACAACTGCAAAATTTCATGAAATTTAAGACATGTATATTAAATTTTATATATATTAATAAACTATGAAAAAGTTATTACTCTTTTTAAACTGTTTAACCGGACAATTCACGATTCAATACTAGTAAATTAATATTACCTCCTCTCTATTCATTTGTAAAAAGTACATTTGTTCAAAAAAAAATGGACATAGTAAATAGTTTTTGTATTGAATCTCAAACGGGAAACTAAGGTTAATTCAAAACAACAATATGTTCAACCAAACAAAAAATTACATATGCAACCTACAATATATTCAAGCAAACAAATAATTACATTTTCATATTAAAAGGAAAATTTTAAGAATAGAAACCTGGGAGTGTGAAAGTTGGTCAACTATAAAGAATATTTGCGTTTAAGAAGCTATAAAACTTCACCCCAAAATACAATATCTGGACAAAAACAAACAACACATTAATTACTATCGTGATTCCTAAAGTTTATTTCATCACCAAATCAATCAATTTAATACAAACAATTCAAAATCGTATTTCTTAATTTCTATATCCATAATTCAAAAATCTACACAAATTCACATTATCAATCAATTTACATTATCAACCAATTTAGCACAAACAATTCAAAATTCTATTATCCTAATTTTTATATCCCTAATTTAAAAATATACACCAATTTACATTATAAATAAATTTACATTATCAACAAATTTAACACAAACAATTCAAAATTCTATTCTCCTAAATTGTATATCACTAATTCTTATGGCTAAACCCCCCTCTGCTCATGGATTCTCATCACCAAATAACAATTATATCAATCTTAAACTGGTTTAATATCAAAGCACATAACAAAGTGGACAAAAAATGGTGCTGGCAAAAAGAACTTACCACTTTAAGATAGGAGAAACCGTGGCAGCGAGAACAACAAGTGGCGGCAACGTCGACGAACGGTGGTGCCTGCGACCAACGGTGGTGGTGGCAATGAACAGGTCAGGTGGCGACAATTGCAGAAGACGCACGACACGACAACAATACAACAACGAATGGTGGTTGGAGGCAACAGTGCGAGGAAGACGAAGAAGAAGAACCCAATGCTGCGGTGAAAGAAGAAGAACGGTGGTGGTTGTGGAAGAAGAACTGCACGAGGAAGAAGGGGAGAACACGAGGAAGAAAAAGCAACGGGACGCATATGAACACTGGGTTAAGTTTTTGAACTTAATAAGGGCTACTACCTCGGTTATTCAAAAAACCGAGGCAATACACCCATATGGCATCAGTTATTAATGAAACCGATGCCTAAAGTGCTAGAAGAACAAAAAAATGACATTTTTGAAATTATTTTCAACCTATACGTCTCGGTTCATGCTACAACCAAGTTATAAAGAGCTTTTGAGACCGAGTCCAGGAAAACTAAAGTTGTAGGTCTTCGACGGAAAGAATAGAACATTCAAAAATCATAACTGTCAGGTCGTAGACAAGACCAACTACCTCGGTTCAATGGGGAACCGATGTCGTAGGCGGACCAACTACCTCGATTCTTTGGGGAACCGATGCCGTTTGAGTGACTTATTAGTGTGTTGTCGTTGTTGCAAAGCGAATTACAAGCCTTTCTGCCTCGGTTCTCTGACAAACCGAGGTAATAGATCCTTTTAATGAAGTTGTCAGCCAAAATGTCGTTTTTGTAGATGGACAAGTGTACTTTTTTGTGGTTTTAAGCCTCGGTTCTCTTTGTCACCGAGGTTATAGACCTTTTATGTTGCGGTTCCTTTTGAACCGAGATGTATAAGTTCGTCGTAATTATAAAAGTGCCATTTCATTTTGATAGGCTTCGGTTTTGTTTAAACTGAAGCCTATTATGCAAGTTAAAAAGTGAATCTTTTACTAGTCTCTCTTCTTTCATGTTTTCTACCCTCTCTTCTTCTATTTTCATGTTATTTCAATATTTCATGGAGTACTAAATCTTAAGAGTTGATCTTGTTATAATTTCTTAATTGAATTCTAAGGTTAGATGAATAAATTTGTTTATTTTTTTATTTTTGTTGTGATTTATTAATAGTTGATGTCATGAAAAGAAATCAGTTTGAATTATTATTTGCAAACACTTAACTTCTAATTAAATGAATGTGAATGATTAAATGATTTTATTAATAAATGAATGATTTTAAAAAAATATTGTGGGTTGCATGACGTCATTATCTAAGTTGTTTGGAGGATATGCATAAAATTGGTTGGATTAAAGTCGACATTGATAGAAGAGTTAGAGCTTATCGATTTTGCTTGTAATGGAGGTGTCTTTAAAGGTAAGGGTTGTCACTTTGGCTATTGAAATATATTGGAATAGAGATATAGATATATGTGGTTAGAATATGATTATGCTTTGTTCGCCAAACATTTTCTTTTCTTTTGAATAGTCTCTAAGAGAGAGATGAAAATGAAAATACACGTAACTTTGTAAATCTCTTATGACGAAGACTTCACGCATACTCTTCTAATAAGATTGTTGATTTTGGAGTTGATACATAAATTGTTTTTAAATAGTTGTTTGAATATCTCATTCTTTTTATTAGTTTAAATTTTTTCCGACTTTAGATGTATTTTTTACAATGAATTTGTTTTGCATTTCTTTGCAGGGAATTGTTTGGATTCCCATGTTTTGGTTTTTATTTATTTTTTAATAATATGTTTAACGATAAATAATAAAATATATCATAGAGATACTTTAGATGTCAAATTTTATAATAATATTCAATATGAGTTTTAATTAAAAAATATATATATTTTTTAGACGCATTTATGATAACTTTTTTTATCATGCTTTAGCTGTAAAAAAATGATTAGTTGTTAACAATTGCTGAAATGATTCACCATGTTAAACATATATCTTTAGTATTTGTTATTGTTAGTGAAAAAGGAAATTGCAATAAATAAATTTGATATTAAAAAATAAAATGATTTGTTGAGATGGTTAAGAGGAAGTTAGATATTAGATGAGCTGGAATGAAATATTGAGTTCACATTGTGTCCTTGGAACGTGCATCATGTTCCTAAGTAAACATACAAACTGTTCACTCAAACATACTTAAGATTGTCTCCACTTTCCCTCTCTCTCTGGTCGGATTTTCTCATCTTCGTTTTACAATCTTATCTTTTCCTTTTTCACGCCTCCTATCTCTTTCCTTATCCTGTCTCACAGTAACAACATAAGTGACAGAGACTACATACACAGAAATTTCTGATTCAAATTTCACATAATATTATTGCTATTTGTAGAATGTGAATCTATTATTAACTAATGCAATTTCGTTCAAAGATAAGTCGACACGTTGGTGAGAGAAAATTATGGAAGATATGCAAACTCCAAAACAAATCTTTGATAGATGGGACCAACTCAGCAAATACCAATTCTCAATTTCAGTTCTTCAAACTTTTTTTCATGCTTTTTCCTGTACCTCGTGGAAATTTCAAAGTCTTCAGACAATGGCAGGTCCAATCACCAAGATTTTTTATTTTTTCATACGTCTATGTTTACCAGATTGATTTTTCACATATCATACTCTACGCTGAATCACACCATCTCTATCACATGTGCTAAATTAGCTTCTTCTAGAATATTTTATTTTAACTAAATTCAATGCCAAACTACAAACTACAATATATAAGTAGATTAATTGTAACATCTTTACTTCATAAATTGATTTTGTAAAGATAATTTAGATATCAAAGTTTATGATGGTGGTATTTGGTAGAATCATTATGTTATTTATTATTGAATTATTGATTAATATCAAACAAATATAAATAAATATTTTAACATAAAAGATGTGTTGAAAGTTTCAAATAATTAGTGATATATAAAATCAAATTAAAATATATAAATAAAAATAATTTCACTTTACAAATTTATCAAGTGAAGATAAATTATATTTAAATTTACTTTCTCATTGTTATTGCATTAAAAATTAATAGAGATGAATTCACTGTTAATTGTAAAATTAAAAAGGGTTAAATATGTTTTTGGTCCCTTAACTTTCAGTGAAAATTGAAATTAGTCCCTCTTGAAAACTTTAGCCTAATTTAGTCTCCAAACTTTAGAAATGTATGAATTTAATCTTTTTAACCAAATTTTGTTAACTTTATTTGATGTTTCAAACGCGTTTCTCAATTGACATTGAAGCAAATATGTGTCAAACAGTGTAAACAACTCAAATGCTATTATGAAACGTGCTTAAAACATTAAATAAACCTAACAAAATCGGGTTAAAATGACTAAATTCATACATTTTTAAAGTTAGGGGACTAAATTAGACCAAAGTTTTGAAGAGGGACTAATTCCAATTTTCACTTAAAGTTAAGGGACCAAAAACATATTTAACTCAATTAAAAATTATGATAAATTTTGGAAAAAATAAACATGACTAAATTATAGTATAAAAATAGTTCTTTTTCTCTTGCATGTTGATTTTTTAAAATATACCAAAATTTATTTATTTTATTTGATATTTTTAGATTATGTATAAATATTTGCTTTCAATTCTGTGCTGTTGTCTGAATGAGAGGTATGTTTTGTATAAGTGATGATTTTATTTGAAAAACAGATAAAATGGGGAAGATATATATTTAAAAATATACGATATCATAATACCCATTAAAAAAATAAGAATTTAGATCAAATTTAGTGTTGAAACAATTAACATTGCAAATTGTTAAATTGCAATAAGCACTGCTAGACCACAAAAAGTGTGTTAAAAATCCAAAATAAATTCAACAATTGAAGATTACATGATGAAGCTCCAATAGACCCATTAAAATATGTAAAGAATCTAGCAATAAATTTTAGAGTTAAAGATGACACCTTGGCATGAATTTGCATGTCTCATTCACAGCCATATCTACTCATATTGCTTTCACCAGCTGGATGGCATCAGATATAACAACTCTGTCAAATAAAAATTAAAGATCAAACATAAAATATTTATTTTACTAATAAATGTTTCCATTTTATGTTTTAGTCCATGTATAGAAAAAATTGCAAATTTTAGTTTATACATAAATTTTGGACAGTCTTTTATGACCAGAATTTTTTATAACAATTTTATACTGTAAAAAAACTTTATATTCTCATTACTATTATGACCGAATACTATTTACATCCTACCAACTTGAGGGACGGGTGTCCTTTTTCGTGTAATTCACTCAAATGTATTTCAAATTAGAGACAAAAAAAATTGAATTCTTTTTAGAAAGGATTAAAATAAAATTTTATAAAGTTTATAATGGTAGTTGAATTAACACTAATGCAAATTACAGATTTTACGTCAACATTTTACGTCGTTTTTTTTTTTTTTGTTTTCAAAAATCGTTGTAATTGCAGAGGCAATGCCATTTTTGTAATCATGAAAATGTATTACATCTGTTAAATGGATAATCGAAGTAATATTAAGGGAGCTGGAGGCTATCACACCGATTTATAAGCAAGAACTAACGTAATTAGGTCTTTTTTTTTTTTATCCCCTTTCACTTTCGCTATTAATTTTAAATCCTTCATAGTAGAAATGCTTGAATTTTAGTGTCAAGGGTGATTAGTTATGTCAAATATATAGATAATCACTTTTAGATAAAATAATTAATTTAATTGGTCAATAATTAATAAAAAAATATAGCTGGTGGGACAGGATTGTGCAATCTTTATTGAAATACAAGTTGTTTATTTTATTAATTAATTGGTAAAGTTGGAATTTGCGATACCTTAACTTTTTGGATTCTACTCGATGCTCTCCGACAGTATAAATCACTAATATTCTTGTATTATAGTAGGAGTTCGAATTAGATCTATGGTATGATAAAATTAAACAAATAAATGACAAACACAGAAAAATATAATACTTATTGGAGCTTGTAGTGTTTACTGTTTCCACCAATCTCCTACTTCAATATTCAAAAAGGGATAAAAAGAAATTTCCCCGATAAACTTAGGGCTTAAAAAATTACCAATTGGGGTTACAATCCCACATTCAACATGCCAAATCTTGCCAAAAAAATATTACAAATGCTAAATCCCAATGACATCTTAGCACATAGTCACATACAGCTAATTTTCGTGTTGGAATATGTACTCACCAAACTAAGATATGTATCGTATAACTAAAATAGAAATAAATCAAGTGGATAACATCAGATTTTGAGAGATATTTCACATACTCTTAATACTACCAAAAAAAATCTCAAAACGTCTCTCAATAAAACTATATTATCATATATAAACATATATACACGAGTTAGTCATAATTTAAATGCATTAAATCAACTCTGTATATTTCATAGTATTACCTATATTCTATTATAAAGTATTACTAGTTTATAGCAAGCTTCAACTTTAATAAATACACAAGATAATATATAAATATATTTCAAAAAAATTATATTAATTATGTCTCCCTAAATAATAATACTGGAGTCTTTCAACTTCTTTTTGTCTACAAGTGAATCTTAGGTCTAAAGTCACACTTAGTTTATTGCACAAATAATTGTATAAGTGAATGTAAGTAACAATATATATAATACAATAATTATCTCTTTAACTTCTTAGAATTTAATTTCTTGATATATGTAATTTAAGTCATCAATAAATTAAGGTATCTTTCACAATATTGAGTTGATGTGCTTAATACTATTGTTTTTATCAAAGATTTAAGCTGAGTCCTTTGACATGTTATAGGATATGTATGACTTTGATAACTCCTAACGAATGATCCTGACGGGACTTAAGACAGTTATAATGTTTATAAGTAAAATTATAAATATGAGGGAATTGTTTGAATTTTATGGTGAAATACTATGTGTATTTATAGAAGCTTTGAAACCCTATGATTTATGTGATAAAAATAGACAATATCAAGATAATATTAACAAATTATTGTTTATAAACAAGAAATATAGTAAAAATGTACTACCTTGATTAACTATATATTCTACTAATATATGGTATTAAAAAATACCTTAACGCAATTAAACTATCGATATTCAGTCATATATTTTGTTAATATATGATTATTACACCAACAAATATATCATAGAATATTATTTAACTATTTTAGGTTAATAATGTTGAATGAATCTTATTAAGTCATGTTACTTAACATATTTGTTAAGTCGAAGTAAGTACAATTACAAATTACAAACTTATTCATCATATAACGTACCTAAATAATTCATATATCAATTCAATGGAATTATTATATTTCATATCAATAATTTGTTCAATTCACCAATGATAATTCCATTGAAAATTCCATTGAATTGATATAAAACAAAGCAAATTTGATGATAATTCCATTGAATTGATGAGCTAAGTGAAATTAAATACAAAATTATATTATTGCTCTCATATTGAAATTAATTGAGTCAATTATTAGGTTTGAAATGGGTCTGGTGTGAGGAGTCTCAATTAAGAGAGGCTCGAAAAATTAAAATGTTTTGAATGGAAAAGCTTAAAACCTTAGTCCCTCGTTTCTTTGAACGAGGCTCAAGGTTGAGGGCTTTGGTATGGTAGGATGAGGTCTATGTTAAAGGCTGTTTAAGAAGAATTTGGTTTGATCCTGTAACGAAGGTGAAAACTAGCTTAAAGTAATAATTAAAATCGACATGGGTCAATTACATATAAGTACTAAAATCCTGGAATTAGTGTGAAAGAAAAATCAATAAATAATAATAGTAGGAAAGTGATGTGTCTAAAGGCCAACTTAATAAAAGATGAGTTCAAATAATAGATGTTTTGATTTAATTAACATATTCTGTAATTTACTGGCAATATTTTAGTAAAAGATAACTAATGTTTATATATTTTATTATATTTATATAGGTTTTGTAACTGAAATACTTATAAATAGAAAAGTAGAACCAAAGCTTTTGGATTTTTTTCTCGCTTAAAGCACTTTTAGTTTTAAGTCAGATATTTTTGTCATTTATCCTTTCTTTTGTTCTTCATTTATCAAAATAAAAACTAATTGTAATTCTTGTCAATTTTCAGTTAATGAATTACTTTAGAATAAAAATTATATAAAAGTCACTCAAACTGGTACACCTAAAATTATAAATTATAGCTCTTCTATCAATTTTTAAACATCAAAATCAAATTATTTTTTAAATAAACTTGCATCATTATGAACTTTGATATCTTAATTATGCTAAAACCAAAAACTCATAGTAAATCATTTTTCATAACATGAAAAGTATAAAAATGAAAAACAAATAATGAAGCATATAATGAATGGAGGACAACAACATCAAATCCTTAATAAAAATTACATCTTATTAAATATAGATAAACTATATCTATTATGAAAAAAATCTAAACTAATACATAAAAATAAAACATTAAACCATTTATATCGTTTTCTTTAAATAAAAGATAAATTAAATAATTTATCAACGTAATAGTTTTCCTATAAAAAACATAATTTTTTTTTTGCATTTGTTTATAAAAATACAAGCGCTCGCGTCATTATCCTTTAATACTCAAAGAAATCTTTTTATTATAAATTTTGAAATAACTTTTTCATTCATTATATAGGATAGTCTCTTCGTAATTTTATAATGAGAAAATTTTAGTTTCTTAATTTCAAATGTTGACATCTAATTTTTGTTTTGCAAAACCAGCGACTTTGCTCTGAAATAGTCTAAATTAAAAGTTTGATATACAAGATATTAGGGTAGATTGGCACATGAAACATTTTAAATAGTATTTTCTTACCATTCTATTTAATTTGTTCAAAAATAAAATAATAGGGACAATGTAATTGCGAAAAAGCTAATATCGAAATAATCTTAATCATCTTAAAACAAATAAATAGGCCAGCGTCTCATACAAAAGAAAATATTAATGTTTTAATTTTGATAATAGAAAATTTGTATTTTAACTTTTAATCTTAAAATGACAAATTATATTTATAATTATTTTAAAATAAACCATGACTCTAATAATAAAGAAAAAGGACAGTACACGTGGCAATGAGCCTAAATTTCTCCTTTCCTGGACACAAAACCCTGTTAGGCTGACCTCCTGGCCCTAAACTGACATGATGCTTGAGGAACTAGAAAGTTTGAATGTACCAGACAATTTGTCTCGCCAACTCTCCTTCCCAAAATAATAAATTACCTTGGAGGGAGGACCTCAACATTGAGGTGTTCGATATGATACTTCTTGTTATTACTCTGTTTGTTCTGTGATTATGACTAAACTGAATTTTTTGTAACTTCTTAGGCATAATGGCAGCAAAAAATTCAATAAAGAATTGGTTTAAACTAGTGGCCAGTAAAGTTGGGTTAGGAGAGTCTTCCCAGCAACCCGCGAGCACTTTTGGTGCTAAATCAACACCAAGTCGTGCGACTACTCTACATCCAACTACTGAAGTGACTACTAGTGAGACAACAACTTCGTCTGGAACCGTTCACCAACCAACCCCTGAGCCAATCGTGGAGGCACTGCCTCTAAACATTATCATTATCGATGATCCTCCTACTAAGAAAAGGAAAAGTGGATGACACACTGAAAAGGGTGGTAACAGTAAAAAGAGTAAGACTGCTACTCCTTCCTGTCCGCTCCCTGATGGAATTTGGAGCAACGCCTTCTGCTTAGGCCAACTTTGATAAGATGTCTACTCTAGAATTTTCTTCTCTTGGAATGTGCACGATACTAGCCTTTGGAAATCCTTTGAACAACTCACTTGCCTTATGGAAATATCAAAATTGTCTTTAACCTGAAAAGTTCCATTCATATGTCTGACCTGATGGAGGAAAGGGCCAAAACAAATAACAACTTATCAAAGTGTAATAACGCAGCGGAAATTCAATCCCCCTTCTTGCGAGAATCTGATAGGAGCACCAAACAAATAGAACAAAAATAGAATCCAAAGCACAAAGAGACACCAACAATTTTTAATGTAGAAAACCCCTCAATGCAAGGGTAAAAACCACGAGTCGTCCAGACCAATGAAAAAATCCACTATGATCAATAATAGGGTACAAAAGAGTCTCCAATAATAATACCAAATGGTATTTTCAATAAGCCAAATTAACTAAACACAAATGCTTACAAATGAGAACAAAGAAGATGAAAATCCTCCAAAACAGGGCTGCTGGTGCGGGATCAATCTCTCCCAATCTAGACCTCCGATTGACGATCCGAACGGTCAGAATGAAGAACCATATGTCTGGAACCTACTGTCCAAAAATCAGCTCGATCCAACGGTGAACGACTTCACAGCGATGAAAACACCAGTGCAGGTTTAGGATTTTGCGGGAATGACTTTCTCTCTTTCTTCTTCTCTCACTTGGCTTTTGCCTCTCTTCAAATGACTCTCTTGTTCTCTACTAATCTGACCCATCTCATGTTAACCTAATGAGACATAATGGACCATAATATTTGGGCCTATTCTCCACATAGGAAGGGAGCCCAATAACCCAACAAATCTCCCCCTCACAACTATGTGGAGATATCCGCCAAACCGGCGATCTCACAACAAACTTCAAACTTTCCTCTTGGCAATGCCTTGGTCATCATATCAGCACCATTATCATCTGTATGAACTTTAGCCAATTCCAACAACTTAACATCCAAAACATCACGTATCCAATGATACCTCACCTCAATATGTTTGGATTTAGAATGAAAAGTTGGATTCTTACCAAGATGAATAACACTTTGACTGTCACAATACAACAAGTATTTATCTTGCACAAAACTAAGCTCCTGCAAGAATTTCTTCACCCATAACAATTCCTTACATGCTTCAGTAAGTGCAATAAACTCTGCCTCAGTAGTAGACAACGCCACACACTTTTGCAACTTTGATTGCCAAGCCAAGGCTCCATCTGCAAACTGAATCAAATAGCCTGAGTGGACTTCCTGGAATCAATGTCTCCAGCCATATCTGAATCTGAGTAACCCACCAAAGTAGGCTTATCACCTCCAAAACAAAGTTTCAAACCACTAGTACCACGAAGATACCTCAAAATCCATTTCACAGCATTTCAATGCTCTTTACCTGGATTTGACAGAAATCTGCTAACTGTACCAACGTGTGCAATATCAGGCCTTGTACATACCATTGCATACATCAAACTACCCACCGCAGAAGCATAAGGAACTTTGCTCATAGCTATCTTCTCAACTTCATTTGAAGGATTTTGTTTAACACTCAACTTAAAATGAGTAGCAAGAGGAGTACTTACAACCTTAGCATTCTCCATTTGGAATCTTTGCAGCACCTTCTGAATGTAGTGCTCCTGTGATAGCCAAAGTTTCTTCTCTTTCCTATCACGAGTGATACTTATACCAAGAATCTTCTTAGCAGCTCCCATGTCTTTCATGGCAAATGACTCGTCCAGTTGCTTCTTCAACCTGTCAATTTTGGAAACATCTTTTCCAACAATAAGCATGTCATCAACATATAACAACAGGATAATGAAATCATTCTCAGAAAATTTCCTGACAAAAACACAATGGTCAGAAGTAGTCTTCTTGTAGCCTTGCTCACACATAAGAGACTCAAACTTCTTATACCACTGCCTCGGAGCTTGCTTCAAACCATATAGGCTTTTGCGTAGCCTACACACATAGTCTTCCTTGCCTTCAACAAGAAAACCATCTGGTTGCTTCATGTAAATCTCTTCCTCCAAATCACCATGAAGGAAAGCTGTCTTCACATCCATCTGCTCAACCTCCAAATCTAGAGTAGCAGCTAAACTTAACACAGTTCTGATGGATGTCATCCTCACCACAGGTGAGAAAATCTCATTGAAGTCAACACCCTTTTTTTGTCTAAAGCCTTTCACCACTAATCTGGCTTTATATCTGGTAGATGTAGAATTGCTCTCTTGCTTCACCCTGAAGATCCACCTATTCTCTAGGGCTCTCTTACCCTTGGGCAACTTTACTAAGTCATAAGTGTGATTATCATGCAGAGATTTCATCTCATCCTGCATTGCATCCAACCACTTTTGCTTTCCTTCACTTTCAATGGCCTCCTCATAACATTCAGGTTCTCCCTCATCAGCCAACATCACATACTCATTGGAAGAATACCTCTTAGAAGGTTGTTTTGGCCTGTCAGATCTTCTGGGTTGAGCTTCAGGTAGCTCAGTTACATCACCAAGACTCTCATCTTGTGACACATCATGTTCCTCTTCATCAACATTATCAATAGGAACATTCAAGCTATCTCCAACCTGCTGATTATCAATATCACCATGTTGTTCATCATCATGGACATCAATATCGAAATCATTAATAGACAACCGAATTGGATCAATATCAATCACATTACCGTCTTCCTTAGGGGTAGACTTCTCCACCTTATCAATATCTTCAATGGTTTGATCTTCCATGAATTGCACATCACGACTTCTAACAACTTTCTTTTCAATGGGGTCATACAACTTGTAGCCAAATTCATCTTGACCAAAACCAATGAAGATGCATTGCCTTGTCTTCACATCCAACTTGGATCTTTCATCCTTTGGAACATGAACAAATGCTTTACAACCGAAGACACGTAAGTGATCATAAGTAACATTCTTGTTAAACTAAATCTTGTCTGACACCTCAGAGTTCAAAGCGACTGCAGGACTTAGATTAATAACATGCACTGCTGTAAACAATGCCTCACCCCAGAAATGCTTAGGCAATTTTGCTTCAGAAAGCATACACCTAACTCTTTCAATCAAAGTCTTGTTCATCCTCTCCGCTAAATCATTCAGCTGAGGAGTTTTGGGAGGAGTCTTCTCATGTGCAATACCATATTGTCTACAATAAGCATCAAATGGTCCACAATACTCACCACCATTGTCAGTACGAATGCGCTTCAACTTCTTGTCTGACTGCCTCTCAACCAAAGCATGGAATTCTTTAAACTTGTCCAACACTTGGTCCTTTCTCTGTAGTGCATAAACCCAAAGCTTCCTGGAACAATCATCAATAAAAGTAACAAAGTAAAGTGCACCACTAAAAGACTTTACCTTCAACGGGCCACAAACATCAGAATGCACCAATTCAAGCAACTCTGACTTCCTGGAGGGAGGATGCTTCTTGAAGGATGCTCTGGTTTGTTTACCAGCCATGCAGTGAGAACATTTCTCCAACTCTACATTCTTCAATCCTGAGAGAACATCCTTTTTAGCTAAGCAGTTAAGCCCCTTTTCACTGATGTGCCCAAGCCTTCTATGCCACAAAGATGACTCCATATACACGGCATTCACACTATCTTTAGCAACCAAAGCTTTTGTCCAATAAAGCTTAGAGCTTTTCTCTCCTTTAGCCACAATCAAGTTACCTTTGGTGAGCTTCCACTTTCCAGAACCAAAGTGGTTATCAAATCCACCATCATCAAGTACCTGCACAGAAATCAAGTTAAAGCGAACATCTGGAGCATGTTTAACTCCTCTAAGCAACAACTGCATCCCCATGTTGGTTTGCAAGTGAACATCACCAATACCAATAACCTTAGACACCCCATCATTACCCATCTTCAATACTCCAAAATCACCAGGTGTATAAGATGTGAAGAACTCCTTCCTAGATGTAACATGCAATGTAGCACCACTATCAATTATCCACATACTCTCATCAGATACAAAATTAATAGTGTCTAATCACGAAGACAAACAAGGTCACCACATGTAGTAGTAGTAACATAATCACCATCATCATTATCTTTTTCCTTTTGCTTACCCTTTTTGTCTTTGCTCTCTTTCTTCCACAAAAAACAGTTCTTCTTTATATGCCCTGTTTTGTGACAATAGTGACACTCCACATTCTTGTACCGAGACTTGGAGTTGCTCCTGCTTTTATCTCTACCACTGTTTTCTTTCTTCTGGCTTCTCCCCCTATTCTCTGTAATAAGCACTTCTGAATGAGATGAAGTACCCTGTGTCTTCCTTCTCATCTCCTCATTAAGAGCACCGCTCTTTGCCATTTGCAAAGAAATATCACCATTAGGGGTAGCACTTATCATGGAAACTCGAAATGTCTCCCACGAATCTGGTAAAGAGTTTAATAAGAATAAGCCCAATAGATCATCATCAAATTTTATACCCACTCCTGCTAATTGATCATAGCGTCCTTGAAATTCACTTAAATGATTTGAAACATGAGTTCCTTCCTTGTACTTCAACTCCACAAAATTTTTCAGCAAGTACAATTTATTAGTCCCTGACTTAGAGGCATACAAGGACTCAAGCTTATCCCATAGGCTTCTCGCATGTGTCTCATTAGCAACAAAATTATAGACATTGTCATCAACAAACTGCCTGATAAATCAACATACCTGTTGATGTTCAAAATCTCATTCTTCATCTGACTTGGATTCTGGCTTATTGGAAGCAAAAGCAGGAAGATGCAAATTTTTCACAAATAGCAAGTCCTTCATCTTGCCTTTCCATAGGTGATAATTTTCGCCATTCAACAGAGTCAATTTTGTATGTGCCTCCATCATTCACGCAAATTAAACAGTCCCTTAACCAAAGAGCTCTGATGCCACTCTGATGGGGGAAAGGGCCAAAACAAATAACAACTTATCAAAGTGTAATAACACAGCGGAAATTCAATCCCCCTTCTTGCGAGAATCTGATAGGAGCACCAAACAAATAGAACAAAAATAGAATCCAAAGCACAAAGAGACACCAACAATTTTTAACGTGGAAAACCCCTCAATGCAAGGGTAAAAACCACGAGTCGTCCAGACCAATGAAAAAATCCACTATGATCAATAATAGGGTACAAAAGAGTCTCCAATAATAATACTAAATGGTATTTTCAATAAGCCAAATTAACTAAGCACAAATGCTTACAAATGCTTACAAATGAGAACAAAGAAGATGAAAATCCTCCAAAACAGGGCTGCTGGTGCGGGATCGATTTCTCCCAATCTAGACCTCCGATTGACGATCCGACCGGTCAAAATGAAGAACCATATGTCTGGAACCTACTGTCTAAAACTCAGCTTGATCCAACGGTGAAGGACTTCACAGCGACGAAAACACCAGTGCAGGTTTAGGGTTTTGCGGGAATGACTTTCTCTCTTTCTTTTTCTCTCACTTGGCTTTTGCCTCTCTTCAAATGACTCTCTTGTTTTCTACTAATCTGACCCATCTCATGTTAACCTAATGAGACATAATGGACCATAATATTTGGGCCTATTCTCCACATAGGAAGGGAGCCCAATAACCCAACATGACCACCAACTGGAATTCATTCAACATTCCAAATTGGTGACCTCTAATTCTTTTGCCAACATCAAGTCGGCAATTAACACTTCGTACTCAGCCTGATTATTGCTAGTTTGGAATCTGGAGATTTGGGCTTGCTCAATTATAACACCATTCCCACCTTCTAAAACAATGTTTGCTCCTTGTAACACCCGAAACAATTTTAAGGGTATTACGAGTAGTAAAATTTGAATTTAATATTTGATCTCTATAATCAAAACATTATTTTAATTTAAAAAACATGTAGTTTCAATCTTACAAACTTTAAATAACACAGTCTTCACCATAAGTTCAAAATTAAACTTGCAAGTTGTTACACAACATAATTTTATGATACAATTTATTTTTGACAAAAAGCCCTTGAAAGATTTTCCCATCAAGTCCCTCATCATCTCTAAGCCTTTCACGTATAACACAAGTTATACAATCATAGCACAAACAAATAAGAGTAAGCTAACCGTTAACATAAAATCATTAAACTTACTCTTAAAATATATAATTCAATTATATTTTACTACCAATCTCTATACACTATTATTCTCAAACAATTATTTCACTTAATATACTTTTTCCCATCTTTCTTCAAAATCACTAATCTCATTTCCATAAACCTTATCAGTTATATCTTGCTTATTTACAAGAAATCAACCAATCACTTCATCTCATTCATATTCAATTAATAAATCATGAAGTGATAATAATCCATCATCATTACACAATCATGTTAGTACTTAAGAATTTATATCATATCAGATATGGATATTCTTTTCTCATAAATTCCTCTAATTCCCAAGTCATTTCTTGCGTATCTTCATTCCATAGTACCTTTACTGTGCGAATTTCTTTTCCTCTTAGCCTTTTTGTTTGAACATCTAGTACTCGTACCGGTCCAACCTCCATTGTTAAATTCTCTTTGACCTGAATCTCATCCACTTCCAACACATGCTTTGGATCTGGAATATATTTCCTAAGTTGGGATACATGAAAAATGTTATGCAAATTTGACAATTGAGGTGGTAGTGCCATCTCATAATCTACTGGCCCAATCCTTCTGAGAATTTGATAAGGTCCAAGAAATTTGGGTGTCAGTTTCCTCATCTTGATAAATCTTCCGACTCTTGTAGTTGGTGTTACTCGTAAGAAAACATGATCTCCTTCCTCAAATTCCAACGGCCTTCTCCTTTTGTCAGCATATGACTTTTGTCTACTTTGAGTTGCTTTCATTCGATCTTGGATCAATTTTATCTTTTCTGTGGTTCGTTGTAATAACTTTAGCCCTACTGTCAGTGATTCTCCATCTTGAAACCAACATAACGGTGTTCTACATCTTCTTCCATATAAAGCTTCATATGGTGCCATACCAATACTGGAATGATAACTGTTGTTATAAGTAAATTCTACTAATGGTAGTATCTCATTCCAACTTCCGAGATGATCCAACACACAAGTTCTTAATAAATCCTCCAAAGACTGAATAGTTCTTTCTATTTGACCATCAGTTTGAGAGTGATAAGCTGAACTCATCCTTAGTTGTGTCCCCAAAGCATTTTGTAGCGTTTGCCAAAATCTTGAAGTAAACCTTGGATCTCTGTCTGACACAATGCTTGCAAGTACGCCATGCAACCTTACTACTTCCCAGATGTATAACTCTGTCAGCTTTTCTAGGGACATACGTTGATTAATGGGTAAAAAGTGAGCACTCTTGGTTAGTCTATCAACGATAACCCAGATAAAATCGTGACCTTTTGATGATTTTGGTAAATGAGTTACAAAGTCCATCGAGATACTGTCCCACTTCCACTGAGGAATGTCTAACTGTTGTAACATCCCTCCTGGTTTTTTATGCTCTACTTTTGCCTTTTAACACACCAAACAAGCTGCTACAAATTCTGCCACATCCCTTTTCATACCATTCCACCAAAACGACCCCTTTAGGTCCTTATACATCTTAGTCATACTTGGATGTATGCTAAGACGACTTTTATGACCTTCTTCCAAAATTAAATGCTTCAACTCAGTCTTGGCAGGTATACATACTCTGTTCTTAAATCGAAGAATGCCATCTTTACCTAGAATGAACTCCTTGGTTTGATCGGTGCCCAATGACTTGATCTTCTGCTGCAACTCTTGATCCATTGATTGTTCAACCTTCACTTGTTCTAAGAAGTCACTAGTGATTGCCAAATGACCACACCATATATGATCTGGGGTCAATTGCATCCCCAGGTTCATATCACGTAACTTTTCTATCAGCTCTAATTCCTTTACCATCAGTGTTGCTATCTGAGCCTGTCTCCTACTTAATGCATCTGCCACCACATTGGCTTTTCCTAGGTGATATAAAAACTCGAAGTCATAATCTTTCATATATTCCATCCATCTTCTTTGACGCATGTTCAAATCCTTCTGATCAAACAAGTACTTTAGGCTTTTATGATCACTAAAAACTTGGAAACTTGCCCCATAGAGGTAGTGTCTTCATGTTTCTAATGCAAACACTACTGCAACAAGTTCTATATCATGCCTTGGATAGTTCTTCTCATGCGTCTTCAGCTGTCTAGATGCATAAGCCACTGGTCTTCCTTCTTGCATCAGAACGCACCCCAATCCTTGGTATGATGCATCGCAGTACACCTGAAAAGATCTGTAGGTGTCTGGAATGATCAATACTGGTGTTGACGTTAGTCGTTGCTTCATGTTTTCGAAACTGGCTTCATACTTGTCTGTCCATATAAATGGTTGATCCTTACGAGTTAACTGAGTCAGAGGACCCGCAATTTTGGAAAATCCTTTGACAAACCGTCAGTAATAACTGACTAGTCCTATAAAGCTTCGTACTTCAGTTACAGTTTTCGACCGCTCCCAGTTTAGTACAGCTTCCACTTTTGCTGGATCCACTGAGATTCCTTGAGCAGAAATCACATGGCCCAAAAATTGTACTTTCTCCAATCAGAACTCACACTTTGACAATTTCCCATAAAGTTGATGTTTTCTCAAAATTTCCAATGCCATCTTCAAGTGTTCTGCATGTTCTTTCATATCCTTACAATAGATAAGAATATCATCTATAAGTACAACCACAAATTTATCTAAACATGACCAAAATATTCGGTTCATGTAATCCATAAATATCGCTGGAGCATTCGTCACACCAAACGGCATTACTACATACTCAAAGTGTCCGTAGCGAGATCTGAAATCCGTCTTTTGTACATCTTCTGTTTTGACAAGAATTTGTTGGTAACCAGATCTTAGATCAATTTTTGAAAACACTCCTGCTCCTCTCAATTGATCTAATAGATCATCGATTCTTTGCAAAGGATACTTATTCTTGATTGTAACCTTGTTCAATTGTCTATAGTCCACGCACAACCTTGAACTTCCATCCTTCTTTTTTACTAGCAAGACGGGAGCTCCCCATGGAGATACACTTGGACGGATGAATTTCTTCTCCAAAAGATCTTCGATTTGCTTTTTCAACTCCGCTAGTTTGGCAAGAGCCATTCTATATGGAGCCGTAGACACCGGACCAGCTCCTGGTACTAAGTCTATTGTGAAATCGATCTCTCGATTGGGTGGTAAACCTAGTACTTCTTCTGGAAAAACATCAACAAATTCTTCTACCACTGGTATCACGATGATTTGTTCTTTAGTATTCATTCTTTCTTCTTGAGCTAACACTACATAACAGGTAGCTCCATCTTTGATATCTTTTGAAACGACCCGATTTGAGCTTAGTTCTAAATCATTCAAATTTGAAAACTCTGTCTTTTGTTTCCCACAATCAATAAGGATATGGTTGGCAGTCAACCAATCCATTCCTAATATGACGTCTAAATTTTGAAGGGGTAAGCAAATCAAGTTCACTTTGAACTTATGTCCTGCAATTTGGATCGGGCATCCGACACATACTGAACTGGTCGTGATTGGTCCCGATGTTGGTGTAGAAACCACTAATTCACACCCTAGATTACGCATTGGTAATCCCAGTCTTTTCAAACATGCTAGGGATATAAAAGAGTGTGTGGCTCCAGAATCAAACAAAACACATACACATTCTCCTAGCAACATACAGGTGTGTAAGATTAATTTACCTGGCTGGGTAGCCTCTTCCACAGTCATTGCGAATACTTTTCCTGTTGCTCGTGGTTTTACTTCACCAGAATCATTTTGTTGTGGTTCAACCACTTTCTTCTTCTTGGGACAAACATTAGCGAAGTGTCCCGGCTCATTGCAGATGAAACATTTTTTCACTTCAGCTTTTTCTCCAATCAGTTTAGGGCATTCGCGTCTCAAATGTGCTCCCCCACACTCAAAACACTTTATTGTTCCTCGATAGGATAGTTGTGGTTTATCATAAGGCTTTTTGTGGAACTTCATTGATGATTCTCCTTTCGAAGGTCTGGAAACCCTATTCGGATCATCCTCCAACAATTCTATCATTTTGGCTTTTTCTACTAATGCTGGAAGCTCCTGTATTTCTAATGCCATAAGTACCTTCTTTAGCTCATGTCTTAGCCCTCCTTCAAATTTTCTGCATCTCCATTCTTCCGTAACATTCTGGGTGTAAAACCTTGTCAGATAGTTAAATTTTACCACATACTCCTGCACTGATAGCCTTATTTGTTGTAAAGTTAAAAATTCTCCCTCCCTTGCGAATCTTGCACTATTTGGGAAATATTTTTCCAAGAACCTTATCTTAAAGTTCTCCCAATTCACAGTCTCACCACGAACCGTTATCAGTTGTTGCATACTTTCCCACCAATATTCAGCCTCGCCCATCAAAAGAAATGTTGCATAAGTTAATTTTTGTTCTTCTGAACAAGTTATCACTCGAAAAATCTTCTCATTCTGCCTTAGCCATAAGTCAGCCTCATCAGGGGTAGTTTCTCCATTAAACTTAGTAGGATCATGTCTTAGGAAATCATTCAAGCTAGAATGATTTTGAGGTGCTTGATCAACTGGTTGTTGTTGCATCTTGTTGACTCGTTCTAAGATTTCAAGTGATTTCTTCCATAGAGAAAAACGATAACACCATTTAGCATATGATATGAACTTCTTCCAATAACAATTCTCATCATAAACATCATAAAGTACAGGTTTACAAGCAATAGTAAGTTCACTCCCCACAGCCCCAAAATATTTTCGAAAACCATTGCTCTGATACCACAACGTAACACCTCAAACAATTTTAAGGGTATTACGAGTAGTAAAATTTGAATTTAATATTTGATCTCCATAATCAAAACATTATTTTAATTTAACAAACATGCAGTTTCAATCTTACAAACTTTAAATAACACAGTCTTCACCATAAGTTCAAAATTAAACTTGCAAGTTGTTACACAACATAATTTTATGATACAATTTATTTTTGACAAAAAGCCCTTGAAAGATTTTCCCATCAAGTCCCTCATCATCTCTAAGCCTTTTCCACTGCATCTGCGACATTATCTGCTCACGTATAACACAAGTTATACAATCATAGCACAAACAAATAAGAGTAAGCTAACCGTTAACATAAAATCATTAAACTTACTCTTAAAATATATAATTCAATTATATTTTACTACCAATCTCTATACACTATTATTCTCAAACAATTATTTCACTTAATATACTTTTTCCCATCTTTCTTCAAAATCACTAATCTCATTTCCATAAACCTTATCAGTTATATCTTGCTTATTTCCGAAGCCTTATGGTCAGACCACTTTCTGCCTGCTTCCTTAAGTCTTATCAGTATACTATATTCATATTCCGAAGCCTTATGGTCAGACTGCTCTCTTCCTGCTTCTATATAACTTACAAGTACTCTGCTTATGTCAAAGTGTTATGGTCAGACTACTCTCTGCCTGCTTTCATAAGCCTTCTGAGTCACTCTACTTAACTCCACTACTTCTGATAGTAAATCCTTAAATTTCAATTCATAATTAATAATTCCTTATATTTACTCAATTCTTTACAAGAAATCAACCAATCACTTCATCTCATTCATATTCAATTAATAAATCATGAAGTGATAATAATCCATCATCATTACACAATCATGTTAGTACTTAAGAATTTATACCGTATCAGATATACCTACAAAATAGATTATCATATTCTAATTTAACTTACTTAGAACGATTATATTCTCAACATAATTTTTACTAATTGAAATTTATGGATCAACAATCTAGTTGCAAGTCTTAGAGGTCGAGATATAGTAATATGTCTCAGGAATCATCTATCAAAATTTCAACTTTATCTAAAGGTAACGAAGTAGAGGTTTAGATTGTTCCGAAATAAGTTAGAGATGGAAATAAAGTGATGATCATTCTACCAAAAATTTCAATATTACTTCCTATAAATAAAATCTTCAAATTACAGTCATGACGTCTAAAGTTAATTATTATGTCTTATGAACCATATATTGGATTTCTAGATTGATCTATCCTTAGATTAAGTAGCAATTTAGAATTTTTACTAAAATAACTTCAAAAATGGAAAATCACATCAATAATTGAAATTTCACAATTTGATTGAGTATTCATTCTAACATTTTTATAGTCTACCTATGCAACAATCACATATTTCATATCAATTGAGTATATTACAAAATAATTTAGTAGTACATAATCTGCTTAATAAGGATTAAGTTAAAAATTTGTCGAGTAGACTTCCAGGAAAGAGAGGTGCATCACAATGGACAACTTAAGTACCAAGTCTTTCCTAGCCAAAGTGTTGCTCAACTAGTTTTTAACAAATTTCTTATTCACAGATTTAAAATAACAACATATAATATTAACATGGAAATTCAAATAGTTATATAACAAGCACATATGTTTTCGATTAACAGTATTCACACAGAATTTCGAGACATGAATAGTGATTTAATAATAGTAAATCATAATATAAAAGCTTAGAAAGGTTAGCTTCCCTTACTTGATTCTCTTCTTGCAGATGAAGAGAACCTCTTCAGAAACTCTTGCTACATTCTCTACAACTCAAATTCTAGCCCTAAAATCTCTTTATTTTCTATGAAACTCTTGCTTAGTTTCACTCTCCTTGTGAAAAACTTCATTTCCTCACCCCTATTTATAGTTGGAGTTAGGGTTACTGTAGTAGTACTGTAGTTGTACTACATTTTACTTTAGCAGTACTGTAGTTGTACTTCATTTTACTGTAGCAGTACTGTAGCTTGTACTACATTTTTACTATAACAGTACTGTAGCAACATATGATTCACAAGGTATTTTCACTGTAGCACTGTACATATTTCACTGTAGTACTGTACGTATCTCACTGTAGCATTATACATATTTTATTGTAGCAATTTACTGTAGCATTTATACATAAAATTTTTCTATTTATTTCTAAAAATCTATCATCTTAATTACAACTATTTTCAAGGATCTTACACTCCTCCCCCTCTTTTATCTGAAGAACCATACACATTAAGGCACCAAAGCTAAGGGAGAACATCTTTCTCAAGTGTTAGTTCAATTGCGAAATCTGTTAGGTGTTGTCCCTTAATGGTCATGAATGTAATCTGTTCGACCTATGTAACATAGTTGCTATCGCCATTACCTTACCCTTCGAATCAGATCCTCTATACCATACACTAAATATTTAATAGATCATAAAAATTAAATTAAATGTTTTTATATTTATCAAAAATTTAAAAATTAATTAAACCTTAAATAAATATAAAATTTAATTAATTTTAAGAAAAAAAATTAAGTTATTAATTTGAATTACACACTTTATTCACCTAACAAAATAAGTTATGGTTATTATTTATAAGAATAAATTACACATCGAAATTTGTTTAGATACAAAAGTAAAATTACTTTTGAGAACTTTTACATTGGAAAAAGTTTTATATTTTCAGGAAAAAAAGCTATTTAAAATATTTTCAACTAGTAAGTTATTTGACTAACATGATTTTTTTTTTCTTAATAGTCAGGCAATCTAAATAAATAATTATACAGGCTATTATTATATATAAAAAAACTCTTGTAGGTTTTTCACGAATTATCAAATACGCAATGGTCTTCAAAAGGAAGAAAGAAAAAAAAAATGAAAAGAAGCGAAAGTGTCGCCGGTAAAAGCGGTTGTTACGTTGGTTCCAGTTGAAGGAGCTTGGGATCTGACGGCGCAGTTTTGAAAAGCATTGACTTCGGGTCAACCTATCCAACCAATCACTGTATGACACGTCATATTTTTTCACAGTCGGAGGATTGACCGCAATCTCCTCTTTGACACGCGATGTATGGCGTTCCCAATAACAATCACAATGATAATAATATATTTAGTATTAAAAGAAAGGTTTTGTGATACAGAGAGATCTTACTCCGAAGAAGTGGATTTCAGAATATGAGCTCCTTCTTCTAACATTATAAAAATAAGAAGAAGAAAAAGGGACACTAAAGATTTTGTTATTTCCTGATAGATTTGCTTTTGCCAAAGGGACTTTATATTATAGACAGATATTAGCTGATACACGGAATACAAAATCTTTCATTCATAATTACATTACTTTTAAAAATGAATTTTCAGTATATAAATTTTTAGACTAATTATATCTTAAAAAATAATGTATGCAATTAATTATTTTCGACCAATATATATATATATATATATATATATATATATATATATATATATATATATATATATATATATATATTGTCTTAAATCATATTCAATGTACTTGCTTAAAAACATTACTTGTTAAGTAGCATTGTGTAATGACTTGATATTCCACATATGCGTCGTTGCTTATATCAAGTAACATTGTTTAAGAGTATTCACAATGCATGGTAACTTGAATGAGTGGTTAATCTTAATTTTATGACTTTTACACGTGTTAAAAAATATTACAAAACTTCATTTATTTGAAAATCAAGATCTTGTTTAGGTTTAATCATTGATTGACTATTTATTTTTTAGGTGAAATTAATTTAGATGAAAATTCAATAGTTTTGATCATTGGATTGACTAAAAGATTATTGGACGAGCATATCTCTTAGGCTAAGTGACTAAGAATGAATTTATAAACGTGTTTAAGTTGCCAAACCAACAAAATGATAACTGAACAAATACAATATTTTCTAAATTTTAACTAAAGTATTTCTAAATATTAAAATTGTTTATATATGTATTTATATCACTAAATTGTATATTTCATCATCTTTTTATATTTGAATATTATTATAGCATGATAAATATTCAATTAAAATTTATCCATATTTAGTTTCATGTTGGATTATATGATTCAAGTATATTTTTGAGATAATAAGAGTCAAGGTCGAGATGGTATATGAATATTTGTAGTAATGTGAGGCATTAAGGGTATCCACTTATGTTAGGAAGATCTTTTACTTTAGTAATGATTATAATATGTAGATTAATATATTAAGTGATGAAAAGTGAATAAAATTTTATAATATAATCAGAACACATGTTGATGTTTGAGTACAAATATAATTTAAACTTATTCTAACTGATCAAGATAAAGATAAAGATTCTAGATATGTGAAACTTGTTGTTGGTCATGTGTACATATCTGATATGATAAATTTAATATAGAACTTTCAAAAGACATCAATAAATAATTTTTAATGAATATTCTTCCAATTATGAATCAATGTGTAATATAAATTTGAGTTGTGTATGAATAATGTACAAAACAATGTTACTCGTATAATAACTTCAAATTATATACCCCAATTATAATTTTTATTAAACAACATTGTCTAATTTGAATAAACTTCTGTAAACAACTATTGACGTAATACAAAATTCAACAATTATAACATGCGTAATTACTTAATAATAAATTATACTAGTGTAAATATATGTCATACTTTCCAATCAAATTTTAATATTTTCAACTGCGCAAATTAATATGATGTAATATTTTTCATTCAGAAAGTATTTTGAGGTTTGGAATGTATAATTTTAGAAGTAACCATAAAAAACCAATAAATAAATTTATTTTTATAATATCAATAAACATATAGGTTATACGTATGATTTATAACTAAGCATTGAACTTTTTTAGTAAAAAAAAATTACCTTTATTCTTTTTCAACTGTTGATCTAGATCTTTTTATTATTCTTTAACAAGTATGAAAATTTTTTATTTCCCTTGTGAAGATTTCCACAAATGGGTTAAAGAAAAAAGTGAAAGAAAATGGTGACGTGACATGATATGATAATGGATAGATTGACAGAAGAACATCTCATGTTACATTATTATATTACACTAAGCTGTATTTAAGATCTAAGCAAGCACCCGCGTCACGTTGAGGATTCCTTCGTCTCTGTCTTTGTCTCTTTCTCTCACTCTTTGCTTTTCCTCCGGTCGAAGCAAGAGATGGACTCCAACACTATCGTTTCATGGCCGAGGATGTCAGAAAACATTGAGGGTTTTGCCCTCTCACCCAACAAATCGGAAGAGGTTCATGTTTTAGCAGTTGATGACAGCCTCGTTGATCGCAAAGTCATCGAACGCTTGCTCAAAGTCTTAGCTTGCAAAGGTTAATTCTCTCAAATAATTAAGTCAAAAAGAGAAGTTTTTGTTGATTTTTTTGATAAAAATCTTCGCTTTATCAGTGTTCGTTGTGAACTGAAGATTTTCTTTGTTAAATTGCAGTTACTGCTGTTGATAGTGGGCTGAGAGCACTGCAATTGCTTGGACTATTGGACGAGCAGAAAATTCCCTCTGAAACTAATGGTTTTGCTGTATGTATCATGGGGATCATTTAATTCAGTTCCATTTTACATAAAAATGTAAAACTGACATAAACACGAAACCATAATGTTCTAATCTGGGTTGTGCCATTTTCCTTAGCAGGGTTTAAAGGTGGATCTAATTATCACAGACTACTGCATGCCTGGAATGACGGGTTATGAGTTACTGAAGAAAATCAAGGTTAGACAATTCAAACAATGTTCCTTCAATTTTCCACATTAATAATAATAAAATCATACTATAAAAGCACAAAAAATGGTTTTCTAAAGGTTTAACAATGAACAGGAATCGTCCACTTTCAAGGAAACTCCTGTGGTGATAATGTCCTCTGAAAACGTTTTGCCACGCATAGACAGGTACCATTGTGTTGGAGAGTTTAGTTTTTCTGGGAGTTGAATTGTTTAAAGAAAAAGTGGTGAAAAAGATTTTGAATTTTGAGAAAATTATGCAGATGTTTGGAGGAGGGTGCAGAGGATTTCATAGTTAAGCCAGTGAAGTTATCTGACGTTAAGCGTTTGAAGGATTACATGACAACAAAGGAGGCTAAGGTTGAAGGCCAAGTCAGGGAAGGGATCCTCAAAAGGAAGCTCTTAGACACTTCTGACGTCTCATCATCATCACCACCGTCTATTTCCTCATCATCTTCAACCTCAGTGATTGACTCTCCAATCAGACGGCTTAAAATGACCAGCACTGATTGATGTATGTATATAAATATATACATATACTCAGAAATTTCCGTTTTACTTCTCTCATTCCTCTAAACACTACAGCTGCTATGTGTATTTCTATATTAGAGTGTTTTGATGTTGTTTGTTTTCCTCTTTTAGGGTTTAATCTGCAATTACCTTCCCGTTAATATTAACGGTTTTTGTTGCGCTGCCCTTTTTTTTTTTTATCTTTCACTAAGTTATTTTAATTGTGTACATGAAGGTTGGTTAATAAAGTTATTCAGTTATTACAGTAAATGATTGACTCATTACGTTTGTTTGGTTTTGGAAAAGGGTAAAAGCAAAAGCGAAGAAAAAGATTAAGCAGTTTAGTGATGAAGATTAACGGTGAGTGGAATGAAATTGAAATGAAGAAGAGCAGCAGGTGTGCAATATAAGTAAGTAACATAAAATAGTGTTGGTTGGATGAGAGTAATGAATGTAGGTATGGAAATGATGTGAAAGAGAAGGAATAGGAAAATGTTGAGAAGCAGAAGAGATGGAGAATGAAAAAGGGTATATGATGTGAAGAGATAACGTGAATGGTATGGTATATGAAGAATAACGAAAAAATGGGGATTTGAATTGGATATGTTTTGAAGTGTTGTGTGAGAAAGAAGATAGGAAAGTGTAGTGGGGTCAGAGGGGGTTTCTGTATTTGTCTAGTTGTCTCCAATGGAAAGGCTTTTCTGCCATAAACCGTTTACTATGCTATATTACCAAACCTTGCCCATGTGGAATTCGAATATTTGGTCATTGGTGCTGGACCAGGGCGATCTAAAGAGACTAGGGGACACACACCATCTTGTACCTTTCCTTCTTTAATTTTAACCTTTTTCCTCTCTTTTTGGCATCATCACATGCAATATTTACCATATCATCTTTCAACTCAGTCACTGTTAATTAAAAGCACAAAACCATTGCCACTTTAAACATTCAACACAAGTTACACTCAACCCTGTTTCTACTCTTCAGCTTCTCTTCTCTTCTATCATAGCCCTACATTATATTCTGTCTTTTTCTCTCTATCCATTCTCACCAAGCTAATAACTCTTGTTAAAGATAGTCAAGATTCCTATAATTACCACCTTCTCACGTCACCCTATTCAACACTCATCATATCTATTATCACACCCCTTCAACCTCTATCAGTTATGCAACCCCCATTCAATCTTATAATTAATTCTTTTCTCTCTTCATCCCCTTTCCAGCTCCTCCAATTCTTCAATCCAACCTCCAAAATTTTAACAGATCAAATTCATAAAACAAAATTAAAAGAAGTTTGTGATGCCACAGTTAAATAAAACTGTACCCTCCTACTGTTAAATATCATAACACTATATTTGATAATGTTAAAATTAAAAAATGCTATATAATATTACTTAATGATAAACTTTATATATAATTAATGAAACTAAATATTAATAATAATTTAATATAATTTAATAATAGGTAATATAATAAATTTAATAAACAATAAATATTATTAAGATAGATTTTGAGTAACATTAATATCATACTAATAAATGAATTTTAAATCTAAATTAATTATATAAAAGTAATTGATAAAATAAGTTTCGTACTATTTATATATAATATATTTATTTTATTTTTAGTTGATATGACATTTAAAAACAAGGTAGTAATGAGTTGTGTCTTTTAATAAATGGTTTGAGAGAAAAAAAAAATTTAATAGAACTTTATGTATGAATTAAATGATAATTGGTATAGATGGAAATGAAAGAATGGAGAGATGAGTAGATGGGTTGGGCCTGCGTAATTAGGAGTGAAGATATGCAATGTGATATTGGGGTCCATAAAACCCAGAATGCCAGGTATAATAGAAGAAATAACAATCTTTCTGGTGGACATGAATGTTGTATCAGCAGGTTGGTCCCATAATAATTGTTTCAGTCCAAAGTTTAAATTTAATTATGTGTGTCATGGTTGGCAAAATCATGATACGTAAAATCTTGTATGTTTTGTTTGATTCTCCTACAATCGGACATATGGGTCTTTTAATATTTGTTGTCAATTTCTCATTATTGTAGACGAAAGTTTACTCATGGATCATTTATAGATTCTCTTGTCGCTTTCATTTCTATAACCCTTTCTCTCTGCCTTAAATAGGTTTTAGCTAACATCACACAGATTATTATCATCAACTTCCCTAATCAAAATGTTCATCACTATCATTATGGATTCACCTGTTCCTTTGCATGGCTACACTTCCTCAGGTTGTATCACATGTCAAAGAAGCTATTTCAGAAACATGTCGTATTATCTTTTTACTATATAGTATAAATATATTTATTAATTTTATTAGTCACCAGAAGAATTGGACAGACTTTAAATAAATCTCTCATTTTAATAATGTCTTTTCATCTTTAACATTTAAATCTAAAGTTTTATTTAAGAAATTTGACTTTTATTCCAACGCCATAAGGTAGCATCCCTTCCCCCTTTAACCCCCGTCTCCTCTACCTCCTTTTCATAATATCTTTTTTAATTTCTTTCATTGTTTCCTTTATAAAAACTTTATTCCTTTTTTGTACAAAAATATATTTATTAATCCAGTTTATAATTTAATTACGTATGATCAAACGTAATTAAATTTGGAAATATAATATGTGATAAGTTTAATTAAGTTATTTAGTTCATTTTAGAAATCTAGAAGCCTTTTAAATAGTATGATATATGTTTAAAACTTACAATATTAGATCTGATAGATATAAGAAAACTTTAATTATTCAATATATTTGATGCTTTTGTGATATACGTTTAGCGATTCATTCATGGATGTTGGAAAATTATTACGTGAATTCTTACATAATAAATGTATATATAATTACTATATTATCACTAATTAATATATATTTATTTGAAGTTTCTTTGACAATGTATACTTATTTGTTCCAAAGACAATATTTTTATGTGATTTTCTCCATTCCACAAAAAATAACTCACAGTTAGAAATTATAATACGTAGGTGTTAAGAAATAATTATTAGATTCTTTATTTTTATTGTAAATTAGCAATCATTTTTCTCTTTATTACAATTATGAACATTATGTAATATTTTAGTATAAATTTGATCTTTGCATAACCTCGTTAAATTTATCCTATGGTATTTACTTTTTCACTGAATCTATTATTAGTTGTTTTTCTTTTTAAATTAATTCAGTTGAAAAATAATATATTAGTGCAACAGAAGGAATCTTTTCATTGTACTATATTACCTCATGAACCATACTTAGTGCACGTATTAATAATTCTTAGGATCAAGTATATATATATATATATATATATATATATATATATATATATATATATATATATATATATATATATATATATATATATATATATATATATATATATATATATATATATATATATGGGTTTGCTACTTTACTAAATGAATTTTTTTAGTTGGTACATCTTATCAAAGGTGTATTTTAAGTTATTTTCTACTAAAAAAAACACCAACTTTAACTCCAAATGTATTTTAATAGTTTTAAAATTTAATTTAAAATAAAAAAAAATAAATGGTAGTTATTTCTCATTTTGATTGCTCGTGTATGAGTAGCTATTAACTTTTATTTTATTTTTTATTTTTATAAACAATTATTTTTATTTTATTTTTTATTTTAAAAAACAACTACATTTTAAAAAATATATAATAAAAGGTAATAACTTGTCACGTGGACCAATCAGAATGAGAAATAACTACTTTTTATTTTAAATTAAATTTTAAAATTATTAAAATACCTTTGGATATAAAGTCGGTTTTTTTAATATAAACTTTTTTGTAACCTAAAACATGGTACACTTTGCTAAAATGTACGTAAATTAGCAAACATATATATATATATATATATATATATATATATATATATTTATTTATTTATTTATTTATTTATTTATAATTGTAAATGAAGAGTGTGACATCCCAAAATATACGACATGCATATAATAATAAGACGTCATCACATATAATACTAGAAAGCAATTAAAGATGTAATTTAAGGTATATAGGAGTACAATCATCTTAAAATAGTTGAAAATTTAAAACTTAAGGTGCTAGAAAGTATCTCAACATAAACTAAGCTCAAAGTGTTTCAAAAGAGCATAAGAGAACTAGGAAAGTCCTAGAGAGTCTAGGCAGCAACATCTTCATTTCCTTCAAAGACATGCTTCAGGGAAACCTCTTATTCCTTTGCTCACATCCAAGTGGATGAATCATTGCAACAGGAAAGCACACACAACATGGCACAACACAACAAGCAAGCAAGGGTGAGATAATTATATGAAAAGCATACAATATAATAGTATAAGTCATACAAGAATAAACTTCAATTAAGCAAGATAAGACACACAACCTATGCATGTTATATTCTAAACTTAACTCGTCCAGACTTTAGAATGAGAGTCGAGCTATGGCGGGTCTTGCACTCGTGGTGACTTATGATACTTGGGTTCCCCACCCTGCCACACTCACGAGGTTAGTCTGTTCCGGGCCTTGAGGCATACTGGAAGCCCCCAAGACTAAGACCTCCTGCTACTCCTCACCACATGATTCAATCTCTCTAGGTGAGCATGATTGACCATTGGAGTTTTAGGATGACCCCCAAGATTGAGCTCCTACTTTCATTCTAAAACAATAAGAACCTCACCGAGAGATTCTACACATTTGATACTTGGTTTACAACTTGAATCATACTTGTACCACTTCATGTTCTTGTACATTTCGCCACAAACCACACACTTTTATTGCCACAATAACCATTCATAATATTGTAAAGTATACTTCCAAACATGCTTCTCAAACCAAACCATATCAACATAATCATTGCAAACCACAAAAGAAAAGTATACTAAACACAACGCCTTTCACAAGACGCACCACATCCGCATAGCGAATTTAGTTGAATTCGCACAGCGCACACGTATAATTTACCTTGCAAATTAATTTGGCAGAGACTCCAGACCTTTGTCTCTCGCATAGCGCACCAATTCAAATAGCGAGAGACCCCAAACAAAGAACACCTCTCTAGAGCGACTCGCTATACGAGAAAATCCGCATAGTGAGTGTGCATGATTTGCAGAATGCCAGTTCTGTAGAATCATGCGACTCATGCCCCTCCAACCACTTTTAACCCTCCAACCCGACTTCTAACACCTCTAATTCATTATATGGACCTATTTAAACTTTGTCTAACTAGTTTTACACATTCCTATAGTGATCCTAAGGTGATTTAAACTTAGATTCATCTTCAATTTCCTAATTTCCATAACTTAGGGACTCAAGTTCTATTTTTCCAGTTCTAGTATATTTTAGTTCAATTTTATGTGTTTAACAAGTCATAATGGACTTATCTAAACTGCCCAAACAGACCAAGTGCATCCAAAACCCTAAAGACTCAAAATCACTCCCTCACTTCCCTTCAACAACCTAAAACGTGTTCCTGATTCCTAGACTATCCAAAATTCTTAACCCCCAACCACTCCTTGCCAACTCAATTGGTCATCGGAGAGGAGTCAGATGTCTGAACACATCAGACTCACCTTCGGCGCCATCACATATGACTAGTCACAACTGATTGGATCAGACCAGGGCTGCTGCTCTATGATCAGGGATGTCCCAACTCAGGTTTTTAAGACCCCTCTATCCTACCAACAAAGATGCTCTCAACAAGTTACAAACGTTTTTTCTAGTTATCCAAATTGTCCTATGGCGTTTTAGACCCCAAATGCCCCACATCCTACTCAACTTGCTATAACATTACCCAATTACCACCCTATAGCTAGGTTCTTTGAACTAAAATTGACTTCAATGAACTCTACACTGTAACCATTCCAATCAAGGACAAATTCATCAGATTAATTTCCACAGAGACAGTTTATAAAACATCATTTTCCACTTGCACAATTCAATGATAAAGCACAAACTATTTAAGCACAACAACATGATATACATACCCAACAACATGCATATTTGAGGACTTAACATACCATCATATCACACAATTAATTAAGTTATATAATAAACTCCCTTTACCTTGGGTTTCCACAGTAAGCTAATTGAAGACGCCCTAATAGTACTCTCCCTAGTGAAGAACCTGAACAATGCCCTACAATCACCATAGAGGTGGTGAAAACAGCTCTTTAGAGTTATAATATAATATAAATCAGAGAAAGGAAAGTTCTATCTGCATGAAATTAGTAGAACCCCTAGCCCTAGGTTTCGAAAGTAGCGGAGGAGACAGAAAACTACTTACCGGAATGAAACAGAGAAACCAATCGGTTCAAAGTGAAGCCCTTGACGCCGTGAACGCTTAGGCACCTTCAAACCAAGGATCAAACGGTTCAGTGAGCTGGGATTTTTAGAGAGAAGACAGAGCAATTTATGTGAAAGCGTTTCTAGAGAGAGAAGGGAAAAGTTGACAAATGAGAAATCTGATTTCTGAAAAAACCCCTTCCAAGACTAAGACACTCTTAGCTTATAGATCTGGTTGTCTCAACTATAAGGCCCAATGACTTTAGAAGAATTTCCAGGCCTTACAAATAGTTATTGACCACATTAAAAATTAGAAATATAACTAGACAATGAATATTAGAAATATAAAAATATAATGTTTTAACTTTAGGACTACAACATTTTTTTTTACTTTAGAAAATACAAAAATTGTCAACGAATATATAATTCTTGCGAACCCTTTTATAATAGTGACTTAAATAGCATTGAGAACGGACGAGTCTTGTTTCATATCAATTTTTTAAGAAAAAAAATTCATTTAATTTCATTGGCAAACTTAATAATTATAAAAAATTTTACCCTCTCCATTTTCACTGGATAAAAGATATATTTTAATATATTTTCTTACTATTTGAATATCAATAAATTATTTTTTATAAAATCATTAAAAATTACAACAATAAAAAATAATATTATCAAATATTCAACATCTAAAAGATAATTTCTTATTTCAATATCAAATATCTAGAAAGAAACAATTATAACTGGATACATTTTAAATTAGTGCATGAAATAAAATTTCATAAAAACCAAAACATTTACTAAATTAGATGAAACAAAATTGATAAAATTTAAAAATATTTTTAAAGGTTATATAAATAAAACAAACATTCAAATTTAAAAATATTTTAAAGGTCTCTTTACTTTCCTTTTTTAGATTCTATTGAAATGTTTTTTTTATACACTAATAAATATTATAATACATCGAGATCACAAAAACAAAGATTAAACTAATAATAATATAAATTTAGCATACATATTTCAACTTTTGAACTTCAATATATGTTGAAAACTGATAAATAAAATTATGGCAATCACATTAAATTATTATATTATGGTAAGTGAAATGTCTTTATATAATGAGAGTGACAAAATTACACTTATATTAATGAATTAGAAAATTAAAAAAATTATATAAAAATTATGAAAAGAGTATTCTACATGATAAAATAAACAACAAAAAAACATTAAAAAGAGGTAAAAATATCAAATTCGTGTCTTAAAAACAATTTCATACATTATTAAATAAAATTACATAAAAGAAAATAAATATATAATTAAAGATATTATAAGATGAAAAATACCTTAAAGATTTAAAAAAACTTTTCAAATATCAAACTAGTTGAAAAATTGAAAGATAATAAAAATTATTTTAGATAAAAAAAATGTTCTTCAAATTAAACAAGAATAAGAAAATAAATTTTCTATATTACTAGTAAATGAAGGTTTGATTCTATTGAACTCTTAAAACTGGAATTAAACATAAATAAATAAAAAATAATTAAAAATATTAAAGATAAGTAGAATATTTAAATGTAAGAAATAAAAAATATTTAATTCACGTACATTATTCAAACATAATTACTCAAAGATTGTAATAAAATAAAAAGTATTTAAGAAATGTGAATAAATTTCGTGACAATCCAAACAATTAAAAAGGAGAGTAAAATGTGTATAAATGAAAAAAGAGAATTATAAAATTAAATTCTAATATAAAAATATATATCAGTTTATATTTTATAGTTTATATTTATTCTGTTTATATTTTATTTAAGGTCGATGAGACAAATTATAAATAGAGTCAGGGCCACACAAACCACGTATCTTCCAATCATACTCCATTTACATTCTACTCATACTCTACTACTCTCAAAATGTGATAACAAAATCACTTAATATTGAGTCAAGAGCCGAGGCAATACACGCGGCGTTAGAGTGACTTTTACAGGTACCTCCCCCTTTCTACCGGGAAGACGATCGAATGATCCAAAAGAAAAGAGAATCCAGTTTAAACATCGAAAAACGATAAAATCACGTCAAAAAAGATTAGTTTCTCGGTTTCGTAAAATATCTACCAAAACAATATATAAAGATGAAGGTTGTTGAGGCAAAAAGAAAAGTCGAAAACCTCAGTCTTTAGAGGGAGAGATTTACCAAAATCTCAACAACTGTTGAAGAGTTAAACGTGTCGAAGTACTTCTAAAAGAAAATGACACTTTGCATTAAGTGTTAAATTTGAAGAAAACAAATGTTTAAAGCTTCTAATAAAGGATAGTAATAACATTTAACGTTTTTCATTTATATTTTAGATGACATTACACGTTATCATACTGTTTAGTCATCTTTTAAACACACCGTTTAACAACATCATATTTAGTCATAAAGTTAAACTTTAAAACAAAGTTTATTTAGATGATTTGTCTTAACACAAAAAGATCCAATAATATTATCTTTATCAAATGTTGGTTTATGAGGAGAAGAAACACTAGTCAAGTCAACTTTAACATCCATTGAATAAAATATATAATAGATTAAACTAAATACTCTAAACATACATAAATTAATCAAATAAAAGAATAATAATAATAAATATTGTGTGTGAGTCAAGCAGAATTTAGAAATAAATTTTTAATATAAGTATAATTTTATCTTACAATAAATAAAAAATAAAAACATTTATTAGAAATTAACCAAATAAATAAAAAATAATATTAAATGTTGTGTGGACTAAATCAATATTATAAAATAATATTTTATTAATCTAGGATGTTATTAATAATTAACAAAATGCTAATACTTTTTTATATATATACACGTTAATTATTTTAATAAAACACCAATAAAACTACCTCAATGCACAAATATTTTAAGAAAAAATTTAATCAAAACTGCAAACTGGTAAAACCAATAACCTTTTCAGCAAACAATTATTACCAAAAGTTGCAATTTCATATATATAAATTCTAAAATTCATATAACAACTAAACAAAGCTAAAACTTTCAAAATTATGAACATTAAAATATATTCTATATTATACTAATAATTCAATGTCACAATTCTTATATAAAATATATATTTGTTTTATATATCATTAATCAACTAAAAGAACAACCTTATCAATAAAATCTAATGTAATAAAACCACACCGATCCATAATTTATTTCCAAATATTTAAATAAAAAAATAGATCAAGCATGTTTCTTACAATAAAAACAAACTCCACATATAATACTTTCACACATACAAATTTTTTATATTTATTTAATACTATAATTTTTACCTTTTATTTTTTTTCTAAAAAATACAAAATTTAAATTTTTTATAATCATTTTATTTTTATAATACATATTAAATTAATGTAAATATATGTAATCTTATTTTTTTTTTAAAATTAGCTACCTCGTTTGCCATTACGAAAACATAAACAATCACCAAGCCGAAATGCTTAATCTCTTTCACAATCACTAATTACCACATGGTGTTGCTCCCTCCACCACCCCAAGTGCTCCTGTACCTCCTCACTATTTTCTTTTATTCCAAAAATACCTTACACCTCTCCATTATCCCCAACAATCTCTCTCTGGAGGAATTGCACTTCCTGGAAAACAGAAGAACACAGACCTATATGCATCATCGGTCATTTTGAGCCTTGCATCCTCCTCAGTGTTAGCACGAGCACCTAAATCCAGTTGTTGAGCATTGGTGAAATGAAATTTGAAGACACCCTACTTCGACTATGAGAGGTTTCGATTTGACATCACTTGTCTAATGGATGGGCAATCCAATGCCACGAGTTGTTTTAAAAATGGTGGAATCTGTGGGATGTATTAAATGTTTCTGTTTTACCATCAATGTTTTCTATTTTGTTATAACTGTTCATAAGAACAGTAGCCTTGTTTTTAGGGTTTTACTTTTCTGTTAAGTTTTGCGTAATGAACACTTACCGGAACCCTATATAAATAGGGATTCCAGCACTCCTAAATAATAATAATACACAGAAAAATCATCATATATTTCATTCAGGAAAAATGCTCTAAACAAACTCTTACCTTTGTTACACGCTCCTTGATCTATTTCTTACATTTTCTTTTGAACTCCACTGTTGACGCCCTTGCTGAAGCATGACAGAGATTGCCTCCTTCTCTTTCATTTCGTGTGAAGAGTCTCGAGACTAAGCTCACCTAACTTCTGACTTGTAGAAGCTTCGAGTGAGATCTTTTGTCTCGCGTTTCTAGACGCTGTTGGGCCGGTGCCTTTGGGACACACTTTCTTTATTCTGGGCCTACGTTTTCTTTATGGTAACAGAGCAGGTCCTGTACCTGTTCTGCCACTGTTTCCACTACCATACTTCTCCTTCTTGCTTTTATCTTGGTGCTAATCCTTTTCTTTAAGTCTTTCTTGCTGCCATGGAGAATGTGGATCAATCCAACAATCCTTCCAGTCCCTTTTATCTTCACCCAGGGGAGAATCCATGCACCTCTTTTATTTCTCAGGTTCTTAATGAATCTAACTACATTTCTTGGAGCAGAAATACGAGAAGGGCCCTTCTCTCCAAGAACAAATTGAAATTTATAGATGGAGGGATCAAGAAGCCTCAAAGAGATAATCCTCTTTTCGATTCTTGGGTGTCGCAACCGAAAAAATCGCGACGGGACGACGATGATCCAAAAAAGAGAAATGGTTTTAAAAAAAGAGATTTTGGAGTCGCCACCATAGTCTATTCTAGAAAACTAGGAAAAAAACCATAAAGAAATGACATGGTCTACGAAAATCGAAATTCGGGTTCGGGAGTCGGTTACGTGTGGGGAAGGTATTAGCACCCCACAACGCCTGCCCTAAGGCAGTACCTTTAATTAAATACGCGAATAAAGATGTGGTTTTCAAAATGTTTAATTTCCCCAAAAAGTAAAAATCAAGAGAGACAAAATATATTTTTTAAATTTTTTGTGCCCGACAAGGATTGACCTTGCTCCTACGTATTCTCATTCGGAATGAGAAATCAGGGTTACGTAGTTCTTTGCTGAAAATTTGTTTGTTGTTTGAAAAAATGAAATTTTTGGTATTTGTTATGTAAGACAGAGAAAAGTCTCAGCATGAGGACGATGCGAGTGACCACACACGTGCCTAAACCCTTAAAATACTTTTGATATTTTCGTGAAAGGGGAAAAAGGTCTTAGCGCGAGGCTGATGCGAATGATCGCACACACGCTCAAACCTTTAAAATATTTTTGTTATTTATTAAAAGAGGAAAAAAGTCTTAGCGCGAGACTGATGCGAATGATCGCATACAGCTTAAACCATTAAAATAATTTTGTTATTTTAGAAAAGGGAAAAAGGTTTTAGCGCGAGGCTGATGCGAATGATCGCACACACGCTTAAACCTTTAAAATATTTTTGTTATTTTGTAGAAAAGGAAAAAGGTCTTAGCGCCAGGCTGATGCGAATGATCGCACACACGCTTAAACCTTTAAAATATTTTTATTATTTTGTAAAAAAGGAAAAAGGTCTTAGCGCGAGGCTGATGCGAATGATCGCACACACGCTTAAACCTTTAAAATATTTTTGTTTTTATTTTTTTTATTTTTTATTTTTACTTTTTATCATTCATTTTTTTTAATTTTACCATATGAAAATACGGTTTATTTAAATGTTTAAAACAAAATTAAAATAGTAATAGCAAACAAACAATAATAAGACAAATAATAAACTAAAGAAATAAAGCAAAGAAATTAAATTAAAACAAAGGAAGACCCAAATCCAATAAGAATGTAGATGTAGAGATAACCAGGAAAATGACAGTCCAAGCCCAATTGAAGGTATGGGTGCACAAATGAAAATTGGGGGTGCATTTGGTAGGTGTTGGCCCAGGCCCTCTTTTCGTTTTTGTTTGTCTGCTGAAATGGGACGGGGGTGCAAATGGAGTTGCACGTGACGACAAGCAGAATGTGGCCCAATAGCTGGGCCCAAAACCCCTGGCCCCAAATCAGAAATTAGGGGTTCGGACAATCTTCCCCATTTCACCATTTACACCTAACGCTCCACAGACCTAGGGTCTCTTCCTCTGATCCAAATAAACCAGAGACAATCACCTCCGCGACTCACAGCTCCGACCCAGCATCTGACGACTCCACCATGCCAGCAATCGGCGTCAGCGTCAGCGTCCAAGATCGAGGTCTCTCACCATTTGCATCCACTGCAAGCCGTCGTCCAAGGCGTCATCTAATGGCGCCGATCGCCGCCACAATCTTTTCCTGTCACCGCACCACCACTTCCTGCCAGCCTTGGCGTCGTCGGCGACGCCGCGCCCCAACGAAACCACCACCGGTCGCGGCGTCCTCCCCTATTTCTCTTCTCCTAATCGTCGATGACCTCAGGCCTCCTCCTTGATTGGCTTTAACCGCTTTCCGGTGACTGAAACTGGTAGACACATGTGGTTCCAAGTGCAGGTGAATCGCAGTATCAATGACTATGGTTGTCACCTCCTGTCGAGCTCGCCGTTGCCACCGACAAGTCAGTCGCACCAAGCTCTCTCTTCTACCTCTGTTTCTCTGTTAATGGTTGGTTTTGTTTTTCTGTGTTTCCTTCAGGTGCTGGACCGAATAGAGAGGAGAATAATGGGCAGAGGTGTCTGGGGCTTAGGCGACATCATGACGTAGGGTTGCTGCTACGGTGGCAATGGAGGTAGTTTCGTTGATGAAGAACTCGGCGAGGTGGAGGATGTCGGCGATTATGACAGTTTCCATATGCTTGGTGCCCTCTGCGACAAAATAGCAAAGACCTTCTGAAGCTTCTTGCGTATCACCTGAGAGAGCACGTCGAGGTAGGCAGAGGTGACGAGTGAGGGCGCCAATGAAGCGGTTGTAATCAATGTTGCAGGCGTAGCCACCGGATTGAATGACCTGATCGAACAGGTATCTCGCCTCAAGGTGAAGGGAGTCTGTTTTTTTGTTGTGAACACTGGAATTGGGAAAGGATGGGAATCAGGGTTGGCCGAACAAAATCATGGTGTCTGTGATGGGTGATGAAGTGTGGAGTTGATAGATTTTCTTTTTTGTTCCCTGTGTGACAGAGGAGGTTGTGAGTCCATGTGTGGGTGATGAGATTTGATGGGGATGATGGATGAATATGGATGGTTACGGGTTCTTCTCTGCTTTGCTTTGATTGGGTTCAACTGTTGGGGGATGATTTCTCTTTTTTTGTGATTTTTTTTCATTGCAGGTTGAGGATAAGGGTCATAATGTGTGTATGGAAGACGGACAAAATCATGGGTTATAATGTAGGAATGGGATTGATGGTTACGGGTTGGGCGTGATGATGATGAAGATTAATTTTGTATCTCTCCTTTTTTTTCAATATGCAGATGAGGTGCTTGGTTATAAGGGTTTGTGATGGATTTGGATGAGAAAATGGAGGAGAGGAGAATCACATGCGTGAAGTATGTTGGCCCTGGAGGTGTCGAAGGTTGGAGGGGAGTGATGGAGAGGAAAGAATTGTGTCTCTATGTGATCATCGAAGAATTGGGATTCAAGGCTCAAAATCTGGTTGAGGTAGTTACTGGTGAGCCCAAAAAAAGGTCGTGTCGTGTGTGATGGGTAATGAGGTGTGTTAAAAGGGCAGAATTCGGTGAGTGAAAAATGGTGTAGGTTCCCTGAATGATGAAAGTGTTGAGGTAGTTAGGGTGAGGTCATGAGGAAGTGGTGAGTCCCAGAGGAATTGTCCGTTGTGCCTCTTCCATAAATCAACATTCTGTTGAGCCTATCACGAATAGATCACGTTGCCTTTTTTCTTTTTTTGTTCTTTTTTTTTCTCTCTTTTTTTTCAAAAAGAAAATAGAAAATAAAATCAAATCTAACAAAAACAACTAAATCAAATACCAAATAATAAAATGAAAATAATGAAATAATAAAAAAAAATGAAATGAAAATAAAATGAAAACAAAATAAAATGAAATAACACAAAACATAACAACTAGTCCTATTATTTAGCCACCCGGACGAAATTAGGTGTTGACATTGGGAAAGAAACAATATGATGGTATTATCTTGGATTATCAAGACTCTTTCACCTCAAATAGCAGAAAGTGTGATATATGTGGAGATGCTCAAGAACTATGGGAAGATTTAAAAGAAAGGTTTTCTAAAGGGGATCATTTTAAATTCTCAGACCTACTCCAAGAAATTCACTCTATTAAGCAAGGAGAAAGAACTGTAAATCAGTATTTCACTGATCTGAAAATCTTATGGGAAGAATTAGAGTTTCTTAGACCCATTCCATGTTGCAGCTGCAAAATCCCTTGCAGCTATGACTTATCCAAAGTTTCCCATAAATACAGGGAGATGGAACACGTCATTTGCTTTCTAAAGGGCTTGAATGAATGCTATAATACTGTTAAGACAAAAATATTGCTTATGGAGCCCTTACCCAACGTTAATATTGTATTCTCTCTCATTATACAGCAGGAAAGACAAGAGAAACACGATCTTAGCTTCACCAATCAAAATGACAGCAAAGCTCTTGCCAATACCACTAAAAAACAAAACCAGTGGAAGAATGACCAAGGCTGGAGGACTATTGGACGAGGAAATCCCTCTAGAAATCAAGGAAGAGGGAGAGGAAGAAATTCAAATTATGGGAAACAATGTTCCCACTGCCATAAAATGAACCACACTATTGATGAGTGATATTCTAAACATGGATATCTACCCTGGTACAAGAAGAATGACAATAATGGTCAAAATAGTATAGGGCAAAATTAATGGGGTTCGACTAATGCTTGTTCTACCTCTATTGAATCACAGACCAGCCAACAAAGTGCTATTCAGAACTCCTTCACCAATGAACAAATGCAGAAAATATTGTAAATGCTGGAAAAGGCTGATAGCTCTTGTCACAACATCAGTCAAATGCAGAGAGACAATGCAGAGGACACACAAGGTATGTTCTCATGGATTATAGATACAGGGGCTACTGACCATGTGACCCATGAAAAAAATCAGTTCACTATGTTGGGACGAGGACCATGACAAGGTATGTTCTCACAGCATCAAGCCTGTATCTGTTAAATTGCCCAATAATTCTGTTGTTACTGCCCACTATGCAGGGACCATACAATTTTCTAAAGATTTTATAATTTTTAATGTTTTATATATACCTGAATTTACATTTAATCTCATATCTGTTCAAAGCTTAACTAGAGATATAAATTGTACTCTAACTTTTTCCTCTAAGATGTGTGAAATTCAGGACAACTCTACATTGAAGATGATTGAATGTGCTAGTGTGTGCAAAGGACTTTACTACTTGTAATCTTTTGGAAGGAATCTGGCTCCTAGTTTTATTTTCTCTTATGAACATGACAATGTAAATCTATGGCACTTAGGCTTTGCCATCCTGGACATAAAGTTGTTGAGAAAATATGTAAAAATTTCCCCTATGTTTAGACTACCTCTGATAAGCTTGTGACATTTGCCATTATGCTAAGCAACACAAATTATCTTTCCCTAAGAGTAATTCTTTATCTGCTGGCTGTTTTGATATGATTCATTGTGATATTTGGGGTCCTATCTCTATTCCTTCTATGCATGGACATAGATACTTTCTCACTATTGTTGATGATTACAGTAGGCACACTTGGGGTTTTCTCATGCATAATAAAGGTTAGACTAGGGAACTTCTACAAGCTTTTATCATGAGAATTAAAACTCAATTTAATAAAACTATCAAAGTCATTAGGACATATAATGGTCTTGAGTTTAACTGTTCCAGCACTTATGATTCTTATGGGATTGAACATTAAAGAAGCTGTGTTGAAACTCCACAATAGAATTCTGTTGTGGAGCGGAAACACCAACACATATTGAATGTTACTCGTAGTTTAATTTTTCAATCTAATGTTCCTCATGCCTATTGGTCTTATGCCCTATCCCATGCTATATATTTAATTAACAGACTGCCTTCCCCTGTCATTAAGGATAAAACTCCTTTTGATATCTGCATAATAATCCACCTACCTATCTTGATCTAAAGGATTTTGGTTGTCTATGTTTTGCTTCTACTTTGGAAAGTAACAGAAATAAGCTTGATCCTAAAGCTAGAGAGGGGATATTTTTAGGATACAAAAATGGGGTAAAGGGGTATATTGTTCTTGACATTAATAGTAGAGAAATATTTATTAGTAGGAATGTCATTTTTTATAAGGATGTTTTTCCCTACAAAAACAAACAGGAAGATAGAGATAATTGTAATAACAGTAAAGGCAACACATTTTTTCTTGATAATGTTCCCTGCAGCCATGAGGAAACTTTGCTGAGAATAGAAGAGGGAATCCAAGCCCTGCTGAGAGCATCCCTGGTGAGAACAACCCTACTGAAAGCACTAATCCTGGCACTGAAGATACTGATTTCAGGGAATAAGAATAGGGAAACAATCAAAGGAGGTCTAACATAGTTAAGAGAACTCCTGAATACTTGAAGGACTACATTCAGTGAAGTGATCAATCCCCATCTACCTATTTGTGTGCCAAAAATGGTTTGAGAACTCCTTATCCTATAACAGATACTTTGTCTTATAAATCTCTATCTAATAAGCATTTAAAGAATACTCTTGCCATAACTGCTAATAAAGAACCAAACTCTTATGATGAGGCTAAAAACAACCATGAGTGGGTTGATGCTATGCAAAAAGGAAATTCGGGCTCTTCAAGATAATAGAACCTGGTTTTTGACTCAACTTCCTCCAGGAAAGAGATCCATTGGGTTTAGATGGGTCTACAAGGTAAAACACAAAGCTGATGGCTCTATTGAAAGATATAAGGCTCGGTTAGTTGCCAAAGGTTACACTCAACAAGAGGGAATAGATATTTTGGACACCTTTTCCCCTATTGTAAAGCTTTCTTCTGTCAGGTTATTGCTTGCCCTTGTTGCCTCAAGGAATTGGTTCCTACACCAACTAGATGTAGATAATGCCTTCCTTCATGGAGACTTAAATGAGGATGTTTACATGGATCCTCCTCTTGGCTTGACTACTAACCTCAAAGCACAAGTTTGTAAGCTTACTAAATCTCTTTATGGCTTGAAACAAGACAACAGACAATGATTTGATAAACTGTCCACCTTTCTTATCTCTTCTGATTATATCCAATCCAGATCTGATCATTCCCTTTTTGTTAAGAAAACTTCTACAGATTTCATAGCCTTACTTGTGTATGTTGACGATATTGTTTTAGCAGGAAATTCCATGAAAGATATCAGCCACATAATGACTCTTTTGCACAATCAATTCCAAATTAAGGATCTAGGAGAACTCAAGTATTTTCTAGGTTTTGAAGGTTCTAGGTCTAAGAAAGGGATACATCTTTTTCGAAGGAAGTATGCCCTTGATATTCTTGAAGAAACTGGAATGTTAGGAAGCAAACCTTGCTCTACTTCTTTTTTGAGTAGCACCAACTTCTTATACAAGGCAAAGAACTATATGAACAATCCCAGTGATTATCGAAGATTGATAGGAAAACTCTTTTATCTTACTAATACTAGACCTAATTTGTGCTTTACAGTTAACCTTTTGAGTTAGTTTATGCAGGAGCCTACTAACTACCATTATCAAGCCTTGCAGCATGTCCTTAGATATGTCAAGTCCAATCCTTCTAAAGGACTCTTCTTTGCTGCTGATTCAGATGTACAAATAAAGGGATTTAGTGATTCAGATTGGGCCACTTGTCCTAATACAAGAAGGTTTACTACTAGTTACTGTGTTTTCTTAGGCACTTCTCTTGTTTCATGGAGATCAAAGAAACAAAGCACGATTTCAAGATCCTTTACAAAAGCAGAGTATTGAGCTCTTGCTACTACTGTTTGTGAGATGTAGTGGCTACACTATCTTCTTCAAGATCTCTAAATTGAACCAACTGCTACTACTGTCCTCTACTGTGACAACAACTCTACCAGGCACATTGCTCATAACCAAAGTTTTCATGACCGAACAAATTTTTCCTAGATCGAGGCCATAGAAGGCCAAGCAGTAGGGGCCGAATGGCCAAATACCTGAGACCGAATGGTCAAATACTTATGAGGCCGACTGACCGAGCACCTGTGAGGCCGAATGGGCGAAGATTGGAGAGGCCGAATACCTGTGATTTGTTCATCGCCATCAAAACTTCCTTATTGAAGAGAGGGATTTACCTCTCGGTATTTATCTTCATCCTTCTGGTTGACGAGAGGGATTTACCTCTCAGCCGAGAGGGATTTACCTCTTGGTCTTTATCATTAGCTTTCTGGATGACGAGAGGGATTTACCTTCCAGACGAGAGGGATTTACCTCTCGATCTTTATCATCATGGTTGACGAGAGGGATTTACTTCTCGGCTGGGAGGGATTTACCTCTCGGTCTTCGTCATCAGCTTTCTGGATAACGAGAGGGATTTACCTATCGGCCGAGAGGGATTTACCTCTCGGTCTTCGTCATCAAAGCTCCCTAGGGGACTTCCTCGTTTACTATGAACTTCTTTAACGAAATTTACAACTAGTGACTGGGCATGAATTGCTCGACTATATTTTTTGCCTACTGATTTATGAGATGTCCTTGTTTCCGTCTTAGCAATGATTGCTTTGAAATTGTTTATGCTTGATTATATGTTTTGTACTTTGTCAAACTTATAGATATTTTCTTTCACATCTTGCAAAGAGATCTTAAGCCAACTGGGAGGCGTCTTTTTTGTAGGGCAACACAGAGGAGGATATACCCTTACGGTTGTTGTGCATACGACCCATGACTGGTAATGAATTGGCATTTTTTTGCTTTTTGCAAATTGTGAGTCCTGTCGTTCCAAAAGTTCGAGGAAGATAGAGACATTCCTTAAAATTAAGCAGTGATGCTCTGAAAGAATGCTTCAAAAAATATATGATATGTCAACAAACATATGTTAAATCAAAGTGGTTGTGGAAAACATGATGCAGTTGTGGAAAAGAAAAGAGAATTTTGCTTTTGCTCAAAATAAAGATGCTTTGGACTTGTATTTTAGGACCTATATTTTAGTTAAGTAACATTTTGAACTATATTCTTATGATGCAGAGGATAAAAAAATTTAATAAATAAAGAGAAGCACCACAATAAGATTAGAAAATTCTTATATGATGAAGAAATCATGTAATGCTGTTACATGTAACATAAAGATTTTAAATAAACACATATTGTTTTACGGAATTCATTAAAGAATAAGATAAAGTTTTCAATATCTTATAATATATGTATACATAGATGCTCTCGTATCTTTAAGTCAGATTACGTGACATATATAGATATTGTTTTTCAAAGTTGAAAGAGAAACTCCTTTATATATATATATATATATATATATATATATATATATATATATATATATATATATATATCTTTAATATCTGTATAAAATATTTGCAGTAATGTCTACCGATATTTAAATTTTACTGTGGTTTATCGTTATAAAGATTATATATTTTTATGAAATATTCATATTTCAAAAATACTTATCTTGTTGATGAGACTTCACATAGAGATAATGATCCATATGATGTAACTTTCGCTTTGTTGAAAGTTCCTAGTGTTGATCCGAAGTAGTGATGTCGATAATGAGCGTTTGTCTTGGTTCCTTGCGGTTTCACTGAGATGTCACTTGGGAGGTGTGCTCGCATTTGTGCTTGCATATCTTTGATGAGTTCTCTGGTGCTTTTTTGCTCCTCCATATTTCTCGTGGTCACCATTGGGTTTCTTCTGCTTCTCTCGGCCCCATGGTGGACATCAAAATGTTTCAGTAGAATTTGTGCAGGACTGAGAGACTAACCTTTCTAACGTGTCTTTCTTGCTTCTGAATGCCTGGATCGTCTGAGCTGCACACCTTCCTTCAATCTGGACCATTCGGTTGCCTTCAGTTCGACCAAAGGGGGAGGTACCTGCAAAAGGCACTCCGACGCTCAACTTAGGCGTGTGTTGAGGAGCTTTTGCTCACAAGGGAATATTTAATGAATTATTATCACAATTGAGTATTTGGAAGTGTGAGTAGAACGTACCTGAATTTTGACCTTGATCTTATATTTATAGGCCACATCATGGACTCTAAACTGGTGCAGATCTAATAAAAAAAACAAACTTACCTTTAGATTCGGTTAGTTATTCATAAACGGTATATCAAATATCACAACCTATCAAATATCTTTAATTAGATATTTCAGATTTGGTTAGTTACTCATAACAATTTAATAATTGTCTTATTATCTGCTGAACTATTGACTCCAATAATAATATTTTGAATGCCAGCCTAATTATGACCCAACATCATTAGAACCATTCGGTTTTTATCATATACCATAAAGAAAGGAGTAGTGGGAATGGTAACACATAGAGCATAAACAATGTCCACCCAAAGCAGAAAAAATGGCTAAGAATGTTAGTGAGGACTGTACTAGTGAAAGTTGCTAGAAAAAGAAAGAGTGAAAGGAGCGGGGACGACTGTGACGACCGGCGACAACAAACCAGGACAAGCTCGAAATCCGATGAGTGCAAGCACAGTAACTAAAGGAGTGCAAGGTTATAGAAATTGTGAAAATCATACTTTAAATTATGGTTCTTGTACAATCATTGATATTATCCAAATATTTAGCCTTTCTACTACAGTTGATAATCGATTTTGAAAAATTTGTTTCTATTACAATTTTTTCATCACCTTTTGGTTTTAACTACGAGAACTTTTTAATCGTCTTTATTTATGATGTAAACATTGAATGCTGTTTTACACTTATCCTAAAGTATATGATATGTTATGAAAGTTAAGGGTGAAGTGATGATTTTTTGAAAGTATGGGTGTGAAAGTATCATTTCCTTTCTCTAAATGAAAGCATTGTCAAGAACAGTGAAAAAGTAGTGCTATGATTGTCTGGTGATCTGAAGGAAAGCATATACGTGTGGCTCCTCCAATCCATTAGATTAGCCTTAAACGTCATCATACACATCTTACACATTATTTTGAAGGAAAACATTCCTTTGACAATAGAAATTTGACAACGATTTGCCAACGATACGTGGCATTTTCTGATTTGTTGGTTTAATTGAATTTTTTAAATGTTAAATTTGATTTGGAGGATATTTTTGGAAAAGGATTTATATGAAACCAAAGGAGTTTGCGCCTTTTCTTCCCTACGAAACACACTCTCTTTGTCCAGAAATTTCATTTGAAACTCTCGGTCCCGAAGTCTCCGTCCACTCTCAAACTCTCGCTCGATTATTGTGAATTCTTGGCAGGCCACCGAAATCATCTTTCTTCACTCAGGAAGTCCGCCATTAAAATCGTTTGTCTCTGTATGCTATTGTAGTGTTGGGAGAAAGTCTCGATAGGACCAGCATTGTCATCTTTTCTCGAAAGGTACTCTTCCGCTCTTTTGGATTGTTTTTCCTGTCCACGGCGTGATTTTCCTGCTGTCTTTGTTAAACCCTAATTTTGCTTTGGTCTTAAACCTGTATATTAAGATTTGGTGTAAAAGGTTTCGGTCTTGGATATTTGTTGCGAATGAAATTGTGTATGATTGCTCGCTTGTTTTCTCAATTCATAAACTTAATGTAGATTTTCATTGCAGTCTTTAATCGTTGCCTTGAATTTAATAAAACTTTTTTTTTTTTGTGTATTTTGGGAACTAGTTCTGAATAGCCGATGACGAGATTTGACATTAACGTCATGGATGCCACTTTGTTATTGTGGTCACAAAGTGAAGCAGAGGCAGTTTGGTTCTCTGAATTTCATTATTAATTTTTTGACTTTCTGTTTATTTTCAGAGCAAAAGAAACAAAAAGTTTCTGAAATAAAGACTGGAATTAATGAAGCTGAAGCTTTGGTACTTCTTTTTCTTCTGCATTGGAAAGTTGTATTTATTTTCTCTATACTCTGGTTCAAATATGGTTTATCTAATGAATCTTTAGATTCGAAAAATGGACCTCGAGGCAAGAAGTTTGCAGCCAAACGTCAATGGTGTGCTTCTTGCTAAGTTGCAGGAGTATAAATCGGATCTAAACAATCTTAAAACTGAAGTGAAGAAAATTGTATCTGAAACCTATCATTCACTTGATGTATCTGAAAGAATGGAGACAATTTATCTGCAGTTGTGATTTGCTTCCAACAGCAACTTTCTCCTCGCAACTTGGCCGCCCCTCGGCCTAGAGTGCACTGGAGCTTCTCTGCTTAAGGTTTGAAGGAGTTGTAAAGTTTCTTTGATAACTTGGGTAATTGAGTTTCTTCAATTTTCATCTTTTTGAGGATTAATATTTATTTGTAATTGTAGGTGTAGTGTAATTAAAAAGACTAATAAATTTTACTTTAGAAATTAATATGCAGAAATGTACGAGTGTAAAGTGAAAAATATAATTAAAAAATGTAATTTAGAATGGTTGGAAGAATTATGTTAACTAGTTGCAGCGTGAAATGTACTTCTAAATCAAATGAGAACAAGAATATTCTCATCATAATTAAAATAGAAAGTTAAAACTATATGTTTTTATGTAGGATGTTTAGGTTGTTTATATGAGGAAGTTGCCAAAGTGGTAATTCTTGGTTCTGTTTCTTGGTTATGTAATTTTGTTTAAGTTACATTAAATGAGGTATATGATTTAAAATTGGAGCTTCAGGTGGTGTTATGATTATGTCATTGGCATAATTTATATTAAGTTTGTATTGACAATCTTTTTTAAGTTACATTAAATGAGGTATATGATTTAAAATTGGAACTGCAGGTGGTGTTATGATTGTCATTGGCATAATTTATATTAAGTTTGTATTGGCAATTTTTTTAAGTTACATTAAATGAGGTATATGATTTAAAATTGGAACTGCAGGTGGTGTTATGATTGTCATTGGCATAATTTATATTAAGTTTGTATTGGCAATCTTTTTTAAGTTACATTTAATGAGGTATATGATTTAAAATTGGAACTGCAGGTGGTGTTATGATTATGTCATTGGCATAATTTATATTAAGTTTGTATTAGCAGAGAGGAAAAGAAAAAAGAGATTGAGTCAATGGACAAGTTTACCTGATTGGTGACAATCAATTCTCTAGAACTTTACCTGATTTCATTCATCAATGGACAAGTTTGGAGAGATTGTATGAACCTTTATTGGTTTATTAGGGTAACTGTTTTTAAGTATAATAGGGTGACGTAAGGAAATGGTTTTAGTGATTTGATTTTGAATCCAGTAAGTTATACATATTATACTATTTGCCAAAGAAAATAATTTTAATGTTTGAATACTAAATTAGAAATTAATGTGATTAAATAATTGATTAATTATAGATAAAATGTTATTACATTATTTGTTAGCTCTAAAATGTTTGAATACTAAATTAGAAAATATTTTAGTTATGACAAAAGCTTTGGCCTTAGTCAAAGTTGTTTCGATTTTGATTATGGTGAAGAAAGTCCGTAGAGTTGGTTGGCTATGTAGACCTTTACTAAAAAAAACTTACAGATTGTATAATTTTTTGTTTCCAGATTGGCAGTTTGATGTATGAGTCTCGACATCTTCGTTGCCTCCTATTGGTGGTGGTGATATTTACACGGTGAGTAGACTCGTTAAAAGAACTTTTCAGAACTTATACCATTGACTTGTTTTTACTTGAAGATTTGACTTCTTTTGAGCCCTGCTTCTTCTTTCCTATGCTGGCAGTCTTCTGCAGAGGTACATCATTTGCCTTCAAGGGTGGTTTTTTGGTTGGTCCAGATTTTACAAGAACAGATGCAAGACCTTCAATGGTGGAATTCTTGATGATTGGTTTGTTCAATTTCTTAGTCTCCTCATTGGCTATCAGAATGAAGAACAATGCCTTTTCTAAAGAATACCAAGGATCCTTCTTTCATGACAAGCAAACAAACCTAGAAGATGAACATGACAAGATATTCATAGTACATGGAGTCTATAGAAGCAAAAGAGAAGCAAGTGATACTTTTGTAGTCTTAGTTGAACTAATAAATCTACTAGTGTTTAGTATGGTATTTATCATTGTAAATGGTTTTGACATAGTGCTAACTTAGATTTAGATTGATAAGTTTGTTTATTATGAGTATATATTAAAATTGTGGTTATTGAATAGGTAACACATTATAATAGATTTATTAATGTAATTGCTTAAGAGTTTGTTAAAGAAAAAGAGTTGTCTTTGGCAATTGCATTTTGTTTTAATCAACTATATAGAACTTTTAATTATTGAATGCATATGTGGAATAACTGACTTTGTGTGAGGAAGAGGGACTTTGTGACTTCTGTGCCCGTGTAATTGATTACAGAGTGACTGTAATCGCTTACCAGTGCCTCTGTACCAAAAGTCCAATGCTGCTCCCTACCTCTGGTAGAGGGGGCTCCCTAGTGTGTGATGGGTACTGACTTGGTTAGAATTTAAGTTATGATTTTGAGATTACTCGTTGTTTTTTGAGAACCAACAACTGGTTAGGGGTTTGTGTGGTTTTTTATCCAAGTGCATGTGTGAGGAAGAGGGACTTTGTGACTTATGTGCCCGTGTAATCGATTACAGAGTGACTGTAATCGCTTACCAGTGCCTCTGTACCAAAAGTCCAACGCTGCTCCCTACTTCTAGTAGAGGGGGCTCCCCAGTGTGTGATGGGTACTGACTTACTTAGAATTTAAGTTATGATTTTGAGATTACTGGTTGTTTTTTGAGGACCAACAACTAGTTAGGGGTTTGTGTGGTGGTTTTTTCCAAGTGCATGTGTGAGGAAGAGGGACTTTGTGACTTATGTGCCCATGTAATCGATTACAGAGTGACTGTATTCGCTTACTAGTGCCTTTGTACCAAAAGTCCAACGATGCTCCCTATCTTTGGTAGAGGGGGCTCCCAGTGTGTGGTGGGTACTGACTTGGTTAGAATTTAAGTTACGATTTTGAGATTATTGCTTGTTTTTAAAGGACCAACAACTGGTTAAGGGTTTGTGTTATTTTTTATCCAAGTGCATGTGTGAGGAAGAGGGACTTTGTGACTTCTGTGCCCGTGTAATCGATTACAGAGTGACTGTAATCGCTTACCAGTGCCTCTGTACCAAAAGTCCAACGATGCTCCCTACCTCTGGTAGAGGGGGCTCCCTAGTGTGTGGTGGGTAGTGACTTGGTTAGAATTTAAGTTACGATTTTGAGATTATTGGTTGCTTTTAGAGGACCAACAACTGGTTAGGGGTTTGTGTGGTTTTTTATCCAAGTGCATGTGTGAGGAAGAAGGACTTTGTGACTTATGTGCCCGTGTAATCGATTACAGAGTGACTGTAATCGCTTACCAGTGCCTCTGTACCAAAAGTCCAACGCTGCTCCCTACCTCTAGTAGAGGGGGCTCCCTAGTGTGTGATGGGTACTGACTTGGTTAGAATTTAAGTTATGAATTTGAGATTAATGGTTGTTTTTGAGGACCAACAACTGCTTAGGGGTTTGTAATAGTGTATGATCCAAGTACATGTGGGATGATGGGGGTTTTTGTGACTTATGTGTCTGTGTAAGCGATTACAAACAGTGCCTCTGTTCCAAAAGTCTAACGTTGCTCCCTGGCTCTGGTAGAGGGGGCTCCCCAGTGTGTGGTGGGTACTGACTTGGTTAGGATTTAAGTTATGAATTTGAGATTAATGGTTGTTTTTGAGGACCAACAACTGCTTAGGACGAACGAAATCCCTCAACGTCCACATATATTGCTCACTAATTCAACGACTTAGAAAAATGGACACACCGAGAACAGTTGGAAAGGGACACGAAAACCTAAAATGGATACGGAGAGAGAGCTTCAGCGAAAAAGCAAAACCTAAAATGGAGAGAGATACATGTAATCGATTATAAAGTGACTGTAATCGCTTACCAGTGGAAATACAGTAATTTGTACTAAAAGTTCAATGTCACTTGACGAACCCATGGCACAGAAAGGGTAACAACTTCGAAGAATACGATACCCAACGAAACAAACGTAGTCTCGAACTCAACACAGGTTGCCAACGACGAAGGAAATTCCTCAACGTCAATAGAGATTGCTTAATGACGACTTCAACGTCTTCCAAAAATAGAGACAAAGAGAAAAACTTCAAAGGAAATCGATCAACTAAAATGGAGACAGAAAGAGCAATGAAGAGAGAGTTTCAAAGCAAAACCAAAACCCTAAAATGGAGAGAGAGCTTCGAAGGAGAAAAAGGGCTGAAAAAGAGGAATGATGTTCTCGGAATAACAAAAAATCCCTTTTTCAAATCAGTTTTTTTTTTTTAAAAAAAATTTAAAAATTGACCAATACAACGCTGACACGTGATGTTGTCAAAACGTTGTTAAAATATCGTTGTTAATGTATCGCTTCCCTATTTTGAATCAACTTTTGATGACCGGTCTTCTTTATCGGATGCCAAAATTAGCAATCAATTCATTTATTCATTTATCTTTTCTTTTCCACTTCATTCATCATTCACTTGCTTTCCAAAAGTAAGGCGCACTATATAACATGAATCAATTAAAAGTATTCGTAGCACCGTTGCTCAGCATCATATCCACACAAGTCACAATAATTGTTTATTCCAGTCCTCAACATTAACAGAGAGACTAACACACCATGTTTGAATTTCTCTTCCTTAGCTTCCTCACCTTTGCAACTACTCACGCAAGTCTTCCCAACCCACATGGAAATCCAATGCCCGATAATATGCCTTCACCACCGAGAGCAACAACCCTCCACGACTATGTATACCTAAATTGCTCCACTGACACAATTGCGGGCAGTGTCTTCCAATTCAACCTCGACACGCTCCTACGGAGATTATCTAATGCTACAACTGATAACGGCTTCAACAAAACCACAGTCACTGGAGAAAAGCCCTCAGACTCAGTCTTTGGATTGTTCATGTGTAGGGCTGACGTTCCCTCTCAGCTTTGTCGACAATGCGTCAACAAAGCAGCCCAACAGTTAGCCCTAGAGTGATCCTCCTCTCCACAAGCACTCATTTGGTACGATGACTGCATGCTTCGTTATTCCAACCAGTCATTCTCCACCGTCAACACAAGACCTAAGTTTACCCTAGCCAGCATCGTCAACATCTCTAACGAGGAAAACTTCACGGGTTTATTGTTTAGGACCATGAACAAAATAGCAGATGAAGCAGCTCATCCGCTTCATCCTATCAGTGCCAAAAAGTTTGCCACAAGGCAAGCAAACGTGTCTGGATTTCAGAGGCTTTATTGTATGGCGCAGTGCACTCCAGACTTGTTATCCAATGATTGCAGCAGCTGTCTGGAGGGAGCCATAGGGGACCTTCCATGGTGCTGTGGAGGGAGACAAGGAGGGAGAGTCTTATATCCCAGTTGTTTTGTTAGGTACGAATTGTACCCTTTTTATCGCCACATTGATCCCTAAGCGTCACCTTCGAATCCCCAACGGCCGGTTCCTGTTCCTGCGTCAAAATTTTCAGACGCAGATCCAAATTATCTTTACCACAATTGCTCAGCTGATGCCACTGCTGACAGCGATTTCAACAAGGACCTCGATACCCTCCTCTCTTACTTGTCTTCCAATGCCACCAAATCATACTACAGGGACAGTGTCGACGACAATGCGTATGGCCTCTTCATGTGCCGTGGCGACCTTCTCTCTCAACTCTGTCAACAATGCGTCCTAAACGCAACCAGTTATTTATTTTCACGCTGCAATTCTTCTCAAGAGGCTATAATTTGGTTTAGCCACTGCATGCTACGCTATTCCAACAACTATTTTTTCTCCCACATGGAAAAAAGTCCAATGTTTCAAGTGTTGAATGTTACCGCTGCCTCCAGCCCCATCCCTTGCCAAGACGATTTCACTTACTCATTATCAACTACTTTAGCTAGTCTGGCAAAGGCAGCAGGAGATAGTCCAGAGAAATATGTGACTGAATCATCACCACTGAATGATGAACAGACCCTTTACACTCTTGGTCAGTGTACGCAGGATTTGTCCAGTGAAGACTGTGTGCGCTGTCTCACAGACATAAACGGAAGAATTCCATGGTTAAACTTGGGGAGCGTTGGGGGAAGAATTCTATATCCAAGCTGCAATATCAGGTTTGAATTATTCCAATTTTACACAGCTGGTGGTGACTCAGCTCAAGGGCCTACTCCATCACCTCCTCAAGGTAAAGTACATTCCGTAATACTTGTTTTTCTGCAGTCTTTTATTGCTTTTTAGCTGAACTGAATCATTATTTTAATTGCAAATTATTATAATTTTTTAAATATATGGTCTATGAAATCGAACACGTTCAATATCATCAAATATACCCTGACATACATATATCATGTAATGTGTTATGCTAGCTCCTGTATTGGTCTACACCTGGCAATTCAATAATAGAAAATGTGGTTTTACCCACTTGCACCGCTTCACAACCTAATTTTAGGAGTATTTTTACCATTAAAAAAATTAATTTCCATATTTGTAAGGAAAAATAGGGATAAAGGTCAAAATAAAGGATAAATATTTATAGGTACTGATATATTAACACAGATTTTCTTTGTTTTTTATAATTATAACACAATTTATTTATCATTATTTTATTAAATTTAGAATTCATTAGTTCAATAATAAATGAATAATGAATCAATAAAAAAACTGACATATATATTATATTTAAATGTTGCTAAAAATATCTTTGTCAAAATATTGTTTTAGAATATGTGTAATAATTTGAAAATGCGGCAACTTAAAATCAAATCAAGCTTCAAATAAATCACCTATCGGATTGCTTCAAGTGTCAGTTCACATAGCTAATGATAAAAAAATAGTAAAGGATCAAAGTCATATCAAATTACTAGAGAAATTAAGATGCTTCATTTTTTATAGAAAAAAAAGGCTTTTCAATTGATTAATAACGTTTTTTATTGTAAAAGCTTTCAATTAGTAGCTCAAACTAGGTCAATGTAAAGGATTCAAAATGATATACCAAGGTAACTTCTTTTAGAACTTTTATTTAATGTTGTGTTTGAAGTAGAAATATTCACTAAATTTATTATTATAAAGCTTCAAATTAAAAGGTATCTTCATCTTTTACATAAATTTATTTATGTTTCAAATCAAATGTGACTAAAATGGGTGAAAACCACTTAATCGATATATTATGACTCGTACGTCATGATTAATTCTTCATTACTATTTTCTGTTAATAATTTATGTTGATTGTTTTGCAGAAAGGAAAAAAGGTCAATCTCGTACAATGATTTTTGTTATTGTACCGACGATTATTTCGCTGACACTACTCTCTTTAGTCTACTATTTGATAAACTACTATTTGATGAAGAGAAAAAGAAGAAAAAATGTTAAGACAATTCTTAGAGAACAATGTACGTATTAAAAAAATATATCAAATCTATGCCTTCTAAGTTTTACAAAATTTAGTCATTTAAATTAATTAATTCATATATATTTGATCCAGTTGGTCATGAAAGTGTAGCTTTAGAGCCATTCCAATTCAAGTTATCTGTAATTGAGGCCGCGACAAACAACTTTTCGCAGGAGAATAAAATTGGTAGAGGTGGATTTGGATAAGTTTATAAGGTAAGAAATTATATATACTTCCAATATTATGGTCTGATTTTTTACATGAATAATGATTTTTCTGTTAGGGTGTTCTTGATGGAAGACAAATAGCGGTAAAACGACTTTCAATAAGCTCTAGCCAAGGAGAAAATGAGTTCAAGAATGAAGTTTTATCGATAGCTAAACTTCAACACAGAAATCTTGTGGGATTTATTGGTTTTTGTCTTGAAGAACAAGATAAAATACTAATTTATGAATATGTCCCAAACAAGAGTCTTGATTACTTTTTATTTGGTATGACACTTGAATATCTTAATTTATGTTGACATAACTCATTTATACGCTACAAAACATATTTCACACTTACCTTTTTCAATTGAACTTGCAGATCCTCAAAGATCAAAGTTGTTAGGTTGGTATGAACGCTATAGTGGGCATTGCTCGTGAAATTCTTTATTTACATGAACATTCTAAACTCAAAGTCATACATCGAGATCTTAAACCTAGTAACATATATTAGATGAAAATATGATTCCAAAAATTTCAGATTTTGGTTTGGCTAGAATTGTTGAAATAAATCAAGATCAAGGGAGTACACTCAATGTTGCCGGAACGTAGTAAGTTTGGAACAACTACTTTTTTATACTTTAGTTTCTTTACTTCTTTGCAAAATTTTGTTTTTCCTAAACTAATATTTTGTTTTTGGTAGTGGTTATATGTCTCCAGAATATTTAATTCTTGGACGATTTTCTGAAAAATCGGATGTTTTTAGTTTTGGAGTTATGGTTCTAGAGATCATTACCAGAAAAAAAGACTGCAAGTTCATATGAATCCAATCGAATTGCTTATAACCTCTTGAGTTATGTAAGTAGAATTATTAAATCTTGTAATTTGCTTCCTATGTATTATACTTAATTTCTTATATGCTACATTTCTAATTATTATTCAAATTGATTAAATTAAAAGTTGTGTACTCACTTGAATTTTAATTTGAAATAATTATTGCAAGTTTGGAAGCAATGGAAGGATCATGCAACACTTGGTATATTAGACCTAAGTATTAAAGAAATTTTTTCTGAAATTGAAGTGAATAGATGCATTCAAATTGGTTTACTAAGTGTTCAACCAAATCCCAATGCTAGACCAACAATGGCAGAAATTGTTTCATATATTAGTAGTTACTTAATTCAGTTACCATGTCCACGAGAACCTGCATTTGGTAGACTAGATCGACCAGGAGTTTTACAAGAATTGAGTTCTAGTCAATTTACAAATGGTTCCACTCCATTCTCTATTAATGAAATGTCTATGAGTGAATTTCTTCCTCGATAAAAAATAATTTTCCTTTTAAGAGTTATTGCATAAAACTTTTCCATATACTAGAATGTATATAGTTTTGTTTGGTTTAATTAGTAATTTGGATACTATATTTAGGTCTACGATTCAATTTGGTCCCTATATTTTGTTTTTTACTCAATTGAGTCAGGCTATTTGTTAAATATAATTAATTTTGTCCCTTCTATAAATTGGTGTTAGTGCCATTTGCAAGTGTCATGTGTTAAAATTTCATTCATCTTTTAACTTGTAACCTTTTTGTTTATTTATTACATTTTTTCTTTCCCTCTACCTTTGATGACATACCCTAGCCATGGCCTAGCACATTCATGAAGAGTTGGAGTCATCTATGGAAGATGGACCTAGACATTTTTTCTTCGGCTATCTTAAGCCATCATGAAGATCCTAGAGTAAGAATAATTTTTGGGACTTGTATTTTAGGTCAAGAAGTCTAGATTTTATTTGGGTTTTGTATTATGGGCCTAGTAGTGTAGGATTTCCATTTGGGCCTTGTATATTTGGCCAAGAAGAGTAGGGTTTTGACCACTTAAGTCAACATTGGGCCTTACACCCAACATTGACCAAGGTGGATGTCCAAATGGGTGTGTTGACCAATGGGTCAACATTTTTTGCTGAGCTTGGAGGACAAGGAGCTCATTTTCGTCCTAGACATGCACTATAGGAAAAGTAAGAATTTCCGAAGGAATTATACTGACGGCCTTTTAGGCCTTCGGTAAAGTTGATTTACCGAAGGATGTAGCGACAGTCACTTAAGTGGTTGATTACCAAAGACTTTTGATAGTCGGTAATGGTGCATTAAGTTTACCTAAGGTTTACGACCGTCGGTATAAGCATCCTCTTAATGAAATGAGAATTTGGGATTTCCCTCTCCCATTCTCCCAATTTGTTTTCGTGCAAGCTTTCCCCCAATTCTTCCTCTCTCACTTCAGAACCCCAATTTCTTCAATTGTTGTCGGCGTCAGGATAGTGCCAGTAAGGAAGGTGGTGGTTGACGAATTACATTGTTGAGAGGGGGCTGTTTGAAGGTGTTTGTTGACGAGGTTGTTGTCGCGGCGTGACGATGGTATTGTGGCGGTGTGACAACGGTGTCGTGGCGATGTGACGACGGTGTCGGCGTGACTACGGTGTTGTGGTGGTGTGATGGCGGTGTTGTGGCGGCGTGACCAGGGCTTCCATTATCGTAGGGTAAGGCCAGTGTAGGGGGTCTGTGACGAGGTAAGGTCCTTCTGTGTGAATGAACTGTGCGCAAATGTATAATGAAAACCCCTAATTCACTTCCATTCCAAAAAAATAATAGGTTGAGAAGAAATTGGAATTGCAGTAGGAAAGGGAGAAATAGAGTCTTGGGAGCATACGTGACCAAGCAAGGAAGGCAAAGCCCAAGGTATGGGTTGGTTCTGCAAACTTGTGGTGAATTTGATGTGCTCTGTCATTTTAGTTTGCTGCAAAGGCTACATTGAATTTAAATGATGTGATGTGCTCTTTCATTTTATTTTGATTCTTGTTTCTTGAATTTGACGTTGTTCTAAAATGTTGTGAATGTCATTGTTGAGATTGAAACAGAGAGAGATATATTTCTTGAATGGCTTTGGCTTTCTTGCTTACAACCCTTATCCTTCATCCTATACTTATAGGATTATAAGAGTGGGATACACCTCACTCACCACTCATGCACCTAATAATTAACTTACGCACACAACTCATACACAACTCACACACAACTCACACACAACTCACACACAACTCACACCTAGCTCACACACACTAATCTACTAATTCTAACACTCCCCCTCAAGTTGGATCATACAAAATGTATGAACCAAGCATGAAACTTAATAAACAACAAATAGCAACATGTGAAACTTCAAAAGCTGATGACGAAGAGCAGCGTTGGACAATGACGATCTGCAAGGATGAAATCCCTCATCAAGGATGGGGCCTACAATGGCTAAATGCTACAAAACTGCAGGGACTACCATCTCTGAGACTCATGGGTGATGGGGCCTGTAGTGGCGCTGAAAGCTGCACAGCTACAGGGACAATCCATACTTGTGTGGCTTGAACTGCCATACTTGACTTGCAGTGTATGGGGCCTGTAGTGGCGCTGAGAGCTGCTGCAAAACTACAGGGACAATCCATACTTGTGTGGCTTGAACTGCCACACTTGACTTGCAGTGACTTGGAAACATACTCCCCCTCACTGTGAACGGTGGAAACAGTGAAGTTGTTGACTGAAATTGGAAGCATCACAGTTGCTTTAGGTAAACACACATAAATGAAGTCGACAAAAAAGAAATTGACGTCCTGCAGCAGCCAACAACAACAAATTGCAAGGACGTATGAAGGTCTGCAGTGGCGGACAACAACAAACTGCAGAGACTGGATTTCCATCACTTAACTAATGGGGAGCCTTTAATGGCTAACAACAAATCTGCAAGAAATAACTATTCTGCAGAGACCAATAGCATCAGACCTGCAGGGACTCACTATCCTGCAGCGGCATAAACTTTCTCCCCCTCACGACTGAATGACATGAACGTGAAGGTGGAAGAATTGGTGAGAACCTATCCGTACGAGGGTTTGGACAAATTTGAAACCCATAAGTTCAAAAGATTCAAATCAGCGGACGATCTCAAAGAACAACTCCACATGAGTTGTTACAGCATGACATTTGCAGTGCAAATAGAGGTTGTAGGTCCAAAGTTCTTTGCTGGACAACTCCCAAATGGTGATACTTAGCACTGTATCACAAGAAATATGGGCCAAACTTAGCCCAAGAAGAAAGTGACCAATGATCCAAGAAATTGACGCATTTGCATCTAGAGTGGTCATTTTTGGTCTTCCAAATTCTGAACAGATTGATGATGAAGGTATTCCAAGTGGTCTTTGAGAACCTACGGGGAATAGCAGAGGCAAAAGAGGTAAAACTGGCTGCAGTGACTGACTACATGGTGCAGAAGCAGCGGACGGCGGCAGACAGTAACGGACGACGGCGAACAGCAGCGGCAGCGGACAGTGGCTACGGACAGTGGCTGCGAACAGAGGCTGCAGACAGCGGCAGCAGACACAGCGGATGAAAGAAGGATGGACTAAACTTGAGTCCAAGAAGAAAGTCAGCAATCCAAGAAAGAGGTGACGTAGTGGCGTCATAAGGGATCTGAATATTACTGTTGAGATTTGAACCTTGAACAGGTCTTAATTAACTGTGACGGCAGACAGTAGCTTCAAGAGAGGTCTGCTGGGAAACTCATAACATATTGTTGAGAACAGTAGTACCCGGTTTCTTGAGAACAGCTCTGAATAGGAAGAAGAAACCCGCAGAAAGCCCTTCAGGAGAGCCTTTTTTCAATGGGCAGGTTGGATGATGGAAGCTGGAGATGGTCACAGATCTCATGCATTCAGCTGCTGATAGCAGAATGCAGAATCGAGAAGTCCGGCAATGCGAAAGCTTTCGGCGAGAAGACAAATGGAGAACACGCGAAGAGAAACCCAATGTTATTTCTTCTCCTCCCCGCGGCTGAGAAGACAAAGATGGCAGAAGACATGCAAAGATGGCAGCAATGGCTGCTATGGAGGGTCCAACCGGAGAGAGGAAGGTCCGGCGGCAGCTATGGAGGCGGCGTGGTGTGGTTCTGACACCAGGATGGCGGCGCGTGACTGACACGCACCCTAGATCTGACGGACAAAGGTCATATCAGAGAGAGGAAGGTCCGACGACAGAAATGGAGATGTCGCGGTGAGATCCCGACACCGATGGGGCGGCGCGTGATGAACACGCGTCCGAGCTCGGCTGGAGAGAAGCGGCGCGTGAATCCGCGTGCGGAGGAGTCTGGTCCTGACTCCGGTGGGGTTGGCTGTCGCTCAGTGAGGCAGTCCAGATCCGCTGGTCACCGGAAGAAACTGCGGTGGCGGCCGCCGGCGGACGGCGGCGTACGGTGGTTCCGGCGGCGGACATTGGCGGCGATGGTTGACAACAGCAGAATAAAGGGCACAGGAGTGCCTTTCTTGGTTCTTCGAAGAAGAGACTGAATTGAGGCAATGAAACATGCCAAATAAGGAGGCCAAAAATGACTGGGCATATTTAAATGATCAGTTTCAGCTACTGATTTGAAAGAAAATAGGTTGGAATCCCATTCTGAGGCAAGCATTCTTAGGCAAATACACGACGGACAGTGGCAGCGGCTATGCAGAGCAGAAGACAAGCAGTGAACAAGGATTCCGATTGGAACCCAGGCCAACTATTGGGCATTAGAGTGGAACAAAACACACATACCAGTTTCAGCTACTGGTAGAGAAACAAATTTTAGAAGCAGAACTGTAGCTGCTATGAGAGATTTTTTTTTTTTTTTTTTTTTTAGAAGGGGCGACCGGCGGCCGGCGGACGGCAAAGACACCCTAGAGGATCAGAGAACCTGCTCTGATACCATGTTGAGATTGAAACAGAGAGAGATATATTTCTTGAATGGCATTGGCTTGCTTGCTTACAACCCTTCTCCTTCATCCTATACTTATAGGATTATAAGAGTGGGATACACCTCACTCACCACTCATGCACCTAATAATTAACTTACACACACAGCTCATACACAACTCACACACAACTCACACACAACTCACACACAGCTCACACACAGCTCACCCTTTTTCATTTAGAAACTTGGTTGAACTCATATGTTTTCAGTAAATTCTGTGAATAAGAGAGTTGAGGTTGACTTTAACAGTTTTCTAACAAATTCCCCTTGTTTTGACAGAGATTGAAGCAATACTGGAAGAAGAAGTGAAAATCCAAGAAGATGGAGCTCAAAAGGGGTAAAAAAGGCACCAAGAAAGGAGGAAACTCGAAGCCCAGGCGACAGGAACGAAAAACAGCGAGCTCCATATCGATGCTGGTCGCCCGGGCGACGGACGCCCGAAGCCTATGCGTCCAAAACAGGTGCCCAAGCCTCACATGACCCTTAATTCACGCTTGGGCGAGCTCCCTGCGACGCTTGAGCGTGATATCACATGCATCGGGCCCTAATTCTACTCTGATTTGATTCTTTTGGACCGGGCCACACTTTGGGACGCGTCTGGCACTATTTAAAGGACCCAGGGGTTCTAGGTTTTGCATCCCTGGCAGAAGAGAGCATAGCAATACACTCTTTGCCAATTCTTAGTCTTCCATTCTCTTCTTTTTTTCCATTATTCATAGAGTTCCCCGATGTTTATGGGGAACTAATTTCTATTTGTTGTTGGGGAATGATGTAACCTTGTAACTCTCATGTATTTGAATTGATTCTTAATTTTATATGCTTTATTTTATTATTTGTTAGAGTAATTCATCTGCTTTATTCTTACTTATACAATAGCATTATCTGTGAGTTGCATGAGTGCCGGGAGGTTCCTTACAATTCTGGTCCTTGTTAAATTACTCCTAAGGGTTATATTTCTCAGGGATGAGGGTATGAGTTTTATTCATCTTAACCTCTTGATCTTCACATCTTTTTACCAGGAATGCTAGGAATTGTATGAACTGGTAATTAGGGACATGCTTATTTATCGAGGTATCGAGTTTAAGTGAATTAGTGAAGGAAGTTGGCATTAATAAATAAAGAAGAATTCTTATATACATGAGAGGGAATTTGGTGAAATCTAACCCCGTTCATCTTTGTGCTCTTTTGCCATTGATCAATTGCAATTTATTTTCTTTATTAATTTTTGCACTACAAATCCATGGTCTCCGTTATTTTTTAAGTCTTAATTAATCTTTCTTTCACACAACTGTTCACTGCCGAGAGTCCTCTGGGATACGTTACTTGGTCTTACCATTTTATATTACTTGTGCGACTTGGTACACTTGTCGATTTTCCCCAACAAGTTTTTGGCGCCATTGCCGGGGACTCACGGTTTAAGCTACTCTGTTTGTGTGATTCTTGATTAAATTTGGCTTTATTTTATTTTATTTTTCCCATTTTTATTTTTATTTTTCAATCCCCAATTTTTATTTTTAATTTTATCACTAACAATCTCTCTGTCTAGAATTTTTGTGCAGGCCTCACAATATGATCTAACATGATGCAGTTCTACCAGGATGATTCTAACTACTGGTGGGAACCTTACCCAAGCACAAATCAAAGTCAATATGAGCAAGGTGGAGGACTATTCACTAGTCCACCACAAGCTGATAGCACTACAAGGCTTGATGAGGCCCTCCAAGAGTTCTTTCAAGGATCCCTCGAAAGTCAGAGAAACATTGAAGCGGCATCCGAAAGGATGACGACACATTTTAACCTCCTGATGCAAATGTTGGGGGATCTTAATACTGAAAGAGAATGCAAAGAGGTTGTCATCGAAAGTGATAAAGTCCCAAATGAGGAAAGAGAAAAAAAAGAAAAAGAGGTTGAGAGAAACATAGAGAGAAAAGAAGAAGAGAGTTTGAGCGATGAAGAGCAAGAAGAAGAAGAGAAAGAAAATGAGATAAAAGTAGAGAGAGAAGAAAAAAATATTTTTGAGTGAAAAAGAGGAAGATGTAGAGGAAGAAAAAGAAGGGGTTGAGAGAGAAGAGAAAAAAATGAGAAAAGTCCTTTGTGTCCTAAGGAGTGTCCCAAGAAGAAAAGAAAGAGAGGAAGGATGAAAGCAAAAAGAAAGAATCATATGAAAAACCCCCTTCACAGCCAAAGAAGGATCATAGGAAGAAAAAGGAAAAACAGTTTGAGCGTTTCATGGATATCTTCAAGAAATTGGAGATTAAAGTTCCTATGATTAAGACACTGCAACAACTTCCTGGGTATATTAAGTTCCTAAAAAACTTCAACAAAAAGAAAAAAATATTTTGAACCCAGTTCCTAATTTTTTATTTTATTTTATTTTATTTTATTTTATTTTATTTGATCTCTTTTGATTTGATTTGATTTTATTCCATTTTATTTTATTTTATTTTTTTGATTTAATTTGATTTGATTGATTTTATTTGATTTGATTTGATTTGATTTTATTTTATTGTATTTTATTTTATTTCATTGTATTTTATTTTATTTTATTCTATTTGATTTGTTTGATTTGATTTTATTTTATTTGATTTTATTTCATTTTATTTTATTTTATTTGTGTGGTTTGGATTTGATTTTGTTTTTGTGTGTTTGAGTTTTTTAAGGTTATGCGTTGCTTCTGATGGCAGTACTGAGAGTGTCTACTGATGGATACTGATAAAGGTTCAAGTTTGGGGTTACCAGGACACAAACCACCTCTCTAGGCAGTGAGCAGTCAAAAGGAAAAACAAGAAAAAGGAAAAAGAAAAGAAAAAGTGAGAAAAGAAAAATTCAAAAAGAAAAAGAAAGAGCTCATTGCAAGGGAAGGTTGGGAAAAAGATAAGAGAGTTGTTCTTGAAAGATGAATTCATAAATGTCTCTCTTAACTCAAGGAACTTTGTTGACCAGAAAAACTAATTTCCTTCTTAGCCCAACCAAGTGACAAGCCATGAAAAGCCCTTGTGATGACAACCTGTTTGTGAGTATGTTTGATTATGGTTAAATAAAAGGCAAAATTAATTTGTGTGACATTGTGACAACAGAGAGAAACACCACATCACACACTTGTGAGCTGAGTGAGACACTTTAGAATGCTTGAGAGCTTGAGTGCTTGAGTGAAACACTTCCCTTGGTGAGGAATAGTTCTCTAAATTGCTGATTGCATCTCTGCTTGGTTGATTGATCACTAAAGCATTGAAACATCTGAACATCTTGACTGAAATCTTATGCTGAAATTGATAAAAGTGATTTCTTGTCTTGAAAAAGTTTTTGAAAAAGGTTGACTCATTGTAGTGATTCTTCTGAAAAGCTGAGTTGCATTTTGTTTGCTTGAGGACAAGCAAAGTTCTAAGTTTGGGGTTGTGATAACGAATTAAAACACCGTTATTTGCTATGTGATTTTGATACTAAAAGCACCCTTTTTCACTTAGAAACTTGCTTGAACTCATATGTTTTCAGTAAATTGTGTGAATATGGGAGTTGAGGTTGATTTTAACAGTTTTCTAACAAATTCCACTCGTTTTGACAGAGATTGAAGCAATACTAGAAGAAGAAGTGAAAATCCAAGAAGATGGAGCTCAAAAGGGGTCAAAAAGGTACCAAGAAGGGAGGAAACCTGAAGCCTAGGTGATAGGAACGAAAAATAGCGAGTTCTAAATTGACGCTGGTGGCCCGGGCGACGGACCCTACGCCCGGGCAACAGACACCTGAAGCCTAGGCATCCAAAACTGGCGGCAAGCCTCACATGACCCTCAATTCACGCTTGGGCGAGCTCCCTGCGACGCTTGAGCGTGATTTCACGTGGATCGGGCCCTCATTCTACTCTAATTTGATTCTTTTGGACCGGACCGCACTTTGGGACGCGTCTGACACTATTTAAAGGACCTTGGGGCTCTAGGTTTTGCATCCCTGGCATAAGAGAGCATAACAATACACTCTTAGCCAATTCTTAGTCTTCCATTCTCTTCTTTTCTTCCATTATTCATAGAGTTCCCCCACGTTTATGGGGAACTAATTTCTATTTGTTGTTGGGGAATGATGTAACCTTGTAAACTCTCATGTATTTGAATTGATTCTTAATTCTATATGCTTTATTTCATTATTTGTTAGAGTAATCATTTGCTTTATTCTTGCTTATACAATAGCATTATCTGTGAGTTGCATGAGTGCCGGGAGGTTCCTTATAATTCAGGTCCTTGTTGAATTACTCCTGTCGCAACCGGAAATTCGCGACGGGACGACGACGATCCAAAAAAGGAACGTAGTTTTGAAAAAGAGATTTTGGAGTCGCCACCATAGTTTATTCTGGAAAACTATGGAAAAACCAAAAACGATAAAGCAAGGTCCACGAAAACCAGATTCTGGGTTCGGGAGTCGGTTACGTGTGGGGAAGGTGTTAGCACCCCCACAACGCCTGCCCTAAGGCAGTACCTTTAATTAAATACGCAAATTCGATGTGGTTTGTAAAATGTTTAATTTCCCCTACAAAATAAAGCTCTAAAGAAAACAAAATATATTTTTTAGTTTTTTGTGCCCGCAAGGATTGACCTTGCTCCTACGTATTCTCAGTAGGACTGAGAAATCAGGGTTACGTAGTTCTTTCTGAAAGATTGTTTGTTGTTTGAAAATCTTTTTGATTTTTGAAGATTTATATAGGAAGGGAAAAGGTTATTAGCACAAGGCCTACGCGAACGGTCGCACGTGTGCTTAACCTCAAAGCGTATTTTATTTGCTTTTAATTTTTGTGAAAGAAAAGGAACAGATTTTCAGCACAAGGCCTACGCGAGCGGTCGCACGTGTGCTTAAACCTTTTCAAAATATTTTTGATTTTATTTATTTTTGTAAAAGAAAAGGAAAAGATTTTCAGCACAAGGCCTACGCGAGCGGTCGCACGTGTGCTTAAACCTTTTCAAAATATTTTTTAATTTTATTTATTTTTGTAAAAGAAAAGGAAAAGATTTTCAGCACAAGGCCTACGCGAGCGGTCGCACGTGTGCTTAAACCTTTTCAAAATATTTTTATAATTTTTATTATTTATTTATTTTTTATTAACAAATAAGTATAACAAACAAATAATAACAAAACAAATGTCAAACTAAAATAATAATAAAAGAAAAGACAATAAAAATAAAACAGTCCAACAAACCCAATAAGAGTGAGGTGCAGAAATTAAAACCAGGGGTGTTGAATAAAATTGAGGCCTTTCTGGTCTTGTAGTCTGTTAGGGGTGTATGTCAAAAAATGGGGGTGCAGCTCGAAATTTCTTGGTCCAGGCCCCAGGGGTGCAGCAGCAAAGTTAGAGGTGGGATGTAGTAGTTGCTGGTCAGGCCCAAGGCCTCCTTTTTATTTGCAGAACTGAATTGGGAGTGCGAATGGGAAACAAGAGGTGGCGGGCAGAGAGAATGTGGCCCAGAGCCAGGCCCAAAGTTCCCTTTTGTTTGCAGATAGGGAATGGTGGCGTGAATAGCATTGTGTGGTGGCAAGAAGAGAGGCTGCGGCCCATAGCCCAAATCATCCTAACCCTAACAGAAATTAGGGGTTTCCCAAATTTCATTTCATTTTGCCAAAGGACAGCTTCCAGACCCAGGGTCCCCTCTGAACGAAATCACCTGGGAACCTCCACTTGCCCGAGGACCCTGCTGCCTCCGCCGGACTGGCCGCCACCGAACCGTCCACGCCGTCGTCAACCATGATACTCGTTGCCGGAGCCACCAGGTCAAAGCCCTCATCTCCGTCGAGCTCCCTTCATCTCCACCATCGCGCCGCCGCCAAGGTCATCGCCGCAACTGCATCAGACGAAATCCACGAGACCAATAAACACCTCCTTCTCCCAATCGCCGGTGAACTCACGCCTCCGCGGGTATCGCCGGAGGCAACACTTACGTAGCCGCCTGTCGCGGTCCTTTACCTTTTCTCGCGTTTTCTTTCACGCGTGGGACAAAGACACCTCCAGCGTAAGTCCTTATCGAAGAAGACTATCTGAACCAGGGGAGCCAAAACCCTCGCCTATTTCCTCCGCAGATGTGACTCCAAGTCTGCTGCTCTTCTTGCTCTGTTTCTTTGCTCTGATAAGGGTTGAAGGCTTTATGCGTTTCAGAGTCACCGCCAGCGTAACGACGCAAATGGATTAGAGAGCAAAGCACAGCCTAGTGCGCTGTGTGTGGGGTTTGGTTGTTTTGCTTTAGTTTTGTTTTTGTGATCTGTGATCTGTGACAGAGGAGGTGGTGGCTAGCCAAAGAGGGGGGCTGTGTGTGAAGACGGGGTCTGTGGAGGTGATGGGAAATGGTTTCTTTGTTTGCTATGGTTTCACTTTGCAGGTTCGATCGAATGACAATGATGAAAATGTTGTTCTGTGTTTCTGATCAGGGGAAGAAGGTGGGATGATTTTGTTATGTTGGATTGATGAAGGAAAGCCTAGATGATTATTGATGGTTGGACGACTAAGATGCCTAATCTAGGAGCATGAGGTTGGGGGAAAATGGCGTAGTGGATGATGAGTTGGGTTGGAGGAGAAGAGAATGGTTCGGTTGGAGGAAAAATGTATTCTCTTCTCTGTAATTTTTTTGTGTTCTTCCTCTTGGTGTTGATGGAGATGGTTAGGTTGGATTGAGAATTGGTGAGTGAATGGTAGCATGAGAGTGATGTGTATGTCTCTGTAAATGGAATAGGCAGTGAGTGAGTGTGTGTGATGCGTTTCGATAGGAATGGAAGTGTTGGAAGGGTGGACTGGTGAATGATCAGTTTGTTGGAGATGGTTACGGGTGTATGAGAGAGAAGTTTTTTGGTTTTTTTTTTTTTGGTGAGGTCAAATTCGGCTATCGTCCATGGGGGTGAATCTAGGAATTGAAGGTAATGTAAGAGCTGAATGATGGATTTTGTTGTAGAGGTGGTTACGGGTGATGAGGGTGTGGTGGTTCTGGATGGTGATCAAAAGGGGTGTGTGTTGAATCCTGGATTCCCCTAATGTCTGTTATCTAATCTCTATCTTGTGCTGTAACCTCCTCCGAAACATTGCCTGCCAAAACCGTTTCATGCCCATTTTGCAACGCGTCTCTGCCAAATCCATCCAATGTCCAAACCAACTCTTCCCCTGTTCTCTTTCAAACCTTTCTTTCTTTCCTTTTTTATTTTTTTTCTTTTTTTTTTTTCTTTTTTTCTTTTTTTTTTCTTTTCTTTTCAAAAAGAATCAAATCAAATAATAATTAAAAAAAACTAAATCAGATACCAAAATAGTAAAATAAAAATTAAAAATAACAAAATAAAAAATAAAATAAAATCAGACAAAAATAAAACAAATCCTGTTATTTAGTCACCCGGACGAAATTGGGTGTTGACAGCTGCCCCTCTTTACTTAGGTTTACTGGATAATATGAAAATTTAAAATTTTTGTATTATCTGAGTAAAAGCTAAGTAAAGATAGAAACACTAATTTCGTCCGGATTTCGAAAAAAGGGAAAGAGAACAAAAATGAAACAAATCACGACCAAATGACCATTGCCTTGCAGAGGGCCAAACTCACAGAACTGAAATTTAAATCCGACCATTGCCAAGCAGAGGGCCGATAACAGAAAAATAAAACCTGGACTTGACCATTGCCTCGCAGAGGGCCAAGCTCACAGAACTGAAATTTAAATCCGACCATTGCCAAGCAGAGGGCCGATAACAGAAAATAAAAACCTGGACTTGACCATTGCCTTGCAGAGGGCCAAGCTCACAGAACAGAAATTTTAATCCGACCATTGCCAAGCAGAGGGCCGATAACAGAAAATAAAAACCTGGACTTGACCATTGCCTCGCAGAGGGCCAAGCTCACAGAACAGAAATTTAAATCCGACCATTGCCAAGCAGAGGGCCGATAACAGAAAATAAAAACCTGGACTTGACCATTGCCTCGCAGAGGGCCAAGCTCACAGAACAGAAATTTAAATCCGACAATTGCCAAGTAGAGGGCCGATAACAGAAAATAAAAACCTGGACTTGACCATTGCCTCGCAGAGGGCCAAGCTCACATAACAGAAATTTAAATCCGACCATTGCCAAGCAGAGGGTCGATAACAAAAGAAAAACTTGAGCGTGGGGTGCCAGGCGAGCTGGGCTTTGGGTGCCAGACAAAACTGGGCTTTTGAAATTTTGAAAACTGCCAGATGAAACTGGGCTTAGGGGCCCGTGTGGAAACTGGGCTTATGGGCCAGTGTGGAAACTGGGCTTGGTGGGCCAGTGTGGAAACTGGGCTTAAGGGCCAGTGTAAAAACTGGGCTTATGGGCCAGGTGAAACTGGGCTTATGGGCCAATATGGAAATTGGGCTTGGTGGGCCAGTTCGGAAACTGGGCTTAAGGGCCAGTGTAAAAACTGGGCTTATGGGCCAGGTGAAACTGGGCTTATGGGCCAATATGGAAATTGGGCTTGGTGGGCCAGTGTGGAAACTGGGCTTAAGGGCCAGTGTAAAAACTGGGCTTATGGGCCAGGTGAAACTGGGCTTATGGGCCAATATGGAAATTGGGCTTGGTGGGCCAGTGTGGAAACTGGGCTTAAGGGCCAGTGTAAAAACTGGGCTTATGGGCCAGGTGAAACTGGGCTTATGGGCCAATATGGAAATTGGGCTTGGTGGGCCAGTGTGGAAACTGGGCTTAAGGGCCAGTGTAAAAACTAGGCTTATGGGCCAGGTGAAACTGGGCTTATGGGCCAATATGGAAATTGGGCTTGGTGGGCTAGTGTGGAAACTGGGCTTAAGGGCCAGTGTAAAAACTAGGCTTATGGGCCAGGTGAAACTGGGCTTATGGGCCAATATGGAAATTGGGCTTGGTGGGCCAGTGTGGAAACTGGGCTTAAGGGCCAGTGTAAAAACTGGGCTTATGGGCCAGGTGAAACTGGGCTTATGGGCCAATATGGAAATTGGGCTTGGTGGGCCAGTGTGGAAACTGGGCTTAAGGGCCAGAGTAAAAACTGGGCTTATGGGCCAGGTGAAACTGGGCTTATGGGCCAATATGGAAATTGGGCTTGGTGGGCCAGTGTGGAAACTGGGCTTAAGGGCCAGTGTAAAAACTGGGCTTATGGGCCAGGTGAAACTGGGCTTATGGGCTAATATGGAAATTGGGCTTGGTGGGCCAGTGTGGAAACTGGGCTTAAGGGCCAGTGTGGAAACTGGGCTTAAGGGCCAGTGTAAAAACTAGGCTTATGGGCCAGGTGAAACTGGGCTTATGGGCCAATATGGAAATTGGGCTTGGTGGGCCAGTGTGGAAACTGGGCTTAAGGGCCAGAGTAAAAACTGGGCTTATGGGCCAGGTGAAACTGGGCTTATGGGCCAATATGGAAATTGGGCTTGGTGGGCCAGTGTGGAAACTCGGCTTAAGGGTCAGTGTAAAAACTGGGCTTATGGGCCAGGTGAAACTGGGCTTTTGAAAATTTGAAATTGCCAGATGAAACTGGGTTTTTGAAAATTTGAAATTGCCAGAGGAAACTGGGCTTTTGAAAATTTGAAATTGCCAGACGAAATTGGGCTTTTGAAAATTTGAAATTTTTGAAATTTTGATAGAAGTTTGATTTTTGAAACAATATGGCTTGAAAGAGAAAATCTGAATGTTATTCTTTTTGTATTTTTGAAGAATAAGGATTCGATAACCATTCATATGAATGAAGAGGGTTTAGATCCGAAAAAATTCTTTTTATGAATTGGTGAAAGACATTTGCTTTTTCATTGCTTGAGTCAGTCATCTCACTTGCAATTATCAAACTGATCTTTATTTTCAAAGTTTTGTGAAATATGAGTAATGTCATACTTCCAAGGTCTAAACTTTGAGTTTATTACATTTTGACTTTTCTTCCGAGACATCAGTGTACACATGCTTGAATTTATTGGCAAGAGAATGGTTGAAGATATTTAGAAGGGTTTGGAAAAGACTAGGACAGCCATACAAGAACATCATCCCTCATGCACTCCTCAATGGAGATGTGATATGTGAAATTCAAGGTGAAATGAGACACCCAAAAGCTGCCCCAGTTTGGTGTTTGGGAAAATGGACATGGGGTTTGGATTTATGAAAATCAGGATGAAAAATTCCGGTGAGATTCATAAAGTTGCCCCGGTCTTAAGATCACATATTGGTGAAAAACTCGTGAGAGACTCAGTTGCCCCAGCTTTTGCAAAGGGTTGATGAATTTCAGGGGGAAGATGTACGATGAGATTCACCAAGCTGCCCCAGTTTTTTTCTTTGGCATAGGGTTCTGTTTGGAAGGGGTAGTGGGTATGCAGAGGATTAGCTAAAAGGATGAACCCAATTGGTTTTATTATTTTTTGCATGCTTCTGGTTAGATGGCGGGGTGATCCTTTCCTTCCGAGACATTATTTTTTCTCTTTTTTTATTATTTTTTTTATGACACATTGAAAATCATTTCGCCTTATCGCAAAAATTAAGCTTTATGAAAAATTGAGCAAACATTATCCAATCTGTGTGGACTTTATTAAGCTTGTAACGTGGCCAAGGGCTAAAGGTATTGAAAGAAAGGGTATAAAGGCCCAAATGAATGTTTGTTGGTTATATATTTTTTTTGAAACAAGGGTTATCATTTAGGCATTGCATCAACTATTTGACTTTTTGAGCGCTTTGTTTTTCTTGAACCTTGGTTTTCATTCTTTTTGCTCAACATCACTTTGTGATTTTTTGTTGTTTTTTTTTTTCTTTTTCACTCTTCTTGATGAATTCTCTTTGTTTAATCATTGAGTGCTCTTCATTTGAATCATGAGTTGACTCTTACCTGATGATAACCCTTGCTTGGGGATAATTTTGAAAAAAGAATTCATTTTTGGCTGAAATGGGGTGACAATGGATATGTTTTCTTTTTACTTTTTGGATAATGACAAGGAAGCCACACATCACTTTGAACTCAGATTACTTTATTTTCAAAAGATTAATTTTGCAACTAGATGACCTCAACATGAGTCTTTTTTTTTCTTTTTCCTTTTCCCTTCTAGACTGCCCTTTCAGGTTTTCAATCTAGAGGACTTATTCTCTTTTTGAAAGTTTCTTCTTTCGTTTTTTTTTTGCTTTATATTTTGTTTGTCTCAATGGATTCGGGGATCACCCTACTAGTGCAAGCGAGAAAACTTTTGGCCAAGCCAATCTGCCCCAGTGTAAAGGTTTACTCTGTTATTGAGGGCAGTGACAGTGTTTGTTGGGGAAGATCCTTTATTTTGGGAAAGTGAAGGGTGAATGTTTTCAAGCAGCATGTGCACCAACGTCTTTGGAAAAACGTCAAGTTGTTATTTTTATCAAACATTGGACCTCGGAAAAGTCTGACACTACAACTTTTGTTTTTCATTTATCAATTTTTTCTTTTGCTATTTTCGAAAAAACAAGAGTTTGACGATTTGCAAGAAAGACAAATTACTCAAGATTGCTTTCATTTTTTTTGTTTCTCAATTTTGTTTTATTTTTTTTTTCAGCAATAACCTTTCAGGACTCGATTTCCAGCACTACTTGGAGAAACCCTGTGGAGAAAGTTCGTATTTAAAGTCATGGATGACAGGGCAATATCAATGAGCATACTTCCCCGGTGGCATGACTCTTCACAACATCGAGTTCACTTGTACAATGACTTATGCCTTCTTATGTGGTCCTAAAGCATACTTCATTTCTCCATGGCATCTGTAGAGACATTCTCAAGTCTTGCCTCAGTGTTTGGTTGTCTTCCTTCATACTTTAACCATCTTGAATCAGTCAAAGGTTGTATTTGAACTTGAACACCAAACACTTTTTAGTCGAATGACTAATAGCCACTTCATGATAATTACCCTTTGTATATGATGCATCACGAATCTTGGGGTACTGAGGTTTTAAAGGCTTCATGTAACGAGTATAGACCAAACCTTTTTGGGCATGAGCCTTGGAAGAAACGTTGCATAAGTCAAATGTATAGGAATGATGCTCGGAGCCTTTTCTCTTGATCAAACCATCTCTGTCCAGTGGCTTGGTGAGAAGTTGAGTTTGGGTTGAGTCCCCAATTTTGTCTTGGTCATGTTTCAACTAGAGAGTAATTCAACGATATTTGAGTGATGGGATATGGTTGAGCTCTTTCTTCTCTCCTCTTCCCCAGCTTCGACCCAAACTCCTTCACGTCTGCTGTCATGGTATGACTTTGCGCAACCTTTCCAATCCTCACACCAATTTCAATTCCTTCTTTGATTATCATCAAGTTTGCGAAATTTGAAGAAACATTACGCACCATATGCTCATAAAAGGGTGATTGCAGAGTATTGATGAATATGGCCACCATCTCCTTGTCACTCATAGAAGGTTCTACTTGAGTATCAATCTCTTTCAACCTTTGGACATGTCCTTTGAACAATTTTAACTCATTTTCTACCATGCTCTGTAGTTGTAATTTATCGGGTGCCACATCCATATTATATTTGCATTGCCTCAAGAAGGCATCCACCAGATCTTCCCAAACTAAATGCATGAATATTCAAGATGATTGCCCAGTTTAGTGCCATGTCAGCCAATCTACCTTGGAAGAAATGAATTAGCAACTTTTCCTCATATGCACACACAACCGTTTTCTTGTCATATGCCATGAGATGAGTCTTAAGGCAAATGGTTTCTCTATATTTCTCACCTTTGGAAAATTTAAACTTTTGAATGTATCATCAGATCCGGGACTAAGCGAGCCTTGCAACATTTTCAGACTTAGCGCTTCATCCACCTTCTATGGCTGTTAGCCATCTTCAGCATTTCAAATTTACCAATGTCAACCTCAACCTCTATTGGTGCCATAACCTGAGGGAAAGATTTCACCTCGGGTTACTTTGTTATTATCTTGCCCACAACACTTGACTGAATCATTTATGTAGGGGCCATGACAGTGATTGCCCCAAGCTTGCTTTCTCCTTCAACTGCATTATTCTCAGCCTTTTAAGTGTAAACTTGCCCCAGTTCTACTCCATGGGTGTAGTGTAATCCAGGGGAAGACCATGTAAGAGAAATTTTGGATCTTTCGAACTCTGTGTTGAGGTTGTAGTGGGCACGAGTCCCCAAGGTTTTTCAAAGCATTCAGGACCTCTAGGGCTTGGCTCATTTTCCCTTTCAATCGACTTTCATCCCTTCTCGAACTTCTCTTTGGGTTCTCCAAGATTTGGTAACTGGTTCAAATCCTTTAGGGTATCTCGGATTTTTTTTTTGAAATTTTATTAGATGAAACAAATTAAGAAGAAAATAAAAATGAAGACAATGAAAAGACAATTATTCTAGTCAGAAATTATAAAGCTGTGAAAAGATTGCCCCGGTATAATTTGGAAATCAACACAAGACTGAGTCAATAGGGTGATTCATCATTCAGAAATTCCCAAAATGTGAGTCATAAGAAGTCCTGGTCAGCTATCTCGGACCTTGGCCATCACCTTCTTCATTTCTCCGATCAATTCTTGCAGCAATTAAGGAAAGTTTCAATCCCCTTATGCAGGTTAAATATCGACACTGCAAACTCAGCATCAACTAATAGCTTAGGGATGTATTCAATGACTTCATTGGCAAGGGAAGCTAGTTGTGAGAGACTTCACTTTCAATTCACCCATGTTCAACCATATGCTCACTTGCATCTGAACCATCAATTCTTGATGTCTTCTTTATAGCTTGATGCTAACATTCTTTCTTCAATTTTGCCACTGCTGCTTTCACCTCCTGTTCAACATCGTGAAATTGTTTTTCTCAATTCGGGTCAGGATAAATTAACTTGAATAACAACTTGATTGTCTTGACCCTTTCTGCGACTCATTGGCTAAAGGAATGTTTCATTGACAATCCATAATCTTGAGCATCTCTCCAAGCGAACAACGTGGCCCCAAGTGTCCCTAGCATGAAGTATTTCAGTAAAGGTCTCTTCCTCAAAATATCTACAATGTGGTAAGAGATGCAGGTGTTGGTGACCCTCTCATGGGATACCCAAATTGTTTTTTTTCTTTTTTTTTTCTTTTTTTTCTTTTGTCTTCTTTTTGTTTTTGTTTTTTTTTTTGTTTTTTTTTACTGACACACACATAACAACGACATGCAATACATGATATTTGCTACCAATAGACATGCCATTTAAACTTTTCCTCTTTTGAGCCTGCATAGAGTTGCGTTCATTCATTTGCCCATTTCATCTTTGGTTTACACTGCAGTAGTTCACGTAGGGAACATGTAGCACTCCAGGCTCCCTTACTCATGCGAGAGATGGATGATACACACGACACCAGTAAACAACATAATCTCTTCTTTGTCTTTGGCTTATAGCACTGATTAAGGGCCCCATAAACTTCAGCCCGAACAACCATGACTGGATTCTTAGAGCAAACTTTGTATTCCGTAAATGCAATCATGGCGACATATTCAACCAACTTCCTAGTATTAGGAACGAGAATGACACCACAGTGAATAAAATCTAGTGCTTTCATGAATGTTTCCCACTTTTCCTCCCGTTCAATCAATGCAAGTACTGCTCTATGTATCCTTGAATAAGGCCCCTTGTTGTCTCCTTAAGGATGAATCCATTCTTCCACTTCATAGGGTGAACTTTTATTATCTTCGCTTGCTGCAAGATAGAAGTATACTGCCCAAGGTAGTTGTATGGAGCTTTGCCCTTGAGAAATATATTTAACATTTGCCCAAATTCCTCCACTTTGACAAGCTTAACAAAATCTCATACTCGTTCTTGAATGCATCCTTCAGGGTTATTTTTTCACCAAATCCCTCAAATGATTGATACTGCCCCCATTGGCCTCAATGCGTATGCTTTTCTTCAAAAAGTCTGAGCTTGAATACCCCTTGACTCAAAATTCCATGTTAATTTCCATTTTTACTGTAATCACGACCTTATAATTTCTTGACTAGTACTCACAAAATTTGACAAGACCATAAATACAAGCAAAAGTGAGGGTTAAAAGAATACACACATCTCCCTTTGTGCCCTAGAGAAGGTTTAACATTTCAGGTTCAAGGTCAAGTATATGCAATCTCACCAGGGTGGTTTCCTGAACCTAAAGGTCAAAGGTCACTAGAGCTATGGCCCCCTCCACAGCATCTCCACAACAGTCGAGTAATCAACTAGGTGTGAAAATACAAATGAAGAGAACAGACTCTAGCTGGAGTTCTCACGATAGCCAAACAGGAAGTACATCCCAGAGTGACACCGCTACACAACTCCTCTAATTCTAAGTTACGCTCAGACCCGGGTATAGGGCCCCACTCAATAGATGCATATTGTGTGTGTGTGAAGGGAGAATGCAATGCACGCAAACCCTCACCTGCAAAACAACCAGAAAAGTTCCCAGGCAGATATAGACATGTTTTCTAGCCTAGGGTTCAATATCCAGCAATTATTTCAAACATAAGGAACAAGCAGCAGAACTCGCATGCAATTATTCTAAATATCAAACATATACAAAGAAAAGGGGAAGAAAAATATCAAGCAAAACCACATCGAATTCGCGCATCTAATTAAATGGCTTGACTCTCTAGTGTCCCCAGTGGAGTCGCCATCTGTCGCAACCGGAAATTCGCGACGGGACGACGACGATCCAAAAAAGGAACGTAGTTTTGAAAAAGAGATTTTGGAGTCGCCACCATAGTTTATTCTGGAAAACTATGGAAAAACCAAAAACGATAAAGCAAGGTCCACGAAAACCAGATTCTGGGTTCGGGAGTCGGTTACGTGTGGGGAAGGTGTTAGCACCCCCACAACGCCTTCCCTAAGGCAGTACCTTTAATTAAATACGCAAATTCGATGTGGTTTGTAAAATGTTTAATTTCCCCTACAAAATAAAGCTCTAAAGAAAACAAAATATATTTTTTAGTTTTTTGTGCCCGACAAGGATTGACCTTGCTCCTACATATTCTCAGTAGGACTGAGAAACAGGGTTACATAGTTCTTTCTGAAAGATTGTTTGTTGTTTGAAAATCTTTTTGATTTTTGAAGATTTATATAGGAAGGGAAAAGGTTATTAGCACAAGGCCTACGCGAACGGTCGCACGTGTTCTTAACCTCAAAACGTATTTTATTTGCTTTTAATTTGTGAAAGAAAAGGAACAGATTTTCAGCACAAGGCCTACGCGAGCGGTCGCACGTGTGCTTAAACCTTTTCAAAATATTTTTGATTTTATTTATTTTTGTAAAAGAAAAGGAAAAGATTTTCAGCACAAGGCCTACGCGAGCGGTCGCACGTGTGCTTAAACCTTTTCAAAATACTTTTTCATTTTATTTATTTTTGTAAAAGAAAAGGAAAAGATTTTCAGCACAAGGCCTACGCGAGCGGTCGCACGTGTGCTTAAACCTTTTCAAAATATTTTTATAATTTTTATTATTTATTTATTTTTTATTAACAAATAAGTATAACAAACAAATAATAACAAAACAAATGTCAAACTAAAATAATAATAAAAGAAAAGACAATAAAAATAAAACAGTCCAACAAACCCAATAAGAGTGAGGTGCAGAAATTAAAACCAGGGGTGTTGAATAAAATTGAGGCCTTTCTGGTCTTGTAGTCTGTTAGGGGTGTATGTCAAAAAATGGGGGTGCAGCTCGAAATTTCTTGGTCCAGGCCCCAGGGGTGCAGCAGCAAAGTTGGAGGTGGGATGTAGTAGTTGCTGGTCAGGCCCAAGGCTTCCTTTTTATTTGCAGAACTGAATTGGGAGTGCGAATGGGAAACAAGAGGTGGCGGGCAGAGAGAATGTGGCCCAGAGCCAGGCCCAAAGTTCCCTTTTGTTTGCAGATAGGGAATGGTGGCGTGAATAGCATTGTGTGGTGACAAGAAGAGAGGCTGCGGCCCATAGCCCAAATCATCCTAACCCTAACAGAAATTAGGGGTTTCCCAAATTTCATTTCATTTTTGCCAAAGGACAGCTTCCAGACCCAGGGTCCCCTCTGAACGAAATCACCTAGGAACCTCCACTTGCCCGAGGACCCTGCTGCCTCCGCCGGACTGGCCACCACCGAACCGTCCACGCCGTCGTCAACAATGATACTCGTTGCCGGAGCCACCAGGTCAAAGCCCTCATCTCCGTCGAGCTCCCTTCATCTCCACCATCGCGCCGCCGCCAAGGTCATCGCCGCAACTGCATCAGACGAAATCCACGAGACCAATAAACACCTCCTTCTCCCAATCACCGGTGAACTCACGCCTCCGCGGGTATCGCCGGAGGCAACACTTACGTAGCCGCCTGTCGCGGTCCTTTACCTTTTCTCACGTTTTCTTTCACGCGTGGGACAAAGACACCTCCAGCGTAAGTCCTTATCGAAGAAGACTATCTGAACCAGGGGAGCCAAAACCCTCGCCTATTTCCTCCGCAGATGTGACTCCAAGTCTGCTGCTCTTCTTGCTCTGTTTCTTTGCTCTGATCAGGGTTGAAGGCTTTATGCGTTTCAGAGTCACCGCCAGCGTAACGACGCAAATGGATTAGAGAGCAAAGCACAGCCTAGTGCGCTGTGTGTGGGGTTTGGTTGTTTTGCTTTAGTTTTGTTTTTGTGATCTGTGATCTGTGACAGAGGAGGTGGTGGCTAGCCAAAGAGGGGGGCTGTGTGTGAAGACGGGGTCTGTGGAGGTGATGGGAAATGGTTTCTTTGTTTGCTATGGTTTCACTTTGCAGGTTCGATCGAATGACAATGATGAAAATGTTGTTCTGTGTTTCTGATCAGGGGAAGAAGGTGGGATGATTTTGTTATGTTGGATTGATGAAGGAAAGCCTAGATGATTATTGATGGTTGGACGACTAAGATGCCTAATCTAGGAGCATGAGGTTGGGGGAAAATGGCGTAGTGGATGATGAATTGGGTTGGAGGAGAAGAGAATGGTTCGGTTGGAGGAAAAATGGATTCTCTTCTCTGTAATTTTTTTGTGTTCTTCCTCTTGGTGTTGATGGAGATGGTTAGGTTGGATTGAGAATTGGTGAGTGAATGGTAGCATGAGAGTGATGTGTATGTCTCTGTAAATGGAATAGGCAGTGAGTGAGTGTGTGTGATGCGTTTCGATAGGAATGGAAGTGTTGGAAGGGTGGACTGGTGAATGATCAGTTTGTTGGAGATGGTTACGGGTGTATGAGAGAGAAGTTTTTGGTTTTTTTTTTTTTTTGGTGAGGTCAAATTCGGCTATCGTCCATGGGGGTGAATCTAGGAATTGAAGGTAATGTAAGAGCTGAATGATGGATTTTGTTGCAGAGGTGGTTACGGGTGATAAGGGTGTGGTGGTTCTGGATGGTGATCAAAAGGGGTGTGTGTTGAATCCTGGATTCCCCTAATGTCTGTTATCTAATCTCTATCTTGTGCTGTAACCTCCTCCGAAACATTGCCTGCCAAAACCGTTTCATGCCCATTTTGCAACGCGTCTCTGCCAAATCCATCCAATGTCCAAACCAACTCTTCCCCTGTTCTCTTTCAAACCTTTCTTTCTTTCCTTTTTTATTTTTTTTCTTTTTTATTTCTTTTTTTCTTTTTTTTTCTTTTCTTTTCAAAAAGAATCAAATCAAATAATAATTAAAAAAACTAAATCAAATACCAAAATAGTAAAATAAAAATTAAAAATAACAAAATAAAAAATAAAATAAAATCAGACAAAAATAAAACAAATCCTGTTATTTAGTCACCCAGACGAATTGGGTGTTGACAACTCCTAAGGGTTATATTTCTCAGGGATGAGGGTATGAGTCTTAGTCGTCTTATCCTCTTGATCTTCACATCTTTTTACCAAGAATGCTAGGAATTGTATGAACTGGTAATTAGGGACAGACTTATTTACCGAGGGATTGGGTTTAAGTGATTTAGTGAGGGACGTTGACATTAATAAATAAAGAAGAATTCTTATATACATGAGAGGGAACTTGGTGAAATCTAACCCCAACAACATACCCATCTCATATAAACCAACCTCCGTTCATCTCTGTGCTCTTTTGCCATTGATCAATTGCAATTTATTTTCTTTATTAATTTTTGCACTACAAATCCATGATCTCCGTTATTTTTTAAGTTTTAATTAATCTTGCTTTCACACAACTGTTCAGCACCGAGAGTCCTCTGGGATACGATACTTGGTCTTACCATTTTATATTACTTGTGCGACTCGGTACACTTGCCGATTTGCTCCAACACTCTTCTTTAAGTTTTCCATTCTGCAAAAGTATGCAGTAGTAGTATTGTTTGGCACTACCTTTTCTGTTTTTCTTTCTTAAGGTTTGGTGCACCGAATTCCATTCAGTCTATGGGCTGTTTTTTACTGGTCTGGTTCCTTTACAGCCATTGGATAACAGAAAATAAAGTGAAAATGAAAGCTTAAAGTAACTCCAAATACTTTCCTTGGTAAAAACATTAAGTTGATTCTGACCACCCATATCATTCAGCTTGTTTAATCATTCAGCCTATTTAATCATCCAGCCTGTTTAATCATTGAGTGGATTCTTACTAGATAGACCCACCCATACATTCAGCCTATTTAATCATTTGGATTCAGCATGAATCCAAATGCAGAATCACCTCTTAAACCATCAAAATTGGCTTTAAAATGGAAGTGAACTAGTGAATTGACATTGCAATATGTTTTCAAACTACTTCAGTCTTTAAAAATCTTTAAAATGATGATACAAAGTTGTTTGATGCATCAATTGAGCTGCTAAATCACTTCCAATGAATATTGGCTTCCAATTGTGCAACAAAAGTTGGTTTTGAGTGATAAAAAATGGTGGAGTAAAAGTTAGTTAAGATTAACTGACTTGGTCAACTGTCTTAAATGTGTATTGATTTGGTTGACTGAGGAGCCTTTGTGTTGACTGTCTGTTATAATTGTTTTAATACAGTCGACTGAATTAGTAGGCTATTCGACTGAGATGCAATCTGAAATAACAGAAAACTATAAATAGACAGAACACGATTTATTCTGTAAGACTTTTGTGATCTAACATTTTCATTGTCCTGTTTCATATTGAATTCTCTGTTTTAGAAGCTCCAAGAATTCTCCAAGAAGAGGGTGGTGATATTTCTTGAGAGGGATTCAAAGGGATGAGTCAATTGTGCATACTGTTTGATCAATATCTGCACAAAGAAGGTGCTTTTGGTTTGATCTTGAAGGCTTGGCATCCTGTGAAGACTGCTGCATTTGATTGAAGGATTGACAACCTGTGAAGTCTGCTGTGATAGGCTTGGCATCCTGTGAAGAGTGCTGGTTACACGTTAAGGATTGTTCGACGTGGGTGCAGGTTGCAGAAAAGGGGATTCTTACTGCAATTCTGGTTTTTGTGTGTCCAACTATATTTTGGTTTTGGGTTAGAGAGGAGATTTATATTTTTGCGTGGTGCTTTTATAAATTCCTTGTTGTAAAAACCGCAACCATTATAGTGCATTTGCCTCCTGGATTGGAAGGACACTGGATGTAGGCATTGTTGATCGAACCAATATAAAAACCAGTGTTTGATTTTCTCTATTTCTGCACTCTTTATTTCCAGTCGACTTGAATTGTTTAGCAGTCAACTGCGTTTTACTGTTGCATTTAATTTTATTACTTGCATTTCAAGGAAAGAGAAAAAGCTTTGCATTTTCATCTCAAGATTGCGAAAAGATTTTGTTTTTGAACTAACACCAATTCACCCCCCTCTTGTTGTAAAACGAAGCCAACCTGTTTCCTAACAATTGGTACCAGAGCTGGTTTTCATAATATATTTGAAAATTCAGTCGACACTGTTTTTATTCTATTCGATTGTAAACCCTGGGGATGACTTCAAATTTTCAAACTTTTGGTGAAGGTGCTTGAACAAACAGACCACCTCTGTTTGCTGGTGAAAACTACCCTTTTTTGGAAAATTCACATGCAGATCTTTCTTGAATCGCAAGATAAAGGAATTTTGGATGCCACTTTGAATGGTCCATATGTGCCTACAAAAACTGTTGATAGTGAAATTGTTTTGAAACCTTTTACTGAGTGGACTGCTGATGAAAATAGAAAAGCTCAGTATGATGTTAAAGCTAGAAATATTATTGCCTCTTCACTAACAATTGATGAATTTTTCAGGATATCCCAATGCAAGTCTGCAAAGGAAATGTGGGATGTTCTAGAGGTAACACATGAAGGCACGGATGAAGTCAAGAGAGCTAGGAAGAATTCGTTGATACAAGAGTATGAATTGTTCAGAATGAAAGCTGGTGAAAGCATCTTTGATGTCCAGAAACAATTCAATCATATTGTAAATCACTTGATGGCTCTTGGCAAAGTTTTTGACAAAGAAGAGATCAACATCAAGATTCTAAAAAGCCTGAACAGGAATTGGCAACCAAAAGTCACTGCAATATCTGAATCAAAAGATCTTACAACTATGAATATGGCTACCTTGTTTGGCAAGTTACGGGAACACGAGTTAAAACTTGGTAGACTGAAGGATGAAGAGGAGACTGAAGAAAAGAAGTCCATTGCTTTGAAGAATACAAGCAAGAACATCACAGAAACAGAGATGGACAACAAAGAGCTGATGACTCTGATGGTAAGAAAGTTTAGTCGACTTATGCAAAATGATAGTCAACTTTCTAACCATGCAGGTCAAAGCAAAAGGAAGAGCTTCAGCACGAATGTTGTCCAATGCTATGAATGTGGAAAAAAAGGTCACATCAAGCCTGACTGTCCTGAATTACAGCCAAAGCAGAAAGCAAAGAAAAGATTCCCTCAAGGAAAAAATATGAGAAGAAAATGAGCATACATTGCTTGTGAGAACTCTGAATTTGAAAGTTCAAGTGATGAAGATTCTAATCAAGAAGAGGAATCAAATTTGTGCTATATGACAGGTGTAACATGGGACGACTATGACAGTGATGCAGACATATTAAATGAACCAGTAGAAGTCAAATATGATCTGCTTCAAGATGCATTCAAAGAGTTACATACTGAAGCCATGCGACTGCAATATAAGGTAAATCGACTGAGCTCTGAAAGAAGAGATTTTGAAAATAAGATTAATAACCTTGTTGCAGAGAATGAAAGATTAGAAAAAGAATTGAATGAAGCTTTGTTATCTACTAGGAACTGTGAAGTTAAAACTGTTACTGTTGAAAAAGCTTGTGAAAATTGTCCTATATACATTGAAAGGATAGATTACTTGACTAGCACTCTAGCTAAGTTTACTAACAATCAAGGACCCAAAGTCAAATGGGTACCAGCAACCAAAACTTAATTGATTTGCAGGATATACAACTAATACAGAATCGTTCTCAAGGATGAATCAACTTTGGAATAAATCAAAAACCTTGAGTGTCTACAACTGGTAAATCTGTATCTATCCGCTGTATCATGCATATTATGATTGATTGTTGCTGTATGATTGTTTGTGTTGTGTGATTAACTGTTTGATTGATTGAACTTGAATTGAACACGGCTAGAAAAGATTTTTTTTAAGTCACAGTCGACTGATATATTAATATATTCGACTAGGTGCTGAAAAGCTATGATTAGTCTGAAATTTAAAATTTCATTTTGGTGCGAAAGTGAAAATTAAGGGTTCCCTCCAATTTATTCAATATAAATTTGTTGAAATCTTGATAATCAGATGCATTCACTCTCATTGATCGAGTACTCCACTATTCTCATTCCCTCTAAGAGTGTCTTCGATCATCCTTAAACCACAATGGCATCCAGCTCTACACCGAGAAGAAGGGTTAAGACCATAGCCTCTAAAAGGTCTAGAAGGGTGTATGACTTGAACGGATGGATAAGTGATGACGAAGCCCAGTCGAAGTTTCTTGATTGCTGGAAAAGAAGAACCTTGGTAACGCATAAATTTCTTAAGCTGAAATTTTTCAAAGACGAAGGGTTTCAGTTCCAAAGGTGGATTAAGCATCAGGGACTAAAACATTTTTTTGGAATGGCTAGCTCCTGGTATCTTGACTTGGTAAATGTCTTTTACTGCAATCTGAAAATTGTGGATGATGTTCTCTGCTCTCGAGTCAAGGGGATAGACATCAAACTGACCAATGATGTCTGGAAAAAGGTTGGAGGATTAAAAATTGGTGGTGAAAAATGTCATCTTGGAATAGAAGGGTTTAATAAGTTGGATGAATACCAATAGTGCCTGAGAAGTGCAGATGATCATCGGGTGAACTCAAATTATAAAACAGGTGGCATGAAGAAAGATGAAAGAATGACTATCTACACCATGGCCTATGTACTCATGGCTAGAGGAGGAAACTATGCACAAGACACCACTGAAGACTTAATGGTGCTGAAAGCCTTGAAGGAGAACATTCAAGTGGATTGGCCTGCTGCCATATCTGATAACATGCTAAAGGTAACAAAATCAGAATCAGGAAAGTTACCTTACTGTGTCTTCATTTCAAAGATTCTAATGTATTGCAGTGTGGAGACAATTGATGAATCCAGTGAGCAATATCAAAATTCAAGCCTTGTGGACAAAATTGTTCTTCATTTAATGCATATGGAGAAAACATATGAAGGCTGGGAATACAAAGATGAAATGTCAGTCGACAACAACGCACCATCAACCTCTCAAGTGAATCAATACAGAGGAAGCAATGAGTTTGAAAAGATTGTTCTGCACGAACTAGCTGAGATCAAAAGATGGATTAGTAAACAGAAAAACAACAACTAAGGACATGAAAGTTCTGAAAATGCTAGCTCCTCTGAAAAATCATCCCAAAGAAGCAATGACGATAGTGAAGACACAAGATCAGAGGAAAATGCAAGTAACATGGTTCTCAAGTCCTTCATTTATAAGAAGAGAAAGAAAAACTAGAAGTCCTAGTTTAGAGTTTTCATTTTGAATATGGCATATAAAGCCATCTTTTGTTGGTTTCTCTGTTTTGATTTCCTTGTTTTTGCACCACCATTGTAATATCTTTTAATCCAAGGAAATGAAATTAGTTGTTTGAATCAATCCATTTACTTAACTGGTTGAATAAAATCTGATACTCTGTTTGATTAATTCGACTGTGCTCTGTTTGAAGTCAAGTATGCTTAAACTGTCATGCATTCTTATACATTGACTTCTTTTATGATATGATTAAATTCTTGCTTAACCATTATACTTGATCTAGAAAATGCTGTTGAAAGGTTTTGCAGGAAGGACATTGCTTTGGACATCAACAATTGGAATTCAACAATTTGGAAAGCAATGCATTCGACTGATAATTTAAAGCATTCGACTGCGTCTAAATGGGTTAACAATTCCAATTCTGGAATCTGATTCTATTCTTACTGTCGGCTTAAATGATTAATATTCTGCTATTATCTCTGCTCTTTACATGCTTAAATATCTGATTTGAGATAATATTGTGAGATTTTTTATATTTGTATCATTGTATTTACATGTGATTTGATAATTTGACTATGATACAAATATGTGCTTAAACTGTTGCTTAATCTTTGATATTCTGCATTGTGCACTCAAAATGTTTTTGAAATTCATGCATAATGACAGGGTTACACTTTGTTTCATCACACACCTATATTTCAGGGGGAGTTTAATCTGTTTTGTGATGAACTTGTGATTTGTGAGAGCATCATTGTATTTTACGAACTGTATATCTTTATGATGCATCTCTGTTTTTCAAAACTGCATAAATATCCGGAGCATTCCTTTTTTGTTAATGCACAAAGGGGGAGAATATTCATGAGTGTATGAGAGCAAGTCTATATGGGGAGAATGTTGGTTGGTACCAGACAGAGTGTAACGCAGCGGAATAAAACTTAGAGTAAGCGGAAAACATGTTCGGTCACAAAAATAGTTCCTTTATCAGTTTTAACTTTCTTGTAAAAATTTTATCGAACAGTTGGAGTGCTAAAAGATTAAAGAGTGTAGGGAAGAGAAAAATCACAGAATGATTTTTATACTGGTTCGAATCAAAAGATTCTACGTCTAGTTGTTAATCACTATAAAGAGTGATTAACGTTTTTCACTAAAAATATAGTTGTACATATTACAAGATAATGAAATGAGTAAGGGATAGAGAACACCTTCCTTCGACAAACAAACCGGAAGAGCTTCCTTCGACACATGAACTGGAAGCAACCACTCTGCCAACTCGAAGAGAACCGCTCCGACTTTCGACACACGAAACGCGAGCTTCTCCTATTCACGAGACCAGGCAAGGGAACTAATCTAGCTTTTGAGAACTTCCTCAGACAAATTGTATTCTACAAAAGCTCTTTGTTCAAACGTTACTTCTAAACTTCACAAAAACCCAATATATAGCCAGCTGCTCTGAATATCAAAGGTCAAGGCCCAACTGCCACTAATAATCGATTATTGTAAGTGATAATCGATTATCCAAGTCCGTTATGGATTTTTCAAAAACAAACTTGTGATAATCGATTATTTGAAGTGATAATCGATTATCTCAGTCATATTCATGATAATCGATTATTGCTTCACATAATCAATTATTTCAGAACATTTTCTAAAATAATACAAGTTTTACATAATTTAAAGACATTAATACTACATTTAAATTCTACAATTGTAAATAATTCTAATATCTTCTTCAAGAAAAACTTCTTGCAGCATCATCAAAACAATTTTCTTCAAGATTTACCAATACTCCTTATTGGTAACAATCTCCCCCTTTTTGATGATGATAAAAAATTGAAGTTTTAAAAGCAACTTTGACTTTCCTGCAAAAACATACAAGCTAACAGACAAACAAAACAGTTAGCAATACCTGTATCAATTTATATTATACATCACCCCTAAAGATACATAAGATACATCTCCCCCTTTTTGATCATAAGCAGAAAGATTAATGTAAAGAGCTCCCCCTTAATATAATCTCCCTCTCAAATAAGCAGAGTATGCATAATAACATGAGATCATTTCATTCATAAAAGGGAAGATTACATTAACATCTTTAAGATAAACATACTAGCAACAAACCATAGAAGCATCAACAAGCAAACAACAAAACATGCTAACATAGATTCCTAACTTTAAAAATTCAGGACTAGGGGATCTCTCAGGTGGTTGAAGGTTGAGGTGATTTTCAATATTTTCATCAATGTCAAGAAATTGATCAACCATATAACCTTCATGAGCTTGCTGCCATTTATAAATTTGATCAAAGTGAGCTTTCTGGGCAAGACTCATATCCTCAAGTTATCACAAAATTTCTCAATCAAAAGCTTCACCCCTCCTTAAAAAAATAAAGTTTTATGCTCCTCATAAAATAGGTAACTTAAAAAGAATTTAAGTCCTTTTAATTTATTAAAAGTACTCCCCCTAAATGTAATAATCCCCTCTTAAAGGAAAAACAAACCAAAGAATTTTTTAAAAGGTTTTTATTTATTTATTTTTTTTTATTTTTTTTTCCGCTGATAATCGATTATTACTTTAAATAATCGATTATTGGTGATCCAAATTGTCAAAATCCAAATTTTAAGGCCGAGATAATCGATTATTACCCTTGCTAATCGATTATTTACGTTAATTTTCGAAAAACAGAGATTTGGTCCAAATTTTTCAACCTAAAATACATCTAACATTCATAAATTATTTCAAAGCTCTTAAAAAATACCAGGATACCATAGAGCTTTCTTTTCCTATAGAAAATTTCACTTGCAAAACAAAACAATAGAGTTTTGGTCACCATAATCTCATTTGGGTCCTTTGATGTTAGAGACAAATTACTTAATAATAGGAATCCAAGAATATTTTCCATTAGGAATATCAAAATGTTTGATTCTACATTTGTTAGAAGTGTGCCCCTTTTTCATACAATAAAAACATGTGACAACATTTGGGTTCCTATTACAAACAGTTCCTTTTTCAACCCATACCCTACGGGTTCTTTTAATTTGGTTCTTAATTTTAAAAACCCTTTTGTTTTTATAAACCTTTTTAAGAGGTATAGGCATTTCAACATTACTATTTCTAGTTGCAACTTCAAGCAGATTTTCCAGAATATCAATATCAAGCATATGACTCTTACATGAAAGACATTCAACAGGATGTTCAATATTTGAAGACTCTTTCATTTCTAAGTTGCAGATTTTATTTCTCAAAATCACTTCCTCATCTAATGCCTTTTCATATTCAATTTGCAATTTCTTAAATTCCTTTTTCAAATTTTTATGAGCAACATTCAATTTCTCAGATTCATCAAGAAATTCAAGAAAAGCATTTTGCACATCAAATTCACTAGTATCAAGACTAGAGCAACTTACTTGGCTTGCAGTGTCATCAACATTAGCGGTCAAACATAAGTTTGCTTCTTCAACAGAATCACTTGAACAAGAACTGCTTGAAGCATTATCATTCCAAGCAATATAAACATTCTTTTTCTTGAATGACTTCTTTTCTTCACCCTTTTTAAGGTTTGGACAATCCGCACTAACATGTCCTTTTTCTCCGCAACCATAACACCTGTAATTTGAAGAAGGTTGATGTTTCTTCTTTCGATCCTTTTTAATTTGTTCCTTGTCTTTCAATTTCATGAACTTGTTGAATTTTCTGAACATGTGAATCATATTTTTGTCGTCTGAGTCTTCATCTTCAGATTCCTCATCCTTTTCTGAACTTGTGCCTATAGAATTTTCAGTTTTGAAGGCCAACGTTTTCCTCTTTCCTTGGGCTTCCTCAACATTAGTCTATTCAACTCGAGCTCGTGCTCTCTCAACTTTCCAATAAAGCACAACCATAGGCATGGACGTCAAGTCTTGAGACTCAGTAATCGCAGTAATCTTTGGCTGCCACGTCCTGTTCAAAGATTTCAAAATTTTAACCTTTAATTCGTCAGTGTGAAATTTCTTACCTAAGCCAAAAAGATGGTTGACGATATGTGTGAAGCGCTTTTGCACATTAGCGATGGTTTCATCCTGTTGCATCCTGAACATTTCATACTCCTGTATCAGGGTGTTTTTCCTAGCACATTTCACATCATCGGTTCCTTCATGGGTTACTTGAAGAACTTCCCACATCTCCTGAGCCGTTTTACACATTGAGATCCTGTAAAATTCATCTAATACCAAAGCAGAGGATATTATATTTACAGTAGGAATAAAAGGACCATTTAAAACAACTTCCCAAATACCTCTATCAATTGATTCGAAAAATATTTGCATTCTTATTTTCCAAAACGCATAATTTTCCCCTGTAAACAAAGGAGCTCTATCAATAGAAGTACCCTCTAAATACATTTGGTTGTGACCGCCCATTTTTGAAAAATTTGAAAAACTATCAAAGCAAGCTCTGATACCAATTGTTGGTTGGTACCAGACAAAGTGTAACGCAGCGGAATAAAACTTAGAGTAAGCGGAAAGCGTGTTCGGTCACAAAAATAGTTCCTTTATCAGTTTTAACTTTCTTATAAAACTTTTATCAAACAGTTGGAGTGCTAAAAGAATAAAGAGTGTAGGGAAGAGAAAAATCACACAAATGATTTTTGTACTGGTTCGAATCAAAAGATTCTACGTCCAGTTGTTAATCACTATAAAGAGTGATTAACGTTTTTCACTAAAAATATAGTTGTACATATTACAAGATAATGAAATGAGTAAGGGATAAAGAACACCTTCCTTCGACAAACAAACCGGAAGAGCTTCCTTCGACACACAAACTGGAAGCAACCACTCTGCCAACTCGAAGAGAACCGCTCCGACTTTTGACACACGAAACGTAAGCTTCTCCTATTCACGATACCAGGCAAGGGAACTGAACTAGCTTTTGAGAACTTCGTCAGACAAACTGTATTCTACAAAAGCTCTCTGCTCAAACATTACTTCTGAACTTCACAAAAACCTAATATATAGCCAGCTGCTCTGAATATCAAAGGTCAAGGCCCAACTGCCACTTATAATCGATTATTGTAAGTGATAATCGATTATCCAAGTCCGTTATGGATTTTTCAAAATAATTTTTTCAAAAACAGACTTGTGATAATCAATTATTTGAAGTGATAATAGATTATCTCAGTCATACTCATGATAAGCGATTATTTCAGAACATTTTCTAAAATAATACAGGTTTTACAGAATTTAAAGACATTCCTACTACATTTAAATTCTACAAAGTACTTTTAAATAATTCTAATATCTTCTTCAAGGAAAACTTCTTGTAGCATCATCAAAACAATTTTCTTCAAGATTTAGCAATACTCCTTATTGGTAACAGAGAATTGCTGCATCATACTTTATCTGCTTGATATTTCAAAGGGAGGAGTCAATTGCGCATATTGTTTGATCAATATATGCACAAAGAAGGTGCTTCTGGTTTGATCTTAAAGGCTTGGCATCCTGTGAAGACTGCTTGCATTTGATTGAAGGCTTGACAACCTGTGAAGTCTGCTGTGATAGGCTTGGCATTCTGTGAAGAGTGCTGGTTACACGTTGAGGATTGTTCGACGTGTGTGCAGATTGCAGAAGAGGAAAATCTTGCTGCAATTCTGGTTTTAGTGTGTGCAGCTGTATTTTGGTTTTGGGTTAAAGAGGAGATTTATATTTTTGCGTGGTACTTTTATAAATTCCTTGTTGTAAAAATCGCAACCATTATAGTGCATTTGCTTCCTGGATTGGAAGGACACTGGATGTAGGCATTGTTGGCCGAACCAGTATAAAAACCAGTGTTTGATTTTCTCTATCCCTGCACTCTTTATTTCCAGTCAACTTTAATTGTTTAGCAGTCAACTGCGCTTTTCCGCTCCATTGAATTTTCATTACTTGCATTTCAAGGAAAGATCAAAAGCTTTGCATTTTCATCTCAAGATTGCGAAAAGATTTTGTTTTTGAACTAACACCAATTCATCCCCCCTCTTGGTGTAAAACGAAGCCAACCTGTTTCCTAACACTTATAAGGTGAGAAATTGTCATTTCACCTAATGTAGACTCATTCTAAGGTATGTAAACATCTTAACAAGTCTAACTTAGTGAAATCAAGGTAGGAAAGTAGTGAAAAGCAAAGAATAACCTAAAACTCAAAGTTTGAGTATTTAGGTTCTAAAAAGTGTACTTAAAAGGTGAGAAATTGCCAATTTACCTAAAGTATACTAATTTTAAGTAATGTAAACATCCTAACAAGTCTAAAATAGTGAAATCAAGGTAGGAAAGTACCATAATGCAAAGAATAACCTAAAAGACAAAGTTTGAGTTTTTAGGCTCTAAAAAGTGTACTTAAAAGGTGAGAAATTGCCAATATACCTAAAGTAGATTATTTTTAAGTAATGTAAACATCATGACAAGTATAAAGTAGTGCAATCCAGGTAGGAAAGTATTGAAATGCAAAGAATAACCTAAAACTCAAAGTTTGAGTATTTAGGTTCTAAAAAGTGTACTTAAAAGGTGAGAAATTGCCAATTTACCTAAGGTAGACTAATTTTAAGTAAAGTTAACATCCTAACAAGTCTAAACGAGTGGAATGAAGCTAGGAAACTTGTCAAAAGCAAAGAATTACCTCAAACTCAAAGTTTGAGTATTTAGAACCTAAAAAGTGTACTTAAAGGGTGAAAAATTGAAACTAGACCCAATGTAGACTAATTTTAACTAATGTGAAGATCCTAACATGTATGAAGTAGTGAAATGAACCTAGGAAACTATTCAAAAGAAAACAATTAGGTACAACTCAAAATTTAACTTGTTGGAACCTAAAAAAGTGCACTTAAAAGGTGAGAATTTGCAATCAAACCTAATGTACACTTATTTTAACTAATGTGAACATACTAACATGTCTAGAGTAGTGAAATGGACCTAGGAAACTATTCAAAAGCAAAGAATTAGGCAGAACTCAAAATTTGAGTAGTTGGAACCTAAAAAGTGTGCTTAAAGGGTGAGAATTTGCAACTAGACCTAATATACGCTTATTTTAACTAATGTGAAGATCCTAACATGTCTAGAGTAGTGAAATGGACCTAGGAAACTATTCAAAAGCAAAGAATTAGGTAGAACTCAAAATTTGAGTAGTTGGAACCTATAAAGTGTGCTCAAAGGGTGAGAATTTGCAACTAGACATAATGTACACTTATTTTAACTAATGTGAAAATGGTAACATGTCTAGAGTAGTGAAATGGACCTAGGAAACTATTCAAAAGAAAAGAATTAGGCAGAACTCAAAGTTTGAGTAGTTGGAACCTAAAAAGTGTGCTTAAAGAGTGAGAATTTGCAACCAGACCTAATGTACACTTATTTTAACTAATTTGAACATCCTAACATGTCTAGAGTAGTGAAATGGACCTAGGAAACTATTCAAAAGTAAAGAATTAGGAACAACTCAAAATTTGAGTAGTTGGAACAAAAAGTGTCCCTAAAAGGTGAGAATTTGCAACCAGACCTAATGCACACTTATTTTAACTAATGTGAACATCCTAACATGTCTACAGTAGTGAAATGGACTTAGGAACCTATTCAAAAGCTATGAATTCCATAAACCTCAAATACCTAATGTGTGGTTCATGAAAATTTTGCATAATTGAGTCATTAAATGTCATTTTTCGTTCTGTTCTGATTCTGTATGTTTGGAAGTTTAAACAAGTCCAAATTGATGTATTAAAGTTGTTAGAACCATTGATATGAAGTTAGAATGACCTGTATGTAATTTTGTATGTCAAACCATCATGTTTGGGCCATATTCGGAACTTGCATAGTGAATCTGAGTTGCAGTTTTGTTTTGTGCCTAATTAGAGTTCAAACAAGTGTCTTTTGATTGATTAAAACTGTTAAAATAATTACCAAAGTGTCAGAATGGCTTAGACACAAAATCACTTCCAAAACCACCAATTTTGGGAAGTAGATAGGTTATTTTGAGTAGGAGTATGGTTGGGCTTAAATTTGGGTTTTAACATGTTTGTTTTCATCAAACAAAGTTCCTGAAGTGGTTAGTTTTGATCTATAACTGTTGTGTGATTTTGAATCTCAAACCACCAATTTTCTACTGATTGCATTAGTCCAATTTTTCCATTTCTGAATCTGTTTGGCATTTGGACCATGACTGAACATCTTGCAATTTTATTTCCTTGCAGAAATTTGTTATCAAACCTACAGCCCATGAAGGATTGGTCTGCTGATTGTGATTGTGTAGTTGGTTCTTCATTAAATTTGGTTTGTCACTAGATACTTTTATAGCTATTTGATTGCCTAAATTATGTTAGTATGTATTATATATCCATGGTTTTATAGATATTGGATTGCCTAAATTATGTTGATGTCTATATTGTATGTTCATGTATATTGTATTTCATTTATTAGGCTACAACTTGATTAAGTTAAGTAGTCATTTAAAATCCTATGGTACTACACACATTCTCAATGGAATGAGAAGGGTGAAAATACTATAAACACTTAGAACCTACAAAATATGTGGAAGTACTCTGTAAAAGAGAACTTCAGTAATAATAAGTTGTCTCCCCAACTTTAATACACAACCCCTTAGGATGTCTAAGGCATTTCAATACTGAGGACTTCTCTTTGCATATATATATTGTATGCTTATGATAGTAGTGTTCAAATTGCCTTCCATGTTCGACTTGAGTAGTAATAGGTTTATTACTTATGTCACATGGAGTGTTGCTATTTTGGATAAGTTTACCTTTGTTTGGCTTGTCATAAAACATTGCCCATTTTCCTAACCACCATGGATGGATGTACGACCGTTGTTACAGCGGAAGGAGAGGTTTGAAGGAATCTTTTGTCATCAGAGTTGAAAAGTTTGTGGAGACGGCTCGACGATATCAATATTTTGCTCTTGATGGAGGGATTCGATGCCCATGCATCAAGTGCGAATGTACAAAGATTTTGAAAGATGAAGACGTCAAAGTTCACCTATACCAAAAAGGGTTCATGCCTAATTACACGGTTTGGACATTTCATGGTGAAGAAATTCCTTCGACCTCCAATGCAGCTGAAAATCAACTTGCATCAAGTTCGAATACTATTGTACATACATATGAGATAAATCAATTTGCCTATATGTAAGAGATGGTCGACAATGCTCTTCGTCGACATGATGAACAAGAAGCAAACAATAATCATGATGAAGAGTCTCCAAATGAAACCACTAAGAGGTTTTACAAATTACTGACAGAGGTAAATCTACCTGTATTTGAAGGTTCATCTGAGTCAAGATTGTCTATGTCCATTAGACTCATGACTGGTAAATCTAATTGGAACGTTCCCAATCAAGCAGTGGACTTCTATACAAAATTGATCTTAGATTTAACACCACAAAACAATTTTATGCCGAAGAATTATTATCAAGCCAAAAGATGTGTTTCAAAGCTGGGATTGGAAGGTAAGAAGATTGATTCTTGTGTTAATGGATGTATGTTATTCTATGACAATGACAGTGGCAAAAATGATGCATTGTTGGTTGAATGCAAGTTTTGTGGCTCTCCTCGATATCATACGATGCATGCAGGACGGAGGAAAAAAAAACCAATTCCTTTAAAGTTAATGTTCTACTTACCTATAATTCTAAGATTGCAAAGAATGTTTACTTCAATGCAAACATCACAACACATGACATGGCATGATGGTAACAAAACTGAAGGAGTTTTGTGTCATCCTTCTGATGGTGAAGCTTGGAAGCACTTCAATCGTAAACATCCATCCTTTGCTAGTGAACCGCGTAACGTGAGACTTGGTCTATGCTCTGATGGGTTTACACCGCACATTCAGGCGTCTGCATCACCATATTCATGCTGGCCCATGATAGTTACCTCATACAATCTACCATCTGAGATGTGTATGACAAAGCCTTATATGTTTTTAACGTGTATAATACCAAGTCCATCTAATCCCAAATCACATATCGATGTTTATTTGGAGCCTTTGATTGATGATTTGAAGAAGTTATGGAATGATGTTTGGACGTATGATGTTTCAAGGAAACAAAATTTCCTTATTGGGGCAGCTTTGGTGTGGACTATTAATGACTATCCAGTGTATGGCATGTTATCTGGTTGAAGCACGCATGTGTTGGGAAACAGGTAGGCTTTGTTTTAACACCAAGAAGGGGGGGGGGGGTGAATTGATGGGTTTTCAAAATCAGAGTCTTTTCGCAATCTTTAAATCAAAGTAGAAAACTTTACAAACTTTCTTGAATCGCAAGTTATAGAAATTTGTTTGCAGCGGAAAAGTAAAGTAGACTACGCAGGTAATGGAGTCGACTGAAAGTAAAAGTGTAGGGATAGAGAATTCAAATGCAGGTTTTTATATTGGTTCGGCCTCAATGCCTACATCCAGTGTCCTTCTAGTACTAGGAAGCGACTACACTATAATGGTCAAGCTTTTTACAACAAGGTTTTTGTAGAAGACCTCCACATCAAAAATATAAAACACCTCTCTAACCCTCTAACCAAAATATAGGCACAACAACACAGCAAGACTTGCAGCAAGATATCCCCTCTCCTACAATCTGCAACCCACTTTGAACAATCCTCAAAGTGTACCAATCTCCACGAGTGCAACCCCTATAGTCACAACAGGTAACAACAATCACAACACTCACCACGGATGCCAAACAAGTTCTTGATCAATACAGAAGCACCTCAATTGTGTAGATTATAATCAGCTGTAGGCGCGATGCACTTCTCCTTTAGAAACTCTTCCAAGAAAGATCACAACCGTCTTCTTGATGAGTTCTTGGAGCTCTAAAATCTAGAGAATCAATCTGAAACATAATATGAAAATGTTAGTAATCCAAAAGTTCTCTGTAAATGATCAGGTCTCGTCTATTTATAGATTTCTATAAATCAGACGCTCTTATAATTGAGTATGCTACTAATAGAGTCGATTGTATTATAACAGTTATAATAGTTAAGACAAAATAGCAGCAATACGGTCAAACCAATTAATTTCTCAGTCAATGCAGTTGACCAACATTCAATGCCCAACTAACTTTTAAAAATATAGTCGTTGTAGTTCATGAGCATAACAAAATTTCAAAACAAGCAACTAATACAGTCAAATGTGTGGCGCACACAGTCGACTTCGACACTGTAGTTAACTTTGAATTTCTTTTCAATGTAAAATCTCATATAGCACTGTTCTTGAAAATCTGTGCATAGTCACGAGCTTAATTCGACTTCCCCCATAATGAAGTCGACTTACAGCTTGCAGACATGCAACACAATGTAAGTTCATAAAAGTGCTTATGGTTTTCATCTTTCAAATCATGTGGAATGCAACCAGATATGATGTAACATATATAAGCTCAATAAAAGTGCATTCACATAACATAAAACATGTTCAACAATATATCAATCAATAAGCAAAAGAACATGTAACACATCAACAATACATGTGTTATTAAAATTGTGTTGTCATCATAAAAAACCAGAGTGATATAGATATTGTGTTGTCAACAATCTTAACAATCTCTCTCTTTTTTGATGATGCACAACCATGATTAATAAACAACCATGTTTGTACAATACCAAGACAGATTCAGAGGAATCACAAGATATAACAATCAGATTTCAGTTAAAATACTCCGAATGCACACAACTAAACACAATCAATCAGCACAATATCAAGTAGATAGCATTTCACAATGCCTTCACAATACTTCCCCCCCTTTGTGCATTAACAAAAAAGGAATGCTTCTGGATATAAAGAGCTTATTGATAACGGTGATTCTTACCATTATCTATGGTGTAATTTTCTTGCCAATTCAACACTCCTGAAGCTTGAAACACGCTTGTACAGTATGATATCAGGGCCGATCGGTTACGATATATCTTATTAAAGATATGAAATACTCAAGAATATCTAATTAAATTGATGTGCATAAAAGAATGTAGTATAGACTAGGAAGTGACTCCTAGGTCGTCTCTCAAGGACCAAATGTGGTTCGAGAATCAGGTCAAACACGAAGTGGGGGGGTTGTGAAAGGTTTTGTCAATGCGGATAAACAGAATCAAAACATGAATGCAAACAACAATGTAAACACATATATAACCTGAAATGGAAACAGAAATGTAAAAACGGAATGTGAAAACGGTTGGTCATTAACTTAATTACTATGCTTCCAATCATAGATTAACACAATGAAGAGCTACTCTAACCTCTAATCCAGCACAACTAACCGACTAAGCAAAGGTTAATCATGCTATCATAATTATGAACTAAGCGAACGCAATACACCTATTCCATCTAATGTGTTCTATACAGATCGATCAACTAAGCGAAGATACAATCACCAATTAGGCAACTAAGCGTATATCCATTGCAAGAACACAATCATATTTCCTAGAGTGTCAGGCAGAGCAGAATAAACAAAAAGATAGTCCGAGAAATCTCAAGGAAACAAAGTAATATCACTAACGACCAACCAAGTAACCTAAGCTAACATCACAATTAAATTACCTCTATCACAAATACTAGACAATATTATAGTAAAAAAAATACTAAACCTAACACTGTAACAAACATATATCTAGCACAGTTAAAATTATTAAAATGCAACGAGTAAGCTAACATTAAAAACAATTCATCACGGAATGATACTAAAAGAAAAACAAAAGAAAATGCATGAAGAAATGGCAAATGTCAAATGACTAAAAGTAAAATGCAAATCACTTGTGAACAACCGTGACACCCATTCTACATGAAACCGTGTGTTTATCTTTTCTCTAATTACCAAGAAATGCATCCTATGAATAAAACAAATAAATTGAAAGATTAATTTCTCCCACCAACGTGTTCACAAACTTCAATTCAAGCCATCATTTCACTGAAAAGGTAGACGAAAATTCCTCCATTTCTTCTCAGCAGAACAATAATTTAAATTGTGGAGTAGCTTGACAGCTACAGCAAAGCAAAAAGGGACCCATTCATCACGTTACACCTCCCTTGAATGAACTTTCTTCTATTCTCTTTTTCATTCCATAAAACGAAAAAGAACATCACTTCATTCTCAAGGCAATTTGATGCAGCACTGCTTCATTGCTTAAAGAAAAGAAATCTCAAAAACACTTAATAAAAAAAATTAAAGTATCATTCTCTTCCCAAAGAAATTGAAATTAATTCTTCCAAATGTGATAATTGTGCATTCAATATTTGATGTGACCATGGCTTTTCTTTGAATAAAAAAATGTGCAAAAGATAAAAGAAAGCGTAGACAAACTTTTTTTCTTCAAATCACCGTACCTTATCTAAAAGAAAGAAAATGCAATGTTTTTGAAATTTATCCTCCAGGACTGTAACACATATACATAATCAAGCAATCACTTCTTCATTCTCATCATTCTCAAGTAAATAAAGGAAAAGACATCCAGCTGCCAACACGTATCATCCACAGAACCAGCGTTACACAAAATGAAAGGGAAATGACCTTAAAAAGAAATGCACCATGAATCTGCTACAACATTGCACAATAACGAGAAAAGAGAAAAATTGTTCTTCATTCAACCAATAACCCTCAATATGAAAACCATGTTCAAGACCCTTCTCCACCCTCAAAAATACGTTCCAGCCCCCTTTTGCAAAATTAAAATGACGGCTGGTCTCCTCGTAAGAGGCCAAGTGTTCCCTCTAAAAGTGGGTGGGGTCCACCTCTTTTTTGAAAAACCCTAGGTGCCAAGTCAACATCTTTTTTGCAATTGGGCTTTAGTCTATTATACCAAAATTAGCCCAAATTACAACACTTGGTTTAAAAAAAAGTCTAATCTACTAAATTAAAATTTGACTAATTCTAAAATGAATTTGTAGAAATTCTTCAATTGTTTGGTGCCTATCCAAAAGTCTCAGTGTAATTCCAAAATTTTCCCTGAAAATAAAAATAGGAATAATTAAGCTCAAGTAATTCCAATTAATTAAAATAAGAATTATTCGTCTAATTAAGCCTAAATGGTGAAAATGACACAATAACCAGGAATTAAGCACAATTCATCAACACAATTAGGCGCGAAAAACTAAGTAAATGGTATAAAATATTGATTCATCAAAATAGACGACACTTAGTCTTTTGCGCTCTTGGGCAAAATCAAGACGCAAAACAGGGAAAAGATCTGAGGACATCAGGAAGTGACACAGACTCAACTGACAGAGAACAAAGACTCACAAGGACAGACACAAAGTTGCACAGTTCTCAAGAAATCTGGACAATGAAAAGGAGGTGGACAGAATCACACACAGAGTCAAGGAAAGCAGATACTCAAGAAATAATCTAAGCAGTTCAAAACATGGAAAAACAGTCAATGTATCTATTCACAATTACGAAATTAACTCCTCTCGATACATAATTCTAATCCCAAATCTGAACGGTCAAGTCGAAATAACATATCTTAGAAGTCATATATCAAAATTTGAGCTTAATCTAACGGTGAATTAAGAAAATATGGAAATTTTACCGAGGTAACTCGAAAATATAGAAGCAATGAAATCATGGATATGGAAACTAAATCCCACAAAATTAGGTAAGTAGCTACCAATACAAAATTCCAATATACTCATATTCAGATATACGATCATGAAATATACAATTATCATATTTTATATAAGGCTTAGCTTCCCCTACAAACATATATCCCTTCCCATCATTCAACAAAACTCAATGAATCATGACAATTCTAGGTAACTCCCCTTACCTCTAGTTTCTAGAAAATCTTTAAGGATTTCTTGGTGACAAAAGCTCCTCCCCTCTTGTTGTAATATCAAGATTCCTCCACACCTCTTGGTTCTTCTTCAACACACCTCTAAGGAAGTAGAATAGAGACTCTTCTTCTACTCTCACAAACACTAATTTTTTTTTTTCTTTTTGGGTTGTTAGGAAAGAACCAAGCTCTCTTCTTCTTCTTCTTTTTTTTTTCAACCTTATGTAATTACTATACTTAAGGTGATTTGAATATCCCTTTTAAACTGATCCCATATCTACTTTCATAATTTCTACCAAGCACCAATTTTGTCTTTTAGGAAAATGTTAGGGAACTTGACTACAATGGTCAACTTTTCTTTTCCACTCAATCATAATCAAGACCAATCATTTATACTTTTTCTCTCTAACAACAAGCCAAAATCAATTTAACACAAGCTAATAAGGAGTCCAAATACTATCTTCTAGTGCACCAAAATAAATTTGAAACAAACAAAACAAATACTAATCTATTTAGTGATCATTTCTTCTTTCTAGAAACCAAGTAATAATGCAATATAAAACATTAAAACATACCCACCACTTATGCCCTTTACTTGTTCAATGATCAAATTCCATCAAACTTTTTATTTTTCATTCATTACATGTGTCCTACATGTCTTCCATTCACAACAAAAAAAAAATGATAACAAGGAGTTAAGGAAAATACCTAAGGTAAAACTTGAACTCATGACCACAAACCCCTTTCTATAAGTTTTCAACACTACACCAATTCATATATATATATATATATATATATATATATATATATATATATATATATATATATATATATATATATATATTTTTTTTTTTTTTTGTGGGTCTTACATGCGACACCCATCAGACATGAAGAAGGAAGGACTTAGACTCATGAAAAGGATGAGAAAAGATGAAAAGGAGAAGTCAACTCCACTGCAGCTGTTGGGGCAAATCGGCAAGTGTACCGAGTCGCACAAGTAATATAAAATCATAAGACCAAGTATTATATCCCAGAGGACTCTCGGCGCTGATCAGTTGTGTGAAAACTGTTGAGATTGTTGACAACACAAACTCTATATCAAACTGGTTTTTGATGATGACAACACAGTGCTTAATAAAAATACATATGTTCTGGTATTACATGTTCTTGTTCTGAACTGTTTGACATATCTGCTGAACATGTTTTGTTGAACTACAATGTATGTTCCCATGATTGATTATGTAATATTTTTGTGGAACATGCTTGTTTTCAAATGTGAGATAAAATGTTTTTTATTACTGCACATTTCGAAAAGAAAAAGATCACAAGCACCTTTATGAATTTATATTTGTTGTGACAAAGTTCTAGTCCAGTCGAATACACTCATAATGCATTCGACTATGCTAAAATCTTTGTACAGATTTTGTGAAACTGTGCTATGTGAGATTTTGAGTTGAAAAGAATTTCAAAGTGTTTTTACATGTGGCAGTCGACATTGTAGATTACATATTCGACTGTGTTACTGATCTGTTTGGAATTCTGTTAAGCCTACATGCTCCAATGGCTATATTTTTCAAAAGTTAGTTGATCTTGTGTGACTTGGTCAACTGTAATAAATGTGTCTTGATTTTGTTGACTGAGGAGCCTTTGTGTTGACTGTCTGTTATAACTGTTTTAATACAGTCGACTGAATTAGTATGCTATTCGACCGAGATGCAATATGATATAACAGAAAACTATAAATAGACAGAACACGAATTGTTCTAAGACTTTTGATGATCTGACATTTTCATTTTCCTGTTTCAGATTGAATTCTCTATTTTAGAAGCTCCATGAATTCTCCAAGAAGACGATGGTGATCTTTCTTGAGAGAGATTCAAAGGGAAGAGTCAATTGCGCTGACTGCTTGATCATAATTTGCACAACGAAGGTTCTTCTTGTTTGATCTTGAAGGCTTGACATCCTGTGAAGACTGTTGTGTTTGATTGAAGGCTTGGCAACGTATGAAGTCTGCTGTGATAGGCTTGGCATCCTGTGAAGAGTGCTGGTTACACGTTGAGGATTGTTCGACGCGAGTTCAGATTGTAGAAGAGGGGATTCTTGCTGCAATTCTGGTTTTTGTGTGCAGCTATATTTTGGTTTTGGGTTAGAGAGGAGATTTATATTTTTGCGTGGTGCTTATATAAATTCCTTGTTGTAAAAACCGCAACCATTATAGTGCATTTGCTTCTTGGGTTGGAAGGATACTGGATGTAGGCATTGTTGGCCGAACCAATAAAAAAACCAGTGTTTGATTTTCTCTATACCTGGACTCTTTATTTCAGTCGACTTTATCTGTTATGCAGTCAACTTCGTTTTTCCGATGCATTGAATTTTCAATCACTTGCATTTCAAGAAAGATAAAAAAAGCTTTGGAATTTGCCGTAAAGATTTCGGTTAGATTTTGTTTTTGAACTAACACCAATTCACCCCCCCCTCTTGGTGTAAAACGAAGCCAACCTGTTTCCTAACAAAAAGAAGATTAATTAAGACTGAAAATAAAAGAGATGATGGATTTGTATTGCAAGAATAATAAAATAAAGCAAAATAAAATTGATCAGTGACAAAAGAGCTGGAGGTTGATTAATATGAGATGACTATGTTGTTGGGGTAAGATTTCACCCAGTTCCCTTTCATGTATATAAGAATTCTTCTTTATTCACTAATGCCAACGTCCCTCACTAAATCACTTAACGGTAAATAAGCCTGTCCCTAATTACCAGTTCATACGATTCCTAGCATTCCTGGTAAAAGGATGCGAAGATCAAGAGGTTAAGACGCTAAGACTCATGCCCTCATCCCTAAGCAATATAACCCTTAGGAGTAATTCAACAAGGACCTGAATTGAAAGGAACCTCCCGGCACTCATGCAACTCACAGATAATGCTATTGTATAAGCAAGAATAAAGTAGATGAATTACTCTAACAAATAATGAAATAAAGCATATAGAATTAAGAATCAATTCAAATACATGAGAGTTTACAAGGTTACATCATTCCCCAACAACAAATAGAGAATAGTTCCTCATAGACATGGGGGAACCTATGAACAATGGAAGAAAGAAAGAATGAAAAGACTAAGAATTGGCTAGGAGTGTATTGCTATGCTCTCTTCTGCCAGGGATGCAAAACCTAGAGCCCTAGGGTCCTTTAAATAGTGTCAGACGCGTCCCAAAATGCGGCCCGGTCCGAAAGAATAAAATTAGAGCAGAATGAGGGCCCAATCCACGTGAAATCACGCTCAAGCGTCGTAGGGAGCTCGCCCAACCGTGAATTGAGGTTCATGTGTTGCTTGTGTCGCAGGAAGGTCAATTGCTTTAAACTTATGTTAATAATGCGTTAGTAATTACTAGGGAGACTAGGGATAGTAAACTAGTAATTATTAATAGGCTCTTTTCACCGAGGGATCGGGTTTAGAGTAGATTAGAAAGCTGCATGACATTGATAATAAAGCGAATTAAATAAGAATAGTAAATATAGGAGGGTGGATAAGGATGAAATTGTAAACCTCAACAACTCCATTAATTCATAGTTTTATTTGCCAATTGATCACACTTTGCATTTGCATGTTTAACTTCAGTTTTTGCATCAACGCTACAAATTATTCTTCTTTCAAGTCTTATGCAATCAATTCACATGAATGTTTAGGCCACTAAGTCCCTTGGGAAACAATATCTGGACTTATTGTTCTATTACTACTCTATACGATCTGGTACACTTGCCAGGGTGTTTTGCATCCAATATCTCAATATTCGACGTCATCTATATAAATAGAATTCGAAATTTAAATTTTCTTGAAGTTCTTTACCCATAAGAAATCAGATAGCTCTGAAATCTAACCGTATAAAACAAATCCAAGACAAATTAAAAAAAGAATCATACATTTCCTAAGCACTTCCCTTTCAGTAAAATAACTAAACCATTACTATGCTATAAAAAACATTTTGTTGACTTGAATACCAAAGGCTACCTTTATATGAACTAAGGCCTGAATGCGGCACTATGAAATTCGAGTCAGCAAATTGCAATTTAAAGAACAGAGATGTTTCGAAATCTAAGGAAAGAAAAGTGCTCAGGAAAGAAAAAACATGAATCCTAATATGTTCAATACCGAAACAGGACAGATGGCGTTACAAGAAAAACACATCTATATTTTAAGATGAAACGGTGTCATCTAATTATTTTAGTTCTCAAAATTGTTTCAGCATTAAACATATTGTGAACCATATTTCTCAAAAAACATTTTGTTGAATACAATTTCAAAGGCCACTTTCATATGATCTGAGGCCTGAATATGGCACTTTCAAATTGAAGTGAGCAAATTGCAATTCAAAGAACAAATATGTTACGAAATCTAAGAGAATGGCAATGACAAAGAGATAAAAAACATGAATCCTAATATGTTTAATACAGAAACAAGAAGCAAGACATTAAGTGAAATGCAAGCTATTATTATATATGAACCGATGACGTACATTAGATCGTGTAATGATGCTGACTTGAATAAACATCGAATTCCTGTAGACTTCGACGTTCAAACATCATTTAGTGAAAAAGTAAAAAATCTCTTTGGATACTAATAATAACTCTTCTGATGAAAAATACGTTGAAGATCTATGAGTCATTGACTTTAGAGAAGTGTGTTTGTTGCTCGGCTTGTGAAACTCGCGTCTATGGAGCTGGTGAAGTGCTGCTGCGGTGACGGAGGAAATAGTCGGTTCATCCTTGGTGTGTCTAAGGAGGTGTGTGGAAGAGGATCATCCTTGGTGTGTCTAAGGAGGTGGTTCATCCTTGGTGTGTCTAAGGAGGTGGTTCATCCTTGGTGTGTCTAAGGAGGTGTTCATCCTTTGTGAAGATTCAAAGGAGGTGTTGTCTCATCTCTTGTGGCTTCAAGAGAGGTGTTTCTAAACTCTTACAAATTGTATCTTTGTGATTGTAATTTGTAATTGTTTTGTGTTTAGTGAACTGTTTATCTTAGTTTGAGATAAGCGACTGGACGTAGGATTGGTAAGATCCGAACCAGTATAAAAATCATCTGTGCAAATTTCTCTCAACCTTACTCTTTTACTTGTAGGTATTATTTGCATAGTAAGTGAGTTTGAGAAGAAATTAAAAGGCACACGTTTGAGTTAAAAACCCTCTTGGTTTGTTATTCCACGCTAACCATTCTGCTGCAGACCCGACTCTGACACACTAATGTCATCAATCTCTCTCCTTTCCGACCCTTCAGATGATGATGAGACTTCAATAAAGTGCTTGAATAGAATGTCAATCTTTTCATGTAGTTTAGCTAAAGAGTTGTTGAAGTTGTTTATCCTTTTAGATGTCCTATTGAATCTGTTGTCCACTCGAATTTCAAATTCAGAATTTGATGTTTTGAATTCTTCATCACTATCGTTGTTCTTCCTCTGCAATTTCTCATTCTGGACAACATTTTCATCGCTAAAAATCCATCCTTGAGAAGTTTTCTTCATCCCTATACAGGTTATAGTGGCTTTTCCTATTAGATTTTCTCTTCCACATACTTGCTTCTTCTCTTCCGTAAAGTCAACTCCATAGTGTTCAAGAACTTTGCTTATGAGTACCCCATATGGAAGTCTGTGCCCTTCACTCATTCCCACTTCTAGGTTGTGTTATTTGAAAACAACCACCCAATTTGTCTGTATTCTAAATACAATTCCATATAGTAAACAAACATCCATAGGTGTGAGTTTAGTGAAATTGTATCTCCCCAACAGCAATATGTGTCCAATGATGAAAGCAATCATTTTTTCTTCTTTATCAAGCCATTTGAATAAGAACCCTTTTTCCATTCTATACCTTCCTCGGTATCTCATGAAGCTTTTGAACATTTCTGTCTTTCGTGTTTTTTTGTACTTCGGGCAGTCAAACTTGTGAGACAGCTCTCCTTCATTCCTGAGCCCAGTGAACTTCCACGAAATATTATCATCAATGACAATATCTACTCCTTTTACCCGAGAGTAAATCTTTCCATCAATTTCTTTGACATTATAGTAGAAAAATTATACTAATTCATCATAGTTGTCACCTTTCACCCCAATGAATTTGTTGAGACCTTGAAACTTTAGATCATCAGGAAATGTAAACCCTTCTTGTTCAAAAAGAGTCAAATCAGCCGTGTGATGTTTAATAACTTTAGTAAGAGAACGCATGACAGTAAATCTTTCTCTGGTTTCATGATCACTGAACCATCCAGAGGGGTCAACCTCTCTTCTTACGGTCTTTGGATGCTTTCCTGGTCTTGATGATGAGGCAGCCGTTTGAGTAGGAAGGTAGATGAATTTCACCAGAATCAGAAGAAAGGTTTGCTTGCAAGATTGTATCTGAATATCTTGGACAAACTCATTCATTTATAAATGAAAAACGCGCCAAGGGTTTTGCTTAAGCCCTAAGTTTAATCTTTAACGTTTAAAAAGCAGAGCATTTCAAATGTTCAAATAACATATTCGATTGCATTAGTATTGGAGTCGACTAGGACTCATGAAAAACTTTTTCACACAAATTCAATCAATCAAACAATTTAGCACACAATACAAACAATCATACAGCAACATTCAATCAATATATGCATGATGCAGTAGGTAGATACAGATTTACCAGTTCTACACACTCAAGGTTTTTGAAATGTTCCATAGTTGACTTGTCCTTGAGAACAGTTCTGTATCAGTTGCATAACCTGCAAAACAGTTAAGTTTTGGTTGTTGGTACCCATTTAACTTTGGGTCCTTGATTGTCAATTCTTGTTACATGTTCCTTTGGTATCCATACACATAATCCTTGAGGACCAACAACATGTCTATAATAACAATTTCTAACAACACATCTGCAGTAAAAACATGCATTTCTAGCATGTTTTCTTAATTCGTTAAGCTTTCTAGCATTGGTTCTGTTAGAGTATCCTTTAAATCCAATTCCCTGCCTATTATTGGTTCTGCTAGAAGAATTTAATACAGCATCTAACTTGTCACTTGGTTGAGTAAACTTAGCTAGCTTGCTAGTCAAGTAATCAATCTTTTCAATATGCAAAGGACAATTTTCACAAGCTTTTTCAACAGTAACAGTTTTAATTTCCATATTCTTAGCATATACCAAGGCTAAATCCAATTCTTTTTCTAATCTTTTATTTTCAGTAACAAGGTTATCAATCCTATATTCATAATCTCTTTTCTCAGAGTTCAGTCCATTAACCTTATATTCCAGTTGCATTGCTACAACATGAAGTTCTCTGAATGTCTCAATCAGCTGCTGATATTTCTCTTCAATAGGCAGCTTCTCAAATTCTTCATCACTATCATACTCAGTCTTTGTAGTTCCAGCCATGTGACATATGTTTGATTTTTCCTCTTGATCAGCATCCTCATCACTTGAGCTTTCAGATTCAGAATTCTCCCAAGCAAGGTAGGCCCCTTTCGTTCTCATATTTCTGCTTTGAGGAAATATTTTCTTCCCTTTCTGCTTTGGCTATAATTCAGGACATTCAAGCTTGATGTGACCTTCTTTTCCACATTCATAGCACTGGACAGTGTTTGTGCTAAAGCTTTTCTTCTTGCTTTGACCTGCATGGTTAGATGGTTGACTATCATTTTGCATAAGTCGACTAAACTTTCTTACCATGAGAGTCATCAGCTCTTTGTCATCCATCACTGCTTCTGTGAGATTATTACTTGCAGCTTTCAGAGCAATGGACTTCTTTTCTTCAATCTCCTCTTCATCCTTTAGTCTACCAAGTTCTAATTCATGTTCACGTAGCTTGCCAAACAAGGTAGCCATATTCATAGTTGTAAGATCTTTGGATTCAGAGATTGCAGTGACTTTAGGTTGCCAGTTCCTGTTCAGACTTTTCAAAATCTTGATGTTGATCTCTTCTTTCTCAAAGGCTTTGCCAAGAGCCATAAGGTGGTTTACAATATGAGTGAACCCTTTCTGGACATCATAGATGTTCTCACCAGCTTTCATTCTAAACAACTCATATTCTTGTATCAATGAATTCTTCCTGGTTCTCTTGACTTCATCCGTGCCTTCATGTGTTACCTCTAGAACATCCCACATTTCCTTTGCAGTCTTGCATTGAGATATCTTGAAAAATTCATCAATTGTTAGTGCAGAAGCAATATTTCTAGCTTTAACATCATACTGAGCTTTTCTATTTTCATCTACAGTCCACTCAGTAAAAGGTTTTGAAAAAGTTTCACTATTAACAATTTTTGTAGGCACATATGGACCATTTAAAGTGGCATCCAAAATTCCTTTATCTTGCGATTCAAGAAAGATCTGCATGCGAATTTTCCAAAAAGGATAGTTTTCACCAGTAATCAGAGGTGGTCTGTTTGTTGAAGCACATTCACCAAAGGTTTGAAAATTTGATGCCATCCCCAGGTTTTACAGTCGAATAGAATAAAAACAGAGTCGACTGAATTTTCAAATATCTTATGAAAACTAGCTCTGGTGCCAATTGTTAGGAAACAGGTTGGCTTCAGTTACACCAACAGGGAGGGTGCATTTGGTGTTAGTTCAAAAACAAAATCTTTTCGCAATCTTGGTATGAAAATTCAATGCAACGGAAAAACGTAGTTGACTGCTCTAAATATAAAGTCGACTGAAATAAAGATTGCAGGGATAGAGAAAATCAAACACTGGTTTTTATACTGGTTCGACCAACAATGCCTACATCCAGTGTTCTTCCAACCTTGGAAGAAAATCCACTATAATGGTTGTGGTTTTTACAACAAGGAATTTATAGAAGCACCACACAAAAATATAAATCTCCTCTCTAACCCAAAACCAAATATAGCTGCACACAAAACCAGAATTGCAACAAGAATCCCCTCTTTTGCAATTTGCACCCGCGTTGAACAATCCACAACATATCACCAGTACTCTTCACAGGATGCCAAGCCTATAACAGCACGCTTCACAGGTTGCCAAGCCTATCACAACACACTTCCTAGGTTGTCAAGCCTTCAATTAAATGCAGCAGTCTTTACAGGATGCTAAGCCTTCAAGATTAAAAGGGAAACACCTTCTCTGTGCAGATGTTGATCAAATAGTAAGCTCAATTGGCTCCTCAATTTGAATCTCTCTCAAGAAATATCGCCACCATCTTCTTGGAGAATTCTTGGAGCTTCCAAAAATGAGAAATAACTCTGAAACATGGCAATGAAAATTCTAGATCACCAAATTCTTTTCTTCTTACAGAACAGATCGTGCTCTGTTCTATTTATAGGTTTCCTGTCATTCTCAGTCGAATACCCTACTAATCTAGTCGACTGTATTAAAACAGATATAACTAACAGTCAACATAAAGGCCTCTCAGTCAACCAATTCAATGCACATTCATGACAGTTGACTTAGTCAGTCAATCTTAACTAACTTTTGAAAAACTAACCATTGGAGCAAGTAGGTATAATAGAATTCCAAAAATAACAACAACACAGTCGAATAGTTGTTCCACCTTGTCGACTGACACTTGAAAATACACTTTGAAATTCTTTTCAACTCAAAATCTCATCAAGCACATGTTCACAAAATCTGTACTAAGATTTTAGCTTAGTCGAATCCAATACCAGTGTATTCGACTAAACCAGATCTTTGTCACAACAAATATAAGTTCATAAAAGTGCTTGTGAGCTTTTCTTTAGAAATGTGCAGAAGATAATCAAAATCATTTTATCACACATTTTAGTACAAGCATGTTCCAAACATATAACAAATAATCCATCAAGGGAACATACATGCAAAACAACAAAACATGTTCAACAAAATCAGTGTTCAAAATAGTATAGCATAAAAAGAGTGATAATATTAAGTAATGTGTTGTCATAATCAAAAACCATTTTGATATAGAGTTTTGTGTTGTCAACAATCTCAACAAGAGGGGGCAACAATGAGGAGTTTTCAGTGTGACAAAAGAGCATAAAAAGGGTATAATAGGTTTCAAAGGCTTGTATTTGCCTCTTTGTTTCTTTTCGTTAGTTCTAGTTTAATAAACGCTTATACACCTTTTTTTTCCTTTTAGCACAAGCAATGTGGGACTTCCCATGGCTTGGTCTTAAAAGAAAAGAAGAGTAGGTAGGCGTCTTAGCTTGTACCGCAAGGAAGCATAACTAGTTTTAGTTTTTGAACTCTAGGAGAACTAGGAAGCTTATAAACCCTTTTGGAATGAGAGAATTAAGCAATGTGGGACTCCCATGCACCTAGGGATGTTGTAGCTGCTGCTGGACAGAACTTGGAGCCTTTCAAGTCTCACATCGCTTGAAACTCTTCACCAAAGTCATTCCAAAAGCTATATAAGCAACCTAGGGGTTCTCTTTTATGTAAACCTTTGTATGAATTGAATTCTTGAGTTGAATTTCAAATTTGCATTCCTCTTTTGAGATATTTTTCTATCTCTTTAGTCCCTTTTGGGTAGACCTTATCTTGCGCAAAGCGAGTGGTGGTCCTCTTTTGATGCTTATCTTGGAGCCTTCTTCAAGTGGCGCACCTTTAAGTCCTCAGTTTCCTCTTCCCTAATCTTTTCCAATTTTATTTTCTTTCCAATTCCTTAAATGTCATTTAATATATTCTATCTAGGCATGCACTTCCCTATCAAGATACTCTATGAATCCTGTGTAAAAATGGCTTCTTCGTGTAAGCGAACAAAAATCATTCCTTCCTCTGAAAGAGCTGCTTGCCCTTTAGGATGGATTAGTGATAATGAAGCTAGAGAAAAGTATCTTTGTTGGAAGAAAGTTAAAGAAGTTGTTCCACACAAATCAATTGAACTATTGATGTAATCCTACCTCATGTAGTCCTCTCTTACTTATTTTTACATTTCATTGTATCTATAGCTTAGCTTGCAAGTAGTATGGGTCACTATAAATACCCAGCTCCTCTATTGTATTGTCACTTTTGAGAATAATGAGAATAGTGTTTTCTAAATCAGAAAATATTCTCTCTTGAAAGTCATAGGCTAGAGAGTCCAAAGACTCCCTCTAGCCAGCTTCCAAGCACCTCTCTCATTTCCAATTTCCAAATTCCACGACGGTGCTTTTCTCTCACTCCTCCACACATATGCACTCATCCGTTGCCACAACTTCAGCCTTCGTCCATGCGTCAGAAGCTATCCACATCATTAGCTTCTTATCTTCATTTTGCACATCTGATCCGCACTTCATTTTCTCTCTCGAGCAAGAGAAGCATTTCCTTCCTTTCTCTCAAGAGCTCTCTCGTCGCCCAACAGTTCTCCTAACAGATCCACGTCTCAGTCACTCTCTCGCGCTCATCAGCGTAAGTTTACCTCATCACAGAGTAATCAATTCATTCTCTACCTCGACCTAGCATCTTCACATATCCTCTGCTAGGGTTTCTTCATAGATTCCACATCTTTTTAATCATTTCTTCAATTTTTACCGGTCGATCTAACTTTCTGGACCGATTGAAAACCTCTCCTCAGATCGTTTATCATTTTCCACCGATCAAACACCTTTATCATCGATGATTTTCATTTTCCACCGATTGAACCCTACTTTGCTATGATCTAGTCCATTTCCATCGATTAAAATCGTGTTCTCACCGTTTAATTGAACCAATATAGGGTTTCCTTGGATCTAATGTCTTGTTCTCTCTTCGCGATTAGGGTTTTCTCTCTCGATCTAGAGATTCTTCAACATTTTCCGCTGCGTCTTCTCATTTGGAGGAAGCTTCGAGGAGCTCACCTCGCTCGTACGGTCTTCTTCTCGGAGCCACTCTTCCATCAAGTGGTCATCAAAGCTTCGGTTCGTCCACACTTAAAGCTAAGTATCTCTATCTTTATTACGATTCTTTTTTCTATGCTGTGTCGATTTTCTGTTTTGTGTTCTTTTGTTTCTGTTTCATTTGATTCGCGTTTACTTATTTCATCTCCGTATTGTCAAGTTAATTTCTATATTGTCTTGTTTTTGTGTGTTTTTGTTCTTTCTGGTTCATCCATTTTGTTCAATGAGGCAACATATTTGCATTCTACGTTTCGATTAAGCTTGAGTCAGTGTCTTTAATGATTTTTATTTGGTGCATTCCATGTGTTTGAGTCTTTGTTGTTGATAATCTGCATTCTGGTTTTGTTATGAGTCTTATGCATTGATTTAATCGGTGCTTTGCTTAACTTTTCAAGTAAATATGAGTTTAACTAGTTGTTGCTCGTATTTTGTGATTCATTTGAATTTCTTGCACTGACTAAGTTCTGTTCACCATGTATAAGCTATGACATTTGGATAAATGAGCTTGGTGGAAGATTTCAGTGGTAGAGATAATGAATCTCATGTTTCTTGAATCTGTTTGATGGTTGTTGATAGCTGATAATGGTTTAAAACATCATTATTTTTTATGTGATTTTGATACTAAAAGCACCCTTTTTCACTTAGAAACTTTCTCGAACTCATCCTTTTTGAGGAATAGTTCTCTGAATTTCTGATTGCATCTTTGCTTGGTTGATTGATCATTCTTAAGGATAGCACCTGTTAGAGATATTTGAGCATCACATTGACTTTGATTGAATCCTACACATCTGGACTGAAATCTTCATGTTGAATTGATAAAAGTGATTCCTTGTCTTGAAAAAGTGTTTGAAAAAGGTTGACTCATTGTAGTAATTGTTCTGAAGGGCTGAGTCACATTTTGTCTGCTTGAGGACAAGCAAGGTTCTAAGGTTGGGGTTGTGATAACGGTTTAAAACACCATTATTTGTGATATGATTTTGATACTAAAAGCACCCTTTTTCACTTAGAAACTTGCTCGAACTCATCCTTTTTGAATAATTTGTGTGAATAAGAGAGTTGAGGTTCATTTTAATGATTTTATGACTAATTCCCCTTGTTTTGATAGAGATTGGGGTAATACTGGAAGAAGAGATGAAAGACCAAGAAGAGGTAGCTCAGAAGGGGTCAAAAAGGCACTAGAAGGAGCAGAAACCCGCATCCCGGGTGTCCAGAAGCGTAGCTGAAGCGAGACAAATCGACATCTGCCACCCGGGCGACGACCCTCGACGCCCGAGCGGTGGAGCTTCCTAGTCTGGGCGACCATTAGCAGTTAGATCAGATGTTGCATTATATTTCTTGATTCATTGAGTCTTTAGTATCTGTGTTCCAATCTTCAGTTTATTGCCTGTGTTGGTTAAGTTTGGCAGAAAGTTACCATATGAAGTAATTGCAGCTTCTGATTTAATTGATGAAACTGTTTGGTCAGTTTCAATTCATTTTTTTTGCTGCATTAACTGATAGTGACAACATTATATGACCATTCTTTTTTAAATCAGAATTGTTGGTTCATTCATGACTGGTTTGGTGATACAACATTCTTTCTTTAGTCTATTGTGAGTTGTAGCAAGATTGTGTGAATCCAAGAAAGAATCAGTTTGGCCAAGTGTATAAAAAAATAATATAAATTGGTCAGAATTGAAAATAAAAGAGTAAAATTAGAAAGAAACTTTCACATGTACAATTCACAATATGCTATTGAATGATGAACATCTTGCTGCATTAAGTGTACCGTAATGAATATGTGATTGTATCATTGAAATGCATGCAAATGTATTCACCAACATAAATGCCATTCTGTTATGAAATCATTAATTGATTCTAGAAGTTTTTCTTGTGTTGTCTTTTCTTGTTTTAATATCTGATCTAGTTATATTCCTAAGGATTCTGTTTGTGTGTTAGCCTTTATAAATTACCCTGTTTTCTTGCTTATCTTGTTGGCTGTCTTGGTTTTGTCCAATACATGTGACTTTTGTTCTGTTGTTTCTTTAATTGAGCTTTTCATTGTTTTTGAAATCTGATTTAGAGTTCTGAGTAGAGTCTGACATGCTCTTATCTCCATTGTCTGGTGCTTGACTGTGTGAGTGGTTGTCCTGTTCTGTCTTACTGTCTGTCCGATCTTTGCCTAGCCATTTCTTCACTGATTGAGAATTTGATTTCTACTCTGGATTTATGGAATTTGAAAGAGGTTTGTGTGCTTGGTAACATTTTAGGTGGTGGTGGTCTGAAAGGTTATCCAGCCATGAACTGACAAGGGAGAATTTCCCCTTCAAACCTTTCCATTTTGAGTGCTTTAAGCTTCTAGCGTTAAACCTGCTTTTGTGAGCTTTGCGTGGCTGCATCTAAGAGCCAAATTTCTTGCTGAGAGTGTGTTCTTGTTTAAGTGTTGAAATAAGTGTGAAATTGAATTGTGCTAACTATTTACAGTTGTGCAGTCTTCTTTTTTTTGGTTGATCTCTACAGGTATAAATGTTGTCCAGAAGTTGAATTATCAATAGTTGCAACAGTGTGCACAACTGATTAGTTTAATTGGAGCATGCCAAAAGCAGTCATCTAAACTGAAGGGAGTTTCTTCTACCTTCAATTACTTTTATTGTGATTGAACTGCTCTTGTTATGGTTTGTAGTTTCTTGCAATGTATGCTCTGCTGAATCTAGAATAATTGTCTGTGCAGAGTTGCTTTGATTGGAGCAATTGTGACTGTTTAAGAAGTTGTTGCATTCATATCTTTTTGGTTATACATTGCTTGTCCAATTTACTGAAATCATTGAGATATCACTGTTTTGAAAGTGAATTATTGACTTCATGGATTAATTGGACATGTTGAATGCTGAATTTTGAGTTAATAAGATTTGTTTCACCTTGGTAGATGCATAGGATTTGCAAATAACGTGCTGATTGTTTTATGAGAATTTCTGGAAGTGCAACAACAGTTTTAAAACTACCAATTTCTGATATACCTCATATTACTTTTTGTCCATTGATTTGATTAGCATGGTCCATTGTTTTTGCCAGTTTAATTCACTTATTGCTTAATTGGATGTTGTACTTGTTGTTTGAAAGCTGCAATGGTCCTTTAAGGGTTCAGAAACACCAATGCAGGGAGAAAGTTTAGATTAGGATTGGGAATTGTTGTGTGATAATAATCCAATCTGAACTGTGTTGTTATTCATACTGATTCTTTTGTTTTCTTTGGGATCTTGGTGTATAGATAAACTGCAACGTTAAGTGAGTTCTTTCCTAAAAAGCATTTAGAAGCAACACAACAGTTGCACACGGTGAAGGCCAAAGAATAAAGGAAGTTATCTAGTTTAATTCCTTCTGACCGTTTAAACTATTTTGGATTTAAATTGTTCATTGTTGGGTTGTATTACCTGTTGAGTTGGTGTGAATTATCTGTGCAGGAGTTTCATTGAGCAGCAGCTGAATCTCACTGGAAAGCTTGGACAGCTTGTGCATCCAAGACAAAAAGGGAAGTTCTTACTACCCTATACCTTTTTGTTCAAACTGTTTGACTAAGGGTGAAAGTGACAGAAGCCTTGTACATGTGTTTGTAGCATTAGACTGGCCAGTAGATTAAAAGCACTGATTCCAGAAGCAACAAAGTTGTCCAGAATGATGAAGTGAACAAGGACCGTGGCAGCAGCGTGAATGCTTTTATTTGTCTTAATTTGATCAATTTGATTGTAATGGGCTTGTGTTTAGCCCACTGTTAGCTTAGCTTTGTGTTTGTAAAAGGCCTTTTATAAAGTCCAAGTGGATTGGAAGATTCCTTGGTGCTCTTTCCAACTCTTGGCTACTCTACTTGTTTTCTTTTTCTATTTATTGTGTTTGATTTTGTTTCACATTTAGGTGTGACCTTTGCCACATTAGAGTCCACACGTAAGGGTCATTAGAGTCTGCCAAGTAAGAGTTTAGTCTTGATTGTGTAAGTTGAGTCCTTTGATTTTAAAAGTGATTTTATTTTAAAGGGTAATTAGTAAGTAGCTTAAGACATATCTGGCTAAGGCAAGACTTGGTATTTAACCAACCCTTGTGGAAGCTTTTTCATCCTTTAAATTAAGAAAACTTTTAAGAACAAAGATGTCTTCATATAGGTCATCTAGTTCACATAGGTCATCTAGGGTTTCTAATTTTGATAAGTTGTTTAGATACAAAGACATTAAAAGTGAACTTGACAAAGCTAGAAGGAAGACTTGTTCATTTCATGAATTTGATGGGATTGAGGATGATTTGTATAAACAAGCTAGGGACAATATTCCATTCTTTGATGAGGATATTGGTGCATTAACATACCTAGTTTGGGAAAGGGAAATTAATGACATGCATCCATTCATGCTTAGAAAAAGTAAATCCGAATCTTATATCCTTAGTCTTTACACTTCTAGTTTTGAAGAGAATGCAAGTGAGTGGTGGAATAATAGACAATATCATGTTAGAAAAGGTAAAAAGTCCTTCATTCATGATTGGTATGAATTAAAAGCTTGCATGAGAAGAAAGTTTGTCCCTTCAAGTATTAAAAGAAACCTAGAACTAATTAGAGATTGCATTAAAGATGGAAAAATGTTTCTTGAGAGTTTAAGTGATCATGGGTTTCTTCGTAGAGAATTAGAATTTGGGGGAAAACTTAAAGAGATCAAGGATAAGAAAAGAGAAAGAGAGATTGAAAGAAGAGAAGAGGAAGAAATGAGAGAAGAGAAGAAGGAAAGAGAAAAAGAAGAGAGAATTAGAGAAGAGGAAAGAAGAAGAGAAGATAGAAGAAGAGAAGAAGAGGAAAGAAAAGAAGAAGAGAGAAGAGAAAGAGAGAGTAGAAGAGGATGAGAGAAGGAGGAAGTGCTACTAATAACAACTTTGACTCCAAATCCCAATCTTAAAAGGGAAGGTTTTCGATTTTTTAAATCTTTTCCAATCATTCTTGACTCTTTCAATTTTAATTTCTCTTTTAAACCAATTTCCATCTTGATGGCAAAAAGAAAAAAATGCTCTAGCTAGGACAAGCCAAATCTAGAAGCAAATCAAGCCATAAGTTCATGGATAAAGATTGCGGAATTTGGTGGTGGTGAAAGGTGTTGATAGCTCATGGTTTTGATGAGTTGTATGGTGATGAAAGGTGTGTTTGGTGGTTCTCTAAGAGAGGTTGGGCCAACTCTTGGAGGAAGGTGGCTAGAGGAGGCCACTTGGGTTTCTCTAGCCTAGGGTGACCTTAAAAGAGTAGTATGGCACAAAAATGGCAGCATAACTTTACTCTAAATCAAAGGTGATTACATGATGGAGAATACCTCTATTTATAGGCTAAGGTGTCTCAAAATGGGCTGAAACTTTAACCTAAAAGAGCCATCTTGGTTGTCTTGGAGAGCAAGGAGAAATCCTCTTCAATAGGAGGGAGACAAGTGGTAAAAATCCTCTCAAATGAGAAAGTGACATGTGGCCACTACCTATGGAAAAACTCTCCATTCCTAGAGTGACACATGGCCACTAACTAGGAGGAAAACTCTCCAATGGGAAGCTTGCACATGTCTAGGACAAAATTCTTCTCCCTTGTGCTCCAAGCATAGCCAAAATGTTGACCCCTTGGTCAACACACTCATTTTGGACATCCAAGCATAGTCAACTTTCGACCTTAACCCTTTGTTGACTTGTTTGGTCAAAATCCTATTCTACTTGGTCCAAAATACAAGGCCCAATTGAAATTCTACACTACTAGGCCCATAATACCAAGCCTAAACAAAATCTAGACTACTTGTCCCAAAATACAAGGCCCAAATTTTTCTTATTCTACTAAATCTTCATGATGACTTATGGTGGCCTAAGAGAAAGAGTCTATGCCCATCTTCCATAGATGCCTCCAACACTTCATTAATGTCCTAGGCTATGGCAAGGGGTATGCCCTCACATCCCATAATCAATGAAAACCTTTTCAAAATATGGCAATCTTGAGTTATTGATACCTTTATGGAGACAAATAACTCAAGACAAAAGCAAAGTAACTTTTGAATTTGGACTTCTAAACATTCTTAAAACTTCAAAACAAACTAGAAGAAGTCCTTATTCCAAAGTTATTATTTTAGAAAATTCCTTTCTTAGATCGATATTAATGAGAGATATCTTTCATGTCTATTGCAGATTTGTGTTTGATCCAAGAGCAAGAACAATAGATCTCAAGGAATAAAAGAATAAGGCCACTTCAAGATGGCCATGCTCCTAAGACTGTGTGGAGCTTCTCCATAAGGCGATTGCCAGATTTGAGGACAAATCTTTTTTTTAAGAGGGAGGGTATGATGGAATCCTGCCTCATGTAGTCCTCTTTTTCTTTTTTTACATTTCATTCTATCTGTAGCTTAGCTCGCAAGGAGTATGGGTCACTATAAATACCCAGCTCCTCTATTGTATTGTCACTTTTGAGATTAATGAGAATAGTGTTTTCTAAATCAGAAAATATTCTCTATTGAAAGTCATAGGCTAGAGAGTCCAAAGACTCCCTCTAGCCACCTTCCAAGCACCTCTCTCATTTCCAATTTCCAAATTCCACAACGGTGCTTTTCTCTCACTCCTCCACGCATATGCACTCATTCGTTGCCACATCTTCAGCCTTCGTCCACGCATCAAAAGCTATCCACATCATTAGCTTCTCATCTTCATTTCGTGCATCAGATCCGCACTTTATTTTCTCTCTCGAGCAAGAGAAGCATTTCCTTCCTCGCTCTCGAGAGCTCTCACCGTCGTGAAACAGTTCTCCTCACATATTCGTGTCTCACTCACTTTCTCGCGCTCGTCAGCGTAAGTTTTCCTCATCAAAGAGTCATCAATTCATTCTCTGCCTCGACCTAGCGTCTTTACATATCCTATGTTAGGGTTTCTTCATAGATTCCACATCCTTTTCATCATTTCTTCAATTTTTATCGATCGATCTAACTTTTGGACCGATTGAAAACCTCTCCTCAAATCGTTTATCATTTTCCACCGATCAAACACCTTTATCATCGATGATTTTCATTTTCCACCGATTGAACCCTCCTTTGCTCCGATCTAGTCCATTTCCACCGATTAAACTCTTGTTCTCACCGTTTAATTGAATCAATCTAGGGTTTCCTTGAGTCTAATCTCGGTCTCGGTGAGTTCGCACTCGAACTCGTGTTCTCTCTTTGCGATTAGGGTTTTCTTTTTCGATCTAGAGATTCTTCAACATTTTTCGTTACGTCTTCTCTTTCGGAGGAAGCTTCGAGGAGCTCACCTCACTCGTACGGTCTTCTTCTCAGAGCCACTCTTCCATAAACTATCCTTGCTCTGAAATGAAGGCTTTGTCTTTCCAGAGAGGTTCGATGTTCAGGGACTATATACCTTTGTCCATATGACTGGTGACTACTATCCAGATCTTGTGGAAGTATTTTATAATAATGTCAAGGTTGTTGATGGTAACATTCCTTCTCGAGTGAAAGGAATGGACATTGTTATCAACAATGATACTTGGGTACAAATTGTTGGACTCAAGGATGAGATTCGATTGTCACGTCTACCTGATTGTCTGCAGAACAAAAGGAATAGAAAGAAACAAATGTTCAAGAACTGCATGAGGTATCCAGGAAGATACAAGAAGGAAAAAGGATTTCTGTACAAGTGGCTGGATAAAGAAGAGAAAATCATTGCATACATTCTTGGTCACATCTTAATTCTAGGAAGACCTAATCTTGTGAAATTAACCCTAGTGGATGTATATCTACTGAATGCTATTATGCTCAAAATTCCAACAAATTGGGTAGCTGCATTAAATGACATATCATTGATGTTGGTGTAAATGACTGGTTCACATTACCCTATTGTGTGTTCATTAGCAAGATATTGTCTTTAAATGGAGTCAACCTCACTGGTGAGAACAAGGTTATGTGCAGCAAAGCAAATCAAATTGAAAAAGCAACTCTAACATGTATTGGTTTAAAGAGAACTGCTTTAGGATGGATTTTCAGTGATGAGCTAGAACCAACAAAATGTAGAGGCGAACTACCGGACTCAGACAATGAACAAGAATTTCCATCTCCTAATTCTGAATTTGAAAGACTCGTGGCAATCAAATTTAAGAAGGTCTTCAAAAGAGCTATTGTGATGAAGAAGTCTCTTATGAATACGAATGAGAAAATAGATGAAATCATCAAGCATTATGTGGAAAGTTCTACATCTACAGAGGAATCTGAAAGGGAAGATGTTGATGAATCAAGTGAAGAGGATTCTATAAAGTCTTCCGAAATAGAATAAGGTCTTGTGTCTACAACATTATGTCTTGAGTCTTGTGTTTTTGTTGCTCACTTGTGTTATTTTTGTCTTTGTCTTTAGTAACTGTTAAAAATGGCTTAGATTGCCATTTTGTTTGTCTAATGGTCTAATCAAGCTATAATATCTTTTGAGTATTATTGAAATCACTCGTTTATGGTTTAATCCTATCTGCTTTAATTTCTTGATTATTATGTGGAAAGTTCTACATCTACAGAGGAATATGAAAGGGAAGATGTTGATGAATCAAGTGAAGAGGATTCTATAAAGTCTTCCAAAATAGAATAAGGTCTTGTGTCTACAACATTATGTCTTGAGTCTTGTGTTTTTGTTGCTCACTTGTGTTAATTTTGTCTTTGTCTTTAATAACTGTTGAAAATGGCTTAGACTGCCATTTTGTCTGTCTAATGGTCTAATCAAGCTATAATATCTTTTGAGTATTATTGAAATCACTCGTTTATGGTTTAATCTTATCTGCTTTAATTTCTTGATTGAATCTGTTTGAATTGATCTTAAAAATCGACTAAGTGATTGATGAAGTTGACTATGCACATGTTTACTATTACATTGATTCTTTTGGATACTCACTTCTTAACTGTATAATTTCTTGCATTACTATGATTCTAAATTGCTTGATCTACAAAAGATCTTGAAAGTTTTGCAAAAAACATTGCTTCTGGACTTACTATTGGAGTTACTACTCAATGAAGAGCAATGAAATTGACTGGAAATATGAATCAATCGACTATTGTTTACAGGGGTTATAAATTCCATTTGTTGGAATTTGGTTATTCTGTTGTTTGATCATATTTTATATTGTTTTACTTTCAATATATCTCTATTTCTAATTGATTGATAGATCTATGAGATTATATTGTGAGATTGTTGATTGATTGTATCTATGCTTGATTGAATTGTTTGCAATTCTATTTCTGATACAATTTTATCACTACTGTTATATGCTCTGAAAATTGCGAAAACTGCATTGTGCATCTAGGTTTTGATTTTAAAACATGCATAATGATAGGGGGAGCATTACACGATTGTCTATATTTTTTTCACATGCCTACACTTTAGGGGGAGATATTTTTTTCATGTGATTATCTATGACAAGCGGAGCATCATTGATTGATTAATCTGTTTACATTGATGCATCTCTGGTATATCATTTATCAGCATATCATTATCATAAAGCATACCTTTTTTGCTAATGCACAAAGGGGGAGAAAAGTTTTATTGCTTATTTGCTTTATACTTGATTGCTTGATATTGTTGATACAGAGTAAATGTTGTCTGGATTGTTTTTGATCAGAAATATTTTGAGATAGACTCTTTTTTGCTCTGATATATTGATGAAATCATTTAATTACTTGCTCTGATACAATTTGCTTATATGAGCTCTGATATAGTTTTATTATATGATTGATTTTATGTGTTGTTGTGTACAAACATGGTTGTGCATCATCAAAAAAGGGGAAGATTGTTGAGATTGTTGATAAGGGAAGCACTGGTTTAGCTAAACCTTAATCTCACAGTGTCCTGGTTTTTGACGATGACAACACATTAATAACACATGTATTGATATGTGTTACATGTTCAAAACTTTATTGTGTATGAATTCTTAAAGAACATGTTTGTGTTGATTTTTTATATGTGTGCATATTCACTACTCTTCTACATGAAATATTATTTGTGATTGCATTACATATGTTTCAGAAAAGAAAACCACATGCACTTGGTTGAACTTATATTGTGTGGCAAAACTGCAAGTTTTAAGTCGACTTCATTATGAAGTAAGTTGATTAAAACTCGTGACTTTGCACAGATTTTCAAAAACAGTGTTGTGTGTAATTTTGCAAAAAAAAAAAATTCAAAACTGCATTGAAGTGACTTAGTCGACTATATGTGCAGGCAACTCGACTTAATTATTTATGTTTTGAATTTCTATTAATGCTTGTGAACTATAACGACTATATTTTGATTCTTAAGTCAAGCATTAATTGCAAGTCAACTAAATTAAATGTGTAATCAATTTGGTTGGTCTAACTGCTACTAATTTTTTTAACTGTCATAATTCTTTGGTTACAGTCGACTGTATTAGTAGTGTAGTCGATTACAAGAGCGTCTGTTTTATAGAATACTATAAATAGACGTGATTCTGTTTCTCACAGAGACTTTGTCTATTGTAACAATTTCATTTTATTGTTTCGGATTGTGATCTCTTTGAAAACGCTCCAAGAACTCAGCAAGAAGACATGGGGATCTTTCTACGATAATTGCTTGAAGAGCGAGGCTGTGTTGAAAGAAAAGCTTGATTAGAATGCACAATTGAGGTGTACTGGAAAATTGATCATCTACTTCTCTCAATCTTGTCAAGATTGTGGCTACCCTGTTGTGATTATAGGATTTTGGACGTGTTGCATTTTGGGAACTTTGAGGATTGTTCAAAGTTGACAAAGACTGCAGGAGAGGGAATATCTTATTGCTTTCTTTGGGTGTTGTATGCCTAGATTTTGGTTATAGGGTTAGAGAGGTGTTTTATATTTTGATATGGAGGTCTCTATAGAAACCTTGTTGTAAAAACCTTGACCATTATAGTGCATTTGCTTCCTGGTACACGAAGGACACTAGATGTAGGCAGTTTGGCCGAACCAGTATAAAAATTGTGTTTGAATTTCTCTATCTCTGAACTCTTTACTTTCAAGTCGACTTTACTTTCTGCATAGTCAACTATTTTCCGCTGCACTTGATTTATCTTTTTCAATCAGATTCAAGAAAATTTTGAACGCTTTATACTTTGCGAAAAAGATTTGAAAAAGACTCTGATTTTTGAACCTCACCAATTCACCCCCCCTCCTCTTGGTGTTGAAACTAAGTCATTCTTTTTCCAACAATGTTAGTAGAATTATAGGTCAATTTGGTCTAAAATGAAGGTTTTCGAGGTGATTTCCTGAAATAGTAGTCTAAAGTAAGAATTTTTCATTTAGGACAGTTATTTTGGTTATTGGTAACTTGTTTTGGGATGAGAATTAACTTATACGTGTGTTAGAATGAAGTGGTAATCATTTTCGAGTGATTGCAAAGTTGTTTAAGTGTATTTTAAGGGTTTGAACTAGTGAGATTTTGAATTTTAGTTTTTTTGTCTAAATGGTCATTTTGGAGGATGTTGGTAAGTGATAACGGTTGAAAAACTGTTATTTTCATATGTTATTTTAGACCAAATTACTCCCTTTACTGCTTAAAATGATGTTGGAATCAAACAAAACTCAATAAATGAGTCAGTCGAGAGTCAAAAGTTATTTTTAGCGATATTATGCTTGTTTTGCATTGTTTTGTAGCAATTTTGATGGAAGTGAATAATGGAGTTGAAGATGAAGGTCTTAGACTCAAGACAGATGAAGAAAACTAAGAAAAGAAGAGTTTAGGAACCGCCCAGCGGCAAAAATACACCGTTGGGCGGCCAAATGCGAGGAGTTGGCACCCTGGCGTGGACGCCTGGCAGATTTGCGATTATAGGCAAACTGTCGGGCGGTGGACCCCTGGCGTCGGGCGGTTGCGCGATTAGTGGCAAACCGCTGGGCGGCATAAGTGTGACGCCGGGCGGTTGCCTGCTGGGCTTGGCCCTGTTTTCTATGACGCTCATCAGCTATAAATAGTCCTATTGCGATTTCCTTCTTATTTTTTTGACGGAAGAGCGCGGCCAGACCTAATTTTCATTCTCTGGAGAAAATCTCTTGGATGCTTACGCCCCTTTTCATCCTATCTAGGGTTTACTCTTCCATTCTTCCATTAATTTTCATCTAGGTTCACCATGACAACGGTGAACTAAACCCTTTTGTTGTTGGGGAAAACAATGTAATCTTTTGAAACTCTCTTTTATTTAAACTCTTGTTTATTTATATGATTTTCATATGCATTGATTATCAATTGTTGGGTTCTCATCTACGCTTAAAGCTTTTATCATTTCACTCATTCGATAACTGTTGTTTGTCTCTATTGATACGGGAACGTACAATAATGTTATGAACTGGTGAGAAATTCCTTGATTAATGAAATACCACCTAGGGATAGGGAGGTAGGACGATCAATTGTTTTTGCTTCTGTTCGGCAATGCATTGCTAGTTACTAGGGGAGGCTAGGGATAGCAAGCAAGTAATTAGTAATAGGCTCCGCCGAGGGATCGGGCTATGGGTAGGCCAAGAAAGTTTGCATAATAATTAGATAATAAAGCAATTTAAACAATAGGAGTACATAAAAGAGGGCAGATAAGATGAAATTGTAAACCCCCAACAACTCCACTCATCCACAGTCTTTTTCTCGTCAACTGAATCAAACACATTGCATGTTTATTTTCTGTCTTTGCATTCCAAACAATTAATATTTCTTTACAAGTCTTACGATTTCAATTCGCACGAACGATAAGGCCTTTCGAGTCTCTTGGGAAGAACGATATTGGGTTTTACCAATTATATTACTTGGAACGATCTGGTACGCTTGCCGGTGAGTCAACAAGTTTTTGACGCCATTGTCGGGGACTCGAGGTTGAACTTTTTCAAGTAGTGTGGATTGACTGAATTTGACCTGTTTGTAATTATTCGTTTTTCTTATTTTGTTTTGTTTTGTTCTGTTTTCTGTAAAAGTGCTTTTAGGGTTTGTTTCTTGTGTATGCAGGAAGCAATACATACTAGAAGCAGAAAAGAACCAGCAACCTCTTTTAGAAGGGTTACCGGAAGAAGGGGAAGGAGATTCAGACGTCCTGCTAGTCAAAACTTTCCTTCTCCTGAAGAACTTTTGCACTCTTTTCTTGAGGCACAGGACATTGAGGAGATGGCGGACCAACCTCCTCCAAGATGCACACTGGGGACTCAGCAAACACAGTAGATCCTTTGAACTTCAACAACATAGCTATACCAGCTGACAATACAACCAACATGGTGATGAGCCCTGCACTCATCCAGTTAGTTCAGAACAACCAATTTCACGCGTTGTCAAATGAGAATCCATATAATCATTTGACCATCTTTGGTGAAATTTGTAATACTGTCAGAATGACTAGAGTTTCGGATGATAGGGTCAGACTCAGCTTGTTTCCTTTCTCTTTGGGAGGAAACACTAATGATTGGTTGCATTCATTCCCAGAAGGTACTTTTCGAACTTGGGATGCTTTGGCAAGAAAGTTTGTTACTAAATTCTTTCCACAATCAAAGATCAATCAAGGGAAGCTGGAAATCTAATCTTTTAAACAAGAAATGGAAGAAACTCTTGGACATGCGTGGGACAGATTTAAAAGCCTGTTGAGGAAGACCCCAGTCCATGGGTTTGATAAGACAACTTACTTACTCACATTTCTTGGAGGTTTGAACATGCACTCAAAGATGATGTTGAATGTTGCTGCAAAAGGAGACATCAGAAGGAAGACGGAGGACGAAGCTTATGATCTGATAGAACTTATGGCAGACAATGAGGAGACATATGATGCACATGGTGATAATGTTAAAGATGTTTCGATGTTGCAAACTAACATTGGGACGAGGGAGCAAAACAATGCAATCACTCAGCAGTTGGAGATAGTGGCAAAAACATTATCTGATTTATCACAGACAGTTAAAGAGGCTTCCATAGTCCCACAGCAGCCTCATTTCATGCCTATACAAAGGAGCGTGAAATCTGAAGAAATTTTTCAGAGAATTATGAAAAGAAGTGTGTTTGCTGTAAGTTTGGTGGAGAAAAGTAATGTGGCAGAAGCATGGGAGATTGTTACTAGAAGTGGGAGAATACTAAAAGAGAAAGAGGTTGAGAAAAATGAAAAAGAAAAAGAGAGTGTTGAAGAAAAGAGTGAGCAAAGGGCGGAGTGTGAGTTAGAGAAAAATATGATGAGTAAAGATCAGGAAGAGGAGGCTGTGAAAGTTAAAGAGAAAGAGTATGAAAAATCACTGCCGTACCCAAAAATATATTCTAGAAAGGAGAGAGAGAAGCAGCTTGAGCGTTTTATCGAGCTTTTCAAGAAACTGGAAATAACCATACCGTTCTCCGAGGCACTCCAGCAAATACCGTCTTATGCAAAGTTTTTAAAAGAACTCATCACAAAGAAAAGGAAGTACCTTGAAAAGGAAACAATTAAGGTGCAAGGGAATTGCAGTGCAGTTTTACAAAGGTCACTACCTCCAAAATTAAAAGATCCAGGGAGATTCACTATTCCTTGTACTATTGGAGAGTTAGATGTTGGAAAAGATTTGATTGATCTTGGAGCTAGTATAAATCTGATGCCTCTCTCTATGTTCAAAAAGATTAGAGGAGTGGAGATCAGACCAACAAGAATGGTTCTTCAATTAACAGATAGATCTCTCAAACATCCTTATGGAATTGCTGAAGATGTGATAGTCAAGGTAGACAAATTCCTATTTCCAGTGGACTTTGTTATAATGGAGATGGAAGAAAATGGAGATGCACCTTTGATTCTTGGAAGGCCCTTCATGAAGACAACCAGGATTGTGATTGACGTTGAAAAAGGGAAGCTTAAAGTTCAGGTACAAGATGAAGAGGTGGATTTTGATGTGTTTTAGGCAATGTCACATCCTAAAGACGACAAGTCATGCTTTCAGATAAACACTGTAGAAGAACTTTGTATGACACAAGAGAATAGAGTTCGTAATGCATCCATGTTGGAGAGAACTCTTATCGACGAATGCGAGGATTTGAATGAGGACGAGGATAAAATGAAGCATAAATGTGTTCAAGAGTTGGAGGCAACAAAAGAAATTCCAGCAGAACAGGCTCTTTTTGAAAAGATTGAACTTAAAGAAAAAATTCCAGAAAGGAAGGTTGAACTAAAGGAGCTACCACCGCATTTGAAGTATGTGTTTTTGGAAGATAATGGAGGAAAACCAGTCATTATCAGTACTTCATTATCTCCAAAAGAAGAGGGAAAGCTGGTGGGAGTCTTAAAAGCAAACAAAGATGCGATAGGATGGTCAATTGCAAATCTCAAAGGTATAAGTCCCACATATTGTATGCATAGAATCCTTATGGAAGATGATTATAGGCCTGTAGCTCAATTGGAAAGGAGACTTAATCCTGCTATGAAAGAAGTTGTGAGAAAGGAAGTATTGAAGTTACTGGAAGCAGGAATTATCTACCCTATTTCTGATAGCAAATGGGTAAGTCCAGTTCAAGTTGTACCAAAGAAAGGAGGGATGACTGTCATTTATAATGAAAAGAATGAACTTATTCCCACAAGGACAATTACTGGTTAGCGCATGTGCATCGATTACAGGAGACTAAATACAGTTACCAGGAAAAATCATTTTCCCTTACCTTTTTTGGATCAGATGTTAGAAAGATTGGCTGGACAAGCTTATTATTTCTTTTTAGATGGCTACTCTGGATATAATCAAATTGTGGTAGACCCTGAACACCAAGAGAAAATAGTTTTTACATGTCCATTTGGTATATTTGCTTACAGAAAGATGCCATTTGGATTATGTAATGCACCAGCCACATTTCAGAGGTGTATGCAAGTGATCTTTGTGGATTTCATGGAGAAAAGCATAGAAGTTTTCATGGAGGATTTTTCAGTTTTTGGGGATTCGTTTCAAAGGTGCTTAACCAACCTTGATGTTGTTCTTAAACGTTGCGTTCAAACAAATCTTGTTCTAAATTGGGAAAAATATCATTTTATGGTTACAGAAGAGATTGTGTTGGGGCACAAAATTTCAACCAGGGGGATTGAAGTGGATAAGGCAAAAGTGGAGGTAATTGATAAACTTCCACCTCCAACAACTGTGAAAGGAATTCGAAGTTTCCTCGGTCATGCTGGTTTTATCGAAGACTCATCAAGGATTTTTCAAAGATTGCTAAGCCTTTGAGTAATTTGCTAGCTAAAGAGACACCATTTGTAATGAGTCTGGAATGTTTGCAAGCTTTTGATACTTTGAAGAAAAGGTTGATCTCTGCTCCAGTAATTGTAGCTCCAGACTGGAATAAAGAGTTTGAACTCATGTGTGATGCTAGTGACTATGCCATAGGTCTGTGTTAGGTCAGAGAAGAGAAAAGGTATTTCATGCTATTTACTATGCTAGTAAAGTCTTGAATGAAGCCTAATTAAATTATGCTACTACAGAAAAAGAGTTTTTGGCTATAGTCTATGCATTGGAGAAATTTAGATCCTATTTCATTGGATCTAAGGTGATTGTTTATACGGATCATGCGGCTATAAAATACTTACTGACAAAACCAGACTCAAAACCACGGCTGATTAGATGGGTGTTGTTGCTGCAAGAATTTGACATAGAGATTCGTGATAAAAAGGGAAGTGAAGATCTGATAGCTGATCACTTATCTCGGTTGGTCAATGATGAAGTAACAAGCAATGAGAAAGAAATCTGGGAGTCATTTTCAGAAGAAACTCTTCTATATATCCAACAAAGACCTTGGTTTGCTGATTTGGCTAACTTTAAAGCTGCAGGTGTTATTCCTGAAGAATTGGATTGGCAACAGAAAAAGAAGTTTTTACATGATGCCAAAAAATTCGTTTGGGATGATCTGTACCTCTTCAAGATAGGAGCAGATAATCTTCTGAGGAGATTTGTAACAAGGGAAGAAGCAGAAAGGATTTTGTGGCATTGTCATAACTCTCCTTACACAGGTCATTATAATGGTGAGCGCACACCCGCAAAAGTCTTGCAAGCAGGATTTTATTGGCCAACTGTGTTTAAAGATGCCCATAATCATGCTCGGAGCTGTGACAAATGCCAAAGGACATGGACTATTTCAAGGAGGCATGAGATGCCACTGCAAGGAATTCTGGAGGTTGAAGTTTTTGACTGCTGGGGTATTGATTTTGTTGGACCCTTTCCTCCATCATTTAATAATGAGTATATTTTGGTAGTTGTTGATTATGTGAGCAAATGGGTTAAAGCTTTAGCATGTCCCAAGAATGATGCTAGTATTGTGATCAAAATCTAAAGAGGCAAATCTTTTCACGATTTGGCACCCCCAGGATACTCATCAGTGATGGGGGATCTCACTTTTGTAATGCTCAGCTAGCTAAACATTATGGGGTGAAACATAAGGTGGCTGCACCTTATCATCCACAAACAAATGGGCAAGCTGAAGTTTCTAACCGGGAGATCAAAAAGACTTCTGGAAAAGACTGTCACTTTTTCAAGAAAAGATTGGTCACATAAACTAGATGATGCTCTCTGGGCATATAGAACTGCTATGAAGACTTCTATGGGACTCTCACCTTTTCAGTTGGTTTATGGAAAAGCATGCCATTTGCCAGTAGAGATGGAGCATAAAGCTTTGTGGGCTTTGAAATTTTTGAAATTTGATCCTAATGAAACTCAAAGCAAATGAAGAAATCAGTTGCTTGAACTTGAAGAAATGCGGCTGCATGCATATGATTCATCAAGGATTTACAAAGATAAGGTGAAATTTTATCATGACAAGAAGCTGCTCAAGAGAACTTTCCATCCAGGGGAGTTGGTGTTACTGTTTAACTCAAGGTTGAAGTTGTTTCCTGGGAAGCTGAAATCAAAATGGTCAGGACCTTTTGTGGTAAAGCAGGTATTCCAAAATGGAGCAGTGGAATTAGAGCATTCAAATGATGAGAATCTACAACGAAGCTGGATAGTGAATGGCCAGAGGCTCAAACATTATGTGGGAGGAGATGTGGAGTAATTTGCTTCAGTTATGATGTTGGTGGACCCATGAGGTTTGGGTCAGGCTCGTGACGTTAAACAAGCGCTACTAGGAGGCAACCTAGATTCTCTCTTTCACTTTTGCATTTTAAATTCTTAGAATAGGTTACATTTTATTTTCAGTGTGTATGCTTGGCTTGAATACTTTTTTGAAGATGTTTGACTGAATAATTTGCATGATGAGCTTATTTGATGATGATCTGATGTGAATGATGATTGAGTTGCGTTGCATGTGGATATTTGGTGAAACAGATGTGTGATGAGTTATGATTGTGGTTATGATGTTAAGCAGGGTGTATGAATGAATGTGAGTGAGAAAGCATGTTGTGTGAGGTATTGAGCTCCAGAGTTTTATTGCTATATGAATTTATTCACAGGAAAGCATGAATGATATTGCCTAAGTCTTGATGATTGATTGAATTGCATGTATATGTCATATGATCAAGGCCATTTTTGGAAGCCCTTACTTAGCCAAATTTTTACCCAAAGTGCTTGAAATTTTATACCCTTTTTGAACCTTGGCCCTAAACAAAATAAAAACCCTTGTGCTCAAACTATTTACTTTGAATTGGGTTAATGACTGTAAGTACATTCAAGGTTCAAGTTTGGGGTTGTGGGGAAAGTTTGAATGGCAAAAAGAAAGGCATTGAGCTCAAGTGTTGAAGATGGAAAATACATGAGAAAAAGAAAATCATGAAAGATGAGCTCAATGTAAAAATAAAAGAAAAAGGGAAGAAGTTGGGGACAAGTGAGATTGGTTAATAAAGAGAGTTGAACTTGAACCTTGAATGATAACTAAGCTCCCTTGATTCAAAGATTTTGTGATACAGAAAAACCAATTTTTCTTGATAGCCCAGCCTCATTACAAGCCTTGGAAAAGTCCTTTTGATGGCATTTGCATGTAATGATTTTAATTGTTTGAGATGAACGGCAATTTTATTTCATGTGACTTGTGAATGCTAAAGAGTTGGAGTGCCACCCTAAACACTTGAGTGATTGAGTGAAACACTTGCTCGGTGAGTGATGGGGTGTCGTGGCCCATACAAATTTGATTGCATAAAGGAAATGCAGTATAGCTAGGAAGTGACTCCTAGGTCGTCTCTCAAGGACCAGCTTTGTGGTTCAGAATCGAGTCTAACACGAAGTGGGGGGGTTTGTGAAAATGTTTTATGAATGCAATTGAATTAAATTAAAACATGGATGAAAACAGAATTGTAAAAACGGAATCAAATACAGAATAAAAATGGTTGGTCACTAATGACCAACCCGCCTAACCTAAACTAACCTCACAACTAAATTAACACAATCGAAAGCCAACGAAAATAGTAAATTTAACGGTCCTAAAACAAGATGTGCAATCAACATGGGAGAAATTAAAAGACAATGGAACTTGAAATTAAATTGCTAAGTTAGAATTTAAATGCACATTGTAACTTGGATAAAAGAAGCAACACTTAGCTAATAAATTAAATGCAATTCATCACAAAAATATTAAAATAAAAAAAATGCTTGAACAAGTAGTTAAAGTAAGTGAGTAAGCTGCTTCCACATGAAAACATCAGCCGTTACCTCCTAAATCAAAACATCACTTTGCTGGAATATTGAAGAGTGCATGAGCAAATTAAACCTTGAAGCTCACAAATTTTTTATTGCAATTTGTGCAGGTCGTGACCATGTCTTCTCCAATTAAAAGTAGGCGTGTGCAGCAGCTGGACTTTTTCCCAAAAAATTGAAGCACCGCTTGCTTCTCTAAAAAAAAGATGAAAGCTAAATGTGATAAAAAAAAATCTCCAAACCGTGAACGTGAGTTGTGTGCTTCTAAAAAGGAAAAGGAAATGAACTTTATCTAAAAGTAAGGGAATTAAAAAAAATGTGCAGAGCCTCAAAAATTAAAAAAAAGTTCCCATCATGAATCACCATGTGCAATGCTTCTAAATTCCAATTGAAAAAAATTGTTGGCTGCACCGTACACTTTACATTCAATGAAAATATAAAAGCTATAATCATCATGCTTCCAATGCTTGCAAGAACCGAAAAAGTAAAATTCATCCTTCAATCAAATTCAACGTGGCTGCAGCACCTCCCATCAATCAACGCCAACAACAAATCGAAGAAGAGATTAGGCTTACATCTATGCATCCAAATGAAAATAAAACACTTTTTATATTCAACAAATGCTACCACCGTACTACAATGATAACTTCAAGAAAAGAAAATGGTTCAACTTTTGCACAAAAATAAAAATAAGTAAGGGAAATGTGCTTTCTTCATTCCATTCATCCAAAGTCTACAAACAAAAACATGGTTCAAAGAAAAGGGGTTGTTCCCAGCCGTGAGAGTTCTGCCGAGAGAGTGAGCTCCTACATTTAAAAAACGTTGCAGCCAAAAACCAAGAGGAGAATGACGGCTGGTGGCTCCTTTCCCTAGGGCAAAGTGTCCTCCTAAAATTAGGTGGGGTCCACCCTAAAATAAAAGGGAACCTTAGGTCTAGTGTTTTACAATTTTGGACCATCATAAAATTTGTCAACATTGGCCCAATGCACAAAAACTGTCCAAAAAGTTTAAATAATTAAATTACAATATAACTAAAATTTAAAATGTCTAATTTGAGAGTCTTGAATTTATTTGGTGTCCTCCAAATGTCCTAAATTGTGTTTCCAAAATTTTCACTGAAAATAATAATGCAAATAATTAGCTCAAAAAATTCAAATTAATTAAAATTAGAATTTCCGGTCAAATTAAGCATAATTAGGAAAAACGGGAAAATACCGGACAATTAAACACAATTCCCTGATTAATTCTAGCACAATAAACTAAGTGAAATCAATAAAATATCGACTCATCAGTGAGAATTTCTAAATTTCATGATTGCATCTTTGCTTTGTGAATTGGTCATTCATAATATGTAACATCTGTTGAGGAATGTGTGAGATAACTGAATTGAAAGCATGCATGCATCATGATTTGATTATCACTGACGATCTGAAATTCAGTAGTTCTCATCATGTACTTTACAAATGTTGAACCATTGGATGAAATTGTAGAAAGCCAAGTTTTGTTTTGTTTATAGTTTTGTTTTGTTTTGTTTGCTTGAGGACAAGGAAAGTTCTAAGTCTGGGTTTCTGATAACGGTTGAAAAACCGTTATTTTCATATGTTATTTTAGACCAAATTACTCCCTTTACTGCTTAGAATGAGCTTGGAATCAAACAAAACTCAATAAATGAGTCAGTCGAGAGTCAAAAGCTATTTTTAGCAATATTATGCTTGTTTTGCACTGTTTTGTAGCAATTTTGATGGAACTGAAGAATGGAGTTGGAGATGAAGGTCTTAGACTCAAGACAGAGGAAGAAAACTAAGAAAAGAAGGGTCTAGGAACCGCCCAGCGGCAAAAATACACCGCTGGACGGCCAAATGCGAGGAGTTGGCACCCTGGCGTGGACGCCTGGTGGATTTGCGATTAGAGGCAAACCGTCGGGTGGTGGACCCCTGGCGCCGGGCGGTTGCACGATTAGAGGCAAACCGCCGAGCGGCATAAGTGTGACGTCGGGCGGTTGCCTGCTGGGCTTGGGCCTGTTTTTTGTGACGCTCCTCATCTGTAAATAGCCATATTGCGATTTCCTTCTGATTCTTTTGACAGAAGAGGGTGGCCAGACCTAATTTTCATTCTCTAGACAAGATCTCTTGGATGTTTCGGCTCCTTTTCATCCTATCTAGGGTTTGTTCTTCCATTCTTCTAGTATTTCCATCTAGGTTCACCATGACAATGGTGAACTAAACACTTTTATTGTTGGGGGAAACAATGTAATCTCTTGAAACTCTTTTATTGAAACTCTTGTTTATTTATATGATTGTCATATGCTTTGATATCAATTGTTGGGTTCTCATATGCGCTTAAAGCTTTTATCGTTTAACTCATTCGATAATTGTTGTTTGTCTCTATGGATACGGGAACGTACAGTAATGTCATGAACTGGTGATAAATTCCTTGATTAATGAAATACCACCTAGGGTTAGGGGGTAGAACGATCAATTGTTTTTGCTTCTGTTCGGTAATGTATTGCTAGTTACTAGGAGAGGCTAGGGATAACAAGCCAGTAATTAGTAATATGCTCTTTTCGCCGAGGGATCGGGCTAAGGGTAGGCCAAGAAAGTTTGCATAACAATTAGATAACAAAGCAATTTAAACAAGAGGAGTAGATAAGAGAGGGTGGATAAGATGAAATTGTAAACCCCTAACAACTGCACTCATCCATAGTCTTTTTCGCGTTAACTGAATCAAACACATTGCATGTCTATTTTCAGTCTTTGCATTCCAAACAAATAATTTTTCTTTACAAGTCTTACGATTTCAATTCGCACGAACAATAAGGCCTTTCGAGTCTCCTGGGAAGAATGATATTGGGTTTTACCAATTATATTACTTGGAACGATCTGGTACGCTTGCCAGTGAGTCAACACTCTAGTGAAAGGTAAGGACGAAACAAATGAGGTGGTAGATGGATCTACAAAGGTAGGTCTATTATTTTTTTGTTTTCATCAAAGTGATTCTATTATCATATATGTAACATAATATATTAGTAACTTTATACTATTAAAATAGGATGTTTTAAAAACTGTGATGACTATCAACGCATGGGGTGCGACACCCATCAAATTTTGGCGCCGTTGCCAGGGACCAATGGTTCAGTTTTAGGTCTTTTGTTGTGTTAGTGTGTGTTGTGTTTTGTCTTGTATTGTGAGTGTGATGTTCTATTTTGTGTGCGTTATTGTGTGTGTGTGTCGCATGTTCAATTGTGTGTTTCGTAATTTTTAGCATTTACTTTCTACCTTCCCCCCTTCTTTCTTCTATATGTCTACCTATTTTGGTTATGAGGATCCTACTTCTTTTGCCTGTGCCTATGACTATGATTCTACTCCTGCATGTTACTCTGATTATGATTCTCCTGCTGATTTCTATGTTAAGAAGAATATGACTCATCCTTCGACTCATGAGAGTGCCCTTTGGAAGCCGGTTACAAATTATGAGGATGATGATCATTGCGTTCTCACCTCTGGACTGATACATTTGCTGCCTAAGTTTTATGGTTCTGCAGGTGAATGCCCACGTAGAAATTTGGAGAGGTTCCAACGCATTTGCTCTGTAATGAAACCTCCACATGTCCCTGATGATCACATTTTCTTAAACGCATTCCCATATTCAGTAGAAGAAGCAGCATGGGGATGGCTTTATTATCTTCCTCCAGAATTCAAGGCCAATTGGGAAGATCTTAAGCATCTATTTTTGGAAAGATTCCGCCCTACTCAACATTATTTTGATTCATATAGCAATGATCCTGGGTGGAATGATCCTAACCCGGGATGGTATGGTACTTCACAACATCAATATGAAGAACCACCATTCCAGAATGCTTCTATGCCTCCACCAGTCCAGGAACCACAACAGCTGCAGTTTCATGAGCCTACCCAGTCTTCATCCGCTGCTCATACGAATTTAGAAAGGAAGCTTGATTCTCTTTTGAGTTTGGTGACACAGCTAGCATCCAACCAGAGACCTACACCTTCATTTGCATCTGTTGCACGGTGCTATATGTCCTTCCAGTGACCACTATACAGATGCATGTCCTTCTTTGTAGCATCCTGTTGCTCATGATGAGCCTTAAGCTTATGCTACAAACATCTACAATAACAGGCAGCCACAACAGCCAAATCAGAGGCAACAACAACAGCAAGAGGCAGCTTCCCAACCTTCTACTTCTACTGAGCCTACATTGAATGAGTTGTGGGGGCAGATGGCCATGTAGTTCATTGAGGAACAGTCTCAAGTCAGTGCCATTCACATAGGAGATGGGGAGCAGAGTCATGAGCTTACTACTAAGCCATCTACTTTCCCACCCTCCTATGTCCCCCCTGTTGCACCTGAGGATGCAGTTGCTAATTCTGATGTTATTGGTGAGATGAATCATGAATCAGCACAGGTTTTCTCTAAACTTTATATCCCATTAGACTTAGAATTAAATTTTGATCTTTCACAGTTTTCTGAAAATTTTAATTGTAGTTGTGAAGTTGGTTCTTACTCTATTTGTTTTGAGATCAATTTTGTGATACAACTAGCTTCCAACTTTATGATGGATGATACTAACTGTGAGTTTGATGAAAATTTTGAGGACCAGACAGATATAAGCAACACCTTTGAGATAGGTAGACCATCTTCAGCTTCCACCACTCTACCAACTTTCAGGAAAGTGAAGGTAAACATACCTAAGATTGATTATGTTGTTGATGATCATATTTATTATAGGTATGTTGATGATTATATTGTTAATTAGCATGCTTTTAATTCTCCCTCTCTGCATGATGAGAACCACTTTTTACTATCACATATGAATGTTTGTTCTCCTTGCACTGGACATGAATCTGAGCTTGTTGTTGATATTGCTTCTACATTTGAAATCGATTCATGTTCTAAGGGTATATCTGAGGTTCAACCTGTTACACTGGGATTGGGTGTTATACCCTTGCATGCTATTTCTTTGGAACACATTGCACTAACCTTGTTGTAGGAGGTACACATGAATTTGACCAACAAGCACCCACAATGGAGAACAAAGGTGCAAGCATACACAAGAGCTTTAACATCAATAGGCACCAGCTAAATCAGTTCATCTTGGATCCAGCTGTGAAGGACATCTCCCTGCTTGATCAAATTTGGAGGATGAAGCAGTTCTTCCTCAACACTTCCTTGCTGGACCCTGTGGTGGAAGACATTTCTCTGCTAGTTCAAAATTGGCAACTGCCATCATCATCAGGGGAGTTTTCTTTTCCCTTCTCGTCCTTTTCCCACTTGTGTTGCACTTGTCCATGATCTGTCGACTATTTTGATTTCTGATCTTATCCTTGTGACACATTCAGGACACTGTGTAGTTTAAGTGTTGTCTATTGGGGGAGATTTCTATTTTCTTTGTTAAATTTTTTCTTTTCTAGGTGCTAAATTTTTTCTTTACTAGGTAGTTTTTGTTCTGTCTTATGTACAGTTTTGCATGTTTCTCTTGATTTCTGGACTTTGTTTAGGTTGTGGATTTTTCCTTCACTTCATTGATACTCTGATTGGCTTAAAATCCTTGCTTTTCTTTGCTTGGAAATATGATTATGATGTTTAAGAGGTTGAATTGACTGTGATAGAATTACCCTGTGTGAGATTTGAGCCACTTGATATTCTTTCTTGTGTGTGATATTTATCTTGATTGCTTGCACATATGCTTTGGCTTGACTCTTGCTGGTAATTCTTGATTGATATGCATGTTTGGAAGTGATAAAGGCAGTTTTGTTCTTGAGCCTCTCTAGCCAGATGAGCCTACCTTGTTCTAATCCTTTGATAACCCCTTTTGAGCGTATTCTTTCCTCATTTATTTGTTTTGAAGCTCATACATTAGCCCTAAGTGAAAAACCATGATTACCTTAACCTTAGGGAATTTTGGAGCTTTGGAAGTGTTTTGGGAACAAGTGTGGTCTCCTTGGGGATTTTCATGAGTTGTCAAGTTGGTTCCTCTTCTCTATTGATTGTGTAAATATGTTGTGTACATCTTGTCTCTGAAATTTGTGTTCTAAATAGAGACAAAATAAAAGAGACAGGATGAGAAAAAAAAACAGAGAAAAGTGAGAAAAAAAATTGTGTGAATAATGGAGTCAAGAAGAGGATTGAATTAGAGTTTTTGGGTGTGATTTGATTTTGTTTACACTTGTTCCTCATTGCTCCTCTATTTCTTTTGGTTTGCAGCTTGTCATCCATATGTTATCCTCCCTTGTGTTGAGATTGTTGACAACACAAACTCTATATCAATCTAGTTTTTTATGATGACAACACTTTCCTTAATAACAGTACATGTGTTTCTACATTACATGTTCTTATGTTGTACTGATTGATATATCTGCTGAACATGTTTTGATGTACTGTGGTGTATGTTCCTATGTTGATTGTATGATATATTTGTGGAACATGCTTACATGCTTATGTGCAATGCGAACTGCTTTATCAAAAATATTTTACTGAACATTTTGGAAAGTGAAAAATCACAACCACTTTTATAAACTTATAACTGTGTGACAAAGTGATAGTTCAGTCGAATACATCAGTAATGGATTCGAATATTGTAAAACTTTTGTACAAATTTTGAGAATCAGTGCTCTGTGATGTTGTGAGTTGAAAAGAATTTCAAAGTGTTTTTACATGTGTAAGTCAACTTTATCCAGTGTACATTCGACTGTATTAATGATCTATTTTGGAATTCTGTTATGCTAGTGTGCTCCAATGGCTATATTTTTAAAAGTTAGTTAAGCATTGATGACTTGGTCAACTGTATTAAATGTGTGTTGATTTTGGTTGACTGAGAGCCTCTATGTTGACTGTCTGTTATAACTGTAATAATACAGTCGACTGAATTAGTAGGCTATTCGACTGAGAAACAATCTGACTGACAGAAAACTACAAATAGGCTAAACACGAATTGTTCAGAAACTTTTGACGCTCTAACATTTTCATTTCTTGTTTTAGATTGAATTCTCTATTAACAGCTCCAAGAATTCTCCAAGAAGACGGTGGTGATCTTTCTTGAGAGAGATTCAAAGGGAGAGAGCTTGCGCTCGCATTGTGTGATCAGAAATTGCACAAAGAAGGTGCTTCTTGATTGATCATTGAAGGCTTGGCATCCTATGAAGACTTTTGTGTTGAGGCTTGGCATCCTGTAAAGAGTGCTGGAATTGAACTTGTTGTGATACAGGGGTTACACGTTGAGGATTGTTCGACGTGGGTTCAGATTGCATAAGAGGGGATTCTTGTTGCAAGTCTGGTTTTGTTTACTGTAGCTATATTTTGGTTTTGGGTTAGAAAGGAGATTTATATTTTTGACGTATGGTTTTCTATAAATTCCTTGTTGTAAAACCCGCAACCAATATAGTGCATTTGCTTCCTGGGTTGGAAGGGACACTGGATGTAGGCATTGTTGGCCGAACCAGTATAAAAACTAGTGTTTCATTTTCTCTATCCCTGCACTCTTTATTTCCAGTCGACTTTATCTTTTACGCAGTCAACTACGTTTTTCCGCTGCATATAAATTTTCATTACTTGCATTTCAAGAAAGATCAAAAAGCTTTTTACTTTTGATTAAAGATTGCGAAAACATTTTGTTTTGAAACATCACCAATTCACCCCCCCCTGGTGTAAAAATGAAGCCTACTTGTTTTCCAACAATTGGCACCAGAGCTAGTTTCATAAGATATTTGAAAATTTAGTCGACTCTGTTTTTATCTCATTCGACTATAAAACCTGGGGATGACTTCCTGTTTTCAAACTTTTGGTGAATGTGCTTCAACAAACAGACCACCTCTATTTGCTGGTGAAAATAATTCTTTTTGGAAAATCAGAATGCAAATCTTTCTTCAATCGCAAGATAAAGGAATTTTAGATGCCACTTTAAATGGTCCATTTGTGCCTACAGACACTGTTGAAGAGAAAACTGTTTTGAAACCTTTTACTGAGTGGACTGCTGATGAAAATAGAAAAGCTCAGTATGATGTTTTTCAGTATATCTCAATGCAAATATGCAAAGGAAATGTAGGATGTCTTTAAGGTAACTCATGAAGGCACGGATGAAGTCAAGAGAGCTAGAAAGAACTCCGTGATACAAGAGTATGAATTTTTCAGAATAAAGGCTGGAGAAAACATCTATGATGTGCAGAAACGATTCACTCATATTGTAAATCATATAATGGCTCTCAGTAAGGTGTTTGATAAGGAGGAGATTGATGGGTGTCACGGCCCATACAAATTTGAATGCAATTTAGAAATGCAGTATAGCTAGGAAGTGACTCCTAGGTCATCTCTCAAGGACCAAATGTGGTTCAGGAATTAGGTCTAACACGTAGTGGGGGGTTTGAAAGTGTGTTGCAAAATTTAACGATCTCAATATAAAGACACAGATGCAAACAAACCAATTTGAGCTAGCATGGTAATTAAACTAGCGCTATTAAAAACCTTAGACAACATTTAAACTAGCATGGTGTATGGATGTTTGAGGTTTGAGTTATTTTCTTCTTGAGCTTTTGTTTTGATGGTTGGAAGCAAATATTAAGATGGAGCATTGTGTTTGTTGATGAGGGCTGGACGATAATGAGAAGGGAGTCTAGGGATTTCATTTTGTTTTCATTAAAAGTTTGAAGAAAAGTGAGTGTTGAAGTTGGATGTATGAAGGTAGACTTGGGTTTATTGTTCTTGTGATCATTTGCAAATTGAACTTTGGTTTCCTTGGAGCATTCCCGGTCTTGAGAGGTAGAGAAAAGCTTTGGGTGGTTCTTTGGTAGAAAGAAACCGAAATTGAGGTTGGAAGTGAGAGAAAAGGGTGTATTTAATTTTTTACCCGATTTGGACAAGCACAATATGAAGTACATTTTCATAAGAAGAATGTTACCATTTTGAGCTTTGTCTTTTCCTTGCATTGCTGCCAAGAATTGCACATGAGAATGGGATGCTTTGTGTTTTTATTTGCTTTGACCTTGCTTATGTGGCACAATGGTAGAAGAATTTAAGCACATTTTTTACTTTTGGACTTTTTGAAGCATTGTTTGCAACCAAAACATCTTGAGCTCACGACATTTTGTGTTTTAGTGTGTGGTTCACGTTCTTTGCTGCATGGGAGGAGAGAAGGGATGGTTTCCATGATGATGTGGAAGGCACATGCTTATTTTATTGGAGAATGAGGCACATGAGACAAGAAGAGAGCATATTCAATTGTTTATTGAAGAAAGAAGACAAATTTGGATGTGGTGCAAGGAACCTCACGGCCCAAGGGGTTTGCTTAAGCCATTTGCACTTTTAATTTTAGTTGGTAGATGAATATTCGTTACATGAATGTGTAGGAAAAAGCATGTTTAGTTATTCCTTAGTTTTGAATTAATTTGCATGGTAGGATTAGTTGTTTTTTGGTTTCTCTAATTTAGTTTTGCATTTAATTTAATTTAACTTTGTTGGATATTTGTTTGTCACTTTGTTGGGGTCTAGTATTTTATTTTGTTTTAATGTTATTTAATATGTTTGGTCTTGTTACTTCAATTGCCATGGTAGCTTAAATTAATTCAGTTGGTCATTAGCTATATTGTGATGTTTCCTTGAGATTTATGAACTATAACTGTACTTGCACTCTGACTTGGTTAATATCAATTTTGTATTTGCACTTGCAATTGGGTATACACTTAGTTGCCCAGTTGGTGTTACATCTTCGCTTAGTTGATGTAACTGCATGGTGTAAATTAAAATTGATATTAACACTGCGTCCGCTTAGTTCGCTTTTATCAAAACAGGGTTAACCTTCGCTTAGTTGGTTAACTTTATTGGATTAGAGGTTTGAGTCGCAACTTTTATTTTGATGATCTGTGATTGGAAACATTGTAATTAAGTTAATGACCGACTATTTTTCATTCTGTGTTTGAAACCGTTTTCTTATATCTGTGTTTGCATTTCTGTTTGCATCTGTGATTTTTGTTTATCCGCATTCACCACAAACTCTTCACAAACCCCTCCCCCCACCCCCATTTCGTGTCTCTCTTAATTCTCGAACCGCAAAATTGGTCCTTGAGAGACGACCTAGGAGTCATTTCCTAGTCTATACTGCATTTCTCATATGCACATCAAATTTGTGTGGGTTGCGACAACCCATCAATAAGGACGAAACAAATGAGTTGGTAGATGGATCTACAAAGGTAGGTCTATTATTTTTTTACAGGTTTGTTTTCATCAAAGTGATTCTATTATCATATATGTAACATAATATTTTAGTAATTTTATACTATTAAAATAGGATGTTTTAAAAACTTTGATGTCTAGCAACGCATGGGGTGCGACACCCATCAAATTTGGGCGTCGTTGCCAAGGACCAATGGTTCAGTTTTCGGTCTTTTGTTGTGTTAGTGTGTGTTGTGTTTTGTCTTCTATTGTGAGTGTGATGTTCTATTTTGTGTGTGTTATTGTCTGTGTGTGTGTCGCATGTTCAGTTGTGTTGTGTTTTGTGTGTTTCATAATTTTTAGCATTTACTTTCTACCCTCCCCCTTCTTTCTTCTACATGTCTACCTATTTTGGTTACGTGGATACTACTTCTTATGCCTGTGCCTATGACTATGATTCTACTCCTGCATGTTACTCTGATTATGATTCTCCTTCTGATTTCTATGTTGAGAACAATATGACTCATCCTCCAACTCATGAGAGTGCCCTTTGGGAGCTGGATACACATTATGACGATGATGATCATTATGTTCTCACCTCTAGAGTGATACATTTGCTGCCTAAGTTTCATGGTTCTGCAGGGGAATGCCCGCATAGACATTTGGAGAGGTTCCAACGCATTTGCTCTGTAATGAAACCTCCACATGTCCCTGATGATCACATTTTCTTAAAGGCATTCCCGCATTCAGTAGAAGAAGCAGCATGGGGATGGCTTTATTATCTTCCTCCAGAATTCAAGGCCAATTGGGAAGATCTTAAGCATCCATTTTTGGAAAGATTCCACCCTACTCAGCATCATTTTGATTCATTTAGCAACAATCCTGGGTGGAATGATCCTAACCTGGGATGGTATGGTACTTCACAACATCAATATCAAGAACCACCATTCCATAATGCTTGTATGCCTCAACCAGTCCAGGAACCACAACAACTGCAGTTTCATGAGCCTGCCCAGTCTTCATCCATTTCTGATAGGAATTTGGAAAGCAAGCTTGATTCTCTTTTAAGTTTGGTGACACAGCTGGCATCCAACCAGAGACCTACACCTCCATCTACATTTGTTGCATGGCTGTGTGCTATATGTCCTTCCAGTGACCACTATACAGATGCATGTTCTTCTTTGCAGCATCATGTTGCTCATGATGAGCCTCAAGCTTATGCTACAAACATCTACAATAACAGGCAGCCACAACAGCAAAATCAGAGGCAACAACAACAGAAAGAGGCACCTGCCCAACTAGTGCCCAACCTTCTACTTCTTCTGAGCCTACATTGAATGAGTTGTGGGGGCAGATGGCCACGCAGTTCATTGAGGAACAGTCTCAAGTTTTAGAGGGATCACCATTTCAGACTGTTCAGATTCTTGATGATGTCAGTGCCATTCACATAGGAGATGGGGATCAGAGTCATGAGCTTACTACTACGCTGATGAGTCGATATTTTATTGATTTCACTTAGTTTATTGTACCGAATTTAATCAGGGAATTGTGCTTAAATGTCCAGTATTTTCTGTTTCTGTTAATTGTGCTTAATTTGACCGAAAATTCTACTTTTAATTAATTTGAATTATCTGAGATAATTATTTACATTATTGATTGCAGAGAAAAGTTTTGAAATATAGTTTGAAACATTTGAAGGATTATCACATAATTCAAGACTTTCCACAAAAGAAGTGTACACAAAAAGGAGGACACTAAGATGATTGGTTTTCATGATTTTCCTTTGGGCTTGGAGAGGTGTACATGGGTCTTTAGCTTTTAAAAGGTGACACCTCCACGTGAAGTAGCTTCATAATGCAATTGGCTGAGTTAAATTGAAGAGGTCACGGCCCAAATGGAAGCATGGTTGTTACGAAAAAGTGGTGCAGACATGTTGCGGGATGATGGAATCATTAAGCACTTTCATTTTTATTTAAGCAAGCACCGTGGTATGCATTGAAAAGAATAGTTCATCTGGCTGGGAGAAGAAGGTGTCGCACATGGATTTAGCATTCATTTGGGCTGTAACATGTTGAGAAAAGAAGAATGGACAGCACACGGCCCATGGGAATCAACAACGTCTAGCAGCACTCCACTTGGCATCAAGCTTCACATGTCCAGATATTTTTTTTGGAACGACGCAACTGCCTGCACATTACGGCCCAACAATATATTTGGAGCATACAGCACATGCTTGGCTTTGCAACACTGCACCAGTCACGGTTGCAGCCCACATTCCACCAGCAGCAAACTCACGGCCTACAAAACTGAAGCACATCCCACACGGCCCACCTTCATCACGCTCCATCAAGTTTAATTCGGCAACAAGAAGTCCACATCATCTTGGACCGAGACAACCGCATCCCAAGCACATAGCAGCAAATTATGGAGGTGCACCCGACCTAGCATAAATAAACGCTGCCATGTTCATAAGTTGGTCCAGCCACCACACGCATAATATATATGTGGAATTTTATATTGGAAAAAAGCTGCTTGGAAAAATAATACCACTGTCCATCACGGCCCATCTAGCATCTTTGGAGACACGTCCTTCATTTCATTCATCCAACAGCACGTGAAGGAGCTCAAGCAATTAGGCTTGGAGAAGGCAGTAGCACGTCCAATTTTGAAGTCCGGCAGCTTTCAACACGGCCCAACAGTAGGGAAGAGGGAGTCACTCTTATTTTGACACAATCGAGAGGCATTAAGTAGGCAGCAGGGCACGCAACCCTAGAGAGATTCCTAGGACAGTCGCCACCCATTACTTTTTTCTAGAAAAAAAATAGGCACAAACAGGACGAAGGAGAAAAATGTAGACGTATTGGAGTTTTCATAGAATGAGAGCATCTCGGTGTCACGCTCGGGATGACTCCAAAAGCAAGAGCTTATTTATTTTGCTAGAGGAGCTGCTGTCACACGTAGACAACCATCTTGGAAGAAGAAGCAGCACGGACTGCAATGAAGAGAGCTCCGAAAACGAGCGTTGTTACGACTTAATCTTATGGAATATTGGAAGCACTTTTTAATTGATTTTCTTTTTGGATTATTCATTTGCGTTTTATTTTTAATGTTGATCATTACAGAAGTTTACCTTTGCTTTGAAGATTTGATTGCAAGTTGTTCGTTTATTCTATTTTGATTGTCACGCGTTTTTAACTTATTGCTTGCCTTGATGGATATGCGTTGGTGCTTCTAGATCACAATCAACATTTCATTGTTTCTTTAGTTTAATAGTTGTATTTTAATAGGTTAATTGCAATTGTTGATTTCTTCGCTGCATTTAATTGGTTCAAGCATTTTCTTGCATTAAAATTTGATTCCCGTGCATTAAGCTTTTCAATTGTTGTTTCCATTTTCGGTTGCCTTTAATGATGTTTCACTCTTGCAGTTGCAATTTAATTAGTTTAAACACCTTACTTTATGACCATTCAATTTACTGTTTTCGTTCACTATGTTGTCTGTTCTGTCCGATTGTGTTAATTTAATTGTCATAATAGCTTAAATTAACTTGGTTGGTCATTACCGATATTGCATTGTTTCCTTGAGATACCTGGACTATGATTGTGTTTGTCACTCTGACTTGGTTAATGTGAAATCTATCTTTGCACTTGCAATTGGGTATACGCTTAGTTGCTCAGTTGGTGTTTAGTCTTCGCTTAGTTGATGAAACTGCATGCTGCAAATTGGATCACATGTTAACATTGTGTTCGCTTAGTTCACTTTTATGAAAACATAATTAGCCTTCGCTTAGTTGGTTAATTGTGTTGGATTAGAGGTTTGAGTCGGCTTTATTTTGTTGATCTGTGATAGGAATCATTGTAATTAAGTTAATAACCAACCGTTTTCAGTCTGTCTTGGAAACCGTTTTTAGTCTGTCTTGGAAACCGTTTTTAGATCTGTGTTTGCATTTCTGTTTGGGTTAGTGTTTTAATTTAGTTTATCCCCATACACAAAACTTTTCAACAGCCCCCCCACTTCGCGTTTGACCTAATTTCTGAACCACATTTGGTCCTTGAGAGACGACCTAGGAGTCACTTCCTAGTACTATACTGCATCCTTTATGCACATTAAATTTGCATGGGGTTCAACAACCCATCAAATTTTGGCGCCGTTGCCGGGGACTAACGGTTCGGTTTTAGGTCTTTATTCTGTTAGTGTGTGTTGTCTTGTCTTGTGTTGTGAGTGTGATGTTTTGTTTTGTATGTTCGTCATTGTGTGTTGCATTTAGGTCGCTTTAGTTGCATATTTTCATTGCATTCTTCTTTTCCCCCTTCTTTCCCATGTCTACCTATTTTGGTTATGTGGATACTGTTTCTTCTGCCTGTGCCTATGATTATGATTCTCTTGTTGATTTCTGTGTTGAGAACAGTAAGGTTCCTCCTGCATCTCAAGAAAGTGCTCCTAGGTACCCGTTTACACTTGATGAGGAGGATATTCATTGTGTTTTCAACACTGGGCTGATACATTTGCTGCCTAGGTTTCATGGTTTTGCAGGTGAATGCCCACGTAGACATTTGGAGGAGTTCTACACATTATGCTCTTTAATGAAACCTCCTAATGTCCATGATGATCACATGTTTTTAAGGGCATTTCTGCATTCATTACAAGAAGCATCAAAGGATTGGCTGTATTGTCTTCCTCCAGGATCCATCACTTCTTGGGAAGATCTTAAACATCTATTTTTGGAAAGATTTTTCCCTACTCAGCATCATTATGGTTCATATAGCAACGATTCTGGGTGGAATGATCCTAACCTGGGATGGTATGGTACTTCACAGCATCAATATCAAGAACCACCATTACAGAATACTTGTATGCCTCCACCAGTCCAAGAACCACAGCAGTTGCAGTTTCATGAGCTTGACCAGTCTTCACCAGCTGCTGGTAGGAAGTTGGAAAGCAAACTTGATTCTCTTTTGAGTTTAGTGACACAGTTGGCATCCAAACAGAAACCAACACCTCCATTTACATCTGTTGCACAACTGTGTGCTATATGTCCTTCCAATGACCACTATACAGATGCCTGTCCTTCTTTGCAAGACCCTATTGCTCATGATGACCCTCAACCTTATGCTACACACATCTACAATAACAGGCAGCCACAGCAGCAAAATCAGAGGCAACAACAACAGCAAGAGGCACCTGCCAAATCTTCTACTTCTTCTGAGCCTACATTGAATGAGTTGTGGGGGTAGATGGTTGCGCAGTTCACCGAGGAACAGTCTCAAGTTTCAGAGGAATCACCATTCCAGACTATTCAGCTTCCAGATGATATCAGTACCATTCACATAGGAGATGGGGAGTAGAGTCATGAGCTTACTATTGCACCATCTACTTTCCCACCCTCCTATGTCTTCCCTCTTGCACCTGAGGATGCAGTTGATCCTTCTGATTTTATTGGTGAGATGAATCATGAATCAACATAGGTTTTCTCTAAACTTGAAATTCCACTTGCTTTGCCTGAGTTGTTTATGCATTCAAATATTTTAGCTTCTGCTGCAGATTCACATGTTAGTGATGATTTTGATATAGAAACTGTGAAAACTGAAGATGCTTTAGACTTCGGATTAAAAATCTTTCACAGTTTTCTGAAAATTTTAAATGTAGTTGTGAAGTTGGTTCTTCCTCTATTTGTGTTGAAATCAATTCTGTGATACAACCAGCTTCCAACTTTATGATTAGTGATACTAACTGTGAGTCTGATAAAAATGTTGAGGAACAGGCAGATATAAGCACCACTTTTGAGATAGGTAGACCATCTTCACCTTCCACTACTCTACCAATCTTTGTTGATGATCATGTTGTTGATAGGTATGTTATTGATGATTGTATCGTTGATAAGCATGATTTTCATTCTTCCTCTTTGCATGATGAGAAACAACTTTTACTATCACATCTGAATGTTTGTTCTCCGTGCACTGAACATGAATCTGAGCCTATTCTTGATATTGTTTCTACTTTTGAAATTGATTCATGTTCTGAGGGTATATCTGAGGTTCAGCCTGTTACACTGAGATTTGGTGTTATACCCCTGTATGTTATTTCTTTGGAACCACATTGCACTAACCATGTTGCAGGAGGTACATATGAATTTGACCAACAAGCACCCTAAATGGAAAACAAAGATGCAAGCATACGCAAAAGCTTCAATATGAATAGGCATCAATTGAACCCGCTCATCAACAATCACTTCTTCTTAGATCCAGCTCTGTAGGACATCTCCCTGCTTGATCAAATCTGGCGGCTGAAGCAGTTCCTCCTCAAGACTTCTTGGCTGAATCCGATGGTGGAAAACCTCTCCCTGAAAGTCCAAAATTGGCAGCTGCCACCGTGATCAGGGGAGTTTCTGATGGTGGACCATCCAAGCTTCATATTGGACCTCTAACAAGAGCCATGTCAAAGAAGATACAAGAAGAAGAGGGAGCACTCACTACTTTACTTCTATGGAGTATTTTCTATTAAACCTTTTCTTCTACAATAACTAAATATGTTTACTTGTTTTGTAGATCATCAAAAGGAAGAATAAGGCATCACTCACGGCTAGGACTTGCTAAACACATTTTGCACATGGAAAATACCAAGCTAGCCACATTTATGCCATTTTCCACGTGCAACAAAGGAGCTGGCCGAAACTCACATGTGGAGCACCATTTCCTTGCATTTTTCACGTGTTCAATTGATAGATTAGCTAGCACACTTCACATGTAATAAGAGTAGCTTCCCATGCACATTTCAGAACCTCTCTTCATCTATAAAAGAGAGGATTCAATCCTTTGTAAAGCAACTTGAATTTGAGTAATGAAATGCTATTGAAATCTCTGCTCAACTCTCAAGTTCACTTTTGTGCTTTGTTATCTTGCACTTCCTCTAGCTCCTTTCCCCTTAGGAAAACTCTCTGAGTTAGAATTCACCAATACACCATCACCAACCTCTCACCGACCTTCATCAAACACCTTGAATAAACTTCATCCATCATCATTGCTTCATTCATCCGCTGCCAGATCTGCTTCCGTGAAGTTTCTCCAAGCACGAATTCAATGGAGGCTTCTATCATTTGGTATTCAGAGCACACCGTTCCGTCCCACGCTTCAAGAGATAAGCGTCTCTTTTCCATTTCTCTGTTTTCCGTCTTGTGCAGTTCATATTGTCACTATTTCACCCAATTTTTTTTTTCTGATTCATTGTGTTTGAGTGGATCTTGATTCGTTCACTTGTTCTTTAGTGTGTTTTCTACATTTTAATCAGTGCATCTCATGTGTTTCCAGTCTATTCAGCTTTTAAATTCAGATTTCCAGTTTGTTCATGGTCATGTGCTATGTTGAAGCAGTTTTTAATTTGGGTAGCGATATGTTGACAACAGTTTGTTGACAACAGTTTGTTGCCAACAATTTGCCAACGCCAGTTGTCACCGTTTGATTGGTTCTTGAATTTGAATTATTTTTAATTAGAAAATGGATTTGAAAAAGGCAGTTTGTGTTATTCCGAAACTGCCCATCCTCATTTTTATCAGGTTTTGTAAATGGCAGCGCCTTTTTTCTCTGCATTTGCGATTTCAACACTCTCTCGAAATTTGAGGTTCTAAATTTGTAGAGAAATCTGTCTTCATTTTTGTTTTTCGTTCTCAGAGGCAAAGGTTTCCAAGTGTTCTCTGTGTGTGCATTTTAGGTTTTCGTTCTCGCAGGCAAAGGTTTGGAAGCTCTATCTTTCTCTCCGTTTGAGGTTTTTTTTTTGTTCGAAGCGGTCTTTCCATCCATTGGAGATTAGTTCTGTTGTGAAGGTATTGTATTGACGGTGTTAACTTTGTTGTAGGTGTCGAAGTGGCTAGGGGTTTCGTTCGTGGTTGGGTTGGACATTTGAGTTTGAGGAGGTTATTCGGTTTGTATTTCGTTGACATTTGTTAGCTCTTTGTAGCCATGGCTTGTTCCCTTGACATTGACTCTTCGAACAAGGTGCAAAAATTATCGTTGTTGTTTATTGTTATTTAGGTTATGAGTTATGGTTTTGATGGACGTGATTTTGGTTTTGTTTGCTTTTGATTTTGGGTTAGGTATTTTGGTTTTGAACTATGACTATATGACCATTTGCTGTTAAAATTTTTGATGAACCAAATTGTTTGTACAGTTCTGAAAGTTGTGTTTTTTGACTTATGATTGGAGAAAAGTTAAATTAAATATGTATACTTTTGCAGTTATATGTTCATCACTCTATGAAAACAAAGTTTGTTGCTGGTTTAAATGAGATTTTGACTGAGGAACAGAAGTTTATTGTTTCGGAGACTCCATTTTCATGGTTTTTACAACTGCCGGATACCCTTAGAATTGGTAGGAATCTTTTGGGCGATCTACTGACTAAATGGGTTGATGAGAGGAGTGCTTTTTTATTTGGTAAAAAATATGTTGAATTTAAGGAAGTGGATGTAACATTAAGCTTAGGGTTGTCCTTGGTTGGTGACAAGATTAATTTGAATGAACGACAACTTTTAGAAAGTAATTGTCAGAAGTACTTTGATACAGAAAACCAAAAAGGAAAATATGAATTGGCCAAAATATATGATTTTGTTTTGAAAGAGCACCAAAAATTGCCTGCTTTAGATGTTTGCAGGCTGTATATTTTTGTTGGAATACATGAGGTATTGTTACCTAGTCATAGGAGAACAATATTTCCAATATTATTTGAAATTGTTGATAGAGTAAACGAATTGGGAACTTTTTGTTGGGCTCGTATAGTATACCATTATCTAGTCAGGAGTTTCTGCAAACAGAACTTATCTTGGAATAGTGGAAAAGGTGCAACTAATGTCTATGTTGATGGTTGCGAGTACGTGTTCCAGGTAATTTTTTGTCATTCATTATTTCTTTGGAGTGAATTTAAATTAGTATTTATGACCTATATGTTTTATTTCAGGTGTGGTTTTGTGACCGTTTCATTCTTTCAAATGCATTTGTACATAAATACCCTAGAATATTACATTGGATGACAGTAAGTGTAGGTGACAAGTTTATAAAAGATGCAATGGAGACAGGTTTGGTATGTAGTTGATTTTGTTGTTCATGTTGTTTGAGTGAATAGCTGTATTATAAGGTTATTTTGTGTTATTTGTAGATGCTTGATGACTACGGTGCAACAAGGAAAGAAATGGGTGAGTCATCTGTTAAAGCATCACTACATCAAAGTGGACAAGATACGAAGAAAGGCGTAAGGTTAAATAAAATGGAAAACGAAAAAGTGTTAGCTAATCTAGAACAAGTTTTAGAGGAACAAGATGGTGTAATTGAACAACTTGAAAAGGAGTTGTATGCATTGAAGGCAGACCTGGTTGAAGACAAAAAAAAAGATGAATCTGGTTATGTAACTCCTACTAAGGAAAATGATTTCAACAATGATTTTCCATGTGCGGGAGGAATTTACAACCATGGAAGTGTTAACAAGGGAGGACAACGTCGAAAGCGATACAAAAGCAAAGCTTGTAGAACTCCCTATACTGGATATAGTCCCAATTTTGGAGACAATTAATTTTGTATTGTATTAATAGTGTAGTATTTCGTACTTCTAAACTTATGGATAGCTGAAATGTGATGAAATTATTGTGATTGTTACTAAAGTTATTGTTTATTGGGAATTTTTGTTCAATGTGCATTCAGTGTGTTATGTGGTTATGTTATTGAATATGTTTCCACTATTTAAGTTTTAACAAGGACTCTGTAATCGCTTACAAGGACACTGTAAGAGATTACAAGTTCAATTTAAAATGATTGAACCAATACCTCTTCATGGCTCCCTGCGAATTAGAAAAGGAGTCCCTGACATTGCATACTGCAGTGTTTTTTTCAGAATGACCTACTCCTGGTTCACCCAGAAAGGCATGGTTTGGAGGTGTGCGTAAGTGGGTAAACATTTGAATGATTTTCAAAGAGGACCAAGTAAAGGTTCTGGGTTTGTAGGGCAGTTTGATCCACCTATAGTATTGTGTAATCCATTACAGTGCGGCTGTAATCGCTTACCAGGAAATGTGTACCAAAACCTCAAGGTGGCTCCCTGGTCCTCCGTGAGTGGGCTCCCCAGAGTGTGGTTTTTGAATAGTTGGTAAGAACCTAAGTTATGAAATTCATTTCAGTGGTTGTTTTAGGGGTCAAAGTCAATGTTGTGGGTTTGTAAGGCACTTTCATCCACCTATGTGAGTATGTAAGCGATTACAGTGAGGCTGTAATCGCTTACCAGGGAATGTGTACCAAAACCTCAAGCTGGCTCCCTGGTCCTTCCTGAGATGGCTCCCCAGAGTGTGGTGTTTGATAAGTTAGTCACAACCTAAGTTATGAAATTCATTTCAGTGGTTGTTTTACGGGTCAAAGTCAATGTTGTGGGTTTCTAAGGCACTTCCGTCCACCTATGTGAGTATGTAATCGATTACAGTAAGGCTGTAATCGCTTACCAAGAAATGTGTACCAAAACCTCAAGGTGGCTCCCTAGTCCTTCCTGAGTTGGCTCCCCAGAGTGTGGTGTTTGATAAGTTGGTCACAACCTAAGTTATGAAATTCATTTCAATGGTTGTTTTACGGGTCAAAGTCAATGTTGTGGGTTTCTAAGGCACTTCCATCCACCTATGTGAGTATGTAAGCGATTACAGTGAGGTTGTAATCGCTTACCAGGAAATGTGTACCAAAACCTCAAGGTGGCTCCCTGGTCCTCCCTGAGATGGCTCCCCAAAGTGTGGTGTTTGATAAGTTCGTCACAACCTAAGTTTTGAAATTCATTTCAGTGGTTTTTTTAGAGGTCAAAGTCAATGTTGTTGGTTTCTAAGGCACTTCCAGCCACCTATGTGAGTATGTAAGCAATTACATTGAGGCTGTAATCGCTTACCAGGGAATGTGTACCAAAACCTCAAGGTGGCTCCATGGTCCTCCCTGAATGGGCTCCCCAAAGTGTGGTTTTTGAATAGTTGGTAAGAACCTAAGTTATGAAATTCATTTCAATGGTTGTTTTAGGTGTCAAAGTCAATGTCCTTGGTTTCTTAGGCACTTCCATCCACCTATGTGAGTATGTAAGCGATTACAGTGAGGCTGTAATCGCTTACCAGGGAATGTATACCAAAACCTCAAGTTGGCTCCCTGGTCCTCCCTCAGTTGGCTCCCCAGAGTGTGGTTTTTGATAAGTTGGTCAGAACCTAAGTTATGAAATTCATTTCAATGGTTGTTTTAGGGGTCAAAGTCAATGTTGTGGGTTTCTAAGGCACTTCCATCCACCTATGTGAGTATGTAAGCGATTACAGTGAGGCTGTAATCGCTTACCAGGAAATGTGTACCAAAACCTCAAGGTGGCTCCCTGGTCCTCCCTGAGACGGCTCCCCAAAGTGTGGTGTTTGATAAGTTCGTCACAACCTAAGTTTTGAAATTCATTTCAGTGGTTTTTTTAGAGGTCAAAGTCAATGTTGTGGGTTTCTAAGGCACTTCCAGCCACCTATGTGAGTATGTAAGCAATTACATTGAGGCTGTAATCGCTTACCAGGGAATGTGTACCAAAACCTCAAGGTGGCTCCCTGGTCCTCCCTGAGTGGGCTCCCCAGAGTGTGGTTTTTGAATAGTTGGTAAGAACCAAAGTTATGAAATTCATTTCAATGGTTGTTTTAGGGGTCAAAGTCAATGTCCTTGGTTTCTTAGGCACTTCCACCCACCTATTTGAGTATGTAAGCGATTACATTGAGGCTGTAATCGCTTACCAGGGAATGTGTACCAAAACGTCAAGGTGGCTCCCTGGTCCTCCCTGAGATGGCTCCCCAGAGTGTGGTGTTTGATAAGTTCGTCACAACCTAAGTTCGTCACACCGTAAGCGATTACAGGCGCATTTTTCAGACAGTGTCCCAAACCTCTTCAGGGCTCCCTACAAATTACAAAGGGACTCCCTGACATTGCATACTGCAGTGTTTTTCATAATTTTTTGTACTGCTTAACCCAGATTGCGTATTCGTTATCACAATGATTTGAGAAGTAAATGGAACGCATTAAATGAGAACAATAATAACATCCACATTCATTAATATATAAACTTAATAAAAGTATCCAAAGGCAACAACAAGTTTTGAAATGAAAAGTTGCATAACACCCAACAATGACATATAATCTAAGAAGCTCTATGTTTATCAAATTCGTTGCGGAAGGATGTAAGTTGTTCCTCCACTATTCCAACTCGACCTTCAATTGTGTCCAACCTATCACCTAGGAACATGCGGAGATCTTGTATTTGTGTGATAACTTCACTGAGTATGGGAGAAGAGGATTGATGTGTAGTTGGAGAGGGGTCTCTTTCTTCGTGTTCTTCATTACCAACGTCTGGGTCTTGAATTCCAAGCTGTGATTCTTCATTATCTTCTTCACTAGAGTTCAAACAACGATTACGGATTTTTTTGCCGGAGTAGAGAAAGAGAGATAGCCTTCGTCGAGACACCCAGAGTGAAATGAGCAGAGGTTTGGTAGGCGCGAGAACCCAATTGTATTTCACATATTCAGTTCCAGAAATACCCTTCCTACAACCATTTTTGTTTTTAAAAAATTAACTAAAACGAACCTATCAGAGCACGCCACCTGTAGTTGGCAAATGGTTGGCAAAAACCCGTTGTCAAACAACATTTTCCTTTTAATTTGTCAGTGTTTTCCATTCAGCAAATGTGTTTTCGTTTTGAGTAAATCCAGTGCAGTGATAACTCTTCATTGATCATAAAAAGCATCAAGACATTGTCTAGCTTTGATCACATGAGCTTAAGCATTGTAGGAAACAGTCAATTCTGCTGGTTTTTCTAAAATCTGCATCACTTTTTTTTTTTGCGTCAAATCTGGAACCAAATTCGATTTTCTGTTCTGTCCAGATCTGTGGTGTTTAAAGTTTGCTGCAAGTTTATTTCATGATTCTAAACATGTTTCAAGTTTACACAATCCATTTTCATCACTGAATCACGAAAAGTTGATGTTAGTTGCTGGATTTCCAGTTTTTCAGCAAATTTCACCGTTACATCTGGTTTAAGCTGTTAAAATCCAGATCTATTGATTTTGAGGTTGTGTACAAGTTTGATTTAGAGATCTGAATCAATTTAACATGTTTACAACTACAATAACTTGTATAATTCAGATTGAATGCTTGAGTTGTGAGCAATTGCATTTAAGCAGCAAATTCTGTTTTGTTTTCTGGTCAAGAAGCTTTGCACCGTGCTTCTGTTTTCACATCCAGTAGGACATTTTAAATTCTGCTAGCTTAACTTCTGAGGCTAGATCTAGTTGGTAGGACTTTCTATACATGTTTTTTATTCCATCCAGCATTGATTCTATAGCATTTTTTTGTTTCAATTCTGTTGCTGTTTTGTCAAATTTTGCTGAATTATCACAACTATCATAGTGATTTTGTGCATTTGATTGTTTCTGTGCATATTAGCTGTTTGAACATGTTTCTTTGAACATTTAAAACTTGTTTGAACTGTCCAATTGCTCTTTTCACAGCCTGGATAACAATTCACATTTTAAACCATGATTTTTGCTTTAAATATGCAAGTGTGTACCTCATTTCGAGATCCTTACTGTTTTGGATCACTGTCATTGCTTTTGGAGTCATTTTTATGGAAGTGAAACTGGTTTAGTACTGTCAATATGGTAAATTTTGAGTCCAATTGAGAATTCCCTGCTGTCTCACCACATTTTACTTCTTTTTGGTTAGTGCACTTGTCATATTTTACAGCAGTCAATTTCCTTGTTGTCTATGTGTTTGTACACATCCATTATGATGATATAAAGTTGCTTGAGGTGTCATTGCACCATTTCCTTCCCTGCCATTGAAATTCACCATTGCGGTACTCTTGTTTCAGCCTCTGTTATATTTTGTCCAGCCATCAAAACTCAATTCTAGATTGGCAAAAGCTGGTTTTAATCAAGGAAACATCAAGAAAAAGCAAAAGAAGTATAAAACATCACGAAAAAGCATAAGAAAACCAAGCAATCCAATTTTGACCATCCAAACCAAAAATACCAAAAATTCTGCACTTCATTGAGGACTTTTATCAAACAGTTTTAAATTTTCATCAAACACCTGCATTGCACAGATTTCCATTAATGTTTTGAGTCTTTCTTGCTTTTATAATCTGTTCTAGACCCTATCATAGGTTCCTTTTGAGTGCTAGCTTTCATTTCAGCCCTTATATCACTTGATTTCATCATTTTTTTGACCTCCATTTGGTGCCACAAAGTGTGTTACCCGAAAATACAATCTGGTGCAGTGCATAATTGTTTTTTTTTTTGCTGTGATGGGTTTGGTGTTTGGCAGGGTACTGTCACGTTTTGGTGAGGCTTTCTAGCATCCAGTTTGCTTCTCAAAAAGGGGTAGCCTATTAAGGAGTGGAAGGCTTGCTAACAAGGCAACAATTGTGGACATTGGGAGTAATTGTTGCTGCTCTTCCAGCTATACCTGCAGCAATAAAACAGTGTCAGACCAAGCATATTCAGCAACTCTTTACAGCCACACTTGGCTTTACTCCTTGATTGCTACATTTCATTTTAGCTTTCATATTGTATCACGGAACCTTTGAGTATTACATTTCATTCTTTTTGAAACTGAAAGTAACTTGGGAAAATGCTTTTCAAGCAATTCCAAGTCTACTAAGCAACATTGTAATAGTTAGATCCCACCACTTAGAGTGAAAGTGTGTCAAGGGGCTCCAAGTGTCACTTGCACTTTCACTTAGGGTCGTGTCTCATTCCTTCTTTTCATTTGCATTCTTTCTTTACCTTTTGCTTGTTGTTATTTTTGTTTTACGTCTCCGTGATATCTAGGTGCGCTATCATATAGATAAACCTTCATTTGGTTTATAGGAGCATCTCATAGTGCATTCAAAAAGTTTTGAAAGACTTCTCTAGTGAAACTTGGGTAAGAAACGTCAGAAGAAACTCTGGCTAAGGAAGGACAAGGTTTCTAAGCCTGTCCATTGTGACTCACCTCTCCTTCCTGGGAGCTATTCAGTTTCTTCACCTCTAGAATCTCTTTAGAAGTCATTCACCAAAAACACACAAAACAAGTTTTTGAAAAGTTTTTGACTCAATACTTGTGAAAGTCTTTCAAACTCTTAAGAAAACATTTCCACGCTTTCACAAGCATGAGTCACTTTAGTGTACAAGGCACCATGCATCATGATCAAGAAAACAATGAGTTGAGAGAGGAACTTAATAGGACCAAGGCTGAGTTACATGAACTTAGACAAATGGTAGCCAACCTTACTTTCAATCAAAGAGGGCACAACCAACCGGATCACTCTCATAGGCAAAACCATGACCATGATGAACATTCCCAACATAGTGATCACCATAGTTATCATCGATATGATCACTTCCAACCCCCCCCCCCTAGGAGGCGCCATAATCATAGGGAACATCATGTGGAACCCAAGCTTGACCTACCCCCTTTTATGGAAGAGACAATGTTGAAGAGTACTTTGAATGGGAAATGAAGGTGGAACAAATTTTTGAGTGTTACCACATAGATGATAGGAGGAGAGTGACCCTAGCCACCTTGACCTTTCAAGGTGCAGCCCTTTATTGGTGGACCTCTATCATTAGAGATCAAAAGATGAATGGTGACTATACTATCCAATATTTGAATGAATTAAAGGCAGCCTTACATAGAAGGCATGTTCCAGCCTATTATGACAGGGAAGTCATGGACAAGCTCCATCGACTCCAACAAAGACACATGAGTGTTGAGGAATATAGACAAAAGTTAGAATTACTCATGTTGAGAGCTGGAATCAAAGAGGAAGAAAGATTCACCATAGCTAGGTTCCAAAGTGGTCTTAACTATGATATTCGGGATAAGGTAGAACTATTACCTTACTTAGACCTTAATGATTTTGTTCAACTATGTGTGAGAGTAGAAGAGCAAAATAGAAGAAAAGCATCCACAAAAAGAAATTACCCTACTACATCCACATATAGGAGAGATCCTAAGAGGGAGGGCAGTTTTCAAAGATATGAGGAAACAAGAGAGCAAGACCGAGAAAGACCACAAGAAAAGCTCAAAGGCAAAGATAGAGAATTCAAAAGAGAAAAAGAAGGCTTTAAGGGAAAAGAACAAAAGCATTCGAGAGAGACACCTAGGGATACCAAGGGTAGAGAGACTAGATGTTTCAAATGTGGAGACAAAGGACATTATTCAATTAGGTGTCGCTTCAAAAAGTCCACCTATATCCTTGAGCATGAAAGTAATAGTGAGGTGTCATCCTCCAGTGCGTCTGAGTTATCCTCATCTGAAGAGGAACATGAAGCTCCACCTTGTGATTGAGATCTTCTCATGGTTAGGAGACTTCAAGAAGCAAAGCATGTTGAGTTAGAACAAACTCAACGAGAAAACCTATTCCACACACGCTGCAAAGTTCTTGATAAAACTTGTTCTATGATTGTGGATAGTGGTTCTTGTTGTAATTGTTGTAGCTGTAGAATTGTGGAAAAGCTAGGCTTAACTCCTACTCCTCATCCTAACCCTTACAAACTTCAATGGATAAAAGAGGATGAAGGAATAGTTGTTAAGGAACAAGTAAGTGTACCCATTTCCATAGGCAAGTATGAAGATCATATTATTTGTGATATAGTTCCAATGGAAGCGGGCCACATTTTACTTGGGCGACCTTGGCAATTTGACAAGCAAGCTTTGCATGATGGAGTCACCAACAAGATCACCATTCAATACAAAGGTAAAAAGATTATCTTAAGCCCTCTTACACCATCCCAAGTGCGAGAGGATCAAATAATACTTAAGAAGAAATTGGATGGTGAGAAAAAGCTTCACAACAACAAAGTTTCCAAAGAGAAAAAGTTGAGTTTGGTGGAAAGTGCCTTAACCAATGAAGTTGTTCCAACAAAAACTTCTAAAAATATTTTACTTGGACAACCTCACTTTCTTCTCTATTGCAAGGAGGCACTTCTTTCCATAAATCATCAACTTGACTCTCATCCAAAGGGGTTACAAAAGCTTTTAAAAAAATTCGATGATTTATTTCCTAAAGAGGTTCCATGTGGTTTACCACCTCTTCGGGGAATTGAACATCAAATTGATTTGATTCCTGGAGCCAACCTTCCCAATAGGCCAGCTTATAGGACTAACCCCATAGAAACCAAAGAGATAGAGAAGCAGGTTAATGATTTATTGCAAAAAGGGTGGATACAGAAAAGCCTTAGCCCTTGTCCGGTGCCAGTGTTGTTAGTCCCTAAGAAAGATGGTTCTTGGCGAATGTGTACAGATTGTAGGGCTATTAACAACATTACAGTCAAATATAGGCACCCTATTGCTAGATTGGATGATATGTTAGATGAATTACATGGAGCAAACATGTTTACCAAGATTGATCTTAAAAGTGGGTATCATCAGATAAGAATTAAAGAAGGAGAGGAGTGGAAAACCGCTTTTAAGACCAAATTTGGCCTTTATGAATGGTTAGTCATGCCTTTTGGCTTGACCAATGCTCCTAGTACCTTCATGCGCCTAATGAATCATGTCCTTCAGGAATACATAGGCCGCTTTGTTGTAGTCTACTTTGATGACATCCTCATCTATAGCAAAGGTCTTAAAGAACATCTTCATCATGTACGAAAAGTCTTGATTTTACTTAGACAACATCATCTATTTGCCAACTTTGACAAATGTACATTTTGTCAAGAGAGTGTTATTTTTCTAGGCTTCAAAGTTGGAAAAGAAGGTGTACATGTTGATCCTAGTAAAATCAAAGCTATCCAAGAATGGCCTATCCTGACAACAGTGGGAGAAGTAAGAAGTTTTCTAGGTCTAGCAGGTTTCTATAGACGTTTTGTAGAAAATTTCTCTACTATTGCTGCTCCCCTCAATGAACTTTTAAAGAAGGATGTACTATTCAAATGGGAAGCAAAACAAAGTCTATCCTTTGAGACCTTAAAACATAAGTTGACACATGCACCCATTCTACATTTACCTGATTTTTCCAAAGCTTTTCAAATAGAATGTGATGCTTCAGGGGTAGGAATAGGAGCTGTTCTTATACAAGAAGGTCACCCCATAGCTTATTTCAGTGAAAAACTTAGGAGACCTACATTGAACTATCCTACCTATGATAAAGAACTTTATGCCCTTATTAGAGCATTGAAAACTTGGGAGCATTACTTGGTATCTAGAGAATTTATTATCAATACTGACCATGAATCTCTCAAGTATATAAAAGGGCAAGGGAAGTTGAACAAAAGACATGCCAAGTGGATCGAATACCTCGAACAGTTTTCATATGTCATCAAACATAAGAAGGGGAGTACTAATGTTGTTGCAGATGCTTTATCTAGACGACATGCATTATTAGTAACTCTAGGGTCACAAATATTAGGTTTTGATGACATCAAACAACTTTATGAGACTGACCCTTCATTTGCATCCACTTATCCATCTTGCCTTAAGAAGCCCTTCGAAGGATTCTATATTTCTGAGGGGTATCTTTATAACAAAGGGAAAATATGTATACCCCAAGGATCCATTCGAAAGCTTCTTATTAAAGAAAGTCATGGAGGAGGACTCATGGGCCATCATGGAGTTCATAAAACTCTACACATTTTAAAAAGCAAATTTTATTGGCCACATATGAGAGTAAATGTCCAAAAGCATTGTTCTAGTTGCATAACTTGTTTACAAGCTAAATCTAAAGTCATGCCTCATGGACTCTACCTTCCTCTTCCAATAGCTAGCGCCCCTTGGGAGGACATTAGTATGGACTTCGTCCTCGGTCTACCAAGAACTCAAAAGGGGCTTGATTCGATCTTTGTGGTGGTTGATAGATTTAGTAAAATGGCTCATTTCATACCTTGCCACAATGTCGATGATGCTAGCTATATAGCACAACTCTTCTTTAAAGAAGTAGTCAAATTACATGGCTTACCCAAGACTATAGTATCTGATAGAGATGTTAAGTTCCTTAGCTATTTTTGGAAAACACTCTGGGCTAAGCTAGGAACTAAACTACTATTTTCTACTACATGTCACCCTCAAACTGATGGGCAAACAGAAGTAGTAAATAGATCTCTATCTACTCTTTTAAGGGTAATGTTAAGAGGTAATATAAAGAATTGGGATGATCATCTACCTCACATAGAATTTGCTTATAATAGAGTAGTTCACAAACTACTAATTTTTCTCCTTTTGAGGTTGTCTATGGTTTTAACCCTTTGACACCTCTTGATTTACTACCTCTTCCAGATTCATCTTCTTTTCTTCATAAAGAAGGTATATCTAAAGCAGAGTTTGTCAAGAAGTTGCATGAAAAGGTTAAAACACAAATTGAAAAACAAACTCAAAAATATGCTGAATACAACAATAAAGGGAGAAAACAAGTTATTCTTAAAGAAGGAGACTTAGTTTGGCTTCACTTGAAAAAGGATAGATTTCCCTCTCAACATCAATCTAAACTAAGTCCCAGGGGTGATGGTCCTTTCCAAGTGGTCAAGAAAATAAATGACAATGCATATTAGATAGACCTTCCTGATAGTTATGGTGTCAGTCCTACTTTTAACATTTGTGACTTGATTCCTTTCACAGGAAATGCCCAACAGGACTCAGTAGATCTGAGGACAGATCTTTTTCAAGAGGGAGGGACTGATGGTGGACCATCCAAGCTTCATATTGGAACTCTAACAAGATCCATGTCAAAGAAGATACAAGAAGAAGAGGGAGCACTCACTACTTTACTTCTATGGAGTATTTTCTATTAAACCTTTTCTTCTTCAATAACTAAATATGTTTACTTGTTTTGTAGATCATCAAAAGGAAGAATAAGGCATCACTCACGGCTAGGACTTTCTACACACATTTTGCACATGGAAAATACCAAGCTAGCCACATTTATGCCATTTTCCACGTGCAACAAAGGAGTTGGCCGAAACTCACATGTGGAGCACCATTTCCTTGCATTTTTCACGTGTTCAATTGATAGATTAGCTAGCACACTTCACGTGTAATAAGAGTAGCTTCCCATGCACATTTCAGAACCTCTCTTCATCTATAAAAGAGAGGATTCAATCCTTTGTAAAGCAACTTGAATTTGAGTAATGAAATGTTGTTGAAATCTCTGCTCAACTCTCAAGTTCACCTTTGTGCTTTGTTATCTTGCACTTCCTCTAACTCCTTTCCCCTTAGGAAAGCTCTCTGAGTTAGAATTCACCAATACACCATCATCAACCTCTCACAGACCTTCATCAAACACCTTGAATACACTTCATCCATCATCATTGCTTCATTCATCCGCTGCCAGATCTGCTTCCGTGAAGTTTCTCCAAGCACGAATTCAATGGAGGCTTCTATCAGTTTCCTTTTCCCTTCTACCCCCTTTCCCGCTTTTATTGCACTTGTCCATGATTTGTTGATTGCACATTGTGTAGTTTAAGTGCGGTCTATTGGGGGAGATTTTGATTTTTCGTTGTTAGTTTATGTTTTTTTGCGTTAAATTTTTTGTTTTCTAGGTAGTTTTTGTTGTGTCTTGTGTACAGTTTTGCATGTTTCTCTTGATTTCTGGACTTTGTTTAGGTTGTCATTTTTTCCTTCACTTCATTGATACTCTGATTGGTTTAAAATCCTTGCTTTTCTCTGCTTGGAATATGATTATGATGTTTGACAGAGTTGATTTGATTGTGACAGAAATTACCCTGTGTGAGATTTGAGCCATTTGATATTCTTTCTTATGTGTGATATGTCTCTTGATTGCTTGCACATATGCCTTGGCTTGACTCTTGTTGATGATTCTTGATTGATATGCATGTTTGGAAGTGATAAAGGCAGTTTTGTTGTTGAGCCTCTCTAGCCAGATGAGCCTACCTTGTTTTAATCCCTTGATAACCTCTTTTGAGCCTATAGTTTCCCCATTTCTTTGTTTTGAAGCTCATATACTAGCCCTATGTGAAAAACGATGATTACGTTAACCTTAGGGAATTTTGGAGCTTTGGAATTGTTTTGGGAATAAGTGTGGTCTCCTTGGGGATTCTGATGAATTGGCTAGTTCATTCCTCTTCTTGTTTTGTTTTTGTAATTATGTTGTATCTTGTCTCTTACAGTTGTGTTTTGAAAAGAGAGATAAGAAAAGAGACAAGATGAAAAAAAAAGGAAACAAACAGTTGTGTGAATAATGGAGTCAAGAAGAGGGTTGAATTAGAGGTTTTGGGTGTGTTTGAATGTGTTTACACTTGTTCCCCATTACTCCTCTATTCCTTTTGGTTTGTAGCTTCTTATCCATATTTATCCTCCCTTTTCCTTGGCCCCATTACATCCATAAAAGTCTTATTGGTTTGAACATGCATATTTTTTTAGTGTTGATATTAGACGCTTGCCAAGTCTATTTGTGTTTGCTTTCTTGAGTGCATTGAGTTGAAATTGTTTACCCTACACACTTGAGAGAAACACCGATAGTGTGCATCTGTGAGGTTCTATTGCTTTTGATTCACCTCTTGAGTTGTTTGATCATTTTGCCATGTCTTGAATTGCTTGGATAATTTCTGTGAGTATCTACTTTCCTTGATTCTGTATTGGATATTGTCGACTTACTTTCCTTGTCCAGATTTCTTGAGAACCGTGTAATTTTGTTTCTATCTTTGTGAGTCTTGGTTTTCTGTGTGCTGAGTCTGTGTCGTGCCTCTGATGTCCTCTGAACTATTCCCTGATTTGCGTCTTGATTTTTCCCAGGAGTGCAAAAGACTAAGAGTGGTATATTTTGATGAGTCGATATTTTATTGATTTCACTTAGTTTATTGTACCAAATTTAATAAGGGAATTGTGCTTAAATGTCCAGTATTTTCCTGTTTCTGTTAATTGTGCTTAATTTCACTCGAAATTCTAATTTTAATTAATTTGAATTATCTGAGATAATTATTTGCATTCTTGATTGCAGAGAAAATTTTTGAAATGCAGTTTGAAACATTTGAAGGGTTGTCACATAATTCAAGAATTTCCAGAAAAGAAGTGTACACAAAAAGGAGGACACTAAGAAGAATGGATAGCACACGACCCATGGGAATCAACAACGTCAAGCAGCATTCCATTTAGCATCAAGCTTCACGTGTCCAAATTTTTTTTTTGGAAGGACGTAGCTGCCTGCACATTACGGCCCAACAATATATTTGGAGCATACAGCACATGCTTGGCTTTGCATCACCGCACCAGTCACGGTTGCAGCCCATATTCCACCAGTAGCAAACTCACGGCCTGCAAAGCTGAAGCACATCCCACACGGCCCACCTTCATCACGCTCCATCAAGTTTAATTCGGCAACAACAAGCCCACATCATCTTGGACCGAGACAGCTGCATCCCAAGCACACACAGTAAATTATGGAGGTGCACCCGGCCTAGCATAAATCAACACTGCCACGTCCATAAGTTGGTCCAGCCACCACACGCATAATATATATGTGGAATTTTCAATTGGAAAGAAGCTGCTTGGAAAAATAATTCCATGGTCCATCACGGCCCATCTAGCAACTTTGGAGACACGTCCTTCATTTCCTTCATCCAACAGCACGTGAAGGAGCTCAAGCAATTAGGTTTGGAGAAGGCAGTAGCACGTCCAGTTTTGAAGTCCGACAGCTTTCAACACGGCCTAGCAGTAGGGAAGAGGGAGTCACCCTTATTTTGACACAACCGAGAGGCATTAAGTAGGCAGCAGGGCACGCAACCCCAGAGAGATTCCTAGGACAGTCGCAACCCATTACTTTGTTCTAGAAAAAAAACAAGTACAAACAGGACGAAGGAAAAAAATGTAGACATATTGGAGTTTTCATAGAATGAGGGCAACTCGGTGTCACGCTCGAGATGGCTCCAAAAGCAAGATTTTATTCATTTGGCTAGAGGATCTGTTGTCACACGCAGACAACCATCTTGGAAGAAGAAGCAGCACGGACTGCAATGAAGAGAGCTCCAAAAACGAGCGTTGTTACGGCTGAACCTTATGGAATGTTGGAAGCACCTTTTAATTGATTTTTGTTGATTCTTCATTTGCGTTTTATTTTTAATGTTGATCATTACAGAAGTTCACCTTTGCTTTGAAGATTTGATTGCAAGATGTTCGTTTATACTATTTTGTTTGTCACGCATTTTTAACTTATTGCTTGCCTTGATGGATATGCGTTGGTGCTTCCATATCACAATCAACATTTCATTGTTTCTTTTGTTAACATTGTGTTCGCTTAGTTCACTTTTATGAAAACATAATTAGCCTTCGCTTAGTTGGTTAATTGTGTTGGATTAGAGGTTTGAGTCTGCTTTATTTTGTTGATCTGTGATAGGAAGCATTATAATTAAGTTAATGACCAACCGTTTTCAGTCTGTCTTGGAAACCGTTTTTAGATCTGTGTTGCATTTTTTTTTACACCAGTGTTTTAATTTAGTTTATGCACATTCACAAAACTTTTCAACAATCCCCCCACTTCGTGTTTGACCTAATTTCTGAACCGCATTTGGTCCTTGAGAGACAACTTAGGAGTCACTTCCTAGTACTATACTGCATTCTTTATGCACATTAAATTTGCATGGGATGCAACAACCTATCATGCGCCATCTACTTTCCTACCCTCCTATGTCCCCCCTCTTGCACCTGAGGATGCAGTTACTAATTCTGATGTTATTGGTGAGATGAATCATGAATCAGCACAAGTTTTCTCTAAACTTGAAATTCCACTTGCTTTGTTTGAGCTGTTTATGCATTCAAATATTCTTGATTCTGCTGCAGATTCACATGTTAGTGTTGATTTTGATAAGAAACTGTGAAAACTGAAGATGTTTTAGACTTATAATTAAATTTTGATCTTTCACAGTTTTCTGAAAATTTTAAATGTAGTTGTGAAGTTAGTTCTTGCTCTATTTGTGTTGAGATCAATTTTGTGATACAATCAGCTTCCAACTTTATGATGGATGATACTAACTGTGAGTTTGATGAAAATTTTGAGGACCACACAGATATAAGCAACACCTTTGAGATAGGTAGACCATCTTCACCTTCCACCACTCTACCAACTTTCAGGGAAGTGAAGGAAAACATACCCAAGATTGATTCTGTTGTTGATGATCATGTTGATGTTAGGTATGTTGATGATTATATTGTTGATTAACATGCTTTTAATTCTCCCTCTCTGCATGATGAGAACCACTTTTTACTATCACATATGAATGTTTGTTCTCCTTGCACTGAACATGAATCTGAGCCTGTTGTTGATATTGTTTCTACATTTGAAATCGATTCATGTTCTGAGGGTATATTTGAGGTTCAACCTGTTGCATTGAGATTGGGTGTTATACCCCTGCATGTTATTTCTGTGGAGCCACATTGCACTAACCTTGTTGCAGGAGGTACACATGAATTTGACAAACAAGCACCCACAATGGAGAACAAAGGTGCAAGCATACACAAGAGCTTTAACATCAATAGGCACCAGCTGAACCAGCTCATCAACAATCACTGCTTCTTGGATCCAACTGTGGAGGACATCTCCCTGCTTGATCAAATTTGGAGGATGAAACAGTTCTTCCTCAACACTTCCTTGTTGGATCCTGTGGTGGAAGATATTTCTCTGCTAGTTCAAAATTGGCAACTGCCACTGTGATCAGGGGAGTTTTCTTTTCCCTTCTCCTTCTTTTCCCACTTGTATTGTACTTGTCCATGATCTGTCGACTGTTTTGATTTATGATCTTATGCTTGTGACACATTCAGGACACTGTGTAGTTTAAGTGTGGTCTATTGGGAGAGATTTCTATTTTCTTTGTTAAATTTTTTCTTGTCTACGTGTTAAATTTTTTCTTTTCTAGGTAGTTTTTATTCTGTCTTGTGTATAGTTTTGCATGTTTCTCTTTATTTCTAGACTTTGTTTAGGTTGTGGATTTTTCGTTCATTTCATTGATACTCTGATTGGCTTAAAATCCTTGCTTTTCTTTGCTTGGAAAGATGATTATGATGTTTGAGAGGTTGAACTAATTGTGACAGAATTACCCTGTGTGAGATTTGAGCCAATTGATATTCTTTCTTGTGTGTGATATGTATCTTGATTACTTGCACATATGCTTTGGCTTGACTCTTGCTGGTAATTCTTGATTGATAGCATGTTTGGAAGTGATAAAGGCAGTTTTGTTATTGAGCCTCTCTAGCCAGATGAGCCTACCTTGTTCTAATCCTTTGATAACCCCTTTTGAGCCTATACTTTCCCCATTTCTTTGTTTTGAAGATCATACACTAGCCCTAAGTGAAAAACCATGATTACCTTAACCTTAGGGAATTTTGGAGCTTTAGAAGTGTTTTGGGAACAAGTGTGGTCTCCTTGGGGATTTTGATGAGTTGGCTAGTTGGTTCCTCTTATCTATTGATTGTGTAAATATGTTCTGTACATCTTGTCTCTAAAATTTGTGTTCTAAATAGAGAGAAAATAAAAGAGATGGGATGAGAAAAAAAAACAGAGAAAAGTGAGGAAAAAAATTGTGTGAATAATGGAGTCAAGAATAGGATTGAATTAGAGGTTTTGGGTGTGATTTGATTGTGTTTACACTTGTTCCCCATTGCTCCTCTATTTCTTTTGGTTTGCAGCTTGTCATCCATAAGTTATCATCCCTTGTGTTGAGATCGTTGACAACACAAACTCTATATCAATCTAGTTTTTGATGATGACAACACATTGCTTAATAACAGTACATGTGTTACTGCATTACATGTTCTTATGTTGTACTGATTGATATATCTGCTGAACATGTTTTGATGTACTGTGGTGTATGTTCCTATGTTGATTGTGCGATATATTTGTGGAACATGCTAACATGCTTATGTGCAATGCGAACTGCTTTATCAAAAATATTTTACTGCACATTTTGGAAAGTGAAAAATCACAAGCACTTTTATAAATTTATAATTGTGTGACAAAGTTATAGTTCAGTCGAATACATCAGTAATGGATTCGACTATTCTAAATCTTTTGTACAGATTGTGAGAATCAATGCTCTGTCATGTTGTGAGTTGAAAAGAATTTCAAAGTGTTTCTACATGTGTCAGTCGACTTTGTCCAGTGTACATTCGACTGTATTAATGATCTGTTTTGGAATTTTGTTATGCTAGTGCGCTCCAACGGCTATATCTTTAAAAATTGTTAAGCATTGATGGTTTGGTCAACTGTATTAAATGTGTGTTGATTTTGGTTGACTGAGAGCCTCTATGTTGACTGTCTGCTATAACTGTAATAATACAGTCGACTGAATTAGTAGGCTACTCGACTGAGAAACATTCTGACTGACAGAAAACTATAAATTGGTTGAACACAAATTGTTCAGAGACTTTTGACGCTCTAACATTTTCATTTCTTCTTTCAGATTGAATTCTCTATTAACAGCTCCAAGAATTATTCAAGAAGACGGTGGTGATCTTTCTTGAGAGAGATTCAAAGGGAGAGAGCTTGCACGCTATTGTGTGATCAGAAACTGCACAAAGAAGGTTCTTCCTGATTGATCATTGAAGGCTTGGCATCCTGTGAAGACTGCTACAATCTGTGAAGGCTCTTGGCATCTTGTGAAGAGTGCTGGAATTGAACTTGTTATGATACAAGGGTTACACGTTGATAATTGTTCGACGTGGGTTCAGATTGCAAAAGAGGGGATTCTTGCTACAAGTCTGGATTTGTTTACTGCAGCTATATTTTGGTTTTAGGTTAGAGAGGAGATTTATATTTTTGACGTGTGGTCTTCTATAAATTCCTTGTTGTAAAAACTGCAACCAATATAGTGTCTTTGCTTCCTGGGTTGGAAGGGACACTGGATGTAGGCATTGTTGGCCGAACCAGTATAAAAACCAGTGTTTGATTTTCTCTATCCTTGTACTCTTTATTTCCAGTCGACTTTATCTTTTACGCAGTCAACTATGTTTTTCCGCTACATATAAATTTTCATTACTTGCATTTCAAGAAAGATCAAAAAGCTTTTTACTTTTGATAAAAGATTGCGAAAAGATTTTGTTTTTGAAACATCACCAATTCACCCCCCCCCCCCGGTGTAAAAATGAAGCCTACCTGTTTTCCAATAATTGGCACCAGAGCTAGTTTTCATAAGATATTTGAAAATTTAGTCAACTCTGTTTTTATCTCATTCGACTATAAAACCTAGGGATGGCTTCCTGTTTTCAAACTTTTGGTGAAGGCGCTTCAACAAACAGACCACCTCTGTTTGCTGGTGAAAATAATCCTTTTTGGAAAATCAGAATGCAAATCTCTCTTCAATCGCAAGATAAAGGAATATTATATGCCACTTTGAATGGTCCATTTGTGCCTACAAAAACTGTTGAAGAGAAAACTGTTTTGAAACCTTTTACTGAGTGGACTGTGATGAAATTAGAAAAGCTCAGTATGATGTTAAATCTAGAAATATAATTTCCTCTACACTGACAATTGATGAATTTTTCAGGATATCTCAATGCAAATCTGCAAAGGAAAGGTGGGATGTCTTAAAGGTAACTCATGAAGGCACGGATGAAGTCAAGAGAGCTAGAAAGAACTCCCTGATACAAGAGTATGAATTGTTCATAATGAAGGCTGGAGAAAACATCTATGATGTGCAGAAACGATTCACTCATATTGTAAATCATCTAATGGCTCTCGATAAGGTGTTTCATAAGGAGGAGATCAACATCAAGATTCTGAAAAGTCTGAACAGGAGTTGGCAACAAAAAGTCACAGCAATCTATGAATCCAAGGATCTTACAACGATGAACATGGCTACCTTGTTTGGCAAGCTACGCGAACATGAGTTGGAACTTGGTAGATTAAAGGATGAAGAGGAGATTGAAGAAAAGAAGTCCATTGCTCTAAAAGCCTCAAGCAAGAACATCTCAGAAACAGACTTGGACGAAAAAGAATTGATGACCTTGATGGTAAGAAAGTTTAGTCGACTTATGCAAAATTATAGTCAATTGTCTAACCATGCAGGTCAAAGCAAAAAGTAGAGCTTCAGTACAAGCACTGTCCAGTGCTATAAATGTGGAAAGGAAGGTGACATCAAGCCTGATTGTCCTAACTTACAGACAAATCAAATGAACCAGTGGAAGTAGAGTATGATCTGCTACAAGATTCTTTTAAAGAGCTACATGTTGAAGCAATGTGACTGTAATACAAGGTAAATCGACTGAGCTTTGAAAGAAGAGACTTTGAGAAACAACCTTGTTGCAGAAAATGAGAAATTGGAAAAAAAGTTAAATGAAGCTTTCTTATCTGCTAAGAATGTTGAAATTAATATTGTTACAGTAGAAAAAGTTTGTGAAAATTGTCCTACTCATATTGAAAAGATAAGTTACTTGACTAGCACGCTAGCTAAGTTTACTCAAGGTAGAGAGAATTTAGATGTTGTTTTAAAATCATCTGGCAGAGCTATTAATAAACAAGGAATTGGTTACAAAGCTCAATCTAACAGAACCAATGCTAGGAAATTTACTGATTTCAGTAAACCAGCTAGAAATGCATGTTTCTATTGTAATTGTGTTGGTCAGAAAATCCGTTTTTGCTGATTGTGCTTAATTTGATAAAAAATTCTTATATTAATTAATTTGAATATTCTGAGCTAATTATTTGCATTATTATTTGTAGAGAAAATTTAGGAGTTACATTTTGGGACTTTAGGAAGGATGCCAATTAATGCAAGACTCTCCATAAAAGAAAGGTGCACAAGAAAGAGGGCATTATAGTCATTTTAACGTTTTGGGCTTATGAAAAAGGTGTGCTTCAATTGAAAAGGGGGTGATGTCTAGCAAAAAGCATGGTGTCACGACCAAGCATTTAATTTTGCATTTCAATATAAGGTGGAAGAAAATGATGCACAAGGTCCAACATGGTGCTTTAGGAAAGGGTGAATACGTTGTTAGCTAGCTGCCACCCTAGGAGATGAGGAAACTCCAAAAATAATATTTCAAGAGAAAAGGTGCATTTGTGATTAGGAGCAGATAGTGCTGAATAATTTTGGACTTTGTAGTTCCACGCTGATCCAGCAAGAAACACGTTGCAAACAATAGCTGGACCAATAGAGAAAGCTACTCCAACACGTGAGGGTGACACCCAGCATCTTGGGTTTGGAGATCCACCACGTTCACACGTCCAAAGTCCAACAAAATCCTGCAGCATTTGAAGGAAGTCTCGGCCAGAAATTTGAAGATGGCAACAAGGATGGGTGTAGCGGGAAGTAAAAGCAAGGGGCCATATGGCAATTAAATTTGGAGGTCCAACGTCCACATCCAGCAGCTGGGGGAATAGGTAAATCATCCTTATTTAAGAGCATGAGCCGACACGCACCAGAGCAGCGTTACCGAGAGAATACACACTGCAATGCACAGGATTTTTCTTCTGAATTTCAACATGGACAGTGATGTCCAGTAGAGTTTATGTTTATCTCCTTTCTTGTAGAAGTTGTAGCCGACACACTCAAGTGCTTTGCTTTAAACATTTTTTTTATTGGAAGGATTGGAAGACATTTAGTTTTTAGCTGTTGCGTTTTTATGCTAGTTATTTAATTTTTCTTTTGATTGGAATGTGCACACACGGTCATTCAAGGGATTGTTATGTCGAGGAGGTTATGTGTTTTATTAGCTTAAGTATAGTAATTGTGCATTTAAATTAATGAGGAATGTAATTATTAGGCAAACTTTGTTTCTTTTATTTCAACTGCAATGTGCATTTAAATTCTAATTCAGCAATTTAATTTCAAGTTTCACTGCATTTTAATTTCCCCCCATGATTGCACATCTTGTTTTAGGACCGTTAAATTTACTGTTTTCGTTTGCTATGTTGTTTGTTATGTTCGATTTTGATAATTTAATTGTGATGTTAGCTTAGGTTAGTCGGTTTGGTCATTAGCAATATTATGTTGTTTCCTTGAGATTTCTTAGACTGTTCTTGTGTTTATTCTGCTCGGCCTGACATTCTATGAAATCTGACTGTGTTCTTGCAATGGGTATACACTTAGTTGCTCGATTGGTGGTTGTATCTTCGCTTAGTTGATCAATCTGTATAGAACACATTGGATGGAATAGGTGTATTACGTTCGCTTAGTTCGTGATTATGATAGCATGATTGACCTTCGCTTAGTTGGTTAGTTGTGTTGGATTAGAGGCTAGAGTAGTTTATTCATGAGACTTCTTCACTTTAATTGCCATGCTGCTGCTCTGATTTGGCTTAATATTTAATTTGTTGTGTGCTTGCGATTAGGTATACGCTTAGTTGCCTAATAGGTGTTTAGTCTTCGCTTAGTTGATTAGACTGTATGGTGCATGACTGATTGGATTTGAGCATTGCATTCACTTAGTTTGCAATTCTGAAGACCGAATTAGCCTTCGCTTAGTTGGGTGATTTGTGTCGGATTTGGATTAGAGTAGTGTGTACTTGTCGTTAATCTTTGATAAGAAGCATAGTGATTGAGTTAATGACCAATCGTCTTTATTCTGTATTTGATTCCGTTTTGCATTTATATTTTCACATTTCTGTTTGCATCCGTGTTTTAATTTAATTCATTTGCATTCACAAAAACCTTTCACAAACCCCCCCTCCCCACTTCGTGTTTGACCTGATTCTCGAACCACTGTTTAGTCCTTGAGAGACGACCTAGGAGTCACTTCCTAGTCTATACTGCATTCTTTATGCTCATTAAATTTGCATGGGGTGCGACACCCATCAATATATCATTAATTGTTTCTAGCTTAGCATTGCTTTTGTGTTGTCTATTGTGTATTGTTTTCTCTTTTGCGAAGATCACCTAAATGGTGTGAGCTTAAGGAGACAGTCTTTTCAATTGTTCCAGTGAAAGGTAACGACGAAACAAATGAGTTGGTAGATAGATCTACAAAGGTATGTCTATTATTTTTTTTACAGGTTTGTTTTCATCAAAGTGATTTTATTATCATATATGTAACATAATATTTTAGTAATTTTATACTATTAAAGTAGGATGTTTTAAAAACTTTGATGACTATCAACACATGTCATTTTTTTTTCTAATAATCTATACCATTCAAACAAATACAATAAGTATAAAACAATAATAAAGTATATTACTAACTTTCTTTCTATCCAAATTTATTATATATATATATATATATATATATATATATATATATATATATATATATTACTTTCACTTTATTTTTATTGTTTTGTTTATAATTCTTTGAACTATAAAAAAAAGCTTAAAATAATAGAAAATAAAATAAGAATAAGGATAAAAACAAGACCATTAATTAATTAACTAATATAAATTAATAAGACTGCATAAACAACTATATAACACAAATATAAATGAATACAAAGGTGAGTATATAACTTAATATAAATGAAATAAAATAAGTAAATAGTATGTAACTTAAAATAAATTTAATGACATGATTGTAATTAAATAAATAAATAAGATTAATGTATAACTGAAGATAAGTTGAATCAAATAAATAAACAAAACCAAATACTAGTAAAATAAATATAATAAATAAAATATAATAAATAAAAAGGATCCCTGATAATTAAAGGTATATTAAATAAAATAAATAAATAAAATTAATTTTTAATTAAAGATAAATTAAAAAAATTAAATAAAAGTAAACAATACATGAGCAAAGGTAAACGTGTTAAAATGACAGTAATGAAATAATAAAATTTGTGCATAAATTAAATAATATACACTAGTGCAGCGCAGGGAAACGACTGCGGTTGTGTTTCCCTATACGTCGCGGTTTACGAACCGCAGCATATTCAGGCACGATAAAAAGTCTCTGACTATAGGTCGCGGTTGTAACCGCGGTCAAAAGTTCTGCAAATAGACCGCGGTTGCACAAGGAACCACAACCAAAACCCCATTTTTTTAAAAAAAAATATCCACTATAGGTCGCGGTTCGAACTGCGGTAAAAGACCATGAATAAACCGCGGTTCATGCCTTAACCACGGCCAAAAGTCTTTTTTATAAAAAAAAATAAAAAAACGACACCTTTCTTCCGTGGTTGTGATATCCACTACCACAAAAACAGACTTGCATATGAAATACATATTCAAATTCAATTTCAACTCATCAAACAAATGTTCAAATGTATTTTAACATCACATAAAATACAAAGTCTAATAAAATAGAATGGTTAAATCTAATAACTATGACTTATTATATAATCTAATGAAATATTTTGCAGCAGCTTTCCTTATGAATGAAATTGGCTTCTCAGGAAGTGGTGTAGTAGTCTTGAATCTCTGCACAAAACAATTGATATTAATAAGTGTATATGAATTCCAAATTTTGGAGAAAATCAAAATTTGTTAGATTTAAATATTACCGATTCTCAGCCTCTTGTGATATGAGAACGAATAATCTAAGTTATCCAATACATTACATAGTATCTGCACTCATATGACCCACTCTGTCTGTTACACTACAATATATCATCACAGTTTTAAATAGTTAGTGAAAAATATTAAAACAAAACAACTATAAGAAAGTATAGTTTTAGTATATGTCAAACCTTGAGAGAAATCCATGCAATCTTTCTAGTGTTTCTAATTGATCTCTCAACCATCGCCATACTTGTTGGAATAGAACTATATATAAAAAAAGAGTTTTAGCATTCATTTATATAAAAAAGAAAGTCCAAACATTGAGGTTTTTACTGATTAACTAGTTGTCTGAGATTTGTGGGAGGAGGCTTGTGCAATGAGCATAACCATAAAGCATAGCTCTCGTGCATAGAAATAACAAGAAGCTGTCAATGGCGCCTGAAATTCATAATAACTTAACTATTATATTTTAAAATCACATATGGAACTTTATTATGTTAACAAAGTTCTCTCACCCGGATATATAAGGCAAAAAATATATTTTCTTGCCGCTTGCAAAATTTCTTATGAGATTTGTGTTGATGTGATCAAAATCATTTGATTCGTGAATGGATTAGGGATCAATAAATCCATAATCATCAGAGTACCCCAACTTGTCACTGGTCCCACACAAATACCTGAAATCAAAAGTTAACTTTGATATAAGGATACTTGATATACAAATCAATTTTATATATAAATAATTGCTCATACTTACATCATCCATAGATGAATAATTGTAATATTCAACTCTTGTGTTCCCGAAGCAAGCTCTCTAATATCTTGGCTATGGAGGTATAATGGGACCTCATAGACTCTCCCAAATACATTAGAATCATATTCAACCTCCAAAGGCTTATCTTCAATGATGTCAGCAAGTAGCTGCAATGAACCAAGAGGATCATCCTCATATAGAGGAATCTTCTCTTGTGCTTGCGTCTGTTGTTACGTGGAAAAATAAGAGTTTTGACATCAATAACATGTAAACTTTAAAATTGAGAAGTGTAAAGAAGAATTCCATATCGGGGGGTCAGAAACTGAACCAATCAAATGTTTAGGCCAAGCGATAAAGGACTTGAATGCTTGTTCCACAGTGAAAATCTCATATGTGGGCAGAGGAACTTTGGCATCTGGTACTATCATTTCATCCACTGAGACCTTCACCTCATCCTCTGATAGCTTCATACCATGAACAACAGTCGCTGCCTTAAACACTGTTCCATGAGCTACCAGGACTGTCTCGGTATCATCTAAAATGTATAGCAGACATGGACTGGCATCGTCCATGTCATCCCCTGGGACGGCTGGTGCTGAACATCTTCCTTTCCCGCTTCTCCCTGTCAGAGTAAATGTTAGATTATACAAAAGATAGAAATAATTGCACATAAATGTTTATTAAGTTTATCTGTGGGAGGCACAACATGTTCCTGTTCCTGTACAGGAGATGGCACCGGGCGCATGCCATAGGTCTCAAACTGCTATTGGAATATGGAGCTGAACTCACTAAACAATTCAGCCCTGAGCTCTGATATAACCTTGTTTGTGATCTCGTCCGTAAGGTCGGCTCGAACCTTTTTTGTGATCTCTTGTGTCAGCCTTTCTCTTTGTTCTTCGCTGTATGCATATGAAGACTGACGAGAAGAGATCCCAAAATAATCTCGAATTCCTACTCCAAGACCAGCAACACATACACGTCCAGGGTGCTCAGGTCGTCCAATCGCAGCGGTAAGAATATCCTGGCGACCCTCTGGAGTGAATTGACCTTGGGAGCTCTGCTCAACCAAGGAGTCCTGTAACATTACAAAACAGTCATTATTCTTTAAAAGGTTCAATGTAGTATGTATAATGAAATTATTTATTATTTTAGGAACAGTGGTAACTTACAATTCTTTCAGAAATTTCACGTGCAGTGTCAGAAGAGTAGGTGCCCGATCATTTCAAACGAGCCAACTTTCATTTCTCATGTTGAGAAGTTGGAGCAGGAGGCTGAGGGGGGCTACCACCCTGAGATGGTGGTTTAGCATCTGTCTTTTGCTTGATGATTTTCTCCTCAAGCTTCCTATACCCACCACGAGATAATAGGTGGGGGTTTTTGTTTTGAGCACTTGTTTGTTATGCTTTCATTCTTTTTGCCTGTGACATATATTTAATTAATTAGTTCATATGATATACATTTGCTAATGATGAATTGAATAATATCAACTATACTAACCTATCATTCCTCTATTGTCCGACTCTGTACAAAAAGCTGCCAAGTCTCCTCATCAATGAACTTATATGTAGTACATGGAGACTTATTTTTATGGTTTTCAAATATATATCTTGTTGTCAACTTACTTTTAAAATTTCTAAATTTTTCAGCAACAGTTGACAAACACTTATTTCTAAGTGTTGCGACATTGGAATCTCAAATATCAGCTGAAAAAAACATAATAAAATTGTATCAATACAAAATTATCAAAATAAACAAACTCTAATTGAAATGATATAAATAACTTACGAATATATCGTTCCATATAATCTTCCGATCAACCTCGGACACATGCTCAAAAGATGGAGTAAGAATATTAATCTTTTCACGTGCCACTACTCCAAGGTATGATCGGAAGTCATCTGCATAGGGGCCAGTTGCCACACCCGTGATCACGTTAACATTCACCTGTGTTTTTTCACCACGATTCTTTCTAATCAAAAGTTGTTTCATCCTGGTGGGTCCCCTAGTGGATCTGGAAGGGGAGCCTCATCCCCTGAAGAATGTGGATGATCAGCCATATATCTATCAACATAAATAAAAACATGAAATATTAATAAAAGACTTATGTAATATCCAACATGATCCAACATGAAATAATAATAAAAGACATATGTAACAACAGGAAATACTTATACAGAAATTGAAAATTCATACATAAAGATATGGATTCAACATATGTTTATTCCCTCATCATGATCTGACCGAATTGCATGTACATCGTCGTCAACTAGAGATTGTTCATCCAAATTTGTGGTAGTTTGAAATGAATGGTTGTCGGCAATATGAATATTAATCAAATTTTCATTGTTAACTTCAATTTGTTTTTTGCCTTGAAGAGCGACATACCAATGGTCAGACGCAGGATATTTGACATAAAAAACCTGAGATGCTTGATGTACCATGATAAACAGTTCGTCTCGGTAACCCACCTTTCGAAAATCAACCAGTGTCATATACGAACGACATGCTTCGCCTGCTCCCCCCATGTCCACTAGCGCTCCGTGTCCACTAGCATGAGCAGGCTTCTTTGCTACGCAACAAGAGAGCTGGATAACATTTTGCGACCACATGTTTGAATTTTTTGGTAAAAAACTCACTTGTTATACGGGATCCAACGCATCCAGCAGAGCGAAGCAGCGTTCCCTTCTTTTCGGCGGCATCCTTCCGCATTGGCGGCGAGTGGAGTGCCACAATCCCATTCATCATTTTTGATCTACATAATCCAAATCCCATAGCACTGGCGACGTCTCCGGCATAAATGCAAGGAGGATGTATAGCTGATATAGGATCTTGTGGAACAGGATTTGATTCTGCAAGCGGTTCGGTACAAACGAAGAAATTTCGAACAAAAGGATCGGAACTCGCTGATAGGAAAGGAGAGAAAAACAAAGCAATGCCAAGAGCTCCGTCAATCCGCTGTTCATCAATAGACGAAGCTCTCTCTTTATCATCTCGTGCCAGATGCAACAAAGGATGAGTCCTTCTTTTTCCTTCTCGCGAACCACGGGAGCGCCTAGCACCCAGAGGAGTTAATCTCATTTTCCTTTCAGGGTAAAGCGGCGCATAAAAAAGGGCTGGCCCGTCAAACGTCCGGTTCCTTCGCGAACGAAGTTCAGAATCAACAAGGGTTCGTAGAACGAAGGGAGTGTACAACTGGGGCGCAGCCCCACTTTTTTGTTCGTAACGAGGGAGAGATAGAATGGAGTTCTTCACGAAGTTCGAGACAAAGTAATACAAAACTTCTCTATGGCCTCCTCGTTTTGAGACATTATGGCTTTGGGGTCGACCCCGGTAACAAAGAAGGAATCCATAAAAACGTGGGATCCGACACCATGATAAAATACTACCCTCATGATTAGACCATGTCCCTGAGATTTGATAAAAGAAAGGTGCATTAGCAGTTAATACGTTGTAATTGGATAAGTTATTAGGAATATGACGGAACGAAAGACCAAGGAAAGAAAAAAGAATGCACCAAAATGCAGGTGTTGCACTAAACGCTGGTGGTTGTTTCTTGTTGTAAGTGAATGCAACGAAAAGACCCGGAAATAACGATAAATGAAAGAATTCATAAATTATTGACATTTCGTGTTGTGCTCATTTCAAAATTTCCAGGAATTGGATTTGAACCAAGTATAAGATATTATAAATGTCGGAGAATATCGGGTATTAGAGTTTTGAGCATTAACACGATTCAATCTTCTTTTTTCCTAGCCGATTCTTCCCTTCCTTCTCTTCTCACTCCCCGGGTTTAACTCCTGACTGGAGGGAGAGGGGCAAGGCATTAGGGATAGCTGCTTTCGTCTCCAGTAATGGATGGATAAGGTGGTAGTGCAAAATTGAATAGTAGCCGTAATGCAAGAACTTTTTGCTTGGTTGTCCGACCCTCTTCACCGATCTCCTAGCCCTACAAATCAAACATCTTCGGGCATCTGGTTTCAAAGATAGATTGGTTAGCGCCTTCTGTTGAATCTTACCCCTGCCTACCGGACCCCATTGGTTAAGTTGGGGCAGGAATAGCTATCAGACTACGATCACAGGCCGGGCCGACCTTTATTCTAGTCCAGTTGGAGAGGGAAAAGCCCCATCCGTTCCAGAAGTCGCAGAGAAATGGAAGGCTTCAATACCAAAAACTACGGAGGCATGATCTAAAAATGGGTAAGCCCGGTGGTTCAAGTTGAGCCTAGCCAACAACCAACATCAGCTTCTAGGGATAGTAGGAGCTCCAGTTGCTCCAACCATTCTGGTGAACCGGTCGAGACCAGCAGCTATGAATACCCTATGTCGGTTGTGCGAAGGAAGCCTCAATCAAAATCAATAAAAACGTCCTCCTAAGGAAAGAAAGTTGATTCACCTCTACCCAGTTAATCCCGAAGGAAGCTTCCCTGAGAGAGCTGCTATAAGATAAGCTCTTTTTCCATTTAGTTTAGAGATAGTAGCTTGCTTTCCACGGTCTGCTATTCCTTTCCTCTAATGACTAAATTGAAAACCTACCGAAATGGCTCTTGAAAGAAGGGCTTTATTCACAGGAAAATTTGGAGAGGGTTGACCATTCCATTTATCATCCCACCACTCACCCAAGCAAGCTCAGGAGTTCAGGTGCTTTAGCTACTTGAAGCCCGATCGTCAGTAACTTCCACCTAAGAGATCTTGTTTTTGTCCTTCTCGGGTTCTAGTCTAATCTTCTGCTGCAACCTTTTCCTCTATCTCTACTTCTAGGTCTCGATCTCGAACTCAAACTGATGCCTAGCTCTTCTAGATGCTGAGACACAGGGACATGATATTGACGGCCGGGGACCGCTAAAAGATCAGATGATCTATCTTCCTTTGACTTCCCCCCTTAATGAAGGAGTATAGTAAGGCCCCCAACAGGGTTAATGCCATGCAGCCGAGCAGGCACCGGTCAGAACTCAGCACCAAGCCGAGCATTCCCCGCCGCCCGATCGCTTGAATCTATTCCCACCTTAACATGCTTGCTGGATTAGAGGTGGGCTTGCTAGCGTCTTGCTATTGGCTTTCTAGATAAGACGGCTTGGCTTGGAGCTAAGGTGAAATTGAACAATCTGAACAACTACCTTTAAGACTTGAAGAGATAAGAGACCTTGGCCCACCCACCATGCTACGCGAAAGCTGAACTTCAATAAGTAGAGCCTTTACGCCTTTAGTAGCCCATTTATCTGTGGAAGGGTTTTGGCGGCCCCAGGCCACAAGTTGAATGACTTTCTTTCAGCAAGCAATTAGGCCTCCCAGAAAGGAAAGGACATGTACCAGTTGTACGAGAGGAGAGCCGTGAGCACTTTTTCCTAATTAAGATGAGTGGGCCTACCTATCTGATGTTGCATGCTCGGATTGTTCAGCCTACCCTTTCTTTCTTCTTCTTATGCCAAGGCTTCAGAATCATCGAATTCCTTTCCTGATGCCGAAGCCTTTCTTTCGCCTCCTTCCCTGCTGCTTAGTCTATTGATTAAGATGTGGGAAGATGATGATTTTGATTGAACTTCTACTTATACGCCCACCAACTTCCACCTTAGCTTTCACCAACTAAACAAAAGGGAATTGCTGGCACAAGTCAGATTTTCACTGCGAACTTAATAAAGACTTCCTTACCTGTTACGCACTAGGATCCCCGGTACCAGATCGTACCATCATAAGCGACTACCCTTTTTGGTTGTGGTGTTGTATTTCCCCAAGGAAGAACTTTATTTGAAAGTTCTTTCCCTCAGGTACTTTAAGCTTTCGAGAGAGATAGAGATGGCCAATCAAACCTATCTTTAACTAGAACGATAGTCAAATCCCTTCCATAATGACCAGCAAGTACACCTGCATGCATTTCCCAAACTAGAAAATCTCTAAGTGACGTACGAGGAATGCATAACTTAGTCGCTCTAAACAGAGAACCCTCACGAATAACAAAGTCAACATAGTCTATATGCATCCCTAACCTCTTTATAAATGAGACCAAAATAAGGACAAGTAGAATACTCATCCTTCATCCTATCAAAACCTATCACCTGTGCACTCATCATCTGAAGGACAGTAAGTACCCTACTAAGATAAGAGCATCAGCTACCTTATTCTCTACACCAGAACGATGTTTGAGAAAAAAAGAGTACTCGTTAATGAACTCAACCCACCTAGCATGCCTAGATTTGAATTTCTTTTGAGAGTACAGATATCTCAGGTGGTCGGAAAACAGAAAAAACTTTTTTGGTAATAAAAAAAGAATACCTCCAACGGTGAAGGGACTGGACCACAACATCAAACTCCTTATCATATGTAGAAGACTTCTGTTTAGCCTCATTGAGTTTTTAACTAACTAAAGAATGCTATGGGATGTCCTTCCTTACTTAATACACCTCCTCTATTCCAGATGCATCACAAGCAACATCAAAAACTTTACTAAAATAGGAGCCCTTTTCATGTGCAGGGGATTCTGTTCCTATTCGTCTACTATTAGCTGTCATGTCAGTTCCTGGTGTTTTTAGTATTTGACCGAGACCGACCTCCTGAAGCAAAGCCCACAAAATGTAAAATCCAATACATATATGCTATTGTATGATTGCGCAAAGATCGGAATCATACAATAGCAGGCATTGTCTTCTGTTTGTTACCTAAACAGAGAATTCGTACCATGATTAGCAGACCCTTCTAAACTCTATCGATTTCAAGCAGACGAGTCTCCAAGTTCCTTCCCTTGCCCCGCTAGTGGACTTACCCTCATGAGAAAGATAGCTCACGTCACTTGCTCCAAAGCCAAAGCGGAATGCTTCTGTGAGACGATCAGCAAGAACGGATCTTAGGTCGGAGTAGCTATCCATACGGGATTCATCTATTTTCACACCACTCTTATGGTAAAACCACTTACATTTGAAAAATGGAACAAAAAACTCGGTGTAATCAACCTCCCATATCTCTTCTATTATACCATAATATCTCATTGATCCAAGTACAGGAGATTGATCTTTTGATGTGGAAAATTGAAGTGACTCAGCTTCTAAACTTACACCACTATTTTGTACTGTGCTTTTATCATCCAAAGTCTTCGTATAGAATGTGCAATGATTCACTTAATAACTTGTACAACATACGACATGAATCTTTAAACCATTTGCAAGCTACAACACAGTTTCAGAACAACGTGGCTCTTTTGTTACCAATAAGGGAGTATTGGTAAAACCTGAAGACAAGTTTTGATGATGCTGCAAATTGTAATTCTTGATTGTAATACGAGAATAATTAAAAAGCAACTTGTAGATTTTGAATGTAGTAGGAAAATGATAAACATTGTAATTTCTACTTGTATAATCGGTTATGATTAAGGAATAATTGATTATCAGATGCTTTTGAACTAAAATAATTGATTATCATGAAGCAATAATCGATTATCACAAGTCACACCTGAATAATCGATTATCACTTCAAATAATAGATTATCACTTTTTGAAATTTCTATAACGGACTTGAATAATCGATTATCACTTACAATAATCGATTATTCATGGTAGTTGGGAGCTGACCTTTGGCATTCAGTGTGCTTGGCTATATAATTGGTTTTCGAAAGCTTCAGAACTCAACTTTTGTGTAAACTGAGAAAGCTTAGAACACTGACTAGTCAGAGGAACGTTCTTGAGAGCTTTTGTTTACTTTGTTCCCTTGCCTGGTCTTGTGAAAGGAGAGGCTTACGTATCGTGTGTCGATAGTCGAAGTGGACTCTCTTCAAGTTGGCAAGGTTCTCTGCCTGGTCTTGTGAAAGGAGAAGCTCGTGAATCGTTTGTCGATTGCCGGAGCAGTTCTCTTCAAGTTCGTAGAGTGGTTCTTTTCATTCTATTTCTGTACTTTTCATTGTAATCTGTTAAATCCTTTTTAGTGGAACTGTTAATCACTCTTTGTAGTGATTAACGACTGGACGTAGATTCTGCTGAATCGAACCAGTATTTTATTTTTCATTTTTCTCTCTTTCATCTCTCACTAAACATTTATTTTTCATTATTATCGACAAAATTATAAACAAATTTTAAAAAACACAATGATCGATGGATTACGGACATACTTAAAAGTAAAATGAGAACTTTGACATTTACCAACAAAATTTCACTAGTAGAAAAATACTTTTTTATAACGAACGTAGTTTTATAAATCTGTTATAATAAGTTAATCGGTGGCAGAATCGTAATAAAAGTAAAACATATTATAACGGAATTTTATAAATCCGATATAATATAATAAGTTAAAGGAAAATGATACTTTGACACCTTCTGGGTAACAAATTTTTGACACCAATGACGTGTCAGCTTCTCATTGATTCACTTTTTTGAAAAAAAAAAAATTAAATGACGTGGATTAGTTGAGGGCATGGGTAGAAAATGAAAGCAAACAATTTCCCAAATTCAAATTCATTTTCAGATTGCGAGAATGAAACCTAGAGAGAGAAACTCTCCCTCCCAACAACCAAAGCCCCTTCACGACTCCACCGTCGTTCGCCGTTGAACGGCCATCGGAGGTCCACCCAGAGGCAGCGCCGTCGATCATCTTCGTGTCTCTTCCCACCGATCACCTTCGCGTCTCTTCCCACCGGTCATATTCGCGTCTCTTCCAGCGTCAGTCGTGTCGTTTCCACTGTCGCCGTCACCATCTCTTTAGTTACATGTAATGGCCATATATGGACTTTAAATTCAAATCTAGTTTTCTCGATTTCCCTTTATCCACGCCGTCCCTGATTTTATTTTTATTTTACAGGGTTTCTTTCAATCTTGCATTTTTTTACACTTTCTTACATATCTCCAGCTGATTATTATTACATTATATGCAGGTCTTATTCTCTAGAACCAAATGAGGCGACACTTGGGTTAGAGATAAAAGGCCCCAGAATAAAAGGCCCCAAATGTGTATATTACGTATGATGTTGATGTACAAACATTTATTTTTTGGAATTAATTACAAGTTAATTGGATTGTATGAAAGTGGTTTAATTACATTCATTTCTAGTTTATGTTTATTCCTCTATTTGTATTCCAAGCCTGTTTTGTAAAACTGATTCTATAGTAACAGATATGGAAGCAAAGTGCAAATAAGTGGCTAGTTCAGGCAAACTTTCAGCACAGGGGTGTCAACTTTGAAACTGGCCTTGTTATTTAATTGAACAAACTTTTCTTAACACCTATTTGAATTATTGGATACAGAAGTACATGGTCATTGATGATCACGAGTATATAGATTGATGTACATGATGAAGAGAGAATTATTGTTAGCACTCAATGTGTAGTAATAGACCTGGGAGCAATGGGCAAATAAGTGGGTAGTTTAAGCTAACTTTTAGCACGAGGAGGGCATCTTTGAACCTGCCACTTCTTTTTAACTCCACAGTTTATTGTTAATAAATTATATTGAATAAAAATCATTAATTATCATTTAAGAAAAAAATTATATCCAAGTCCATACCCAAGGAAACACTTTTCTTTAAAGTAATGGTGCAGAAAGGAAAGTGGTAGTCATGGGCAAATAAATTGGTAGTTTAGACTAACTTTTAGCACGAGGAGGGCATCTTTGAACCTTCCACTTGTTTTGAACTCCACAGTTTATTGTTAGCCAATTATTTTGAATAAAATTCAATAATTATCATTTAAGAACACATTTATATCCAAGTTCATCCCCAAGGAAACGTTTTACTTTAAACTGATGGTGTAGAAACGAAAGTGGTAGCAATGTTCAAATAAGTGGGTAGTTTAGGCTACCTTTTAGCAAGAGGAAGGCTTCTTTGAACCTGCCACTTCTTTTAAACTCCACAGTTTATTGTTAACCAATTTTATTGAATAAAATTCATTAATTATCATTCAAGAACACATTTATATCCAAGTCCATCCCCAAGGAAACGTTTTACTTTAAAGTGATGGTGCAGAAACGAAAATGGTAGCAATGTTCAAATAAGTGGATAGTTTAGCCTAACTTTTTGCACGAAGAGGGCGTCTTTAATCTGGCACTTCATTTGAACTGCATATATTTAGTGAAAAATGAATACTTTGTAAATAGCACCTTAAACACACATTAGGAAATACAAATGTTCGACATTGCGCAACAAAGATCATAGACAAATAATGCACATTGTTGTATTGAACCGTGTCAAAATGATTACCAATTCTAACACAATCATCATTCTTATGTTCAAATTACATTAGTAATAAATGTTAACAAAACATTTGTTTTCATCAATTCTAATACATCAATCGTAAATATTGGCTTTTCGTTAAATCATCATTCTAATACATCAATTCTAATACATCAATCGTAAATATGTTCAAATTACATTCTTTGCTTCACATTAAAGCATTCGTTGCGCCCAATCCAACGGATGACCATCTCCTTCAACAATGGAGTGCATAAGTCTATTGGCTTGTCCATATTAACGCACTACTTGAATGGAGTTTGTCGAATCCGAATCTGATCAACTTCTTTTAGTTTAGAATTAATTTCCACAATGACTTTGGTATCACACCATGCCTGCAATCGAACCTGCATATTATTTCCAACAAATACAATCATTAACCTACAATATTGAAACCATCAATTACATTTCGAATACATCAAATTACTTACATTGGTACCACCTTTTTCTTTGTTCAAATCCATCACTGTAAAATGTAGGCACCTAAAATGATCATACCAAAATCAATGATTGATACTGAAAAAGGGCATAATATAATGAGACCTTCACCACTTTTAAATGAAATTTCAATAGATCCCAAATGAAATCACCATGAAGACATAGCTTGAATGAAATAACACTAAGAATACAAATAAAGACTGCACCATACAGCTAAAAACAGTGTCTCAATTAGGTGTTCCAATGATTTCATGATTACAATTCCATAGAACTTATCAGCGCACAAACCAACAATATAAACACCAATCCAAATCTTAACGCTAAACTAGTAAGGTATTACAGAAAGTCCCCATTTGAAATGTTTAATTGGCACTTAAGAGGCCAAAAAACTAATATAAGCAAGCAACAAGGGTACTGAATCAAGTAGGGACTCAAATGGATACTAGGGAAAGTGCTATATCAGATTTAGAAAGCAAGAAAAGGTTGCAACAATAAAATGCAGAAACTAGTGTTTTAAATCAATTTTCACGTGCAAATTGAACTTTTATATTAGCTATTTTTTTTTAAAAGTCTGGACATATTCTACTTTACACACGGTGAAAGAAAGATTAAATAGAATAAACGTAGGTAATAATAAGAGATATAGAAAAAATATATATTCAATGGTAAGTACTTATCTATTTGTCCCAAGTAAAAAATCTTAATTATATGGTAAGTAGTTATCTATTTGTCCCAAGTAAAAATAGGAATAAGATATTGGTATGTTATTCTAATCACTTTTAAGTACATAGAAAATTACACCAATCATTTCTCACGGAGACAAACACAATTATTTAAGGTTACTTCAAAATTTTAAAAAAGTTGCAGTAAAGATATATGAACACCTTTGTGCATTACACATTCTATTATTAATACCTATTATTTTCTCAAATATATATCCCCGTTTACTGTGGATCTGAATATAAAGAAAAAATAAATTTAATTTAATGACTATAAATGTTTAGGAGAAAAAAAAACATATAACCCTCTAAACTTTACTCCTTTTACGACTTTAGGGGAATTAAATGTTTTTTCCTTTTTTTCCAGTAAAACACCTAATAAAAACTTCCAAAAACTCTTCTTTACTCCTTTTAAGTCTGGACATATTTGCATCATGATACCCATTCCAGATTTCAATTTCTTATAACAGTTCTGCACTCAATCATCTTTTATACTATGATTCTTACTTCATTCACCTTTTCTTTTTCTTTATTCTTCTTTATTGGACCTAACCATGTTCCTTCTTTTATGTCTTTTGAAAAGGCAAAGCACTCAATATTTTAGTTAACCAATTTCAACTAATGCTAGATTCTCTGTGCCATAACAACTATAAATTCACCATCTTTCAAAACAAGGGATTAAAAAAGTCCTACAACTCTATTCTTTTTTATCTGTGTCGAGTAATCTTTTGAAGTTTTACAAGTATATTCTTTAACATCATAACTTTTCAAATTCACTTTTGATGAAAAATTCACATTCTAAAACTTCAAATGATGCAAAAGCAAGTATCAGTTCCTTCAAATAGATTCACATCCAGCAAAAAAAAAATAAAAGTCCTAAGTCAGAATAAAATGAAGTAAACAATATTCAGAATAAAGTTAATATATCTCTGTCAAGTTCTGCATGATTCATGATATCCATTTTGGGTATGTGTCAAAGGGTGTTTCTTTTTTCATAGTACAATACCTATAATCTTTTTCTCATATTTTCTCACTCTCAGTAAGTAAACAATACATTAAATATCCGAGAAATATAAAATGTTCTTGACAGTTTCTTTTTCATTTAAAAGGTAGCATAAATGTGTAAAAATGTGGAAAGAAGATTGACTTGAGCTATTATAGTGCTGCATGATTCAAATTGCACACAAATATGAGCTCAAAAAGGCTGGTTTGACTATAAAATGCACACAAGCTGTCCTAGCACAATGTAAACTGTCACAAAGACTTTGTTTGACTAAAATGAACTTGTTTAGAAAGCAAGAAAAGGTTGCAAAGGTAACAACAATAAAATGCAGAAGAATGGTGTTTTAAATAATTTCTCACGTACAAATTGGCCTTATATATTAGCTACTTTTTTTATTTTTAATTTTGGACATATTTCCATCATAACCATTTCAGCAAGTTTAGTTATGCTTGTTATAATCATTCAGAGTCAATTCTTTGAATGCAATAAATTCTTATTAATAATTTCCTAAGGACCTCAACATTATGCTGTTATAATTTCCTCACAATTCCAAATTAAATCATCGACCGTTAACAACATCAATATTGTTTTCAAATTTCCATGATCAACAGATCTCACACTTGATCACAAAGCAAGTCAGTACAAGCAAACATTTCCATATATTCAAAACAATTACTAAAAACTAAAGAGAAAAATCTTAAATACCTTTGAAAAAGCAACGGTAAGACGGTGGAATGGGAAAAGGAGACAGCACGGAGGGAACGACGGCCACGACGGCCTGACCGTTATCGACAACGGTGCTGGCAGAGCCTTTGGGTCGTCGACGATGCAAACGGGACGGGGGACGAGACGCGAAGATGATCGATGGGAAGAGCCGCGAAAATGATCAACGCCGGTGGCCGTTGAATGGCAAACGACGATGGCAAGGGAGACGACTGATGCTGGAAGAGAGACTTTCTCTCACTAGGGTTTGTTTCTCACATTCTGAAAATGAAATCTGAATTTCAGAAATTGTTTGTTTCCATTTTGTGCCCGTACCCTCAACTAATCCATATCATTTAAATTTTTTTTTTTCAAAAAAGTGAACGAATACAAAACTGACACGTTATTAGTGTAAAAAATTTGTCATGTCAAAGTATTATTTTCCTAAGTTAAAACATATGACGAAGGTTTGTATATCAGTTATAATATCTCTAAATCTGATTTTCCCATTTTCCTCAACAGTTTCAGTCAGGTTAAACTGTCAAAGTCTTGCCAAACCCTAATTTCTCCTCACATTGAATTGATGGCGCGATCTTCCCACTGGATCTCCATGGTCTTCCCACGCTCTCCATGTCGTCGTCTCGGAGGCGCCGGACAAGTAGTTTGTGTTACCGGAGCTTCCGGTTACATCGCTTCCTGGCTCGTCAAGTTTCTTCTCGAACGCGGTTACACCGTCAAGGCCACCGTTCGCGACACGAGTATTTTTTTTTCTTCTGTAATTTTTGTTTTCGCCGGTGATTATCTATGGTGATGCATTACTATTTGGAAGATTAAAGATTGAGTAATGTGTGATGTGCAGATGATCCCGAAAAGGTAGATCTCTTGCTCAGCCTTGATGGTGCGAAGGAGAGATTGCATCTCATCAAGGCGAATCTTCTAGAAGAAGGTTCCTTTGACTCTGTCGTTGAAGGTTGTCACGTTGTGTTTCACGCTGCTTCTCCCTTTTTCAACGATGCCAAAGATTCGCAGGTTTGCTTCTTTTGCAATTTGATTTGTGTATTTACTTTCTATTTGCTGTGACAAACATGTGAAATATATAAAAATTTGTGGCCCATGTTATCAGGTTAGTTAGAGTCTTTTAAACTGGAAATGTCTTGTATATATGTTTAAAAAATTAATAGTGAGAATATTGCTCCTTTAGCTCTGATGTATGTGCTTATGCCTATGCCTTGCTTATTCTTTGGAGTTGGATCCACTCAATTTCTAATGAGCCGTGATGGAATTTGCTCTGATATATGATCTTTTTGGAGCATTTAGCATGCCATAGCTTATATGGAGGGGATAAGTATTATGGAGCCAAGGCAACCATAAACGTTTGGAACCCAAAAGTTCAACAACCCAATGAATTTAGCATGTCTCAAATGTGGATTCTGGCTGGCTCTTTTGGTAAAGATCTCAACAGCATTGAACCAGGTTGGCAGGTATTATTAAATTTTTTTCTCTATTGTCATCTTCCGTCTGCAAATGTTTTCAAATTCAGCTCATAAAGATTAGATTTATCACCTTCCTTCTAATTTCCAATTTTTGTTTTTTTTTTTTCTGTTCTGGTAATCAGGTCAGCCGTCAATTGTATGGAGACAACAACACTAGACTCTTCACTTATTGGACTGTGAGTTATCAATTCAAGCACTCAAATTTTGTCCTTTCCTCTAATTACTTTTGTGTTTCTTATTCATCTGATTCAATTGTTCCACCACCATGACAGAGTGATGCATATAAAGCTATTGGTTGTTATAATCTCCTTTGCTCTGGCTTTATTCAAATTAACAGTGATATAGCTCTAGGAGCAAGCATTTCCCTTCTTTCCAAGTATAGCTCTTCCCAATATCATATCAGTATCCAAGTCTGGAAGGTACATTTTTATATCTTTTTTATATATTATCTCTTGATATTGGACATTTTGTCATGAAAATATGGCCAGCACTTAACAAACAATACCATTAGTATAAATTGGACATTCTACCATTGTTTTGTGCAGACCACACTTGTTAATTATAAATTGAGTTAATCTCTGACACATTTCATTATATCTGAATGCTACATTGTTTTAGGGGTCCTGAATTTAATAACATGGAAGAAAGTCATCTGATGTTGTCTATTATGGAAAACCAATTCTTTGGCTTAGTATTTTTAATGAGGGAATTTAGGAACTTGCAATTGCTTGAAGCATCTTTTGTCATGTTTTGCAGCTATGATGATTTTGCTTTAGATGATCAGTTTTTTGTTCACTCTCAAGAACAAATTTACTTACCCTTGGTCCTTCTTCGGGTTTGTAATTGTCATAAGGTTCTTGCTCTCTCTTGGAAAATCCAGAGAATGGTAGGAATGCTCATGTAACTTTTAATCTTGGTGCTGTTACAGGAGCTTGGAGAACAATCTGTACATTGAAGTTTGCATAAAGGGTATCCATGTTGAACTTGCTGCTGCTCGAGTTAACAAAGATAGTTCAGAGGTCAAAGAGCTTAAAGAACAGGTTCTTACAATTTTTGTCTGTTTTCTTAAACAATCAATACATTAAATTAATGGGAGCATATTTTACTATATATGCCTAAGGGGGAGCTGCATCAATCAAATTTTCAATATTTTTTGTTATAAGAAATAATTTTTAAAGAAATCTATGATCATTTTATAAAATAAATCTATATGTTCATTGTGGCTTCCAACTGAGAGAAGATATTCTTTCTCATAGTCTAAATTTTATCGCTTATATTTAACTATTATATTATTGCTTTTAATTCTAGCATGAATATATGGCTTATAATTGTCTTATAATTTCATTTTTTATTCTTTCATAACAATTGTAGGCTATTTATTATCTTGAGAAGGGGGAGTCTGTTTTTGTTGTTGCTCACACATCAGCTGGAAAAACTGTAGTTGCCGAATATGCATTTGCTTTAGCATCAAAAGTATGCTCTGAATCTTTACTATTCATGAAGTTTCTTTGTTTCTTTTCTTTTTCCTTCCAGCAGCTTAACTGCATAAGTCATGAACCATATTGTTCAATACCATTTATATATAACAGTGCTCTTTTTATACTATCTTGATGATATTTTGACTTAGTCTTACAATATTGTTAAGCTTTTCTGTATTAAAATTTTCCATTGGGCAACTACGTGCTCTATCCCAGTTGCACACAAAATGATAATTTTATACTTTTTATCATTGTTTTTTGACAAGTGTACACATGGCCTTGGAAATTAAGTTGGAGGGCAGTAGGTAAATGGTATGACAATTTCTTTCTTTCTTTATTTGCAACAAAAATTGGTTGTTTGTGATGTTCGGTAATTAAGTAGAGTATTGGTGTGACCTTGCTGATGAAGTTATAAGATGTGGTGATAATTTGATGGAAAAGTTTGGTCATGAGGCAGGCATGAGAATGAAATTAAAGTATATAGCAGCTAGCTAAGCTAAGCCAAAAGAGTAGAATAGTTGTGTTCTCTAGAAACAATAAACCAGACAAATATAAGGTTGTTCTGTAGAGTCATTTTCATTCAAGGTATTCCTACTATTTTGACTAAACATATTTATTCCATTTTCAGATATTTAATATTCATATATATGTTAAAATCTCATATAGTGATATATTATTTATTGGTTTTCTATAATTGGACTTATTCTGGAGGGTGCTGATGGTGTTCTAGTTCCGGGAGGTTTTGGTGATAGAGGAGTGCAAGGAAAAATTTTTGGGGCTAAGTATGCTCGAGAACATAATGTTCCATTTTTGGACATTTGTTTCGGGATGCAAATTGTTGTCTACTATTGAGTAGAGATTTGTTCTTGGGTAGACGATGTGAATCAACTATGTATCATTGCTGAATCATTTAAATTTGCATAATATGAATGATGTATTAAATATTAGACTATTTGAAATGAATTTTATTTTGTTAATTTCATTAAATTTGTTTATTTGAAGCTATATTAATTATAAATTGATTGGATGAGATGAAAATAAATGTAATAATTAATTTTTATTTTTTTTTAAAAAAATCACATATTATAACGTACAAAAACTTTTACGTCGTAATACTTTCTGTCCTATTATAACGTACTTGAGAAACTACGTTATAATAGGTTTGACATATTATAACACACTTCAGAACAATAGGTTCGACATATTATAACGTAAATTTTTGTTACGTTATAAAATGCACAGACTTACTATATCGTCCACAATTATATCTCCATAAACTACGTTATAAAAATTTATTTTTGTACGTTATAAAAAGTCATTTTTCTACAGTGTTTATCTACGAAAATATTTAGCAATAATAACTATTTTGAATTACTAATATTGAATTTTACAGAAAAATTTACTACCAATGGATATATTCAACGTGAATTATAATGCTAAGATCCATCTATAAAATTTGTTGATGAATTCTACTCTATGGAAAAAAAATTTTAATATATTTTCTTATAGCGAGTTCTAAAACAAAACATTCATAAAAGTTTATATAATTGTATGTGAAACTATCAATCTGGTGAAAAATGTTCAACTTTAAGTTTGATATATGTTTCTCTATATTTTAGTTTAGAGGTTGACCTTCATCAAACTAAAAACTATCATCATCCAACCATTCATGCTCTTAAAGTTTATGTTCTATTGCATACTTGTTATGCTCTATTGCACCCTTGTTACAAGTTCTTCTTTAATGGATTTCACCACCAGAGGTGTCCTTAAGGAACAATTAGTCTTCTAGTGTTAAGTGGAGAGATTTGTGAAAACGATTGTGGTTAACAGTGTAGGTAACCAAAAGAATGGTCAAGAGTGTTGCTATATTAATAATTGAACAAGTAAAAATCTTAAATGGAAAAGATATTTGTTATCTTGTGTTGATAGCATATAAAGTGTCTTTTTGCATGACAAATAGAGCAGAATAAAAAAAATTATTGAGAATTCTGTCATAATTTTTAGTATTTTGAGATTGTGTGTAGAGATACTAGAATATAAAAGTAGCAATTAGAAGAAATATATTTTGTAATTGTGTCTTGTTTTAAATGATAGTGAACATAAATATTAATAGATCTCATCTCACTTATATTATTATTATATAAAATGTTCTAGATTTTTAACTATAAATGATTTTTTTTTCTCTTATCATAGATTTTCTTATATTATTTTAGAATTTGTATTACAGTTTAATATTTTTATCTTAAATTTTTTGTTATTATTTTAGAACTTTCATTATACTTTAATATATTTGATATTGAATAGGATATGGGATGGAAGTTCTAATTAGAGGCATTAAGGAGAAAGAAAAGATGAGCGTGAGAAAAAAACGAATTCAGATTTGGTCCTGCGCAGTGGCTTCGGCGAATTCTGTGATGGTTTAAAGAATAAAGATAGGTAGCAAAAATAGGGAAATAAAAATGTTGCGAGAGAAATAGTATATAAATTCAAATGAAATCAATCATTATTCTCAACGTGGACTGCCAGATGAAATACATATATACATGCCCTAATAAAATAACTAATTGAGATATTTTCTCCTAAAATTTAGGGACATTTACTTTGACCGGGAAACCTTATTTAAAAACTGAAACATAAAAACTTAAAAGAAATAAAGAGTTCACGTTAGTGGAAAACGCTATTTAATGTCGTTTATTTTGGGTTTTTAACGTCAGCTTCCGAATCGACGTCTATTCTAGTGACGTTGAATGAAACGTCAGACCCCATAGGTCAGACGTCTATATAGACGTCCGACTCATAGATCAGACGTCTAAATTATTGTCGTATTTGATAGGATCTTTCTCCGCTTGAGGCCTCTCCAGTTGCTCCTAGGTCATGGTGATTTGAGTTTACAAAACTTTATATTTTAGTTGAAGAGAATGGATTATATGTTCTTATTTTGTATTGGACAATTTTGATAATGTAGTGGAGGGAATTGGAGGAATGCAAAACGCAAGAAATCACAGTCCAAGAACGCTGCTTAAGGACATGAGCAAAACTGCACAAAAACTCAATGAAAACGCATTTTAATCGGTTCAAATGAAAAATAATTCATCAAAGAGTAATGTAATCGGAGTAAAATTAATTTGAAACGGTGCAAAGTGAGAAAATGTAGCCTGTGCAGAGAAAACGTGAGGAAGATGATGAATAATTAGTGCGCGTAACTACTGCCTCGTGTTTGCAGTGTTTTAATGTAGACATTTAGACGTCGGTTCCCTTTACAACAGACGTCTAAAGTGCTTTAGAAGTCGGAGTGGCAGGATCAGACGTCTAAATGGAGTCAAAAAGTGACTTTTTAAATTTCTAGATTTAGGGTTTAGACGTTGGTTCCTAGAGTAACAGACGTCTAAAGTGCTTTAGATGTCGAAGTGGCGGGATCAGACGTCTAAATGGAGTCAAAAAGTGACTTTTTAAATTTCTGGATTTAGGGTTTAGATGTCAGTTCCCAGAGTAACAGACGTCTAAAGTGCTTTAGAAGTCGGGACTCTCCCAACTAACGTCTATATGTCTGACAGGTAGGTGAATAGCCATTAATTTCCGCCATATAGACGTCGGGGCCCCTCGTAACTTACGTCTATATGACTGAAAGAAATGACTTTTCACCCACCTATCAGACATATAGACGTCAGTTAGGAGGGATCCCGACGTCTAAAATATTATAAACGTCGGGGCACCTTCTAACTGACGTCTATATGGCCAACTTATTTACGAAAATGCCACCGATCATCAATATACGTCGTACTTACCCTTAACCGACGTCTAAGGAGTGACGTTAAATAACGTTTTTACACTAGTGCGTGTATTCTAAAAACAAATATATCTCACATTCCTCCATTTCTATCTTAGGAACTCAAATTTTTGCTTAATCAGGAATAATAGCTTGTCTTTTTGTACCTTCCTTAAGAAGAACATCTTAATGTTAAAATGATTTATCTTCCCATAAAAAAGAAAAAAAACTTATGTACTTTTCTTCTGTTCCTTGTTCAGATCAATTAAAAGTTTCTTCAACCACAAGTATTTATTAACAACAATTGTAATAATAATAATAATAAATTCACCTTTTGTCGTAGATTATGCAACAGTTTTTTGTTTCTTTTAACTTCAAGAAAAAACACTATATCCCAAGCTAAAGCAATATCCTGAGATGCTCCTTGTATTATCAATTGAGGCACTTCTATCGCTACTTTAGAAACATGTTAAATTATTCAATTTTCTTGAACTTGATGCTATAATTGCAAGTTCACCCTTTTATTGCAACTATGAGATGCATTTTGCTTACACAATGTATAAACTTGTTAAATTCTTACAACATTTAATATGTCAGAGTGAATTATTATAAAATTAGATGTAATTACTTTTTTTTTGTGCAATAATATTTTTAGAAAGAATATAGTATCAATATTTTACAACTTTATAATTATTGATAGTATATTAGAAATATATATATTTTGTATAATGTTGAGAGTTTGGTGTCAAAATAGATTTATATATATATATATATATATATATATATATATATATATATATATATAATCTCCTAATAATATTATTATAAATTATCATGATTCAACATTTCAAAGAAAATATTTTGAAATATTTGTAAATTTCTCGAACAATTCTTACTAAGTTGGTTTTTCTTGTATTTCTATAGTTTGGTACATATGAAAAATAAATACAAAAAGAAATTAAGTTATTATTGTAAGTCTTAAATATTAATTTTAATAAATTTAAAATACAATACAAACAATGATTTTAAAATTGATCTACAATTATAAGATTCGGTCTTATTTTATCTTATATATGAATTCGTATTTCACTTATGATTCATTATAGACATCAAACATTATTTTGAAAAGTGATTGGGTTGAGTATATCTATTTAAAAATATTGATGCAATTATAATTGTTTCTTTCTCATGAATAATAGCCATTTATCAATCCGAAAAAAAAAATAGATACTCACTATTTAATTTATGAATATCTTAGTTCAAAACTTTATTCTCAACTATTTATAAACTTACTTATTTGATAAATACTTTCTTAAATCTCACTATGATCCATATCATACTAACTGTGACTTTCAAACAAAACCCTTTTCTATTGGTTTGATTTCATCTCAGTGGTATTAAACTTAAAATTCTTTCTCAACTAGCATGGTCTAAAACATTTTCAAAGATTACAAAATGTTATAACTATTAAGACATGTCATTTTTCAGTGAGTATAAAATAATAAGAGTATATAGGAAATTTTATTTTCTCAAATTCATTGAATTAAATAATATATATATATATATATATATATATATATATATATATATATATATATACATACACACACTCACACACACACACTTTATTTTTATCTTTTTATTTTTTATTTTTTTTAATTATAAAATAATTATGTTTAAAATAATAGAATATAAAATAAAAAAATTAAAGCAAAACCATCAAATAAGTAACTAGATATGTACTGGAAATCATAAAGAAGTATAAAATATAAAGGTGAGTGTATAACTGACATTTTAGGTTAAAAAACCACAGAAGGTGAGTGTATAACCAAAATAGAAGAAACAGTCAAAGAAGCTTCCCACTGAGCCATTATGCTTTATATAATAAACTATATTTTGTAATTTTCAGCTTTTAAAACATGTTTTTTTATATTAATCTTTATATTTGACAGAAAAGTTGTATCACAGTCTACATTTTAGGTTAAAAAAATTTTAATGACAAAAAGTTATATCTTGTGGCTCGTTTGAAATTTCTGTAGCTTCTCGTGAGAGATGCAAATAGGAGGCTAATGCAAGACAGGTAATTAATCTGAGTCAATAAATCAAATATTGGTAGTTTGGGTTTTCTATATAGCCTTGCTTACGGTAATAACAGCAATGAGACCTTGTTCACTGATGGTTCGAAAATACTTTTAACTCCATAAATTTCTTTAACTTTTATTGTCTATAGTATTTGTTTTTCTTCTCCTCACTTCTTTTCATTTTTTAAGCTGAATAAGGATTATGTCAGTAAATGATACTTCAACGCTAAAGTTAGTTACAAACGTCAATAAAACGTAAAGTGTAATTAATGAGAATGTAAATAAAATATTTCGAAAATTATGTTATTTATACTAGTATATTCAAAGGAATTGATATCGGTTATTTTTTACCATAAACACCGATTTCTCAACCGAAGCATATCCTGACGAGGTAAAAAGTTTTCTCCTTATGCCTCGGTTGTGAACCGAGTTAGTATCTCGTCCTCTACGGCCTCCGTTGAGACCTGAACCGAGACAGTAGATTGGTTTTTACTTTTTTTTTCTGGCTCATGTAATATTTTCCTCAAAAGCTCCTGCTAGCTTAAAACGTTCAGTTGCAGCATCCAGTTTTCCTTCCAACCACTCATTCTTAATTTGCATTCAACTTGGGATCTTTCAAAAAGCTTTCATCTTCTCCTCTACGCTGCCCCAGAGCCAACAGTCCCTTATAAAAGTCTAATTTGATCAAGAGTGTTGCCTCGTACTTCTCAGCCATGATGTCTTTTTAAAAAAATGGTTTAGATAGCTGGTTAATTTTTGCAGCAAATAATCATTCAAAGAAATCAACAACACATAAGACATATTGTATTTTGAGATTAAACAGAAATGTCAAACTTTTTCAAATGAACACACCAGATTGTATTTTGGGCACATATCAATGGCATCTGCACTCTCGAGAAGCCACGCAAAGTCTTCTTCTCCAACGCATCACAACCACCATGCGCCTCTGCCAATCTAGCCCACGCAGCCTATGAAGGACTCCGCTACTAGCCACCGAAACCCCCATGGCTACTCCACCGGCACAACCATCAACAACCCTCACCGGATCCCCAAAAAGAAATTCTCCAAACTAAAAACTCTAACTTTCTCAGTCGTCGTGTCTCGCCACGTCTTCGGCACACTTTCGTCGTGCTCTTGTCGCCTCCGCCACTGAGACGCCTACTCCGTCAATTTCGCATCCTACTCCCTGCAACCAGAATAAAACCAGAAAGAGAAGAGGGAAGAAGAAGAACGATTGATCACACCGCCACGAGCCACAACAAGCGTCGCTGCGAGCCACCCGAAGATCGCCTGTCACGCCATCTCCACATCGTCGCTGTTAGGTCGTTGCCTCCGCGCAATCTGCTCCAACGTGGTCGTCTGTGCTGAAGAGAAATGGAAGAAGTCCAGTGAAGAAGGAGAAGGAGAATTCCAACACGCAATCTGCTTTCATATACGGCGAGAGCTTTTCGTGATCCTTTTTAGGGTTAGATGTGCGAGAATGAGAAGGACCCATGGGCTGGTCCATGAAGAAAAGAGAAGTCCAGTGAAGAAAGGTCCAGTAGCTTTTTTAGGTGTTAGGCATCGTTAAAATACTAACCGAGGTTATATGGTGTGCATATGTCTCGGGTCCCGGTAAACCGAGGCAGTAGATCAAGAATAAAAAAGCTGTCAGACCAAAATTCAAATCAGCAGAAATTTTGCAGGGTATTGTGCATCGGTTTAAATTTTAACCGAGATTATATGTTGTATATGCCTCGGTTCTCCTTAACCCGAGGCAGAAAAGTTTGACTTACAAAAATGCCACCATGTTTTGATAAACTTAGGTTGCCCCTAAACTGAAGCATATTATACGATTTTAAATCCTCTTTTTGTACTAGTGATAATATAATTTATTACGTTTATGGATACTTGAATGTTCGTGGGATTGTGCCAAGTGACTCATTTATCTTGTTTGAGTCAGTGTTTGATCATATTATGCTAAGTTACAAAGTAGTTAGTACGTCATTAAATTCGGTACATCGATAACTAATTGGTTAGGCAACTTAGTGGTATTCACCATGCGAGTTGGACCTATTTGGGTGCAGACACTTAGGAGACATTCAATTGTATTTTGTGCCATATTGGCTTAGGACGAGACCGATGCTGATGTGGCCGAGGGGTACTTGGTCATATACAATACACCAGCTCCCAAGTCTTTTCATGACATGTTGAAGGCGTGTAAAGAACTTCAGGAAAACAATAGTAATGTGTGATGTGTGACATAATGTGTTGCTTGGAAGGGGAAGAGTCACAAAACTTGGGACCTAATTCACTTAGCCCATTTGGGTGGGAGGCAAACTATTACCAAAATTGTTATAAATAAGGGCCTCATTGACCTAATTGATCACCAAGTTTCAAAAGATTGCTCTAAGGCTGCCATATATGTGAAAAGAGTGCATCCTTTCAAAAGTCAAATACTTTAAGAAGTCGAATACTTCTAAGTATGTCTTATACTAGTTCACACACGAGTTATAGTTTTAGGGAAGAGTCAAATAGTAATAGTAGTGTAGGTAGTTGAGTGTTGGTATCATTTGATGTGACCTTGTTCCGGGGTATGTGGGTAGAGATGGAAGTTATCATAGAAAATAGGGAGGACCCTCTTGAGGAACATGTCAATTATGGGTTACCAAAGAGGGGAAGGCATGAGTGGGTTAACCCCTTAGTTAAAAGTCACTTCTCCAAATTCAAGTGGTGTATGATTTTAAAATCTTGGTTAGACAACATGTATATTTTTTATAGGGAGTGTCTGAGGACATTGTATCTCTTAAGAGGATAAGCATTATTGGCAGTGTCTGTCATGGTCAAAAGGGGTACAAAGTGGACTTTTTATTTGTATATATGATGTTTTTTGTTCACTTACATGTTGATAAGTTCACAATGGGTGTACATAGGCTTTTGAATATAGCTCCAACACAATTACATCCAAACAATAGGGGTTCCCTTCAAGCCTTTAGGTTTATGTGTAAAGCATAACACATGTCTCATTTTCCTAAATGTTTTCAGTATTTTTACCTTACATGACCAAAGGATTCGATCACTTAGTTGTCATTAGTGAGAAAATCAGGTACCAGTCTCCTAGGCACATACTCACAATCTTTCAAGAAATTTAGGAATCGATTTTTTAAGGTAGTGATTAACCCTACTGATCGCCCACACTTCTTTGATGACAGTGGTAATAAGAAGTTATCCTTCTATTGGACTGACAAGGCTCTTGGGTACAAGGAATGGTCGAAGGACATCCTATCCGATGAGGATCAGAGAATAATGGGGATATTGGAACAACTCCTAAAAACTTTTTCTACCTAGAACATTCTTAGAGTTTATTTATCAATTAGGCCACTTGCCAAGCTTCATGGTAAGTATAGAATAGGTTGTAACTTAAACATTTTTTGAACTGATCTGGGCATTTTGTGGTGCTTGTAGGTTATATGGCTCAACATTAAGCCAAAGTAGGAGAAGACGAGGACATATTCCCTCACCTAAGGAATCAATTGGCCGATGAAACCAAGAAAACTGGGAAAATTTTTGTTCCTAACTTGAAGGGAATAGAGGTGGACACATATTAGCCTCTAAGCGACAACAAGAGAATCGTGCCCTCAAGTAAAGGGGTATTGGAAAGTATAGGAAGAATTTAAGGCCTAAGCTGCTTGTCCATAGTGGAGGTGTGATTACAGGGGGCAAATCATCTGACTTGGGTTGTATGGAAGGTCTTGTGCTCGTGATGCGAAAAAATAATGCAAATTTCCCTAAAAGAAAATGATTTAAAGCTAGTGGAGAAGGACGACCCAACTACCCTGCTTTATCCCATGATCGAATTCTAAAGTTGGTTAAACACGTGAAAATACTAGAAGGAGGTCAATAGTGTTTTCGAAATCCTTTTGTAAAGTAGCGTCTAATGGTTTGTGGATGAGATGTATAATTTATAAGATGTTTAGACGTTGGTTTTTATGAGATGAGTAAATCGAAAACATTTTGAATAGCAAAGCAATAGATCACAAGTTTTATACTAGTTCACTCAACCTATGCTACGTCCAGTTCTCCCTTAAGAACTCTTAAGAGGTTCCACAAATATTTAACAAGATTACGCGAGTTTTACCTCTCCAAGTTTACAACGAGTATTCTCACCACTCATGTTTCACCTAGTCAACACGACTAGTTCGAGTTTAACCACTTTTGGTATCAAAGTATTCTAACCACTTTTGGTCTACAAGTATTCTAACCAAATTTGGTCTTAACCCTAGAAAACTCATATAGACTGTTTAACTTAATTGAGTTAAACACCAAGTTCTTTGATTCTCTTCAGAATGTGCAACACAATTAATGTTGTAAGCAAATATAGATTTATAACTCTCATAGAGAGGATAAATACAATATAAATAGATATGAGATTTTGCTAGAATTTTTCCCTCTAAAAGAATGTTTAGCTTCAAACAATGTAAAAGCACAATAAGCTTTTTTTGAGCGTTCAGAAATTCTCTATATTATTCTTTTTCTCATCATCATCATCATTTTCTTCAAACTTTCGTCTATTTATAGTTTTTCTTAAAAGATGGTCGTTAGACGGAGAAGTTGACATGAGAAAAGCAGGTAACCTTTAGGTTGGAAGTCAGACTTTTAGTATACTTTGCAAAGGTACAATGCTTTCCCATAACTTTCATCAAAAGTGGCTTGTACAACATGTCAGAGGAATCAGTCTTTAAGAGAAACATTCCCATAATGTTCTTTAAAACTTCTTCAAAGTCTCTTTCTTGAGTGTAGTGATTTTCACAGATATCCAGAACAAAGTATACAAGCATAGAAGCATTTTATCGTACATGCATAAAATGTTTTGAATGTTGAGAAGCATTAGGTTCTATTGCGTGTTAAACACATTTTATCACTTGTCATTTCATTAATAAATACATCATTTGCTAAATCATACTACATATATAGTCATAAGATGGTGTGAGACATTAGATTCTGTAACAGAGAGTTACTTGTTTAACAATCATATATCAAACAGTGCATTTCATAAGACATTTTGCTTAAATTAACACTATATTGAATAAAAACTTTCTTTTAGCTTCAGTGTTATCAAAATATAGATGTTTTGTTCATGAAACGCTAGCTTGTTTACTCATATCATCTATTGGATAAATCTTTAGTATAAAATTTTTCTTTCACTAGACGTTGTTTATAACTTTAGTTCATCAGATAGTTTAGTCTAGAAAGCATTGTTCATAAGCTAATTTCATTTAAAACAATTTTTACAAAAATATTATTCTTTAGATGTTATTGCTCTAAATAACATTTCATACATAACTATATTTCGTCTAATGCTTTAATTAAACTTTAAAATCTGGGTTGCTTAGACGATCTATTCTTTAGATGACCTTGTCTTAAAGTCGGTCTCTTGTTATCAGCTGGAGGGTAGCAAATTTATTGATGGGGACAAGACAAAACTAATAGCTCTACAAAAGACCCGTGAAGAAAAAAATAAAGCCTAGGTTGAATAAAAGAAGGCCTTTAAAGGTGAGGTCAAACAACTGATGATATGTAGGACTAGGTGCCTCAATTATGAGAAGAAAGCGAAGAATAAAGCAGAAAGAACTGAAGGAAGAGAACGAGGCACTAAAGAAGGAACTAGAATATGAGAAGCACGACCGAGCAATGTTGGAGGCCAACATAGTCAAGCTACAAAAGTACATACTTACTAAGCACACCAATAACTTTAACAGGGCGATCCACCAGGTCGAGTTCTTATTGTTACCAATAAGGAGTATTGGTAAATCCTGAAGAATTGTTTTAATGATGCTGCAAGAAGTGTTATTTAAAGAGAACATTAGATTTATTTAAAAAAGCAACTTGTAGAATTTGAATGTAGTAGGAAAATCTTAAACCTTGTATTTTTAACTTGAATAATCGATTATGAACAAGCTATAATCGATTATCACCTGCATTTTATACTAGAATAATCGATTATCATGAAGCAATAATCGATTATCACAAGTCATACTAGAATAATCGACTATCACTTCATATAATCGATTATCACTTTTTGAAAACTCTGTAACGGACTTGAATAATCGATTATCACTTACAATAATCGATTATTTATGGCAGTTGGGAGCTGACCTTTGGCATTCAGTGTACTTGGCTATATAATTGGATTTTGTAAACATCAGAAGCAACGTTTTGAATTGAGAAGCTTAATAGAGCACTTTTTGTCAGAGGAAAGTTCTCACAAGCTTTGTTCATAGTTCCCTTGCTTGGTCTCGTGAAAGGAGAGGCTCGCGTATCGTGTGTCGATAGCCGGAGCAGACTCTCTTCGAGTTAGCAAGGTGCCTTGCCTGGTCTCTTGAATAGGAGAAGCTCACGTTTCGTTGGTCGAAAGTCGGAGCGGTTCTCTTCAAGTTGGTAAGGTGTACTTTGTCTGGTCTCGTGAATAAGAGAAGCTCGCGTTTTGTTTGTCGAAAGTCAGAGCGGTTCTCTTCGATTTGACAAAGTAGTTCTCTTCCGGTTCGTTCGTCGAAGGAAGGTTACTTTATCTCTTTTATATTTTTCATTCACTATAATTGTAATTTGAGAAACTTATTTTTAAGTGGAACTGTTGATCACTGTTTATAGTGATTAACGACTGGACGTAGATTCTTCTGAATCGAACCAGTATAAAAATTACTTTTGTGATTTTTCTATTCCCTACACTCATTTTACATTACTCATATTAATTGTTTGATAAATTTTCTAAAATAAAATTGTCTTTAGAAAAAGGACCAATTTCGTTTTAAAAGTGACCGAACACGCTTATACGCTACTCTAAGTGTTTTTAATTCCGCTGTGTTATACTCTTCGAAAATTACCCCCTCTGATACCATCAATTGGTATCAGAGCATGCTTTGATAGTTTTTCAAAATATTTGCGAAAATGGCCGGTCACAATCAAAACCTTGTATATGCCGAAGGTGCTTCTATTAACAGACCACCACTTTTTACTGGTGATAACTATGCTTTCTGGAGAGTCATAATGGAAATTTTTAAGGGGTCTATTGACAGAGGCATCTGGGAAGCTGTACAAAATGGTCCTTTTATTCCTAAAATTACAGTTGATGGTGTAGAAGTAGAAAAATCATATTTTGATTGCATTGCTGAGGAAAATAGAAGAGCCCAATTTGATTTTAAGGCTAGAAATATAATTTTATCTGCACTAACTCCTAATGAATTCTTCAAAGTTTCTGTTTATAAAAGTGCACAGGAAGTGTGGAAATTTTTAAGACTCAGTTATAATGAAGTCATAGATGTGGATAAGTTGACACCGTGTGATTCAAGCTCTACATCAAACTCCTCAAGCTCAAGCGATTTTAATGAGGAAGAAAATATATGCTTAATGGAAAATAGTGAAAGCAAAATCCTGAAGAAGAAGAAGGAGAACAATCAAGGCTCCGCATCAAGCTTCAAATGTTATGGATGTGGTGAAAGAGGCCATGTGAAAGCTGATTGTTCAAGCAACAAAAGAAAAGCAAAGAAATCTCACAAAAAGAAGAAGGCCTACATTGCTTGGGAAGATACTGCATCAAGCACTTGTAGTTCAAGTTATTCTGTTGAAGAAGCAAACCTGTGTTTGACGGTTGCTACTGATGACTCTACAAGACAAGTAAGTGGCTCTAGCCTTGACACTAGTGAGTTTGATTTACAAAAATCTTTTCTTGAATTGTTAAATGAAGCTGAGAAATTAGATGCGGATCATAAAAAGCTTAAGAAAGAACACAATGAATTCAAATTGAAGTATGCCAAATTGCTTGATGTTGAAGTTGTTTTAAGAAACAAAATTAGTAATTTAGAAACAAAATTTTTGATGCAAATGCTACTAGTGAACCTGTTGAGTGTTTGTCTTGTAAGAGTCATATGTTTGATATTGACATACTTGAAAAGTTACTTGCAAAGGCAACCAAGAATATTTCACATGCTAAGACAAACTTTAATAAAGGCAATGTTAAAAATAGAAACATGCATCAAAATTATAAGTCCAAAGTAAGAAAAACTTGTAGAGTTTGGGTTGAAAAAGGGACTTTTGTTAAAAATAAAGTGAGTAATGTGTGTTGTTTTTACTGTATGAAGCATGGTCACACTTCTAACAAATGCAACATTAAACATTTTGGAGTTCCAAATGGGAAATATGCTTGGATTCCTGTCATAAAGTAATATGTGTCTAACCTCAAGGACCCAAATAAGATTATGGGTACCAAAAGCTCCATTGCATTGTTTTGCAGAATAAGGTTTCAAAAGGAGAAGAAAATTTTATGATGTTCTGTTTCTGAAATTGATGCTCCAATCCAAGAAGTAAATTCATCAAGTGATATCAAAAGCCTTGGTTCAAGCACCAAGTGGCTCAGCTAAGTAGTATTTAAACTTTGTTGTTGCACTTTGATTTGCTTAATCTTCCATTACGAGATTACTGTTGAATTCATTTCTGTTTGGGCAAATTATATGTACATTACTTTTTCATTATTTCTATGGTGTGTTCCTGTCTACTTGCACATTTTAATCAATGAAATTAATCTATTTGAGACATTCATGTGCTTAATTTTTTTTTCTTTGTTATGATTAGTCATGTGCATTGTATTTTAGTGTTTTGCTGTTAATTATCAAATTGAATCTGTGTTTAACTGGCTCAGTATTCAATTTCATGAGTACTATAAAGTTAGCCTAGGTATAATTTTTTATCAAGCATCAAAAGCAATGAAAAAATAATTTGAATGAGCTAGTTGATAGTTTCTATCTGCATTTATGGATGATTAAGACGATTGATGATTAAATTGACAATTCTGTCTTGAAGCTGTTTCTGTGAATTTTTTTTTTCAAATGCATACCATATGAGATATGTTTATACACATTGAGAGCTTGGATACAGTAAATTAACTTATCAAATTTGCATAATTGTACTGTAAATTATTTGGTTTAAAAAAATTGTTGAAAGATAAAATCTAAATCAGCTGGGACCACCCAAAGACAATTCTTGGAGGTAATGACTAGTGACAGGATTCCCACCGGTCCTTCTTCTTCTACGACTGCTCCAACTCAAGAATGGAGTTTGGAGAATTTCTTGCAACATCATCCCGCCAAGTTTGATGGAAAATGCTCACCAGATGAGGCCGATCAATGGCTTCGTGATATGGAGAGAGTTTATAACGCCAAGAGGTGCCCTTATGAAAACAGGTTGTCCTATACTGAGTATCTCTTGACTGGAGAGGCAAGCCACTGGTGGAGTAGTACACGGGTGATCTTGTAGGGAACTAGAACCCCTATCACATGGGACCTATTCAAGAAGAGATTCTACAGGGAATACTTCCCTGACACTCTTAGATATGCTAAAGAAGTGGAGTTCTTGGAGCTAGTGCAGGGAAACATGTCAGTATCCGAGTATACTGACTGCTTCAAACATCTTAGATTCAACACTATAACAGTGGATGAAGAATGACAGTGCCGTAAGTTTGAAAACGGGCTACGTGGTGATATCAAACTCTTAGTGAAAGGACACCGCTTGAGGGAGTTCCCAGTTTTAGTAGAGATGGCTAGAGATATGGAGAAGACAAAGAGAGAAGCTGAGGGACACCCGAGCCATCAGGCCCAGCCACTGAGAGTTGGGGGACCAGCCATGTCTAGAGGCGGGTCCAGTTCCAAGAAGACTCCCTACTCCAGACCTTCTTCTTCTTCTCTAGGAATGACAGAAAAATCTGTCCGCGGGTACCCGCTACCGGTTTCAGAGGTGAAATTACAATTCTATCCCATTAAGTTTTCTTAGTCTCGTAAACTCTTTGTCGTCTTGAAACCCTAACTCTCTTTCTCAGAGAGTCACTGTTGTTGCAATTGTACGAATGCTCTGGAACTTGAACTTTGTAAGCGTATTTTTCTCATATTTTCTTCACGCAGGTAATATTAAATTAAGCGTCTTCAAACACTAACTCTTTTTTTTCCTTTTCTTTGCTGGAGAATGAAACAGAGAGAATGAAACACGTTCATTTTTAAGCCATTTTCATTTACGCACTTTTGCTTATTTAGTAAATAGCTCACGGGATTTCATTTAGTTTGTGCACGCGTGATTTACCTTGGAGAAAACGCTGCTTTAATTTATAATGTGCACACGGTTTGTGTTTGCTGAATTAATTTTCCGTTGCTTTAAAATTGTCGAAGCACTTTCCAAATTGAAATTTGATTCCACCTCCTGTGTGCTTCAATTTGCAAAAGCATTCACTGCATTTTTCCTTGAAGTTTCATTCCGGCTGCCATGCTTCCTCCCGCTTAATTGAATATTAAATGTTTTTCCTTTTCTCATTTGATCTTATTAGATTATATATGTTTGTTACTTAAACTGTTAACTAGTTATATAACTCAATATGATGACTAAACAGAACTCTCAAATGATCTATTTGTTGAATATTTAAGTTGAAATGGATTTTAGATTGGCTTTCAAGTGCAGAGCAGTGGTTGAAAGAGAAGATCCAGCAACAAGAATCATCTCCTAAGAATACTGACCCAATAGTATGGTCAATTGAGATTAAGAGCAAGACAGAAGAATTTAACTTGTATGAATTCTGTTTTCCTTTTCAGAGCTGTATACTTATAGTTTTCCGAGTCCATGGAACACAAAACTTAAAAGAGTCTGGGAATAAGTATTCATTAAATTGTAGTAGTATTAGGCAACCAAATCTTTTGATTCATGTGTAATAAAGTTCCTCATAGTTAATAGATTTCATTTGCAAATAGTATTGTTATGATAATTTTGAGCTATGATAAAACTTAGATTCAGTCCTTTTAATGTTTTTTCTACTCCAAATTAGAGTTTTTACCTTAGTAATCTATGCTAACATTTAATAAAAATATTTATTAGGCAGATTATTGAGGTGAATTTTAATTTTGATAGAAGAACAACAGAAATGCCTAAGTAACTAAATCTAAGCTTTTGTCCTTTTGATTATACACTAGCTTGTGCATAACATTGTTCATATGGTCTTATAAACATGTTTGTCTTTCCCTTCTGATTTTTCTCAGCATTAACAAATACCACATGAGCTGAAGACCTAAGTTTTCATTACTGATACCATTTCACAAATATAGCAAAAGAGTTCCTTGCACTTTTGGGCTACAGGTTGGCTGGATACATCTCTTTCTTTTGCAAATAATTTTCCAGTCAAATTCTCAGGTAAGAAAATTGGGCTTTGAAATGGATTTTTCTCATCAGACTGTGGATAATGCTGTTACTTTATTACTTTTATTTATAATAATGTTTGTCTAATAATAAATTAAGTTAAGCATTAATATTTTTATTATCTTAGAATTTCTAATGTTTTGTCCTTTAATATATTTTTATTATAGGAATATATTCTATATGAACTCGTGATAATATGCATGCCCTGCACGACTCTGTTATTCCATAATCTGTTATTCATTCATAGTAGATAATAATGACAGCAGAACAGACGTTCAAATTATTTATATTTTGAAATTGTATTCTTTTCAGATAATTTAAAAAGCTTTTCTTTACTTTTGATTATGCTACTTGCTCCTGTTAGTTTATTTTTATTGGCATTTTCACGTAACATTAGTTTTCATAGGTTACAGTATCATGAAAAATTCAGTTTAAATTTGAAGTTGGTTATTTTAATGGATCATATATTCCTTCCTTTCCTTTTACTTTGGATGTGCTCATGGTCTAAGATTATTTTACCTACGTTTGCCTTTTGTGAGGTTGGTGAAGAATGGGTATGAAAGTTTGAATTTGAAAGCAAAGATATCTACTAGTGGTTAAACCGTGTTATAAAATAGAATATTACAAAATTAAGTAACTTATGTTGATCAATTTTTTTTAGGATGTCTACCGAAGATATATTTTCTCCTATAGGAGATGGTCAACAAGGACAATTTGTAGAATCTAATGTAGGAGATTCAAATCAAAATAATATTTCTATAGATTCAAATCCAACTGAAAGTTCAACTCCTGCTGTTAACTCAAGAAGATTAGTGTCAGATGTTTGGAATCACTTTAAGAAATAAAAGGTAGATGGGAAATGGAGAGCGGTGTGCAATTATTGTTCCAAAAGTCTTCTAGGTGAGGCAAAACAAGGTAAATCACATTTGAGAAATCATTTCAAGAGTTGCAAGCTTCGTACAACACGGGACATCCGATAATCATTTTTGAAAACTCATAAAGAAAGTGGTGAAACCGTAGTTGTTGACAATTATGCGTTTAATCAACAAATAGCTAGAGATGCACTCCGTAAGATGATAATTCTACATGAGTATCCAATGTCAATGGTTGATCACATAGGCTTTAAAGATTTTTGTGCTGCTGTACAACCTCTATTTAAAGTGGTTTCTCGAAACACTTTAAAAAAGGATATTATGAAGGATTACATTGCCGAAAAAGAAAAATTGAAATTATTCTTGTCAAGGATTCAAAGTCGAGTTGCAATTACAACTGATATGTGGACTGCTAGTAATCAAAATAGAGGCTACATGACTATAACAGCTCACTTTATTGATGATTTGTGGAGGCTACAAAGTCGACTTGTGAGGTAATAACACTATACTATATTTTAAGTGTTTTTTTTACATTAACATTGTTCTTTTTCACTAGGTTGACCATTTTTGGTAAAGTAAAATACACTAGCCTTCTAAAACTTAGTCATTTTCTAAAACAACAGCCACCTTCTTCTACATTTCTCTCCTCCATTGCCCTAACACCTCTCCACCATTACTCAAAGTCTAACCATTTATTTTTCTGATTGAAGCTACCTAGACCTTCGGGACTTCAAAAGGAGCATTTCTACCGATTGAATCTCCATTTCATCCAACCGGTAAGAAAGCCCTTTTTTTCTCAATTGCCCTAGGATTTTAAGCATGTGATTTCTTGTGGCATGCAATCCATTTCGTTTTCTTCCATAATCTAGCTTCAATTTGGTTCTAAGACTCATTTTCCATCATCAATTGATGATTTATAGGTGATTCTCACATTTTGGGGTTTCAAGCAAGTGGTCTAGGGTTCTTTCTTGAGTTGGCCGTCCACACTAGAGGTAAGGGGAGCTAGTTCTACTTTTCATTTTAGTTGTATGATGTGAATGCATGATAATTTTGAAGTGGTATGTTGTTGAAGGCATGAAATTGGTTCTATTGACTTGAAATGCATGTATGGAAGTGGGTGTGTTATGTGAATTTGGTGATTGATGGCTATGAACTGTTTGGAATGCTTTTGAATGATGAATTATTTATGTTGGAACTGTTTTGGTGTGAAAAAATCTGTTGTGATATTGTTAGGAAGGAAAATCAAGTGTCTTAGGGTCAATTTTAGGTCATTTTAAAGGAATTAAGGTAGTGATTTTGAGCAAATGAGGTCTATCACGTTTTTGGACTGTTGAGGCAGCTTAGGCAAGTTAATTATAACTTTTTAGAACTATAAAATTGGTTAAAATGAGGTTCTAAATAGTAGAAGTGGAGTTAAGTCCTTAGGTTGAGGAAAACTAGTGTTTTGAGTGAGTTTAGAGGAAGTGAGAGGGTGTTTTTGAGTAATTGAGGTCTAGGGTGTAAGTGGGCAGTGGGGACAGTTTGATTAAGTCAATTATGACTTGTTTGAAGTTTTAAAAGTGGTAAAAACATTGCTTAACTGGTAGAATTAGAATTGGGCGCATGTGTTGATGAAATTGAGTAATTTGAATGTAGATTGATGTGAAATCACTAGAGAATTGGTTTAGGAAGTGTTAAAGCTGATTAGGCAAGTTAGATTCATTATATAGATCAATTTAGGAGTGCTAGAAATCCACCAAAAGGCCTAAAATGAAACTTAGGGGTGTGAGTTTGAAAAATCTGCAGAAATCACGCACGGGCGCCCCTGAAGGGCGCTGGGCGTCATTTTCTGCTGTTGCTTTTGTTTTTGATAGTTTGTGGGGTTCCGGATGTCCGTTTTAGACATTCTTTAGGTCGTTTTGGGGTTTTTTTACCCTTCCGGAGCCATTGGTGAGGGTCTCCAAGCTGTTTGAATTACTTAAGTATTGATAATTAAAAGTCATAAAGAAATTGGTGTTAATAAGTGATGGTTTTGTGAAAGTATGTAATGTATGAGTTCTTTTTATGATATGGTTGATGTTGTATGATAGTGTATGGTTTTGGTATGAGACAATATAGTAATAATGCACTTGAATTACTATGAAATTTTATGTTTGATGAATCAAAGTGGTTTATGAGGTATATTATTGATTTAAGAGGAATATCATGTGATTTAAAGTGGTTGGATTGAATATGAAATTAAGATCTCTCGGTGAGATCAGTTAGTGTATTGAATGAATGTGAGAGGCTTCCATATGGGGGGTTATCCCTAACACTCCAACGGTCTTTCATTCTCACGTAGAGAGGATTGACGCGTGTGGTGGGAGTAGTGAGAGGTCCTAGGGTAGACGCTATCATTGGAGGTCTATACTGCGGTGACGGACTAGCCTTGTGTATGGTCGGGTGGAACCCCTCGATAATGGCTTTGCAAAGCAGTAGGGGCCATCACAAGTGCACAACCCGTCCCAGCTCTACATTCATTCTATGTCCGGACGTGTCTAGGAGTCTTAACATGATATGATGCTTGCTTTAATGAGTCTTGTGAAATGAATGTTATTGTTTATGATGACTTACATGCTTGTATGTAAATGGATGTTATCGGTAATGCTAGATTAATTTTCCATGATTTGTATGTTTATTTGAGACATAGCTCACCCTTGCATTTGTATGGTTGTATGTGTTTGCCTTCCCCCTTACGATGATCATTCAATCCTTTGGATGTGAGCAGTAGGTGATGAGGTACCCTTGGAGCAGGCGTTGGAGACTGAGGAAGATCCAGCCCCTGTACTTAGGATTTCTATTAGCTTTTAGTTTAGATGACTTTTATTTTGAAAGACTCTTAGCACTTATTTATTATGATCTGTATTTTGGAAAACAATCTTTAGGACTCTTTAAAGTTTAGCTAGCTTTGTATTTTGGAGAACTTGGAAGCTTGTACTTAGGTTTCATTTCATTTTAAATTTCTCCTCTATTTTGGATGACTATAACTTATACATATATTGTCATCTATTACTCTTAACTGCTTCTTATTATTATAATCCATGCATTCTATATATATACATTGCTATATATTTTGGGATGTTAAAAAAATCTCGAAGGTTGAAACATTGTTTATATTAATAAGTAACTTTGTTTTACGGTGACAGTGTAGAAACTCTCCTCGTATACCTTCGAGTACATCATTTCTAACATAAACTAATTATAAGTTATTTATAAAAAGAAATTGTTTTTTTGTTATTTTCTTTATTAAAAGTAATTATGGAAAACACGCTTTAAATAAATAATTTATGTAGTGCAATACTTTTAATATTAAATATATTATCAATACTTTAAGTTATTTTTCTTAATATTAAATAATAACTTTAATTTTAGAAAATATATATTTAAATTTAAAATTAGATTTATAAAAAAATTATTTTTATTAAAGAATATGGATATAAAGATTTGAATTTAAAATCTGATTCAAATATTTAGATTAAATTAAAAACTTGATCCAAATATTTGGATTTAAATTTATAAAAATCATATAAGTTAATGAATTTGGATTCAAAATCTATTCCAAATATTTCGATCTCACTGGATTTGGATTGGATTTCTTAAAATCTAATCCAAGATCACTTCTAGTGGAAACATACTATGGGTGGGATTTTGATATCAGAGATTTTTAGATTTTGATGTATTCACCAGAGGTTTTGCAAAATAAATGAAGCTTAAATGCAAATTAATTATTTTTTTTTTCTCAATTTTTATTTTTCTGGATATTATATGGACATTTATATTATATGGCTTTAGTTTCTTTTTAATGTTAAGAATTTATATAATACATTATCTTTAATCATTAACGTTATTATATATTTTATAAATATTTTACATATTATTTAACTTTTTTATATATTTAGATATTCGATGAAATAGTTATTACATATTATTTAACTTTTTTATATATTTATATATTTGATGAAATAGTTATTTTATTTTGAAAAATATAGATTCAAAATTAAATTTATAAAAAATAATTTCATTAAAAAATATGGATTTAAAATTGATTTGGATTTAAAACTTTATCCAAATACTTGGGTTTGAATTTTAAGATAATCCAAACTAGTTTTGCAAAAAAAATAAATTTGGATCCAAAATCTGATCAAAGTATCTTGACCTAAATGGGCCTTGATTGAATCTTTAAAAATTCAATGCATATCCACTCCTAATTATCCGTTAAATAGATCATTACAGAAAAATTACTAATAGATAAAATCTTGATTATGTTGCCTAAAGAGAAGAAGAAAAATAATTAATTTGGTTTGAAATAAAAAAAAAAACTACTTCAAAGAGAAGTAATATATATATATATATATATATATATATATATATATATATATATATATATATATATATGGGTTTGCTAACGCGCATACGCCTGTTTTTCAATTGGTACATTTTAGCAATGTGTACCGGGTTTTAGTAGACAAAAATGTTCTTATATATCATGGATTCTAAGTTTTAAGGTGAAGGGTATTTTAATAACTTTCATTCTCAAAACTAAAAAAAAAAAAAAAACAAAACAACAAAAAAACTCCCAAAACTCGTACTCACCTCTCTCATTCCTCTCAACCCTTTCTCTTTATCTCTCTCACTCCAACCTTTTCTCTGTCATCTCTACTCTAGCCTCAATTGAAAAAATCAGAAACAGTAGTGGTTAACCAATTTCTTACAAAAAAAAATGATTTTATAATGAGTTTTCATTTTATAATTTTTGTCTTATCTAATTTTATCTAATTTTCACAATCATAATGACATATGAAGGAATTGGTAATTCGCCTGGAAAAAACAGAAGCACTCGCTGTTAAACAATTTCTTACAAAAGTGATTTTATAATGAATTTTCATTTTATAATTTTTGTCTTATCTAATTTTCACAAGCATAATGACATCAAAGGAATTGGTAATTGGCCTGGAAAAAAATCAGAAACACTCGTTGTTAAACAATTTCTTACAAAAAATGATTCTTATAATGAGTTTTCATTTTATAATTTTTGTCTTATCTAATTTTATCTAATTTTCATAATGACATCAAAAGAAGGAATTGGTAATTGGCCTGGAGGTTTTTTAAGATATGATGATTCAACATCTGCAGATGATGAAATTAGAGATGTTAGTGAAGATGATGAAATTGAAGAGATCTTGAATGAACATTTGCCTGAAGGCGAATATGCCAATGACTCAACTCTTTACAAAGGTAAATTTTTTAACGACAAGTATTTCTGATTTTTTTTTCAGTTGGATCTACCATGAATAAGAAAATGTTGGAGTGAGAAAGATGAAAGAGAAAGGGTTGAGAGGAATGAGGGAGAAAATAGAGTATTAAAGTAGATAGGTATATTAAAATAATGAGACCGATTATTTTACTTTGAAATAATCATATAATATAAATAGAATTTTACAAACGTGTCTCATTACTTTAAGAACACTTTATCTCTCTAAAACACTATTTTCTCCCGTTTCTCTGTCTTCTCTCTAAATTTTCTCTCATTTGGGTTGTCGGTTTGACGATCAAGAGGTGTTTAGACGATCCTGGCGTCAAGGACAACAATCTAGACCAATCAATTTCTTGTTTTGAGTCGGTAAATCATTTTCTCTTTTCTTCCGTATGGACTGTGATCATGCAACGGTTCTGTTTGCATGTATCTAGTGACTTCTCTCTTCAATTCTTAGCTCAATTTAGGTTCTAAGAGTTGTTTCCTATCACTAATTGGTGAGTTGTAGGTGTTTCTAAAGTTTCCTTACGGTGCAAGGCATGATCGGAGAAATTTTGTGAGCTGGGCAGTATATCTCTAAGGTAAGAAAGGTAAAGTACTTTGAGTTGATTAGATATTTGTTTGTTGTGTGTTTGTATGATCCTTAAGCTGGTTGCATTGAATTGAAATGTATATTGATAGAAAATAAGTGTTTGATGACTATTGAATTGTGCTCTTGAATATATAGTTGATGAATGCTTAGAATGAACTTTGTTTGGATGATAATCGGACCATTTTAGATGCATGAGAAGTGTTAAATATGTGTTAGTAGGGATTGGTTATGAATAAGCACAAGTGGTTTTTTTAGTTTAAAGCTAATTTAGAGGAAGTGTGGTAGTAAAAATGAGAAATTGGAGTTGAGGGCTTAATTGGTCTGTTGGGATAGTTTGGGTAAGTCAAATGTGACTTGTTTAAGTCACCAAAATGGTCAAAAACATGTTCCAAGTGGTAGATTGTGATTTGGGTCCCTAAGTTGATAAATTTGATCTTTAGAGTAGGAATTGATCCATAAACACTTTCGATTGATGTTAGGAAAGTTTAGAATCACTTAAACAAGTCTAATTAGGTGTATAACACAAATTAGGATGGTTAGAAGTTGGGAAAAATAGTATTGGTAATTGGGGTTTGAGTTGCATAATGCTGCAAAATTTCGTTCTGCGGATTTCGCAAAACGAGTCGTCGTGGCTAGATGCTCTTTGCCAGGGCATCCGCACAGTGAACTGGTGTGTTGTGCTAATGGCTTAGGGGGTTTGCTCTCTACCTGGACATTCGCACAACGAGGTGGTATGTTGTGCAAATGGTTTGAGAGGATTGCTCTCTGTCTGATGATTCGCATAGCGAATCTGGGTGCTGTGCAACTAGTGGTGGCCTGGGATCACTGCCAGTTTAATTCGAATAGCGAAGGGGTGCGCTTTGCGAGTGTTTGGGGGAGTCTGAGCCATTGTCTAGGACTCTTGTATACCGAATTGGGGTGCTATGTGAGGGATTAGTGTCTGATACTATTGAGATTTTTTTCGCGCAGCGAATTTAGTCGTTGTGCAACTGGTTGTGAGGGGTGAGTCTCTGCCTGAGGATTCGCATAGCGAATTGGGTCGTTGTGCGAAGAACCACTGGATTCGTTTTGCGAGACTGTGCGCTTAGCGAATAGTCCAAGTTTTAGTACATTCTTTTCTTCTCTATTTCCTGTTACCATGTAATGAGAGTTTGGTGTTGGATAGAGTATAATGTAGGATGAAGATTTATAATGTGTTACGCTTTTACCTATGTGGTATGATTGTGAATTCAACTCCAAGGCTCATGGTGAGATTCTTGGAAGTAATTGTGGTTGATGAGGTATATGTGTTGTGTAAATGTATTAAGCTTTGAAATGGTTAAGTTTATTCCAACACTCTAAGGATCATTCATTTTCAAGTAGAGAGGAATGGTGCATGTGGTGAGAGTAGTGGGAGGTTCTTGTCTATTGGCTTAGAGTTTAGCCATAGACTGTGCATAAGAACTAACCTTGTATAGTGTTGGAGAGTACCAGCTGAACTATACAAGTGCAAAGACTACCAATAGTTCAACATTTATACCAATCTGGATGAGTCATGTTGAGTGCAAGATGCATGAGAAATCAGTGTACATTGTATTGTTTAGTTCAAATTGATGGTGTTAAATATTTGTATAAATGTGCCTATTTCTTGTTTATCTAGCTTACCCTTTTGTTTGTGTTTATGTTTTGTATGTGTGGTGTTTTTCCTTTGCAATGATCATTCTTTGGGTGTGAGCAGAGGGGGATGAGATCTTCGTGGAGCATGCGCTTGATGGAGAAGATTCAGTGGTTTAGTTAGTTTTAGTTTAGCATCGTAAATAGTTTTGGAACGGACTATTTGTGTATAAAGTTTTAACTTCTATTGTTATTTTGGGAAAACTGTAAAATCTAATACTTTATATTAAAATTGGATAACTGTTCTATCTTATCGTATATATAATGACTGGTTTATATAGTTTTATCCTATATATTTGGGATGTTACATATATAACTATATCTAAATTATTTTTCTTATTTTCCATTAAATTAATCAAATCACACAATTTTGAAAATATTTTTCTCTTTATTTTTTTTATCAATTTCTACTCTATCAAATAATAGAACATTAACGTTTCGTCCCCTCTGTTTCACCATGCAACTGTCTAAATTGTGGTAGTAGTAGTATAGAAAGTCTGGTTGAGAACGTCGTAGCAGTTGTTAAGAAATTTGAAGGAAGCATGCAATGATTTTTGAATATTGATGGTCAACACTTTTATAAGATGCCAAATCTATCCATTCACATATGCTATAGTTGACTTCACTCATAATTGACTTAAGCAAAGTTCCACAAAAAAGTATTTCCAGAGTTGCAGCACCACCATGCTATTCGCTATGATGCCTCAACTCTGTTTAGAATGAGAGTAAAAACTAATAAAAAGAAAATAAAACCACTGATAAAAATTTAAAGAAGAAGAAATATAAAGTAATTTTAGTGTGTTACTAGGAAAACATTATAGACCTTTCATAATAAGAAAAACAAACAGTAAAGTCAAATTTCTCTAATATGATTTTTTTTTTCTTATACTCTTACAAATATTTTTATTAAATTAATTAAATGTTCATATCATATTGTCATATAGATATGTATGAATTTTTATTTTTAAAACAAAAATGAGTATATATATTCTGTTGGAATTGGTCAACTAAACAAAACAAGAATCACATCCTTCATTTGAGAGAAAATTAAGGAAGCTTAAACTCTTGTTTTTCACAAAAGAAAAAACCAACCATATTTTAGAAAAGTTAAAAAAAATAGGAAGCCAAAGTGGATGGATAATATTTCTTCTATACACTTATAAATACATACTACGTTTCCTTTGTAACATCATTCCAGCAAGTAGAGAAGACATAGATAAGAACAAGCTAAAAGAGAGATTTGTTTCTAAACTTTTTCTTTATCAATAATACTTTTTACAGTATAATTTAAATGTTTAATTTGAGTGTCATTATTCTGCGTTTATATATTTCTCTCACAAATCTAATTAAGAGAAATTCTGCTGAATTTCCCAAGTATCAGAGCCGGTTGTTATTATTATAATCAACGGTTCAAAGGGAGCCAGATTTAAGTGGGAGAAATGGCAGCAGATGAAGGAAAGATAAAAATTGAGAAGTTCGATGATACGGACTTTGGCTTTTGGAAGATGCAGATTGAAGATTATTTGTATCAGAAAAAGCTATATCAACCTCTCTCGGGACATCAATCGGAAAACATGAAGGATGAAGATTGGATTCTTCTCGACCGACAATCTCTCGAAGTTATTCGATTAACATTATCCTGCAATGTTGCATTTAATATTGCAAAAGAAAAGACCACAATGGATCTTATGACAGCTCTTTCAAGTATGTATGAAAAGCCGTCAGCCTCAAACAAAGTTCATTTCATGAGGCGGTTATTTAATTTGCGGATGTCAGATGGCGCAATGGTAGCGCAACATCTTAATGAACTCAATATAGTCACAACTCAATTGAGTTGAGTTGGAATCGAATTTGATGACGAAGTACGAGCTTTAATACTTTTGTCTTCTCTACCGGAAAATTGGAATGCTACAGTCACAACTGTGAGTAGCTCATCAGGCAGTAACAAATTAAAGTTTGATGATGTTCGTGATCTGATTCTTAGTGAAGAGATTCGACGGAAAGAGTCAGGAGAATCTTCAACCTCTTCAGTTTTGCATACAGAGTCAAGAGGAAGAAGTTCGAACAAAGGATATGGACGTGGAAGATCCAAGGAAAGAAGGTCCAATTCTAAGAATCACCGTAGTTTCAAAAACTCAAAGACAATTAAGTGTTGGAATTGTGGAAAGGTAGGACACTACAAAAACCAGTGCAAGAGTGCACGGAAGAATCACGAGGATAAAGCAGAAGCAAATGTTGCTTCAACCTCAGGAGGAGAAGATGCATTGATATGTTCTTTAGAGAACAAGGAATAGTCTTGGGTGTTAGACTCTGGAGCATCCTTTCATGCCACCTCATAGAAAGAATTCTATGAGAATTATGTTCCTGGAAACCTTGGAAAAGTTTACCTTGGTAATGAGCAATCTTGTGAGATTGCTAGTAAAGGTGTGGTGAAGATTAAGTTAAATGGGTCTGTATGGGAATTGAAAAATGTTAGACATATTCCCGACCTAACAAAGAACTTAATCTCAGTAGGCCAATTGGCCAATGATGGCTACACAACAGTCTTCCATGGTGATAATTGGAAGATTTCAAAGGGAGCAATGACAATTGCTCGTGGTAGGAAGAGTGGTACTCTCTACAAGACAGAAAGAGCTTGTCATTTGATTGCAGTTGCAATGAATGAAAATCCTAACATATGGCACCGAAGGTTAGGTCATATGAGTGAGAAAGGGATGACAATCATACACTCAAAGGGGAAACTACCAAGTCTTTGGTCAATAGAATTTGACATGTGTAAAGACTGTATACTTGGAAAGCAGAAACGAGTAAGCTTTCAAAGAAGTGGAAGAATCCCAAAGAAAGAGAGACTTGAGCTTGTTCACTCTGATGTTTGGGGTCCAACAACCGTCTCATCCATTGGTGGTAAGCGATACTTTGTGACTTTTATTGACGACCACTCTAGGAAGGTATGGACATACTTTCTTAAAAATAAGTCAGAAGTATTTGAAGCTTTCAAAATTTGGAAAGCCATGGTAGAAAATGAGACAGGATTAAAGATAAAAAAGCTTAGATCGGATAATGGTGGTGAATATGAAGACACTAGATTTAAGAAGTTTTGCTATGAGCACGGGATCATAATGGAGAGGACTGTGCCAAGTACGCCTCAACACAATGGTGTGGCAGAACGTAGGAATAGAACGTTGACAGAAAGAGCCAGAAACTTGCGTTTGCAATCAGGCTTACCAAAGCAGTTTTGGGCAGAAGCAGTCAACACAGCAACTTACTTAATCAACCGAGGTTCGTCGGTTCCATTGGAGCATAAAATACCAGAAGAGGTATGGAGTGGTAAAGAGATAAAACTCTCACATCTCAAAATTTTCGGTTGTGTAACATATGTGCACATTAGTGATCAAGGCTGAAATAAGATTGATCCTAAATCGAAGAAGTGCACTTTCATCGGTTATGGTGAAGATGAGTTTGGCTATAGGTTATAGGATAATGAAAATAAAAAGATGATTCGTAGTAGAGATGTGATATTCAATGAAAATGTGATGTATAAGGACAGGAACAACACATGCAATAACAACTCAGAACATAGTAGACCAGTGTATGTGGAGATGGATGATGTCCCAAAAACTCCTATAATTGAGACTCCTCAATCAGAGGAATCATGTGAAAATAATGATAATGAAGAACTTGACACACCAGAACTTTCCATTCCAGCTCCTATTTTGCGAAGGTCTTCTCGACCTCACGTACCTAATAGAAAATATCTGAATTATATATTGTTAACTGATGAAGGAGAGCCTGAAAATTATGAGGAAGCATGTCAGATGACAGATGCTAGTAAGTGGGAGCTTGCCATGAAAGATGAGATGAAGTCTTTAATGTCCAACCAGACATGGGAACTAGTAGAGTTACCTGTTGGGAAAAAGGCACTTCACAACAAATGGGTGTATCGGGTGAAGGAGGATCATGATGGGTCCAAGAGATACAAAGCTCGACTAGTTGTCAAAGGATTTCAGCAAAAAGAAGGGGTTGACTACACTGAAATCTTTGCTCCAGTTGTAAAACTCAATACCATCAGATCTGTTTTAAGTATTGTTGCCAGTGAAGGATTATACCTTGAGCAACTAGATGTGAAGACTGCATTTCTTCATGGAGACTTAGATGAGGAGATTTACATGCATCAACCTGAAGGCTTCTTAGAAGAAAGAAAAAGGAACATGGTGTGTAGATTAAAGAAAAGCTTGTATGGTTTGAAACAAGCTCCAAGACAGTGGTATAAGAAGTTTGAAAGCTTCATGCTCAAGGAAGGTTTCCATAAGTGTAATGCCGACCACTGTTGTTTCTTCAAGAGATATAAGTCCATTTATATCATTTTGCTACTTTATGTTGATGATATGTTAGTAGTTGGTTTAGATATGGACGAGATCAGAAGTTTGAAGCAACAATTATCAAAAGAATTTGATATGAAGGATTTGGGTCCAGCAAAAAGGATCCTTGGAATGCAAATCACAAGAGATAAGCAAAAGAGTATTTTGCAGCTATCTCAGGCATAGTACATTAACTGTGTTTTGCAGAGATTCAACATGAGAGACGCCAAAGCAATTAGCACACCTTTGGCCAGTCATTTTCGTTTATCCAAAGAACAGTCCCCTCAGATAGAGAAGGAAAAGGAGTCCAGGGCTGAAATTCCATATGCTTCATCTATTGGAAGTTTAATGTATGCGATGGTCTATACAAGGCCAGACGGGAGTTGTTAGCAGGTTTATGTCAAATCCAGGTAAAGCTCATTGGAAAGCTGTTAAATGGATTTTGAGATATCTACGAGGCACTATAGAGAAGTGTTTGTACTTTAGCAAAGGAGAGTTAAAAGTACAAGGTTACGTAGATGGAGACTTTGGAGGTGAAGTAGATCACCGAAGAAGTACTACTGGTTACATTTTCACTGTTGGTACTACAACTATTAGTTGGATGTCACAGGTGCAAAAGATTGTTGCTTTATCCACTACAGAAGCTGAGTATGTAGCAGTAACAGAAGCTAGTAAAGAATTAATATGGCTTTAGGGATTGTTAACAGAGTTGGGATTCATCCAAGAGATGAGTGTTTTGCACAGTGATAGTCAGAGTGCAATACATCTGGAAAAGAATTCAGCATTTCACTCTAGGACAAAACATATTGATGTTCGTTATCACTTCATTAGATCTTTGCTTGAAGATGGGGTGCTAACATTGAGAAAGATTCTCGGAAGTAAAAATCCAGCAGACATATTAACAAAAGTGGTAACCATTGACAAATTGAAATTGTGTTCAACTTCAGTTGGCTTGCTACAATAATAGACTACAGAAGATTGGTGGTGTAATGATCAAGGTTGAAGACAGATTAAAATCAGTCTTCAAGTGGGAGATTGTTGGAATTGGTCAACTAAACAAAACAAGAATCACATCCTTCATTTAAGAGAAAATTAAGGAAGCTTAAACTCTTGTTTTTCACAAAAGAAAAAACCAACCATATTTTAGAAAAGTTAAAAAAATAGGAAGCCGAAGTGGATGGATAATATTTCTTTTGTACACTTATAAGTACATATTACGTTTCCTTTGTAACATCATTACAGCAAGTAGAGAAGACATAGATAAGAACAAGCTAAAAGAGAGATTGTTTCTAAACTTTTTCTTTATCAATAATACTTTTTACAGTATAATTTAAAAGTTTAATTTGAGTGTCATTATTCTGCGTTTATATATTTCTCTCACAAATCTAATTAAGAGAAATTCTGTTGAATTTCCCAACATATTCTTCATATGTTATACCTTTTGAATTATATGTACAACATCATTATATATTTTTACTTTGATAATATTACAATACTAAAAAAACCATTTATTACCTACAAAATTTCCACGAAAAATACTTGCAATTTTTATTATGAAATATTTTTTGTAAAAAGTATCCATGAATTTTATTTAGAAGTAATTTTTGCAGGAAAATACTTGCAAATTTTTTGTAAAGGATTATTTGCAGAAAATCAATATTAATACCTGCGGATTTTGTTGTGGTCTTAAAAATAACACTATGTATTTATTTATGTGAATAAAAATTTGATAAAACAATACCTATAAAATTTTTATTTAATGAATAAAAGTCCTATAATGAATAAAAAATCAGCAACAAAACAGGTGGAGTCGGATACAAATAGTGTCTACTAGTTACTCGATTCACAAAAAAAAAGTCAACTCATTATCTATTCGTTACTCATTAAATACTCCTTTAAAAAATACTCGTTGATATTTTAGAACTTACGGATATCCATGGATACCCGTGAATATTAAAGAAAAGATATTTTATAAATTTTATTATAAAATAACAAAAATATAAAATATAATATAAATTAAATTTTAAATTTAATTAAATTAAACCTAATAAAATATAAATTAATTTTAACTTAGTAAAATATTAATTAAATTTTAATTTTAATTTTTTACGAATAATGGACATACCCGCGGATATGGGTAGTACGCTATCCGCATCCATTATAAGTGAGTTTTAACATACTCACTACCGGCTACTTGAGAGTAATAAATACCCATAGATACAAACTAACTGCCATGGATTTTATCTGCAGATAACCGTGAACACGAGTATTTTTATCATCCTTATGAATATGCACATGTTATCCTCTCCTGTGTATTCACAATTGTGTTCTTCATATTTTTGAAATCTCAATAACTGTCACTCTTATTCATTCTCTCCTGTCTGTACTCTCGTTGTCTCACTCTTACTCTCTCGTCATCGGTCTTTGACTCTCGCGATCTCGTTTTTACGCTCTTGTACTCTCGTTTCCTTTTAATTCTTATACTTTAAAGAGTTTGGTTAAATTAATTAAATGTTTACATCATATTTTCATAATGGATAGAACTGTAAGGTATGAATATATATGAATATTTACTTTTGAGAGAAAAGATAAGTACAATCAAATTTACGACGTCCATCTCATCATGAATATAATCTTACATTTAAAGTTATTTAAGTATCCAATTCATAATATATTCCTTCAACATATATTATTCGATGTCATACCTCTTAGATTATATTGAACATTCAAGGACATCTAGCAAACTCAGTCCTTATGGTATGACCATAGAAAGTTTGGTCTCCTACGTATCGGCTAATCAGAAAGTATTCCTTACACTTCCAAATACGTCTTGGCTACCCATGTTTAGGTCTACTCGACCCTCATGTTATGCTCCAACATCAAGGCAGCTTGGTCAAATACATGGAGGCTAATCAAAATTGACATTTGTAAAACATTGATTGAGTTGACTTAAGATTGTGATTAAAGTATGATTAAGTAGCTTGTTTAACTAAAGACTAATCAATGTGGTTAGCTACATGGGTAATGCCCACCCAGATAAAAATCTCATTAAATATGGTTTAAATAGCACATTACTGAAAGTAAATTAATTACATTCTATTATTACAATATTATTACTTTTTTATGTATTAGACTAATTTAGTGTTGAAGTGTCTTTTGTATCCACAACTCTTGTTTAACTCGTGGAGGATTAATACTTTTGAAGTTGGAGCTATGAGTGCTTGAAGTTGGAGTTTTAACACAACATATTTAGTTTTGGTTTCGAAAGAACATATATGTACCACATCATGATACATTTTTTATTTTGATAATATTATATCAATGTAATTTTTCAATCAATCAATGTAGCATAACGAGACATATTGATTTAGGAGGAACTAGTTATTTCTAAGAAATTAATCTTATGAAGATGACTTGTTCGCCATAAGAGTATAACGTTTTTTAGAAAACTTGGAGATTTAAAAGTAATTTTAATTTAAAGAACTAAAGATTAAACCATTTGAGGGAAAAATGGTTAAACTTAAATATATAATAATAGGTGTTATAATAAAGAACATGTTTTTAGACAGATTTTTGTGCTCGGGAGTTTGAAAAGATCATATTGAATTACAAAAAGACCCAAATGGAATGAATAGACGTTGTTACTCAAGTAGCTTTGATTTAATAGTAAGAATTGAGAAATTGATAAATTTCCAAAGAAATACGAATTTTCTTGGTTGAGCTAATAAAGTTGACAAAATAAAGCATAATAGATACAGAAACATCAAGGTGCTTCATTCATTGACTCCGGCATCAAGAACGTGGACAAAATAAAGTAACTAGTAAGACTTTTGTTCAATGAAATCCAAATTGGAAAAGGTTGCTTTCTTACTAATTGTCAAATTTATGATTCTATCACTTTAATTCAGTTAAACCATGCATTCATATTCTTCTCTATATCCATCTCTGTCGACTGTCTTTATCTTAGACCAAACCTACAATTTAATGCCACTAATTGGCCATTAATTCCAAGAAAAACTAAGAGGACCTAAATTAATAAATGATAGCAACACTCAAATCTAAAACTAAGAATACAAATCAATATGTACGCGAATGTCTCCCTTTTCCATTCACATACACAATTATCTAACTCAACAACCTCTTTTTAAAAACCAAAAGGAATTCTTTTGTAGTAAAAGCTACTTCTATAGAAAAAGATTCTCTACCTACCTCTAGACTCAAGAATATTGTGCTGACATTCGTTTTCTATTTTAACTTGAAAAATTATTAATTTACCATCAGGAGAACTAATTATAATATTTAAACATATACATTTCAGATGTCTAAATAATTAATAAAGTTCAATTATCATATTTTAACAAGTTATTATAATTGAAAAAGTAAAACTTAAAAGAATATCTGAGTTAAGAAAATGCTAAAATGGTATTTGTCTAAGTTTTGTAGGATTTAAGTTTCACTATTTTAAAAAGTAATGATTTTGTAAATATGGAACTTGTGATTACTTGGTTGAAGGTGTACAATTTTATAATAGGCAAGTTACTAATCGGTACTTCATCTTGCTAGAAGCAGTTACTTAAGGTGGTCATTTTCTATTGTTCACGAGTTGACTCGTTTCTAAACTAATTTTTTAATGACGAACTCGGTAAACTCGTCTAGACTCGATTCACTCGTGATGGAGTTTGTGAAGTGACCTAAAACGTCGTCGTTGAGGTTTGGAAAATCGAAATCGGAAACTGAAATCCAAGTACAAAACCGAAAGCGAACTCCATATCGCATTTTTGGTGCATTTTCCGATTCTTCTCTGACATGGCTTCGCATCTTATCTGCCAATGTCTCACTTTCTTCTTTGGTAGAGATCATGTTCTCTCTCACTTCTTTGCCAAATATAGCTTCTTCTCTGACACATACAGCTTCTTATTCAGCAACCTTCGTGTTTATGATCTTCTCACATTATGCTGCTGAGTTTTGAATTAAGTACTTTTTTAATATTTTTTTCATTATTTTATATTTCTTTTTTTAATTAATTTTTTCTAAATTATGTTTTTTTTTCTATTTTAGGTTTATTTTTTAAAAAATTACAATGTTTGGCAAGTGCCACTAATTCAAAATTTTTTATCCTAATAGAAATGCATCATCACTTCCTAGTAAAAATATAGTTTTTTTAAAAAATGTGTGAGATGATTCGGAGATATGACGTTGGCTATAAATCTCTCCTGAATCACGATGTCAAAAATGTTTAAACAAGCAGTGCAAAAACTTATATAATTTAATTATTTAACCTTAATAATACTAAAAAACAAAAATATTTCTAAACCTTCTATCTTTTAAAATTTAATTATTTACTTGTACAATTATGTCTAACATAGCATTATTGGTATTTACATAGTTACGAAATTGTTTGGAAAAGAATTGATTAAGGTGGATAATTAACTCCAAGGCCTTTTTTCATGCACATACATATTATTTAATCCTTACTTGCACTATGAATCTAATTTCATAAAAATGATGATCATGAGGTAAAAAAGAATGATTCTATATGTGCATAACATAAGATTGATCATGAATATAAAAAAGAAAAAGAAAATAATTTGTAATTTATTGACTTTTATTATGCTAGAAGAGTTTTTTTTTTTCTTTTTTTCTTTTTTTGTTTTCTATGAAAATGCAAAAGATCGTAGGAACGTTATATTTGTGAAATAGTTGACGATAGAACTCTAGAGCTAAAGAAAATTATTATTCTAGTTTTGAGCTTGACTTACAGTTTAACATGTATGAGTGTAATTAGAATTCATTTGACTTGGTAATTTAAGTTTGTTAGTTATATATCCTTTTTTTTTATTTTCTTTATTTAGTTTATATAGATTTTAAAATTGTATATTTATTTATAGGTTCATACAAAAGAAAAAATTGTTTGCATCATAAAAATATGATCAATGACTTAATTTATGCATATATAACTTGAAGTTAAAATAATCATATTAGAAAAAAATTGTTTCCCATTTATTGATGAATAGATAACTAAGCATTGAGATAATTATAATGTTAAGCAAATTTGAAGTGAAGCTGGTGGTGGAAATGTTGACATAACTAGACTGAGTTCAACTTTCACCTCTAAATTTATTTGACTTGATAATATAGTTTTTTGTGACAATTTTGATGATGCATACTTATCATTTGAAGAAGAGTTACACGGTTAAAGATGATAATTAATTATATAATATTATAAGAGAATTAAAGACAGAAACTTGAAAATATCTTTTCATTTTTAGTTATTTAAATCTTATGGTCATAAGAATTTATGTTTTGTGATCGTATTAACTTATATATCTAGAGTTTTAACTTATATAATATTCACGTATGTGTCAAACTTATTTATTTACTAAATTTGTTCTTTTTTCTTATGTTATGATATAGACTCTTACAAGTCAGGAGTCAAGTTTATAAAATTCTTACATAGCTCCCACGATTTGTGATTCACAATTATAATTTTAAGAAGAAATATATATTAGATTTATTACAGCGATGAAAAATGCAAATTTCGAAGATGCAATGTCTTTTAGTTGAAGAAAAAAAAGCTTCGAAGACTCGTAAGATGACCGAAATGTATATATAATCCTAGTTTTGACTCCAAATGTATGGTTATTTTAAAATGTTGTGGAAATAACACTAAACTCAATAAGTCTTGCACTATTTCAATTATTACCACAAAATGTCAATTAGATTTTTTTTACAAAAACTTGGCATAATATCCATAATATTAATTTAAACTTTATTATTATTATTAATTTGAAAGCTTTTAAAAACGGAGAGACTTAATTAAAAAAAAAATATTAATAGTGAGACGAAAATTAGAAAAAGAAATAAATAAATAATAAAAGAAAAAATATAATTAAACCTATTAGTGTATCTAATATTTGTCCTTTTCAATTTCCATACACATATCTTCCATCGCAGAAACTCTCCTCAAACGGTCTGACCACGCCATAGTTAACTCATTTTTGGGTATGGAAAAAGTATAAGTTGTGATTAATCCACATTTTCTTCTGAACCTTAATACTTAACCTGAAACTATGATATTAATTTACTAAAATACATTCCTCTTTCCATAAATATTTTTCTTATATACTCGCACACGAGGACTAATTTCTTAAGTTTAATGGTTTCTTTAAGAGAAGAACAAACAAAAGAAAAAAAGAAAAATAAAATGAAGAAAACCTTGTAATATATATATTAATTGTTTACTAATGAGCCAACCTGTAACAATAGAGTCTCCCATCTGATTTCATAATTGAACTTCATTTAAATTAGACGCACAAAAAAGAATGAAATGAAGAAAATATAATTTTATTTTAGTGTGTAGAAGGCAGAAATAAAATTTGTAAGTGAGAAAGGCATAAACGTTTTGACAAAGTCGTTTTATGTGGAAACATGGTAGTGGGATTATCTTAATTAATTAGTGCTGGATCAAAGGGTTTCCAAAGTCAAATGTATGAATATGTATGGATAATGAAGGAGGGTTTCTCCTTTACCCACTCATGTTTTCCATTCACATTTGACGCTGTCTGTAATGTAAACAAAACATTTTACTACGCCCACACCAACACCAATAAATATCTTCTTTCAATTTTCACACTTCTTCATCAACAAACTTTATATCACCACATTTAAAAGTCAATACATATAAATTCATTATAATAATCTTAAATTCTTTTATTATTTAGAATTTATATCCTCTTCCTTCCAAACTTCTTTTTTATTTGGAAAGTAGTGAATGATATATGTGCATTAGATTAAGAAAGAGATGTGAGCGATATAATTAATAATCGTGATGGCCGTCCAAGGAAGGAAAAGAAGAGAATCCAAGGTAAAGTTTTAATCAAAAGCAAAAAGAATTGGTGAAAAGGCCTTTTTCTTAGGGCAATTGCATTCCCCCAACTAAAAGCCAATTCGATGAGCTACTGTACTTATTTCTCACCATTAAATACTCCAAACACTATTAATTCATAACTAATTCTCTCACCAAAAAACTTCCATAATGGAATTGGTTACCTTTCTGCTTAATTTAAACATAATCATCTATAGTTTAATAGTTTAATAGCTTAATAGCACTTGTTGTTACTTGTTAAATTGCAACATCACAACCGATTCAAAATTGTGAAGACTGTACGACAAATTCATCCCAAAAAACAAACGCATTCAATCACGATGGCACCACCTTATACGTGTGTCTTCACTTGATGTTTGACAAAGTAAACCTTTCCCTTTCCACCCAGCTGCATTGCATGTCCATTTATGACACACACCAACACCCATTCTTCCCTCTCAAATTACCAATTCATCCTTCTGCCGCTTCCAGGAACCTCAACTTCAATTAACCGCTTCCACTGTTCCCAAACTGTCAGCCAACAAAACCAACTTTCTTAAGACAAAGAAGGACAAAAACATAACTTGCTGTTATCAATGAACAGAAAAAACACAACATCATATTTCTTCTCCCAATCCTCCTTTCCTCTACTCGCTTCATGTCTTTCAATATCATGCTCCAATCCTCGCCCTTCCTCGCCCTTCTTTTTCTTTTACTTCTTCTTCACACTTTCTCAATACCAACATGTCATTGCCAAACCACCACTTCTCCTCCTCAGAACATCGAAACTTTCTATCCAAATCAAACTTTAGCACCACAAAAACCTGAGACATCACCACAGACACAACAACCACCACCAGCTGCCCCTGCTTCTTCCCGTGGTAAGATAGCCAAGGCGGTGGCTGCAACTGCAGCCAGCACCATCGTTTTTTGTGGTTTGATTTTCTTTCTGGTGCAGAGGTTCTTGAGGGCCAGAAAGAGAAAGAGAGAGGTGATAAACAACACTTCTTCTGGTGGAGATAACCGTGTTTTGCCTCAGGGAAATGTGTTTGAGAGAATTGATGGAAATGTGAAGGGGTTGATTGTGGATGAGGATGGTTTGGATGTGGTTTATTGGAGAAAGCTTGAAGGGAAGAACTCTGACAAGGATCTATATAAGGAGGTTTTGAGTAGTCCCAGAAATAAAGAAAAAGAAGATGGTGATGATGAAAATCATGCCAAGAAGTCCAACTCCGTCCAAGAAGTTCCTCTCCTTAGAGGGAAATCTTCAACTTCCCACTTGAATGTATATCCAGAAGATGATGAGCCATACAGATTTTCCCCACTTCCTTCTCCTCCTGCTTCTTATACTTCTGTTTCTGCTCCCACTCCTTCTACTCTTCCTTCATCAGCTGGGGTTGTTATCAAGGGTGCTCAGAAACCAGACTCTCCAACTCAACCCTCAACTCCGCCCCCTCCCGTTTCACCATCAACACCTTCGTCCTCTACTTCTGTTTCAGCAGTTCCGAAAGCAAATAATCCTGCGCCGGCACCTCCCCCTCCCCCAATCCCAGCCCGAAGGAGTCCGGCACCACCTCCTCCTCCAGCCTCATCAAAAGCACCACCTGCTCCCATTCAAATTCCAGCTATTAAGCAAGGAAACTCTTCAGGAAAAGGCATCCCAGAAACCACCAATGACCAAGTGAAGCTGAAGCCTCTGCACTGGGATAAGGTCAATACTAATAATGCTGATCACTCCATGGTTTGGGACAAAGTTGATCGTGGCTCTTTCAGGTAATCCTCATGTATTATGTTTTGTTAAATGAAATAATGAAATGTATATTTTTCTCATTCCGGCTTTGATTTTACTGATCATCAAGCATAATATTTCAGGGTTGATCAAGATCTCATGGAAGCTCTCTTCGGTTATGTCGCCACCAACCGGAGATCTCCCAAAGGAAAAAGTCACTCAGCCATTCCAAGCAACGATGCCTCAGCTTCATCTGCAAAAGTTTTCCTTCTTGACCCGAGAAAATCACAGAACATTGCTATTGTTCTCAAATCTCTTGCAGTCTCACTAGGTGAAATTGTTGATGCACTCACTGATGGTATGGGCCTCAAACCAGATACTCTTGAAAAGCTTGCTAGAGTTTCCCTAACAGAAGAAGAGCAATCTCTCATCCTTGAATACAAAGGAGACCCGGCAAGACTTGCAGCAGCTGAATCTTTCCTTTATAATCTCCTCAAAGCTGTTCCCTCATCTTTTAAGCGCTTGAATGCCATGCTATTCGGGTTGAACTATGACTCGGATATTCAAGAAACCAAGGAATCTCTGCAGATCATTGAACTGGGTTGTAAGGAGCTTAAAAGCAAAGGACTCTTTGTGAAGCTTCTTGAAGCAGTGCTCAAGGCAGGAAACAGAATGAATGCAGGAACTGCAAGGGGCAATGCACAAGCTTTCAATTTGGCTTCTCTAAGGAAACTCTCTGATGTTAAGAGCACCGATGGAAAAACCACATTACTTCATTTTGTGGTTGAAGAGGTAGTCCGTTCTGAGGGAAAAAGGGTTGCTCTTAACCGCAATGGCAGCCTGAGAAGTAGCAGCAGTAGGAGCAGCAGCAGTAGCAATGGAAACTATGACAACAATGTCGCTTCAAATGAACTGATAGAAAGAGAATATACGACACTAGGATTGCCAATTGTGGGAGGGATCAGTTCTGAGTTATCCAATGTTAAGAAAGCAGCACAAATAGATTATAACAATTTAGTTAATTCAATCTCGGCCCTCTCAACCCGGTTAGTCAAAGTTCAAGAACTGGTTTCCTTGTGTGGAAATAACGAAGAAGGACATTTTGTAAAAGAAATGGATCATTTTCTTAGAAATGCTGAGGAAGAGCTGAAATTATTAAGGGAGAAGCAAGCAAGTGTGTTGCAGCTTATCAAGAAAACAACACAGTACTATCAAGGAGGAGCTTCAAAAGAAACTGCAGAAGACAATCTTCAATTGTTTGTCATAGTTAAGGATTTTCTGGGAATGGTTGATCAAGTATGCATTGAGATTGCACGTGATATGCAGAAGAGAAGATTTCCTCCTAAGGTCATTTTTGGGTAGTCATCATCACTGGAACCTACACAAATCAGTTGTGATCGTAAAGTTGCTGAAACATACCACAACATATAGCTCCAAAAACTATTCAACTTGTGCTGTTGGATGAGGGGGCTGAAGTTCCCTAAATAAGATTTCTGAAAGATTGGAGTTTTGTTGTGTCATCATCATTCAAAATTTTTAGAGTTTACCATGGGCGACAACTCAAAAAACAGTTCCTAACCACAAAATCTTCAGAAATATTGTGCAAGCAGGCTATGGTTTTACAATTCATAATCCGAAACCTTCTTTATCGTTTTAACATTTTCCAGTATTAAATGTGTAAATGTAAGCGTAAAAAATTCTTGAGCAAATTTAAATTCTGGTGCATATTTGTTCGATTCCTTGAGTGTCAACCAGAACTTGGTTACTTCTTTCTGTTGTATATAGTATTGTAATTTGTAACTTTGGATATATGGATTTTATTCATATTTTTTCAGATAAAGATTTATGTCATATGCAAAAAGATCATAGAATTAATAACTGGTATAGTGTTATAAACGTGGTTAGTCAATATTTCAATGACTAAGTTAATAGTAGTAATTAGTGTTAGATATTTTAACTCAACTACATATGAGGTGAATTCATAATATATGGCTGCATAGCCAATTTTTGGAAAATTAAATTAAATTGTTAAAATAGTATCAAAATTATCTGAAATTTATTTTAGCAAAAATATATGTTTGATAAGGACAAAGTGGATAATGATTCTCTCAAATTTCTTTTTCTAAATTTTTTAAAAGAAATATATATATGTTAAATTATATTTTAGTTTTCCTAAATTTTATTTTAAACTTTTAATTCTTCTAAAATTATTTAAAACATTTACACAAGAGAATAAAAAGAAATTGCATGGTTGACTTGGCATAATCACATGTCACCAGATAACAAGTTTGGTGAAAAACAAAAGTTGACCTAAAGAGCCATCAGAATTGATGTCATAAACAATGTTGTTTTAATTTATTCAATTGATTCACAGATTGCTGCCAACCTTTCACCAAATAAGATTTGCTGTTAACTACTCCTCTACACGAAACAGTTAATTTGGCTTGACAATGTCCCCCAAATTCATAAAATAAATTCCAATGGACAACCATTTCAACAACCTTCTATTTTTCTACCTTCTTCGGATTAGGTGGTCTTCACAACTACACCTGCATTTTAAGTGATTTAAGATAAATTCCTCTAGCATTTCTAAGAAAATAAAAAAACAAATAATGACTTAGCAATGACGCCCATCTAGTCAATGATGTTGACTTTCCCTTTCTAGCCATACCCAAAATCAATCAAGAACAAGACACCTGAAGCTTAACTCCGATGGAACTACTGTGAAAATTTGTTCAATGTAACTGTGCAAGAGTTATTGCTTGTGTAGTAGGTATTCCCATTTTCAATTCCTTATTGGGTCCCAAGAGCTTTTCCCTTGATCCCACCCAAAAATAAATACAAGTATCCCCCAATAGATGGAAACAATGCAACCAGTCATAAGAAAATGCATGCATTCTCATTCTCACATTGGACATTATAGTTATACAACATTGTTTCTCACACCAAATTTATTACCAATAATTGATGCTTTGCTCCTTCCTACTCCTTACATTGTTCATCAGCTCCTATAGTCCTATATAACTAGATAATTGGTTCTCCTGTTGCAGACTAAACTAAGATATCATAGTGTGACCAGACTAAGATATCATAATGTTTTCAACCTCTTTTTCTCATGCTTCTTAGGCTACCTCCATTTCTCCATCTTAATTTCCTCCTGCATAAGCACACAAGACAAAAACAGCAGTTAAATATAGCAGAGACTTTCCACGTATTGGATGAAAAGATTTAACACGACATGGTTGGTCAACTATAATTTGAATTATTCAGAAAATCGTCCTACTTTCCACTATTTATGCTGTTTTATTACCCTCACTTTTGTGGTAGTAGGTATATTTGAATATAATTTAATGGATATAGCAGTGTAATGATATTTTGAAGGTCTTTTATAATGATTTTAATTCTGGGGGGTCCATAAGAATCCTTGCCAAAATCCCCAAAGTTGCAAAGGCAGTAAGTACTATGCTTCACAGCTCATAATAAATTCAGTTTTAGATTTCAAAATAATTTATATTCCATGCCTCTTAGATTTTCAGTTAAATTTTAGTTTTTTTCCAGTTGCAACAGTTGCATAGTTTACTTGAAGTAGCTGACACCACTTACGGGGAAAAGACAAACTGTCTACTACTGTTTAAGAAAACATAATGGCATTATATAGTAGGACGATTTGATGGAAAGGAAAAAGAAATTAGCAAGCAGTGTGGTATAGTCCTTTAAATGATGACAAAATGTGGAAGGTGGACCTTATGAACTTTCATCATTATCTCTTATGTAAACTCCACTGAATCACTATGCTCATTGGGCAGAAGATAGGTTTGCTTTTTTAGAGCAAAATAAGATGGCTAGATCATACAGCTGTTTTCTTATTCCTACAACCACCACCAGACTGTTAAGTTGGACAACGCAAGTTTTAACTGGCTTCAATTATATATTTATTAAGTATTAAGTATGAAGAAAACAAAATTGAGATGGGGTTTAACAAACTACTATTCATGCATGAAAAAGATCAGCTATATAAAGTCTTCACCCTATTTGTTGAACTGGTAATGATAAATTTACAATGCACAGTAGCAAACCTTCTGTGGGTGGTTTTTGGATGCTTTCTGACCCTGCTGAAAAGCTGGCAAGGAAGTGGCCTTGATATTATGTTTTATCTTTTCCTCCTGTGTCAAAAGTAAACATCGTTAAGAATATAGCCCAACTTATGATAACCCATTCTTTAGATTCACGCAGACACACTCAAGCAATGCCAAGAGAAGGAAAGTGTACCTTCGATTTCGATTGATGATGCGTTCTTTCCACCTCTTTTGCATAAAACTTTTCTTCTATTTTTCTTGGAAACTGAAATAAATACAAAAGATTAAAGAGTTTGATCAGTAAAAACAAAACAGTAGTTTCAAAATCTCGTGAGAACCCTTGATCACAAGTGCTGGATTGTGTAGACATGCATCAAGAGTCAGGGTACACCTCTTTTCCTTTCTCTGCTTTAACATCAGTTTTTAGGCCGAAAGCAGTTCGCGCAGTATTCCCACTTCTTTTACCAGCACTGTCAACCTTGGGTGACCTATTTCATTTAAAAGCATCAGCTTACATGCAATTGAACTCCTTATACGTTCATCAAATAAGTTTTATGGTGCACATTCTGGTAATGAAGGAAGGAAATAGGAGGGCTGACAATCTATAGTCTTACTGAATGACCATGTATAATGATTTTCATGTTCCTTCAATCATAAACAAATTCTGTCCCTTCCCCACTAACAATTCTCCAGCTATGGTTTAATCTGTTCCGAATTTTCACTATATTATTAAAGACTCAGTTTTACTTCAAAAGTCTAGTTCAGATGCCTCAGTTGAGTGAGTCACGGGACAAGCAAGAAGAGTGCATAGGTTAAAAACAAATAATGCAGTCATCACCCCTTCCTTGTGGAACCTCAATCAGGATGGTTCCTCCTTTCAACCCAAAAACTATAATCAATCATATTTTACTTCAACATCAGACCTGTTTGGTTGAACTTCTCCATAAACAATGTTAAAAGAGAACAAGAAGGAAATATGAAATAAATTTCTTCAAAAGTTATAATTAGTTTATACATAAGCTAATTTGTAGAAGTTATCTCTCATTTTGCTTCTTCAAAATAAGATTTTTTTACTCACTCAAATTAAGTTTAGCTTTTGGAAAATTTCATTTCATTCTTTTCTATTCTTATATTCATCTCCTACAAGTGTTCATGAAGAAGTTTCCCAAACAAATATTATAAATTATGATATGGAAGATGGGGGATTGGGAACCCTGGCTTAAAGGCTTGAATAGCTGCCTTGTGACCCAAGTCACATATTTGAGTAATAGAATCAGCATCCTGTAAATGGAATTAAGACTCTCTAATATAGGGTCACATATTGGCCATTTTATAGCACCATGCTTTAGTAAAAAAAAGCCTTTGATAAAAGGGTACCACAAACAGGAAAAACAGAATGCTTATATAATTGGTATTAAAATGATGGGGCGTAAGTTAGTAACTCAATGTTATAGTCATAGGATAAGAAAGAAGTCTGAATTCGGAAATTGATTACAAAATAACAAGTAAAAGCGCATTGCACCAGATCTGGCAGTCAAAGGAAGTTCAGTTGAATAACGATTTGGCCTGTGTTCACAATACTGCCATATAATTTGTATGTAAGCAAGATTTTACGGGACAAATCAAGTTATAAGTAAAGTTTATAATGTAAAATCATGACTTATTTCAGTTATACAATCCATATGATGATTGACTGTTTATACTTTCCTCATTTACTCACATTTATATGTTGTTTCCACATGACTAACACTCCCCCACAGAAAACCAACAAAATTTGGTCTCTATTCAGATTATTGCTTTTCAGCATGCAACCATAAGAGGTTAAAAACAAAGTTATTACATGAAGGAAATGAAATAGATGAAAATAAGAAACAAATTAGTAAAGTAGATTCAAAACTTACTGCCCATATTCCTTTCGCAGAGATATAGATGTCAGATTCCTTGCCTCTGTCACCTTTGAAGGAACCTGCTCAAGAAAAATATAAGCAAATGTTCTCAAACGAAAGTGATTTTCTACTGGTACATATAATGATATAACCATTTATCAACAATAAACAGTTATCCATGCTTTTCCAAACACCTTTTCTTTTACCAAAGATTTGTTTTCACCAGAAGTTTTGGGCTGATTGAAATTATTCTGAAACGTCTTGAATGCTCGTTTGACTATGTCCTTATCCCCCATTCTCTCCATAATCAAAGATTTCCTCACTGTAGTACGCGGACCAGGTTCAGATTGGCTTGGACCCAAGCTAAGGGACATGTGCAAAGTTTTATTAGGAACTTTTCTGTTCTCTGCAGTGGAAGCAGTTTCCCTCCCAGATATTGATGGAGAAATTTCCCTTTTAGATGAAGATGCAGATGCAAATGTTTTAGTGGGAGTCGATGTTAGCTTTGGATTCCTAGGAGTGGAAATTCGAGACGCCTTAGGCTTAGACGTAGGTTGCACGGATTTCTTCTTCCCCTTTAATGTATTACTTTCTCTGCTCACTGGGGTAACCTGTCCAAACTAGATGGTGAAAAAAATAGAATAATGGGAACCAAATAGCCAAATTTTAAATGGTGCTAACTATCATTTAACCACTCAATTTTTCCAATGATCCTAAATTTGCTGAGTACATGAATTAATGTATACCTTCTTAGATACCTTTGGATTACCCAAGGTCTTATATTGTGCTTCAATTTCTGAAGCCTTTACTGGCTCATTGTTTACATTGTGTGAAATTTCCTTCAAACCTTCAGCTTCAATGATAGGACTTTCTTCTTTACTCCCTCCTTGTTCAACGCAGACAACTTCTTCCTGTTTCTCTATCAGGGAACTACCAGATCTTCTCTCCAGTTCATCATTCACTTTTCCTCCCTCAACTGATGAACCTTGATAATCTCTTGAAACTGCAGCATACTCCTCCAAATTACTCACATCAGTTCTAACAATCTCACCGACTGAATTGGTTTCTTGCTTAACCCCTTTACTAGAACCTTGAGCATTCGAAATATCACATTCCGCATCAGTCACAGAACTGTTACAACTCAGATCTTCATCATTTTGATATTGTGTCTTAACAGAAGCTTTCTCCGTCTGCTTCTCTTGAGCAAGCAATTCGGCTTTCCGGGCAGCAACGTTCTTGTAATGAGCTTCAAAGTAAGCTTTCTTCTGAGCAACTGATCCAGGTGTGGCACACTTCTCAACTTCTTCCAAGTACTTATTTGGTGAGAAAGCAGACCATTTCTCCCAAGACAAGGAATCGTTCTCAAATCTACCGAACGAAACAGACACTTGCAAAGCAGGATTGGAAGCTGCCGTCTCCCCCATCTAATTACACAACGGAGAGGAAAGACAAACGAAATCCAAAAACAAAAACTGCGTTCATAAATACAAGGTGCCAACATAAGGACAATTCACAATAACACCAAAAGCACAGGATTTTGACAGATACAGACTGAGAAATCAACAAATTACATAAATTTGAAAGAAAAAAAGAAAGAAAGAATCAATCTTTACTCTAACACAACCAAAAGGATAAATGGGTTTACCTTGCCTTCAAAAATTGGTGCAACAACAACTACTCGGCCATAACCCTATATAACCCCCAAAGGTACAGAGCCATTTCCTGCAAAGAAGCAGCAGTGGGGAAAATAATTATTCGGGGGATCTCAATGGAAATGGCAAGAGTAGTAAAAATTGTCACAATGGGACAAAAAGAAGACTTAGAAAAATTTGCAGCCAATGATGAGTAAAAAGGAATAGAAGGGACATGTGCATGTGGTGTGAGAATGAGAGAGCACTCATTCTCAGATTCTCTCCTTAACTTCGGTTTCCACCTCACCTTAAGTAAAGGCATAATTTATCTGCTTTTTGTACTTGTGCTGTTGTACAAATTCCAAAGTCCTCAATGATAACCCCAATCATCAAAGACAAAGCAAGCAAGCAAACAAGAGGGAGCTAATTCCAGGGGTCGTAGATCACACCACCTGCATCATACTTGCAAAGATCACTTAACTTTTAATGACATTTAAGTACCACTACTTTCCAGTGAAGGCCAAAGTGTAGTGGAACAGACAGAGTTGGAGTTGATAAAATAATTGAGAAGGAAAAGCACAAAAAGAAAAGAAACGACTTTTCAGCAAAAGAATAGTTTAATGTAGTAAAGGAGATTAGCTGGCACGACTTATAAGCTTCCACCAAACATAAAACAAAGTTTCATTTTCCTGTTATTAACTAACTAACCACACCAATGGACTCTAGCCTACACATGTCGCACAGAAGGGTTCAGAAACCGTGGGAGAGAGAGCCAAGACGGCGGTGGTGATAATGAGATTGGATGAACCAATAACCATGACAGGAAATTGAAGGCAAGGAAAGAAGGCCCACGTGAATAAAGGTGCACAGTGTGCTAGGAATTGTGTGAAGGTTACATACATCATACATGTGTCATGTGACAGGTTTCTCTACTAGCTGCATTAATTATCAACCTCACTTCCCCACATGTGGACCCATTTGGTTCACTTCAACTACAAACTGCACATTTCATCTATTTGAAAATCTTTTCAATAACTAGTTTCTAAGAATTTAGAAAGCAGTAAAAGGTGTAAGATAAGTTTTTGCACAGTAAAATTAAGTCTACCTCAATCTTACACCTCAGAGTGTGGTTGCAGAAATGGGGCCAATCCATACAATGCAAAGGAGTATGCTACGTTGGACTTGACTTGAGGAAGAAGTCGTTTTCAGTGGCTCACTCTCTAACTTGAAGAAGTTGATTAGATAACATTTTCCAATGGCACTTGCATTGTCTCCCCCGCATCCTATGCACATAAGCTATTCTATCAATAGCCCCACTCACACAACCATGTCAACTTTAATTAATATTCTCACTATCTACAATGTTACCTCAACAGGTATTTAAGATCACAACCCGTAAACTACCTATCTTTGCTTTGTAATCTAAACCAAAAGGGTATCTAAAATGAGAAACCTTTTCGAGGTGTGTGAATTTTTTGTCATTCAATTTCTTTATAGCTATTTCTATATCCGACCCAAAAAAATTAATTTTCAATCTTTTCAAGCAATCTTCAAATCGTGTTCTTACTAAAGAAATGACGTACAAGGGTGATGCGTACTGTATGCATATATGCTTGTGATAAGAAAGAACCAACAAGCTCCACTACTATAAATTGATAACCAGATACGATAACTATATAATTCTTTGTTGTAAGCAATTTTGGATAGAAAGACAATACAAAATAAAATTCATTCATCTATAAATTATAATTAGATTATACACACACACACGAGTGTGTATTTGTGGTAGCTCTCTTATATAGTGTTTTTCACCTATTAATATTAATCCATCCTTAAAATTAAACTTTAAAATTCTATTTTTAAAACAAAACTTCAAAATAATTTTTTTGTAAAAGAAGTTTAATTTTTTTTAAATGTAAATACGAAAATTTGGTTAGATCAATTTGATCTACATTAATAGAAGAATGGATTGGGTTTGAGAAATAATATATGGATCATTAGATGAATAGATTTAATTTAATCTATATTTTATACTTGATAGTAACGGATACTTTAATTGTAGATGGCCCAAATAAGAAGTAAATCAATTAATACATTTGGAATAGATTAAAAGAAAAAGTTGGTAGATAATTATAAAAAAAAAAAAAAAAACACGTTTTAAAATATCAAAAGAGAGCAAATTTTGTAATATTTCAATGTCTTTAGGCAGTTTGTTAGTAGGGAAGTTAGGGACCGCAACTTTTCTCTCCAAAGGGGCCTAACCTGGTCTTACGAGCTTATTAAAAATGTCAGCTAAAAAAACAAACTTTGGGCTTTAAAGAATAAAGCTTGTTAGATCTGACAAGTTGGCATGTCTAAATAATATATATATATATATATATATATATATATATATATATATATATATATATATATAAAAGAAGAAGAAGAAATTTTATAATAAAAAAAATTAAAAGTGATTTGCATACACATGAGTGACTTACCATCATTAATGTATACTTTCGATCTTAGTTATGACTAAAAAAAACTAATTTATTCATTGTAAATTTTATATTTTCACAAAGAAAGAATAAGATTATAAGAATTAAGTATGAAAACAAAAGAGATCAAATTTTAAAATAGTAACGAATTCCAAAATTGCGTTATATTTTAGGAAAAACAATATATAACCCTATTATTATTATTATTATTATTATTATTATTATTATAATTATTATTATAAATAATTATTGATCACTTGGAAGCTTGAAGATGAAGTGTCTGATATTTCTACTCACATAATTGATTGAAGTTTCAAAAGAGATGAAGATAGTATTTGATTTTTGTTTTTAAGTTGTATTTTGGATTTAAGATGTGTTAAAACTCTTTAATAATTTATTTGAATTTGATTAAGTTAGAAAGTGTATAAAAGTTATTGAGGAATTTGAATTGTGTTTTAATTGATTAAAAAAATATTTTAATATGTTAAAATGTTTTTGTTTTTTCTTGGGTTTGAAAGGAAGAAGTTGTAATCATTTCAAATCATAGAGATTTACAATTTACTCTATTTTAATCAATTAAAATGAATTTTCAATAGATTAAGACCATGTAAAATTTTAAATCTTGTATTTACTTCTCTAATTGGTTAAAAAAAAATTAAATAAATTAAAACCAGTTAAAGAGAATATTTTATAGATAAAGAATTTTAATGCATTAATATAAAAACGAGCAAATTAATCCTAATGAAATAGAAAAAAAATGTTTTTCATGAATGGGGAAATACTTTTGCAAATTAGAGAGGTGTTTTGCTTGAGATGGAATCACTTTATTAAAATGTCACAAGTCGACTTGGTCTTCAAAGGTAATTTGAAAGCATTTAGGAGGTGATGCTCGAATTGTCAATGAGGCGTGTAATATATAAACTTTCAATTTGTAAACATTTGAGTTTGTGCCCTTAACAACTTTTCAAATTTTAATAGTGATACATGTAATATAAAACAAATCATTGTTATCATATTAGTTTATCAAATTTGACTTATCCGTCAAGCATATTACGATATTGAGTTTTGAAGTCATTAATCACACAATCACTTCCTTCAATTGTGATTTCTCCTCTCCTTCTCTTGTTAGGAGAGATAAGTTGCTAACTTTACTTGGTCAAGCACCTTTTGTGGGATTCTAATACTTGTTAAGTTGTTTCAAAGAAAGATATCTAGATATTCACTTGCAAAACTATAATATCATCTTTAACTCAAAATCTTAAGTGAATAGATTTATAATTATATGAGACTTCAACAATATCTCTCATAAAGTGAGTCTCTCTCTCAAAAAAATATATCCTTATCCAAACCAGTCGAGATAAACTGAAACTAATGCCATGTTGAACTATCAAACTCTAAACAGCTAGAGAGGACACAAAACTAGCAAAGTTCTAAACAAGAGTGATTGACAAAGAAGTAGGAAGTTAAATACCAGCAAATGAAAATTAACATATCGAACCTATGTCAACAGTTCAGTCAGATCACTCTTTTGACTGTCCAAAGAAACACTAACATAGCCATAATATGACTTCAATAGAACACAATCTTTTGAATACTTAATTATAAAATAAGGGCACAATTTTGCCACCAATCGTAGAAGTTTTATACAACGAAATCCTCAAAATTTGCAGGACACTATTAGAATGATTAATCAATTAATCAATTGATAACGCTATGATTGTTAGATCCTCCAATATTACACTGCAAAACATTAATTTCCGCCACAATTTGATATACAATTTGGGGAAAGCTCAGCAAACAGGTAAGGATGGTCGTCTGAACCTTTTAGTCTTCATTATTTTGACAGATCTGAAATTAGGGAATATAAATTCAAAGGAAATGTTTTCCATCAGGGCAAGGTAGCTTTAAGTTCTTTCCTATCAGCGCCCCAAGCCTGAAATTCAGAAGATCACCAATCAGACTTGAATAAAACACATCATCCACCAAGTAACTAAATATATTTACTAGAATAAAACAGCATATGCATCTAATTTTCACGTAATTTTAAAATTTGGATCTGTTTTCACTTCGAGAATTGAACAGCTTATAAATAAAATCAACCCATCCATGCTAAATTAATCTTCCCATCATGATTTCAAATATCAAAACTCTTATTTAAAGTACTTTCTTCGTTTCAAAATGATTGTCATTTGACAGGTTTTAATTGGTTTTAAATTATGAGACTTTTACGAAACTACGTACTGACTACTTTTTCTTTTCAACTATATCCGTAACTTTTTGGTATCTCCATTAAGAAGAATAAGAGAGTATTAGTGGAATGAAGAAGCCAATTAAGTGAGCTTATTATATCCTTGAAATTGAGAATACTACATGACTTTCTTAATCCTTGTATAAAGCCTTAAACAACAATTATTTTGAATCGGAAGGAGTAATAGTTTCCCCAATATTAAGCAAAAGATACTGCATCTTTCATGTATCGTTTGATTGGTTAGACCCAATCATGTAACATTTGATAAGAACAGAATAAAGAAAGCTAGACAAAAGAATGAGTAGAGATGAAATTTTGACTACCTCGACACCTAAACCTTTAACATAAACGTTCTTAAATAAATCAGATGGCTCAGGCATTTGACTTTCCTGGAAATCAGAAAAGAATATAACTGAGAGACTGTAAATCACATAGAACTGCAAAAGATGGAAATATGTGGGATACCAAAATTAGCAAGAGAAGAATAAACACCTTTGCTTTGGCAATGACTTCGTCAACTTCTTTTCTTACTTCCTTTTCAATGTCCTGAAAGATGTGCATAATAATTTAGCGTGAAATTCTAATGTTCCATCAGCATTATTATGATAATAGGAACTTTGATTTCTTTAACAAAATACAGAGATCAACATCTTACAGCGGAGGCACACCTCTTTAATTCCTCTAAATCAAAAACACAATAAAAAGGAAAATGGTTACGGGTTGTTCAAGGGGTTTTCTTCTCCCCTGCCTTATGGCCCCAAACCCTCGCTCAATGTCAAGGAGAGAGGATTGAAAAGGTAATGATGGTGTAGTATTTACTAGAATGGAAGATATCGTATGGAGTGTACCCCCACCCTGGCCCAATTCACTGGATCTACTCCATCAAACAATTTTACAGCAGAAAGAAAATAAACGAAAAATCAATTGGAATACCAGCCTCTGTGCGGTATCGTGATTTGAGTCTTACTAGCGAAAGATCACTTTCACAAACCTAACTACCTGATACAGCTTATCCTCCTTGTTTTGAGCATTACCATATTCCTACCCCTTCTAGTAGACAATTGTCAAACATGACTGTTCTCTCTATGTCGTGCTGTTTTAATTGGGACTTTAAATTACTTGGCCATAAAGTTCCCTCTTTCCCTTTACCTGCATTCTTAATACTATTGCTTGTCTAACATTAGTATACGAGACACTTGCGTGATAAACTAGAAGCCGTTCCCAATGGGCAGAAAATTTTTGACACTTATTCCAACTTTAAAGAAAATCATGACACATAATCCACGATAGACAAACAGGTCATATCATCATTCAACACATGACATAACATAACTTTGTGGCAGAATAAAGCTCAAGTAAACAGTAACTATCATAATTAAAGTCTACCGAGTACATGATAATTAACCTGAGAGAACAACTATTTTAATATAGCTACAATATTATGAAAAAATAAAATTGCACAATTTCATAAAAATAACAATTGGAAATCTATTATATAAACATAAAATTTACGCATTCCTAGGTGACCTAGGGGCACAACAAAGAAAACTGTTTCATGAACTTGAAAAGTAAAATACCACAACGCCAAGAAAAAATTGACCAAAAATATTAAGATGAAAGCAAGACTGCAGGAGTATTTAAAACAAAACAAACACATCACATTTTAAAATTGACGTGTGGAGCTTGAGTACAAACTTCACTCAATCACCTTTAGCTCCTTTTCAGTAGAAATCTCATGAACCAATAGCAGCTTTCTTACTCTTTCAATTGGATCACGCTCCTATAATCAAATGACAGGAGTAAATAAAAGAGATAGAGTAAAATTCTCAATACAACTAAAATAATAAGACATATAATCATGGTCATAGTAATATATACCTGTCTCACACCAGAAATTTCATCACGTGTGCGGTATGTGCTGCCAGGATCAGACATGGAGTGGCCATGGTATCTGTATGTGTCCATTTCAAGAATCTGGACAAAATAATTAAGAGAAACAATTATTATAATATAAGAGAATAAAATAATCAAGCTAAACATAAATTTAAGAAATATAAGTACAAATTAAAAGTAAATTTACTCACAATGGGGCCATTCTTCAAAGCAAACTCCTTGGCAAATTTACAAGCTTGTTTCACAGCAAGAACATCCATGCCATCTACCTGCACAAAATTACTTCCAAAATGATAAAAGAAAATGTGTTCACGAAAAGACTACAGTGTATATTCAACTATGTGCATATATAGTTATTAATCAGGGATTGCAACCCGCCAATCTTGAACTACCACTGACCAGCAACAAAAATTGCCACAAAAGTAGAGAAGACAATGGAAGGGCTGCTATACCATAGTCCTATATAAAACATAAATAATTTATTTACACTATACACACATACATGCTCTAAATAAAAACATTTATAATTGAAAAGGATAGAGATACAAACATGAAAAAGGAGGTTGAATCGTGCTGTGTTATGTTTTTGGGCAGATCAAAAGCTTTGATATGAATTTCCTTTTAAACACAGCTTCATGCAGCTAAAAAAAGTTGTTGGCAATAGACAAATAGATATTGTCTAATGAACTAAGACAATATAATTTTTTTTAATTAAACCTCAGTTTTTTGGTAAAGGATCTTTTCACAATCAAATTCCACCAGTGCTTACAGAATATGCATAAAAGATAAGGGATCAGAAATGTTAACATAATCTTTTCTATTCATTCACCAAATAACCTTGGGCAGTGTCCAGCCCTTGATACTCAAACAAGTATTTTTTACCAAGATGACAATGATCCAAGGTTAACCTAATCTTCATAACTCTTCTTATAGTAATATACCCAAGTTCAATCCAATTGTTCTTGAACACCAGCCTCTTCAAGTTCTACACACCTTGTGTTTAAAAATAAAATATAGCATACTATCACCCCATGATGAACAATGAGGGCTATGACTGATAGTTGCCAAGTCTCTTTTATGGATATATAAGAAATGCATTAAGAAGAAAAATAAAATGTAGCTAGAGTACAAGTTATTACAGTTTCTCTGTAGCGAGCAACATTAATTATCGCTCTCACTATTCATACATGTTCTTCTAAGAGATGTCAAGGTATTCTTCAGTCTGAACGCACTTCAACCAAATTTAAACACGGTTGCATTCAATGTCATATGTTAAAGTAATTTCAGATCACAAAGTCACCTTTGTCCCTCTAGGCTTGACAGTGTGAGTGTACGCCGCTATTGTAATTTGGCCGCTGTCACTATTTAGCTGGACTCAGTTACATGTAAGTTAAAACCATTCTAATGTGACATCTGTCACTAGTTAGCTAGAGTTATTTATTGTTTATCCCGTATAAATATTGTTTCCGTAACAGCACAATGTAGTAATTAATTTCATAAAATAAACTCCAATGTTTCTTTTCACAATTTTCTAAGAATTCAACCACAACAAGTGCGAACTTTACTCCTCGACATGGTTCTTGAAGACTTGCTTGGTTTCAAAAATCTTGCACGGAATCAAATCACTCATTGATTCTCTTGCTTCAGTAGGTGTGATCTAGTTTCTCATCAAGAACATTATGACGCCTCCCTTAAAGGACTTCCACAGTATTATAGTTCGAAAATTTGTTGTATCCATAGGAAATTTGAGCTTCTTCCAATTAAAGAAATGGAATCACTTGCACAAGAGCTAAGGTTACAGGAATTTCACAAAAATTTTATCAATGAATCCACTCCATTAACTTAAGCCATTTTAATGGGCCTAACAGTTCTGTGCCCCCTGAGGTTTCAAACTCCTCTCAAGCATAAATTCCTTCTAATAAGTATACTATTTTTGTTTATACTAGTTCCAAACACCTGTAGCATTTACGACAACCCCATAGCAATGTTTTGAAACTTGTACTGCCACATTGTAAGTTACCTTCAAATATAGTCAGTCATGTGTTATGTTTTGCTTGTTGTATAGGGAAATGTCACTGTATTTATGCTCCCCATTCCCCCATTATTTATCAATATCCTTTAGAACTTGCTTACAGTGATCTGAGGGGTCTATGTCATGCCTTCCACACAAAATTATCTTAATTATATGACTCTTTGATGTCATTTTGTGCTTTATGTGGATTTATCTCTTGAAAATTAAGTATGGGGCTCTTTTAGTGCTCAAACACTTCAAAACCATGGCAGAATTAGTATTTGGGACTCCCCTTATTAAGTCCCTTCAAACTGACTGTGACGAGGAATACGAAGCATTTACTTAGTACCTAACTACCTTAGGCATTGTTCGCCATCTCATATGTCCATACACATCACTAAAATGATGTAGATGAAAAGAAGACGTAAGCTAACAGTTCAGCGGGTCTCACCCTCGTGAGTCATGCCTCGCTTCATTTAAAATTTTCAAGCAATGCATTTCTCACTGTTGTTTATTTAATTAATTGCCTGCCTACAATATCCCTCGATTTTGTTGTCCCTTGTACTACCTTGTTCAAGCAACCACTTGATATCACTTCCTAAAAGTTTTTGGTTGCACCTGTATTCCTTTACTTCACCCCAACGATCCAAAAACATAACTTTTACTCCCACTAATGCATAATTTTAGGCTACTCCGCCTCTCAGAAGGGTTACAAGTTTCATCCCCACAGGTTAAATATTCATCTCTAAAGACAATGCCTTCAATGAAACTCAATTCGTTACCAAGAACCTTTTTCTTCTTCCCTTTTCCGACCTACCTCTTCTAAACCCATTTTATCTCCTACACAATTCCTATTGTTCCCCCAAGCCACACTGTTCCTCCTCATTCCACCTCTCCTTCCCAGTCCAATCACTACAAAACTCTAAATCTATCACTCTATCTCAACCTTCGACTCTGTTTCTCCTCTACCCCAACCTGCCAATGTCCATCAATCTAACTCGCAATCAACAAAATCAATAACAAGATTCATTGCCCAGACAGACATTCAACTATGTGAACAAAGAGGAAGTCTGGAAATGAAAAAAAATAGCCAAAAAGGAAAATATATAAAAATTGGGGGTGCAGAAAGAATACAACACAGGAGAAGTCATCACTAATCAGGCTTCACTTCAATGTGCGAACAGTGAGCATTCAATATTCACAACGCATTTCCTTAAACAAAATAAAGCCATCAATCTCTCTAACCTTCAATCCAGGAGCATAATCCCCACGCTTGTAATAAGCAGGACTCTTAGCAGCTCTCCACTCAGCAGTCCCCATTCCATCTGTCCCACAAACAAACCAAATTATTCCTCAAACCAAATCAACGAAGGCCTCCTTCCCATAATTTATCAATAAGCACAACTAAGCTTCTCCCAAGTTAAAATTAACTTTTGTGTAAGCTCAAATAAACTTTTGGAGAACTTGCCAGAGAATTTCGGCAAATTTTAACTTATGAGCAAAGCTTATTCAAAAAAGAATCCAAACAAGTCTAAAACCACCTCACATTTGAAGTCAGTAATCAAACAAGGTCAAACTCACAATGGTTATTCTCGCAGACAAAAATAGAAGGAAGATCCCAAAGCGCAGAAATGTTAAGCGCCTCGAACAACTGCCCCTGATTGGCAGCACCATCACCGTACAAAGAAAACGTAACAGTCTCATCCTTAGAATACTTCTGAGCAAAAGCCAATCCACAACCAAGCGGAACCTGAGCCCCTACAATGCCATGCCCACCGTAGAAGCCACCCTCTTTCCTGTAAAAGTGCATGGAACCACCTTTCCCCTTAGAGCAACCGTCGCGGCGGCCCATGAGCTCGGCGAAGACCTCGATCAGGGTTCCGCCACGGCTCAGGAAGGTGCAGTGGTCACGGTAAGCAGTGATGATGCAGTCCTTGCGCGTGATCGCGGCCTCCATCCCCACCGCAACGGCCTCCTGCCCGTCGTAGAGATGGCAGAAGCCGCGGATCAGCTTGGCCTTATAGAGGGAGTCCGCCGCGATCTCCATCCGCCGCATCAGCGTCATGTTACGGAAGAACGAGAAGAGCTCCGCCGCCGAGGTCTCGACGGCGCGTGAAGGCTCGTCGCAGCGATGGGTGGTGAAGGGAAGCGAAGTGTCCACGGTGAGAGGTTCCGTGGACAACGAGGACAACGACCGTCGTCGTAGCGACAAATAAGAGGAAAGGGGATTCAGCAGATTCAATGGCGATGGCGAAGCAACTCGCGATAGAGCCATTTGGATCGAAAGAATGAGGCAAGAAACCAAAAATGAAATTATTTGAAAATTGGGTTTGATTTTAGAGGAAAAAAGAAGTAGTTAGATGCAGAGTTAGGTGAGAGTAACGATGGAAGAGTGACAAAGATAGAACGAAAAGGAATTTGGATTGGGTGTGTTAATCAATGATGGAGTTGTGTACACTCTATACTGTGTACATCGTAGATCTTCCTCAATGGCTCTGGTTGAGTCACGTTTCATTCGAGCACCTCGTTCTGTCTCACGTGGATTCATATAAACCGTTAGACATAGATCAAACTTGCCACTACTTTAATTTGAATGCACAGAATCCATATCCCAGAACAGGAGAATTTCTGTTTCGTTCTTATGATTAAAGTACTTGAATTTGCACACCTCGTCCCCTAATAAATTTCCCTTTGCTACACATCTTTTCCTCTCTCTATGCTTGTCTCATTTTGTTCTTTTCAATTTAATATTATAAATTGGATTATTTATGTATTATATAATTGTGTAATTTTTATTATTTCATCAAAATTTATCAAATATTTAATAAATATATTAACTTGAAAGTGAACCATAATACAGAGAATTTAAACTGTGAAATTAGAATTTATGTTCTCAAATTTTGAAAAAATTTTATTTTTGAAAATAAATTAGTATACTTCTCAATATAATGGTGTAAAAAGAATTTCACAGGTTAAATTCATATTTAAGATTAAATACAAAAACAAGTAAGAAAAATAACAGTTAAATTATATTACTATATAAAATCTATATCAAAATTCAGATAGGAATAAAATTTAATTCGGTTAAAAATATATTTAACTAATAATTTTATAACTCCAGGTTAATGTTATATATTTTAACATTAAAAATTAAAAATTCTACTTTTATCAGACTATATTCTAGTTACTTTAAGAATATATTTTATCTAACTAAAATAAAGCTTATATAGTTTGAAGTAAATATATCTTAATCTTTCAATAAAAATTAACTTCCGCTTTTAGCTATTATTTTTTCCAAGGTTTGACCATTGAAAGATTATGTGTTGTTTCGTCGCCGCCATTTTTAACTTGAAAAACAAAAGGAAACTCTTGCTTCCAAAACTCCAAACGCAAAAAATTAAAATGCATTTTGCTATTGGTAATTAAAAAATTTTACTTATGTTTCGCAAGGAGTTTTTTTTTTTTCCAATTTTTACTTTTGTTAAAAATATATGAACGAAATACATCTTATAGCTTTCATCGTGTTTTGGTCCCTTATAACATTTGTGTAATTTGTACAAAAATCTATGGAAAAAGGAGAATATCGATCATTTATTTTGAAAAAAAAAAAAGTTTGAATCCTTATTTGGTCTTCATATTTAATGTTCAATCTTAAGTGGGTCTTTGTTTTTTTTTTTTTTGTCTCAATTAGATCCATAAACTTCTTAAATTGAGCCAATTAAGTCATCTCCATTAAGTTTTCACTAACACCGTTTATAGTTGTTGACGTGGTGCACACTTAATAAGTTGATGTGTACTTTTGAATTACGTGGAATTTTGTTTATTTACTAAATTCAAAATCCTAACTTAATACATTAGATACATTAGGATGAAACCTTCAGCAAGCCCTATAATTTTAATTTCCTAAGCCAGAAATTCTTTCCAGCCTTGGGATTTCCTTTCTCACGCATCAACTTTGGGTTGCCTTGATGAAGCTCACGGTAGTGCTTCTTTCCCTTTCATTTGGCTTCCACACTCTTCTTCTTCAAGGACAAACCCAGCTTAGGGTCTTTCCTCAATCTCTTCCTTTTTCAATCACCGTAAGCAAAGCTAGAAGCTTGAAGCTTCTTTCCTTTCCCCTTTCTCTCAATTAGACTCAAAGTTGGGGCAGGAATGTTCTGCGGTTCCGAGCAGAGGCAGAGACCTTGTATAGGCACATCCAATGATGTTGCGATGACAAACGAAAGCGGCAGTGACGCGTTGCAAGGGTAGCCGACACGATAGTGGAGTGAATCGCATTCCGATTTGGTATTTTAGGGTTCCTGAACTTGTTTCTGAAATTGGGAATTTGGAGATCGGGACTTTTTTAAAAAAAATAAAGATAAAAAAAAATAAAACAGAAAAATAAAAACATAAAGATAAAAACAGAAAAATAAAAACACCCCTCAGTAGGTGTTGATTCTCTTTGCTTGATATTCTTTTCTTTTTCTTCTTCCTGTTGAATTTCTTTAGAAAACTGAGAACACCAATCACCTGTTTCCATATATCAATCATAGGAACTTTAATCTCCAATTTCTTGAAGATTTCAATAAAGCACTTAAACTTCTTTTCTTTCCTATGATATTTCTTTTGATGAGGAGGGGGCTTTTCATATGATCTTTTCTTCTTTCCTCTCTTCCTCTTTTTCTCACTTCCCTTTTCTCTCAACTTTCTCTTTTTATTTTTTTCTTGCTTTCTTCTTTATTTTCACAATTTTTCTTTTTTTTTCTTTGGTTCTACCATAAACGTTGTTCAGCTTCCCCCAACGTTTCTTTTCGTAAAGAAGATTGTTTCTGCCAAAGATGTTGTTCGGCTTCCCCAACGTTTCTCTTGGTATACAAAATTCTTTTTGCCGTAAACGTTGTTCAGCTTCCCCCAACGTTTCTCTTGGCATAGAGGATTGTTGCCCAAATTGGCTTTGATACATGTTTGAATGAGGTTCCAAATCAGTGGTTGAAATCATCTTGATAGAATTGAGTGTCCATATAGTCAAATTCTTGTCCGCATTCTGCAAACGTTAAGCAAAAAACCTAGAAAACATTTAATAGAACAAAAATAAAAATAAGCATAAAATCAAGTCAAATTTAATCAATTTACACTACTTCAAAAGTTAAACCACGAGTCCCCGGTAACAACGCCAAAAACTTGTTAAGCCCCTGCCAAGTGTACCAGATCGTTATCAAGTAATATAATCGGTAAGACCGAGTATTGTTCTCCCAAAGGACTCTAAGGCCTTATCTTTCATGTAGATTGATTGCAAAAGACTTGAAAAAGAAATAATTTTGTAGTTGTTTGCAAAATGAAAATAAATATGCAAATGCAAGTTGAATCAATTGGCAAGTAAAAGATATGAATTAATGGAGTTGTTGGAGTTTACAGTTTCATCCTTATCCACTATCTTATATCTACTTTTCGCATTAAATTCGCTTTATTGTCAATTTCCATGCAAACTTTCTAGTCTACTCTAAACCCGATCTCTCGCGAAAAGAGCCTATCACTAATTACTAGTTTACTATCTCTAGTTTCCCTAAGTAATTAGCAACGCAGTAAATTACAGAAGTAAAAACAATTGATTGCCCTACCCCTATCTCTAGGTGGTATTGCTTAATAAAGGGAATTCCTATCACGAGACTTTCCTGTATGTCTCCGTATCGACAAAATCAAATATCTTCACACCGAATGAGTTAAACGATATGAGCATTAATCTTAGATAAGAAACCCAACAATTGATAATACAAACATATCAATAAAATAAGAATTTTAATATAAAAGAGTTTCAAAAGGATTACATGGTTCCCCAACAACAAAGGGTTTAGTTCACCATAGACATGGTGAAACTAGATGGAATTAATGGAAAAGATAAAAGAGTAAACCCTAGATTTGATAAATTGGAGCCTAAGCATCTAAAAACCGCCTCCAAGGAGTGTAGAAGTGCTCTGGATGTCTCTTCTTGCCAAAAGATTACAAACCATAGAATGTCTAGGTCTTTAAATAGGACATAAAAATAAAAGAAAACAGGTTCAAGCCCAAACAGATCATAAAAATTGCACAAAATATATCAAATCTCGTTATGGTTGACTTTTTCTGGATTCTGGTTGACTTTTCTGAACTTTGGTTGACTTTTCTGGTTGACTGGTTGACTTTTCTACATTCTGTTTGACTTTTCTGCACTGCAACCCCTTGATACTTCAACCCTTCTTTCAAATCATTCCAAAAACCTACAAAATCAAGGGAATTTAATGATAAAATCATAAAACATATCCTCAGCTCTCTATTCATAAAACTAAAGCAAAGTCATGATTCTAAGAAAGTTTCTAAGTCAACAAGGGTGCATTTAATATCAAAACTAAGCATAAAAACAATGGTTTTTCAATCGTTATCAATAGCGCTTTTTCAAAAAAACGCTATCTATTGCTGTCTGACAATAAATAATGCTTGTTTGAATAAGCGCTATCAACTGTCAAACAACAATAGATAACACTTATTTGAATAAGCACTATCTATTGGTCTAAACTGTTTTTAAAAAAAATTCAATAAAAAATTTCAAAAAAAAAAATCAAAAGAAAATCTAAATTATTGGTTTTATTATGTACAAACTTGTACTGTCTATTGATTTTATTATATACTAAAAAAAATAAAATATTAAAAACAATGTGAGAAAGACAAAGGTCTCAAAAAAAATGTTCATTAATATAAATAAAAACTATTGATACATTAATATTTCAAAATCCTATAAACATAACAACCATAGTTTACATATCCTATCGGTACTTATAAACATGTACATCACCATAAAATAACCTATAGACATATACTAATTACATGTAATCATCAATCTTTTCTAACTTCAATGATTTCATTGTCACAATATTGTTGACATCTGCAACTAGAAAAATACTGTAATAAAAAAAATGATATAAAATTAGTTAATTAAATATTTACTACAAATTAATTATGAGAATGAAGATAACTTACGTAAGTTTGAGTTATCCCTCCATAATATGTGATAATTCCCTCTAAGTTTTGTCTTGCAGAACTACAACATGTACTATAATCTTTCCATACATGTTCTATCATTGTACTTTGCAAATCCATACATATTTTGTTCTGAAATGATAAAATGCATATTTTTCAAAGTTTTGAAACAAAGTCAGATTCGAGAGGAATCAATAGTTAATAGAATAATGACCTAAACAAAGTTTAGAGCATTTTATGATAAAGTAGAAAAATATACTTGACCAAAAAAGCAAGTATGTGTTTGATTATACTGAATAAATATTAGAAGCAAATAGCTTCTAAGCACGTGCCACTTTTTTAAGAAATAGTGTTTTATGTTAAGTTTTACAAAATCATTATTATTATAAGTAACAAAAATAAAAATTGGGATTGTTTATAAAAACTTCTCCTCGTGAGGTTAAAGTTTATGCTTCATCATGGGATTTTCTTTTTTGAATTTTCAACTTTTGATCTCTCCAAGAAATACCCTACTCACATAAAAATAAAAGTACTAGGACACACACATAAATAAATATATATATATATATATATATATATATATCCTAGTACTTTTATATATGCATGAGATATATATAATGAAAACATGTTACGTGTAAAAGCTTAGTACATGTAAGTAATTAATTACCTGTAAGTCCTATGGTTCACACTTGTAGAGATCAACTTCTGAAATGGTTTCCAACTCAATCTTTCGGCTATTGATCTTCCTTTTAAGGTAATAAGCAAGAAGTTTTTCGTCAGTAGGGTGGAACCTAAAGCCAAGAGGCAAAACAAGTGCCATTTATAATATTTCATCAAATGTGACTGCACATACAAATAACAAGTTATGCCACCAAGAGTGGAAATGTCAACTAATGAAATAGCAATGTCATGCTGGAAATAGTAAACTAGTATTTCTTATTACCAAATTTTTCTTTGATTCAGGAGAGGTGATGGGTGATTTTAACCTAGCAAACAATTCCTGGATAAATGTGTTGTCATCCTTCAATAAAGAAACCACGTAAACGTAAAAATAACAGATGAGTCAAAACAAAATATAACAGTTGCTATACTAAATGTAAGCCTTCTTTCTATACAAAAAAATATCTTACAATGGCATTGTTTGCATGTACTATGGAGTTAAGATTAGCAACAGTAGCCTCATCCAAAACAACATCCTAAAAGTAGTAAATGAAGGTAAGAACCAAATTACAAATAAATAGCGTAAACAAGAAAAAAAGGCTTGAGGAGCAAACCTTCAAAAAAACCAACTCTATATTTCTGATGTATCTTAGATAATACAATTGAGTTTCTTATAGGTAAGGCCTACAAAGAAAATAGGTAAATACTATGAGAAAGAAGTAAAAATTTCTTATAGGTAAGGCCTACAAAGAAAATTTCCTGAGTAAGTATTTCATTATCAGTTTAGGGGCAAAATTTCAATCTATATTAACTCTTTTATTCCAAATTTCTCACATAATGTAGTTCAACAAGGTTCATAACTTCTTCCATAAACATCTGCGAAAAGAAAGACTGTTTAAGAATAATTCTCTGTAAGAGTTACATCAATAAAGATAATTTTAGTAAGTAAAGCACTGCTCCAGAATTGAAAGATCAGTCAAATGGTATGACCAATGACAACATTCTATGATCCTAAAGGAGAACGAGTTCATAAAAACAAAGGTTACTCTCAAGTTTGAGTATGGAGATTAGGAATATATAACGTTTTATATAGAGAGAGAAATCATGAGACACACCTTCCTTGTTTTACTGTTGACCTCCTTGCCAAAATGTAACCAAGCAGAAAACATAACAGATTCGTGCACTGTGATATTTGGAGAGTGCATATCATTTTGTTCACAATAACCACTAATCCGAGCAAAAGTTGCTTGCTTTTTCGGGTAACCAGATATGTTGATGCTTCCTTCAATATAACCACTAGTTTTTCTTCTAGCTAGAACATCCATCAATGTGGTTTTTCCAGCACCAGTTACACCTACTAATGTTGTTAGTACTTCGGGCCTGAAAGCACCACTGACATCTCTTAGTAGTTGAAGTCGACTCCCCTCAATTCCATGTTTTTCCATTTCCTGATATGAAAAACAGTGTTAACATATTGTACACTGGAAGACTAACAAAAATGTAAAAGTAGTTAATCAACACCAATATTTGTCAAAAGTAGGAAAAGGAAGTAGTGAGAAACAATGCTGAAGCGAATGGCAGTTGGAGATGATTAAACTTGGACTCTAGTGTGTAGAATTTACGGTTGGCATATTGATGTAGTAATTCATGTGATTAAAGGAAATCGATAGAGGCGTAAAGGGTAACAGCATTCCCCTCTTGGTTGCTAAAGTGTCTTCTTCAGGAGTTGAATTCAGCTATTTTTTTTCCACATTAACATGTAACCATTTAGTTTGTATGGAAAAGAAATACAATATAACAGCAGACAAACATTTGGTGTAAATGGAACTCCTTTCTTGAGCTCCCTTTTTCATAATTTGCTCTTCTATTATAATAGATTTAGAATCTTCATATGCTGGTAATGATTATTTTTAGGACTGGGCAAAAATAACTGATCTGTACTGTACTGCAGTTAACTGTACTATATTATACTAAAAAAAACTGATCCACTTCTACTAACAGTTCAGTTAATTGTTTTATGGTTCAGTTTTTAAAAACTGAACTTATAACAGTTTCAGTTTAGTTAAATGTGAGAACTGTTTTATTTTTTCCTTTTCTCTTGTTCCCGTACAACTGTTTCGTCTTCCCAAGAAAAAATTATTTAATAATAAAATATTAATAAAAGACACTATTCACAAAAAAATGGGTTAAATATGTTTTTAGTCCCTATACTTTGGCACGATTTTGGTTTTAGTCCATTTTCAAACTAAAGTACAAATAAAGTTAAAAAAATTCGGTAAATAGGACTAAAACCAGAGTTTTATAAAGTTGAAGGACTAAATTGTACCTTAGTTTGAAGATGGACTAAAACCAAAATCGCTTCAAAGTATAAGGACTAAAAACATATTTAACCCTAAAAAAATTAATAATTAATTTTTTAAGACAATTTTTTTATTCACAAATTTTTATATTTTTTTATCAATAAATATATAACATATATAAATAAAAAAAGTAATTTATATTTTCATATATTTTAAGTTACATAAAACATATACATACATATATATATATATACACATATATATATATATATATATATATATATATTGTGTTATTTTATTTTTTTTTATATTTTTATTAATAAAAATAAATAAATAAAAAATAAAATAATTTTTATACACAAATATAAATGAAATAGAAAATTATAATATCAAATAATTAAAAAATTAATTTGTAAAATATTTATGAATAAAATAAAATGAATATTAAAATAAATTTTTACAGTTTACAGTTTATCTATATATATATATATATATATATTAATAGTTCAGTACAATTTACAGTTTAGTTAATAATTCAGCAGCTAGTGTAGTTTACAGTTTAGTTAATAGTTCAGTTAGTGCAGTTTACAATTCAGTTAATAGTTCAGTTCAGTTCATACTGTAGTTTAGTACAATTTCGTACAGTACAGTTCAGTTCAGTTTGATAAAACAAAAAACAGTTCATTTCAGTTTGTCTGAACTGTTTTACAGTTCAGTTTTTAGCAGTGCAGTACAGTTAAGTTCGATTTGCCCACCCCTAATTTTTTCTTACATAGAGAACTTACGGTTCAGAAACATCAAAGCAATTATGAAACAAATGTTGGAAAGTAGAGAAAAACCTAGAAGAGGACCGATACAAATCCAGTACCAATATTCTTCCGCATAGATGCTTTTAACCTTGAGAAGGGCCTCCCCAACTGTATGCCCAAGAATTCCTCTATCCACGGTAAGTCAATCCAGTTTTCAAAGAAATTGTAAAAGATAAAAATTATCCGCATGTTTAAAGATCTTACAACAATCCATCTCGAGGCAATGAATTATTGCAATGGCGTTCTGACCATACAAACATAATAGCCGCAATTTTAAAGATCTTAAATAACCACTCAAAATTAAACCTTGCTCTCATGAATTGCTTATGCCTATTTCTCCTCAGAGCATTAGATGCTCTCCCTTAGGTCGCTCGCACTCTCATGTCCTTGTTTCCTTAGGCTAGGGTTTTCGAAAGGAGAAAGAAAGAAGAAGAAATAAAGAAGAGAAGGAGGGAAAGAAGGAACATGGATACCTGAACCCAGAATGGAGCATTATTGCCAATTCTTAAGGCAATGCCGTCATAAGTACAGTGATGAAACGACTCTTTCAAGGTGAACGAATTCGAAGGAAAGGCACAAAGACAAGGTCGAACAACGAAACAAAACAGAATGGGGAAGTTAAATTTTTTTAAAGAGCTCATACATAAGCTCATCGTAAAAAACATATCGCGTTTTTGAGAAATACACTGTGTATTGTATCTTAATAAACAGTGCCTTTTCTGAAGGGGAATGTTTCTTTAACAACACTCATTTGACAACAAATTGACAATGACACGTGTCGTTCTGTCATTTGTTGTTTTAAATGATTTTTTAAAAAAGATAAAATGGGTTTTTGAGGGCATTTTTGGAAAGCAAAAAGTTGAAAAATCTATTGACGCCTTCACCATTTTTTTTATTCGAAATTCTCTCTCACCAGTTTCGTCATTCTCAACTCTCGCTCCACCATTCTCAACTCTCGCTCCACCATTTGAAAGTCTCGTTCCACTATTCTCAACTCTCGTTCCACCATTTGAACCTTTTGTTCCACCATTCGAAACTCTCGCTCTATTCGAAACTCTCGCTCTATTCGAAACTCTTGCTCCACCATTCGAAACTCTCGCTCCGCCACCGAGGTTGTCTTTCTTCATCGTTGTTCATTGGTGCTTGGGTCCACCTATTCTTTGGAGGAAGTCGTTTGTCTTTGTCCGCCATTGAAATGCTAGGAGGAAGTCTCGCTTAGGGCCACTAATGACGTCTTTTGGATTAATATAGCATTAAAAAATGTTTTGTTTGTTTTGATTCTGATTTTATACCAAGTGAATAGACATTGTATACAAGTATAATGTTGAAAATTTTTACACATTTGTACATAATTATAGCAAATCAATACACCTAAACTATTTTTTATTAATTCTTCTTGAAATTCATTTTCTTTCTTTGTGTTTTTGGTTGAGTGAGTTTATTCATTACCTTTTTGGGTCAAATTTGATGTGCCCCTATACTGACGAGGAGTTGGACTGAAACAATTGGAATACTAAAGTGGTTGTTGTTCATTTGGTGGAAGTTATGTTCAAAGAGGACAATTGTTTCCAGTTATGTGGTTGTGTTTTTAGGTGTGTGTTTTGAATGTTTTCTGGATAGGTTAAGCCTGTTAGCCATGGGTGAAAGGGTCCACAACAACAACTTTCAACCTAAGTGGATGGAAGACCAAGCAAAGGTGTTTGTAGGTTGAGAGGTGAGGTCTTAGACCCTTTACAGAGATTTGGTGTTGTTGTAAGCGATTACAAGAAGCTGGTAATCGCTTACCTCACTTTCCAGCAAAAAACTGGCCTTTTGTACCAAAACCTGAGGGATGCTACCCAGTCCTGGCTGAAGAGCTCCCAATGAGACCTTAGGTGTGTTATTTGATATAAGTGTTGCTGTGAGGAAGAGTCAGATTGACACTTATGTGCCCGTGTAATCGATTACAAAGTGGCTGTAATTGCTTACCAGTGGAAATACAGAAATATGTACTAAAAGTTCAACGCTGCTCCCATGCTTTGGTAGAGGCGCTCCCTAGTCCGTGCTTGGTCCTAAGTTGGTGAGATTTTTTGAAGGATATTGAGTTAAAAGGTTGATTTTCATGACCAAGGACCTGTTGCTTTAGTATAGACATGGTTGGTTAGTATTTCATACAAGTGTTGCTGTGAGGAAGAGTCAGATTGACACTTATGTGCCCGTGTAATCGATTACAGAGTGTCTGTAATCGCTTACTAGTGGAAAAACATAACTTTGCACTAAAACTTCAACGTTGCTCCCATGCTTTGGTAGAGGTGCTTCCCAATGTGTGCTTGGTCCTAAGTTGGTGAGATTTTTTGAAGGATGTTGAGTTAAAAGGTTAATTTTCATGATCAAGGACCTGTTGCTTTAGTATAGACATGGTTGGTTAGTATTTCATACAAGTGTTGCTGTGAGGAAGAGTCAGATTGACACTTATGTGCCCGTGTAATCGATTACAGAGTGTGCTTTGGTCCTATGCTCTGGTAGAGGCGCTCCCCAGTGTTTGCTTGGTCCTAAGTTGGTGAGATTTTTTGAAGGATGTTGAGTTAAAAGGTTGATTTTCATGACCAAGGACCTGTTGCTTTAGTATAGACATGATTGGTTAGTATTTCATACAAGTGTTGCTGTGAGGAAGAGTCAGATTGGCACTTATGTGCCCGTGTAATCGATTACAGAGTGGCTGTAATCGCTTACCAGTAGAAAAACATAAATTTGTACTAAAAGTTCAACGCTGCTCCCATGCTTTGGTAGAGACACTCCCCTGTGTGTGCTTGGGCCTAAGTTGGTGAGATTTTTTGAAGGTTGTTGAGTTAAAAGGTTGATTTTCATGATCAAGGACCTGTTACTTTAGTATAGACATGGTTGGTTATTGTTTGATACAAGTGTTGCTGTGAGGAAGAGTCAGATTGGCATCTATGTGCCCGTGTAAGCGATTACAGACAACAGAGTGTCTGTAATCGCTTACCAGTGGAAAGACATAAATCTGTACTAAAAGTTCAACGTTGCTCCCATGCTTTGGTAGAGGCGCTTCCCAGTGTGTGCTTGGTCCTAAGTTGGTGAGATTTTTTGAAGGATGTTGAGTTAAAAGGTTGATTTTCATGACCAAGAACCTGTTGCTTTAGTATAGACATGGTTGGTTAGTATTTCATACAAGTGTTGCTATGAGGAAGAGTCAGATTAGCACTTATGTGCCCGTGTAATCGATTACAGAGTGGCTATAATCGCTTACCTGTGCAAAAACAGAAATCTGTACTAAAAGTTCAACACTGCTCCCATGCTTGGGTAGAGGCGCTCCCTAGTATGTGCTTGGTCCTAAGTTGGTGAGATTTTTTGAAGGATGTTGAGTTAAAAGGTTGATTTTCATGACCAAGGACTTGTTGCTTTAGTATTTCATACAAGTGTTGTTGTGAGGAAGAGTCAGATTGACACTTATGTGCCTGTGTAATCGATTACAGAGTGGTTGTAATCGCTTACCAGTGGAAAAACAGAAATCTGTACTAAAAGTTCAACGTTGCTCCCATGCTTTGGTAGAGGCGCTCCCTAGTCTGTGCTTGGTCCTAAGTTTGTGAGATTTTTTCAAGTTATTGGTTCATGTTTGCTATTTTAGATGGGTGAGTGAGTTTAATGGTCATGAGTGGTGTTTAGTGCACCAATGAACATGTTAGGTCATTGAATCGTTAAGAAAAAATGTCATTTAGGTGCTTTCATTTAAGTTAGATGAGCTCCATAAGCATGTCTTGCCTAAAAATGGACTTTCATCCACAATGGACATGACAAATTTCGGTTATGAAAGACATTGAAATGGAATAAAAATTGTTCATAAACTCAAAATTGATGAATGATCAACAACGATGACCAACAACAATTCAAATGAAAATGACAATAAAAAAGGGAATAACCTACATCTTTATTAACATTCAAAATATTTATTACAATACATTTACATTTACATTTGTCTACATTGATCTGCTACTTTCAATAATCACTAAATACAAAATTCACTCATGTTTTGGACTATGTCCAATGTACGAGGTTCTATAAGCTTTATTCTTGTAAAACTTTCGTCGTCATTCCTTCATAAGGTTATTTTTGACGTGTTAGTTATTTTTTCCTTCAAATCCTCTCCAATTATATTAGTTTATGCTTTCACAGAGAAGTAACAAATTTCTTTGCTTGATGCACCAAGATCATCAAGGAACTGAAATTTAACAAAAATTACAATTGTATATAACCATAAAAGGAAATTCTAACAATAAAGGAAAGGGCAAAAACCGAAACGAGATAGGGAGAACCAAAGGTCATATGGCATATACCTTGCTCTCACCGAACAATTCCATTTCACGCAATACAATCTACATAATCAAACCATAAAGGTGAGACCTTGAACAAACAAAAGAGAGCTTTCTTGTATCAAGTACCCAAAAACCCTAAAACCCAAAACGACAAACCAACAAAAAAACCAAGAAAATAATCATCCCCAAAATACGAATACGTCTCACGAAGGAATTACATACCTTGGTCGAAGAACCAATGTCAGGGGTCGATTCCATTGCACACAAAAACGAAGAGAGAAGGACGAACTTTAAAGAAACCTTCGACCTAGATCGATGAACGAAGATCACAAACTCCACACACAAAGCCAACAAACAGATGAAAACCCTAAAAATGGAGGAGGGAGAAGAGAGTGCGAAGTAGAGAGAAAGTAAATTTCAAAATGAAATCACTAGGAGTAAGAAGGAAGTCTTCTAGACAAAGGATGAAGTGCAAAAATGAAGCAGGGGCACTTTCGAAAACTACTACTTACCCCATCGAAATTAGATTTTCAAATTAAAAAAAAAAAATTCAAATGCAACCAATTAGAAAGTGACATGTGGCGTTGTCAAACGCATTGTCAAATTCGCGTTGTTAGAATATCACGATCCTTTTCTGAAAGAGCGCTTTCTATTAATTTATTTAAAATTTTGAATTAAAAAAATAATATTAATTATTTATACATAGCGCTTTTTAAAAAAAAACGTTATTAATTGTCATAGGTTTAGATAACGCTTTTTTAAATAAGCGCTATCTAATGTTTCGTGCATTCATAGATAACGCTTATTTAAAAAAGTGTTATCTATTAAGCGCTATCTATTATCAATTTTGTAGTAGTGACTCACTTGGCTCTGATTATCTGTAATTTGTGGTAAAGAAAAGAGTGTGAAGAGGGTCGAAGCGAAGTGAAGCAAATCAAAGCAAGGTCGCTTCAGCGTTGATTTCAACGAAACTCATTATGCATCGAGCAATCGATCGATCACGCAATCTGAGTGGAATCCACCGTCAATGAAGCGCAAGAAGTGAAGGAACATGCCCTACTGTCCAAATACTCAGACCTCCCCCGTTCAGGGACCCTCGCCAAGCTCAAAACACACGAGAAGAAGTTCAAGCTCGTGGCGGAGCACGTCAACGTCGTCCACCACCACCACGACCCCTCCTCCTTCCTCTTCAAGTGTTCCTGGCGCGACGTCTCTATCAAGGTTCAAAGCATGCGTCACCATTATCTCGGCATCAAGCAAAAGATCTGCCTCACATCTTTGGCACGAAAGAGGTTCTGATATAATTTTCTCTGAAAGGAAAGCACACATAATATAATTATAGCCAAGTGAAGCTCTGCAATAGGTGGCCGACAAAGCTAATGGCTGGCACCGGCGAAGCTCTGCGACCGGCGACAAGGTCCATGGGGGAGTGAGCCGAGTGAAGTGGGTGGTGGAGGAGTTTGAGGAGATCTAGATGAGTCTCTTAGAAATAAATTTTGACACATAAAAAACACTTAATTTAAAAAAAATTGACATGATAAAATATTTTTATATTAGAGTGCACCACGTCAACAACTATAAACGACATAAGTGAAAACTTAAGGGAGAAGGCTTAATTTACTCAATTTTACAAGTATCTTGACCTAATTGAGATTGAAAAAAACGAGGACCCATTTGAGATTAACCAACAAATATGAGGACCAAATGAGGGTTTAAACCAAAAAAGTATTATAATGCATATAAAATTATAAAGTATTCTTAATTGCTTCACATCCTATCCTATGATTATTTTATTGGAAATAGGAGATAAATTAATCACACGAGTCTTATAATACTTCGGTTTTTTTATAATTGGTTAGTATGATATAGAATTTAAAATTGTAGCTTTTAAATTATAAAAGTAAAAAAGTTGTTTTTACTTTTAAAGAAACTATTTTTTCAATGAGTTAAAGAAAAATACTTTTAAAAAAAGTTTTATAAAACTTTTTTGTTAAATACTTATATATTTTGCATATTATGCACACATAATTGTGTTATATGAGTCGATAATTGTGATGAAGAATACATACTTGAAGTTTGAGTAGTTTATTAAATCAAATATTTAACTTTGGTTGCTCTCTTTGATGCAAGAAAGCTATGAATTAAGAAATGTGGACAAAAATTTTGCTTTCTCGCAAGTGAACTCTCTTAGTTAGGTTGAGATCCTAAAACTTGTGGAGTCATCTTTTTATGGATGTTTTTATTATTGTTCTACCTACTTTATTTTTTGGTGCAATAGTGCTTCTTGTGTATGTTGTTGTCGTTCTTCTTGTTGCTTCAGTTGTTGATATAGATCTTCTTCATCTAACTAATGGTTCTACAAAGTTGGTACATCCACTCCCACTTCCAATTGTGGTCTGTAAAGGGGTAATGATAATATGATTCAATATTGTGTAAATAAAAAAGTTAAAAATAACATAAGTTGCATTTGTACCTTTCTGGTTTTCTTTCCTTTTCTACAACTTCTAATATTATATCCATATTGATTACACCCGTTACACTTCTTAACAATACATTTTTTTACAACTTTGAGTGACTAAAATATTCATCGACTTCCCTTCTACTTAGCTTCTTAGGCTTCCCAGGTGGTGTTTTATAAATTACTTTTAGGCCACAGTTGTTGTTTATTGATTAGGATAATTTGAGGTCCATAACAACTGCATGTATGGTTACTTAGGTGAATAACAAACTTGTCCATTGTGAACTCGTCAGTGACCTCAAACTTTACATCCCCTACCCACAAAGGAATCTAATTCCCACTTTTTTCAACTTCCATATCAAGCCTTTTTCTTGGTTTAGGCATAACACTTACAGGATATGTTTTTACTTTTGCTCTTAGTGTTGCAAACCTACTCATGATGTATGACCTAGTCCATTCCATTATAATAACGATTGGTTTATCTCTTGCCAGTAAAATTGTACTATTAAATGACTAAGACAAATTATTGATCAAGACATCACATCTAAGATAGTTACTAAATGCATGTTTACACCAAGATTTAGTTGGAATTGCAAGTGACCAATTATAAGCATCATCATTAATATTCTTCAACTCACATTTTTTTCCCACTCTTGATAAAATGTCGCCTTCACAGCCCCATCTTAAGGTCTCTTATGATAGCTCCTCCACTTAATCTCTTCTTGTAATTGTTGTGCAAATGCCTTAAACAAAACTTGTGCTCAACCTCATTCAAAATCTTGTCACACATTGTCATTAATCCCTACAAAGAAGATTATTGCTTTGTTAAATAATAAAAATGAAATAAACTTAAATTCGCTCATTAAACTTGAAAAATTACCTTTTTTTTATCCAAAATAAATACCCAATATATATCAGCCAAAAGTAATGTCAAAAGCCACCTCTAAGTGTCTTTGCATTCATTTTCAACCATAACAAAAGCTAGTGGGAAATATTGTTCATTACGGTCTCTACCACTGCCACTAACAATTGACCAATATGTTGTCTTTAGATGAAAACCATTTACCTCAATGAAGAGCCTTCAACTACCCAAGAAGCCCTTTTTACAACCCTCTAATCACATGTAAAAGGACCCAAACCTTGGGGGCAAAGTGGGTTGGGGTTGATTGGCCCTAGTCTTGAAGGTTTCAACCTTAACTCTTAACAATTCAGCAACATATTCATATAAATGACCATATTGTTATTCTCCATCTATTAAGACAAAATCGTCTATAAGACTTATATGTCTAAACGTTCTCATGTTTTGAAGTTTAATCAAATAACATTAAACGAGATGAGAATATGAAAAATTCATAACTAGAAGAATAATGTTAGCATAAAGTTGAAGAGAAGAAATTTTGATGATGCCTCAAAGTCAAGTCTCAAGTGCTCTTATTGTAGGAAGATCCTTATGAAGACTTATTTTTATATTAAATCTTTTGTATTTTAGGAGATTGATGTATAAGATGTGCTTTATATTTGATTATGTGTATTGTTTGCCTTAGGGTGCGTTAAAAATAGTTTTGAATCAGAAAACCTCATTTTATACTCAAGATAATCGATTACCACTTATGATAATCGATTATCAATAATTGATTATAACTTCCCATAATCGATTATCACGAGCAATAATGAGAATTTTCAAGCAAGTTTTTTACCGTTATGCATTCAATGATGAATAACCGATTACCATATTAGGATAATCAATTATTACATGTTAAAAACCTTACAACGGATTTTTGGAGGTATCCTTGAGTGAGATCTCTATAAATTGGATTGGGACTCTGATTCTAAAATACGAAAGATACAAAAAGTGTATTTTCGAAATTATTATCTATATAGTGTGCGGTGATAAGTGTTCTAGGGTTTATTGAACCCTTGTGTGTTGGCTTTGAGAACTTGGTGTGTTGGCATAGAGCGAGAACTTTCACAAGGAGTGTGAGTGAGTGTTATTATTGTTGCTGAGTTGAAAGCTTGACATCCTTCATGAAGCATTCGAAGGAGGTGTTCATCCTTTGTGAAGATTCATAGGAGGTGTTCATCCCTTGTGGGTTAAAGGAATTTTTATTTTATGAGAAAAATTATTAAAAGAATGATTTGCGATAAGAAACCAATTCACCCCCTCTTGGTTTGTTGTACACGCGTTAACAAACAGGATAGGTATAAAGATAAGTATTAGGCTCAAAATCCTTAATCATCTAGCAATGTAAAAAAGCCTTAGGAAAACACTTAGGATATATGAAATGCAAAACAGCTAAGTTAAAGCTTCCAGACACAACGCTAAAGGACTTCCAAGTCAAAGCGTCTATGAGAATTATGCTAAACACGTAAGCTATATTATACCAATGGTAATCAATTGAACTCTCAAGAAGTGAAAAGGTGTCGAGACAACATTTGTGACTAAACCCTTTATAGCCCTTAAATAAAGATCCAAAAACATATAAAAGACGAAACTTGTTAAACGTTTTTTCTCTAAAAAGGCAATATCCCAAAAAGCATTTACAACTGACTAGATGATACCATGAGTTAAACCTCTCCCTTTGTCGAACGATGAAGTTCTTATTCAACGCTTGGTATTTTAGAGAAAAACTTAAATGATAAACGCTACCTTAACGGTAGAAAAATGTAAAAAGTACTTTGTTGTTCTGAACAAACATTAGATGTCAATAAATGCTCAAGATTCTAAAACAACAACAGATATAAGAGATAAGACATATATGTTGCATGCACAATCTACTATATTCTATGCAGATAACCTACTACACGCATCCACCTACTTTATTTGAAATATATCAGAAGTGGACATTAAAGACAAAGAAAACATTCACAGAATGTTCTCTTCATTAGAATGTGCCTAAAAGATAGTACAACCTACTTCTAGCATATTACTGAAAAAGAATGTCTGTTCTAACAAGTTGACTTTAACCAACAACTACTTCACACGACAAGATAAAGAAGACAAAAGATTCAAGGCTAAAGAGCTCAGTAACAGATATATGTTGAAGAGCCTTTAAATAGGAGATCATTCATAGCAAGAATCAAGAGGATAACTTATAACAAAAATATCATCCTACGAAAAGGGTTTAGATAAAACGTAGAGAAAAGCTCAAGCTCAAAGAGAATATCTGAGAAGAGAAAAATCAAAGTCAAGCAATACTCTCAAAGCTTCATTATAATATTTGTTTACTATTTGTAAGAAGAGAGAAAATAGAAAAAAGGGAAACACCTATCGAGTCTATAGACTGCATTGTATTGAACAATATCCTTTCTGTAAGAGTAATCGTTTAAACGACTTGTAAGAAATTTGTTGATTACAATTATGAAGAGAATTAAAACCCTTGTTGCATTACTTAGACGAGTTAAGGAAATTTAAGTAATGTATCAGAGGATACCAGGAATGTCTAGTTGAAACCAGCAATGGGTGAAACTCAACTAGTTTAGGGTAACAAAAGTTATTCATTGACAAGGTATACCAAGAGTGGTGAAGAATATTGCTCAACCAGGAGTGGGTGAACCTTAACTAGGCAGCGTATCGAGGGATACCAGGAGTGTTAGAATACTCAGTTGTAATATTATTGATTATTATAGTGGAACCCTCTAAGGATAAAGGAGACTGGACGTAGTTCAATTAGAGCGAACCAATATAAAAATATTTGTGCATTTATTGTTTACTTATGTCTCAAAGCTTCTCTTAAAAAAGCAATCGCGTTTTAGTTTTATATATGAGAACTTCCCATATTAAACAATTACTCTTCAAAACAGAAGTTCTTACAAACATTACAGTGAATATTCTAAATAACACTTGAAAAGAATTTATTGTTTGAAACAAATTAGAAGGTTGAGCGTTTAATAACTACTTAAAAAATCTCATACTCAACGAAAGGGCTATATCAGGAAGGTTGCAAAATCTTTTTTCCATTAACACTATTTAATACCCCCTTCTAGTGTTTTTCCGATACTTAACCATCTACCACGAAAGAATCCATTGCAAGTTGCTTTGCTTTTCCAGCCTTCTAGCGTGTTATTTCAACACTGTATGACTTCTTAATTTCATCAATGATTTGGTCGAGTGTCATGTTACCCACATCTATAAATTTGTTTACCAATACTTGTGCAATCCACTGTAAACCTACACTTTTGTTTCGAGAAACCCTTCCACATCTGTGACGCCCAACAAGAGTCTTCACCCCTAAATGTATGGTTGCTCCTACCTTACTAGCCATAATTGAAAAGCCACATTTCTTTTTACACGCCATAACTCTCTTTTGATCATTCTTGACAAATCAAACTTCTTTTCCATTTAAAACGCTATGCCCGTTAGCCCATTTTTAAATCTTTCAACGAACACTCAATCCCCAATTTAAATTTGAAGGTCTTCTTCATATCATATGCTATATACTTTGAAAACTTCTCCCTATTCAAACCCACATACACTGTCATCACTATCTACATCCGAAAACAACTAATCAATATTGTATTGGTTTAAATCCTTTTTTGTCCCTAAGTTAAAAGCTGGTGTTCAGTTTAGTCCCCCCTTTTAAAAATGTAAATCTTTGGTCCCTATGATGTGCAAAATGTATCAAATCAGTCCTTGATAAAAGATATTACAATGATACGAGCAATCAAGGTACAAAAACAAACAAAAGATGGCATTATAAGCCATACAAAAAGAAAAACTGAAAGCAAAACATAGCCTACGACTCTAACACTATAGGGTAAACAGAACTTCATTCTGATTTAGAGATTCCAGTAGTGCTTTCTTCACTTATATCATCAACATCTTCCTTTTCAAATTCTTCTGATGATGATGAGATTTCAATAAAATGTTTGAACATGATATCCATCTTCTCCTTTAGAGTCGACAGAGACTTGTTTAAGTCATTTACCTTTTTGGAAGTCCTCTTAAACCTGTCTTCCACACGATTTTCAAATTCGGATTTGGGGGAAGCAAATTCTTGATCACTGTCATGATCCATTGAAGTCTCTTTTCCTTTTACAGAATTTTCTTCATCACTGAAAATCCATCCGAGAGTTGTCCTCTTCAATCCAATGCAAGTCAGGGTGGCTTTCCCAATAATATTTCCTTTGCCACAAATGAGTTTATTTTCTCTAGTGAGATTAACACCGCTTTGTTCCAGTACTTTGCTTATGAGCACACCATATGGAAGCTTGTGCTAGTCATTTGTTCTTACTTATAGGATATGTCTTTTAAAAACAGCAACCCAGTTTGTTGGTATCTTTTGTACAATGGCATGTAGTAGACATACATCCGTAGGAGTTATCTTAATAAGATTATACCTTCCTAGCAAGAGAACATATCCAATGAAGAATGCAATAACCTTTTCTTCTTTGTCAAGCCATTTAAACAGAAACCCTTTATCCTTTTTATATCTTCCGCGATATCTCATAAAATTCTTGAACATCTCAGTTTTCCTTATCAGCTTGTTGTGTGAACAGTCAAATAAATGAGACAAATTTCCAGTATCTTTTAGTCCAGCGATCTTCCACCATGTGTCATTGTTAATAATGATGTCTACGCCTTTTATGCGAGAATGAACATTTCCATCAACTTCTTTAACATTGTGGTAGAAAACTTCTACTAATTCATGATAGCAATCACCCTTCATTTGAATAAACTTGTCCAGACCTTGAAACCAAAGTTTCTCAAGAAAGGCAAATTTCTCTTGTGTGAACAGAGTCAGTTCAGTCATTTCATGTCTGAAAACCTTTTTGAATTTTCTCATATTCAGAAATCTCTCTTTGGTATTGTTATCACTGATCCACCCCGAAGGGTCAACTTCTCGTTTTGGCATGCATCACATAATCTATCAGCAATAATCAAATTTTGGGAAGACCATTTTCCAGGTTCTTGGAGACCAGCTTGTTTAATTGATTCATGCTGATGATGTGAGCGAGTCTCTTGTGCCATAGCCAAGCATCTTCTTCTTTAGTCATCAGACACACAATAGAATCAAATGAGTTGTCTGTGAATTCAATTACATAGATGTTGTTCAATCTTTTTCCCACAAGTAATAACTCATGTTTTCTCGTTGCTAATTAGACAGTATTTGGGCTCAAAAGTGATCTTTAGACCTTTGTCGCATAGCTGACTGATGTTAAGCAGATTGTGTTTTAACCCTTCAACAAGTAAGACATTTTTAATTTCATAAGATGAAGGAGTTTTTATTTTACCTATACCAATGATTCTCCCTTTGTTGTTATCACCATATGTGACGTGACCAGTAGCTTTGTAGGAGATATCTAAGAATTTTGTGGGATCTCCAGTCATGTGTTTCGAGAATCCACTGTCGAGATACCACGTAGAACTTTTGGACAATTATTTCAGATCAGTTTGGATAATTCTAGATTTTTCCTTCATAGTCAATTCTTCTTTATTCTTGGCCTTCTTGATATCAACTGGATAGCTTTGTTTGTCTTTTTTTCTCAGAAACTTTGTGAATATGTTATTTAACATAATAAATCTTTGCGTTTCTGGACAAGATTCTCCGTCTCGAGTTGCCTTGTGTAGCAAGTTTCCTGTTTCAAAAGATTCATAGAAACCATCAGTTACAGACTTTGACTTCTTATTGTAGGGTGCAAATACAAAATGAATTTTGAAATCATAAGTCTTTTTAGAATGCGAAACAGATTTCATCCCCAGGTTCATAGTCGAATCAAAGAAAAACAGAGTCGACTAGTTTTTCAAATATCTTATGAAAACCAGCTCTGGTGCCAATTGTTGGAAAACAGGTAGGCTTCGTTTTTACACCAAGAGGGGGCTGAATTGGTGTTGTATCAAAAACAAAATCTTTTAGCAATCTTGAAATCAAAGTATGAAACTTTTTAAACTTTCTTGAAATGCAAGTAATGAAACTTTGTATGCAGTGGAAAAATATAGTTGACTGCGTTAAATGTAAAGTCAACTGTAAAGTAAAAGTGTAGGGATAGAGAAAATCAAACACTGGTTTTTATACTGGTTCGGCCAACAATGCCTACATCCAGTGTCCTTCCAACCAGAAAGCAAATGCACTATAATGGTTGCAGTTTTTACAACAAGGAATTTATAGAAGACCTCCACGACAAAAATATAAATCTCCTCTCTAACCCTTAACCAAACTATAGGCAACAAGAACAACAAGACTTGCAGTAAGATATCCCCTCTTTTGCAATCTGCAATTCACCACTCTGAACAATCCTCAAAGTGAACTATCCCCTGTAATAACAGGTCCAAAACAGCAGTCTTCACGGATGCCAAGCCAAAAAATATGCAGCAGTCTTCAAGGATGTCAAGTGATAATCTCGACTCTGAGGCAGGTCAGCGACGAGCTGAAGAAACTGGCACGGATCGAAGGATGAACGGACAGTAGATGCAGCGGAAGATCGGAATCAGAGAAAACCTAGGGTTTAGGGTGATTTGTTCGGTGGGAAGGATAGGGTTAGGCGTTTGGAAGATTTTACTCGGTGGAAAGAGAGATCTCACCGATTGAATCGGTGGAAAACTAAGGAATCGAAGTTTGATCGGTGCGAATGATGCAAATCGGAGAAACGACCGGTAGTTCGAACGGATATGGTGATGATAATGTAGATCTAGGCAAGGAAGATATATTTACCGGTAGAAGGAATGTGGATCGAAGGTGGAAGACGCAGATCTGTGCTCGAATGACGGAAACCCTAGCAGAGACGTTGCGTCGAGAGAGAAAACCTAATGTGAGGTTTCTGAGATGTGGAAAATGCGAGTAATGATGCTGTGAAATGAAGTGAAGCACGTGATGCATAGAAGGCGCTGATGAGGCTTCAGTAGGAAACGCGTGTCTGAAGCTGATTGGAGAAAAGGTGAGTCTGTGTTGATGATGAGAGAGAAGCACTGTGAGATATTGGAAAATGAAATAATGAAGTGTGCTTTGGAAGGAGGCTAGAGGTCTTTGGACTCTCTAGCCAATGACTTTCAAGGAAGAATTATTTTCTGATTTAGAAAACCAAATTCTCATTAAGCTCAAAAGTAAGTACAAGAAGTGTAGGCATGACTATATATAGGACTAGAAGTCCCACATGCCTAACACAATACAAGATACATAAAAGAAATGCTAAACTAAAGACATTGGGCTTGGCCCCGCGTATCATCCCCTCCCACTTGGAAAGGATTTGTGCTCAAATCTGATGGTTCGCCTGAGGACTTATTTTTGTAAACTCCATAGAAGTTCCTCCTGGATCAAATATGAATCTGCAATAAGCATCAAACATATCTCTAATTAGTTTTATTTGACCCAATAAGAAATATAAAAGAATATGTCTAGAAGAAGGTTTCCTAACTTTGAAATTTTCATGTTTATGAGTATAAAGAAATCCTATTTCATTCGAAAATTTATTTTTGACTTGAGTTAGTAATAACCAAAAAGGTAACTCTAACTCAAGTTTTTCATTACCATGTTGTAAAAATTGCAATTTTGGAAAAAGATGTCATGGCAATTTCTGGGAAAGAAAAGATAGAATTAGAACATTTAATAACAAATGGTAAGTGAAAAGATAGAAAATCTCCCCTTAAAAATTTGTGTTCTATTGTGAGAGTAGGGGATGTTGCCCTCTATTGTTCTTTCTTCTTTTCTTCCATGTCTTTATTTTCAAGTTCTTCCTTCTCTTCCTCTTCCTTTCTTTCTTTCTCTCTTATTTTCTCTTCTTCTCTTCTCTCTTGTACTGTTCTCTCTCTTTCTTCCTCTTCTCTTCTCACTAGTTCTCTTTTCACTTTTTCTTCCTCTTCTTTTTTCTCTTGTTCTCTCTTTCGCTCTCTTTGGCTTTGTCTTTCTTCTTCTTGTTTTCTCTCTTTTCTTCTCTCTTGTCTCTTTATTCTTTCTTGTAATTGCCTATGTTCTCTCTCAAATCTCCTTTTACTTCCCTCATTCAAGAACTTCATGAGTTTTTCTCTAAACTTTGTTTCCCTCCGATAGAATCCACTTAAATTTTGAATGAACAACTTGCCTTCTCTAATAAGCTCTCTCATATGTTTTAAGTTACTTTGAATATTTGGAGGCACAAATTTTCTTCTCATGCATGATTTCAATTCATACCAATTTTCAATGGTGGATTTTCTACCTTGATAAACCCAATATTGCCTTTCATCCCACCACTCTAATGCATGCTTTTCTAATCTAGAGAGATATAAACTAAGAACACGAGATTCACACTCTCTAGAAAGAACAATTGTACTATAAGACTCAAGTTCACTTTGTCTAAGAAGATCATGATGCATTTGATTAATTTCTTTTTCCCAAACTAAGTATGTTAAGACATTTGTATCTTTACCAAAGAAGGGAATTTTTCTAGCTTTAGTACACAAATCATCCTTAATGTATGAACTAGACATCGTAGATGAATAACAAGACATTTTTGTTCTTAAAAGTTCTTCTACTCTAAAAGGTTTAAAGATTTCACACTTGACAAACCCAGGTAAGAGAGGTGAACCACTAGGGTTGCTTAAGTACCAAGTCTTTGCCTTGCCAGATTTGTTTTATGCTACTCACTGAATACCCTTTAAAGTAAAAGTACTTTTAAAATCAAAGTACAAGACTCAAAAGAAACAAACAATGAAAACGAACTCTAAGACCCCTAATAGGGACTCTAAGACCCCTAATACGTTCGAACTCTAATGTGACAAAGGTCACTCCTACACGTGAAATCAAACACATGCAAAGACAATCAAATTCTACTCCTATGTCTAGCTATGCTAAAATTAAAGCAATTAAAGTTGCCAAGAGTTGGAAAGAGCACTAAGAACTCTTCCAATCTACTTGGACTTTATAAAAGGCCATTTACAAACCAAGGCTAAGCTAATAGTAACAGTGGGTTGCAAGCCCATCAAATACAAAGAAAAAAAAATAAAAAAAAAATACAAATGAATTTATGCTACGACCCAACTTCTTGCTATCCACTAGGCTGCTACGGTCCGGGTCCTTGCCAATTTTCCCATGAAGAATCACGTGCACGTTGTTGTTTCTAGCAGTTTTGAACTTTTCTAACTTTTGGATTCCATTCTCTTTGGATCTGATTCACCACTCCCGCACACATATATCACAGCTTAATATTCTTTTGGTTGAACAGATTGCAAGATACGCACAATACAATGCACAAGATAAATAATTAGAACTTCCCTTTTCTCGGTCTTGTACACTTCATGCAACTAATATAAAGCTTTGGTCTCCAATTACGCAGCCAGAGTATGCCAACATCAACAATTCACTCATCTTAACAATTTCAAATTATAACAAATAAGACAGTTTAAGCCAACTCCCTTAATTTCACAACTTCCAACTGAGATGTTTCTGCTACTGTCTCTTCATAAATCCTCTGCTCAAACTTAAAAACTCAATCAGATATGCACACCCAAATTTATACTAAAACCCCGTAAAATTCAAAGGGCAATGTACATTTATCCAGATGCAAAGGATGTGATTCAAGGCTAAAAACCAATCTGATTAAACATCAACCCCAACTGATTAAAATTTGATCAATGCAAGCAAAGCACAAATGATTTCAATTAATTCAGCTCTGCACACATGACTCACAACAAAGCTAGCACATACAGTTTATCAATTGCAATTTGTGATTAAAAGAAGAAAGACATTCAGATTTGTATTAATCAAACAAGACAAAATTGAATATGGACCCTTCTAAAGTTCACATCAAACAAAGAATGACTTTTTCATGCAATGATAACTGGATGCACAAAACTTATTATGACAAGAGCAACTTTTCCAGCAAATCAGTGAATTAAACTGGCAGAATTAATGGACCAAACTGCTCAAGAACAATATTCTAAACTAATTCAGAAATTAGTGTAACATGCTAATCAAATCAATGGACAGAGAATAAAGTGAAGCAAATCAGGATTCAGTGCAGATTTCAACAATTTAATCAGATCACAAGATCAGTAATCATATTCATAACAAGGAGTATATCAATGAATTCAACAAGCAATGTTTGAAACGAAATGAGTGCAAGGACAATTTAAACATTCACAGGCACAACAATCAGCTTAAACAAAAAAAAAATGACTACAGTTGCAGTTTAAACAGATTCAGATGCGCCAATCTGATCACTCAAACTCATGTTCCTGCACAGTGAACAATCTCAAATCAGTTAGAACTAAATCTCTCTCAAATGGCCAATTAAATTAGGCTAAAATCAGCCTTACAAAACTCACATCACTCAGGCTTCTCATTAAAACTTCTAAACACACAAATTGGAAAGGTTTGGAAGGGATATTCTCCCTTGTTAGTTCAAGGTTGGAGAGTCTTTTAGACCACCACCACCTAAGATGCTACCAAGCACACAAACCTTCTTTTCAAATTTCCAGAAACCAAAGAGTAAAGCTTCTCAATCAAATGAAGGATAGGCAAGGCAAGTGATATGCAGCACAGAACAGATAAACAATGGGAATGAATAGCACAGCTCTAGACCAGATTCTAGAATAGATGATAAAAGCAAACAAAAGCTTCAATTATGAACAGCTGATCGGAACTCACTTAGGATGGACAAAACCATGACTGTCAATCAAGACAAGCAAGAAAATAGGTAGTAAACAAGGTGGCACAACAAATAGATCCTAAAAAAGCTCTAGAGTAGATTAATAAAACACGAAACAATTGTAAGCTGCAGAATTTGCCAAATTTGAAGTCAAGTTAAACTAGGCAAATGTATTTGATAAAATGCCTAAGAGAAAACTGAATTATGCATCATAATTTGGTAATATGTATGCGGCACTGGTGCTGTATGCTTTTTACAGTACAACTTTTTTTTCACAATACCAAATGTAATCTCTTTTAAGTCACTGCACCAAGCTTTTGCTGCCCATTAGAAGTGAAATTTGATGCTTATAACACAGTCACACAATTAGACATTAATTTCTGCACTTACTCAAAGCAAAGATGTTGAAAATTGATGGTTAAAATAGTAAATGGTCATAAACCAGTGAAAACGTTAAGTTTGATGATTTGAACAATTTTACTTTATCATTTTAAACATGTTTCAGCAGCCAACAGGAGCAAGAAACACATATCTCAAAATTTGACAGTAGCAGTTGCTTAAATTCACTAGAATTATGCCAAATTACCATTCAATGATCAACATTGGAATCAAATGGATCTGATAGTAGCTTATATCAATTCAGATCAACAGACAAAATTGAAATGAAACTTGAGAGTTGGTTAAGAGATGTTTAGCAAAGATTCACGGGCTAAACTAGATTAAAACAGCAAAAAGAATGACTCAACTAGCAGACCTGCAGATCGGTCAACTACATACTGTGATTTCTGGAGTGTATAACGATGCAACCAGATTATTTGCATTAAACAAGTTTCTATTCATATGGTAACCACAATTTTACCATCATAGAACACAAACTCCAGCAGAATACAAAATTCACACATTAAGTTCAACTTTGCAATCAGATTCGGTCTATGCTTCAGTTGGCAATGCACTGAAAGGCAAATTTCGAATCATTGAGCTCTTAGATCATTGCTCTTTTGTGTGATTCTTTTGCGAAAAAAGAAAATAAATCAATCCAAAAATAGAAATGTGGTGCCAAACCAGTGTATACTCAGATTTTGGACAAACATGAATCCTCAGACATGACCAAACATAACAGTATAAGATCTGAAATTAAAACTCAATAGCACCAGAATTTGACCGATTAAAATGAAAATAACACTGACTCAAGGCACATAACAAATCTGAAAACTCAAACAAAACCTACTAAAATCAGAAAATGAATCAAAGCATGACAAAAATTAAAACAACTCATCAGCACCAAGTGAACAGCACAAGACATTCAAGGAAATGTAAAGACAACGCGTAAGCTTAAACAAAAACTCAGAATCAAGATCAACACGAAACTAAAATGTGAGACAAAGACGCGAATCAAAATGACAACAAAACAAAAGAGAGACGTGAAACCAACACAAGACAGATTCGAAAGAAGATCAAACCGAGACAGAAAATGACATCAAAGAAAATGCAAATCAAATGAAAACAAGAATAGAGACAGAAGCAGATTTACTTAGCTGTTGACGCATGCTCGAACCGAGCTCTGAATACCACTTGATAAGCTCGACTCTGAGGCAGGTCAGTGACGAGCTGAAGAAACTGGCACGAATCGACGGATGAACGGACAGTAGATGCAGCGGAAGATCGGAATCGGAGAAAACCTAGGGTTTAGGGGGATTTGTTCGGTGGGAAGGATAGGGTTAGGCATTTGGAAGATTTTACTCGGTGGAAAGAGAGATCTCACCGATTGAATCGGTGGAAAACTAAGGAATCGAAGTTTGATCGGTGAGAATGATGTAAATCGGAGAAACGGCCGGTGGTTCGAACGGATATGGTGATGATAATGTAGATCTAGGCAAGGAAGATATATTTACCGGTAGAAGGAATGTGGATCGAAGGTGGAAGACGTAGATCTGTGCTCGAATGACGGAAACCCTAGCAGAGACGTTGCGTTGAGAGAGAAAACCTAATGTGAGGTTTCTGAGATGTGGAAAATGCGAGTAATGATGCTGTGAAATGAAGTGAAGCACGTGATGCATAGAAGGTGCTGACGACGCTTAGTACGAAACGCGTGTCTGAAGCTGATTGGAGAAAAGGTGAGTCTGTGTTGATGATGAGAGAGAAGCACGGTGAGATATTGGAAAATGAAATAATGAAGTGTGCTTTGGAAGGAGGCTAGAGGTCTTTGGACTCTCTAGCCAATGACTTTTAAGGGAGAATTATTCTCTGATTTAGAAAACCAAATTCTCATTAAGCTCAAAAGTAAGTACAAGAAGTGTAGGCATGACTATATATAGGACTAGAAGTCCCACATGCCTAACACAATACAAGATACATAAAAGAAATGTTAAACTAAAGACATTGGGCTTTGCCCCGCGTATCATCAAGCCTCAACGTGATCAAACCAGAAACACCTTCTTTGTGCAGAATATGATCAATCAATGTGTGCACAGACTATCTGCCTTTGAATCTCTTTCAAGAAAGATCACCACCGTCTTCTTGGAGAATTCTTGGAGCTCTTAAAATAGAGAATTCAATTTGAAACAAAAATGAAATTGTTAGATCATCAAAAGTCTTAGAATAGATTCATGTTCAGCCTATTTATAGATTTCTGTTAATAAGACAGTCTCTCAGTCGAATATGCTACTAATTCAGTCGACTGGATTATGACAGTTATAATAGATCAGTCAATCTAGTAGCATGTAGTCGACCAAAAACAAAACACATTTAATACAGTTGACCAAGTCATCCATGCTCAACTAACTTTTACGAAAATAGCCGTTAGAGTGCAAAAGCATAACACAATTTAAAATCAGATAACAAGCACAGTCAAATATGAGGCGCACATAGTCGACTTCAACTGGTAAAACATTTTGAAATTCTTTTCTTCTCAAAATTTCACAAAGCACCGATTCTCAAAATCTGTAGAAAGATTTTAGCATAGTCGAATCTATTAATAATATAGTCGACTGCACTATAGCTTTGTCACAAAGTGATAAGTTCATGAAAGTGCTTGTGGTTTTCAGCTTTAAAACATGTGCAGTAAAACATATGTGATGATGAATTGCACATAGCACATAAAGCACATAAACACGTTCCATAGATATATTAATCAATCAACATAGGAACATGTAACACAGTACATAAACATGTTCAACAAATATAACAATCAATCAGCATAAGAACATGTAATGCAGCAACAACATATGCGTGTTATTAAGCAATGTGTTGTCATCATAAAAAACTAGAGTGATATAGAGATTGTGTTGTCAACAATCTCAACAGCCAAGTATAATGCTTTTATATAATCACTCAGTATTTTGAGATTGTTCAGTAGTCTTTGTTTGGACCCCTTCAACCATAGTTTGAAATCTCCATCATATTTGAAATCGTTAACAATTTCCACTGTTTCAAAGTACGACCACGGATCAGGATCAATTCCTTTAATTAAATGTATCTCTCTCCCAGCATATTGGAGTTCACTATTATTTAGGAACTTGCCCATGTGGTACAAAAAGACATCGAAACACATTTTGAAACCTACATTGTAACATCAACACTTAAACTCACATAACAACAATCCTAAACACAAACAAAAACGAATAATGAACTTACTTACATCTTTCTTCCAACAATGGCGATTTCGTGATTTTTCCAAAGCTCAAGGGCAACTTCGTGTTTCTTCAAACAATGACGATTTCGTTGAAGACATGTTTGACAGCAAGCACAACAAGCACACCAACTCTACAAATTAATGATTTTTCCCTTCGTGCTTGCACAACATAAATGGTGATTTCATTCATTCAAGATGTGTTTGACAACAACCACATCAAGCATCACTCTAATTCCACAACTCAAGTGATTTGAAGTAAACAACTATAATTTGAGCTTCAATTTTAAATGTTAAAAAAAAGGTAACTTTCAATTTCTGAAAATCATCCAAAATTTATACACATGCACAACACGTAACACAAAAAAAGTTAACGTTGTCAGTTTTCGAGGATTAAATCCGTAAGTTTTTATAAAGAGAGATCTAAATTAATCAAATTTTAGAAAAGAAACTAAAACCAAAAATCATAATAGTTCAGAGATAAAAAAATATATTTAACCCTTATTTTATTTTTTAAAAAAAATTACAAATCTGAATAAAGGAAACATATAATTAATGTTAAAAAGGATATATCTTCTAATTTCTTCAATGCTAAATAACAATAAAAAAAATTATTATTACATAAATGTTAAGTGAATTATAAAAAATAATAAATAATCCAAACATGTATATAAATATATACATGTTTATCTCGGGCTTTTGAAAAGTCAAATATTAGTCACGCTTATACCTGTTTGGTTAATTTAGATATTAATTATCAAAATCAGGATAAATTCAAACAATATTTATATATGTAATTTATTTATTATCTTTAAAAAAAAATGTCATAATTTCATTTTATTTGTTCATTTGATCACGACATCCCAAGAAATATTCATTACAAAGTAACACTTTCTCAATGTTGTGATGGTTCACGAGCATTCTTTCAACAATTGAAGATGAAGTTTGGATGTTGACTTTTGGATGTTGTAAAAGGCTGAGAGAATTACGAATAAAAATTTCCTGAGGTGTGTAAAGTCACTGTCCTTAAGGATTTCTTTTTCCCAGTGTGTTGTACAAGTCCCCCATGATATAACAAGGAACTTCTCAGAATATTTCTGAGGATCTCAGAACTAACAAGGAACTCTAAAAAGAGTATAAAATAACCCAGAATAATTTTAGAAAAAAGAAAAGAGAGAAAGGATGAAACTTAGAAAAGAAGAAAATAAGATAAGATTGATTTTTGGTGTGTTTTGGAATGGGAAAAGTACTCTCTATTTATAAAGCTAAGGGAGAATCAAGAAAATAAAATGAAATTAAAAAAAAAACAAATGATTTAATTAAAATTTTAACGTTGAAAGAAAACGAACATTGCCACCCAACGTTCCAAAAATCAAGATCATAATTTAATGTTTTTAAACCACACATTAACTTTTGCAATATTAATATATTATAACAATCCCCCACATATTACAAAAGTTTTTGAAAGAAAAGTCTTTGACTCAAATAGTTCAAACATTAAAAAAAAAAACTTTTATTTTAGGTTTCATAAGATGTAATGCATCAGAACTGGTATAGCAAGCTATATGAACCAGTCTTAGATTGAGATACTTAGCACACAGGGCAGTTGGTATAGCAAGCTATATGAACCAAAGACACTTGACGTGTGTTAGAGGTTTATCAATCACAATACACCCCCACAATCCTTGTTGTTATCGTTGTGTTGCGCTTATTAGACCATGCGCGTGCCCGGTATTCATAATTGCTCTAGAGGTCATGCCAAGATCTCATGCAAGCTGCCCCACTTGACACTCATATAGGTGATTTCACCAAGTGTATGCTGCAAATCATACACCACCCATAAGGGATATGAAAATGATTAAAAACTTTGTTTAAGCTAAAATTTTTTCACCACATAGAATTTTAATGACAAAGTTTAACCTCTCAGTAATGCAGTCTCTAGCACTTTCACACACACCATAGGAAGGGACATAATTGATTAAAATTAATTTAGTGCTATCAGAACTAACAAGTGACTTGTTTTTTTACCCATATGAACCTTATTCATGGGATCTCCAATCACAAAGGTTGGGTTACAATCACTTGTTTGTTTGCAAGTGGCTTAAGTCTCATTCCCCTCGATGTTTCTAATATCATTTGTCTTCCCAGGGGTTTTGTCAGAGGATCTGCTAGATTCCATTCTGACTTCACATAATCAATGGAAATAGTTCCACTCTTTAGCAGTTGCTTCACCAAATTATGTCTCAATTGTATGTGTCTATTCTTTCCATTGTAATTCTTGTTTTTAGCTATAGCTATTGCTGATTTGATACCGATAGGGTTGGTTTCATTCCTAGTGGAATGATCGCTAAGAATTTTTTCAACCACTCAACCTCGTTATCAGCCATCTCAAGAGCAACAAACTTAGATTCCATTGTTGATCTTGCAATAATAGTTTGCCTGACTGATCTTCATGTAATCGCACCACCCCCAAGTGTGAATACATAACCACTAGTGGATTTTGTCTCGTCTGAATCAAAGATCCAGTTAGCATCACTGTACCCTTCTAGTACAACGGGAAATCCACTATATTCAATGGAATAATCCATTGAACCTATTAAGTATCTCATAAGCCTAGCAAGTGTATCCCAATGTTCTTGATTTGGACATTGAGTGTACCTACTCAGTCTACCTACTGCATAAGCAATATCAGGTCTAGAAAAGCTCATTAAGTGCAATAAGCTCCCAACTATCTGGGCATACTGAGGCTGAGATCATGATTCTCCTCTATTTTTCATTAAATTAGAATTAGCATCATAAGGGGTACTCACTGGTTTTAAGTCATAAAACCCAAACTTCTTAAGAAGTTTTCAATGTATTGGTCTTGAGAAAGTAAAATACTATCTCCCTTCCTTATGATTCTAATACCTAAAATCACATTGGCTTCACCCATGTCTTTCATTTCAAATTTTGATCCTAGAAACAATTTAGTTCTAGCGACAATCTCATTGCATGTACCAAAGATTAACATGTCATCCACATACAAGCATATAATGACACTATCACCATTTTCAGATTTAGAGTACACACATTTATCAGCATCATTAGGTGAAAAAGCATCACAAAGCAACACATTATCAAGTTTTTCATGCCATTGTTTAGGTGCTTGTTTCAACCCATACAAAGATTTTAAAAGTTTACATACTTTATCCTCTTGACCAGGTACAACACATCCTTCAGGTTGAGTCATATAAATTTTCTCCTCTGAATCATCATTCAAAAAGGTTGTTTTAACATCCATATGATGTATCACTAGTTTATGGATAACTACTAAAGCTAATAACACTCGGATAGAGGAAATCCTAGTCACAGGAGCAAAAGTATCAAAGTAATCTATGTTGGGTTTTTGAGTAAATCCTTTTGCTACTAATCTTGCCTTATATTTCTCTATGGATCCGTTAGGGTGATATTTTTTCTTAAAGATCCATTTACAACCTATGAGTTTTGCTCCTTTAGGCAAATCTACTAAAGTCCAAGTATTGTCTTTCCGAATTGATTCAATTTCAGTCTTAATGGCCTTATCCCAATGTTTTGCATCAGGAGCACTAGTAGCTTCTACAAAGCTAGTTGGATCACTTTCAACAATATAAGTATAAAAGTCATCTCCAAAGGAAGTTTCTTTTCTCTGTCTTTTACTTCTTCTCAAATCCTCATTTATGGTATCACTATTATTATTATTATCATCAATAGGTTGAGACATCTCACTAACCTTTAAGGGAAACACATGTTCAAAAAACTTAGCATTTTTCGTCTCCATTATAGAATTTCTCTCAAGTATGTTACTTTTAACAACTAGAAACCTATAGGCAGCACTATGTTCAGCATAACCTAAGAACATGCAATCAGCAGTTTTAGAGCCTATTTTCCTTTTCTTAGGATCGGGTAACATTACCTTAGCTAGGCATCCCCACACTCATAGATATTTAAGGTTAGGTTGGTAACCTTTCCACAACTCATAAGGAGTTTTACCGGTTTTCTTATGGGGTATTCTATTTTGTAAAAAACATGCAGTAAGCAAGGCTTCTCCCCAAAGGTTATCAGGTGCACCAGAACTAACAAGCATAGCATTCATCATTTCCTTAAGGGTTCTATTTTCCTCTCAACTACTCCATTAGACTCGGGTGAATATGGTGGGGTCACTTCATGGATAATCCCTTCTTTAACACAATAGTCATTAAACAAAACATACTCACCACCTCTATCTGATCTAATCCTCTTAATCTTCTTATTCAATTGATTTTCTATTTCTGCTTTATAGGTTAAAAACACATCAAAGGCTTCATCTTTGTGTTTGATTAAGTAAACTTTGGTGTATCTAGAAAAATCATCTATAAAGGTCACAAAATAATTTTTACCTCCTCTAGACATGGTTTGTTTCATATCAACTAGATCAGTATGAATTAACCCTAACAGTTCAGTTTGGCATTCTACAGAAAAACATGTTTTCTTTGTTATTTTAGATTCTACACATATATCATGCTTACTACTTTGTTTATCATGCATATTAATCAATCTTTGTCGTTGTAATTTCAAAACATACGAGTAATTCACGTGTCCTAATTTAGCATGCCATATATCATACGAGTCAAAAATATAAGCAGAGTAATTAGATTCATTCATAATTTCAGAAATGTTAAGTACAAAGAGACTTTGATCACAATATCCCTTCCCCATAAAAACATTATTTTTTGTCATAATGATCTTGTCAGACTCAAAAGACACTTTAACCCCCACCTTTCCCAACAGCGCTACAGAGATTAAATTAACTCTGATTAATGGCACATGTAGCACATCACTCAAGGCCAGAGTCTTTCCATATGTGAGTTTGAGAAGAACTTTTCCTTTTCCTAGAATGGGAGTGGTGCTGGAATCACCGAGGTAGATGTGTTCTTCTCCATCCCTTACACTAGTGTAAGAGGTAAAGACATTTCTGTTTGCACAGATATGCGTGCATGAGACTTTCATCTCGCATGGCTCCTAAGTGATAAAAGAAAGAGGATGAGTTCTTCTTTCTTTTTTGATTACTTTCCTCGCGTATGTATAAGACTAAATCCTTTCTATTTTGAATTTTCAAAAGGATTACTAATCCTTAACTTTTCGAGGAATCCTTCATCAGTGGTTGTGAATGATTTATTTTTCTCAATCTCTATGACTTGTTCCTACGGAACCAAGATCGAAAACATTAAGAATAAGAAATAGAACCATCTGATTTGATTCGTTCTCAATAGCCACGAGATGATCATCTTAGGGTGATCCTTTTGTTGACGGATGCTCCTATTATACCCGTAGTCTCTGAAGGATGAGACGGTATTTTGTAAGTACATAATTATCTTGAATAAATTCACTATTTCTTTCTTTTCCGATCGCCTGGAAAAAGCAAGATGTTTCTTTTGTTCTTTTTTCAACAATTTTTGATCTCTAGTAGACCTATCAATAGGATGAAGTTCTGACCATCTGTCAGTAGCACCAGAGTCTACCACCCATTTGCTCACATTGGTCATCAGATTTACTTGAGAAACGACCGCAGCAATAATGTCATCTCCTTCGGCTGTATATGCCATAGGAGGATTTTCGTTTCTTACTCTACGCCATGTGGGTTTAGATTCATTGGGACGGGATTTAAGAAAATCATTTTTCTTTTTGTGATCAGGTTTGTCTGCGTACCTTTTGGGAGCAGCAGCAACCATGTCTAAGAGGATGGAAACGTGTTCTTGCCAGCATCGAAAGTTCTGTCTAGATAAAACCTTGATTTTTGACACGTCCGGGAGTGATTTTGCGAAGACCGTCTGGGTTTCGGGAACAAAGGTTTGGCTCTTTGAAGGCATGTTGTTGACGTCAGTCTTAAGTCCTTAAGATTGTTGTAAAAGGCTGACAGAGACAGAAATAGTAACTTCTCATAATATTTCTGACGATCTCAGAACTAGCAAGGAACTCTAAAAAGGATATAAAATAACTCAGAATAATTTTAGAAAAAAAAAAGAAAAGAGAGAAAGGATGAAACTTAGAAGAGAAGAGAATGAGAGAAGATTGATTTTTGGTGTGTTTTGGAATCGAAAAAGTACTCTCTATTTATAAAGCTCAGGAAGAATCAAGAAAATAAAATGAAATTAAAAAAACATAAATGATTTAATTAAAATTTTAACGTTGAAAGAAAACGAACGTTGATCAAGATCATAATTTAATGTTTTTAAACCACACATTAACTTTTACAATATTAATATATTATAACATTCGATAAGAAAATTCTAATTTTCTAATAAAGAAAGTCATAAAATAATGAGAATTTATTATAAAAAAGAAATAATTGAATACGTTCTTAAAAATTATTGACAAGATTAATAATTTATATCTGGAAATTAAGTTACCAGCTGAATATACACTAACATTTTATTGATATAAGGTGGAAAGCTTAGAATATGTTTGAGATTAGTAAGGTCTAATACTCCAAGGCATGAAATGAGTTTGTGGATAGATAAATAATAAAAAAAAAAAACATAAGAAGAAATTGTATTGTTGTCTTATAAAAAAAATCATAAACTTAAAGTATGTTGTTTTTGTTTGAAAATGTCTTAAAAACAAAGGAAAGAAGAATGATAAAAACACGTTGTTTTCATATTATACTATATTTATTGTTAAAACGAGGTTTAGTCCTTAGCAAATATCTAAGTTCCACTAACTCAATAAGTTTACCTAGTATTTTCCAAGTCATCGTTTTAATCTAAGTAGACTTATGTTTATCCCTTATAACAAATAATCAAAATACTCTTTCAAATAAGTCTTTCCAAGTTCATCTCACTAACAAAAAGATGTTAAAAGGATTTTTTCCCCCTACTATTTAGAGATGATGTTGGTTTCTTTTACGATGTTATTATTGAAGATGTATTGAGTTTAGCTTTATTTGATTGTTGTTTATGTCCTTTACACAAAATATTCACAATAATTTATTAGTTCAAAACATAGACTAAAATAAAAGAAATTGAAAGAAAATACTTTTATAAAGTTAAATATGGATAAAGAAGGTTTTTTAACATTTTTTAATTTATTAAGCTTTTTTATAATTGACTAAATTGTTCATGAGTTTATTAGAACTAATTACATGTCTTTATAATCGATTATTATAGGAAAATATTGTAAATATTTTTCAAAATTAAGTTAGCATAATGGATTAGCAACTTGATTTAATCAAATAAATGTGTTAATACCTATTTTAAATCCATGTTTGTAAAAGTCTATAAAAAGAGACTACATCTATATATCTTTGAAACAACTTCTACAATTATACAGAGCAAACTACATTGAGATTAATATAGCTATTTTTACACTTTTTCTAAAGTGCTTTCAAACATAAAAGGGTTAAATATGTTTTTAGTCCCTATACTTTGGGGCGATTTTGGATTTAGTTCCTCTTTCAAACTAAGGTACAATTTAGTCCTTCAACTATAGAAAACTTTAGTTTTAGTCCTTTTTACCAAATTTTTTAAACTTTATTTGTTGTTTCAAATGCGTTTCTCAGTTAACATTGAATCAAAAATGTGTCAAACAGTGTAAACAATCCAAATGCTATAATAAAACTTGCTTGAAACAACAAATAAAGTTAAAAAAATTTGGTTTGGTAAAAAGGACTAAAATCAAAGTTTTCTAAAGTTAAAGGACTAAATTGTACGTTAGTTTGAAAGAGGGACTAAAATCAAAATCGCTCCAAAATATAGGGACTAAAAACATATTTAACCCAACATAAAAGGTTATACTGAATTCTTAGTATATTGTGTGGTTTTGTTGTGTTTTTGGTAAACTCTTTTCAATTTTATTATTGATGATTTGTTTCAATGTTATTTTAGGGTGTTTGTACAATAGAAGATTAAACATGTCATCTTGGGCGATCAATAGTGATAGAGGCTTGACATCTTCTTGTAAATGATATTCTCTTGGGTGGCTCTAAGAGTTTATTGTTTTCTTACGTTTGTAATTGTTGTTCATTTTTTCCTAACATTTATTTGATACTAAAACCAATTAAGGGAGAAAAAAATGAAAGCTAAATGTAGGATTGATTAAATTGAACCATCATAAATTTATTGTAGATCTTTCTCTCACTTTATGTCTTCCTTTTGTATTATTTTTTTTTAATTCTTGTGTGAATTGGATTATCAAATTAACTGCATCACAATTTCAAATTGAAACAATTTTAAAAATAACTTAAAGAAAGATTCTTTTAAAAAAAAGTTTTAAACCATATTCAACCCCTTTCCTATTTGTTTAAGAAAGTCATACATTCATTTTTCTTCAGAAGCAAACTTGATATTTAAGGATTTGATGCTCCTAGTCACATGTTTTTATGATGCAAGTTTTGAAGATCTTGATCCTTTGATTAATCTTGGGTTTGAGTTGTAATTTGAGTATTAATGTGTTGTAAGTTATTGTTTGATCTTTGATAATACTTAGATTAAGTAGTTCATTCGATTTGAAGTGGTTTGAGTCGTGTTTGAAATGCTAAATTTTATTCTAAAGGATTAAAAATATTTTTTTATTTGGTAAATATTTTTAAGTTTACTAGATTGGTAAGGAAAAACATTTTAATCCATTAAAATTTTATTTTAATATATTTAAAAGACTTAAAAGTTTCGAAAGTTACATGTGTTGTTGTAATAGATGAAAACAAAGTTTACTACTCTCTCTCTCACTCTCTCTCTAAGTAGAGAAATCTCAAAAATCTTTATTATAACCTTTTTACAACTTTGAAAATTTTCATGTTACAATTGATACAACAATAATTTTTGTTTACCAAATTGATAATTTGATGAGATAACTAATTAACTTATCATTTTAAAAGTGATATAGTTATTGTTTGAAGACAAGTTTATTTTGTAGACATAAGTTTACACACCTTTCACTTAATTATTACAATATTTTAAATGCATTAGGTAGCTTCTACTCAAACGAATATTTTAAGATATCTTAGACGTTTAATCTTCATGGACTTATGGGAAAACATTGTATAATGAAAAACTACATGATGATTTCAATTTTTAATGCATATAATCCTCTGTAATCTCATTTGGACAATGTTTAAAATTTGATCCATCCGATGATGTCATCCTATGAAGCTATCATGCAAACTTCTTTAAGACTTATACTTTGTTAAAATAAATAATTAAGGGTAAAACTGCCCTATGATAAAACAAAGTGCTTATGCAATTTTTAATCGATTAAAGGTATATAGAATTATGAACAATACTTTTTTTTTATGTCCATAACATGTTTCTTATCATTACTAATGTTTAATAATATTAAAAGATAATTTATCACAAAGCACAAAGCTGGTTCATATCGATAGTATGCTTTACATTAGATGTTGATTAAACATTTAATTTGTAGGTGTCACTAAACTAAACTAAGGATGTCATTGACAATGTTTGTGAAAGAATGGAGTATAGTTGTAGTAATTCAATATTAAAGTCTTTGTGAAAAAGGAAAGAAAAAACTTCTAAAATTGTAAAGCCTATGGTGTGAAATTCTACATTTTAAATGTTGTAAACTAGATTCAAATTTGAAGTTACTTTTTCAACTTTTGGAGAGATATATTATATATACATTATATTTTTTAACATCAGGAAGTTTAACATTTTTAATGATGGAAACTCATCTGTTAAGAAAGGGTAAAACTTAAATATAAGGTTTCATAAAAGACACGTGATATATACTAATTATTTCAATCTCAATTATAAAAGCAAAATCAATTTTTAGTTATGCATTGTGGGTGGGTATCAACTCTTTCATGATAAAAGTTTGGTGGATTTAGTCACCATCTAAAGTAGAAAAGACTACACAATGATTATTAATTACAATTAGTTATAAGTATTTTATTTAACAATTGGTATGAAATACCATAAGTTTTTATTGCCAATGAGACAAATGCCAAAGGAAATATTATTAAGTGTGTCAATTGTCTTGTAATATAGAAAAGGTAGATCAAATCACAAATTAATCATAAATCTTGAATTATACCACTTACTAAATATTCAATCCAATATATAATACAATTATTATAACAATGACTTTATTATTCAAACATTGATTCATAGTGAAAATTATGATTTCACAAGAAAATTAGGAGTAATAAAAAAATCCATATTTGGAAGTAAACCTTGTAATGGATAAAAAAAACATAATACTCGTAAATAATGAAAATGAATAACTAGATGGACATGGATATTATACTATCCAACCTGTGGATATCATTTACCAATTAATAATTATTAGGGAATTGTATCTGAGATTTTGTTTTAAAATCACGTGATTAAAATAAAGTTACCAATAAAAAATATATATTAATTATTAAAAAATTACTTAGAATTTGACTTGATATATTTTTATTTTTTTATTTATAATTATGAAACTGGAATTATCTTTTTTAAAAGAAATTTAAAATTTATATTTTGATGCAACTCACTTAAATTTGTTTTTCATAAAGACTAGATTTTGGATTGATATTTTAGTATGCAATTTTATTTGAATTGTACTTTAAAATTATTTTTTATCTAAAGTTATATTTTAAAAATTTATTTCTAAATAATTTCAGTTAAAAATAAAATATAAAATATACATCATTATTTTCTCAGTAACATGACAGTAGTAGAACCAATTTTCTTAGATAAAATGGATAGACATTACCAGTATCTAATGGACTCCTAATCCTTCCCAAATTTACCACTTCAATTTCATGTCTCGTGAAATTTGCCAATTTTCTAAATATATAATTAATTACTGTTATTACAAACCACATTGTTTTATTACTATCATTATAGAATGCGTCAATACTAAAAATGTGATGGGAATATATATATATATATATATATATATATATATATATATATATATATATATATATATATATATATATATATATATATATATATATATATATACCCTGAATGGTAAAATGTGAGAAAATTAAAAATTAAAAGTAAAATGCCTGAAAAATACTTAAGTAAAAATTGCTCGAAAATAATACTTAAAAAAGTTCGAAGTTTATTATTTTATATAGTTGCTCCATTGATTTTATTTTATTTTTAGCTTAAGGAAACTAAAAAATTTCAATTGAATGATTTTGTGAAAGATGAATATCGGCTTCATCCAAAAGTTAGACTGGCAGGTTACAAAATAATAAGATATATATTTTTTAAATTTAAACCTTTAAATAAGCTTTTAAACCAGTGCAGACATTAAAATGAGTCAAATAAAACCTATTAAATAAAGATTATAACAAGTAAAAAATGAAGTCAAACTTTACATTTTTAACCAAGGTCGGATTTAGATATAATAAGAGTTGTGATTTGTTCATGTCACTATTTTTTTCCTACAATCATATAAATTAATATTTATTAGTTCTATAATAAATATATGTAATGTATAGTGGTATCAAGATATATCTTTTCATTATAAATAAATATCACTAGTGCAGTCAGGGAAAACGACAGCGGTTGTTTTTGTCTTTTGGTCGCGGTTCGAGAACCGCGGCATATTCAGTCGCAATAAAAAGTCTGAGACTTTATGCCGCGGTTGTAACCACGGTACAAAGTCTGGAGAATAGACCGTGATTCCTATCACACCCGCGGCCTAAACCTGTATTTTTTTTTAAAAAAAAAAATCCAAAATCATAGCATTATATGCCGCGGTTGGAATTGCGGTAAAAAGGCAGGAATAGACCACAGTTCGTATCACAACCGCGGCCAAAAGTCTAATTTAAAAAAAATAAATAAAAACGTGGAACTTTCTACCGTGGTTGACCAGAGAACCTCGACCTATTCCTGTGCCAATTTATTGCAGGGACTGACTGATGGGGATGTCAGAAGGTAGTAGGGGGAATAGGCCGCGGTTGCTTAGAGAACCGCGACCTATTCCCCTGCTAATTTATTGCAGAGGCTGACTGATGGGGAATGTCAAAAGGTAGCAGGGGGAATAGGTCGCGGTTGCTCAGAGAACTGCGGCCTATTCCCCTGCCAATTTATTGCAGAGGCTGACTGATGGGGAATGTCAAAAGGTAGCAGGGGGAATAGGTCGCGGTTGCTCAGAGAACTGCGGCCTATTCCCCTGCCAATTTATTACAGAGGCTGACTGATGGGGAATGTCAAAAGGTAGCAGGAGGAATAGGCCGCGGTTGCTCAGAGAAGCGCGGCCTATTCCCCTGTTATTAAATTTTTTCCTGACATGGCGTCAAAGACTGATGGTTGACTAAGGTATATGCCGCGGTTAGAAGGGGAACCGCGGCATATATGTTCGAATTATTTACAAAAGTGCCACCGTGCACCATTATACTGCGGTTTCTGGTAAATCGTGGCATAATGTGCGCTGTATAAAACCTATTTTTTACTAGTGTATGATCTTACTTCTGACCACATATCTTAAGCCATTAATTTAATTACTATAAGAATGTCTTATCAGTTCATATAATAATTAAGTACTATATATAACAACACATTTATGTGTTATATTATAATATTAATTATTTAAATTTATTAGTTATATATTCGTTAAGATTGTTTGCATTGACATGTACTTAATAAATAAATTTGATAAATAAAGTACAATAATTTGGCAAAGGGGTATAAACTATTTATTAATTTTGAAATATTGTTGACAATAGTTTCAACGTTTTACAATTTTATGATATGATGCATAACCCTGTGATCAAATGACTGTAAATTCTGTATTGCTAGTACATAGACTTTTTTTCTCTTAAGTCCTCCATATTGTGATATTTAATAAATCCTTTAGAAATCGAAGGACATGAAGTTATATTTGACAAGGTTTTTACATTTAAAGTAATTATATTTTACAATTTTAATGAAAAGATAGGTAAGGTTGAAGAGTAATTTTTTACGAAGTATTCGTGATCTTCTAATTTTAAAATTTTTTTATATACTCGATTAAAAAATATATATTTCTGATATATAAATTCTTTGACAATTTCCAGATTTTGGATTGGTTACAAACAATATTAATAGTACAATTTGTGGAAGTTCTAATGTTTGTGCTGACTATTGATAACATAGATAAATATATTGATAGTTTTTCTGTTCTTTTAGAATACAAAATTCTTTATATATTGAAACTATAGTTATTCTTACTATTCAGTAATTTTCTGTTTGATTATAAAATGATTTTGAACTATAATGTAAAGCTTCTTTTTTTTTTTATTCCTCATAGATTAATTGACTTCTATATAATTAAAAAATAAAACTATATATAAATGATATGATATTATGATATCTAATATTACTCCTAATACTTTATTTTCATAATAAGCATAGATTTTCTATGTTAGGAATTGCTTAACTTGTTTGGGAAAAGTTTATGTACTTTTTTTAGATTTAATTTGATCAGAATACTTTTTCTTTACTTTTTGTAATGACAAATAGTTAACACATTTTAAAATTTCAATCAACTTAACTAAAATATCATAATACATATATTGATGTATAACAAATAACAAATTTCAATATCATAATTTCAATCAAATATTCAACGGTTTCTAAAACAATTTTCTTTAAAGAAAACTGTATATTGATGTATAACAAATAACAAATTAATTCCAAATGGCGAATGAAAAGCGTTATGATATAGATTATACATGAGCTGACTTGATTCCCCCAAGATTCCATTACATGTTAAATTATTAGAAGAGAATGAGAAAGAAGAGGCCAAGGGGAAGCAACATCAGTATCTAACAGGTGAACCTGGTTCATGCACTACGCAATAGAATGTGTGGGCAAATTGCAGCCACCTAATATTTCATAAAATGAATAGCCTCAAAAATACTAGTAGCCAGCTAAAGAGAATATAAAACTTATTACGATGGAAAAAATATGGATGAATGGAAAGAAAATATCCTTTAGTTTTCATCACAAGTTACCTCTATTTACATGATTCAAACTCATCATCACTCACCATGTCAGAGTATACTACAATCTTCGTACCTCGTCTCGTTTCTGTATTGCCTTATTTGGTTGAAAGATGCAGAGAATGCAAGAAAGATGAATTTCTGAAATAACATCCAATTTCCATCTGGCACCTCCGCCTGTCATTGATGCATGACCAAAAACACTGATTGACAACAAAACAGAAATTAATACATAACTTTCTTACAGAAACTTATCAACTGGGAATAAATACAGAAGCATAAAGACGTTTAGATGAAATATAAATATTATCCATCCCGTTTACAGTTTGCTATTTATAGAAATGAAACTAATGCTAAAACTTTTTACATGAAATTATTTGAGAACAATCCAAAATTCAGCAATAAAAGGAATATCACATACCATCTCGGGCTGAAAATGAATCATAGTCAATTTGAAAATAATTTGCAAACTCGTTGTTCTCTGCTTGAAGAAATTGAGGACTTTGATTGTTCAAGGCATGAACTGCTCTGATGCAAGGACCTCCTTTTTTTTCTTCTTGTTTGATATAAAAGGTCTTCAGTGTCTAAAACGTATGAAACCTAAGATGCAGCATGTTCCCAGGAAAAAACGATGGAAATTCAGAAACACAGTATGGACATAGTATTAACAAGATGAGAAAAAACAAAATGTATTTAGAAGGATTCAGGCAAGAATTGTAGTATTCATAAAACTTGCAAATGTAAATTATGGAATACCTTAGACGAATTGCAAGCTATCTTACACTCCAGTCCATTGACAATTTGTAGTCCATCCATGCTCTGGCTTGAAAATTCATCACCACTGCCATTCTTGCGCTTATTCCTGCAAAAGTAAATACACCAAAATAAATACAAATGTTATCTGAGCATTGGCATGCTACGGAGCCAACAAGTCTTATTTATCAAATACCTCTTCAGGTAAATTCCAGACTTCTCCTTTTTGTCTGGGACAATAGATAGGAAGTCATTGTGCAGATAGGCCGAAAAATTAGGGTCCATTGATACAGTAGTCACTTCGGGTTTATCAAATCCATAGTCCATCAGTTGAATAGACAATTGGGTAGGTGAAGGTGACTGCAATGAGTATGAAATAAAACTAAGATATAGAACATACAAAAACTAACTAAAATTTCGTTACAAAGTTCAATACAATACATACAATAAAACATGACATAAACAAGCTGAACCGAGTTGATATAAAAACCTACACATTCAATACGATATATGTTCTCATCATGAAGAAGAACACGAGCATTTTCATGACAAACTAAATCAACAAATCTTCCAGGTTTTCTTGATTTTTCGTATGCATATAATTGAAGCAGCTTGCTATCCATCTCATCAGCGGCAACAGCTTGAAGCTGAAAGAAAAAGGACAATTTTTCAGGATTATAAAGAGCAGGGAATGGCATGGTCAAGGGAGAGAAAGGAGGTTTTTAAACGTTACCTGTTTAACAAGTTTATATATCAACTTATCTAATGTGAATAAGACATATGATTGAGTTCCAATAATAGCTCGACAGTCATCCTCAAATTTTGTACTATCAGAAGAACCATCTAGTAAATTGTAGAGGGCGTTTAAAAACCTGTAGCAAAAAAGTCACTGTCAATCTTGGCATAGATAATTAAATCTTCAAACTAATAATAATGGTGTGACATTATTGTATATGTACCTACCTGCCATATTGATCAGTAGAGTCTGTATCATTTGAAGCCCTCCACTTCCTTTCAGAAGACGATGAGTTAACCTTTGCAGATCGTATCCTGTCATACAATGTCTTCCAGAAGTAGAAAAAGTAAATAGAGGTAAGAAATATAAATAAGGTCTGAGTGAAACCACCGGTTAATCTGCAACCATAACATTAATTATACACAAATGCTAAAGAACAAAATCATTAGTACCTGATGGAGTCTAAATAGCACATAAAAGGAATCGTTTCCATAAAAGACTCGACCAATCCTTTCTTTCTCATGCAACGTCGGAGGAACATACTTTGCCAGAGGCTTTACATTGACAAGAAAGCGTTCTGAATATGGCAATGAGGCACAATCCCCTTCAACATCATTGGCATCAGCCATTCCTTCTGCCTCACCTTCACTCTCAGCCTTGTCATCATGATCATGACCCCCATCCTCCTCATGTTCTCGAGAACACTCCTCACCATCAGCAGACTCTGTGCCAGAAATATCTCCATTTTCAGAAGCATTTTCACTATCCTCCAATGATCTATGGGGACTTTCTTCTCCTTCATCATCAGCATCATTTTCTCCTCCTGCTTCACCACGAACTACTTCCCCGTGCCTGTTTTGGTATGGTCGGGAAATGTTACTATCCTTTCCTTTATGAACTGCCTCCGAACTAGTATGTCCATAAACTGCAAAATTATCCTCTTCAAAGTCTCCATTAGGTGATAACTCACCCTCTTCTCTTTCACATCTGAAGTGTCCGACAGATTCTTCCCGATGTCTGTGAACTTTAGAGTCTTCAATGATGGCCACATTTGTTGATGTAACTGGTCGAGCAGAGTCAGCACCCTAAGTCAGCACAAAATAGAAAATAAGGTTATTATTTGAGATAGTTTGCACTGTACATTCCAATACAATATGCAGAATTTTTAACAAAAACGAGTCTGAGAAGACAAACAATGAAGAAGGAATTGAAGAACATTGACCACCGATTAATTTTTCTTTAGGCATAAGTTCCAACAGTTACGGTCTTAAAATGACATCAGCACATCAAAAACTAATGTTCAGTTGCATGTAGACTCAATCTATGTCTTGGTGTCATGATATGAGATCAAATTAAAAGAAAAAAAAAATGAGATGCAACTCAAGCTATTATGAGAGTTACTGAGACCATCATCCGCATGGTGACTACCGAGGCCCAAGAACTCAAGTAGAAAGGAAATGGTGTTCTTGATACTCCTTTTCAGAAAGTCAACAATCTATAGCTTAACATTTAAGTCTAAAAAAATACAAAATTAAAATTCATAGAGGAAAGATAATTACACTAATCAAATCACAAAGCATCCAAATGCTACAAGAATATTTGGGTCACCTTGCTTGTAAGAAATTTTCTTCAGTATTGCAAGATAAAAAGTCATAGAATAAACCAGATTGCAATAAAATAGAGGCTCCAGGTCTATAAGCTAAGTAACTTTAATTGCTAGTTAAGTGCAAGGCAAAAGTTAAGTGCAAGGCAAAATGTCAATCAGACGAATGCCAATAAAAAGGAGAAACAAAGTCATCTCATCTCATCCATATAAAGCCATCACATGTCCTTCCATATCCAAACAATAAAGGTTTTTTTGCACTGTTTTTATTTTCTTAATTGAAATTAGAAGTAAAGACATAATAAAGACAACTATATGCCATCAGTAATCTAGGAACTGTGACAACACTGAATATTTGAGGTATTTCACTTGGAGCATTTAACTGGTTTGTTACTTGAACAAAAGTCTACGCTACAAGTGAATCAAAATTAATATCCATATCCATTTTGAATTGAAAATGGACTTAAATAAGCTGAACAAGAAGTTAAGTCATACCTCTGATGAAGGTAAACCAACTCCTCCTACGGAAGATATATTACCAGGTCTTAATGGAGTAGCAGCAAGTCCTTGCAGAAAGAACAGGTATCTCAGAGTTCCATTCATCATCAAAATATAAAATAAAGGAAAGGAAAAAACTAACAAGGATCATGAAATTGAGATAAATATCACAGATATAAAACGGCCAAGACTACTATGCTAATTATCATCCAAAATTAAAAACACCCATAATCAATTAATATTCAGAAGTCACAGCCTTCAAAAACACATGTCAATATCAACAAAAGTCAAAGAGTAATTAATCCTCTGAAGCCTTCAAATAACTAAGAATGCACAAACAGAAATTTTGTGTTCTTCATTTTTAGTAGATTCTGCTGCTGATTTCTGAACATGTTTCCATAGGGTACTTTATATGTCAATGAAACCCTAATAAAATAATAATAATTATTATTATATGAAGATGTAACCAGTATTAAGATAAACGGAATCATAGGAATCAAGTAATGTGATCATTCTTGAATCAAGTTGTCAACCTGTTGTGTTATCCACATTTGTAATTCTATTATTTTGTTCCCCACCCGAGGATAGTGAGACATCAGCATTCACCAACCGTTCAGTGGAACGATCTTGCTTATCGGCTCTTGATATTTCATCAGGTATAGATGCATCTATATTCATTTTACCCTGCTGCATATTACTCCCTAGGGCTTCAGTCTTTTGTGCAAAGCTGTCCGAATCAAGATGATTATCCTTTTTAACCTTAGCATGTCCACTTGGTTGCCATTGTTTGCAGGAATGAGATTGCTCAAATGGAAAGTTTTCATCCCCATTTCTACTTATGTTTAAATTCTTAGGATTCATTACAGGACTACCATCACCAGCAACAACTTCAGTGCTACTTTTGGCAGACTTATTTGTATCCTTGACAACATCTTCTGTATCCTCTGGACCTTGGGATCGACACGGAACTCCAAACACAGGTTCTAAAAATGTTGTCCAAATCTTCATAGCTTTATCCAACTGTTCAGTTGTACACATTTCTCCACAAGAATATTTTATGAGTTGATAAAGATCTTCATGGATCTCTGGATCAGGATACACAAATTCCAAGTGAGGAATAATTGGCTGTCTGTTTCCAGCAGCAATTGCAAGAAGAACGTCGTCTTCTTTTCTTTTCTTCTCACTAATTTCTTTGATTTCAGCCAGTAAGACTGCAAAATGCACATCGAAAGCAAGGAGTTAAGAGTTAGACCTCAAAAAAATAAAAAACTCTTGTAACATGACCTCTACATATTTCACAGTTGAAGTTCCACTGTGCTTGAACAAAAATAAGCCAATTATTTTTGTACAAACATAATTTATACAATCAAAGGAACAAGTCTTGTATGATCACAAATATTTAAATTACATATGTATTGAAAATGTTTTTATTTAATCTATAGAAATGTATATGTTCTGAATGTATTGTGTATCTAATGCAAACCACAATGTATTTATACCATAATACAAAATCAATTATAATTATGTAATAGTTAATTTCCTACAAATCTGTAACAGCTGAGTACATTTTAACATGAGCTATCATATCTTTATATGATGAGGAATTTTTTAAAGTTATTAATTTGTCTTTAAATGAATTTCAACTAAAATGTCTTTTTCAATGATGATGATCAAGGGATAAAATGATCAAGGGGACAATATATTTAGATTATTATATTTGACTAACCTTCTATAGAAGATTTTGAATATATAAATATTGGTTGTTAATTTAAATAATTCATAATAATTTAATATATAGATTTGTGTCCCCGTGTCCCACATTTTTGGAGACTACAAGTTTTGAAGTGTTTGTGTTGTGTCGTGTCTGGTGTCCATGTTAGTATTCATGCTACATAGATATAATCTTTTACCTTTAGTGCTCAAGCTCTTAGTATCCTGCTGCTTAAAGTAAAAACTACGATGATCAAGTGATTTGTGGTAGTTCTTTGCATATATTTCAGCCCAAACTTTATTAAAATCAGCACGACACCTTGCCCACTCATCCTGTTTCTGCTTCAAGCGGGTTAATATGACTGGCAAAGCTAAAGATGCATTCTTCTTTAGCACATCCATTACATCAAGCCCGTGATCTCCATATAGTCTTTCAATGCATCTAAGATTTAGAGCTAAAGGAAAACAACAAAAAAGTTATATTAGAACATGGAAAACATCAAGAAAATACCTTGTACAACATATATGTACTTTGACAAATTTGATTCATCAAGCGGAAAGCAAATAACCTGTCAAGTGCTCCTCAATACGAATTGGACTGTCTCCTTTAATTATATTAGCATTAATCTTTTCTAAAAGTTCCTCAACACGCTTAGTTGCCACATTTACAGACTCTAACAACATGTCAAGTTCAAACCTGCCAGCATAAGTTCAAAAAATATCAGCCAGTACAAGCCAAAGATAACCTGTAGAAATCAATCTGTGAACATTCTACTGACGTCAAAACTAACCAAAAAGTAGAAATAAGATCGTAATCAATAAAATTTGACAGTAAGCTCAAACCTGTCATCTTCACATCTAAACAAACTCTCCTCATACTGATTTTTGCGCATATGTTTAAAGGAATAGTCCTCACTACCCGAAGTAACAGAAACCCAGTAATCATTCAACACCTCGGCACCAAGCTCTGTTCTCTGGCTGGCTGGCGGTACTAGGTACTGTGTGAGCACAAAATAGTACAAATAAATACAATCAGAAAACTAGACATTTCAATAAGAGTTAAAACATGCTAAAAAGAAAGAGAGTAAAGCAACCATACATTTTTGGGCAGAAGGCGATAACTAGGAGTGCATTGATCACAGTTGGAAAGATCCAGTTCACTTATAGGCTTTCCTGAATACTTATCTTTGCTGCCATATTGAGACATCTTAGGAGCAGAACCATCCTTGTTAGCAGATGCATTGGATTTGTCCCTTTCTCGACGATCCCTTTCTTTCGTCCCATCATCCCTATCACGGTCCCTATCCTCAACCTTCATTGGTTTAGGTCCATGTCCTTCATGCCAATAGGATTCTGATAAACAAGTAGCAGTCAGATTTTTTAGGCCATAACAAGAAGCTTAAAATGTTCATGTGGGCCCATGCAGTATAAAAAATAAAAGGGGGGCCCATCACAAGATATCAGAAAAACAGAAAACGTGTTTACTTACTTTTTTTCAGAAGACCAGCAAGGAATCCTTCTGCATGAAAAACTTGATTAGAAATAGTAAGACGAAACATAGATTTTGTAGAAATTGAAAATTTAATTTAAAGTTGAACATTACCATTCTTTTCACATTGAGTCAAAAATTCATCAAATCCCTCCATAAGGTCTGCATGTTTTCCCAGCAAATTGCCCACCTAGAAGAATAAACCACTAGAAGTTAGCAATTATACAAAATAAAAGCCCTATAAAAACATAAAAGACAGTCACATTGTTAGGTTCTCTTAATCAAGAACCTAAGATAACACCAGAAATGCACACTAAAACAATTACTGTATAACCTCACTTTATTGCAAAGGAATCAGAAATGTCACGTATACATGGACTCAGAGAGCATAACCTCTCCCCATAGAACTCCAAGAGTTCTAACAGAATGAATAATATTCCAAAACTCCCCACAACAACCACTAATCCCCCCTTTTATATCACTTACTAACTAATTCCCCCTTTTTATCACTTACTAACAGCTCTAACAGAAAACTATTCCTAACTGCCTTGGCAGTTAGGCACTGTAACTTTACCCCTTCTCCTATATACAATCAACTCCCTAACACACATCAAGCTAATAACGATACTAAAGTGAATTGAGGGACCTAAACTATCATCAATAAAAGATAAGTCACTTCACTATTATTTAACATTTCTTATACAAATTTACTTTAATCTTTACAGATTCTCAACTTTGAGGATTTTGGAGCGTGAGTGTATTTGGAAAGCTCTTTATAAAACAGATGAATAATATATTTTGTCAATGGAAAGTAGCAAATTATAAACCTAAAGTAATCTGTGATATTGAAAATTAATCCTCTTTGATGATGGATTTGGAGTTGCCCCCAAATTGTCTGAATATATTCCAGGCAGACATATGACAAAGATACACAATAGCAGCAAGTAAAAAGCTTAGTCCTTTCTTTAGAAAAGAATCACAATTAGTCTGTGTAAAAGATCAATGGTTGTATAAGAAATATGAAGCATGGACCCCTCTCTTGTATGAAGTTTTGTGTACCGACACCTCCCAACACTTCTTTAAGAGTATCAAACAATTTTCATTAGTTGTCCAACTAAAAAACCAGACCTTGTAGGATTTTTTCCATTCGCCTATAACCAATTTTTCATTACCATTACCATAGTTTACCATCAAATTATTTATTAAAGGTAATTGTTCAATGCCAGCCAAATTAAATTCAACAGTATTGATTTTGGCAAAATTAGAAAAGAAGCTATTAGAAGCAGTGTATAAACCATACCAATGATTGCAATTCATGACGGGCAATTATTTCCTTGCAGTAGATGTTTAGGCACTTCAAAAATTCTTGGTAATCCTCGGGGCTTTGTAATTTCTCCCTCACTTTGTCAAGGTAACCAATCACTGGACTATACATACCTGAGGTGACATATAATAAAATGAATTGTAAAAGAAAAATAAAGGAATAAAATTACTACAGAACAAATAATTGAACACTGATAAACATTGGACAAAGGATTTTTCTTCTTGCAAGTAAAACATGAAAAAAAATATTATAACTTACATAGCCTAACAAACTTGATATTAAATTTAAAACACATAGCATATCTGAATTGTAGATAATTCAATCAACAAAGATATAATATTTTGCTACCTTAAATCATTATAAATGGCAGTAAATGAAGACCTTTTTTATTAGATATTTACTTTTTCAGGTGTCATTCGTTTTCTTCTTTTTTATATCACATTTTAGTATACTTTTCGATTGATATAACCTTCATTAAAGTTAAAAAAATTTGTCTGAGAAGGTAAGAACATTTCTAAATTTAAAATCAAAAGCATTGATTTACGCACTTTTCAAAGAACTTTTATCGTCACAAGCATATGAGACAGGGTGCATGCCATAATTTTCATCAGTATCATGCATCGGTTCAATGCCAGAATCTTCAGCCCTACAAGCAGATTTCCGCTTGTGAGATAAATTTTCCCTACTACCATCATGATCATAATCTTTGTCATCCCTTTCCCGCTGTCTCCTGTCTTTCTCTTCTCTACTTTCCTTTTCCTTCTCACCACGCCTCCTCTGATCCTTATCAGCCTTGATCAAACCTCTGTCGTGTTCTGGATCAGGATAGTCAGCACGAAACTCGTGATCACCTTGTGAAGCAATGTTCCTCTCTCTCTGGCATAAATATAAGTTAAATGTCAGCTTCATGACCAACTATAAAGTCACAGGGACATAGGCTTTCAAAGACAAACCTTTTCAACATGCATTTGCCTCAATGTTGGCATTGCAGAGCTCCTATCACGAAGCAGAGGATTTCGAGTAGAAGCATAGTGATTAAAGGCTGTTCCTGAAGTATCAGGAAGAAAATGCGTAAACTCCTCAAGAAGGTCTGCATGGTCCTGGAAAAGTGCAGCAACCTGGAGAAATCCAATATATTGATTAAAATGAGTGTCTAAAGGGTTAAAAGAAAACAAATTTGCCAAAGTGTAACTTGATAAAATAATAGGCATAGACAATAGACAGCACAGACCTCCTCGTAAACCTCAGTGATGGACTTAGTTTCCTTTCTGTACATATTTAATATGTCTAGAAATGACTTATAAACACTGTCATTGCTTTGAAAGCGAGTCTGCATGAGAAGAAATCAACCAGTCAGATTCAACAGTTAAGGTATACATATGTATGGGAAGACATAAATAAACAGTTAAACTATCCATATGAATCAGATTCACAATGTTTTTACCTTAATCTTGCCCACAAAACTTATGGCTTCTGCAAATTCAACAGGCTTCTTTTGGGGAGGTTGTTCATCCTCCAATGGAAGTGTAATTTCATATCCCTTTGGTAAGAAGGTGTTAAATCCCAAAATTAGATCTTTGTGCCCTTTAAACAGCTCCTTCACTCTTGCTATGACACCAGTTGTATCAATTCTACAAAATTAAGAAAAGAGAAACAAACCAATTTCAGCTCGCAGATATTAGATCCTCACTCCTAAGAAATTATAACAACGCAAATGACAAATTTTGGAGTTGGGAGAATGTAGTACAACATGATCAAACCTTTGAGCCTTGAAATCCTTCATGACTTCCAGAAAGTCATCATACTTTTCTCTCTTATCTTGAAACATATCCTTTACAGCCTTGAGATATGCCAAGGCATCATTGGTGGTTAGTCTCTGACCACCACCACTCATCATCTGTGGTTGCCCCGAGCTTCATCACATAAAATTTCAAAAAATTATTTGAGGCCATTGGAGAAGTTGATGAAAGAGTATATAGCACATTATAATACCATTCAATGTAGAATGTGGCAGAAGGGTAGACGATCTACTATGACACGATTGAATCTCAAATGCAATCAGATATTATAAATTCAACTTACTAGAGAAGCTGCTTTGGTTTTGCAATAATTCTCTCCTATTTTTTTTTTTCGTTCTCCCTATCTTGTTAAAGCCTGTGTGACATTTTATTCACAATGTAGAAAACTAAAGAGAATCTAACCCGTATAAGTTTCAATACACAAAAATTAGCTTGCTGAATAATGCAGATAACTCGAGACATTATAGAATAATCTTTCAATAACGACTGTCTCACCAAGTCAAACCTAAAAAGAAAAGAAAATAACAGACAAACAATTGAACCTTCACCAGATACTAACTTGCAGAGCAGATGACAAATACCAAATAACGATAGTAGTGCATTAAAAGTGAAGATACAACTGTTTCATCAAAGCAAAAAATGGTAATTCAAACAAGAAATTGAAGAAAAAAGGAAAATAAAATGAACTTACGGTTCTCCTCTAGAAGACACCATAGGCCGTTTATGTTGTGGACTCATGTAAGCATCATCCCTTGACCTCTTCATTCCTACGAATAACAATAATAAATAAAATAATCAGAAAAAAAACGTAAAACAAGATGCTTTCAAACTCACACAGATTGAAAATCGTAGAAACCCAAGTTTCACATTCGAACAAAAGAAAGCAGCATGAAGCAGATCTAACCGTAGGGAATTCACAAAGGCACGAAACACAAGCAAGATTTCCAGCCCCGAATTGCAAACAGATCACCCCGGCAGAGCCCAATCCTTTAAAAGAAAAACAAGAAAGCAAAATTTGAATTACTTCAATGAAAAGCAAACGTGACGATAATTTGGAGCACAGAGAGAGGGTTCAAACAAAAATTTACAGAGTGATTGTGAAGTGCACGAACTGCAGAGTCCTCCGCAACAAGCTTTTCAACAAACACACGGAGCACACAAAATGATAGATAGATAAGAAAACCGTAAAGAAAAAAAATTGAAAATTAAAAAATATTGAATCTTCCAGTAACAGAGAGAGAGAGAGAGAGAGAGAGAGAGAGAGAGGGAAGAATCACAACCTCAGACGATAAGCGAGAACACAAACCTTGAGCAGCTGAGTTTCTCACTTTGGAAAAAATTGAAAAAGAAAAAAAATTCCCTTTATTTTTCTGGGTGAAGAAACAGAATGTGGAGAAAGAATGAATAACATACAAAGGGTGAAGGTGAGAGAGTTCACAATGTGATATATACGTATATTATTTATATGGGATGAGAATGGGATATAACATAACACAAAAACACTCTCCAAACCAAATATTAGCGAACTATATATTTTGGCTGTGGTGGCAAACCGTATTTTTACGCAAAAAAGGAATGCTACTACTCCCACTGCTATATATTTTATTTTACTTTTTATTTATTATACAATTTTTCTATATCACTAATCAATTTTTCATACAAGATTAACCCCATATTAGATTTCAATTTGGAGAATATACACACATTCATCCAATAAAAAATAAGACATGAATTACTTAAACATAGGGTTTACCTGGTAAAGAATATTTTTGCACCAGATTTATTTCTTTTTTAAATATTTTTCTCTTTTTTTTCCGTTAACTTTTCTGATATTGTGAATTTAAACTAGGGCTAAACAAAAATCTGAGAATGGCAATTTTTGGCCATGGGATTGGCGGTGACACAGAGGGGTAATTAGGTTACTTACCACAAAAATAATTGAAAAAGAATAATACTGTGAGCGCTGGTTGCAAATTAGGTTTATAGGTTTTGGGGATTAGGGTTTATTCGCGGTGAGATTCAGTGAATAGTTTGGCTGTGGAAGTAATTTCACGGATCTAGTTTTAGTTATATATGGAAACAATCTTTTATCATTACCGATGATTTCGGATGTTGATAAAATGGATAAAATATATTTTTTAACTTTTTAAAATACTGTAAAAATAGTTTAAATGTATTTTCAGTTCTACAATTATGCTTTTGATTGGTTTTTGTTCCTTAAAAATATATTTCTTAATTTCTGATCATTTTTCAACACGTCATTGATAATATCCACTGTGAAAGATAAAAAAAAAATAAGTAATCCGAATGCATAATGCAATAAAATATATTTTAAATTAAAAAATATCTATATTTAAGGAGTCCTTACATTTATAATATAATGAAACAGTTACAAGTAAATAAAGTTAATTTACAACTATTCTAAAATAACCATAAGATTTAAAACTTTACACGAAACCTTACGCTCATACAAACTGAAAGAACAAATCGAACGGTAAGAAATAGACGTATAAACTAAAAGGTCCTAAGTTGTTACCTAAAAGCATACAAGGCTGAACGGTTCTACTCTTAACATAAACGGATAGATCCTCTCCTTCCAGCGTTTGCTCCACAAAAGCATCTCCTCCCTTTGCTCACATGCATAGGATGATCATTGCAAAGAAGAATACCGGATGAACAACATGACAAGACGAAAATAAGGGCACACTAGTGTAATTTAATTAACTGTGTTAACATGCAATTCAGACAAACATATAATATTTCATACACACACAATTATCACATAAACATGTTATGACCAACCACTTTACTCTGACTGTCCAGACAAGTATGAACAATGTAACTTATTGTCATTCATGCACTTGTGGGTGGTAATCTGGAAACCTCACTTACCGTAGCTGGAAACCCAAGCTGCCACAAGAGGTTAGTTCGTTAGCTGGAAACCCAAGCTATTTTGCGACCAGGCCTCCTGCTGTTCTCACCACATGCAATCGCCATTCTCTACTTGATACTAGGTGACCATTAGAATGTCAGGATGAACGACGTACTAAGTTCCCCATTTTCATACTTTTACAACTTCCATAACCATTCACCGAGACATTCCTCTTTGGAATTCTCTTTCACATCCATATTATAAATATCCCATACTTTCATACCAACATACTTTCTTATTACATTAATATTGTCATACCATATTTTGATACCATCATACTTTCACATCTATAACATCTTTAATTATAAATCATGCAAAACAGTAAAACAAATTTCACCCTTGGTCAAGACTTATGAATTAAACCGAACGGGAGAATGCTCCCTAATGTGAATCATGACCGAACGATCATTTAAAGAACAAGGCCCTAGCATGAGCTAAGCATTATTTTGGGCTGAACACTAAAACACCTGAATACTAAAGTTAAACCGAATATGAATCTTAGACCGAATGCTATTGGCTTGAGCTGAACACCATTAACTTAGGCCGAACACTTAGGGCTTAGGCCGGATGTTTAAAGCTTAGGCCGAACACTTTAAGGCTTAGGCCGAATACTATTGAGTTAGGCCAAAAACTTATTGGTTAATGTCGACCACTATAGTAGATCATACCGAACACTATTATCTTAGGCCGAACACCCTTAGATCCAATACAAGTACAAGACTAAGTAATATGACCGAGTGCTAGTACAAGACCGAGCACTTCTGATACGCGGGGCCCAAGCCCACCAAATAAAGAATAACCCAAAAGCATGAAAAAGGATAAAATGGTCATTGCCACATAAGGAGGGGTGTGAACATCACATAGGGGCTGCATCAAGAGATCTCCCTCCACATGTGCAGATTTCATTTCTTGTTTAGATTCACGTGTAGAAATAAGAGCTTCTAGAAAACCACACATTTAGCACATGTATGCTGACATGGCTATAGGCCTTTTCCATGCTTGAACGAGAGGTTGCTCTATAAAACCTCTTGGCATAATTGTATCTTCACTTTTGGATGATTATAGAATTTGCTGAAGCTATTGAGCCAGCTTTCTCTGCAACCGAAAGTCATTCTTTGCTTATCTCTTCCCTACAACTTCCTTCCTTGTATGGAAGGCTGCCTGAGTTGTAGCCACCTCCTTTAAGCACATCCTCCACTCCAAACAGCCACCATATGCATCTACTTCCGCTGCCATTACCATTTGCTTACGCTTATTGCACCTTCGATGGAATCACACTGAGCACACAGCTTGCTGATTGACGGTGGATTCTCGGTTTCACTCAATTTCTTCAGCTTCACGAGACTTTTCTCTCGGTTCAGCAGATCCACACCAAGGCTTGCCGTATCATTTGGTATTCAGAGCATAGGTTCTAACGTGAACCGTGAGATAAGTGGTTTCATCTTTCATTTCCAAACTATCATTCAATTCTTGTTATGTCTTGTGGTTCTTCTGAATTCTGTTTCTGTTTCAGCATCTATGATGTGTTTAGGCTTCTATGTTTTGAGTTTTATTGATACCAGCTGTGTTTGCTTGAGTCTTTATCATTTTCATTCGGTTTTCCTTGCTGATTTTGAGTCATTTTTTATGATTTAAGCATCATTCCAGTTTTGTTGAAGTCATGTCAGTTTGATTGTTTTTCTGTCATTACATCTGGTTTTTCAACCAAGTTTTACCAAAACCTAAATTGTTTGGATAAGGCTACACCAATTAAGAGCAATGAACAATCCAGAATTGAGCTCAGGTGTTTAATTTGCCAATCAAAATCCAGATCTGCTTTGAATTCAGATTCTGTTTTCCAGAAAATTTTTCTCTGTTGCAACAAATTTTACTGTTCATATGGTACATTGTGCACTGTTTTATTGAACAGCAGTTGAATGAGTTAATGTCTGAATCATTTGGAACATGAAATGATTTGATTCCAAGTGTTTTGTAATGTTGCAAGCATCAAAATGCAGTAGCCGATCTACAAGGTGTCTTTGAGTTAAAAATTCTGCATAATTTGAGTTGGATTGGTACTAGATCATTGCCAATCATTCTTAAGTTGATTCTGCTGCTTTGAGCAACTTTCAAATACCAATTTCAAACTCTTTTTGCTGTTTTTAATCCAGAATCAAAGCCAATCTACATTTGACCTTTGTGGTTGTGATTTTGAGCTGAAAATGACCACTGCAGTATTCCAATTCTGTTACACAGTGATTTAGCTCATCCTATCTGTTTATGCAAGTCCTAATTCATCATTTAAACATGTTTGAGTCATTGGAATGAGCATATAAACTGTACTGTGCATTTGGTCATTTTTTGAGTAGAATTTGTTGGCTGCCGAGAGCTATGCAGCAACTTTTTGAGTCCAAATTTTCAATGCTTTGCTGTTTGAATTCAATCATAGTGGATGATGTATCAAAAGCCTTTGGTCCATAAAATATCAAAAGATCAATTTAAAAAGAGTGATTAAAACATTAAAAGGCAAAAAGGACCAGTACATCTTAAGTTTCGAAAACCAGTGCTGCACATTAAGCTTTGCTGTCAAATTTATGCAAGTTCATTGAGACAATTCATCAAATAGTTTGGTACACTTTCATTGCATAGCTATTTCGTGCTTGATTCTGGTTTCTGGTTTTTTCTTGTGTTTTAAATCTGATCTAGAGCTATTCTTAGGCTCCATTTGAAGTGCCTCCGTGTTTGAATCCCTCTTAATTGCTTGATTTCGAGTTTTTTGAACACTCTGCACACCAACTGTTTGATGTAAATCCTGGTGTTGCTGTCTTTTGGTTGCGACTTTTCTAGCAATTGTGGTGGTATTTTCTGTGGTTAATTGGCTTGTTGTGTAGGTGTGCTATAAATCAGACTCCATACATGCAAGGACGCATCAAAGGAAGTGAGGAGATTGAGTACACAAGCAAAGAGGATAGGTTGACGGATTGGTAGAATTGGCACTGCCGCAACAGTTAATTCTAAGTGCAGTTTGCAGCAGACTTTTCTGCTTGCTTGCGGACACATCATAGACATTTCCTTACTTTGCAGCTGTGAGATTAGTGTGAATTGGTTAAATTCACCCTTCCTTGTGAGAAACCAAAGCTGCACACAACATCCAACACCCATTTCATCAGGCAATTCCTTGGCAGATTGAACCATTGATTTTAATCAATTTAATACATATTCTGTCCAGTATTGCTTGATTTAAAAACTTGCTTGTGGTTACTGTTACCGTTTCCAAATTCTGATTTCTTTTGTCACTTAACCATTACAATTGCAAGTATTAGTGCATGGAAGTATTTGCTGTTTTGGCTTGATTAAAATTATGCAGGTTGGACTCGGAAAGAAGTGTAAACCAGATTTGTGACCAGCATATCAGCAAGATTACTGAAGCTAAGAATGAGAGAGGATTTGAAGAATCTGTACCAATTCCAAACACTGTCACAGTAGATGTACAAAAGTGCAGACTTCTTAATTTGCTGGGAAAACAGCCCATGAATGCACCAAGGGAGTATTTGTTTAACTGTGTCTGATATGAGTTGCCATTTCTTGGATTATATGACTTGTTCAATTTGGAATCTGTGTAGAATTGGATTTATTAGCCTTGGAAAAATCAGCACAGCAGAATTGCAAGAATTTGGATAAAAACAAAATCGTGACAGCAGCCTTTGTCTAGTAACAGTTTGTTCATTTTTTGATTTGTAATAGGATTGCTTTGATTTCTTCTTTGTAAACGGCCATTCAAAGTCCAAGTGGTGTGGGAAGAGTTCTTGGTGCTCTTTCTTTCAACTCTTGGCAAAACTTTTCTTGTGTGTTTAAATTTGTGTTACTCGTTTAGGAGTTACATTAGAGTCAGGCTTTAGAGTCCCAATTTGTTGTTTTCCTTTGTTTTTGATTTGCTTTTGAGTCTTCTTTTGTGATTTTGAAAGTAATCTTGCAAGTAACAACAACTAAGTAAGTAGCCTAGAACAATTTTGGCAAGGACAAGGCTTGGTACTTGAGTAATCCTAGTGATTCACCTCCCTTACCTGGAAATTGTTTTTGGGTGAAATCTAAGTAGTTGCAACACAAGACAATTTTTAGAAATGTCTTTTTATTCATCTAGGATGTCTAGTTCATACATTAAGGATGATTTGTGTACTAAAGCTAGAAAAATTCCCTTCTTTGGTAAAGATACAAATGTTTTAACATACCTAGTTTGGGAAAAAGAAATTAATCAAATGCATCCTGATCTTCTTAAGCAAAGTGAACTTGAGTCTTATAGTACAATTGTTCTTTCTAGAGAGTGTGAATCTCGAGTTCTTAGTTTATATCTCTCTAGATTAGAAAAGCATGCATTAGAGTGGTGGGATGAAAGGCAATATTGGGTTCATAAAGGTAGAAAATCCACCATTGAAAATTGGTATGAATTGAGATCATGCATGAGAAGAAAGTTTGTGCCTCCAAATATTCCAAGTAACTTAGAACATATGAGAGAGCTTATTAGAGAAGGCAAGTCATTCATTCAAAATTTAAGTGGATTCAATCGTCGGGAAATAGAGTTTAGAGAAAAACTCATGAAGTTCTTGAATGAGGGAAGTAAAAGGAGATTTGAGAGAGAACATAGGCAATTGCAAGAAAGAATAGAGAGACAAGAGAGAAGAAAAGAGAGAAAACGAGAAGAAGAAAGACAAAGAGAGAGGAAGAGAGAACAAGAGAGAAACAAAGAGGAAGAAAGAGTGAGAAGAGAACTAGTGAGAAGAGAAGAAGAGAAAATAAGAGAGAAAGAAAGAAAGGAAGAGGAAGAGAAGGAAGAACTTGAAAAGAAAGACATGGAAGAAAAGAAGAAAGAACTGGCAACATCCCCTATTCTCACAATAGAACACAAATTTTTAAGGGGAGGTTTTTTATCTTTTCACTTACCATTTGTTATTGAATGTTCTAATTCTATTTTTTCTTTCCAAGGAATTTCCATAAACCTTTTCAAAAGTTGCACTCTTTAACACATGACAATCAAAGACTTGAGTTAGAGATATCTTCCAAGTTATCACTAACTCAAGACAAAAATAAATTTTCAAATAAAGTAAGGTTTCTTTTTAGTCATAAACTTGAAAATTTCAAAATTAGGAAACCTTCTTCTACACATATTCCTTTATATATCTTATTGGGTCAAATAAAACTAATTAGAGATATGTTTGATGCTTATGGCAGATTAATATTTGATCCAGGAGGAACTTCTATGGAGTTTACAAAAATAAGTCCTCAGGCGAACCATCAGATTTGAGGACAAATCCTTTCCAAGAGGGAGGGGATGATACACGGGGCCCAAGCCCACCAAATAAAGAATAACCCAAAAGCATGAAGAAGGATAAAATGGTCATTGCCACATAAGGAGGGGTGTGAACATCACATAGGGGCTGCATCAAGAGATCTCCCTCCACATGTGCAGATTTCATTTCTTGTTTAGATTCACGTGTAGAAATAAGAGCTTCTAGAAAACCACACATTTAGCACATGTATGCTGACATGGCTATAGGCCTTTTCCATGCTTGAACGAGAGGTTGCTCTATAAAACCTCTTGGCATAATTGTATCTTCACTTTTGGATGATTATAGAATTTGCTGAAGCTATTGAGCCAGCTTTCTCTGCAACCGAAAGTCATTCTTTGCTTATCTCTTCCCTACAACTTCCTTCCTTGTATGGAAGGCTGCCTGAGTTGTAGCCACCTCCTTTAAGCACATCCTCCACTCCAAACAGCCACCATATGCATCTTCTTCCGCTGCCATTACCATTTGCTTACGCTTATTGCACCTTCGCTGGAATCACACCGAGCACACAGCTTGCTGATTGACGGTGGATTCTCGGTTTCACTCAATTTCTTCAGCTTCACGAGACTTCTCTCTCGGTTCAGCAGATCCACACCAAGGCTTGCCGTATCAACTTCTAAGACTGAGTGCTAGTCCATGATTGAGCACTTATAAGACAGTACCTAACTAAGCGGTCGTAAACAGATAAGACCTATAACAGACCGAACGCTATATTGAATTGAATATTGACACAAGACCAATCGATCATTAACTAAAATCCACAATAGTAGAACTCAGTTAAGACCGAGCACCGAATAGGCCAATCGATCAATAAAAGACCCACAACAAAACTGCATAATTCTGTAGAATGACTGCAGAATTATGGTCAACATCCATTCTTACCAAATTCACTACACTCACTCAACTTTTAATCCTCCAAACTTATATCATACATTTAACTAAGAGTAGCTAAATCTTTCTAACATCATTAAAAGAGTTTCATTCACATGTTTGAGCATCAAGTCTGCCGAATCACCAACTCAATGACCGAGAACCAGATTTACTAGTTTTTGTACATTTTGGAGTGACTCAAACACTCCAACCACTTCTACACAACTTGTTCACATTATCCCTATATATCAAAATCACATTGAACACCAAATTTCCCAGTTATACCATTTCACTTCCTCACATTTCTCTCGGCCATGAACCAAAATGATGTAGAAAACATTTCAAGATGAACACAGCTCACACCATCAATGCTAAATACCCAATCATTCAATTTCACATACATGCAACATCATCAAACAACATATTCATGCATCAAAACAAATTAATTAAATTAGCTAGCTTCCCTCACCTCTTAGGCCGAAATCAAACGAAGACCTCTTACTGAATTTGGCTACCCCATACGCATAATCACCGCCTACAAATCTTTAGATGGTTGAGAAAACACCATCCATTCGATCTAGAACTAAGAATTAGACTCAGAAGGGTAGTTGATGAACACATGCAAGCTTGAACACATGCAAGCTTCAACAATGCTTGCATGTAACAGAAAATGCAGAAATTTCAAAGGATGAAGGAATTTAACTTACCAATTCCAAAACAGTAACTTGATCGGTGAAAAGAGAAGCTCTTGTCACCAGGAGACCTCAGGCACAACCTGATTGTTGTTCAGATGAAGAAGAAGATGAGAATTTGTAGAGAGAGAAGGGAGAGAATTGTAGAGAGATGGAGGAGAAAAGAGAAGCTTGTGTTTTAGAAAGATGTAGATTTTTGAGAAATGAAGGGATGAGCTGCGTTTTGAAAATTTCTATAAAGTTCTCAATCCCTTTGAGACATTTGTCCCTCCTTTCCACATGTTATTTTCGGGAGCTGACATAATTCAGCAAAATATTTATTATTTAATATATGTAAAATGATTTTAATACTTTTTCATAATTTTTTTTCTTTATTTTGTGAGGACTTAAAAAATGTTAAAAATAGAAAATAAGTTTAATAAAATATTTGAATATTTTATTATTAAATGAAGTTATATATAAATAAAATTATACTAGAAACAACATATTTTATAAATATTTATTTGTAACTTTTTTTAATAATTTCTTTACCTTCTTTCTAAATATATGAGTTCATTTTTTCATCATTTTCAAAATTCAAGTATATTTTTGTGTTCTTAACTGGAAGGAACAACATTTTCATATGATTAGTTTTTTAAATACAATAAGTTCAATTTTTATCTTATTATAAAGTCAAATTTTGATTTGGATGTATATAGATTATTTGGTTTTTCATGTGGTTTTAGGGAGTTTTTTAGAATTCATATTTTGTTGTGACTATAAATATGTGTTTAAATAATTAATCTATGTTTTCGTTGTGTATTTAGAGCATCATAGGAGAAATAAAACACTTAAAAGAAACTTGGATTAGAAATGAGTACTCTTGGTCAACTTGTCTACAATCACCCAAATCGTATCATGACCTCTAACCGTCTGTGGCAAATGGGTAACAAAATCCATAACTATGCTATCTATTTCTACTCAGGAATCTCCAACTGGTGCAACAAACCACCAAGTCTTTAATGCTCCACCTTAGCTCTCTGACAGGTCAAAATAGAAGAAACAAACTGTGCTACATCTCCCTTCATCCCAGACCACCAGAAATGTTGAGATTGTTGATAAGGGAAGCACTGGTTTAGCTAACCTTAATCTCACAGTGCTTTAATCACTCTATTTTTGATGATGACAACACATTATTAATAACACATGTTTTGTTATGTGTTACATGTTCTGTTGCTTACTGATTGGTATCTTCTTGAACATGTTTGTGTTGATTTTGGTATATGAATGCATACTCACTAAGCTTATTACTGATACATCATCTGTGACTGCATTACATATGTTTTTGAAGAGAAAACCACATGCACTTTTATGAACTTATATTGTGTGGCATAACTGCAAGTTTTAAGTCGACTTCATTATGAAGCAAGTCGATTAAAACTCGTGACTATGCACAGACTTTCAAAAATGGTGCTATGTGTGATTTTGCATTGAAAAGTTTTTCAAACTGTGCTGATGTGCTACGTCGACTACATGCGTAGTGGATCTGACTTAGTTAGTTGTTTTGTTTGAAATTCCATTATGTTGTGAACAGTAACAACTATATTTCAAAAGTTAGTTATTGCTTTGATGATAGTCAACTGTATTAATTGCAAAATAAATTTGTTATTTGTTGACCGCTACTATTTGACTTAACTATTATATATGTCTGAGGACAGTCGACTTTATTAGTAGCTTAGTCGACTACAATGCAAAATAAATTTCTTATTTGTTGACCGCTACTATTTGACTTAACTATTATATTTGTCTGAGCACAGTTGACTTTATTAGTAGCTTAGTCGACTACAAGAGCGTCTGATTTATAGAAAACTATAAATAGATGTGCCTCAGTTGATCACGAAGACTTTGGAAATTTTAACACTTTCATTTGTGATTTACAGATAGTGATCTCTGAGAATTTGCTCCAAGAACTCATCAAGAAGACCGTGGTGATCTATCTTTGAAGAGGTTCTTTGAAGGAGAAAGATTTTTGTGCTTACTGGCTGATCATACTCTGCACATTGTGGTGCTCATCTACTGATCAAGATTTCTATCAATCTTTGTAAAGATTGTTGTTGTTGTTCCTGTTGTGATTACAGGGGGTTGACTCGTGGAGTTTGGACACTTTGAGGATTGTTCAAAGTGGGTTAAATATTGCAGAAGAGGGGATATCTTGCTGCAAATTTTTGTTGTGTGTATTGCATATATTTTGGTTAGAGGGTTAGAGAGGTGTTTTATATTTTTGACGTGGAGGTCTCTATAAAAGCCTTATTGTAAAAACCTTGACCATTATAGTGCATTTGCTTCGGGATTGTGGAAGGACACTGGATGTAGGCATTGAAGCCGAACCAGTATAAAAACCTACGTTTGAATTCTCTATCCCTACTCTTTTACATTTAGTCCACTTTACTGTTTTAGTAGTCAACTTAGTATTTTTCGTTGCACTTGAAATTTTCATTCTTTGTGATTCAAGAAACTTTGTAAAGGTTTATACTTTACGAAAAAGATTTTAAAAAGACTCTGATTTTGAAACCTCACCAATTCACCCCCCCTCTTGGTGTTTAAACGAAGCCTACCTGTTTTCCAACAATTGACACCAGAGTTGGTATTCATAAGATATTTGAAAAACTAGTCGACTTCTGTTTTTCTTGAATTGATTATATACCTGGGGATGGCTTCCAATTTTCAAACTTTTGGTGAAGGTGCATCTACAAACAGACCACCTCTGTTTGTTGGTGAACATGATCCTTTTTGGAAAATTAGAATGCAAATTTTTCTTGAATCCGTGGATAGAGGAATTTGGGATGCAACTTTGAATGGTTCTTTTGAGCTTACTCATATTCTTGATGGAAAAACTGTTTTGAAAAAATTTTCTGAGTGGTCTCCAGAAGAGAATAGGAAAACACAGTATGATGTTAAAGCCAGAAATATCATTGCCTCTGCACTAATTGTTGATGAATTTTCCAGGATATCTCAATGCAAATCTGCCAAGGATATGTGGGATGTCTTGAAAGTCACACATGAAGGCACTAATGAAGTCAAGAGAGCAAGGAAGAATTCTTTGATTCAGGAGTATGAACTTTTCAGGACGAAAGCTGGTGAAACAATCTATGAAGTCCAGAAAAGATTCACACACATTGTAAATCACCTTATGGCTCATGGCAAAGTGTTTAACAAGGAAGAGATTAATCAATATTTTGAAAAGCTTGAACAAAAACTGGCAACCCAAAGTCACTGCAATCTATGAGTCCAAGGATCTTACAAACATGAATATGGCTACCTTATTCGATAAGTTAAGAGAACATGAGTTAGAACTTGGAAGGATGAAGGACGAAGAGGAGATTGAAGAGAAGAAGTCCATTGCTCTAAAAGTAACAAGAAAGAAAGCCTCGAAGTCGGAGGAAGAATCAAATGCTGAGATGGACAATGATGAAATGATGACCATGATGGTAAGGAAGTTTAATTGACTTATGAAAAATAACAGTCAACTTACTAACCATGCAAGTCACAACAAAGCAAAGAAAGACTTCAGATCAAATGTTGTCCAGTGCTATGAATGCGGGAAAGAAGAACATATCGAACCAGATTGTCCAGAATTAAAGCCGAAGCAAAAAACAAATAGAAGGTTTCCACAGGACAAAAACTGAAAGCACAAAGGAGCTTACATTGCCTGGGAAAATAATGATTATGATACATCAAGTGATGAAGATGTTGATCATGAGGAAGAATCAAATATATGCTATATGGCTGGAGCATCATGGGATGATTATGACAGCGATGCAAATTTTGAGAATGAACCAATAGAGGTGAAGTATGATCTGCTGATTGAAGCATTCAAGGAAATTCACACTGAAGTTATGCGACTGCAATACAAGGTTAATCAACTTAACTCTGAGAGAAGAGATTATGAGCATATAATTAATCACTGATAATGAGAAATTGCAAAAAGAATTAGATGAAGCTTTACTGTCTGCTAAAGAGATTAAAATTGAGATTGTTACAGTAGAAAAAACATGTGATAAATGTCCTACTCATATTGAACAAATAGATTACTTGACTAGTACGCTAGCCAAATTTACTCAGGGTAGAGACAATTTGAATGTTGTATTAAAATCTACTTGTAGAGTTATTAACAGACAAGGCATTGGTTTTAAAGCTAACTCTAATAGGTCCAATATAAGAAAATTTTCAGATTTAAGCAAACCTGTTAAACATGCTTGCTTTTATTGTAATTGTATTGGTCATACTGTTAGAAATTGTTACTACAGAAGAACTGGAATTCCAAAAGGTTTATATGTGTGGACATCTAAGGAACATCTGACCTCAACTTATAATCAAGGACCCAAGTTCAAATGGGTACCTGCAACCAACACTTAAACTGTTTTGCAGGATTACAAACAGGTGCAGTGAGAACTCAAGGATAAACTACATTGGCTATATCAACCATCTTGAGTATCTACAACTGGTAACACGTATCACCTTACTGCATCATGTATGAATTGATTGATTATGTGTAATGTGATTGTTTGTTGATTGTATGTTTGATTGTTGAATAATTTGGTTGAAAAATGATTTTCACGACTTCTAGTCGACTTAATTATGAACATAGTCGAATGTGTGTACTCTGTTTTTGAAAACTTGTCATACTGTTGTCAACTTTGTTTTTAACTAAATTGACATGAGTCTCTATTTTTAGTTTTTCTGATTTAAAATTTCAAAATGGGTCATTTATGGTTTTGATCATTCACGCCTTTTTATATGTGTCTTCTTGAATGGTGTGATACATTCTGGCATCTATGTCTTATCAATTTCTTAAGAACCCTAAAACTAAGAAAGAAGGTTTTCAAGAAGATATTTCTTCATGGCATCCACCAATCACACTACCAATGAAAACGAAGAAAAGAAGATCATCACTACTAGGAGTTCTAGTCCTGTAGGATGGCTTAGCGACGAAGAAAATCGAGAAAGATTCCTTGTTGCCACTCCCAAGATCATCGCGACTCCTATGAATATCCATCTGAATCTATTTGAAAAAGAAGGTTTCATGTTTCCAAACTGGCTAGAAAGGCAAGGGCTGTCTGTCTTTGTACAAATGAAAGGTTACTGGTATCCTGACCTGGTCAAGGTATTCTATCATAATTTGAAGGTTGTGGACGATGTCATACACTCAAATGTAAAGGGTTTTAATATTCACATTGATGACTTTATCTGGAATATTACAACAAACCTACCATCTGAGGGTGCTTACTCACATCTATCAAAAACTGAGATAAATACCTTGCTGAACAAGAAAAGAGTATACCGTGAATGGCTGAGATTTTCTGGCATGTACACTACTGAGAATGTATTTGCACATGAAGGCCTACTGAAAGAAGATAAGATAGTGGCTTATCTCCTAGCAAAAATAATACTACCCGGAAGAATTAGAAAAGATAACGACTTTTGAAGACATTTATCTACTACACGCCATCAGAAATAACATCCCTACAAACTGGCTGAAAGTTCTGAAAGATCACATGAAAGGTGCAACACTAAAGAGATCTTTGTATTTGTCGTATGCCAGTTTTATAAGCAAAGTATTGGTATTGCAAGGTGTTGACATCAGGAATGAACAGAAGTGCTTTTGGATCTCTTCTAATGTTTTTGACAAAGATTCAATCATGTCTCTTGGACTAGTGAAAACCATGAACGGATGGGGATTCATGGGTGAAAACTATGCATAGCACAGTACAACTAGCACACCTTCTGCAACAACTGACAGATCAAACTTCTTTCCTGAGACGAATTTTGAAAAGTATGCAACTGAGCAAATAAGAATTTTGCATGACAAGTATGATAATCTTGCAAGGATACATCGTCCTGATCAGCAGCCAGAGGCTGAAAGCTCTTCTGAAGAGGATTCTATGGAATCCTTCTGACTCAGCTTAGGGAAATAGGAATATGATTGTTCTGTACCGACAAAGGCAAATATCTTTTTACCGACTGAGTTAAATGATAAAAACATTGAGAATAGATTACAATATAAGAAAGTTTCAAAAGAAATCAACAATTGATAATATAAGCATATGAAGCATATGAATAAAATAAGAATTTCAATATAAGAGAGTTTCAAAAGATTACATTGTTCCCCAACAACAAAGGGTTTAGTTCATCATGGACATGGTGAAACTATATTGAATTAATGAACAAGATGAAAGAATAAACCCTAGATTTGATAAATTGGAGCCTAAGCATCCAAGAAACCGTCTCCAAGGAGTGTAGAAGTGCTATGGACATCTCTTCTTGCCAAAAGAATACTTTGAAGGTCGCACTGGGGCTATTTATAACGCATAAAAGTAACAAAATTTAAGCCCAAGCCCAACATTCCACCGGTCAGCACCTAATTTGACCACTCAGCAGTTTCCCTCTAATCGCCTGACCACTCAGCGGTCCATCTCACCGCTCTGCGGTTTGCCTCTAATCGCCTGGACGCTCAGTGGCACCGCTTGAGCGAGAGGTAGTGGCTGCTTCCTCGAGTATGGCGCTCAGCGCTGGAAAATAGCGCTGAGCAGTGACTTTGACTCTTCTTTTCTTCCTTTTTCTCCTTCTTTCTTGAGTCTAAGTCCTCCCTACTTCACTTTCATCTTCAATTCTCATCAAAACCCTGCAAAACAATGCAAAACAAGCATAATATCTCTAAAAACAACTTTTGACTCTTATATGACTCAACTAAGTGTTTTACTTGATTCTAAGCTCATTCTATGCCATAAAGGGTGTGTTTTGATATCAAATTTAAGTATAAAAATAACGTTTTTTAGACCGTTATCACAACCCCAAACTTAGAACTTTGCTTGTCCTCAAGCAAACAAGACAAAACTTGGCTTTCCACTCTTTCATCAAAATAGTTCAACAATCCCAAGATTCATTCTTCTAATAACAAGTAATTACTCAATTCAGATTTTCAATGGAATCTTATCAAGATGCATACATGCTTTCAATTTAATTCAGTTCACATGATCACATATTTTCCAACAGATGTTTTACTTATGAATGATCAATCAACTAAGCATAGATGTAAACATGGAATTTATCAATTCTCTCCAAGCAAGTGTTTCACTCAATCACTCAAGTGTTTAAGAAGGTACTCCATCTCTCTACTATTCACATGTCACCTTAAACAAAATTGCCCTTCATCTAATACAATCAACATTCTCACATACAAATGCCATCACAAGGAATTTTTCCAAGGCTTATAATGAGGTCGGGCTAACAAGAAAAATTGGTTTTTCTGGAGCAGTAAATTCTTGAGTCAAGAGAGCTATTTTAACATTCAAAGTTCAAGCACAAACTCTCTTTTTAACCAATCTCACTCATTCACAACTTCTTCCCTTTTCTTTTTATTTTTACATTGAGCTCATCTTTCATGCTTTTTCTTTTCTTCTTTTTCTTTTCTCATGCTTTTTTTCTTTCAACACTTAAGTTCAATGTCTTTCTTTTGCCTTTCAAATTTCCCCAAACAACCCCAAACTTGAACCTTTCCAATACCATACAATTATTCTCAACCCAACTCAAGGTAAATATTTTCAAAGCAAGGGTTTTCATCCTGTTTAAGGCTAAGGTTCAAAAAGGGTAGAACACATGGTTCTAATCACTTTGGGTGAAAATTTGGCTAAGTAAGGGCTTCCAAAAATGGCCTTGATCATATGACATCAACATGTAATTCAATCAATTCTAAAGACTCGGGCAATATCATTCATGCTTCCATATAAACAGCACATATGTCAATGAATATTCTGGAGCTCAAAACCTCACACACTATGCTTTCTCACACATCATTCATACACCCAGCTTAGCATCATAACCACAATCATAAATCATCACACACCTGTTCACATAGCTAGTGAACCATTCACCTGTATATCAGCATGCAATACAGTCTCAATCATCATCCACATCCAATCATCATCAAATAAACGCATCATGCAATATCATCAAGTCAAACCATTCAAAAACAGTGTTCAAGCCAAGCACAGACACCTACAATAAAATTCAACTTATTCTAAAAATTCAAAGTAGAAAAGTGAAAGATAAAACCCCCTCCTAAGCATGAACATCCATCAGTATATGCCCTTAACTCATGTCATCATCTGAGTCATTCTTATCTCCATCCTCAGCATCCTTGAAGTCATCCTTCTCATCATCCTTATCCATATATGGTGCTCCAACTGCTCCAGACCCGCTACCCTGTGCCTGAGGCCAAGCCATAACACCATGGAACTTATCCATAGTCCACCTGTGCACCGGTGGTGTGTCATACAGCCCCACTATTATCTCGGCAATAGCTATCTGCCCCACTATTATCCCGGTGGTGAGAGACTCCAATCTGGCTCCACCATGGACATATACATGTCCCTCATCTGGAACGGCTCTACATGTTGTGCAGGTTCATCCTCCTGTTGAGCTGCTCCTCTCCTAGGACGTCTCCTAGGCGCTGCTCTAACTACCTCATCTCCTCCACAGAACTGTCAATAGTAAGAGGCATTTATGGCTTTCCCAGGCCTCTCGTATGGTGGACCAGAAGTGTCCACCCCAGCCTGCTGGCACAAATAGGTAATCAGGGACGAATGTCCCAACGACGTCCTGCTACTCATAGTAGTGGCACAACTCTGGATCTCGTTGGTGATGACCTAACCAACATTCACATCCATCTGCCTCATCATACAGTAGATGAATATGATCCTTTGCATGGTAATATCAAAAACATGAGAGCATGGCTGAATATTGGCATGAGTAAATGCCATCCAGTACTTTGCCAGGGCCGTCAAATCTGCCCTCTTGATGTTGACGGGCACTCCATTTGGGTTCCTCTGAAAATGTCCTCCAGGGACACACATAACCCTCTCAATATCCGCAATGTCTCTGAACTCCCCTGTATGTGCTGCATACTGGCATTGCTCACCTCGTCACTCAATGCCTAAGAAATTGTTAATGGTGTCGAGGTCATGCTTGGATGATCTGCCCCCTAACATAGCTCATATATCTCGTAGCCGACACTGCTCCTCTGGTCAAGGCATTTGCATAGAACTCCTTCACGAGTTCAATGCTAGCTGGTGTAGGATATGTGGCCAGCCTCTCCCAGTTTCTCCTCTCAATCTCCGATCCAAACTCAGGAGCCAAGTCTGGGATAAAAATAGCCTTCCTCTCCATCAGCAGTCTTCTCCCTTGAACAGTCACATAGTGTTTCTCATGTTTCCTGGAGAGGAACCTAGGAGAATAGAATCTTCTCAGCTCTCTGACTATTTCCTCTTGTTCCCAGCAGTCTTCACCCTCCTTGATGATGACGACATCCCTACATAAAATAAAATTCATAAAACCACAAAAATTCATCATTAGAGGTTAGTAAATCATCAATCATACTCCTAATTAAGCATTGTCCAACGCTAAGGGAAGAACATGGTCCCTCAACGTCCCTACATCAGAAAATCAAGCAACCACACAAATCTGACGCCCACCGCTCAGCGTCCAAATGGACCGCTCAGCGGCGGCGTCGAGGGTTTTTCAAAAGCCCTTTCCTAAATGCCCTAATCTCCACTCTATCACCAATTTCACATTTCCAGACCCAATTTATGCATTTTAATCAGTTCAAAAGGTTTCTATTTCATCAAATCATGCATAGAAATCAAAAGCCACAATTTCTCATGTTCCTACACATGTTCTTCATCAAATTTCATTTTTAGAAACCCTAACAATGAAATTGCATCACTTACTTGAGTGGAGATTCTATAAATGCTTGCAAGACTCTTGTAATTGATGATAAATGCCTCCCAATGCAAAGCTCTCACCAAAAACCCAAAACTTTTGACAATGGAATGGTTGAAAGATGAGATTTTTGTGAGTGGGTGATGGGAAAAGTAGGGAAAACTCTTTAGAAAGCTCTTGAAAGTGAAAGAGAGGTGCTAGGGTTCGTGGAGACCGCTTGAGTGAACTTTAAAGAAGAGTTTTCAAAGTGCAGAAACCCCCAAAACGCTGAGCTTTTAAAAGCCCGTGTTGGGTCTGCATCGCTACCGCTCAACGGTTAAATGGACCGCTCAGCGGTAAGCGTTAAAAAAATATTTTCCTTTTCTTTGCTTGCCTTCACGTGTTCAACCCTGTAGCACTTGATTTCAACTTTCAAAATTTTAATTATGTGCCTTTCCCCTCTCACATGAAACATTCAAACCTATAATGCACTAGAACAGATTTTTAAAACAAGAAAATAATCAACTGGGTTGCCTCTCAGGTAGCGCTTGTTTAACGTCACGAGCCTGACCAAAACCTTTCTAGCACTCATCAGTAAGTGCCTCCCAAAACCTTTCAGTAGGTGTACTTACCTGTATCCTTCAGTAGATACATAAAAATTAGCATCCCTAAGTAGATGCTACCCAAAAATTGTTTAAAAATACAAGGATTACATGTCCAAAATAAAATAAAACTAAAACTAATTTTTTACAACACATATTATGTCCTCCAACAAAACACGTCTTCTCCTTCATGTTGGTGTCTTGGGTACACCAAATCCTCAACTTCCTTCTATCCACCTTCTTGGTACGTCTGAAGTATGGCGCTTCAATCTCCACCACTCCTTTCTCTTTAAGCTCTTTTACCACCCACTCCTTCTTCTTGTACTTCACCTTTATACCCGGTCGGAGTGAGTCCTCTTTTCCTTCAAGATGGATTGTTCGTCCTTTGTCAATGTCTTCATCAATAGGTACCTACAAAACATTACAACTATCAATATCAGTACCTGTACTTTCTTCAACTGTAGCTTTTCTTCTGGACATTTTGTGTCTGACTCTCTTCTTTATTCTCATGTTATTCTCTTTAGAGCCATTGTACAACAACACATGTTCTTGATCTCTTAGCATGATCCTCCCGTCATATACACTAATAAGCATTTTTGAAGTTGTCATGAAAGGTCTTCCCAGAATCAATGGAATCCTTTCATCCGTCTCCATATCCATGACTATAAAGTCAACCAAGAACTCTAGCTGCTCAGCACGAACAATCACATCCTCCACCATACCAAGTGGCTTTTTAGTAGAACCATCCGCCACCGTCACAGTAAGATTAGATGGTTTTAATACTAGCCCTCCAATTTTCTTCAAGAAATGCTTAGGCATCATATTAATACTAGATCCATAATCTAGCATAGCTCCTCCTACATCAACATCATTAATAATACACGGAAGAGTCAAACACCCTGGATCCTTCATCTTGGCGGATACTCTCTCTTTTGAGGTTGAATAACAACTTCCTGTTCCTCTTCATCAAGATCTATCACATCTCCAAGATAATATTTTATTCTCTTAGAGTAAACAAGAATTTGTTGAATCACTGAAGGCACCATAGTCACTTGATTGAAAATCTCTCTAAACTGCCCATTGTGACCATCTCTTCTCTCTTCTTCTTCCTCACCCTCACTACTTTCCAGCTCAATAATCTCTTTTTCTTCTTCCTCTTCAACTTCAACAACTTCCTTTTCTGCTTTCCTTTTACTCCTAGTTACAACAGCTTTGCACTCATCTTTAGGGTTAACATCAGTATTAGCCCTAAACTGGTTTTTCTCTATGGTTTCCACCCTCTTTGACAGTTGACCAATTTGCATCTCCAAAGATCTGAAGCTGGCTTGGTCAGTTGCCTGTTGAGACTCATAAACCTTTATAAATTTATCAAATCTGGCATTTAAGTCTCTGACAGTCTCTGTTAAATGGTTTCCCTGCTGCCACAAGGGTGATGGTTGCTCGGTCTGTTGTTAAGGAAGCCTCCTGCTTGCCCAGATGGGTTATTTTGAGTTTGCCGAATACTAGGATGGTTTTTCCATCCTTGGCTAGAGATGCCTTGGTTGAAATTTCCCTGCCTATATTGGAACTGGTTACCCATATAATTTGCCTCCTGTTGCATCTCTTCTGGCATAACACATTGACCATTAATATGGTCACCACCACAGAAGTCACAAAGTTGTTGAGCTTTGGAGACATTCCTAATCTCCTTTGGAAGCTAAGACAAAATCTTCGTTAAATTATCCAGTTTTTGAGTAAGAAGATGATTTTGAGCTAACATAGCATCATCAGAAGGCAAATGCAAAACTCCCCTCTTCTGCATTGGTGCGCCCCTTTCACTATATGTCTCCTGTTCATTTGCAGCCATACTCTCGATAAGATCATAGGCCTCATCCTCAGTCTTTTTCTTTAAGTCACCTCCAGCTGAGATGTCAAGCATCATCTTTGACTGTGTATTTAAACCTCCAAGGTATGCAAGAACTAAAGTTGTCTTGTCAAACCCATGGACTGGCGTTTTCCTCAATAGACCTTTAAACCTTTCCATGGCTTGTCTGAGAGTTTCCTTCATGCCCTGTTTAAATGAAGAGATCTCTAACTTTCCTTGGGTGACTTTCGACTGTGGAAAATACTTGTTCACAAGTTTGGATGCCACAGTCTCCCACGTAGTGAAAGTTCCTTCTGGAAAGGACTTTAACCATGCCTTAGCATTGCCTCCCAGTGAGAAAGGAAACAAGTTAAGCTTTACTCGATCATCAAATACTCCAGTCATCTTTACAGTATTGCAAATTTCATTGAATATTGTCAAATGATCATAAGGATTCTCATTCGACAAACCATGAAATTGATTGCCCTGTACCAGATGAATTAACGGAGGGTTCATCACCATGTTGGTTGTATTATCTCTTGGCATGGCTACCATGTTGAAGTGAAACGGGCCCAAAACATTTGATGCATCACCAAGTGTGCGTCTAGGAAGGGGTTGCTCATTTGCCATTGATAACGGTTTAAAACATTGTTATTTGTAATGTAATTTTGATACTAAAAACACCTTTTTCCCTTAGAAACTTGCTTGGACTCATGTTTTTGCTTTAGTTTTATAAATAAGAGAGTTGAGGTGGAACTTAATGATTTTTTTACTAATTCCCTTAATTTTGTAGGCTATCGGAATGGTTCGAAGGAAGAATTAAAGTACCAAACAGTTGTAGTGCTGAAAAGTCAAAGCTGAATGCAGAAAAGTCAACCAGTCAACCAAAAAGTCAACTAGTCAACCATTCAACCATAATGCTGAAAAGTCAACTAGTCAACCAGAAAGTTAACGATTCTTGCCCCGGGGACCAGGGAGCTCGCCCGGGCGACGGGCGCATGAAGCTTGGGCGAAATTTGGGCGCCCGGTCCTTACATGAAGGTCAATTCTCGCCCGAACGGCCTCCTTAGACGCTTGGGCGGCAGTTTTAGTAGACCGGACCCTGTTTCTGCTCCGTTTTTTATTCTTTTGGACCGGGCCGCACTCTGGGACACTTTTGGCACTATTTAAAGGACCTTGAGGCTCTAGGTTTTGCATCCCTGGCAGAGAAGAGCATAACAATACACTCTTAGCTAATTCTTAATCTTTCATTCTCTCTTTCCTTCTTCCATTGTTCATAGGTTCCCCCATGTCTATGGGGAACTAATTTCTATTTGTTGTTGGGGAATGATGTAACCTTGAAACTCTCATGTATTTGAATTGATTCTTAATTTCATATGCTTTTTCGATTAATTGTTAGAGTAATTTATCTGTTCTTATTGCTTGCTTATACAATAGCATGATCTGTGATTTGCATGAGTGCCGGGAGGTTCCTTTCAATTCAGGTCCTGGTTAAATTACTCCTAAGGGTTATATTGCTTAGGGATGAGGGTATGAGTCTTAGTCGTCTTAACCTCTTGATCTTCACATCTTTTTACCAGGAATGCTAGGAATTGTATGAACTGGTAACTAGGGACAGACTTATTTATCGAGGGATCGGGTTTAAGTGTCTTAGTTAGGGACGTTTGCATTAATGAATAAAGAAGAATTCTTATATACATGAGAGGGAACTTGGTGAAGTCCACCCCAACAACATACTCATCTCATAATTATCAACCTCCATTCATCTCTGTGCTCTTTTGCCATTGATCAATTTTACTTTGCTTTATTTTATTCTTTTTGCAATACAAACCATGATCTCTTTTTATTTTTAAGTCTTAATTAATCATGTTTCCACACAACTGTTCAGCGCCGAGAGTCCTCTGGGATAAGATACTTGGTCTTACCATTTTATATTACTTGTGCAACTCGGTACACTTGCCGATTTACCCCAACAGCCATCTCTTCCTGATCTTGTGTACGAGCTTCTGGTGAGGGTTGTGACAGTCTCTCAGGAGAGGGAAACAATTCTCTAGATGGACGTCTGACTCTCCTTCCCCTCCTGTCTGATAGTCCTTCAAGAAGCGAGATCTGGTTTTTCTTACTTCTAGTATGAATGGTTTCCTGCATACACAAGAAACAAATACCCTAGAAGCACTTTTATATATAAAAATAAATAAAAAATTAAAGCAAGAACAAAATATATACAAACAAGTCAAATTTAATCAATTTACACTACTTGAAAAGTTAAACCACGAGTCCTCGGCAACGGCGCCAAAAACTTGTTAAGCCTCTGGCAAGTGTACCAGATCGTTATCAAGTAATATATAAACGGTAAGTTCGAGTATCGTCTCCCAAAGGACTCTTAGGCCTTAACTTTCATGTAAATTGATCTGATAAGACTTGAAAAGAATTGATTTTAAGTATTTAATGCAAAGAACGAAAATAAGCATGCAAATGCAAGTGATTCAATTGGCAAAGAAAAGATATGAATGAATGGAGTTGTCGGGGTTTACAATTTCATCTTATCCGCCCTCTTATATCTACTTTTCTTATTTAATTCGCTTTATTATCTAATTGTCATGTAAACTTTTTTTGCCTACCCTAAACCCGATCTCTCAGCGAAAAAAGCCTATTACTAACTACTAGTTTACTATCTCTAATGCCAGGATTGTGAGGACAATGGTTTCTTGTGTGGCCAAGGGTTTTACAGTATGAGCAATTTCGTGAGTGTGCTCATTCCCTGATGTCCATTTCAGTCCTGATTCTGGATGATTTTGGTCGACCCTTTGCATTCCTTTTTGTGGCTGGATGAGGCCAAATTTCTATGCCTTGGTATGGTGGCCAATATTCTTCATGTCGTAGCTCCCCAAACATATTATTATACACTTTCATGCTGACATCCAACCTATAGTAGGGACTGATGTAAATGTTAAAGTCGTGATGAGCATGTTTGCAAGTTGCTAAGACATGTGAACACGGTAGATGAATCTTTTGAAACTTGCCACAATCACACCATCGTTCATCCAATCTGACAAAAGATTTTCCTGCAGGTCGTATTTGTCTTGGGTTTACCATCTCCTCGACTCTAAATCTTGTTGTATTTCTATCAAATTCAACAACCCTATGGGTGTTTGATTTTGAATAAGCATCCTGTAGGACCTTCGTGGCATTTTCAAAATAGACATGACCAATACTTATCATTGAAGTTATTTGTTTCTCTCTTTCTGTGAAAAAGGAGTTGCATCTTGTGTATGTGGCCAATACTATGGAGGAGATTGGTACATTTCTTGTCTTCTTCAAGACTGAGTTAATTGCTTCTGCTAGATTTGTTGTTAGGTGACCCCATCTCCTGCCTTCATCATATGCAAGTGTGAATTGTTGTCTTGGAATTTGATCAATCCAAGCTGCTACTTTAGGATTATTTTCCCAAATGATATTGTAGTAATAGTTACATCGCGGCTCAAAAATATTTAAGAAAATAGTAATGATTACGGATAACGAAGAATAATAAAGACGACATTTAATTGGTTAAAGATTTTTAAAAAGAAGTAGTTACCTATGTTGACAAGGTCCTTCTTCAAACTTGTATCCTTTAATCTTCGGGTGATATTTTGTGCAATATGTTGAATGCAATACACATGCACACATTGTCCTTCTGTCCACCCACTGGTTGGTTTGTTGAATGCTGCACTAATGGAGTTGTGGCGATCCGAAATTAAGCACAAGTTTTGTTGAGGTGTGATACGTCTCCTAAGGTTTTTTAGAAAAAATGACCAAGTGTCTGCTGTTTCACCCTCAACTATAGCAAAAGCAATGGGGAGTATGTTGTTTCTCCCATCTTGTGCCACAACCACCAAAAGAGTCCCCCTACATCTTTCGTATATGAATGTTCCGTCCACTTGCACCAACGGTTTGCAATATGGGAATCCATCAACACAAGGTTTGAAGGTCTAGAAAAGTCTTTTGAAATATTGTTGGTTTTGGCGGATCTCTTGGCCATCAGTAATTGGTTGTGTTTTCAATTTGCACACAAAGCCGGGAAGAAAAGTTTGCATGACTTGTAGTAGGCATGGTAATTTGTTAAACGATTCTTCCCAATTCCCATACACATGTTCAATTGCATGTTGTTTAGCCAACCAAGCCTTTCTGTAGGATGTAGTGTAGCCCATAGAGGTCTTGATGGAAGCAATAATTGTTGCAATTGGTGTGGATGGGTCAGATTCCACCATCTCATGTATGTGATGGGAAATGATTCGTGATCCCAACCTATTGTGATCTTGTGTGATGAGTTGCGTGGCACGTGTGTGTGCACCATCAATTTTTCTTATTTCCCAAACTTGATCTTGTGTACGCAGGATGGCCTGATAGTTCCATGGACATTGTTGATGCACACATTGCACCCTCAATCTTGTTGTGTTAGAATGAGTTGCTTTGTATGTACAATGGTTTTGTATGTGAAATGTGTTTAGAGCATCAATGACTTGTTCCTTGGTTTGGAAGCTCATTTCTTGAGTCAATGTTCCAGGTTGATGGTCAAAAGTTTCATGGAAAACTGAATGGTGATCATATGTATGAGGATATTGTTGTAGATGTGAGGGAAATTCTTCATAGGATTGGAAATGTTGAGGTGGGTTGTATGGAATAGAGGTAAAAGGTGATTGTTGTTGTTGGATGGAGGGGATATCTAAGTTTTGTTGTTCATCATGATCATGTTAGCTTAGGATTTCATCCTCATCCTCACTAAATGGATTTAATGACGATGAAGGTAAGCCTATATTTCATTTTCTTGCAAAGTATGAGGGGATAAATGTTTTGTGTTTTGATGTGGGAGATATTGCAAATGTTGTGAAGTAAATGGACCGGTTAATAGTTCAGTGTATGACTGTATGTCATTTTGCCATTCCCCTAAATATGTGTTGTTAAGGTCAAAAGAGTGATGTGTGGGTTGAGTAGGTGACGGTGGTTCATCTTGGGTAGATTGTGTTCCAAAAATGGGTATAGAAGATGGAATACCTGTAGTATAGGTGGAACAAAGTTTTATGCATGTTAAAATTGGGTTGACCTCTGTGATGTCGATTGCACCTTCTAAGTCATCGTCATCTTGAATCTGAGTGATTGTAAAAGTGATATGTCTGCCACATATTTGAGTTGGAAATCTAAAGTGGAGTTTTTGAGGTGGATGAGTTGGATCTCTGTTCGACTGATGCAGTAGTATATTAATCTAGACAACGTAAAACCTCTGTAAATTCGAATAATGATTTTGGTGTCCGATGTAAAGAAAACACCACTTTCAGGATAAAAAAAAATGTCACCATTATCGTAGAGGTAATGAGTGTGTTTATTGTTTTTCACATGCCGAAAGTCTGACAGGTCATTCTCAATGTTTTGTCCATGTTTGCAGCACTTTGTATGAAGCAACTGACATTTATTGTTTTCATGTACGAAAGTTAATTATTTTGATGCATAGTACACATGGCTGGATGTCATTTTTTCTATGCATGGAGATTTTGGTGAATTTAATGGGGTATACCAAATACACCTTTAGTTGTACCCATTCACTTTTGTCATGTGAAAAATGATTATTTCCATGTACGCAAAAAGTAAAGCCCATTCATTTCTTTAGTATTATTATTATATTCCTTAATAATAAAACAAATATGTTGTAGGGACATGTGAATGTGGTGGTGTTAAAGAGTTCTGCCAAAGTCAATTATTTACTTGTTTTTGGTCATTCTTTTACAGATGGAGATTTGGTGAATATAATGGGGTCTACCAAATTTGATATAGTTGTACCATTCACTTTTACCATGTGAAATATGACAATTTCCATGCACGCGAGAAGTGTTGCCCATTCCTTTTTGTCACTACATGTTTCCAATTCAACTTTATTATAAATATTATTAAATTATTCATTTGTTTAATATTATTAGTATATTCTTTAATAATAAAACAAAAATGGTGTTAAAGAGTTTTCCCAATGTCAATTATTTACTTGCTTTTGGTCATATGCAGATTTATTATCTATGCAGACTTTGGCCATGAGATATACAAAACTTCACATACTTGTTGTAGTAAGAGATTGTCATACTTTTTGCTAACTTTAATCCAACGGATGACATTGAATAGATGTATTGAGCAATTGTCTACATATATCTTCAATTGTGGTTGTTCATAACCTCATCACATACTTATATTATTGTCATCAATTAAATCATAGACGACCAAAACACTTCAAAGATGTTGTTGTGAAGGCAAGAAGAACATATAGCTGCATATATTGCATCCACGATATATTATTTTTGTTTTTCATAAACTTAAATTTCAATTAACTTTTGTCCTTAACTTTCTTTTTTTTGTTGATTTTTAGGATGTAAAGGGCAGCATTATCTCTTCGTACTGTCATTCGATGCCTGAACCACATGTTGTAGTTGCTCTTGTTATAGAGGAAGCTGGGTTTGGTGTTGTATCCAAATTGAGACACTTAAAAGTAGATCATGGGTTAGTTACAACGTTGGTCAAAAGGTGGAGGCTTGAGACACATACTTTTCATCTTCCAACTAGAGAATGCACAATTACCTTGCAAAATGTGTCATTACAATTGGGGCTTAGAGTTGATGGTCCTCTAGTAATTGGACCTACAATGTTTGATTGGGAAGATATGTGTGATACGTTGTTAGGGATTACACCAATTAAGGGGGAGTCTCTTGTTGGATCTACGGTGAAGCTAAAGTGGTTGCGGGAAAATATGTTGCCTGTACATGACATCTCAAGTCTAGATGAAATACATGCCATGCAAGGGCATATATATTAGGACTAATTGGAGGGGTTCTTATGCCTGATAAAATAGGTAATAAAGTACACTTAATGTACTTGAATTTCTTAAGTAATCTTCGCAGAACTCGACGATATAGTTGAGGGGGTCTGCTTGTTTAGCTGTGTTGTACAGGGAGATGTGTAAAGCAACAGATCGACATTCAAATACCATGGGTGGTTGTGCATGGTTTCGTATGCCCTTTATTGCACCAATTTCGCGGCTGCAATTTAGTTTCCCACTTGTATGTCGATGGAGCGGAGGTCGTGTTTTGATCTTTCGAAATGTCCTCCACAATGATTTAATTGGATACCGATCAAGACTAGACCACATAGAACATAACCAAGTAACATTGTATTTGTCATTTAAATCTTTTTTGATACAAAATGAATTAGACGGTAATGGTTCGTTGGCGCAGTTTACATGGGTTCCGTATGAAGGATTAAAGTCAATTATTCCTATCCAAGCTTACAAAGACCAGGCATTATGGACGTCATGCATAACTTTAATTTTTTTGCAATTGTTTAATGGCATCAATCAGACCGGGTCAAGTTACAATTTCGCCTATCGCAACATGTTCCTGAATTACCAAACAATCTTGGTGACCTCCATAAAGTTGATATGAGGGGCAGACAAGATGAGAATTGGGTTACTACACATGCCCAATGGATAGACGTATGGAATAATAGGAATGACCTAACATTGATAGGAATTCCAATTCTAGGGCCACTTGTCCACACAAGCGAGTACATGTCTTGGTATTTTGAGAATGCAATTTTGTTTTTGTCCATTCCACAAATGTTGAATGACCCTAGGATGCATCGTGCCTCAACATCGACACATCTTCATTCTCCTGAATACCATCACAGTAGGGACCATGAAAACACTCCTCATGCAGAGGCAAGTATGGATGCAAGAAGGCATTCCATTTCATCGTTCTCTGATCTAGGAATGCCAAGTTTGTTTGGAACTTATGCCCCTACTCCACCTTCGGCCCACGCTGTTGGGGGACCTTATGATAACTTGTTTTATTTTGTTGAAAGCCATAACGAAATAGATACTTCCTCTGCTGCTTATGGAGGAGATGAAAGTGCAGAACACATTCAACGACAACCTTCAGAAGAAGAACCACCTAGACCTCCATAAGAAGAACCACCTAAAGCTCCACATGGAAGGAGAAATCCAACTAGGAATAGGCGGCGACCACATTGTGGAACTGGACACCACTATGGGGAATGATTAGTTAATTACTACTTTTAATGTTTGATGTAGTCATAATGTCAATTGTGTTTCAGACATTATTATGCAAGACAATTATTTTAATGATAACCTTTTCCACAGACCTCCAAATGATGCGATTCTTTTTTTATTAGAAAGTAGACTAAAAAATCTTTCCAATGACTATAAATTTGTGATTTTTGGACATCTGAGTAGGTGCAGTTTATTCCTTAAAGTTAATGCGTTATATATTCTGCCAACTCTGACCTTTGCTGGTTGTTTTGCTCATAACTTTCTCCACCGAACTCCAAATGAGTTGATTTTTATTTTTTTTGAATCTAGACTCAAAGAGCTTTCAAATAATGCCTTTGTAATCAAGTTTAGGCATTTTTGGCCATTGTAATTGATTACAAGGACCCTGTAAACGATTACACAAACAAAAATCTGGTTTTGGACAAAAACTTGTGTTGTAGGAGCCACCTGTGGGTACATAAGTAGCCAAAGACATTTTACATAATTTTTTCATATTTCTTGAATGTATGAGAGTTCTTCTTAATGTTTGAGTGTGGGTAGAGCCTGAAAAGTGGGTTTTTGGCAGTCCTTGGTAGAGGAAAGACCCAATGTTGGTGTCATGACCAAGTTAACATGTTGTCAACTTTGACCTTTGTTGACTCTTTTAATCATAACTTTTTTCATAGACCTCTAAATGATGTGATTCTTTTTTTTATTACAAAGTAGACTAAAAACTCTTTCCAATGACATCCAATTTGTCATTTTTTTATATCTGAGTAGGTACAGTTTATTCGTTAAAGTTAACACTTTATACATTCCAGCCAACTATGACCTTTCTTGGTTGTTTTGCTCATAACTTTCTCTACCAAACTCCAAATGAGTTGATTCTTGTTTTTTTGGGATCTAGACTCAAAGAGCTTTCAAATTATGCCGTGGAAATCAAGTTTAGGCCTTTTTGGTCATTGTAATTGATTACAAGGACCTTGTAAATGATTACACGAACAAAAATCTGGTTTTGGACAAAAACTTGTGTTGTAGGGGCCACCTATGGGTACATAATTTTTCATAGCCAAAGACATTTTACATAATTTTTCATATTTCTTGAATGTATGAGAGTTCTTTTTAATGTTTGATTGTGGGTAGAGCCTGAAAAGTGGGTTTTGGGCAGTCCTTGGTGGAGGAAAGACCCAATGTTGGTGTCATGACTAAGTTAACATGCTCTCAACTTTGACCTTTGCTAACTATTTTAATCATAAATTTTTCCACAGACCTCCACATGATGCGATTATTTTTTATTAGAAAGTAGACTCAAACATCTTTCCAATGACTACAAATTTCTGATTTTTGGACATCTGAGTAGGTGCAGTTTATTCCTTAAAGTTAATGTTTTATATATTTCTGCCAACTCTGGCCATTGTTGGTTGTTTTGCTCATAACTTTCTCCACTGAACTCCAAATAGGTTGATTCTTGTTTTGTTGGAATCTAGACTCAAAGAGTTTTCAAATGACTATAAACCCATAATTTTTAGACCACTGTACAAGATGCAGTTAATTTCCCAAAAAAAACGTGTTTCTAAACTTCCGAAACGAGTTTACTTTTATTTTGGATGGATGAATGATTTTAATGGTCATGGGTGGTGTTTAGTACACTAATGAACACATTAGGCCATTAAATTGTTGAGTAAAAAGATCATTTAGATTTTTTCCTATAAATGCTTAAAAAATAAAAAATTTTATAAAAAAATTAAAAATATTATATTCTAACCTAAAATTATAAAAAAAAAGAAAATATATAACTCAGAATTTGGTTTCCCAGAAACCAAATTCTAACCTAAAAAAAACATTAAATATAACTTATAATTGGGTTTCCTGTAAACCGAATTCTCAACGTTGCTGTGAGAAAAAGAATCCATCTGAAACACCTTTCAAAAAAGAAAACTACACAGCTTTTGATTTTCATTATTTTATTGTATATATAATAATGACAAGAAAAATTTAGTTTACAACATGTATACTTATTAAACTCTGTTAAGCCGATCCTAATAGGTTTCTTTTGTTATCCATTATTACATCCTATTTTTCACCTTTAAATATTTCATTAAAATGTGTTGAGACCCCCATGGATTTATAATAACAAAGAGCAATGCCTTTGATGCTATTAGAACCCGGATGCGATGAAGAATAACATTAAAAAGGTAAACAAACCTGCATCCAAGTTAATAAATATACTCAATTTATTTATAAGAAAAAGTAGCATAAATACAAATTTTTACATTTGAAACTAAAAAAGCAATGCATCCGTTTATGATGGCAGTTTCATTACATGGAATTTTTATATGTTGTCCAATATAGTATTATTTTATAAGATTAAATATGTTTTTAGTTTTTAAATTTTGAATGTAAAATTAAGCTTTTTTTTTTCAAACTTTAATATATTTTAATTTTTAAATTTTAAGAATGAATAAATATAATATTTTTAATAATAAATTACATTAATATTCAAATTAAGATTTATCAAAATAATGTAAACAGAATTATATTTATTCATTTTAAAAATTTAAAATGAAATTAGATTAAAATTTAAAATATAAAGAATCCAAGAACATATTTAATCTTATTTTTTATATATGATAAGTTTGTATTGACAAATGATAAAGTTACTCAAATAAAAATTAAGATATAAAACTAACTGGTACTATTGTATGCGCAATTACAAACTTCTGTGCGCTAAAGCTGAAAATTCTTGTATTGTTTTTAGGGTTTGTTCGTGGAATCGGAAATGACCAAGCGGGTATGACAGTTATCTGGGATCGCAGCTTTTAGGGTTTCCAAATCCAAAATGTGGTCGTCGTTCGAAAGAGCACTATTCCATCCATCTCCTGTTTCCGGGACAAGGCATTATGTGAAATTCAACGGAAAACACCTCGTAATAATTTACAGTTTTCCTTTAATTTGCTGTTTGGATTTCACTCTTATTTGCTATTTGCAAATTGTTTGCTTCAATTGGTTTGATTTTTTTGCGTATAGGTTAGAAGACTATATGGAGAAGGAGAAATTGGATCCTCTAAACAAGCTGAGGTTTGATTTTTTGGTTTCATTTTTCTTTTTAAGACCGAGATGATGCGAGAATGCAATCGGTGCAAGTGTAAATCAGAGGTGCACAACTCACAGGTATTTCTTAAATATGTGGATACTTGATAATACTCAATAGATATGTAGAGAATGTTTTTTGCTTGTTCCTTTGATCATAATTTTAGTAAAATAATTAAAATGGTTGCATCACAGTTCATGTGTTGGCAAATACATGCAAAACATGTTTCTGTTGCATTCTAGTGAGACATTTATGCTGAGAGTGTATTAATTTTATATTAGGAACCTTTATTCCTAGCTCTTAAATTTTATGTTTTCTTTATCATAGTTATTTTACTCACTTCAAACTGTATGTTACATTGATGCTGATGAGGTTGGTTTTGTTTGACTGATGCTGCAATATGCTGAAAACCTTATTCAGGACCATCGGGGTGAGCTTAGGAATGATACAGAGGACTACCATAGTCTTATCAGGTATGGTTTTTATACCTTTTAGTGACTTGTCATGATTAAACTATTGTCGTCTGTTTCGTTATGATTTTATAGTACAATCACATGTTTTGCAGGGAATTTCTAAGATCAAAATTGATATGACAATAACATGCATAGGACTACTGATTTGGATGTATGCAATGGAAAAGAAGAAGAAGGAAAAGGATAAGAAGGGTAAGATGTAGGTTTCTTAAACTTTTAATGTTATTCTTCATCGCAACCTGTTCCTGACACGATTAAGGGCTTTGTGTTGTTTTTTGAATTTTCTGAAAGTTGGTGTTTCTGTTAGGAATTTCTTTAAAGATGTTTTCAACTATAATAAATATGATTTTTGTTTTTAGATTTTGAATGTGAAATTAAAATTTTCCTTATTGAAATTTACTTTTATTTTTTTTATATATTTTATTTTCTAATTTTAAGAATAAATAAATATAATTTTTTAGCAATATATGTTTAAATTAAAATTTATCAAAATAATATATACAATTCAAAAGTCATCTTTAAATGATATATGAACTATATTTATTTATTTCAAAAATTTAAAATCATAAACAGTCTAAAAACATATTTAATCTTATTTTTTATATATGATTTAAGTTGTATTCACAAATAATAAAATTCTAAGGTTGTACTCAAATAAAAATTAAGATATAAAGATAACTTATATTAGTGTACGCCAAATTAACTAAAAGTAAGAAAGAATAAAAAAACGATGTAAAAATTCAATATATAAACTCTAATATTATGAAATTCCAACAAATTATTTTAGATACTGATAAATCAAAATACATATTCAATATATCACTGTTTTTTATTTGATGACTTATCACAGCACCACCAATTATTAACGGCGTGGAGTTATTTTGTTTTCTGCTGTAACACAGTTACTTTTTTTATTTACGATGATAAATTACTTTCCTTCTAATTAACCACCATAATGTAGAATATATTTACATGTGTAACACGGTTTTTTATAAAGGTTGAAATTCGATTTTCAGAAAACCGATTTGCCTTTTTGTTTATGATTGTTTTTTACAAAAAAGGTATATGTTAAAACTGAATTTTAATTTTCTTTTTCATATATTTTTATCGACAGATACATCAAAATTTGATTATTATTATTATTCATTATTATCATTATTATTTCAATTATTTATTTATTATTATGATTATAATAATAATAATAATTATTATTATTTTCGTAGCATCCTATTTTAATTGTATAAACTACTAAAATAAAATACTAAAATTTACAAAAGATTTATAAGAAAGAGATTATATGCTTGAAGAACGAACCTACATTATATGCTTAAAGAACGAACCTATCTACATTTTATCTTTCTCCTCAAGTCCAAACAACTAAATAATGTCCCACCAAAGTGATAATCACAAAAAACAAACATACACAATGACAAACATCACAAAAACAATGGTAAGCTAGATACAAGACAAGTCATATAACATTTATAACATAGCATATATGAATAATTTATATAACATACATTAATCCAAACATCTTCACATACAAAAATCTAGACTGGTTATCCAGATATTGTATGAAATGTCGAGTTACAAATGTTCCTACACCTGTAATGAAACAACTGAACTATCCCAAACTACCACACGAGATTAGTCATTTAAATACTCTTTGCCAGCTGAAGACAGACCTCCAAAATAAGTAATATAGACATAATATGCTTAACAAATGTGGAGACATTTCCCTTAGAATAAGTTGGGGCATTCTTGGGGCATTTTTGTTAACTTCATTAGCATCATTTTGATATCAATTATGGGAAACGCTGCAGAGCATGCCAGCTTAATCCTTTTCCTTTTCAAGAACAAGTTGGTATGGTTTCCATATCAATTATTTTGCTTAGCATAATTTTTAATTTTGCATATAAAGTTAAGCTTGTCAAATGTATTTAACTTTAAAAAATATATTTATGAGGCAGGACATATCATTAGGTATTGCAATGGGCTCTGCAACTGAAATTTCTGGTGAGAGTAAACTATTGTTAATATTAGTGTTTATGATTTAGTCCCATTTATAGAGCCACGTACAAAAGAAAGAGTCACCTCTTCTATCTCCGTTATCTCACCACCCAAATAATATATGCAAAAAGCTTTTCTACTTTGGTTTTTATTAGGATTATAACTTATGGATCTAATTTAAATTTAATCATAATACATTATTTAAATTCAAACTAAAACATAATTTAATATAGACTTAAGGTTTCAGTGCAGTGTTTTTATCATGATTAATTTGATAGAAATTTTTTAAAAATACACTAGAAAATTTATTTTTAAGGCTTTCTTTATTTTTCTTTTATTTCTTAATTTTCTTCTGTTGTACATTTCTTCTGTTTATTTTATTATTTATTATATTTAATTTTCTTCATTTTACAGGTTAACAGTTGTAAACATTTCATGAAGTCTACTGATAATGGACAAGTTATTTCCTACAATGTGATGATTAATTTTAAATTTATATTAAAAATTGAAATGTAATGTTAAAATATATAGTTTCGAAAATTTTCATATGTTTAATATTTTTATTTCATGCTTATATTATAATCATTTGGTTGGGATGATTTTGTGTTAATTTATTAGATAATTTGATTTTTGTCATTTTAGGTTATGGTTTAATGATTAAATAAATAAAATTAAAAATATTAAATTTAAGCTGGTCACAATAAATTTAAATTCATTATTATTTTTTTTATAATTGTATAAAGATTTAAGTCTGTTGGTCAACAACAGACTTAAAATTTACGTCTGCCGAATCTAAGTCTATTGTAAAATAGACTTAAAAAGCCCGAAATAATATACTTAAAAAGACTATTTTGTAGTAGTGACCTCCTACTATTCTCACGACATGACTCATTATTCTCTAATTGGACATGAATGATCATTGGAATGTCAGGATAAACCCCAACTTAACTTTGACCATCCATATTACTTGAAAATCACCACCAAGAAGTTCCTCCTTGGAACTCATTAACTTGAAAACCACTCATAGGTTGGATTATAAACTATTTTAGACTTAAACAAAAGTGTATAACCTATCTTAAATATATTAATACATATTAAATTATAATTAATATAACAATAGTAATAGTAATAATACAAATAATAATAACAATAAAAATAATTCAAATAATAATAAACATAATATAGTTAGAAAAATATAATTCTCCTCTCAATTTAAAATAGTATTCCTTAAATTTGTTATGTTAATTTTTTATTTTCAAAAACTAATCGTCTTGTTTACAAGAAATAAATTTATCTTGTTTAACACTCAAAAATTTATTATTCAGCTTAATCTTACTTAGATACATAAATTGGGTAGTGTTTTTTTTTGTCACCGTTTTGTTTTTGTCTGTTAAGTTAGCCAATCTTCTTTTTTTGATCGAATTGTGACTTAACACTAGTACAAAATGTGAAAAAGACCGCGGGTGATACGTTTCGGTTTTGAGAAAACCGCAGTATATGTAAAGGCGATGGCATTTTTTCAATTTAAACAAACTTATAGGTCGCGGTTCCTTTTGAACCGCGGCATAAAAATCCAATTATCTCGGTTAATGGTCGAACCGAGGCGTAATGCTCTGTTGTTTCCATTAGAGCGACGATGGATAGCGGTTGCCCAGCACACCTGAGGCAGTATCAGTTCTTTATCTTCACCTCCACGAAGGAAATTACCCTACTTTGGACTATTCTCTTCTTCTTCATATGCTCCCGCGAACTCCTATGTTGCATCCAACCTCTCCTTCATTGTCGCCGTTCCGTTATCGCCGCCGCTCCATTATCGTCGCCGCTACAGGGTCACCGCTTCGTTGCCACCTCTATAGTGTTGTCGCGTTGCCTCTTCTCGCGGTGTTCTTCTTCCACATCGTTGGTTCCATATCGTTGTTGTTGTCTCTACGCTTCAATCTCGCTCCTTGTGCTGCCTGCTTTAAGCCCTGCCCCGCCGTCGCCAGGAGCCACCACCACCTCGTCGTGTGCGACAGCTGCGAGTGCGGCTTCCACCTCGCCTGCGAGTGCGTTGGAGTGAAGAGCAAGCGGTGGCCGTTGGGACTGAAGCAGCTTCTCGATAACAACTCCTAGGGTTCTAATCTAGATCCCCATCCCCAATTTTAGTGTTGTTATACCCTTTCTCAGATCTACATTGCTTCAGTTGTTATCCTGTTTCTCTCCCTTTTTTTTTCTCAGATCATCTGGTGTTGTTCGTGGACTGATTGGTGTGGCCCGTGGCAATGGTGGAGCCGTTGGCCTAGCACCCGGTCCAACCCGCTCCCGAGCCCTCAAGCCCGTGGATGAAGTTGCGGCGGGATGACAGCGTCGACGAGAACGCGTTGTTGTTGCCCTTGGCGATTTTTAGAGATTGACCAGCGTTGTTTTGGGGGGTTTTGCAAGACTTGGTGGAAAGAAGGTGTTTGATGAAATGCCAAGAAGAGGACAGGGCTTTGTGGGTTTTGAATTTTGGGTGGGAAGGGGAGGAGGGTTGGGATGAGGGTGAGATTTTGCGTTTCTTTGATGGTGGCGCTTTTTTTCCTTCGGCGGCGGTGGTGAAGATGAAGCAGCCAAGGTGGACGAAGAGGATGAGGATATAAAGGAACTTGTTGAAGAAGGTGAATGAAGCAAGAAACTTTGATGGTGATTCTGTGCTTCTACACGGTTAAGCAATTATGAAGCAAGAAACTATCTCAGATGGATAAACTTCTTTCAAGCCGATTTAATCATGAATCTCTCCGAGGAGACTACATATGCCCTCCAGAATCAAGACCAGGAGATCTCAAAATCCCCTTTGGCAGCAATATTTCTGTGATTGATCTTAGGGAAGCAGAAAATGGTGATAGAATCAACACAATTCAGAAAATTATCAAGGCTTATGAGGAGTTTGGATTCTTCCAGGTTCAGATAATGATCACATTTTTTTATTACTACTATAATATTATTTTTGGTACACACTAATAATTCTCCTATGTAGAAGCTAAACATTTATAGAGTATTCAACATGTTATATGGTAATGTTTAACAGAAAGTTATGTATGATTAGAGCAGGTTATCAATCATGGAATTTTTGAGAATGTAATGAACGAAGCAAGATGTGTTTTCAAAGAGTTATTTGAGACGCTAGCAGAGGAAAAGCAGAAACTGTGTTCAAATGATCCTTCGTAGACATGTAAGATGTTTACCAGCAATGTCAATTATGCAACTGAAAAGGTTCATCTGTGGAGAGATATTTTTAGGCACCCATGTCATCCATTGGAACAGTGGCAACACCACTGGCCTGAAAATCCAACTAGATACAAGTAAATGAAAGTGGGTAATTCTAAAAGTTGTACCTTTTCATTTGAAAAAAAAAAGAAAAGAAAAAGAAGAAAAACTATTTTGACTCGTTCTAATGAAAAATTGTCTTATCTTATTTGAGTTGAAGAATTGCTATTGCTGCATTCAAATTAAAAAGTTTTATTCAATCAACTAGTTACTAGTATATATAGGGTTGTTTCAAACAAGTGGGGTTCAAGTGCTAAATGTATAGTTGTGTAAATATTTAAATGATTTGTTTTCCATAGTAGTGTTGTTCATCTTTAGCAGAGAGTGTGTTGGGTCATTTTCAGTTGAAGTGAAGAAGTTGGCTTCTAGGATCTTGAGTTTGATAAGTGAAGGGCTTGGTCTAGAATGTGGATATTTTGAGAACCCATAAATCTAATATCTTAAAGTTTTAGATTAAAAGTAATATCAATTTTTTAGACTCATATCACATTTATATAATATTAACCTCTTAAAAAAACCATGTATTAGAGTCATATTAATCTCGAAAACTAACTTAGATAGTTGTGATAATTATAAAACCACCGCAGTCACAACACAAGGATAAATAATGTGAAGGACAAACAGAGTTACTATAAACTTTGCATGTTTGCACTTGTTATTTTCATGAGAATGAATCAATCCTTGTTACTGAACCAACCATTTTTCATTGTTGAAATGCAGTACCTTGTTATGTAATTTCTTTTTTTATGATTTTATTTTCATTAATGTTTTCTTTTTAAGATTTAATTTGCTTGAAGTGATTACAATTTTCTGCTAATTGTGATACATTTTATAGTTGCTTATATGAATTCTTAGAAATTTGATATATATAATTTGATTTGATGTTATGATGAAATAAGTATATAGTTGCAAATAATGTTAAGAAATTACTAATTTTACAAGATTTTTTTTTGTTTAATAATTCTACTGGCATTATCTTAAATAAATATGATTTTACAGTGAGGAATTTGACATGGTTGGACCTTGCGAGCTCGCCGTAGAAGAAGAAAAATATATCATGGTTGTTAAGAGGCTATGTCAAAGGTGGCCATTTTACTGAGGTAGTAGAATCCTTTAATTTATTACGAACATGTAATTTTCAATATTTAAAGGCATATGTAATTTTCAATATTTTTGTCCCTTTAATGGTCAAGATCTTATCTTTTATTATCTCACTCCTTAGTTATTAGCTGTTTGTGGAATTAGAAAGCTGTCAGGATTCCATCATGGGAATCATTAGGTATATTGGCTAGACATTTTTTTTATTAAAAAATAAGGTTTTGGCCGCGGTTGTAGTACGAACCGCGGCCTATTGTTAAGCATTTTTTTTTTAAAAAAAAGGGTTTTGGTCGCAGTTCTAGTAGGAACCGTGGTCTATTCCTCATCTTTTTACCGTGGTTGGAACCGCGGCCTAAAGTCCAAGACTTTTTACCGCGTCTAGATATACCGCGGTTTATAAACCGCGACGTATAGTAAAAAACAACCGCGGTTGTTTCCTTTCGCTGTACTAGTGTAATAGTCATTCTCTTTAAGTTAAAGATAAACTTTAAAAGGTCTTTTTAGAGTTTCTCGCCATTTATCCTTTCTCTTGTTCATTTTAATTAATCTATAAAACTTGAATGGTTGATTATATTGCATGACTTGTAATTTTCTAAGGTGTGATTATAAAACATTGTAATTTTTATTTTGTACATGGTGTGACTCAAAATTGCTTAAGAAAAAAGCATCAAGTCAGAATTAGAGTTAGTACTTGCAAAATTTTCGAGTGAAGCTCTCAATAACCGGAATGGAGTATTTGTCAGGGATGGTACCCTATTGAGGGTCCAGTAATCTATACAAAACTTCCAGTTGTCATCTTTTTTCTTCACTAGAATCACAGGGCCTGAGTAAGGACTATTGTTGGGTCTAATGATACCCGACTCCAACATTCCTGCCACTTATTTCTCTATCTCTGTTTTCATCAAGTGTCGACAACGATAGGGCCTCATGTTGACCAGTTTTATGCCCTATTTAATGGGTATTTCGTGATCTACTATTCTGACAGACGACAACCATGGGGCTCCCCGAATACCCCCTCAAATTTCCCCAAAATCTTCCCTAACCCCTCCTCTTGGCTGGGTGTCAACCTCCTATCCTCTACATCCTAGTTCCTCGCTCTCCTTCCAAGAGCGCGTGCAAGTTCTTGGACTTCTTGACGCACACGTCTCATCTCGGCCTTGAATTCCTCCATGTTGTCTCCATAGCAATGAATCGCTCCTCTACTGCATTCAGTCTTCCATCTACTCTTCCCTCAAAAGCATTCATTTTGCCCTCCATCACTCACTACTCCCTTGGTAAATGGCAGGTTGGACCAAACATGATAGACTTCTTTAGTAAAGAAGTCGATCAACACTGTGAAATCCGGAGAAAAATAGTGAAAATGGATAAAATAAAATAAATTAGTCTTTTTTTTTTATTTTTATGTTGGTTGGATTTTAATTAGATTGTTGGTTACTAAATACCTTGATTTATATTTTTATTCATTTATTTATTTGTTATTTTATTTTATCTTATTTTGTTTTTATGGGTATATTGTTTGTTGTGGGTATGAGTTATATATGTTTTTTGTGCATTACTTTAGAATAAAAGCTTGTGGCATGGGTGTTGTGAATGTTGAGACAGCAAAGGTTCAAATTTTTTTTTAAGTACTTTAGAAAATAAAACTATTTATCCCGTGTGGCACATGAGAGAGTTTTAAAGGGTAATTTTTAATGCAATTGTTCTTAGGTTTGGGGAAAACGTATTTTAGGTAAAGAACAACCCAGCCCATGAAAATAAAATATAATATTAGGGTTTCAGAATGAATTTTAAAAAGGGAGTGAGGACCGAAAAGGAGGGGACAGTTATTTTGGAGTTGAAATATTTTAGGATTTTGGGATAGAGAAGGAGGGGAGATATACAGAGATAACAGAAGGGAACGACAGAAAAAGACAGAACGGTGAGAAAGTTGTGCGTGCACCGCGGAAAGCCATTAGAGAGGAAGGGAAAGCTTGAAGAGGGAGACTTTTGCACTGCAACGTGAGAAGAAAAAAAAAAAACAAAGCTTGTATCTTTTGAGGTAGGAGGAGTTAGCTTGAGTTTCCTATATGGGTTGTTATTTATGTGTTTGTATATCATTTGTTGGTTGCTTGAGACCTTGGCGATCATGAAAACACTGTATATATGCTAATTTGTGTTTTGTTTGGATTTTGTTTTAGTTGTTTTAGTTTTTATGAGCAAATATATATGTATATATGTATATATGTATATATATATATATATATATATATATATATATATATATCATGCAACCATTAAATGCTTATGTATATATGAAAAAGAAAGGGTAGCTATAGGATCTAAAGACCTTGTAGGGCCACTGGAAAAGATGAGAAGTTGTCTTATTCATGTTGTAGTTGGACAAATGGTGAAATTGAGTGCAGGAGAGATTCATAACTTAAAAAAAATTAAAAAAAATAAATGAATAAAATGTGAAGAAACTTTTGAAATAGCGTGGGACTCATTGTGTGGTTAACTAGGAATGAGATTAATTAAATAAGGAGTGTGTGTTTAGTAATGGTTTTATTAAGTGTTTCTGTTAATTTAATCATAATATGATATTTGTATTTAGCAAATATATGTTTCACTATTTTATATTTTTGGTTGATTTGAAATAGTTAGAATAATTGTTTGATTATTGGCTTGTGATTATCATTGGGTGATGGATAATTTTTGAAGGAGTTGTGAGATAACATAGTTTTAGTTATGAAGTTAAGTACGGAAGACTTGTCGTGTGGTGGTATGTGGGTGAAGATAAGACAGGGTGTTGTGGGGTTGTCGCACCGTACTCAGTAAATTCAGGATGACTCTATCGACCGTGGATGCGGGAAAGAGATTCTCTTCGGCCGTGGATGCGGGAAAGAGATTCTCTTTGGCCGTGGATGCGGGAAGAGAACGGGTCTGACGACGAATGGGAGGATGAATTGAACTGGTTGGTTTTGATGAATGGGAAGTATGGTAGGGTACAGGGGGATAGACTACTGATTGGTGATGATGACGAGTAACCATGTTGAAACAGTAAGCGTGTTGTTGTTGTTTTATATTTGTGGTGAATATCTAGCATGTGTGTGTTATGTTATTCTTTTATGATTGATTCTCAGTTAGCTCACTCCTATGTTTGTGGTTGTGGTTTCCACCTGTTATGACCGATTATTACGAGAGCAGGTGATTGTGCAGATAATTCAGTTACATTACAACACCGCGAGCAAATTGAGAAAGAGTTGGGGAAATTATGAGTTGTTTTAAATAAATTATTTTACTAGAAATTCTATTTTTGTGATCAATTGGAATAATAGTTTATTTCTTTCTTTATTGTGGAAAAATTATCTAATCTGGATTTTTTTTTGCTATGATAATATGATTAATTTTATTTTAAAATTTTACTAGTAACCGTGACATCCGTAAAAAAAAAATCGGGGTGTTACAAACACTCTCCTCCTCTTACGTACACACAAACAAAAGCAAAATAATATGTGTATTATTGTTGAATGTATGAATCAATGTACAAGATCTGACTCCTAGGAAGCCCTCTCTCCCTCCACTGGAACAACAAATATCCAGTCTATACCCAAGTATACAAAATAATTAACCAACCCCTTTTACAACACACACACACCCTATGTATAAGGTTCCCCCCTTCACACAACTGAATAACGGTTAAACAACCTTTCCTACTTTCTAACTTCCTCACCCTCCTTTCATTTTCTCTTTTTTCTTTCATATACCCTTAATACTCTATCAGGCACCATTTAGAAAATTATCCCAAGAAGAATTACAAGATAAGATAAAAAAAAAGGCTTATGCTTCAGGTGTGATGAAAAGTTTGGGCCTAATCAAACTTGCAAAAATAAACAGCTCCATATGCTGCTTATTTCGGAAGAGGAAATTCAGGAGTTAGGGGAATCTGCTACTTGCATTCATAAAGAAGTTCCAGACTTTCACCTTGAGGATAAGGTGCACCTTCATGGAGGGGGTGTTGATAGGTTTGATACACTTTACAAAATAAGGAAAAAAGAAGGTAGTTCGAATAGTTGAAAACACCTCCCACCCATTGCAAACAGCTAGGAAGATGTTATACTGCCATCAATAAGGAGTTTCTTGCTTTTAACCTTGAGGACAAGGTGAAACTTCATGGAGGGGTATTGATAGATTCAAGGGAAATGTTTATATTAGGAGAAATAAAAGGGACAAAGAGTTATAAATGTCTGTAGGTAGGTTTTGTTGTCTCAGACTTTTATAAAGTTTGTGTAGGCAGTTGTGTTTAGAATCTTTTTAGGAGGTTTTGTAGAGGGAATCCTAGGTAGAGTCTGGTCCTCTCGAAAGACCAGGGCTAATGTAACAACTTCGTTTTCTGTGCTTGTTTCATTGTTGACAAAACTGCTTGGTTTTTGTTGGTGAACATCCAAGAACATGTATTGGAAGTCTTTACAGTTTTTAATAAATCTGGGTACCTATCACCCATAAACCACTATTGTGGCTTTTCCTAAGACTGATTTTATTATTCATAATCATAAAAAATACATTCTCATATCCTCTATTTGTAATAATCTAATTCTCCTATAAAGGGAAACAGGGAAACTAGGTAAACAAAATAAAATAGAAGATTATATATCTATTTTCTCTAATTAGGAAGATTCTAAAGATATCTTCTTTAATTACAACACTTCCCCCAAGTTGGTAAATGAATATCAATCATTCCCAACTTGTCTACAAGATCTTGAAATCTACCCAGAAGAAGCCTTTTTTTAAAAATATCTGCTATTTGAAGTTCTGAAGGAACATGAGTTGTAATCACAAAGCCTCTGTCAAGATTATCTTTGATGAAATGTTTGTCAATCTCAATGTGTTTGGTTTTGTCATGCCGTACTGGATTGTGGGCTATGCTCATGCCAAACTTATTGTCACAGTGTAGTTTCACCGGGTTCTCCACTTTGACTTTAAGATCATCCAAAATGATTTTTATCCAGAGTCCTTCACACATTCTTTGAGCAAGAGCTCGAAATTCAGCTTCTACACTAGAACGACATGCTCTATCTTGCTTTTTGCTTCTCCATGTTACCAGACTATCTCCAAGAAACACACAATACCTAGAAGTAGATTTTCTATCAATAATAGAACCTGCATAATCAGCATCAGTATATATCTTCATAGTCAATATGTCTTCCCTATTGAATAATAGCCCTTTTCCTGGACTTGACTTCAAGTATTGGAGAATTTTGTCAACTGCTTGCATATGTCTCTCTCTTGGATCATGCATAAATTGGCTCACAACACTAATGTTGGACTATTTCGGCAAGTGTACCAAGTCGCAAAAGTAATATAAAATGGTAAGACCAAGTATCGTATCCAGAGGACTCTCGACGCTAAACAGTCGTGTGATAACAAGATTAATTAAGACTTAAATATAAAGATATCATTGGTTTTGAATGCAAAAACATAAAATTAAATATGAATGCAATTGATCAATAGCAAAAGAGCATAGAGATGAACGAATGTTGATTAATATGAGATGGATATGTTGTTTGGGTTAGATTTCACCAAGTTTCATCTCCTGTATATAAGAATTCTTCTTTATGCATTAATGTTAACGTCACTCACTAAATCACCTAAACCTGATCCCTCGGTGAATAAGTCTGTCCCAAATTACCAGTTCATGTAATTCCTAACATTCCTAGTAATAAAATGTGAAGATAAAGAGATTAAGACGACCAAGACTCATACCCTCATCCTTGAGCAATATTATTCTTGGGAGTAATTCAACAAGAACCTGAATTTTAAGGAACCTCCTGACACTCATGCAATTCATAAATCATGCTAATGAATGAGTTAAACACAACAAGCACTGAAACTGATGAATTACTTTAACGATTAATGAAAAAACATATGGAATTAAGAATCAATTCAAATACATGAGAGTTTACAAGGTTACATCATCCTCTAACAACAAATAGAAATTAGTTCCCCACAGACATGGGGAAACTATATGAACAATGAAAGAGAATGAGACAAAGAAAGCTTAAGAATTGGGAAAAGAATGTGTTGTTGCGCTCTTCTCTGCCAGAGATACAAAACCTAGAGCCCCAGGGTCCTTTAAATAGGGTCAGAAACGTGCCAAAACAGGGCCTGGTCCAATAGAGTCAAAACAGAGCAGAAACTAGGCCTAATCCATGAAAACTCGACGCTCAGGCGCCCCACTTAGGGCGCCCTGGCGGTGAAAACACCTCATGTAAGGCTTGGGCCTCCAGTTGGGGCCTCAATCTTCGAGACCCCGCCGCCCAGGCGTTCAGAGAGGGCGCCCGGGCGGTGGACGTCGATTTTCCACGCTTGAGCTTCCATCTATGGCACCCAGGCTTCGTGTTGTCCCTCCTTCTAGTGTTTTTTCAGGCCTTTTTGAGCTCAATCTTCCTTGCTCTTCATCTTTGCTTCTAGTATAAGTTCAATCTTTGTTAAAATAAGGGGAATTAGTCATAAAATCATTGAAATCAACCTCAACTCTCTTATTCACACAATTTAATGAAAAAGCTTGAGTCCAAGCAAATTTCTAAGTGAAAAAGGGTGCTTTTAGTATCAAAATCACATCACAAATAACGATGTTTGAAATTTTATTCATGCTTGAGTGAGGTTCCCACCAACAGTTGAAATTAGGGGTGGGCAACTCGAACTGAACTGTATTACACTGCTAAAAACTGAACTGTAAAACAGTTCAGACAAACTGAACTGAACTGCTTTTTGTTTTATCAAACTGAACTGAACTGAACTATACTAAATTATACTAAATTACAGTATGAACTGAAGTATTAACTGAATTGTAACATACACTAACTGAACTATTAATTGAACTGTAAACTGCACTAATTGCACTGAACTATTATCTGAATTGTAAATTGCGCTAACTGCACTATTAACTAAATTGTAAACTACACTAATTTTAACTAAACTACAATATAAATTGAACTGAACTACTAACTATACTAAATTTAAACTGAATTGTACTAATTTTTAAACTAAATAGTATAACAATACATGTTATTTTTAATTGAAATTTAATTTAATATTTATTTTATTTTATTCATAAGTGTCTAATAAATTAATTTTTAATTATTTAATATTATTATTTTCTATTTTATTTATATTTCTTTTATTATTAAAAATTATTTTAATTTTAATTTTGTTATTTTATTTTATTAATAAAAAAATATAAATTGTGATAAAAAAGTTGTCTTAAAAATTAATTATTATTTTTTTATGTGAACAATTTTTTTATTAATATTTTATTATCAAATAAAGATTTTTTGACAAAACGAAACAATTGAACTAGAACAGGAGAAGATATAAGAGTAGATACAGTTCTCACACTTAACTGAACTGTAATTGTTATAAGTTCAGTTTTTAAAAACTGAACCATAAAATAGTATACTGAACTGTTAGTAAGAGTGGATCAGCTATTTTTAGTATAATATAGTACATTTAACTATAGTACAGTACAAATCAGTTATTTTTGCCCAGCCCTAGTTGAAATTACCTTGGTAGAATTACATCCTATTAGATCAGATTGTGAGACCTGTGAAATTTTCTCTAGAGAAGGTTCTGTAGATAATCTATCTCCTTTCGGCCTCCTGCTAGTCTTAAGTCCTGCACAAAAATTCTAGAAAACACTGTTAGTATGAAATAAAAATAAACAGAATAGAACACAAATTAAAAATAAAAATTAAAGAGTGACAATCAAAATGAAAAATAACATAAAAAAATAAGAAAATAAAATAAAGTCAAAGTTAATCAAAATCACATCACAAATAACGGTGTTTTAAACCGTTATCACAATTCACCCCCCTCTTGGTGTGAGAAACAAACCACATTGTTTTTAACAATTTGCACCAGAGCTGGTTTTCAAAAGATATTTGTAAAACTAATCGATTAACTTTTTTGTAAAATCAATTATTAGATCCTATGATGGCTTTCATTTCTCAGACTTTTGGTGAAGGTGCATCAACAAATACACCACCTCTATTTGCTGGTGAAAACTATGCTTTCTAGAAAATTAGAATGCAAAATTTTCTTGAATTAGTGGATAAAGGTGTATGGGATGCAACACTCAATGGTCCATTTGAACCTACTCATGTTATAAATGGAAAAACTGTTATAAAATTTTTTTCGAGTGGACTCAAGATGAAAACCGGATTGCACAGTATGATGTCAAGGTGCGTACTGTAATTGCCTCTACTTTAACATTGGATGAAAATTTTAGGGTCTGTTAATGCAAAACAGAAAAGAAATGTTAGAGGTTCTTAAAGTTACACACGAGGGAACAAATGATGTGAACTGTGCTAGAAAGAATTCCTTGATACAAGAATATGAGTTGTTCAGGATGAAAGTTGGGGAAATCATCTATGATGTGCATAAGAGGTTCACACACATTGTATACCATCTGATAGTTCTTAGGAAGGCTTTTGAGAAAGAAGAGATTAAAATCTTGAAGAGCTTGAACAAAAGCTGACAGCCTAAGGTAATTGTTATATCTCAATCTAAAGATTTGACTAACATGAATATTGGCAACCTTGTTTGGAAAGCTTAGGGAACATGAGCTAGAGCTTGGAAGATTAAGAGAGGAAGAAGAAATTGAGCAAAAGAAATTGATTGCTCTAAAGGCAACAAGCAAAAGATCCTCCAAGAAAGTGGAATCTGAGGCTGAGTCAGATGTAGAAATGGCAGAGAAAGAAATCATGAGCATGATGGTAAGAAAGTTTAATAAATTAATGAAGAATAGAAATATTGCAATTAACAATGCAGGTTATACAAGAGGAGGAAAGAAGAACTCCAGAAACAACATGGTCACATGCTATGAATGTGGAAAAAATGGTCATATAAAGCCAGATTGTCCTGAAGTGAAAAACAGGATGGAAGCTGACACCAAGTATTCTCAGGAGAAGAGAAGAAGTAAGAAGAAGAAAGCTTTGCTGCCTGGGAGAACAACGATGATGATTCTTCAAGTGATGATGACCACAGCGTTGAGGAGGAGTCCAATTTGTGTTTCATGGCAGGCTCTACACAATCTGAAGATATTGATGATGACTTTGAGAATAAGCCTATCAAAGTGAAGTATCACATGCTACTGGATGCATTTCAAGAGATACATGCTGAAGCCATGAAACTTCAATACAAGGTAAATGGATTAAGTTCTGAAAGAAGAGAATATGAATATCGAATTAATAACCTTGTAAAGGATAATGAAACACTTGGAAATGAATTGGAAGCTGCTTTACAATCTGCAAAAATCGTTAAAACTAAAATACAAATTGTAGAAAAGGATGATGAAAAATGCCCTATACTCTTAGAGAAAATTGATTACTTGACAATCACTCTAGCAAAATTCACTCTAGGTAAAGATATCTAGATGTTGTGTTAAGATCTCAGGGTAGAGCAATAAATAAACAAGACATAAGTTACAAAGCTAAAAGCAGTAGGATTAATCCTAAGAAGTTCATTTATCGGAGTAAACCTATGACACGTGCTTGTTTCTATTGCAACACTATTGGACACACTGTTAGAAATTGTTACTACAAAAAGGTTAGCATTCCTAAAGGAAAATACAAATGGATACCTAAGGAACAACCCTCTACAACTAACCAAAAACGACCCAAGTTTGTTTGGGTACCTGCAAAAAAAAGTTTAAATGTTTTGCAGGAAAGTAAGTGTTGCTGAAGCAGTACAGTGCTCAAGGATGAACAACAGTGGAATAAATCACATCATGCCATATAGGGTCTCAACAAGGTTGACATCTACAACAATTACTTAAGGAATCCTTACATGATAGGAAATTATATATGATTCCTTCAGCATTGATCATCTAAGCAAAGAGGAAAATATATGTGCATATGTGATCACTTGGATTCTGCTTCCAAGGGGTGAAGACCAGACAATATTGACTGTAGAGGATGTGTACCTACTGCAGGCTCTAAGAACTAGGATTCAAACAAACTTGGCCTCTGTAATCAGCAATCACATGGTAAAGGTAGCAAGGCAAAATGAATATTATCTACCATATGTTGTTTTCATAAGCAGAGTTTTAAGGTTTCATGATGTAGACATCACAAATGAGGTAACCATTGACTGCAACAAGAAGAACGTGATTGAAAAGCTATTTTTAGATCACATGGGACATAGAAAAACGTAGAAGGCAGGATATTTAAGGATGAATATTGCGCTGGTATTGATGAAGTTGACCCTGTCAATATTGACACATCAAGGTATAAATTCAAACCTCAAACAGGATTTGAGAAGTTTGTGGATAAAAGGTTCAAAAGACTTGATGATAAGATGTTAATGCTTCAAAGATCCTTCTCTGAACTACCTCGAAAGATGGATTATGCATTAAGGATAAATGCTTTTGGTGGCACCTTTGAAGATAATTCTAAGGGTGAAAAGAACAGTGCAAATGAGAAGATTGTAGAGTCACCTGAATCAGAATAGGGTTGTTTAGAGTCACAATCTTGCTTCTTTGTTCTTTTATTATTATCTTGTTTTGGTTGGCATTACATGACATATCCTTGGTTCTATCTGATTTAATTATTGTAAATAATGAATGAAATCAGATTTCGCTTTTAATCCATTTGAGTGTGAATGGCTATTTTTGATTGTTGACTTAATCTGATTGTCAATCTGATTAACCTGTGTGTATGAATGCAATTTGATAATTTCATTGATACATTCATATCATTGCACATTCATACTTTAACTGTGATTATTACTATACTGCATTGATGCTAAAATGCTTGATCTAGATAAGCCTGAAAGGTTATGCAGGAACAATGTTTGCTGACTGAGCTAAAATGGAAAATCAACAATATTATGCATCAAGGAGTTGATTAAGATGAAACTCTAATCGATTGGTTTTTGTTATTTGGTTTGAAGATTTCAAACTTCTGATATATGAAATCTTTATACCTTGTCTTACTATCTGTTAATTGTTTATTCAACTTATATCTCTGTGTTGATCCGCTGTGAATATGTCTTGAGATAATAAGTCATTAACCTAATTTGTTGATTCAACACGTATCAATTTGCACTAATATGAAGTGATACAAATTGCTCCGATACTTTGCCTGTATATGTGATAACGGTTGAAAATACCATTATTTGAGATGCAATTTTGATACCATATGCACCCTTTTCTGCTTAGAACTTGCTTGAAATCATGAATTTGTGTTAAGTTGTGTGAAAAAGAGAATTGAGGTTAAGTTTGATGAAATAATGACTAAATTCCCTTGTTGTGGCAGGAAATGAGATAGTATGGAAAGCAGAGGAGAAGTGTCAACAAGACGGAGCTCAAAAATACCTGGAAAAGCACCAGAAAGGTAAGAGGCACGAAGCTTGGACGCCCTTTTAGGGGCTTAAGCGCTGAAGTGTATTGTCCAGCGACCGGGCGCCCCTTTGGGGCGCTTAAGCGTTGCGAGCTCGAAGCTTGGGTGCCATTCTGGAGGCTTCAGTGTCAAGAAGTGTCGCTCACTGCCTGGCCGCCCCTTCGGGGGGCTTAAGCAACGAAGGCTCGAAGCTTGGGCGTCATTCTGGAGGCTTGAACGTCAGGAAGAGTTGCACTCAATGGCTGAGCGCCTTAAGTGGGGTGCTTGAGCACCAGCGTCATGGGCTGGACTTCGATTTCTATTCTGTTTCGCTCTATTTAAAGGACCCAGACGTCCTAGGTTTTGTGTCTTTGGCAGAAGGAGCGCAGCAACACACCCTTTCACCCTTTGGAGGCAGATTTGGATGTGGGAGCTTTCGTTCCCAATTTTTAGGGTTTTTCTATCTCATTCTTCTCCATTGTTCATCTAGTTTTTCCATGTCTATGAGGAACTAAACTATATTTGTTGTTGGGGAATTATTTAACCTTGTGAACTCTCATGAATTTGAATTTATTCTTAATAATATATGCTTTTACATTAATTGTTAGAATGATTTATTTGTTTCAACGCTTGTTGTGTTTAACTCAATCATTAACATGATTTATGAATTGCATGAGTGTCGGGAGGTTCCTTACAATTCAGGTTCTTGTTGAATTACTCCCAAGAGTAATATTTCTCAGGGATGAGGGTATGAGTCTTGGTTGTCTTAAAGCTCTTGATCTTCACATGTTATTACTAGGAATGCTACGAATTGCATGAACTGGTAATTAGGGACAAGCTTATTTACTGAGGGATCGGGTTTAGGTGATGTAGTGAGTGAGTTAACATTAATGCATAAAGAAGAATTCTTACATACATGAGAGGGAACTTGGTGAAATCTAACCCCAACAACATATTCATCTCATATTAATCAATTGCATCTGTTATCGATCAATTGCATTGATATTAATTTTTTGTTTTTGATGGATTGGCAAGTGTACCAAATCGCACAAGTAATATAAAATGGTAAGACAAAGTATCGTATCCCAGAAGACTCTCGGTGCTAGACAATCGTGTGATAACTTGATTAATTAAGACTTAAAGAAAACAAGATCATTAGTTTCAGATACATGAGAAAACAAGATCATTACTCTAACAATTAATGAAAAAGCATATATTATCAATTCAAATACATGAGAGTTCACAAGGTTACATCATCCCCCAACAACAATAGAGTTTAGTTCCTCATAGACGTGGAGAAACTTGATGAAAAATGGAGAAAAATGAGATAGAAAAACCCTAGAAATTCGGAATGGAAGCTCCCGCATCAAAAAACGCCTCTAGAGAGTGAAAGAGTGTGCAATTGCTCTCCTTTTGCCAAAGATACAAAACTTAGGACGTCTGGGTCCTTTAAATAGAGCGAAACAGAACAGAAGAAGTTCAACCTATGTCGGTGGCACTCAAGTGCCCCACTTAGGGCACCCAGCGGTGGGTGGCAGTCTTTGACGCTTAAGCCTCCAGAATGACGCCCAAGCTTCGTGCCTTCGACGCTCAAGCGCCCCAAAGGGGCGCCCAGGGGTGAGCGGCACTCTTCTGTGCTTAAACCTCCAGAAAGGGCGCCCAAGCTTCGAGCATTCCTCCCTTCTAGTGCTTTTCCAGGCCTTTCTGAGTTCCGTCTCCTTGACACTTCATCTTTGTTTTCCATATTATCTCATTTCCTGCAAAAACAAGGGGAATTAGTCATAAAATCATCAAATTCATCCTCTGAACTCTCTTATTCACACAATTTAATATAAAATCATGATTTCAAGCAAGTTCTAAGCAGAAAAGGGTGCATTTAGTATCAAAATTATATCACAGATAACGGTATTTTCAACCGTTATCACAATTACAAAATGAATACCTTTTTTGCTAATGTCCAAAGGGCGAGAATATTTGATGAAATTGAGGAGAATTGTAATTGAGGATAATCTGTGTTTGAATTGTGGCTACACAACATGGTTTTTTTAATCATGGTGGTCCATCATCAAAAAAGGGGGCAATTGTTGAGATTGTTGATAGGGGGAGCACAAGATTAGCTTAACCCACAATCTTAGTGATATCTGTGTTTTTTATTATGACAACACATAGTTAATAAAAACGCATGAGTATGCATTTGTTATATGTGCTATATGCTTATGTTTACCGTGTTATATCTGTACAAAGCATATATTGTTGATCATTGCATACACTATATTTGAAATGTGATTATATTCGAGTATGCATAAAATGAGTTTTTAGAAATGGAGAAACCACATGCACACAGCATATTTGTATGACCAAATTGATTAATATGGTATGTTAATCAATTAAGGTCATCAGACAACAGAAGCATTAAAGTGTGGCAAAACAACATGTTTTAATTCTATTACATTATTAGTTAAATCGATTAAAACTTGCATGTTTACACAAATATTTTTTAAGAGGATTATTCTTGCTGCTTGTCTGTTTTTTGTATTACCTATATTTGATTAGTGACTTAGAGAGGTGATTTACATTTTGACATGAGGTCGCTGTAAAGCCCTTGGTGTAAACACTCAGATTTCTATAGTGCATGAGCTTCCAACTCAGGTTGATTGGAAGGACACTGGATGTAGGCTTGACAAAACCAGTATAAAATTTCAGTGTTTGAATATTCTTATCCCTTCTCTTTGCATTAAGTCGATATTGCTTGATATTGCTTGATACTGAGACTATATATATTGTCTTTGTGACTCTGATATATGACTTCATTTTGATTGCATGATATATTCATATATTTGTTCTAAATGTGATCAGTTGTTAAATCATTTGCTCTGATACAGATTAATTATATGAGATGTTGTGTACAAACATAATTGTTTATTAATCATGGTTGTGCATCATCAAAAAAGGGAGAGACTGTTGAGATTGTTGATAAGGAGAGCACTGGTTTAGCTAAACCTTACAATCTCACAAAACTTCTGATTTTTGATGATGACAACACATTATTAATAACACATGTACTAATATGTGTTGCATGTTTCATGTCTATGATTACTTGAGAACATGTTTATGTTGATTCTATCATTGTATGCAAATTTAATGTGTACTACATGAGATATTATCTGTGATTGCATAACATTTGATTTGGAAAATAAAAACCACATGCACTTTTGTTGAACTTATATTGTGTGGCAAAGCAACAATTTTAAGTCGACTTCATTATGAAGCAAGTCGATTAAAACTCGTGGCTTTGAACACATTTTTTCAAAGTTTGCTGTGAATAGTTCTACAAAGAAAGTTTTTCAAAACTGCATTGAAATGTGACTTAGTCGACTATGTGCGTAAGCCATTCGACTTAGTTATGTTTTGAAAATCTGTTAATGCTTGTGAAGTATAACGACTATATTTTATATTCTTGACTAAGCATTAATTGTGAGTCAACTACATTAAATGCGTAATCAATTAAGTTGGTCTGATTGCTACTCTCTGTTATAACTGTTATATCTGACCGTGTATAGTCAACTTCATTAGTAGCATAATCGACTAGAGGAGCGTTAGTTTTGTGATAAACTATATATATATATATATATGCAAATTTGACTATATATATATATATAGCATAATCGACTGTATATATATGCAAATTTGATTTCTGAAGAAGACTTTTGTGATTTTAACACTTTCCATTAATTCTTTTCAGATTTGCAGAACGTGCTAAGCCTCAAGAACTCATCAAGAAAGTACATGGAGATCATTCTTTGGTGGTTGCTTGCAGAGCAAGTGTTTGTGCTCAAAGACAGATTGATCATACCGCACATTTTTGATACATGATCAACTACTTCTCTCAATCTTGTGAAGATTGTGGTTGCCCTGTTTAGATTATATGAAGAGGATGTGCTACGTTTTAGGACTTTGAGGATTGTTCAAAGTGATTAAAGACTGCAGGAGAGGGGATATCTTACTGTTTTCTTTGTGTGTATATGTCTATATTTTGGTTAGAGGGTTAGAGAGATATTTTATATTTTGACGTGGAGGTCGCTATAAGAACCTTGTTGTAAAAACCTTGACCATTATAGTACATTTGTTTCTTGGGATTGGAAGGACACTAAATGTAGACAGTTTAGCCGAACTAGTATAAAAACTTGTATTTGATTTCTCTATCCCTGCACTTTACATTTTACGTAGTCAACTATACTCCGCTGCACTTGAATTATCTTTTTCCTTGCTATTCAAGAAACTTCTGAAAGTTCTCTCCCTGCAAAAACACCCAATTTTACTAGGGTTTTTTTTTATGTTACCGGGGGTTTTAACCCCCCTTAAATACATTTCCCACGGTTGCAATAACCACTGGGGCAAACAGCATCACAATTACCCACATAATTACCGACGATTTTTTGAAAACCGCTGCAACTTTTTGAAAACAGATGCAATTTTCGAAGGTTTTCAAAACCGCCGGTACTAGCCGGGGTTTTCACCAAAATTGTTGGTAATTATCGAGAGCTTTCCAAAACCGCCGAAAAATCAATTTTTTTTTGAAAAGAATAAAATTATTCCCATGATCATTTGACATTCATAACGGGAGCTCAAAAATGAGATATTTGTCATACATATAAAGTCTCTATAAATTCTAAGCCTAAGCCTAAAATATCAGTTAACCATCATAACAAACATCTCGTATTTATATAGTGATACATCATCAGGAAATAAAGTCTCTCTACAATTATTTTAATATTGACATAGATCCTAAAGCCAAATTTTAAGAGAATCACATAAAAACGAACAGATAGAAACTTACAAGAGAACCATCTAATAAAAAAGAACAGATAGGAAAACCCGGTTCCCTAATGGCTTGAACTCCTTTAGCCTGTGCAACATTTCTTAGCTTGTTAATCCACTCAACCTTATCTCCCATGCTCTCAGCCTTTAACAAAACTGCATTTTAAGCTACAAAAACTCATTTCCTTCACCTTGCATTGGAGGAAGTTGCTCTGCTATCTGCTGTTAATAAATTAAATATTAACATCACAAACAGATAATCTAGGCCCATCCTATCAATACAAAAACCTAAAACATTAATTAAAAAATGAGCCATGCTATAAATAAGGCCTTTTAGCAATAGTAGTTCCAATTCCAATGGAATTTGAATCACCATCAGTAAGCTCTGCTTCATAATTATCATCAGAGCTAACATCTTCCAAACCAGCAAGGTCATCCCCCTCAACAGAAACCATCTGGAAATCAGGGACTAATAGATACTACCTTAAAGCAAGCTTAAAAAAAGATACACAAAGGAAAACTTAAAGAGAGTTAACCAACCACTATATAATATACTTACCAGGATATTTGTGAGTGAAGGTATCCCAAATGCTTGGTCCTCTATCACCCTCATTGGCTGCACCTTCATAATGCATACAGACATAAACATGTGAACCAAAAACCATAATATAAAGCTGATAGAAAGAACTAAAACATTTGAACTTGTAACATGGAAGGTGTTTCATATGGGGTTGAACATTGATAAAACATAATCATTATTGCATGAGTGTACCTGGTACGCTGAGGATGCTGTACCAAAGATGAAGCCTGTTGGGAAACTGTTTCGATTCAACAAATCTATTTGTGGAGTAAGGGCTACGCTTTCTGTGACAGTAATCAATGAAGAAAGCAGAGCAATGAGAAGTAGCACTAGTTTTTTTTTTTTAAGAAAAAAAGGCAACCTAAAACACCAAAAACAAATGCATTGTGGATCCACATTATGGCACCCAAAAAAAGAGAGAATTGAAACTGGCAATGGAAAGTGAGAAATAAAAGACACCTGCATGTATTATCTCGGTATTTGTAAGCAGAGGCACCAAATATATGATAAGGAACAGAGAAGAATTCATTGTATATTAACTCACGATAAATAGAAAATAGAGACATCAAAAGTAGCACATAGCGCCCACCAAATCTCCATAAAGCTTTCAAGGCCCTGGAAGAAATCAAATCGAAGAGCTGTTATGCACTTTAATTTCAATTCCAAGAGTAGAACAAAAGTAAAGGAAATTGTGCAACTTCTTTTGCATTTGTATGCGGTAGAATAGAATTATTACCATACTGCATTTCAAGATACTTGGGCCATAAAATCAAAATAATCATAAAAAAGAAGGTAACTTAATTATTGTGGTGTTTACCAACTAGAAAACATTGGACAATGACGGTCCTACTATAATCAAATTGATAATACTATTGATCAAATTTGATATAACCCAATTTAATTTTTTTCACAAAGATTAACAGATGTCACACTCAGTTTTTGGCACAATCCTCCCCTTGCAACTTTATTTATGCCAAAGTTAGAATGAAATAACCTGGGTGCTGAGCTTGCTCTCACGTGCTATAAGAACCAATGCTCCCAACAATAGGCCTTTCATCTTTCCAATCAACTTCTATTTCAATCTTGTTAAACTTTTTGAAGATTTTAATTAGGAAAAGTTGTCATAACTATGATCCAACTGAGACAAGTTCATTTTTTAAAGCCTACTAAAACAATCGTAACAAATATGGTGACAATGGTGTGTATTCTACATGATGGAGAGCAAATTGGAAACAGACCAAACAACCAAAGCACATGAATAAACTCCACTTCCGAATAACAACCAATGATCCTGAAGAAACATACTTTATGCAAATTCTTTATCTAGAAAGAAAAGATTATAAAATATGTTAGGAGAATGTGAAAGAAACAAGTACCTTCTTTTGCTTAATGGAGGAACATACTCTATCAGTCACAAAAAAACCTCCAAAAAGAAACAACATTGTGCATATAACTTCATAATCTATTTAATTAAAGCGAAATAAAAAATGCTTTATGCGAAATGGCCAAATTAATAAAATAGGTCATAGTCAAGCTCTAATAGGAAAATTGAAAGTGCATATAAAGCAAGAGAAAGGTAGAACAAACGAACGAGATTCATAAATTTCAAAACAGTGAAAGCTTTAATATAGAAAATCTGTGCATCCAACCCTATTTTCTATCCACATTTGTAAAACTAATTTCGCAAAATTCTAATAGGGATTAGGTTCCCTAATTTCTAGGGTTTTCAGAATAGCGTAACGGGATGGAAAATGGAGTTCAAACGAGAGGCGAAGCAATTAGGGAATCCAGAAAAAGAGAACTTACCGGTGAGGGACCAACGACGAAGGATACTGTCGCACACTCTTTGACGAATCGTGAAAAAGGAGTGCAAGTCGAGAACTGCAGTGGAGAGGAGACGGTGGTGAACTGTAAAGCAATATGGACACTGGACAACTAGGTTAGAGAAACTGTGAGGACAGTGAAGACAGTGAATAAGAAAATGGGAAATGGAGAAGAAAGAGGAAAGTGAGGTAACAAGAAGAATTCGAAGATTTATTAAAAAAAATTGAAAACTTAACTACGGTTTTGAGGTAAACCGATGGAGGTGCCTGAAGTTTTCAAAAACCCCCGAAATTTATCCCCTACTATAATATATTATTTTTGTAGTGTCTCTTTTATGAATTTTTTTTAAAACACTTTCATTTTTATATTTTACTAATTCACTCCCCTTTCTTGTGTGATATTTGTTAATTTAATTATCATATATTAATAGAATATGTTATTAAATTTTGGTAGTTAGATATGTTATAATATCTTTTGATATCATATATCAACAAAATATATGATTAATTAGGTAAAATATTACATTTTTATTATTATTATGTTATTTTAACTATAAATAGTTATATTTGTTGATTTTATTTTATATTATCTTAATATTATCAGCTTTTGAGACAAATTTTATAAGACAAGAAATCCTATAAATACACATAGTTCTCTTGATAAAACTCTCATTTGAGTCCTTAATCTATTGACTGACCCCTTTAAACCCAAACCTTAATTATTTTTTTCTTACTTAATAGAGATTTTTTTAAAAACCTTAACTTCCAAAGCCCCACATAAAGTACATAAAGTGGTTTAGGATAAAGTTAGGATAGTTTTGGCCCCTTAAAACTTAATTTTTTTTTAATTCATTTTTAATTATTCTTTTCATTTGTTTTGCAATTTTTGTTAGTATTTTCTAAGTTTCGTACATTATATTTTATTAATATATTTTTTTCTTTTAAATATAAATATATAAATATTGGTTATATACAAAAGCTATTTTAAATAATTTTTTAATCGTAATCATATTTTAGATTCATAATTTCATTATTTTGAAAAGTTGAAAATATAATATATGTTTAGTTTGTCTAAGCGTTAAAGAAAGCTAATTTTGAAAGAAAAAGATATTCAAAATAAGTCATTTTTTAAGTCCATAAATTATTTATATTTAAATTAAATTATAAAAACACATTTTCTTTTAATTCTTTTGAAAGTTTTTATGATTTTATTTTGATAGATTATTTAAAAAAGATTATATATAAATAAACTCTAACTTATTTTTAGTTTTAACATATAAAATATAATAAGTGCATTTTCGTTTAAAAATAAATTATTTTTTCTTAAAAGAATCATCCATAAAAAATATCAAATAAGTTATTATTTTTATAAAAGAGTGCTAATATAACAAACATTCTTTTATATTAAAATTGAATAAAAATACAAACAATTTTATAAAAGGTCTTAGCTTCATCATAGGATTGAGGTTCATAGTTGATAGATATGGCCATGGTGTATCTTAGGTATTTCTTAGACAAAGAATTATAAGAAAAAACATTAGAGATAGGATATGGGATTTTGAAATTATATCTTATACACAAAGTTTTGGATGAGGATTGATTAAACTAGTGTATGTAGTCATTTAAGTATTTAGGGTCCTTTTGACTCCGGTGGACCTTTTGTGATTGGGATCTTCTTCACTCCTAGTAGAATTTGTGTTATTATTGCTATTGGTATGAGCATCTTTAGTAGACCTTTGGCCATTGTTGTCACTCTCAATGGGGCTTTGTATTTCAACAGTAACTACATAAAAGGTCATTAGGAAAAACAATTATATCTCTTCATTAGTGTAGGCTTCCTTGTTGTTTTGTAGGCTTTTGTAGGAAAAAACATTTTCATAGAAGATAACATTTCTACTTATAAAGATTTCTCTAGTATTGATGGCAAGCATAATATACCCTTTCACATCATTTTTATAAAGAAAAACGCCCTTTTTTGGCCCTAACATCAAGTTTATTTATGTTATTTTCTAGAGTAGAGCCAAAGCACAAGTAATCAAAGGTTTTTAAATTGAGGTAAGTGGGAGGAGTGTCATACACCAGATCATAAAGAGTCCTTCCATTAAAAACAATAGCCTATTTATCAAATATATAGCACGAGAAACAGCATAAGACTAGTAAGCATTAGGAACATTAGATTGGAAAAAAAGCTACGACTTATGTTTAATATATATGTTGATGTTTCTTCACAATAGAATTTTGTTGAAGGGTTTCAGCATAGTTCCTTTGATGGTTAATACCATGAGAATACAAAGCAACATAATCATACTTAGGACCATTGTTAGATCTAATGGTCTTAATAATTCTATTAAACTGATTTTTAATTCTTATAGCAAAATTTTGCTATAAGTCTCTAGTTTGACTTTTATAATGCATTTGAAAATTCCAAGTATGTTTGTTGTAGTCATCAACAATAGTAAAGAAATATCTATGTGGATAGAAGGTATAGAAACAGGACCTTATATCATAATGTATCATTTCAAAACAATCAGTAGATAAATAAATACTTTTAGGAAAAAAAACTTATGTTATTTAGCATAATGACATATATCACAAGGAGTAAAATTTTTACATATTTGTTCTATAGTTTTGTGTCCATAATGGCTTGTGTATAATGCCACAAATTAACATCACTACGTTCATGAGAAAAATAGACTTAGGAATGAAATCTAGGCCAAGAATAGGATGTTTAGTACGTCCAATCATCTTCAAGGTGTAGAGTTATCCTGGATCTGACACATCTTAAAGGAAAATGTTAGGGTGCAGTTTACGTCCTAAGATATTAAAGATAATAAAATCTTTTGAAAAATGAATGGTTCCTGCATGCATGTTGGGCAGTGATAACAAAGTTAACAATATGGGTTTGATTTTATGAAAAGTAAGAAAATGTTTTTTCTCACGGGTAACATGATTAGTGGCCTAGTGTCTATAATCCAAGAAAAGATACCTCGTTTGTCTCTTGACTTGTTCCTCTGTATGTAACTGATACTATAAGAAGAATTATTAGTGTTTTCTATCATCTTTAATACATCTATTCAGGGGTGAAGGAACTGAAAGCAACTTTAGTTAGCATGTTGGGTGAGTTATGTTTCTACAGGGGCAAAATCACTTTTAAAAATGTTGGTTGAGTTCCAATCATTTTGCCCTCATCTTTCTTTATTGTTTGTGACTGTCATTCTTCTTGTGCCATGGTGGGTAACCATGTTTAGAATAACATTCATCCACAATATGGTTCATCTTGTAGCAATAAGAGCATTATTTTACATAATTAAGATTTTGTTCCTCTCTATCTTCCTTGACCGTATGGTCCAACACCACATCCTTGAGATTTCCAGATTTGTTTTAGTTTCTAATCATTCTATTTGTCAACAATGGTTGCCAAAATCTTGGTTTCAACATTCTGATTGTTGATCCCGATATCTTGTCTTTCATTTGCATGATAAGGGAAAAGATTCGATTGATATTGGGAAGAAGCTCCATTAAAAGAATTTGCATTCTTAGAGTGTTATAGGTATCATTTAGGCCTTTTAGGAATCAAACAACATGCTCTATTTCTCTTTATTTGATAGAGATTTTAGACAAAGAACATCACAAGTACAACATGGTATGGGTCTAAAAGACTCTAATTCTTTCCAAAGAATCTTGAAATTAGTAAAGAATTGACTTACATCTAATTCTTTCCAAAGAATCTTCAAATTAGTAAAAAATTGACTTACATTTTTTTCTCCTTGTTTAATTGAGTGAATGTCTTGAAGTAAGTTAGAAATCTTAAAGCAGTCTTCTTTTGAGAGCCTTTTTTTTAATTCATTCCACAATTCTTTTGGATCTTCAACATATATGACACTTTTTGCAATATGTAAATAAAGAGTGTTGATAATCCAAAATAGAGTCTTGATGTGGCATCTTTTCCAAGCATCAAACATGGGATTGTTTCTTAGAGGTTTCTTGACATCACCATCTATGAATTTCATTTTGTTATTGAAAGAAGAGTTCTTCTCATATTTCTGGTCTAACTGGTCTAAGTAATTCGTTTCGTTTAGAATATGAAGAGATAAGAGTATGGGTTCAATTTTCTTCCAGATGTAAATAGAAGGAGCTGGAGGGATTGACTGATGCATGAGCTCCATTAAACCAAGAATGAAAGGAAACGGGCTAGGCACTTTGATTCAGCAGAAATAGAGTAGGCAGTCAACCTGTTATTATGATATGCTATGATACTATATTAGAAATGGTATGTGAAAGGAATTGAAGCAGTCATAGAGGCAGAGAAAGCTTGAATAGGTAAGAGAAAACTGAACACAATGTTATTTCTTCTGTATATTGTTCACAGACACGAAAAAGGAAAACCCCATCTTATATAGGGTTTTCGTATGGGAGAAGGGAAAAAGGGAAACCCTAACCAAAACTAACTTAACTAACTTATATGTGGCTCCTTGAAGGTTCACTTGTGACATTGAAGCTCATCGCAGAGAAAGGGGGAACGAATCGCTTGAAGCTTAAGAAAATGTGGCTGTGCTTTCCCTATTCGCATTCGTGGCAGAAAGAAAGGTGGAAAAAGGCAAAAGCAAAATCGGGAAAGGAGGGAAACGTGAAAATGACTGAAAACTTTCCCACAATACCAAACATAATCATTAAGGAAAATATCTTACATAATTGAATGCATTCAACAAACATAGTTTCTACTTTGCTGTCGAGTTTTCATATCTTTGCAAGCTTATTAAAAAAGTTTCACAATTTAACAGAGTTGTTTAAGCCTTTGATCTATTGACCAATACAACAACCTCTTTGCTTGTCATAAATGAAACTAGTTCTTCGCCTTACGCATCCGGCAAAAACAGAGTGAAATCACGAACAAGATCATGGTGACCCTCAAAAAGCTTTTCAACCTAGGAAATACGAACATACATATATTATTAAGTGAATGAGAAAGAAAAGGAAATCAATAAGAAAAAAATTAATTTGTTGACACAAATAGATAGACAACACTTGCCTCACGGAATATTTCCTCAACAGACATGCCATTTTTGGTCCTATTGGTTAATATCTTTACAAATGTCTTGTAGATATTATCTGTGTTTTGAAATCGATCCTGCATGAAAAGAAACCAATCAAATTGAAGTTGTTCAATTAATTGCATTATCACAATAAAGAATATATATTATATTAAAGGCATAGGTTAATAGCATGCATGTATGTGTATATAAATACATCTTAAACCTAGAATTTTATCATGCCCTAGCAAAATCAACCAGTGTCTCATTCATATAGATGCCTTAAATCTAACAAAATTTTCACCTTAATCTTCTGCACATATTTGATAGCATCTTTCAACTGAATTTTATCCTTAGGTGGAAGAAGGATTTCATATCCCTTTGGCAAAAACTTGTTGAATCCCAACATGAGATCATCATGGTTTTTAAGAATCTCCATCACTTTTTCTACGACAGTGCCAACACCAATTCTACAAATGAATAAGATGTAATAAATCAATGTGCTCTAGATAAGATAGAAGAGATGGAGAAATGCATGGGAATTAAAGAAAAAATGTGGTTCAAACTTGGTCCAACCTATGAACTCTATAATCGGTCATGATCTTCAAAAACTCCTCGAACTTTCCTTTCTCGTCTTTAAATTTCTTTTGTACTTCTTTTAAGTATTCCACGGCTTCCAATTTTGTCATACTTTTCCTGGCTTTGCTCATTATTTGGTATTGAAACACTACCTGAGCATCACGACCAAAAACAACTGTAAGAACTCATTAGCTGAGATGAAGATGCAATATGTGTTTTGTGCACAGCATGCATTGAGAAAACTTAAACAAAAGCAATCTTTGAAACAAACTTAAAACAACAAAACTAGAGGAACTATAATTCTAATATCATAACATACAAATGAGGAAGAGCTAAATATCTTGTTAAGAATATCAGATGTTTATTTTATCAGTAAAGACTTTTGGTATTTAGGTTTCAAACTAAATTTATGAAGAAAATTTAAAGATCTTCGTTTAATATGTTTGGAATATTATTGAATTAATTCTTATATCAGAAAACTACAAATATAACTACAAATCAAATTCAAAACATAGAGAATAATGATATTAAGATTTCTATCCATTCTTATGATATTAAGATTTCTATCTATTCTTATTAGGATATAAACTACGTTGTAAAAGGTTAATCCTATGCCTTTAATAGGTTGGGTGCTTAACTTGCTAAGATTTTTTAATATATAAGAATTTCGTATGAGTGGGGGTAAGAATAGTTTGGTTACTATCTTTTAAAAAAACAGAAGTTTCAAATTTGTGGTAACTACATAAGTATAAATTTTAGGGTCACACTACGAATGAGAAAAAAAAAAGTGATTGAATATAAGAAGAAAACAAAGATGGCATAGAATCAACTAAGATATAGTCTAGGAAAGTCTAAGATATATAAGTAATGTAAGGTAGTTCTAAAGTAAAGAAAAGAGATCTATGTTTTCAATAACTCAGAAAATACTTACGAATCAAGTACCAAACCACATAGGGTGGAAGATTATGGATAAAAATAGTTCTTACATTACTTATATTCGAATTATACAAGATAAGTTTAGCAGAATTAACAACTATATACCTAGAATTTAGAATTGAATATTTAATTTCAACAGCAACTTTAGTATATAATATACTCAATTAATTCATTGGTACCATATACAAAATGGGAAAACTAAATGAAAACATCAACATATTTTGTATGTATAGTTCATGCTCTCTTAGATTTCAAGCTAATCTATGTATTGAGTTTTGAAGTGAACGTATTCTTACAATTGGTTAACTTTTTAATTGTATTTCTACTTTTCTTCTCCATGATAAAACTATATATATCACATCATATTCAGTCATAATCCCAAGTATGATCATATAAAAACTTTTTAATGTCTTTGTTTTGCTTCTAAGATTCCGTGATTTAGATTAGGTCACTCGTCATTGTACTCTTACTATTAATTATTTGGTAATCTCTTCTGTATCTTTGTACTGTTTCTCAATCCTTAGCATAGGTTGAATACCATTCAATAGCCATACCAGCTCTGAGTTTATATGGCTTAAATTATTCCTTAACATCTTTGGTATTCACTATTTGATATTCATGCATCTATTCTCTTATAGTCAAGCAAATTCCACATTGTCACAAATCCTTTGTTCATGAATGCACCAAACATATTAAGGTTGTCTCTCATCTTGTTCAAGATCATATTGAAGTTGACAACATTGCTACTTTTCAAGTTTTACCAACTTACAACTCAATTAGAAAGGTCAATTTTTTATTCGCAAGTTGAGTATTCTGAATATTCATGCTCTCACTAGAAGAAAATTTTTGAAAGAGTTAATAAAAGTATATCGTATAATTTATAATTGCATATTTAATTTCTATAAAATCTGTTATATATATAATTAGCGTACATAATTAGCATTGATAAGTAACATTTCATTCTACCCATTCTTAGACAATTGATTAAGAAATTGTATTGAATATAATAATTGGAATAACAAATTACATTATCAATATTTATAAACTCTTCGTGAAACAATATTATTTAAAGTCAATATCACAAACATACCCTATAGTAATGTATATTCAAAGAACAAATTCTTAATTTGTTCATTGTTGGAACTACATCCCTCGGATAATACTTAATTGTGACAAATTATGTTCCTACTAACTAAATTCATAAAAGAGGATCCTAGTCTACAATCAAAACATTTCTTAAAAAGCTGTCATGAGTATATGTTATGTTCACATACACAAGGACCTTTTAAGTTTAATTAATTGTGGTCTCCTTCGTTGACACCCATTTTTTGTCCTCTTATCTAGAATCAAATAAATACTTCTTAATTTACTTTAATCAAGCAAATATTTTCCTTGTTAAAATAGGGGTTTTCTCCATTCTCATTTCTCTTGTATATGTACTTCGTATGAAAATCCCTTTCAGCCAAGGGTCAGAACAAAGGAATTATTAAGTACTATCCTTAAAACCCCTTATATATACCTAAGTAATTCATATGTATGTACCTTCAAACGCCAAATTCCACTTCTCTCCAATATTTAGTCTTTAATTAATCAGATATACCACAACATTTTGTTCTCTTCATTCACCACCACCATTTTTCCAAAATAGTGCTAAATTAAACAACCTTATTAAGTTTACATACTTACTCCTAAGCTTCCTATTCCCCACAAAAATGAAGATAAAAAAAAATTGAGATTCAAGTAAAGAGATCATACCTTTCGGATGGAAGAAGGAAAGCAAGAAGACCCAGAAGGAACAGCTATATTAGACAAGTATAATAATGGTTTCTAGAAGTCAATTTGATAAGAAATATATTTGAGTTATAAAAACAAAAACATTAATTAGGATATTAAAAGTTTCATTAAAACAAATTAAAGTATTTAATGAATGCATGAATATGCAATAAAATGTTAATAAATACTTTGCCTATAAAATATTAATGCATTAATAAATGTTATCAAGGAAAAATAGTTTTCTCTTTCGGAAAATAGTGTTCCTCATTAATGATATATTATTATTATTTTAAAAATTTATTTGGCAATTTTCAAACACGTCTAGAATTTTTCATATTTAATGACTTAAAAAAATTTACATGAAAATTCCTTGAAAAAATTTTCGCGAATTCTAATAAGGAAAATCCACACAGAAGTCCCATAAAAGAATTATAGTAGTAAAATTTTGAAATAAATTTTATGAATTTATAGACTTAAATAGGTATTTAGTAATATTTTGATTTTGTATTGTATAAAAGAATTGTATTTCATTTAAAATATTTTAAATTATTATTTTTAGTTTTATAAAATGGGTAAATTTTGGTTGTCAAAATCTAGAAAATCAAGTATTATAAGTGGTAGTATGTTCTAAATAATGAGATTAATTTATTTTAATATTAAAAGTTTAACGTATTAATAGAATTTGTATTAACCAATTTTATTATTTAAAAAATTATCATTTCTCTAAAATCTTTTCTCTAAGAGGTCTCTATAATCTCTTTAAGTCTTCTAATCCATTGTTCATATATCTGAATATCAGAGACTACCTGAGTGATCCTTGAGGCAAGATCTTCTACTTCATCCAATTAGTTTTCACAAAAAGAATAAGTTGATTTATGCTCTTTTCTTTAGTCAGTGCGTTTCTCCATGCATGTGAACAGTTCTCGCTTGCATGTGGAGTCTGAGTCTTCCATAAGACTCTCTATTGATCAATAGTCCTAACAATGTATCTTGATCATGTTTCTATGGTTTGTAGGAGTAGATAGAGTTTCCTTAGCTTGTGGAGCTATTTTAAATTAGAGTTGTTTGATCATCTAACCGATAAGGGAAGTCGGGTTTAAAGTTGTTGGTGCTTTGGTAATATGAGTTGCATGTTTGCTTTGTCTAGAATTGGTTATTCATTGATGTTGGTGTTTGAACTACTAAAATATGTTGTATTGTTATTAGTCTTGTCTGAACTGATGTTGAGGGACTAAGGATCTAGCCATTTAAACATATCTTTAAATTAAAGAAAGCTCTTTACGATTTAAAACAAGCACCTAGATCTTGGTATGAAAGGATTAGCAAATTTCTGTTAGAAAATAGATTTAATAGAGGTAAAGTTGACTCCACTTTGTTAATAGAAAGAGTAGGAAAACATATTATGTTTACTCGGGTATCTATTGATGATATTATATTTAGATCAACTAATAAATCTCTTTGCGAGGATTTTGCTAAAACTATGTAGGATGAGTTTGAAATGTCATTAACGATGGGTGAATTGACATTCTTTCTTGGTGTACAAATCGAGCAAACGAAAGAAGGTACGTTTCTTTCTCAAACTAAATATTGTAAGGAAGTCCTGAAGAAGTTTGAAATGGATAAAGCTAATGAGCATCAACTCCTAGGACTACATCATGCTATCTCGACAAGGATGAATCAGGTATGTCCTTAAACCAAACTCTGTATAGAGGCATGATAGGTTCATTGTTATATTTTTTTGCTAGTAGGCCAGATATCATGCAAAATGTATGTGTTTGTGCTAGGTACCAAGCTAGTCTTAGAGAGTCTCACCTTACCGCAGTTAAATGTTTCCTTAAGTACCTTAAGGGGACTGTATCTTTAGCATTGTGGTATCCTTGTGGGGCTGAACCTAGTCTTGTAGGGTTTTCAGATGTAAACTACGATAGTTGTAAGATATATAGAAAAAGCACTAGTGGTACGTGTCACCTCTTGGGTAGTTCCTTAGTATCCTGACATTCTAAGAAATAAGCTTGTGTAGCCTTATCCACAACACAGGTCGAGTATATTGCTGTAGGTAACTGTTGTGCCCAAATATTATGGATGAAACAACAATTAGAGGATTTTGATATTTATCTTGACCATATACCTCTTATGTGTGATAACACCTGTGCCATCAATCTTACTGAGAATCCCGTTATGCACTCTAGAACCAAACATATAAAGATTATGCACCACTTTCTTAGAGCCCATATCTAAAAGGGGGACTGTGACATAGAGTATGTTGATACCAAGCACCAATTAGCATACATTTTCACCAAAGCATTGCCCAAAGATAGATTTTATGAGCTTAGAAGGGATTTTAGGATCCTAGAAATAGCCTAAGGTCTTGTTTGTTGTATTTTTCATACTTTCGAAAATTCTCGTGCAATAATCGATTATACCCTGTTGATAATCGATTACCCTTTTCCCTTAGAGTTAAAATAATAAATTCTGAAGACATAATCGATTATCACTTTTTTGGGCTTATGTTTTTTAAACAATAATCGATTATTTCAAGTAAGAATCGATTATTATTGCTTATTGTTCTATTTATTTATGGCTTATATTAAGGGGGGGGGGGGTTTCTGTAATTTAGGGGGAGTAGTTTTTTAATATACATAACTCTTTTTAATAATGATCATAAAGGGGAAGAAATATGTTTAAAGACTTAAACTCTTTATCTCTTGTATCTCTTGTCTACTAATCTCTCTTCTTTAAGTTATGTATGAGTTACAGATTAATACAAGATACCAAAAGATTTAAATCAAAGAGTTTTTTATCATCATCAAAAAAATGAGAGATTGTTAGCATAAAGCTAAAGAGCAGAAATTTTGATGATGTCTCAAAGTCAAGTCTCTAAGTGCTCTTATTGTAGGAAAATCTTCTTGAAGACTTGTTTTTATTTTAAAACTTTTGTATTTTAGTAGATTGATGTATATAATGTGGTTTATATTTGATTTTGTGTATTGTTTGCCTTAGGTTGCGGCAAAAAAAGTTTTGAATCATAAAAACTTATTTTATACTCAAGATAATTGATTACCACTTATGATAATCGATTATAACTTGTCATAATCTATTATCACGAGCAATTATGAGAATTTTTAAGCAAGTTTTAGACTGTTGTCATTCAATGATGCATAATCGATTACCATATTAGGATAATCGATTATTAAACGTTATACAACTGACAACGGATTTTTGGAGGTATCCTTGAGTGAGACCTCTATAAATTTGATTGGGAGTCTCATTCTAACATATGACAATATACGAAATATGTGTATGTCGAAATTCTTATATGTTGGAAAAAGAATGGCTTAGTTTTAACACCAAGAAGGGAGTGAATTGGTGAGGTTCGAAAATCAGAATCTTTTTCAAATCTCGCAAAGTATAAATCTTTCAAAGTTTTCTTGAATCTCAAGGAAAAAGATAAATCAGTGCAGCAGAAATATAAAGTTGATTGTGCAGAAAGTAAAGTCGACTTAAAGTAAAGAGTTCAGGGATAGAGAAAATAAAGATATCCCCTATTCTGCAATATTCAACCCACTTTGAACAATCATCAAAGTGTCCAGAACTTCCACAAGTTCTCTTCCTGTAATCCTAACAAGGCCTACCAATCTTCAATATATTGATAAAAGTCTTGATCAATATGATGAACACCAGCAGTGCAGATTTTGATCAAACAGTAAGCGCAAATTACTTCGTCCGAAAGAAACTCTTCAAAGAAAGATCTCCACCGTGTTCTTGATGAGTTCTTGGAGCGTCTTCACAGAGATCAAAATCTGAAACAACAAAATGAAATTGTTAGAACAACCAAAGTCTCTGTGAATTATAGAATCACGTCTATTTATAGTTTTCTATAAAATAGACGCTCCTATAGTCGACTTTTCCACTAATGTAGTCGACTGTCACCAGACAATTATAACAGTTAAAACAAATAGCAGCAGTCAAACCAACCAAATTGATTACGCATTTAATTCAGTTGACTTGCATTTAATGCTTGAACAAGAAATCAAAATATAGCCATTATAGTTCATAAGCATTAACAAAATCTCCAAACATAACTAAGTCGAATTCCCTGTGCATGCAATTGACTTTAACACTTCAAATCAGTTTTGAAAATCTTTTCATTGCAAAATTACTCACAACACTGTTTTAGAAAATCTGTGCAAAGTCATGAGTTTTAATCGACATACTCCATAACGAAGTTGACTTAAAACTTGCAGTTTTGCACACAATATAAGTTCAACAAAGTGCATGTGGTTTTTCTTTTCTCAAACATATGTTATGCAATCACAAAAGATGTAACATGTAGAAAACCAGTGAATATGCATACATATACAAAAATCAACACAAACATGATCTTCAAGATTACAAACACAATAAGTATTTGAACATGTAACACAGATCAATACATGTGTTATTAATAATATGTTGTCATCATCAAAAACCAGAACACTGTGATATTAAGGTTTAGCTAAACCAGTGCTTCCCTTGTCAACAATCACCCCCTTTTTTATGATGCACAACCATGATTAAAAACAACAATTTTGTACACAAACAACATATAAACTCAATCATGTAATCACACTATATCAGAGCTCATATAAGTAAACAGTATTAGAGCAAGTGATTAAATGATTTTAACAATATATCAGAGCAAACAAAGTCTTCTTCAAAATATTTCAGATTAGAAACAGTCCAGACAACATTTACTTTGTATCAACAGTATCAAGCAATCAAACTTTTCTCCCCCTTTGGCATTAGCAAAAAAGGTATGCTCTAGGATAATGATATGCTGATAAATGATATACTAGAGATGCATCAATGTAAACATATTAATCAATCAATGATGCTCCCCTATCACAGATATTCACATGATAAAGATAAAACTCCACCTAAAGTGTAGGCATGTGAAAAATCTATAAAATCATGTAATTCTCCCCTTGTCATTATGCATGTTTAAAAATTCAAAACAAAGATGCACAATGCAGTTTTCACAAACATCAGAGCATATATAAGCATGTATCAGAATCAAAATTGCAAACCATTCAATCAAGCATAAATACAATCATCAACAATCTCACAATATATTCGCACAGATATATCAATCAATTAGAAACACAGATATATTGAAAGTAAACAATATAAAATATGATCAAACAATAGAATAACCAAATTCCAATAAATGGAATTTTAAACCCCTGTAAGCGATAGTCGATTGATCCATATTTCCAGTCAATTTCATTGCTCTTCATTGAGTAGTATCTCCAGTAGTAAGTTCAGAAGCAATGTTTCCTACAAAACCTTTCATGATCTTTTGAAGATAAAGCAATTTAGAATCACAGTAATGCAAGAAATTATACAGTTAAGAAGTGAGTATGTAAAAGAATCAATGTAACAGTGAATATATGCATAATCAACTTCAACAATCACTCAGTCGATTTTAAATTTAATTCAAACAGATTCAATCAAGAAATTAAGCAGATGGAATTAACCCATAAACGAATGATTTCATTAACTTCAAAAAAGATATTACAAACTGATTAACTATTGCAAAAGAAAGATAAAATGGCAATCTAAGCCATCATCAAAAGATACTAAAGACAAAGACAAAACACAAACAAGACTCATGACATAGTGTTGTAGACACAAAATCTTATTCTGTTTCGGAAGACTCTACAATCTTTATGTCAGCGCCATTCTTTCCATTGTCAGAGTCATCTATAGAGGTATTTCCGAAGGCATTCATCCTTAATGCATAATCCATTTTTCAATGCAGTTCAGTGAATGACTTTTGCAGCATTATCATTTTTTCATCAAGTCTCTTGAATCTTTCATCCACAAATTCTTCAAATATGGTTTGAGGACGAAATTTGTATCTGGATCAATCAATGTTTACAGGATTCATTTCTGTAGTGTTTGGAATGTCGTCAATTTTGATCCAGTCTTCTTTCAATTTTCTGAATCCCATAGAGCCCAAAAATAATTTTTCCGTCACATTCTTCTTGTTGCAGCTAATAGTCTTCTCATTTGTGAGATCCACCTTCTGCATTCTTAGCACTTTACTGATGAAAACCTAGTATGGTAAACAAAGCTTTTCTCTTTTTGTAAACTTTAACATGTAATCACGGATCACAAATGCCTAGTTTGTTGGAGTAGTAGTCTGTAAAGCATATAATAGGTATATGTCTTCCCCATTTAGCCGAGATTGATCATCATCCCTTGGAAGCAATATCTAGGTGATCACATATGCCCACAGACATTCATCCATTCTCAGGTTCTTAATATCAAAGGATTCATATCTTCCAACCAAATCAGGATTCTTCAAGAAGTTGTTGTATAACTTGTTTTTGTAAAAACCAGGAATCCCTTGATGAGCCATTAGTCCTTCTTGTTGAAGACCTGCGACATATTTCCAAATAAAATAGTCTATGCTGATATCTACCCCTTTCACTCTACATTTAAGATTGTTGCCTTCTTTTCTCGGATTAGAGTAGAAAACCTTTATTAGCTTCGGATAACAGTCACCTTGAAGCTCAACAAACTTTGTAACCCAGCCTTATCCAACCATTATTGAAACACGAAGCCTTTATTATGGAAGAAAAGAATGCTCATACATTTATGATAGATTACTTCTTTAAAGCCCCATTTGCATATAAAGTCAGTTCGTTGATCATCATCACCGAACCTTCCAAAAGGGTTTGCTTCCCTTCTTGCAGAAGCAGATCACTTCCCTAGTCGTGATGAAGAGGCGGCCATATTCAATATTTGTGAATAGTGTAGAGACTTCTTTACCAGAATAAGGGTTTTGCTCACAACGTGCATAATCAAAGACATACAGTGCACCCATATATAAAACCGCGAACAAAGATTTGGCTCAAAAAGGCCCATTTTAAATATTCAAATTTGGAAAGCCCAAAAACAGAGACACTAAGTCAATTTTAATAAAACTCAAGTTGACTATTGTATGACAAAGAGTTTTCAAAGACAGAAACAAACATACAGAGACATACATTTGACTTTGCTCATAACCGAGTCGACTAAAAGTCGTAAAAATTGATTTCCACAACAAGCATTCAAACAATCAACCAGGCAATCATTCATACAATCAAACATTATCAATCAAACAATGTTTTATGCATGATGCATTAAGATAATACTTGTTACTAGTTGTAGACACTTAAGAAAGTTGATATAATCATGTCAGTTCATCCTTGAGCTCTCACTGCACAACATTGCATCAGTTGCTAACCTCAAAACAATTCAGATTTTTCGATGGAGGTACCCATTTAAATTTGGGTCCTTGATTGTTAATTGCAATCAGATGTTCCTTAGGAATCCATAAATGTAAGCCTTTGGGAACACCAACCTTTCTATAATAACAGTTTCTAACAGTATGACCAATACTATTGCAAGAAAAGGAAGCATGCTTAACAAGTATGCTTAACTCAGTAAATTTCTTTGTATTAGTTCTATTAGATTGAGCTTTATATCTAATTCCTTGCCTATAAATTGCTCTTCCTGAAGACTTTAAAACAACATTCAAATTATCTCTACCTTGTGTGAATTTGGCTAGCGTGCTAGTCAAGTATTTGTTCCACATGAGTAAGACATTTTTCACATTTCTTTTCAACTGTAATAGTCTCAATTATAACCTTTTTGGCAGATAATAAAGCAACATCTAATTCCTTTTGTAATTTTTCATTATCATTTACAAGATTATTGATTCTATACTCATAATCTTTTCTTTCAGAGTTTAGTCGATTAACCTTATACTACAGTCGCATTGCTTCAGCATGAATCTCTTTAAAAGCATCTAGCAGCAGGTCATATATCACTTCAATTGGTTCTTGCTCAAAATCTGTGTCACTTTCATAATCAGTCAATGATGTTCTAGCCATGTAACAAATTTTCGATTCCTCTTCTAGATCAAGATCTTCATCACTTGACGAATCTGAATCACTGTTTTCCTAGGCTATGTAAGCTCTTTTTTGCTTTATGTTCTTGTCTTGAGGAAACCTTTTGTTGGTTTTCTGCTTCAACTTCAGATTTGGACAATCCGACTTGATGTGTCCTTCTATGCCACATTCATAACATTGAATAACATTTGATCTTGAAGCTTTCTTGGCTTTGGTATTATATGCATGGTTAGTAAGTTGACTATTGTTTTTTATAAGTTGATTAAATTTTCTTACCACCATGGATATCAGTTCTTTGTTGTCCATTTTAGCATCTAAATCATCCTCTGATTGTGCAATCTGTGAGGCTTTCTTGCTTGTGACTTTCAATGCTTCGGACTTCTTCTCTTCAATCTCTTCCTCATCTTTCAATATTCGAAGTTCTAGCTCGTGCTCTCTTAATTTTCCAAACAGTGTAGCCATGTTCATGCTTGTTAGATCCTTGGACTCAGAGATTGTGGTGACTTTAGGTTGCTAGCTTCTGTTCAGACTTTTGAGAATTTTGATATTGATCTCTTCTTTGTCAAAGACTTTTCCAGGAGCCATTAGGTGGTTGATGTTGAGATTGTTGACAACACAATTTCTATATCAATCTAGTTTTTGATGATGATAACACATTGCTTAATAAAATGCATATATTATTTGTTGTTCATGTTCTTATGCAAATTAATTGTTATATCTGTGAACATGCTTATGTACTATGTTACATTTTCCTATGTTGATTGATTGATATATATGTGGAACGTGTATATATGCTTTATGTGCTATGTGCTATCGTGCACCTCGCTTCCAAGTGTGTTCTTTCACAAAGCTCGACAAACACATAGTTGACTTATGTCAGGCCCAAAAATATTTCATTATTCTTTACCATTCAAAAGGATATATGTCCTTCAATTCTTCATGTTTTTGGCATAGTGATTTGATAAACCATCTTGCATTAAGTAACTATCAGTGAAAATAATCCAATTTGGACTTACAAGATATAATTATCGATTATAATATGATCATTGTCACATTTTAAGATTCTTCTTATTTCTCTTATCATAAACATTTTTCTTATATGACCGACATTATCATGCTTCTTGACTTGAATTCTAAGTGCGGGCTTTCAGAACTCAGTTTGAGTCTTTTTTATTTCTAATTGAGGATTTAGATAAATATACCCAAGGCCTCCCCATGTAATGTTGTTATCTCTACTTAAAGGCATTGTTTGTCCTCTTTGAGTGATGTTAGAAGTTGAAAAGCCTTTGATGAAGTGGTATTACATGGAGTTCTAATGGAATATGGGTTATCTTCAAGTTTATCTCTTCTCGCTTCTTCGAGCTTCAGCTTATTCCTTTACTTGTGTATTGTACCGTTGTGCAACTTTTTGCTTCATGACGTATTTGAGCCTCTTCTCGTATTTCATGTATGAAATATAAATCAAGTCAGCGATCCTCCTTGTTGATGGAATCCTTCTTGACACAATCCTCTTTTGTCGTATTTTTACATTTTATTGTACACGTAGTTTAGCTTGCAAGGAGCATGGGTTACTATAAATACCCAGCTCCTCACTTGTATTTGGCACTTTTGAGAATAATGAGAATGAGGTTTTCTGAATCAGAAAATAATTCTCTCTTGAAAGACAGGCTAGAGAGTCCAAGAGACCTCCTCTAGCCACCTTTCAGCACAATACCTCCATTTTCATTTTCCATTTTTCTCACGGTGCTTCTCTCCCGTCTTTACAGCGTCACCATTTCCTCCAATCCTCACCAGACGCGTCATCAGTGCTACAACCTTAGCATGCATCAACTTTTACACGTCTTCATTTCTCCTCCGCAGCATAATCGCGCATCACTTTGCCTTTTGCGCATCCGAAACACTCTCACCATTTTACTCTCGCCGAAGCCTCCTCTGCTAGGGTTCCTCCCTCTCAAGTACATCAGCACCACCATAAGCCATTCTTCTTCCATTTCTTTGCTTCTTCACCATCACATAACCTCAAACCTAGGGTTTCTTCCTCATTTTCCATCTTCCTTCAATTTTAGCCGATTAAACTCACTTTTGAACCGATCCAAACCATTTCCACCATTCAATCTCTGTACTGAACTGATTAATCGATTTGTTTTGAGTCTCCTCACCATTTTTAGGATTTCTTCATGTCCGCTTAGTGTTTCCACCGTTCGATTTAGGGTTTATCCATTATTTAGGGTTTTCTTCGAGTTAGCTCTTTGATCTAGAGCTATAAACCATTCCGCTACATCTTTTGTTTGTCGAAGAAGCTTCGAGGAGTCCGCATCACACCTATCGGTCAACTTCATTGGAGCCTTCTTCCATCACTTGTTGTGTTCCTTGTTAAAGTGTTGTCTTACCAAGCTCTAGTAGTCAATAATTCCCTTTTTTTTCGTGAGGATGATTTTGGTGAAGCTTTGAGATTTTAATGAAGGATGGTGTAAATTGATATTGGTATCACTAAGATTGTTAGTTATGCGATGCATAGGAGTTTTCTAAAGGGAATATTGTTAAAGTTTACTAAGTAGATTCCTAGCAAAGAAAGGTGAGTCATAAATGGACAAACTTAAGAATCTTGTACTTCTTAGCCAAAGTTTTTCTTAAACTTTTTTTACAAATTTCACAATATAAATTCTTAAAAACATTTCACATTCTTATTCATGACACTAATAATCCACCAGAAAATATTATTCATTCTTTACCCTCTTTCACCCAAGTTTCCTTCTCTACCTTATATATAAGATCAATCATTTATTGGTTTATTAAGTTTTAAGCATCAAATATTTTGTGGTTACTATGATTGAGACTAATTTGTAAATTATTATGATTGCGAGTTTCATCAAAGTTTCATCTCCAAATTGGAGTATTAGGCTCTCAAGAATCAATACTACAAGAAAAATTGGTTTTAAAAACTAAATTATTGGTCACTAAAATGATAAAATTAGTCATTAATTAGAGTCCAATAATAATTAGTTAAAACATAGCCAATGTTAGCTAGCAATTTAGTTCCTAATTTAGAAACAAATTAAGTGATCAATTATGTTGAAACCAGCAACCAAATGTTGTGTTGAAACCAATTTAATAACCAAGTGTATAGAAATCAATTTATCAATCAAATATATAAAAACCAATTTAACGACCATTTTATATAAAAACCAATTTAGTGACCATATTATAATGAAACCAAATTAATGACCATATTAAATAAAAAATAGTGACCAAATATATAAAGACCAAAAGAACATCACCGATCTCTAAATAATGATTATTTGTTTTTAAATATTTTTTAGTTCCTATTTGTCTACGAAACCTTTCATATTTTATATTTATTTCTAAATTTGATTTTATTAATGTTAAAATAAATTATCAATAACTAAAATTTGTTTTTACTATAATTTAAGTTATTCCTTATAATATTTAATAATAAATTCACAGTTCTTCTTTATAGAATGTTTAATTTTCTCACATTAAATTCATATTTTATAGTTGTAAAAATAACAATATTTAACAATATATATTCTTACATATGAATCAAATTGAAATATATTTAGAAACATTAATGTATATTACATAATCAAATAGAAGAACCAAACCAACCATATGTCAAGAGGACTTTCAAAGCAACATTTGCATTCTTTGCAAATTTTTCAATTTTATATTTCTAGTGCCATATATGCCAAATTTATTTGTTATACACAGTGGAAAGGTCCTATTCCAAGCTCACTTCACTCTATCTTTTGCATCTAAATCACGGAACTTCAAAGTGAAAAGTTGAATATTCAATCATTGAAAATTCTTCTTCCCATGCAGAGAATAAAAAAACTAAAAGAACAAAATCAATTTCAGTCACTTAGTCAATACATATTTGGTGTAGAACAACACAGTGAAGACCTATACAGAGACTTAGAGTATTCAGGACAACTACTGCGCACACGAAGTGAATGCGGAGAAGCTATTCCTAAAAAAAATTAAAAGTAGTTTCTACGTTAAATTTTCCTGATTACTAGAATTCAAGATTGTAACATAGTACCAATTCTTTATTATTTTAAACTATTTTTCATAACTTTATTTTTTTATTAACAGAAAAATATAATATAAAAGCTCCAAACATTACACAAAATCTAAAACAAAATGTACACATTTTAGGAGGTTGTTCTAAGAAATTAAGATTTTTATTTTTTTAAATTTATAACTTCTAAAAATGGTGTAGTGTATCCAAATAAATAACTAATATTTATGATTATTAATTATCAAAAATATAAATAAATTAGAGACTAATTTAATGACTAAAATTGATAACTAATGTAGTGACACTAATTTGAGTTATTGATAATTTGGTCACTAAATTAGAAAAAAAATGTCACTCATTTAATTATTTTTTAGTCACTAAATTTAGTTATTTTTCATTAATTTTTTAATAATAATGATTAATTTAGTAAATAAATTTTTTATACTTGATAAATCAATCACCAAATTAGGTATTAATTTAAAAAAAAAATTATCTTTGGTCACCGTTTATTAAATAATAGTGATTGACTTAGTCATTATTTTTTTGTGACTGAGAATCATGGCAACACAGCGGTCACTAACTTAAAAAAAAATATGTTTGGTTACTAATTTAATTATTAATAATGACTAATTATTGTTATTCCTAAAATTTAGTCACTAATTATTAATTTTTTAATAATAGTGACTGATTTAGTCATTGACTTTTTGTGTCTAAGAGTTTTGTCACCGTCACTAATTTTAATAGAAACTAATATTTTCAGTCACTAAAATTGGTCACGGTTTACTTTTTTTTTAGTGCAAATTGTTGTTTCTTGGCAAGAAAACTGAGTTTTGAACAAGAAGCAAAATTCACCTAGGGTTGATGGTGAGCACCAAATATTTTTATTAGTACACTCAATAGTCTCACATTACTTAAGAGTCAAGGTCAATAGTAATTCAAATATCTCTTCCATCATTAACTCTTTAAAAGACCTTTTTAAAAACAAAATCATGACGAAAATACAACTTTCAGTACAGATAATACTCCGAATATGATAATTGATTATAATGATGTCACTCAACGAATTTGGGATGATCTAAACATTAAATAATAGACAATAAATTAAATTTTAGTTGATAAGTTTAGTACTTTATCTTTCTTTATTATGTTTCTTTGTAACTTCAAATGTGATAAATCAAATTATTGAATTAAAAATGTTTGATTAAATAGATGATGAAATAGTTAATAAATGTAAATGATATAAAAAATTGTAACTACATAAGTATTATATATAAAAAGTTTATTTCTAAACAAAAATATATTATTATACATTTATATTTTATATTTTTTAAATAATTAAATTTTGTAACATCTCTATTTATTTTTTAAAGGTTCAAGAGTCTCACATCACTTAAGAGTCAAGGTCAATGGTAGTTCAAATATCTCTTCCACCTTCAACCCTCTAAAAGACCTTTTAAGAACAAAACCGTGACGGAGAGATCCAACCATCAGTGCAAACAATACCTTGAATATGATGATTGATGATAATGATGTCACTCAACCAAATTGGGATGATCTAAACATTAAGTAATAGACAATAAATTGAATTTTAGTTGATAAGTTTAGTAGTTAATATCTTTCTTTGTTATCTTTCTTTGTAAGTTCAAAAGTGATAAATTAAATTATTGAATTAAAAATGTTTGATTAAATAGATGATGAAATAGTTAATAAATATAAATGATATAAAAAATTGTAACTAAGTATTATATATAAAAATTTTATTTCCAAACAAAAATATATTATTATACATTTATATTTTATATTTTTTAAATAATTAAATTTTGTTGCATTTCTATTTATTTTTTAAAATGCTCTGCGTGATTTTTAGAAGAAAATAATGTAAAACTTGAAAAAATTTAATTTAGTAGAATTACAAAAATAGTCATTAAATTTAAATTATAATTCTTAGAATGACTAAAATGATCAAACAAGTTATATATTTTATTTAGTTAGAATACTTTGGTAATACAGAAGAGATATTAGTTTCAACTCTCATAAGCAATGCTTTTATTTAAGAGATTTTCTTAAATTAAATTTAAAAGATTATTAAATTTGGGTTTTTCTTTAGGCTAAGAGTAGTATTATTATGTGTTTTTATCCAGTCCAATAAACATACTAAAGAACATGACCCAATAAGGTCCAATAAGCCTCTTCCTTTTATAGCAGCCCAAATCTATGTCTATTGGAACAATATCCACATATCATAACAAATATCAGCATTTGGTATTATGGTTATTGTTTATGATGAGGTATCATTTAACTACTTTGCTATATTATACTTCAGGTAATTATTATTCCAATGATAAACATAGGTTCACGACCAATGTGGATCCTATAAATACAACTACTATTTTAAAAGAAATACTCACTTCATACTCTCTCAATATCTTATTCTCATACTCATAGATCCTAAACTCTTTTATTAACTTAAGCATCAAAGAGCCTTTTGTAGGTGGATCTTCCTCTTCTGATCAGCAAAGAATTGTTAGCAAAAGAAAAGATGATAATGATATTTTGATGATGATAAAAGCGATTCCAAGGTCCAAGAACTCAACACGAAAGTAGAAAATAGAAGACTTGTAATTTATATGTAAAAGCTTTTATAATAAGTTTAGAAAATATGTATAGGACTTAGCCTAGAAAAGCTACTAAACACCTTGTACAAAATAAGTCAAGAAAATCTCCAAGGTGTCAAAAAATCCTATGAATAATCAATTAGTAGTAGCGGTAATTGAGTATCATAGAAATGTTTTAAAAACCTTCAAAAATGCCTTTGGAATAATTGATTATCGAAAGTGATAATCGTTTATCGGTGAAGATAATTGATTAACACTTCAGATAATCTATTATCTTAAAGTAGTCGTTGGACTAATCGATTATCAGATGAGATAATCGATTATCACTAGCTGCTACTAGCCAATTTTAGACATTGTACTATACGTTATGCATGTTTTTAGTGGATAATTGATTAACACTTTACCTAATTGATTATTAGTCACGGCTAAATAGTGAAAGTTTTGGAGTTGTTCATGGATGAAGCCTATAAATAGGATGTTAGGCTTCCATTTGAATATATACAAGTTATATACAAGTTACAGAGAAGTTAGAGAATTGTTTGAGTACAAGAGAACTCTCTGTGCTGTTGCAGCTTTGGAAATTTAGTGTGGGCAAAACGAGAGCTTTCACTAGTAGTATGGTTGAGTGTTGCTACAGTTGCTAAGTAAATTTGGTCGTCTCTTATGATTGAAGATAAGTGTGTTCATCCTTCGTGGGACTCAAAGGCAGTGTTCATTCCTTGTGGACTTCAGGGGAAGTGTTTCTCATCTCTTATGGCTTCAGAGATATGTATTCTAAACCTTAACTTTTATCTGTGACTGTAAGTTTGGTTTGCTTATTTTAGCGAATACTTAATCTCTCACTATAAAGATTAACATCATTTGACACCTAGCATGGGACCTTAGTAAAACTCTTCCTCGACTTCACATTCTCATGGTCACCACCCGAAGTCAAGCACAACTTTCACTCGAGATAGAGTCCAACCTAATGGCAACAAAACAACAAACAGTGCAAACATTATGATGTCGAGCTCGAAGCCCTACATGTCCACCAATAAGTGAACCTCCATAAGCTCTAGGAACTTTGGCAGAAGCTGACTAACCTAGAGAATGGAAGACCATCTCTCCGGTCTTAGGAAGAAGGCCCTAACAACTCCCAAACAAAGCATAGCTCGCCAACTCTACGAGGTTCCAATAGAAGCCAAGACCAGTATCTTCAACACAAGAATAAGTCATCTTGACACAGAACGAGACAAACTCGTGGATGCTCCTGCCACTTTAACCGAGACTGGTCTCCTCAATGTCAGGAGAACGAAACAGATCAACCTGGCACAAAAGAAATGAAACTCGCGGATGCTCCCGCCAATCTAAACAAAAGCACGACAAGCACAAACATCGCAGCCAACGCTAAGATGTGAAATCAACAAAGTCCTAGGTGAGTGGATTCACCGACAAGAGCCAAGTGAGTGGCAATCGATCTGCTCAACACGAATCCCGAAGATCTCATAGCAATACAAATCCAAATTGATTAAGATATAAATGAATTACTGCAATGTGACAAACTATATTAGTAAGAATAATAATGATAGTTGAGTAATAAATCTTACCTCTAAATTTATCTCTATTTTGGAAAATTGTTAACCTTATAGATAAAGCACCATCTTGAGAATGATGAAAGTGTTGAAACCTAGTAAAGTTTGTTAGGCAATGTTGCAAAACCAGGAGCCTTAGAGGATACCTTCATTAGACTTTTAACGAGACACCTAAACCTAAGTCCAAACCTAGCAAAACTAAAAGTTTGAAGAATAAAATTAGCATAACTAAGGTAAGAAACTTAGTACCGAAAAAGAGATGCTTCGACAACAAAAAAGAAGAAATTTGAAACAACCCATATTTCAGCAACAACCAATAATGCATAAGCTTAAACGAAAAGTCATATGAAGACTATCTCAAAGGCATAAGTGTTAAGACCTCGGCAAGTGTACCGAATTGTATCAAGTAATATAAAATGGTAAGACCAAGTATTGTTTCCCAAGAGACTTGTGTGACACTAAACAATCGTATAGTAACTTAACTAATTAAGACTAAAGAACGACTCCATTGAATGAAAATTAAATGAATAAAAGTAAACATGATACTTTGAATGTAAATTGATCTTTTAAAGCTAAAACAAGAATGAATTAGTGGTATTAAGATGATATTGGGGGTTAGATTTCACCTACTTCACTTTCATGCATATTAGAACTCATCTTCTTCATTGGAATGCTAATGTCACTTACAAAATTACTTAGAACCCAATTCCTCAGTGTAAAAAGCCTTGTCTTGATTATTAGACATCAATTCCTGGAAACCATAATAACCAATTCCGCATTAAGAAAAGAAGCTTAAGACAACCAAAGGACCTATCTCTATCCCTAGATAATATTTCCTTTAGGTGAATTCCTCCAGATCATGGTTCATAAGTTATTTCCCAATAACAAAGAAATCCAATTGTCAAGCTATGAATGGAAAAAAACATACGAAGCATTAAGAATAAGAGAAAATCATTAACATTCAATGAAAGAAGCTTAAGATATTCAAAACATGTTCAAATACATGAAATTCAGAGGTTACATCTTTCCCCTAACAACAAATGAATTTAGCTCTCCATTGTCATGGAGAACCTTGGCTTAAAATGGAAGAATGTAAATGAGTTGAAAACCCTAGAAAGAGAAAAGGAAAGCTCCTGCATGCCCAATCTTGCTCTAAAGGGTCAAAAATAGGGTTTCTGTGCTTCAATTTTCAAAAGATATCCACCCTATTGCGTAAAATCCTTTAAATAGGACAAAAATGTCACATAAGAAAAATATGTAGAGGAAGAGAAAGAAGAAGAAGAGAGTGAGAGAAAAGAAAAGGAAAAAGAGAGGGAAGAAGATAAAGAGGATGAGAGAAAAATAGAGAAAAAAAGGAAAAGAAGAGGTTGAGAGAGAAAAGAAAAAAATTGACAAAAATCCTCAGTACCCTAAGGAGTGTTCCAAGGAGAAAGAAAAGAGGAAAGAAAAGAAAAAGAGAGAATGAGGATGAGAGAAAAAAGAAAGAATCATACGAAAAACCCCTTCCTCACCCAAAGAAGTATCATAGGAAGGAGAAGGAAAAATAGTTTGAGCGTTTCATGAACATCTTCAAGAAATTGGAGATAAAAATTCCTATGATTGGGACACTGGAACAGGTTCCTGGTTATATTAAATTCTTGAAAAAATTCAACAAAAAGAAAAAAATATATCCAAAAAAAGGGAACAATTGAGTGACCAAGTAACTGTAGTTGGTCAAGCTAGTGATGTTAAAGAAGCGCTTGTTGGGAGGCAACCAGTCTCTGAATTTTTTATCTTTTATTTTGTTTTATTTTTTTTTAATTTTTTTTAATTTATTATTTGTGTGATTTGGATTTGAGTTTGTTTTTGCAGTAAGGATACCATCTACCGACGGATGCTGTTATGATGAAGATTTAGATGATAACTTAGTTTTCTAATTTTTTTCTTTTTAATTTAGTTGTGTGGTTCAGATTTGATTTTTTGTTTTTGTGTGTTTGAGTTCCTTTTTTTTAGGTTATATGTTGCTTCTGGTGGCAGTAATGACAACATCTACTGATGGATGCTTCCATAACATCCACTAATGGATGTTGCTATGATGAGGATGATGAACGACACATGTATTGATGGATTCTGCTATGGAAGAGGAAGGTGACTAGACATCTACTGATGGATGTTAGGTGATTAGGCATCTACTGATGGATGCCGATGAAGATGAGAAAGATTGGTGTCTACTGAGGGATACCAATAAAGATAAGAAATATTAGCATCTTGATAACGGTTGTAAAACTCTTATTTTCATACTTAAATTTGACATTAAACACAACCTTTATGACTTAGAATTAACTTGAAATCATGCATTTTGCTTCAGTTAGAGAATAAGAGAGTCAAAGTTTGTTTTCTTGGTTTTATTCTTGGTTTTCCCTTGATTTTGTAGGTTTATTGAATGATTTGAAAGAAAAGTTGAAGTATCAAGGAGTTGCATTGCAGAAAAGTCAACTAGTCAACCAGAAAAGTCAACCAGAATGTTGAAAAGTTGACCAGAGCGTCGGGCAGTGGTTCTGAGTGGTGACCCAATGCCGGACGGTGCCGCTGGGTGGTGGCTTTTCCAATTTTTCACTGTTTTTCGCCTGGGCGACAATGTTGGGCGCTATTTTGAGTACTGCACCCACCGCCGGGTGGTGTACTATTGGGCCTGGGCCGATTTTTTTGTAATTTTTCTGAGTTATAAATAGAATTGCACGACCCAGAAGGGGTATCTTTTGATAAAAAGAGACACAGAAACACTTTCTTCAACCCTCAAATGTGGATTTTGGATGCGGGACCTCCAACCTATCAAATCTAGGGTTTATCTTTTCATTCTTTCCATTATTTTCATCTAGTTTCACCATGATTATGGTGAACTAAACCTCTATTGACTTTGGGGAATTGATGAAATCCTTTGAAACTCTCATATATTGAATTGATGTTTTATTCATATGTTTTTATTCATTAATTTGTAGGGTTTTTCCTCCATTATATTTGCATGTTTTGTTTAAGACATTATTCAATAGCATAATCTTTGGTTCTATCTATATGGACACGTGTGGGTAGGTTTAGAGATGAGGGAATTCTCTTGGTAGCAATACTACCTAGACATAGCGATAGGAGGACCGATTGCCTTAAAGCTTTTGCGCGAATTATGTAACGCATGCTCAATTGCTAGGGAGACTAGACATAGTAAACTAGTAATTAGGAGTAGTCTCTTTTCACCAAGATATTGGGATTAGGGCAAATTAGAAAGTGGCATTAACATTAATGAAGGAGTAGAATTCTTAGATATATGAGAGTAGATAGGATGAAATCATAAACCCCAACAATATAATTCATTCATACATCATTCACTTGCATTATCTTTAGGTCAATTGATCAAAACCTTTGCATGCATATTTAATTTGCGTTTTTGCATTATAAAACCCTGATTTTCGTTATTCAAGTCTTCAATAATCAAGAAATCACATGAACCCTAAATACTCGTGGTTTAACTATTCTAGTAGTGTGCTTATTGATTACCTTTGACTTGATTTTTTTATGTTTGTTTTTATTTTTGTTCTAGTAAATTTTTTTTAGGGTTTTGTGCCTAATGTTTGCAGGATGCAATTCATATAAGAATTTGACTATATGGGCACTCAATTCTACCAAGATGATTTCAACCACTGGTGGTAACCTCACTCAAACATGGATCAAAGCCAATTTGGGCAAGCTGTCAAGCAACAAATCACTCCATCCAAGCAGAATACAAAGCTTGACGAACTTTTTCAGCGGGCCATGGATACGAGTTTATCTTATATCAAAAGCATGGAGGAGTTACAACAACGTTGTCAATGGCAGCAACAACCCTCTTTACCAAAAGAAATGTTGGAGGACGCTCAACAACTATGGCAACAAGTATCTGGTTTGAATGAGAAAATCAACAGGATGTTTGAACAAATTATGCAAAATTTCATGTCCCCTAAAAAAAATAGGGAAGCGGCATTCAAAAGCATGGAGATGTGGATTGCTCACTTAATTGAGAAATTGGATTCTAGGGTTAATACTGAGGTTAACCCTAGGGTGGAGTATCAAGCCAATATCACTAGTAATGACAAGATTTTTGAAGAGGAAAAGATAGAGAGTGATGAGGAGAGGATAGAGGAAGTAGAAATAGAAAGGTCGAGTGAGGAAGATAAAGATGAGGAGAAAGAAAAAAGAAGTGGTTGAGAGAAAAGAAGAAAAGAGAATGTGTGTGAAAATAAAGAAGAAAATAGGAGAAAAGAAAAATAGAAACTTGAGAGAGGACAGTAAGAAAAAGAGGAAGAGAGGAAGAAAGAAAAGATCATATGAAAAACCCCTTCTTCATCAAAAGAAGTATCATAGGAAGGAAAAGAAATTTAAGTGCTGTATGGAAATCTGCAAGAAATTGGAGATTAAAGTTCCTATGATTGAAACATGGAAACATGTGCTTGGTTTTATTAACTTTCTGAAGAAATTCAGCAGAAAGAAGAAAAAGAAAAGAATATCAAGCAAGGAGAATGTCAACACTTACTAATGGGTGTTTGGGCTTTACTGGGTCAAGCTAATGACGTTAAAAAAGTGCTTGCTAGGAGGCAACCCAGTTTCTGATATTTTTTCTTTTTAATTAATTATTTGTGTGGTTTAGATTTGATTTTTCTTTGTGTGTTTGAGTTTTTTTAGGTTATATGTTGCTTCTGATGGCAGTGATCATAGCATCTACTGATGGATGCTAGGCAGACTCTAGTAAATACATTTACTGATGGATGTTGTTATGAGGATGACGAATGAAAGCATTTACTGATGGATGCTGCTACAACATCTAATGATGGATGTTGCCATGATAATGATGAGGAATAATAGCATCTATTGAAGGATGCTATGTGATTAAGCATCTACTGAGGGATGCTATGTGTTTAGGCATCTACTGATGAGTGTCATTGACATCATTTACTGATAAATGTTGATGAAGATGAGAAAGATTGGCATCTACTGATAGGTGCTAATGAGGAAGATGTGCATCTACTAAAGGATGCTGGAGGAGTCATTGGGTCAGGCTCGTGACGTTAAACAAGCGCTACCTGGGAGGCAACCCAATCTTCTAAACCTATCTTTTTAATTTATGCTTTATTTGCTTCTGTTTTTAGAATAGGTGTTGATCTACTTGGTTTAAAACTTATATCTGATGCAATGGGTTGATGATGATTTCACTACTGCAGAAAGGACTTTAGACGTCTGTTATTTTGGGCTTTTAAGGTCTGATATATGTCCAACGTCTATACGGGTGACGTTAATGAGACGTCGGATATAGACGTCAGACCTATATAGGTCAGACGTCTATATAGACGTCGGGCGTATATACGTCAGACATCTATATAGACATCTGATCCATACAGGTTAGACGTCTCTGAGGCTGCTCCTAACTGATGGTGATTCAAGTTTACAACTTTATATTTTAGTTGAAGCGAATGTATTGTATATTTTTTTTTTATTGGATGGTTTTAAAAACGTAGTGGAGGGAATTGGAGAGTGCAAAACACAAGAAATCGCCGCCAAAGAACGCCACCCCAGAACACGAGAATAACTGCACCAAAACCCAAAGAAAACGCATTTTAATCGGTTCAAATGAAAGATAATGCACCAAAGAGTGATGTAATTGGAGTAAAACTAATTTAAAACGATGCAAAAGTGAGAAAACGAACCTGAAAAGCGTAACTCGTAGAGAGAAAACGCGACGAAGGAGTTGGAGAGTGCAAAACGCAAGAAATCTCCACTAAAGAACGCCGCCCAAGGACACGAGAATAACTGCACCAAAACCCAATGAACACGCATTTTAATCGGTTCAAATGTAAGATGATGCATCAAAGAGTGATGTAATCGGAGTAAGACTAATTTAAAACGGTGGAAAAGTGAGAAAACGAACCTGAAAAGCGTAACCCGTAGAGAGAAAACGCGACGAAGATGATGAACAATGAGTGCGCATAACGGTTGTCTTGCTATCAAGGTGTTTTAATGCCGACATTTAGACGTCGGTTCCCCAAATAACTGACGTCTAAAGTGCTTTAGAAGTCGGACTGGCGGGATCAGACGTCTATATGAAGTCAAAAAGTGACTTTTTAAATTTTTGGATTTAGGGTTTAGACGTCGGTTCCCCAAATAACTGACGTCTAAAGTGCTTTAGAAGTCGGAGCGGTGGGATCAGACGTCTATATGGAATCAAAAAGTGACTTTTAAAATTTTTGGATTTAGGGTTTAGACGTCGGTTCCCCAAATAACTGACATCTAAAGTTCTTTAGAAGTCGTAGTGGCGGGATCAGACGTCTATATGGACTCAAAAAGTGACTTTTTAAATTTTTGGATTTAGGGTTTAGATGTCGGTTCCCCAAATAACTGACGTCTAAAGTGCTTTAGAAGTCGGAGTGGCGGATCAGACGTCTATATGAAGTCAAAAAGTGACTTTTTAAATTTTTGGATTTAGGGTTTAGACGTCGGTTCTCCAAATAACTGACGTCTAAAGTGCTTTGGAAGTCGGAGTCGCGGATCATACGTCTATATGAAGTCAAAAAGTGACTTTTTAAATCTTTGGATTTAGGGTTTAGACGTCGATTCCCCAAATAACTGACGTCTAAAGTGCTTTAGAAGTCGGAGTGGCGGGATCAGACGTCTATATGGAGTCAAAAAGTGACTTTTGAATTTTTGGATTTAGGGTTTAGACGTCGGTTCCATCAATAACTGACGTCTAAAGTGCTTTAGAAGTCGGGGTGGCAGGATCAGATGTCTATATGGAGTCAAAAAATGACTTTTTAAATTTTTGGATTTAGGGTTTAGACGTCGGTTCCCCCCATAACAGACGTCTAAATAGAATAAAAAAATTATTTTTTATTAACTTTTTCGTTTAGTTTTGGCGTCTATTTGGGGGTGTCGACGTATATGAGGGCCTATATGTTGAGATTGTTAACCACACAAACTCTATATCAAACTAGTTTTTTAGGTTTAATACCTATTTTGGTCCCTCTTTTTGGGGGGTTTGTTCAAAGTGGTCCTCCCTTTTTTAAAAAGTTCAATAAGGTCCTACTTTTTGCAAAAACTGTGCAAGTTAGTCCTTTTTGTTAACGGCGTTAATTCTGCTAACGGCAGAACTGCCAGCTGGCAAATATTTGATGACTTGTACAAATAAAATTCGTTTTAGTCCTCATATTGGTTTAAAAATGTTCATTGTGGTCCTCGTATTGGTTTAAAAATGTTTATTGTGGTCCCGTTTTAATACATGTTAAAGATTTCACACGTGATCTAGTAATTCATGCGCTAACCTTTTGGGAAAGTATAATCACAGTAATTTGAAGCTTATCAGTGTAGTTTCACATGTTATATTAGTAAGTATGGAGATGTGAAAAAAGAATGCATCAGTTTTGGATTGTAACACGTGAAATTTTAGCTTAGAAAACCACAAAACTTTCCACAAGAGCATCCATTGACAAATTTGTGAAGCTGCTTACTGTCTCTAAGGATGATTTTCCTTTTTAGTAAAAGGGGACCACAATAAACATTTTTAAACCAATATGAGGACCACATTAAACATTTTTAAACCAATATGAGGACTAAAACGAATTTTATTTGTACAAGTCATCAAATATTTGCCAGCTGGCAGTTCTGCCGTTAGCAGAATTAACGCCGTTAGCAAAAAGGACTAACTTGCACAGTTTTTGCAAAAAGTAGGACATTATTTAAATTTTTAAAAAAGGGAGGACCACTTTGAACAAACCCCCCAAAAAGAGGGACCAAAATAGGTATTAAACCAGTTTTTTATGATGACAACACAATGGTTAATAACAGTACACATGTTACAGTATTACATGTTCTTGTTCTCAATTGCATATATATGTGGTTTGATATTCTGACTTTGATACAAATCTGTGCTTAAACTGTTGATAAATCTGTGATATTCTGTATTATGCACTTAAATTGATTTTGAAACTCATGCATAATGACAGGGGGAGTATGACTGCTTTACACATTGTTTCATCACACACCTACATTTCAGGGGGAGTTTATATTGTTTTGTGATGAACTTGTGATTTTGAGAGCATCATTGTATTTTACAAACTGCATATCTTTATGATGCATCTCTGTGTTTCAAAACTGCATAAATATCTGAAGCATTCCTTTTTTGTTAATGCACAAAGGGGGAGAGATATACATGAGTGTATGAGAGCAAGTCTATATGGGGAGAATTGTTGTCTCATACTTTATCTGCTTGATATTTTTGCTGTATATGCAGAGTAACTGAATTGTTTTAATTGTTTCTTATATATGCTTTTACTCTGTCATATGTGGAACTGTACAAACATGGTTGAGTTATTAATCATGGTTGTGCATCATAAAAAAAGGGGGAGATTGGTTACAACACAAACTCTATATCAAACTAGTTTTTGATGATGACAACACAATGCTTAATAACAGTACACATGTTACAGTATTGCATGTTCTTGTTCTGAATTGTTTGTCATATCTGTTGAACATGTTTTGTTGAACTGCAACGTATGTTCTATTATGTGATATTTTTGTGGAACATGCTTGTATTGAAATGTGAAATAAAATGTTTTTTATTACTGCACATTTCTGAAAGAAAAAGATCACAAACACCTTTATGAACTTATATTTGTTGTGACAATGTTCTAGTCAAGTCGAATACACTCATAATGGATTCGACTATGCTAAAATCTTTGTACAGATTTTGTGAACCTGTTTTATGTGAGATTTTGAGTTGAAAAGAATTTCAAAGTGTTTTTACATGTGTCAATCGACATTGTATATTGCATATTCGACTGTGTTACTGATCTGTTTGGAATTTTGTTAAGCCTACAGGCTCCAACCGCTATATTTTTTAAAAGTTAGTTGAGCTTGTGTGACTTGGTCAACTGTAATAAATGTGTGTTGATTTTTGTTGACTGAGGAGTCTTTGTGTTGACTGTCCGTTATAAGTGTTTTAATACAGTCGACTGAATTAGTAGGCTATTCGACTGAGAAGCAATCTGATCTAACAGAAAACTATAAATAAATAGAATGCGAATTATTCTGAGACTTTTGATGATCTGACATTTTCATTTTCCTGTTTCAGATTGAATTCTCTGTTTTAGAAGCTCCAAGAATTCTCCAAGAAGACTGTGGTGATCTTTCTTGAGAGAGATTCAAAGGGAGGAGTCAATTGCGCTGATTGCTTGATCATAACCTGCACAAAGAAGGTGCTTCTTGTTTGATCTTGAAGGCTTGACATCCTGTGAAGACTGCTGCGTTTGATTGAAGGTTTGGCAACCTGTGAAGTCTGCTGTGATAGGCTTGGCATCCTGTGAAGAGTACTGGTTACACGTTGAGGATTGTTCGACGTGGGTTCAGATTGGAGAAGAGGGGATTCTTGCTGCAATTCTGGTTTTTGTATGCACCTATATTTTGGTTTTAGGTTAGAGAGAAGATTTATATTTTTGCGTGGTACTTCTATAAATTCCTTGTTGTAAAAACCGCAACAATTATAGTGCATTCACTTTCTGAGTTGGAAGGACACTGGATGTAGGCATTGTTGGTCGAACCAATATAAAAACCAGTGTTTGATTTTCTCTATCCCTGCACTCTTTATTTCCAGTCGACTTTATTTGTTTAGCAGTCAACTGCATTTTTCTGCTGCATTGAATTTTCAATTACTTGCATTTCAAGAAAGATAAAAAATCTTTGCACTTTTGTATAAAGATTGCGAAAAGATTTTGTTTTTAAACTAAGACCAATTCAACCCTCCCCCCCCCCCTCTTGGTGTAAAACGAAGCCTACTTATTTCCTAACACTATAGACATCGGTTATGAGGACCCCGACGTCTATAATATTATAGAAGTGAGATGATGTGAGATGATATATGAGATGCTATATACAGTTGGTGGATCACAATATGTGAGATGATATATTGATTGATGTGAGATGATATATGAGATGCTATATACAGTTGGTGGATCACAATATGTATGAACAGATGCATATGTGAGGTTTTGAACTCCAGAGTTTTTGATTGAATGATTGTTATTACTTTCAAAGCATGAATGACTTTGCCCAGTTTTCTATGATTAAATCACTTGCTTGCATATGTCATATGATCAAGACCATTTTTTATTAGCCCTTTCTTAGCCAATGTAAAATTTTCGTCCCAAAGCAAAAAGAAGAACCATGTGTTCTAGCTTTTTTAAACCTAAGCCTTAAACAGTATGTGAAACACTTTTTGAAAATATTTACCTTGAGTTAAGTTGAGAATTATTGTGTGGTATTGATAAAGGTTCCAATTTGGGGCTATTGGGAAAGTTGAAAAGGAAAAGATAAGCATTGAGCTAATGTGTTGAGCAAAACATAAAAAGATGAAAAAGATAGAAAAGATAGAATGAAAAAAAGAAAAGCTCAATGCAAAGAAAATGGAAAGTTGGGAATGAGTTAGATTGGTAAAAAGAGAGTTTGTGCTTGAATTATAAATGTTTGAATGGTTCTCTTAACTCAAGGATTTTGTGATCTAGAAAAACCAATTTTTATTGTTAGCCCAACCTCATTATAAGCCATGAAAAGTCCTTGTGATGATAACTTGCTTGTGAGTATGATTGATTGTGGTTAAATGAAAGGCAAAGTTAATTTTTGTGACATTGTGATAGTAGAGATAATGAGTCACCTCAATATACACCTGTGTGCTTGAGTGAAACACTTTCCTTGGTGAGGAGTAGTTCCAGTTATACATGATTGCATCTGTGCTTGCTTAATTCGTCATTCATGATAATAGCATCTGTTGGAAAGATTGTGATTATGTGAACACCATATTGAGTTTAATGGAAGTAATGCATCTATACATCTTGACTGATATTTTTATGATGAGATGAGAATGATTACTTGTCTTGTAAGAAAGAGTTTTGGATAGTGTTAATCCTTTGTATTGATTGTTTGAAAACTGAGTTACATTTTGTTTTGCTTGAGGGCAAGCTAAATTCTAAGTTGGGGGTTGTGATAACGGTTGAAAAACCGTTATTTACATACTTAAATTTGACACTAAACACATCCTTTATGACTTAGAATTAGCTTGAAATTATGCATTTTGCTTAAGTTAGAGAGTAAGAGAGTCAAAGATGGTTTTCTTGGTTTTATGCTTGGTTTTCCCTTGATTTTGTAGGTTTACTGAATGATTTGAAAGAAGGGTTGAAGTATCAAGGAGTCCCAATGCATAAAAGTCAATCAGGATGCAGAAAAGTCAACCAGTCAACCAGAATGCTGAAAAGTTTACTAGAGCGCCGAGCGGTGGCTTTCCATTTTTTCACTATTTTTCGCCTGGGCAACACCGTTGGGCGCTATTTTGAGTACCGCACCCACCGTCGGGCGGTGTATTATTGGGCCTGGGCCGATTTTTTGTTATTTTTCTGAGTTATAAATAGAATTGCACGACCCAGAAGGGGTATCTTTTGACAGAGAGAGGTGTAGAAATACTCTCTTCACCCCCTTAGAGGCGAATTTTGGATGCAGGAGCTCTAATCTATCAAATCTAGGGTTTATCTTTTCATTCTTTCCATTATTTTCATCTAGTTTCACCATGATTATGGTGAACTAAACCTCCATTGTTGTTGGGGAATTGATGTAATCCTTTGAAACTCTCATATATTGAATTGATGCTTTATTCATATGATTTTATTCATTAATTGTTAGTGTTTTTCCTCCATTATATTTGCATGCTTTGTTTAAGACATTATTCAATAGCATAATCAATTATTCTATCTATATGGACACGTGCGGGTAGGTCTAGACATGAGTGAATTCTCTTGGTAACAATATTACCTAGACATAGGGATAGGAGGATCGATTACCTTAAAGCTTTTGTGCGAATTATGTAATGTATGATCAATTGCTAGGGAGACTAGACATAGTAAACTAGTAATTAGGAGTAGTCTATTTTCACCAAGATATTGGGATTAGGGTAAATTAGAAAGTGGCATTAACATTAATAAAGGAGTAGAATTCTTAGATATACGCGAGTAGATAGGATGAAATCATAAACCCCAACAACATAATTCATTCATACATCATTCACCTGCATTATCTTTTGGTCAATTGATCAAAACCTTTGCATGCATATTTAATTTTCGTTTTTGCAATATAAAACCCTAATTCCGTTATTCAAGTCTTAAATAATCAAGAAATCACATGAATGTTTAGGCCTATGAGTCTCTAGGGAAACGATACTCGAACTTACCGTTTATTATTACTTGATACAATTCGGTACACTTGTTGGACTCTTAATATATCTACTGATGGATGTTATGATGATGAAGACTGGGTCAAGCTAGTGACGTTAAAGAAGCGCTTACTGTGAGGCAACCCAATTTTCTGAACTTTTCCTTTTAAATTGGTTTTTTTGTTATTGTGCTTTGCTTGAATGAATTAAATTGCCTTGATTCAACTATGTTGTGTTTTGTGATGAGTATTGCTTTGTGAGATTATGATGTATTGATTGATGTTGAGATGCTGCATGATGTGATAATATATAGGTGATGGCTCACAATGTATGAAACAAGTGCTTGAGATAATATTTGATTGAGATACTGAGCAGGGTGTTTTTCTGAATTCTAGGACTTGAGAGTTTACCTGTGTGAGAATTAGGCTTCAGAGTTTTCTTGTGAATAATTGCTATTACTTTGGAAGCATAAATGACTTTGCCCAAATTTTCTGTAATTGAACTACTTTCCTGCAGGTTTCATATGATCAAGGTCATCTTTTGTTATCCCTTATTCTTTTAGCCTTCACATGATTTTTGCCCATTGAAAAGAGAACAATTTGTTCTAACCTTTGAACCTTGATCCTTATGCATGTTTTGAAAAACATTTTTGAAAATCTTTACCTTAAGTTGAGTTGAGAACATTTGATGAGGTATTGACAAAGGTTCAAGTTCGGGGTTGCTGGGAAAATTTAAAAGAAAAGCATTGAGCTAAGCCATGAGTATTTGAAAAGCAAAAGCAAAAGAAAAAGAAAAATGAAAAGAAAAGAAAGGAAAAGCTCAATGCAAGGGAAAGTTGGGAAAAAGAAAGAGAGTTTGTGCATGAATGATGAAATCATAAATGTCTCTCCTAACTCAAGGAATTTTGCTGACCAGAAAAACCAATATCCTTCTTAGCCCAGCCATGTTACAAGCCATGAAAAGCCCTTGTGATGAAAACTTGCTTGTGAGTATGTTTGGTTGTGGTTAAATGAAAGGCAAAGTTAATTTGTGTGACATTGTGATAGTAGATTGAAATAGACAACAACACCTCACTATACACCTATGAGTTGAGTGATACACTTTTGAGTGCTTGAGTGATACACTTTTGAGTACTTGAGTGAAACATTTTCCTTGGTGAGGAGTAGTTCCTTGAATTTCTGATTGCACCTTTGTTTGGTTGATTGATCATTCTTAAGGATAACATCTGCTGAAGTATATGAGCATCACATTGATTTTGATTGAATTAAGGCATCTGCACATCTTGACTAAGATCTTTATACTGAATTGATAAAAGTGATTTCTTTTCTTGGAGGGAAAAGTTTTTGAAAAATGTTGAGTCATTGTAGTGATTATTCTGAAAAGCTAAGTTACAGTCTGTTTTGCTTGAGGAGAAGCAAAGTTCTAAGTTTGGGGTTGTGATAACGATTTAAAATACTATTATGTGTGATGTAATTTTGATACTAAATGCACATTTTTTTTACTTAGAAACTTGCTTTAACTAATATTTTTGCTTTAGTTTTGTTAATAAGAGAGTTGAGGTTATACTTGATGATTTTATCACTAAATCCCCTTGATTTTATCACTAAATCCCCTTGATTTTGTAGGCTATTGGAAGTATTTGAAGGAAGAGTTAAAGTACCAAATAGTTGGAATGCAGAAAAGTCAACCAGAGTGTAGAAAAGTCAACCAGAATGCAAAAAGTCAACCAGAGTACATAATTGGGTTATGAGTCTTGGTCGTCTTAACCTCTTGATCTTCACATCTTATTATCAAGAATGTTAGGAATTGTATGAAATGGTAATTCGGGACATGCTTATCCGCCGAGGGAATGGGTTTCGTGATTTAGTGAGGGACGTTAACATTAATGCAAAAAGAAGAATTCTTAAATACATGAGAGGGAACTTGGTGAAATCTGACCCCAACAACATATCCCAATAATTTTATGTTCTTGCATTCAAACTCAATAATTTCTTTTTATTTTAAGTCTTAATTAATCTTATTATCACACGATTGTTTAGCACCGAGAGTCCTTTGGGATACGATATTTAGTCTTACCATTTTATATTACTTGTCCGACTTGGTACACTTGCCGAAATAGTCCCAACAGTATTCGAAAGGACTCTCGGCGCTAAACAGTAGTCTGATAACGAGATTAATTAAGACTTAAAATAAAAAGAAATCATTGGGTTTGAATGCAAGAACATAAATTTAAATATGAATGCAAGTGATCAATAGCAAAAGAGCACATAGATAAACGAATTTTGATTCATATGAGATGGATATGTTGTTGGGTTTCGATTTCACCAAGTTCCCTCTCATGTATATAAAAATTCTTCTTTTTGCATTAATGTTAACGTCCCTCACTAAATCACCTAAACTTGATCCCTAGCGAATAAGCATGTCCCAAATTACAAATTCATACAATTTCTAGCATTCCTGGTAGTAAGATGTGAAGATCAAGAGGTTAAGATGACCAAGACTCATACCCCCATCCCTGGGAAATATTACTCTTGGGAGTAATTCAACAAGAACCTGAGTTGTAAGGAACCTCCGAACACTCATGCAATTAATAAAACATGCTAATGAATGAGTTAAACACAAGCGTTGAAACGGATGAATTACTCTAACAATTAATGAAAAATCATATGGAATAAAGAATCAATTCAAATACATGAGAGTTTACAAGGTTACATCATCCCCCAACAACAAATAGAAATTAGTTCCCCATAAACATGGGGAACTCTATGAATAATGGAAGAGAATAAGAAAGAAAGCCTACGAATTGGTAAAAGAGTGTATTGCTATGCTCTTCTCTGCTAGAGATACAAACCCTAGAGCCTTAGGGTCCTTTAAATAAGGTCAAAAATGCGCAAAAACAGGGTCCGGTCCAATAGGGTCCAAACAAAGCAGAAACTAGGCCTGATCCACGAAAATTCGACGCTCAGGCGTCCCATTTAGGGCGCTCGGGCGGTCTAAAGACAATGTAAGGCTTGGGCCTCCAAATAACGTGCCCAGGCTTCGACACCCCGCCGCCCAGGCGGCCAGGGAAGGCACCCGAGTGGTGGGCATCGACTTTGCTCGCTCAAGCTTCCCTTCTGGGCGCCTGATAACTGTTCAAAAACCATTATTTTCATACTTAAAATTAATATTAAAACACACCTTTTATGACTTAGAATTAGCTTGAAATCATGCAATTTGCTTAAGTTAGAGAATAAGAGATTCAATGTGGGTTTTCTTCGTTTTATGCTTGGCTTTCCCTTGCTTTGGCAGGATTTATCAGGAGTTTGATGAAGGAAGTGAAGGAAGAGAAGTGTTGGATGCAAAAGAAGGTGGAAAATTGAAGAAAAGAAGAATCGCAGCCACCGCCAGGCGGTGTGACCTTCAATGCATTCTCTGCCACGCGCTTAAGGGGCACCACCAAGGGGTGAGATGAGAATTGCACATACCGCCGGGGGGTGGACTCTTCAGTGGAATCTCTGGAGGACGCTTAAGCGGCAGCGCTGAGGGGTGATACCAAGTGTCGTGCCTACCGCCAGGCGGTGCAACTTATCGCCGGGTAGTGTACTATTAGGCCTGGGCCAGAATTTTGTTATTTTTCTGAGTTATAAATAGATTTGCATGGACCAGAGCAGCTATCTTTGGGCAGAAAGGACGCAAAAATACATTCTACACGCCTTGGAGGCGGATTTTGGATGCGGAAGCTCCGATCTATCAATTCTAGGGTTATCTTTTCCATATTTTCCATTCAATTCATCTAGTTTCACCACGATTATGGTGAACTAAACTCCTTTGTTGTTGGGGAACGATGTAATCCTATTTGAAACTCTCTTGTATTGAAATTTTTACTTTATTCATATGCTTTATTTATCAATAGTTTGAGTTTTTCCTCCATTATATTTGCATGCTTTGTTTAAGACATTATTCAATAGCAGAATCTTTAATTCTTTCTATATGGACACGTATAGTTAGGTCTAGACATGAGGGAATTCTCTTGATAGTAATATTACCTAGACATATATAGGAATAGGAGGATCAATTGCCTAAAGCTTTTGTGCGAATGTAATGCATGAATAATTGCTAGGGAGACTAGACATAGTGAACTAGTAATTAGGAGTAGACTTTATACATCAAGATATTGGTAGTAGGGGAATTTAGAAAGTGGCATGAACATTGATAAAGAAGTCGAATTCGGTAAGAATAGTAGATATTAGATAGTGTATTAGGATGAAAGCATAAACCACAACAACATCATTCATCCATATCATTTACTTGTCAATTTATCAATCTTTGCATGCATGTTTATTTCCAGTTTTGCATTTAAAACCCAAATTTTCGTTCACACAAGTCTTAAGAAATCAATAGTTCACACGAACGTTTAGGCCTAAGAGTCCTTTGGGTAACGATACTCGGACTTACCGTTTTATTATTACTTGATATGATTCGGTGCAGTTGCCGAAGTGTTAACAAGTTTTTGGCGTCGTTGTCGAGGACTCAGTGGCTTAAGTATTCTAGTAGTGTGATTACCTTTAACTTGATTTTTATGTTTGCTTTTATTCTAATAAATGTTTTCTAGGGTTTTGTGCCTAATGTTTGCGTGATGCAGTTTGGACAAGAATTTGACTATATGGGCACTCAATTCTACCAAGATGATTTCAACCACTGGTGGGAACCTCACTTAAACATGGATGAAAGCCAATTTGGGCAAGTTGCCGAGCCACAAATCACTCCACTCAAGGAGAATACAAATTTTAACGAACTTTTCCAACGGGTCATGGATTGGAGTTTATCTCATCTTAACAACCTGGAGGAGTTACGACAACGTCAAAGGCAGCAATATCCTCTTTATTTGAAGAAACGTTGGAGGACATTGAACAATATTGGCAGCAACCACTTTCTCCATCAGAAAGCCGGGAAGAGACATTCCAACGAGTTATGCAAAATTCCATCTCCTTTACTGAACGCATGGAAGCAAGATGTAAAAGGATGGAGATAGAATTGGATTTCATAATTGAGCCTTTAGATTATTCTAGGGTTAATACTGAAGTTAATCCTGGGGAGGAATGTCAAGCCATTATCTCTGAAAGTAATGAGGTTGTTGATGAGGAGAAGATAGAGGAGGAAAAGATAGAGAGAGATGAGGAAAAGATAGAGATAGAGGAGGAAAAGATAAAGGAAGAAGAAACAGAAAGGTTGAGTGAGGAAGAGAAAGATGATGAGAAGGAAAAAGAAGTAGTTGAGAGAAAAGAACAAAAGAAAATATGTGTGAAAATAAAGAAGAAAGTAAGAGAAAAGAAAAAGACAAAATTGAGAGAAAAAAGGAGTGAGAAAAAGAGGAAGAGAGATCATATGAAAAACCCCTTCCTCATTAAAAGAAATATCATAAGAAGGAAAAGAAGTTTAAGTGCTTTATGGAAATCTTCAAGAAATTGGAGATTAAAGTTTCTATGATTGAGTCATGGAAACAGGTGCTTGGAGTTATCAACTTTCTGAAGAAATTCGTAGAAAGAAGAAAAAGAAAAGAATATCAAGAAAGGGGAATATCAACACATACTGATGGGTGTTTGAGTTTTACCGTTCAAGCTAATGACGTTAAAAGAGCGCTTAATGGGAGGCACCCCACTGATTTATGAACATAATTTTCTTTTATTTTTGTCTTTTAATTTTGGATTTTTGTTAAACAATGCTTATTGGGTAGTATCTACTGAGGGATGCTAGATGATTATGTATTTACTGAAGGATATAGGAAGGTACACCTACTGATGGGTGTTGGTAAGATTTGCACTTACTGATAAGTGCTAGAAAAGTTTGGGTCAGGCTCGTGATGTTAAACAAGTGCAACCCGGGAGGCAACCAGTTGATTGATTTTTGTTGCATGATTAATTCTGTTCTAGTTGCATTTAGGGCTTAATTGTTTCATAAGAGAGTAAAGTGAGTGGGAATTGCATGAAACTTGAAATTTGAAAGTTGAAATTGAGGGCTACAGGGTAAAAAACGATTGAAGTATAGCAAAAAGGGGAAGAGAAAAATTGCGCACACCACTTGGGCTTTGTTTCTATGGCTCATTGTATGATTTTTATACCCGTTAGGGCTCGTCCAAGCGATCTCTCCTAGATCCCTAACCTCTCTTTCACTTTCAAACACTCTTCTAAGCAGTTTTCTCACTTAACCTATCATTCTAATTCTAGAAAACCCTTCCTCCACCATTTTAGCATCACTTTTTCATCCAAGTTTAGGGTTTTGTGAGAGCACAACTATTTTGGGTTGATTCCTCCACATTCTTTAGAAGACGTTTTGTGTTCTACTAACATTTAATGAGATTTCTTGTGGTTTTGTGAATTGCACTTGATGCAGGGATGACCTCCTCATCAGGAAAGAGGATCAAGACTGTGGGGAACAAGAGGAAGGAATCAGAGTTGAAGCAGTTGAAGCTCTAGCTATGGAGGAAGATGATAGGGACGACAATTTTGAAGATGAAGAAAAATGAGAGGACGAGGACTTGATGATAGCATAGGATGAGGAGCTTATAAAGCATCTACTGAATGATGTTATCTGCAATAGAACAGGGTTTTTCTTATCTTTTGTTTTTGTTTAGTAGTATAGGATTTGCTTTTGTTGAGTAGTATATGGTAATGTACTTGGTCTGAAACTTTTCTGATATGATGGTTTGACTATTGATTGCATGAGATGAGTTGCTTGATTATGCTTGTTATTGAATGATGATTGAGATTTCCATATACTGATATACAGGTGGAGTGTTCACTAGCTAAGTGAATAGATGCGTGATGACTTTGTGATTGTTATTATGATGCTAAGCAGGGTATTTGTCTAAGGTGGTTGGAATAGTTATTGATCTTATGAGTGAGGTTTTGAGCTCCAGAGTTCTTATTGATATATTTGCTATTTACTTGAAAGCATGAATGATATTGCCTAAGTTTCTATGATTGATTAAGTTGCATGTATGTGTCATATGATCAAGGCCTTCTTGAATAAGCCCTTTCTTAGCCAAAGAAAAATTTCGTCCCACATGAAAAAGAACATTATATGTTCTACCCTTTTTGAACCTAAGCCTTAAATAGGATGTGAAAACCTTGCTTTGAAAATCTTTACCTTGAGTTAGGTTGAGAATTATTGTGTGGTATTGATAAAGGTTCAAGTTTGAGGTTGTTTGGAAAGTTGTAAAAGAAAGAGCTAGGCATTGAGCTAATGTGTTAAATGAAAAAACATGAAAAAGATAGAAAAGATAACATGAAAAGAAAAGCTCAATGTGAAGAAAAGGGAAAGTTGGGAATGAGTGAGATTGGTAAAAAGAGAGTTTGTGCTTGAACTATGATTGTTTGAAATACTTTCTTAGCTCAAGGATTTTGTGATCTAGAAAAACCAATTTTTCTTGCTAGCCAACCACATTATAAGCCTTGAAAAGTCCTTGCGATGACATGTGTGTGTGATAATGTTTGATTGTGGCAAATGAATAGAAATTTTGTTCTATGTGACATGTGGATAGTAGAGGGAAGGAGTGACCTTGAGAAATACTTGAGTAATTGAGTGAAACACCTTGTCTGGTGAGGAATAAATCCATGAATCTGTGATTATATCTGTGCTTAGCTAATTGATCATTCATGATAATAGCATCTGTTGTGTCTTATATGATTGTGAAGAACACTATGAGGGTTTGATTTGAAGCATATGTGTATCTTGATTGAATTTTATGGATGAGTTGATTTAAGTGGTGACTTGTCTTGAGATATGGATTTGGAAAAGGTTGAACCATTGTGATGAATTGTGGAAGATTACGTTGCATTTTGTTTGTTTGAGGACAAACAAAGTTCTAAGTTTGGGGTTGTAATAACGGTTCAAAAACCGTTATTTTCATACTTAAAATTGATATTAAAACACACCCTTTATGACTTAGAATTAGCTTGAAATCATGCAATTTGCTTAAGTTAGAGAATAAGAGAGTCAAAGTAGGTTTTCTTGGTTTTATGCTTGGCTTTCCCTTGTTTTGGCAGGATTTATCAGGAGTTTGATGAAGGAAGTGAAGGAAGAGAAGTTTTGGATGCAAAAGAAGGTGGAAAATTGAAGAAAAGAAGAATCGCAGCCACCGCCAGGCGATGTGACCTTCAATGCATTCTCTGCCACGCGCTTAAGGGGCACTGCCAAGGGGTGAGATGAGAATTGCACATACCGTCGGGCGGTGGACTCTTCAGTGGAATCTCTGGAGGATGCTCAAGCGACAACGCTAAGTGCCATGCCTACCGCCGGGCGGTGCAACTCACCGCCGGGCGGTGCAACTCACCGCCAGGCGGTGTATTACTGGGCCTGGGCCAGAATTCTGTTATTTTTCTGAGTTATAAATAGATTTGCACGAACCAGTACAAGTATCTTTTGACAGAAAGGACGCAGAAACACATTCTACACACCTTGGAGGCGGATTTTAGATGCGGAAGCTCTGATCTATCAATTCTAGGATTATCTTTTAATTCATCGTATTTTTAAGCAAAATAAATTCTTATTTATTTTAAAATATTTGTATTATTTATTTATTTATTTTGTCGACAATCTCGGTGGCATTTATGGAAAAAAGTGATCCATTGAATATAATAATAAACAGTTCATTAACACGTGATGATTGTATTATGTATAACAACTAATATACGTATACGTGCAAGTATTGTTTAGAAGAGATTAAAATTTTATTTGTGACTTTTCTTATGATAAATTGTATTTATATACATATGTTTTGTGTTTTATATATGTTTAATTTGTACTTTTAATGACTTTTAGTTTTGTGATGATATTACTTATAATGTGAAAAAAAAAATAACTAATTTTTATCCAAAGTAATACTATTCATTGAATACAATGACAAATAGTTCATTATATTTTAAAATTTGAGTTCATAGTTATACAAAATTTTAAATAATTTTTTTAACTGAGAATTTAGAATTTATAAAATAAGACGTGTCTTGATTTTATTTTTTTTATTGAAGAAACAGTATTCCAAACCTTAGAAAATTTAAAATTTTAATTTTAATTTTTTATAAAATGAATAAATTTTAACTTTGTAAAATGAATAAATTTTAATTCTTTATACCTGTATAATATATTGTATAATTTAATCTTTAAAAATTTTGAAAGCACTATCTCTATCTATTGAAAAAACATTTCATGGCTAATCAATAACTTAACGCAACTAAGCCGAAGCACAGTTATAACGAGACCAACATAATGTAGTTGTAATTCATGATTTAAACTCGTTTATAGAACTAATACTGTTAAATATATATATATATATATATATATATATATATATATATATATATATATATATATATATATATATATATATATATATATATATATATATATATATATATATAAGTACATATATTCAAACAATGACTATAAGATACTAATTTTTAAGTTTAAAAATGTTTTTATTTTGTGTAAATGAGATCCTGCTCTTAATATCTGTGGAATATTTATTAGTATTTTAAATTTTTTATATGTTTTACCTGTTTTTATAAGTCTTATTATTAACTATTAGTGAAAATACATACATGCGCGGTGCTTATTTTTTGTATGATAAAAAAATAAAAAAAAATATTATTATAATTATAAATTAAATTTAAATAAGTTTTATGATTTTATTGTAGTTAATTTTTATGTTTTAGACGAGCATTAGATAGAATTTTTTAAAGTTCGATTCATTATCTAAAACACTTCATCTCTCTAAAATATTAGTCTCTATTCTTTCTCTATCTTCTTTCTAACTTTTTCCACGATTGGAGTCTTTGATTGACGATCAGGAAGCACCTAGACGATCTTGGCGTCAAGGAAAACAATCTAGATTGATCAATTTCTCATTCTGAGTCGGTAAGTCATTTTCCCCTTTTTTCCCGTATGTTCTTGAACTTTGATCACTCAATTAGTTGTTGTTGCATGTATCTAGTAGTTCTTCTCTTCAATTCTCAGTTCAATTCTAGCTCTAAAAGGTGTTCTCTATCACCAATTGGTGAGTTGTAGGTTTCTGCTGAGTTTCCTTACGGTGCAAGTATCTGTTAGGATCTCTGTGAGCTGTGTAGAGTTTGGTGCATTATGTGAATGGATGTAGAGGGTTGCTCTTTGTCTAATGATTCGCATAGCGAATCTAGGCATTGTGCGCCTAGTGGTGGCCTGGGATCATTTCCAGTTTAATTCGAATAGCGAATTGGTGCACATTGTGAGTCTTTGGGAAGTTTGGTCTCTATCTTGGCTTTCGCATGGCGACCTGGGGGTGCTATGCGAGGGGTTGAGGTCTTATACCTCTGTAAGGTAATTCGTACAACGAGATGAGTCATTGTGCGAGAAACTTCTGGTCTCGCTCTACGAATAGGGTGCGCTGAGTGAAAGGTTCGAGTTTAGTCTAACCTTTAGTTCTTTGTCTTGATTTGAATTAAGTAAATTGTTGATTGAAATGTGAAGTATGATTGAGTATATAGTATGTATATGAGTGAGTTATGTTGCCAAGTAAATGTATGTGATTCAAAGTGGTAAAAGTAAGTTTCAAGGTAGAATCTCTTGGTGAGATTCCAGTAAGTTTTAGAATGAATGCAGGAGCTCAGTCTTGGGGGTTATCCTGAAACTCCAAGGGTCTTTCATTCTCAAGTAGAGAGGATTGAACCATGTCGTGAGGTAGCAGGAGGTCTTAGTCTTGGGGGCTTCCAGTATGCCTCAAGGTCCAGAACAGACTAACTTCATGAGTGTGGTAGGGTGAAAACCATTGGCAATGACTTTGCAAAGCAGTAGAGACCACCACGGGTGCATGATCCGCCATAGCTCGGCAATCATTCTAAGTCCAGACAGGTCAAGTCTAGGTCATAACATGTTAAGATGTTTGAATTAGTTGTTTTGTATGATTACTTATGTATAATTATATGCGTTGTGATAATATGAATGTTTTTAAATTTAGCTTACCCTTTCCGCTTGGGTTTGTGTTGTATGTGTTGTGTTCTTTCTTTTATAATGATCATCCAATTGATGTGAGCAGAGGGAGATGAGGCTTCCTTGGAGCAGGTGTTGGATGGTGCAGATGTTGCCAAGTGGTTAGTAGTAGACTAGGATTGTACATAGTTTTAATAGATCCTCCATTATATATAAAGTTTTAAATTTTATAGCCATTTTGGATGACTATAAGGTTAATACTTTATTTGCAAGTCTTTAACTGTTATATCATATTATAATGATGACTACACTTTTATATAGTTTATACTATATATTTTGGGATGTTACAATTATTAAATCTTTTTAAAAAAAAACACTTAAAAATTAAAGTTAGTAAAATAATTATTTTAATTTAAAAAATATTTAAAGGTTAAAATTGAAAACTAAATGTATATATCAAAAGATAGAATCTCTTTATATTATAGTATAAAAGTATAGATATATAGTTATTTTTAAGCTAAAAATGAAAATGGCCATTAATATAATTAAGGTAATAAAAAAATATTTTAAATGTGAAAGTGAAACATGTTAAGCTCATAATTTAATTAAGTAATATATATATTTTAATAAAAAAAATAAGGTAATTTTATATATTCTTTTTAATTTTTTATTTAATAATTTATTTTTATAAAAAAAATAGTTATATTTTAATCAGAGCGTATAACTTATTTTCAATATATAATGGTGAATCATTATAAAGTAACATTTTCAATATGTAATAAACAAAGAATTTGATCTCTAAATATAGAAAATTGTGTGTGATATAAAAGTAATTATCATTTTTCTTTTTCAACCTTATACAATGTAATACTAATGTAAAATAATTTACTTAATATTTTTTAAGTTTATGCTAATAGAGATTTAAACGAGTCAGATGATTAATTAATAATTTGGAGTTGAGTTATTAGTTATTCGTACACATGTGTATGTGTTAATTTAAATAAATACACTTAAAATTTTGATTAAAGTTAATTATTTAACTTAGCTTAGTGCATTAGTATATGGGCGTTGATCCCTGCACCTCCACCTATTTGGCTCTCCACCTCCCTATCCCACTTTTATCCCTTCTTTTTTTATTTATATTTTTATTTTTTATTTATATTCCTATTATACCCTTAAGTAAAATTTATTTTATAGGTTAATTTTAATTTCATTCTTCTAACGTCACGTTCTGCTCTCTCTCATTTCTGTTTCGTTGTTGTTTTTTCAAATTCTTTTGTGCTCTCTTTTCTTTTACTGTGAGAATCGCTGGCCTGGTGGAAGGAAAGTTACAACAGAGTTCTTCATCTTCATCTCTATGATCGTGATCGTGTTTTGAAGGTGTGATGGTTGAAGGAGAAACGTAAGCGGTGGAGAGGTACATAATTGTTAAAAATAGCTAAACCCTTAGATGGATTATTTGAAAATAAAAAGGTAAAATTAAATTACTTGATAAAATAAACTAAAAACTAAAATAAATAAAAGTCAAGGCATAAACGGATGTCGCACATCCGTTTGGACCTAAAACGGATGTCGATGTCTGTCGACGGATTTCCATATCCGTTTTAGGTCCAAACGGATGTGCGACATCTGTTTATGCCTAGCATCTTCTGCCTCCTAGCACTCATAAATCCTCACACAGAAAAACTGAAAAAGAGCATAGAAACCTCACGCACACACAAAACAATACATTTAAAAAAAAACAAGCAAAAATCAAAACAACGCTCAAGAAACGAAATGAAAAAATAAGCTCTGGTGTAGAGCGGCAAAAACTAGCAACATACATGCGCGAAGAAGAAACCGAAACGAACAAAAGCTTCTCTATCAAGCGGAAGAAGAGACGAAAAACTAACCTCTCGAACACCAACTGGCAGAAACGAAGCACCACCACCGAACACACCGTCGTACCGCCGCACCGTCGCAAACACAGGCCGCACCACCATGAAATGCACAGAGGACTGGAGTTGGGAGTCAAGAGGTTAAAAAAATGAAAACGAGAGTGAAGGAAAATGGATCTGGAAGGTGGGGGTGTTGTGTTACCGTGAGGGAGAGAGTGAAATTGAAAATGGGAAAGTAAAAAATCTAGGGTTAGTTAAATAAAAGAGGATTAAAAAAGTAAATTACAAAGTACAAAAAATGTTATTTTTGTAATATAAAAAAAAATAAAAAAAATGGGGAGGTGGAGGGCCAAAACGTGGAGGTGCAGGAATCAACGCCCTTAGTATATTAAGGAAAGACTGTGTTTGTGACAGTTTGGGCCAAGGCCCAAACATTCTCTACTTTTCTTTTTTCTTTTTTCGCTTGTTCTACAAACAAAATTAAATTGCATTTTTCTTTCTGTTCTTTTTATCTCTCTTTTCTCACTTCCTTTTTAACTCGAATTCTCATCTTTTTTACAATAAGATCCTACGCAGCTAAGAAACACATCTATTTGACTTATTTTTTAAATAGTGTAAGTTCATTTTTAATCTTCAATATCTTTAATTTCAATTAGCGTTTTTAGTTTTGGTAGATAATAACTTTGATTATCTCAACCCGCTTTTAGATTTTTTTGAGTTTAGAAATTGTTATTGAGATTGATGTACCCTTGTCTTTGGTTTATTTTGAATTAAGTGAGAAATTCTCCTTCAAACAAAAGTAAAACAAAGAGATAGAACTTATTTTTTGAGAAGGATTTTGTTGATTAATAATGATTGATGCATATATAGTTTTAAAATAAATATTTTATTAAATTAGTATATGATATGATTTTCATTGAATTATATTGGTTAAACGTGTATGAGGATGATGTGTTGACCATGTATGCACTCATGAGTATTAAATAAAGAAATATGTGAAATAACAAAGTTCTTTAACCTCACTTCAGTCACGTAGATTAAGGCATTAAGTAGTAAATATTAGATTAGATATTTACTACTAAACCAAAATTTAAATTATAGATGATAGTAATGCAATTGTGACTTGATTCACCTAAGTTAAACAGAACAATTTATGTTACACACAAAAATCTTCTCTTTAATAATTGTTTGGTTGTACTCAATACTTTGGATCTAATTCTAATTGTTATATTGTGTATTTATAACTAGGTCTAAAGTTATTACTAATAGTTAGGATGCAACTCTTTATAATTAAGAGTCCGAAAATATAAGTATCATAGTTTAATTTGATTTGATTCACTTAACTTGATTAGGTTCATTTAACTTAACTTGGTTTACTTGGCTCAGAAATAATCAATGTCACTTTAAAAAGTGTACATATATTAATTAAGCAAAACTCACACTAATCCTCAAAGTAGATGTGCAAAACTTTAAAAAATATATTTTTTTTTTGTAGCATTCTTATTAGATAGTAGATATGGTTTTACGTTTGTGAAACACTAATAAAGACACGATGAACATAGTTCCATTTCTTATGACTTGTGATGACTATTGCAATGAAATAAGATCACAACTTTTTTTAGAAACATTGAATTAAGCACAACTTTTCTTTACTTCACAACAAAATAATATGGTTGAAAGAAATAAAATGTGACTAGAAGAACTTTCCACATGACTATGTTAATAAATAGATGGATAAAGTTATAAAAAAATGCAACACAAAATACAAATAATTAAATATAATATTGATTAGACATATTATAAAAAAACACCTTATGAGTTTTATAAGGATAATAAACTTGACAGAAGTCATTTTAGAATTTTTAGAAGTTTTGGTTGTAAGTGTTTTGTGTTAAATAATAATAAAGAATGTTTTAGCAAGTTTGTTACAAAAGGTGTATGAGTTTTTATCTTTTTAAACTGTTTGTTGTAAAGTAAAATATATAGTTCATAATAGAATATTGTTGAATGTTGTGGAATATTTTCATATTTTGTGTTTGATCTCAAAAGAGAGAAAAAGGAATGTGATCATGAAAATAATGCTTATGGAATCTAATTGGAGGAGTCTTCAAGCTAAAAATTAATAAGAAAATAGATGGATAAAGTTATAAAAAAATATACAACACAAAATATAAATAATAGTGATGTTCCAAAGGATAGTTGCTAGAGAGAAGGAGATATTTATTCACGGTTATGGTATTTACTCCACATGATGAGTTAATCAATTCCAAAGAAATGAAGTTCGGAAACTTTAAAATATTTATAAATATAGTAGAAGCATTTTACCAAAATCAATAGGAAAATTTCAAATTCGAAACTAAGAAAATAATTACCTATTTAAAAATAATTTTCTTAAAAATAAATGTATTTTTATTAAAATGAGTAAAGTAAAATGATAGTTTGGTGTAACATAAAAGGAACTGGAAGATTTAAATGGATGAAAACTGACTAATGAGTACTAGCAGGAAAAGATAAAAGTTGTAAAAAACACTTTTTTTCTAAAAAAAAAATTTATATCTAGTCATTCTAGTACTTCTTTTCTACATAAATTTGATTGTTCTTTTGGGAATCAAGAACAAGGAAAATGACTTGTTTGATTTGAAAACGCATTTGAAGGCCAGCTTTTCGTCAATGAATAATCATAAAAATATTTGGCAAATTCTGTCCCTTCAATGTGATTATGTATGCACCGTCCAGTTTGAACAAATGTCCTTCCATGAGTAGCCTACTTACTTTTAAGTAAAATATCAAATAAGTTAAAAGTTGAAATAATTGAACACTATACAAGGTTTTAAAAATGTCTAAATAAATACAATTATAAATAGCTAACTTTCAAATAGATAAGTTAGACGTTTTAAGATACTTAGATCTAGGAGTGTAATTAAATTGTTTTTATTTGTTGAGTATTTAAAGTTTCTATGTTTTCTTTATTGAATTTTTTAAGTTTCTTTATTCATTTGATTTTATTTTTTTTATTAGATTTTATTTTGTCTAAGTCATTTTACCCGGTTATTTCTTCCACTACAAAAATCTATAATTTTTTCAAGGGTTATTCTCTTCATTTTTGGCATTTTTAACTCTCGGGAGTACATTACCTGCTGTTAGAAAAACTGTTGGAAAAAATTACATCGTTAAATAATTACTAGTGGTTTTTTGATAAACCGTCGCAGTTTCTAGGGATTTTGAGAAAATTGTTGGTATTAGCGGGGTTTCTTAGAAACCGCATGTATTTGTAAGGGTTGTGTTGAAACTACCGGAACTAACCGGGGTTTGTAGAAATCGCAGAAACTAACCAGGGTTTGTTAAAATCGTAGATACTAACGGAGGTTTCTAAAACCATCCCTATTTGTAGGGGTTTACCTAACTAGGGTTCTAAAACCGTCGGAAATGTGTATAAATTAATTTTTTTTTTAGTTTTTGATTGTGATAAAATGGGATTATGATAAAATTAGTTGGTTTAATAGGTTCGGAGGTCCCTATATTTGGGGGTTTGTTTCAATTGGGTCCTCCAATTTTGGAAGTGATCAATTAGGTCTCTAATTTTGTCAATTTACATCAATAAAAGCCTTTCTGTTAAAAAGTCTGGGACTTTAGGCCGAACCTGGGGATATAACAGCGGTTCTTTATTGAACCGCGGTAAAAACCCATTTTTTTAAAAAGAAAAATTGTCTAACCTTTTGGCCGCGGTTCCAACCGTGGTAATAGACCTGCTGGAACCGCGGCATATTCCATTTTTTTAAAAAAGGAAATCGTCTAACTTTCTACCGCGGTTTTGGCCACAACCGCGACCTATTCTACTGAAATTTTTTTCAACAGCAGGTCTGTTTTTGTGATATCCACTATCACAAAAACAGACCTGCATATCAACGCAGATTCAACACAATAATCAATATTTACATCCAATTTCGATCCATATGTAAATATTCTGACTTTAAAATAAAAAATCATACTATCATAAAATTTATACAATCATACAAAATCTAAGGATACAAAATTATATGATCATTCAATCACATACTCAATCATACAAAATTATACAATCTAATAAAAGTAAAATTTAAACATTAATATAAGAACCTGATAGTGTGAAAAGCCAATAACAATGAACAACCCGCGATCAAAACGCTAGAAAATTCAACTCTAAAAAATTCAAACCTGTAAAAATATACAAACAAATATTAGTTTTAGAAATAAAAATGAACATCAAAACGCAATTTACCTCTAAGGGGAAGAATCGGAAAAACCAATAAAAAGACGTTTTGAATGATTTTGATCAGTTAAAACTCTTTCCCAACATTGACAATGGCCACGACACCGAACAAAAATGAGTTTAAACGGTGAAAATTGATTGAAAATGGAAGCAGAGGATCGCGTGACGAAGGAGGCTCTGAAACTGTTTGCGCGTGAAGAAGAAGGAAGATGATGACACTGTTCATGTGTCTTTTATTTTTGTAACCTAAGCAAGGGAATAGACCGCGGTTCACCACTTAACTGAGGCCTATTCTCTTGAAAAAAAATTCAAAATACATCTGAAATGACATTTTTGAATTTTTTTTAAACTTTATGCCGCAGTTAACCGCCAAACCGCGGCCTATTCCCTTAAATATTCAAAATTTCAAATTTCGCAGGGGAAATAAACCGCGGTTCCCCTCAGAACCGCGGTATGTTACCCTGAATTTTTTTCTTGCAAATTTCTGACTTCTCGACAAGTCAGATCTGAAAAACAATTGCAGGGGAATATACCGCGGTTCCCCTCAGAACCGCGGTATATTCCCCTGAATTTTTTTTTCAAAACTGTTTTCCTGATTTTTTTTTTGCAGGGGGAATATACCGTGGTTCCCCTCAGAACCGCGATATATTCCCTTGAATTTTTTTCTTGCAAATTTCTGACTTCTCGACAAGTCAGATCTGAAAAAAATTGCAGGGGAATATACTGCGGTTCCCCTCAGAACCGCGGTATATTCCCCTGAGTTTTTTTTCCATAACTGTTTTTCCTGATTTTTTTTTTGCAAGGGAATATACCGCGATTCCCCTCAGAACCGCAGTATATTCCCCTGAATTGTTTTCCTGCAAATTTCTGACTTCTCGACAAGTCAAATCTGAAAAAAATTGCAGGGGAATATACCGCGGTTCCGAACCGCGGTATATTCCCCTGTAATTTTTTTTCAGTCCTGCTTTTGGGGAATGTCAGAATTTTGCAGAGGGAATAGGCCGCGGTTTCCCGTAGAACTGCGGCCTATACTGTCGATATAATTTCAAAAATACCACCGCGCAATATTATGCTTCGGTTTCTATTGAACCGCCGCATAATGTGCGCGGTAAAAGATCGATTTTTTACTAATCACTTTTCCTTTCTCTGTTTTCTCTAGTAAATTTATAAACTCAACTTTTCTGTTGATATATATAACTAGGTAAATTCTCAGGTTGGTCAACCTAATTTACATAAAAAAAATTATATACAAAATTTTCTATTAATTTTTTTGTACTATACTTCTATTATACTTTATAAAAGATCAAGAGGGACAACTCAAAACACTCAATAAAGAATTTAAATTCAACCAAATATTTCTTTTATTATTTCTTTTATGAGGTTATGTAATTAATATAAAAATAATGAGATTAATATAAAACGATAATTATCTTTTTATTGTTCAGTTTTATATTATAAAACCATAGCATGGTGAAAGAAACCTTTTGTTGGGAGACAATATCATGTTTTTAATGTATAAAGTAAAATAATATCCCACGACAATATAAGTTACAAATTTAATTAATTTTTTTTAAATTTAAACAACTAATAGATAAAAAAAATATATCAGTTAATATCAAACTAAAACATATTTGCAAATATTTAAAATATATTTAGATCATGTAGGTATGAAATTGATTCGTACTTAGGTTATAAACAAATTTATTAATTCATAAAAAAATTTACGTGTCATTTTACTACTTATATATCATTCAAGTTGGTACATTAGTTGTATTCTAAAATAACATAACTATATTGTGCCTTCTTTTTTTGAAGGAAAAACGAATCAGCCAAGATAAGAAATGGAGAGAGAATCTAAATTAAGAAAGTTGACTTTGATGAGAACCCATAAAGAAGAATGAAACTATAAAGTTAAGGGTTAAATATGTTTTTAGTTTCTCAAATTATTAAATGTTTTTATTTTTAGTTTTTCTTTCAAATTTTAATATATTTTGATATATTTTTTAAGGAAATTGTAAATTTTGACCCTACAATTTAATATTTTTTCTTTTAATTTTAATTAGAGTCAGAAACAAAACTTGAATTAGTCTTTCACGTGAAACACAAAAATAATTAACATGGTTATATTAGTAAAGGAAGACAAAAATTCATAGTTTCTTTAAGAATAAAAATCAAAATATATCAAAATCTGAGAAAAAGATTAAAAATAAAATAGTTAATAGTTGAGAGACTAAAAACATCTTTAATCCTATAGTTAATAATGAACAAAATTTATGAATGATTATCTAAGCTCTAAAAAACTAAGTGAACCAGATCATTATGGATGTGGTGTTCCAGACAAATTTTAGTACCGAAAATTCGCGTCAGATGTTGTCTATGAAAAAAATGAAATTACATTTTAACATTATTAGCTCCAATGTCGTAATTGCAATACATTTCTAATAATAAAGCACTACCTTCATGGACGAGGAAAATAACTCCTCACCATAGGAGTGGAAATAGCACCAAAATGTAAAATACCAACAAAGATAAATATAATAATATATTTAACATTTTCTTTTCACCACATTTTAACATAACACACATTTTTTTTTGGTTAAATTTAGAATACAATATATTAATAAATAAATAATAACACGTATATTATGTTATAATATTGTTAACATGTATTAATTTTTATTTTCAATAATATAAAGTTTTATTTTATTAAAAGAGAGTGATTGATCTAGATTTTACATTGTAATCAGAGGAACACGAAGTTGGCGTTGCTTCACCACATAAGAAAGTTTTTGAAGATTATAAAAAACCTGAAGAATATTAATTATCTAGTTATTTAAAACGCTATTAAGAATATCAAATTGTTCTTGTTTTTTATACAATAGATAATACTATCATGTCATCCACAACGCAACTAATAATTCACTCATCAATAGGTAAGGGTACCCTCTGGAGGTATTTCATTAAACAATTTGACCTTTCTTTTATGCATAAATGCGTATTATATATGTATATTAAAATGGTAACCATTAATAACATGTTAAAATTAGGTGAAACGTTGACAAAAACTCAATCATTGGCATACATATGTACAACATTCTCTTGATCAACGTTGAGGTTTATTAATTTCAGAGATATAGAACAAAGTTCATCAATAATTGAAAAGGAAAGATTTGGAATGACTTTCAATTGCGTATCCTAAATCAACTCTATAAATTAATAATTAATATTTCAATAAATTATCCATGGCAGTATATTATTATCAACAAGCTTTTATAATATATTTGTTAAGTTATTTTTATATATGTTTAAATGTCAAAAAAGCAGCAAAGCAATTCTATCATACTTTTTAAGATTCATAAAAAGTTTCAATGATTGAAGTAAAGTTTGAATATAGTAAACAAGAAAGCTAGATAATAAATGAGAGATAAATATGTTCCTAAAGGACATAATTCAAAAGATAAAAGGTCAAGAAAAATTCATATTGAAAATGCGTAAATTATTGCATTAAAAAAATTGGGAAAAACTATTTTTTTTCAGTATCCAAATTTTTTTTCTCTAAAAGTCCATCTTACCTTGTCTAGATATTTTTATTGTTATCCATAATATTATTCTAATTTCATTTTGTTTTTCACTTAATTTCAATAAATATCGAAACTGCCCCCTAGTTAGGCTATGATACACTGAATTAGCGCCTACCCACTTATCACAACCATCCAGACAAATTAAGGTATATAAAAACAAATGTTTTACATTCTCCTTTTCAATTCCTTATATAATTTACAAGAATTGTTACCCACCTCAAAATCTCTATAAGCTAAAATGTTTTTTTTTTTTTTTTTTTTTGCTTAATACCGCTTTTGGTCCCTAGTTTGAGAGGGTTTGTTCAATATGGTCTTACCTTTATTTTTTCATAACAATTGATCCCACCTTTTGAAAAAACTGTTCAATTGAGTCCTTTTTGTTCATAGTGGTCCCATATTCAAGTTTAAATTGTTTATTATAGTCCTTATTGTATACGATGATGACATGATTTTTAACATAACATTATATCAGGACTGTTAAAATAACATTTGGGTAGGTGAATGCATGAAAGAACTTATTGACGTCGTAACCAGCACCATTAGAAAATTGACGTCGTAACCAAAAAGGAGTCAATTGAACACTTTTTTCAAAAAGTGGGATCAATTGTTACTAAAAGAAAAAGGTAGGACCATATTGAACAAAACCTCCCAAGCTAGGGACCAAAAGCAGTATTAAGCCTTTTTTGTTTGTATTTTATTCACGGCTTAATAGCCTTCTTTGTCCATAGTTATGTGTGATTGTGTCAATTTGATATTTTGTTTAAAATTAGCGTGTATGCGGTTCTTATTTATAAAATTTTGTGTCAATATCATCCCTTTCGTCCAATACAATTAAACGGAGTTAATGGTATGATGATATGTCAATACATAGTGCTGATATGTCATTTTAATGTTGTTTGTGTGGTAATGTGGCAATCAATTACATGTAGAGATTGGGTTATTCAAATTGGGGAAAAATTCAAGTTAGGGCACAGGCACAGGCCATTTTCATTTGACACAGAACAGAGTTGCGCGAACACAGTAGAGTGGTGGGTGTTGGCGATGTTGTTGTTCTTCTTTTCGTTTCTTTTGTTGTAGATTAGGGTTTCGATTTTAGTGTTTTGTGTTGGCAATAGCGTGGTTGTCAGTGGTTGTTCGTGGTTTGCGAAGTGGTTGGTGGTTGTTGGTGGTGGATCGTGGTCGTTGTTGGTGGTCGTAGGGGTGGTTGTATCGTTTTTGCGTTGAGTTTGAAGTGGTAATGTCTTTGAATCAAGGTTGTTCCTCTTGCTCATGGGGGAGCTCTCGTGGTGGTTCATCCAGAAGTATCGTTGGAAGCCAAATATGCCATTGTGGGGAGCTTACTGTGTTGAGAGTGGCAAAAACAGTGAAGAACGAGGGGAAGCAATTCTGGGGCTGCCTTAACTACAAGGTTTATAGTTTAATTTTTGTGAAGTATTTTGGTGATTAATGAATTGTTAATGGTTGGATAATTTGAATAGCGGACAAGAAATGAAGAACTTCAAGGATGCAATTACTTTAGATGGCGTAATAAGAAAGTGTAGATGATGTTGGTAATACTATTGCGAGACAAAGAAGAAAGATTAGTAGCCTGGAGAAATCTCTTATCGGTTATCAGAAAAGGGAGAAGATTTTAATATGCATGCTATGTTTTATGGGGTTTATAAATATCATCTTTATTTGTATTTTGTTTAAAATATCACGATGTTTTGTATTAGAAAGTTGTGTTGTATGCGAAAGTTCATGATTTTAGTCATGTTTTTAGTTTATGGTACCTCCGCTCTCTTTTATTCCTTATATGCACTGCGGTTTTGTTTTCATCAGTGCTTTCATTTATTGTCTCGGTACCCATTTGTTTTATTGTTTCCTTGTTGCTTTTGTAGAAGCAAACAAAATTAATTTACCAACTGGGTCACTCTAGGAAGTACTTTTTTTTGTATTATGTGCATGCTGATGATATTAGGCAGAGTCTGGTTTCATCTGGAAACACAAACAAATATTATGCTTACAACTAAATTTGCCTACAAAAATAACCAGAGTCTGGTTTCATCTGGAAACACAAACAACAATGCTTTCTACCGAGTTTGCATTACACCAGTCTTCAATTTAACAACTCAGCCAATTTAATTAACTCTTTGATACATGTGTTGATGGACTTGATCTTTTGTTTAAAGCAACTCTGGTTTTGATCTGCACCACATAAATTTGACAATCTGCAAGACATAAATTTAGCAATCACCAAGACATTAATTTGGCAATCTGCAGCACATGTATCAGGCACATATGATCCAGAACAGAAATTGGAATAACAATTTCACACAGCACATATGATCCAAAACAGAAACTAGAATAACAATTTCACATAACATATATGATCCAAAACAGAAACTGGAATTCAAATTCAGATTCAAATGATTGAAATGTACAAAATACTTGTTCATGGCAGAATTCACACTGAACTAAGATTCAAACTGAAGTTACACATAGAAGTTTACAAAATAGCCCATATTGGGCTGTAACAGTTCTAAACATTTAGTGACTTCTACATCACTTCTACAATAGGCCTACATGAAACGAAACTGTCCTTACAGGCCTTCAAACAAACATATAGTCTTTTGAATATAGGATTGTCCTCATTAGCTTCAACATGAAGTTTAACAGTTGAACCAGGATTTAACCGAAGCAACTCATTTGCATAATCATACAATCTTTTATATTGTTCCTTAAAGTCACCTTCTATTTGTTTAAAAGCCATTGCTTTTGCCCTACACGTTGTAGACCGAGAAACACCAATGTTCCACTTCTTAAAAACTTTGTTTTGTAGGTTATACAGATTAATACTGGGATTCTCCTTTATGGTTTTCTCTAACCTCCCACTCAACCATTTTGAAGTCATTAAACAAATGTTAAATTCTCTACTGCATGTGTGATTGTCTATAATCTTCCTTAGCTGCCATGTATTTTGAGATGCCTTATATGCACAATATGCATACAACGTACATTTTCCTTTTGCCCCACAACATTTAACACGAACTCTTTTTTTGTCACTTTTATAAACTTTTAATTTCCTACCATTCTCTACACCATATGTTATTATTGCTTCTGTAAAATCTTTTTTTAGGGGAAGTACGTGCCCACTTCCCATTTATAATTTTCCATACTTTTCAGCATTGAAAAAATCCCAAAATCCCCATACCCATCTCTATCATAATCTGTGTTATCACTATCCACAACACTGTTCAAAATGTCAGATTCCCAATCACTTTCAGATAAACCCCTAGGTCCACCAATTTGTACTTGGTTAGTACCTTCAAATATATCAAATTCCACTTCATCTCCATGGTCAGTTAACTTATCCTCTTCGGACACATTCCAACTTCTAACATCGTACTAATCAGCTTCTACATTAGCTTCTACATCAGCCTGTACCTCAACTTGTACCTCAACATGTACCTCTGGTTCAGCCTCTGCCTCTACCTGACCCTCTACATTCACACCAACATGAATGTCTCCCTCCCCATTTGGCTCAACCTTTGCCTAAGCCTCTACCTCATAGTGTGCCTGAAATCCATCACCCACTACCTCAACCTGTACCTCACCATGTACATCACCCACTACCTCAACCTCAACTTGTGCTTGAAATACATCACCCACTTCCAACTCTAGAAGATACTGAGGCTCACACACACTATGTATAACATAAACGTGAGCTTCACCATTCAACAAAGCAATATTGACCACATGACATGCACCTTTGTCATCAGATAATAGTTCCAAACAATCTTCTAACACAGGACCACGACGCAATGAATATCACAACTCATTCACATTCCTATAACCCATCTCCTTAAGAATGCTTAATATTTCAAAATAACTCCATCAATCTGGGTCAATTTTTAAAGTTGTGCTTTGACCATAGTGGTATATAAATGTCCCATTATTTTCAAATTTACCCCCATGGTGAAATACAACTTCAATGTCTGAGTTGGCCATCTAAACTAATATGGAAAGTGTTCACAGTTATTCTATGCTTACCCAAAACAACAAAGCATAATGAAATAAAAACAACTTTCTACTGGCACAATAAAGACAACATAAACTAAATACAGTAAAGAAGGGCTTTACCGACGGCAATTATCCCTCATAAACAACCAGAAACCGTCGGTAAGGACATATTACCGATGGCTTATCGACGGTCTGAAAGTTGTCGGTAATACCCTTGTCGCTAATATTTACCGACGGCTTTTGCCCTTTGGTAATTACCGAAGGGCAGAAGTGGGTAAAAGCCTTCAGTAACATCCAGAAAAATACAAAGTCATATTTGTATTTGTTATCCAACCATAGATACCTACATAAGAGGTTCAAAACACAGACAGACCTGCATAACAGTTTTAAACCACAGACAGACCTGCATATTGTGCATCCCAAAATCATCTAATATCATTGATGAAAAAAATAATATAACATCATCTATAAAGTTCAAATTTAAGAAGTTGTTTCTATAAATGAAATATGAAACATAAAACAATATCACCCATTTCTGAGCAAAGATAATGTACCAAAATCATGATGTACTAAAATTCAAATGTACTAACATCAATATGTTTTAAAAACTACGATCAATAACAAAATAAAAATAAAAATCTACATAGTCATCAAAATGATCTTCATCATCCTGCTCCTCTGTAGATGGCTGGACTGATGTGGGCTGGACTGATCTTCATCACATAAAGAAATCCTTAACTATCATTAGATCCTAAAAATCAAAAAACCAGGTTTTAAAAACACTAAAACTATTATCAAGAAGAAATCAAATCCTGCTTTGTAGCACATTCCACTCTCAATGTTGAGAAAAATACAACAAAAAGAACCCAGATTTACATGTTAAATTAGGAGGATCATTGTACCACTGGATATCTATATATATGTATATATATACATACACCTGAAAGGAAGCATGGAAGAGTTGAGAAGCATGAGCTAGTCTTAGAATTCAGAAATTGAGAGAAATGAAAGAGCAAATGAAGTAGCTAGCAGTGGCTGAGGCAAAAATTGGAGTTGGTGGGAGTGCTCATTGATATCAAAATCTGAAGGTGGGTTTGATTGTAAGGAGCATGTAGCACAACAAGAAGCCATAAAGGTAGGGAATTTGGATGAAATTGAGCAGCATTTTTTGCTAAAAACTCATGGTAGCAGCAGAAAGAACAACAAGGTACAAAATACAGAAGCTTCATAAAAAGGGTTGGAGAAAGTGACTCACTTGATATCTTGCATTTGAGATTTGATCTAGTTGATCTCCATCCAAGAATTTTTGTTATTGATTGCATGAATCATGAAAAAACCCACCAAAGGATAAATAGTGATCTGCCAAACTCCATGTTCACTTCTTTAGTTATCATCATCATTATTACAATTATTATTATCTTGACATGCTCTTGAATTGAAAATAGGACACTTTTGAGACATGGAATTTCGCTGTGGATAGATGTGCCTCTAGATCTTGTGGCTAGGGATGTAAAAGAAGACCTGTTTATTCCAGGATCATACCCAGAGGTTTATTCCCTGCTGTGAAAAGTGTTGTTACACTAGTTTACAAATTTTTTTTCCTATCTAAATCCCTGATTATCAATGCCTCTGAAAACTAATATTAGGTAAAGGATGAACAATTTGCTCTATATGATAAATACAGAGTTGGATATGCTACAGTTGATGCTATTGTTTCAGTTCAAAGTACACAACCTTCCCTTGTTGTTTTGCTTACACTTTTTGTGTACAAAGGGGAGGTGGGGGTGGTTTGCAATGCTTGTCTGAAGTCCTAACATCTTCTTTCCTCTTCACAGAAGTAGCATCCTGGTTGGGTTGTGACAACTTACATGAAGTTACAGTAGAAGACTTGACTTTGGAGGTTATAGTTTTTATGCAAACAATTTAATTATTGCCATGCTAACTGTTTTCTTTTAGGAACTACTAAACGAGCCTAATTTTTGTTACAACGAGAAAGCATTGTTATACTTTGATGGATTGGTGAATGAGCCTAACAATAATAAAATTGTTATACTTTGATGGAGTGATGAATGAACCTTGTTTCTAGTACTCTTTTATCATTTAGAAATTGTTTACAAAGTGCGTTTTCTGTTATACTTACACTGCAGTTTTATTTGCTACTTAGTGCAGTTTCAGTTTATACTTGGTTTACTATGCATTTGTTTCAGTTTCAGTTTTATTTGCTCCTTAGTGCAGTTTCTGTTATAAAAATTGAGTCATTGCAGCATAGTGCTTGCCTTAGTATATGTTCTTAAGTGGGATTATAAATGCTTAATAGTTGGAGGCTCTTTAGGCTGGGCAAACAACCGAGGCTTTAATGCAGAATAAAGCACTTAATGTAGAATATATCCTTACTGAGAGGTATATAATTAGTTTTATCTAGTATTATAAGCTTAAATCTAATACAGTAATCAGTTCAATGTTTTCTTGCATGGCTCAATAAATATAGATTGTTTTTTGTTACCTATCATATGTGAAGGTATATGATGGCAGAGGAGAACATGTTAAAGGTTATGAAAGAAAAAAAAGTTGTGTATGGGAACCCAATATTGAGGCTAGATTTGAGATCAGAAGCACGAAAGTATATTGGTGATATGGTATAAATAGATTGAGCCAAAGACTAGGCCAGTTTTCACTATATTGACATTAGTATTCAATTGGAAACTCTTTCTGGGTTTATACGTTGGACCAATTTCAGTTCTACCAACTCTAACAGATATTCAAGCTCCAAAAGTTGCTTCAGTAGCTATTTAGCCAAAGAATGTGTTGAAATAGATTTCTTTGGTGCAAAGAGAGTAAGTGAAGCTCTTCTTCCTCTGCTCCCACTCTTCATTTCACCAATGATTGTCAATATCTCTGGTCAAATAGGACTATTTCAAGGTAAAGTTAATAAACTAGGGCGATATTTACCTATCCGGTTGTTGCCCTGTACTCAGTTTTCATTCCAAAAATATAATTCCCTAACCATCACTGCCATCCTAAAGCCTTGCCCCTCATTTGAATTACAAACCAATAAACTTTCTCAATCAAACAACAACATACACGGATGCCACAAGAACACTAAACAGAATCAAGAACAATGTAATTCAGCATGAATAGTTAAACGCACAACTTACCTCAACCTCGATAGCCCTTGACGATGGTAGCCTTTGTAGAGCACGACAGCGACAGAAGCCCACAACAGCCCCTCCAACGAAGTCCCTCAACCAAACACAATGGTCTCCCAAGAGCCTCCCTTGACGAAGACAGGCAATGATAGTAAGCCAAGTGCAAAAAGTGTTTTGGAAGCAGAGAAGATGAAATCATACAAAAGGACCTTAATTACCTTGTCATAGACCCCCTACAATAGCCTCGCCCTACAATAGTGGAAGCCCTGGTTACGCCGCCCCAACACCGTCGTCACGCCACCACAGCACTGTCGCCACACCGCCACAGCACCGTCGCCACACCAAAACAACACCGCCACAGAACCCCCAAATCGGCACAGACGACTAACTAGCACAACCCACAAAGCAACGTCACTGAACCTAGCACCCAACCCCCAAACTGTCGTCAATGAACCAACCAAGAAACAGAGATGAGAGCACCGCAAGATTGTGGAGACAACAACAACACCGTTAATTCACGGCACGAGCACAATGAGGAAGGAAAGGGAAGGGGAGTTGGAGACGAGGGCAAAGGGGAGGACAATTGGGGAAATTCTGAGTAAATGGGAACGAATACCTAATTTGAGAACTTAAACTATTGCGGACATTACCGAAGGCCAAAGACTGCTGGTACGTTATGTCACCAGCTAATGACCGTCGATAAATAACTTCATAAGAGCCATCGGAAAAGCCTTCGGTAAATGACCATTACCGAAGGACTGCGGGCCGTCAGTAATATGCCTTCCATAATCAGCACATTTCTAGTAGTAAGGAGTTGCACAATCAATAGGGGACCACAACGAAATCAATGAAACATACTCATACCAACACAGTTAATGGGGGACAATAAATAAACAAAACATACCCATCCCAAAGCAATAGTCATGGGGGGACCACAGCGAAAGCAACGAAACAAAACAAAAGCTACATACACGCACCTTTGAATGCTGCTTTTCAAAAAACCCCACCAACACGAAAACCCCACCAACACGATGTCGACAATTGCGCGTGCAAATCACCAAACAAACTTCACTTAACTAAATCCTTCTACACGTTTGAGGAGTTTGTCTTCGCAACGAAGGTCAAGAACTTGGATAACGATTCTCTCGCAGAAATCAGAATGGGTTGTGCCCCAACTATGATTTTCCCCAATTTCAATAACTTAATCTCTATAATCCACCTCAACCTTACCACGTCATCACACACAATATATAAAAAATGACACGTTACCAATTTATAATGCTATATCATCAATATATTAACACCGTTAATGTTTTTTAACAGAAGGGATGATATTGGTACAAATTTTTCTACATAAGGACACAATACATGCTTATTTTAAACAAGGGACCAAATTGACACAATCGCATGTAACTAAGCACAAAGGAGGCTATTAAGCCTTTATTCATCAATACTCACGTCAAATATTGTGTTGTTGGTAAAGCTTACACACTTAAGTGTGAAATAGACAAGTATTTTCTCTTGTGAGATTATTTTGCAATATATTATATGTAGAACTTAATATAAATTCACCTTTTACTTCTTCTTTACAAACCCAAGTGTCCTTTCACTTACATGCCCTAAGGCAAAACCCACATATACGATTTTGAGAAAAATATATAGCCTATAAAAACGCTATGATAATTTTGCATTTTTTGAAAGGGTATAGGATATAGTTTCTTTTGATAGAACCATAGTCTCTACTCTGGTATTCAAAGTATAGGCTACTATTCCTAGGGTTATAATTTCAACATTTTTACTTGGTCCACGCATACCACTTTTGTCTCTTGTCGTTGTGAATCCCTAAATAGGGTTTTCTATCTCGTTTTGCTTATTCATTTTCTTCCTCCTCTAGGTTCAAGTTTGTCTCTCTCATTTTCACAGGTTATCCACTCACCATTGGAGGTCTTCTCTCATGTTATTTTTTGTCTGTTGCTCACCAAACATTGTGCCTTGCTTTCGGTTTCAAAGCACACTCACATGTACGACTTCTTTCTCATTTTCTTTTGTATTTGTCTCGCACCTTGCTCCTACAACTTTAAACCTTGTATGTAAATTATAAAAGCATGAAAAACCTTTATTTAATGTTAGAGAACATATAAGAAAAAGAGTTTTTTTTAATAATATAGTTAAGTGAAATAAATCTCTGAAATATAGAAAAATGGGAGAAAAATACTTTAAAAAAAGGTATAGTAATTTAGTGATGTTATATTGTGGTTGTTTCAGGTTGTTTAATATAATGTAAGAGTCACTAAAATGAAAATATTTTTCTTAAAAAAATGGTTGGATGAAAAAATTATACTCTATTATGAAATTATTTTTTGAAAGTAAATATGTTTTAAGCTTATAGGCTATGGTGTTTCTTGGAACCATAGTCTATAGGTCTTGAGTGTGACTAGTTTAAGAATTGTTACTTGAAAGGCTAGACAACATGTATATACATGAAGATAAGACAAGATATTTGCACTAGGTTCATATTACATAAGAGATGTCCAAAGGTCATCTCACTAAATCTGATAGGTATATCATTTATCATATTATGGCATGTATTTATTTTAACTTGTCTCACTTTCTCAACAAATGGAATGAAAGAAGACATCAACGATGTTTACTACTCCATCTTGCATGGATTCAGTGGAGACAGAAGGTCTTCCACGAGTCCTTGTCCTAGTCTCATAATGAAACAAATCTTAATTGAAAGAGGAGATCATTATGAAGAAGCCTTTCTTCAACTAAGTTAACATATGCCAAATGGAGCATAAACCTAAGTAGATTGTAGCAGGCTCTAACAGTCAATGTCAACAACCTAGGGACACATTATTTGAACACATTTCATCCATTTCCACACAAATTCTCATATACAACTCATTCAATATTGCTAGACTCATTAAGAAAGCTCAAAAGCTTATAATCGAACGAAAAGGAAGAATCAAAAGCCTCCAAAAGCAAAATCTCCCATTTATTGATCCTAACATGGATTAGAATGCAAGATTTAAAACTCAACAGACCTTACCATGAGTGATGATAGTGGGTTTAAGCACCAAATTATATTTGACCTTGGATGTTTTAAGAGTTTGTTTAAAGGTTAGAAAATAGTTAACAACATTTTTTTAACACATACAAGAACAACAAAGAGATAGTACACGATTGATAGCCTTAGTAGTGAACACTTTCTTATTAACCCTATTTGGATTTATATCTAAGTTCTCCAATTATTCACCAATCAAATTAACTACAAATATTCTTATACTATTTCTATCTCACCTCAATATACAAAGCCACTCATGACTAATTCTTTATTCCTCCTAAGATAAAACTCATGTACACTAAGTTACTCTGAGCTTTAAAGGTACACAATGTCCTGTCTAACAATACAAAATAAGTTGTTTAAGAAGGATACAAGGACATTATCACATAAGGAATATAAAATATTTTAACTTCTTTATATAAGGGAATAATTTCACAAAATGAGAATTTACAAAAAAAAAGTTTACTTTCTAAAAGTTGTCTAGTAGACAATTATCCATTTCAACACTTATATATATGTATATACTAATAAACTACTAAAATGTTATTAATATTCTTAAATTGTTCAACTAAACAATTCAAGATTCAATAGATATAAATTATTAGTACTATCATCTTTTATATTAATTTTTAGAAAATACAATTTCTTAAAAAAAACTTGGAAACACTAAATAGTTTTCATATTGAATCTCAAACCGGAAACTAAAGCTAACTCAATGCAACAACAATCTTAAATAAAAGAAAATAAATTTCATATATTTAAGCATATAATTAATCACGTATCTAATATATAAAAAAAATAAACTTTTTCATTACAAAAAAATAATTGTAGACTCATAATAAAACTAAAATTTCAAGATAATAATAGGAACCTGAAAGTGTGAAACATGATCAATAATGGATACAATCATATATTCGTTTGGAAAGCTAAACAATCCCACCACAATGTAACACTACCTCCACAACAATGGCAACATAAAAATTGAAACTTTACCAACAAAGAATGCAACTAATACACAAACTCCACCAAAAACACAAAAAAAAAAAATAATTGAAATAAGCATTCACTAGTTTACCGGTTGGAAGTTAAGTGACATTGGAGAGTGGAGGTGTGAAGTGGACGATGACAAAGGGAGAATTTTGCAGAGAAGAAAAACATGAACAAGAACAAAAAGACACGAAGATAAAGAAGAAGAATAAGAAGAGATGACGAAGATGATGAAGAGAAAGAAGAACAAGATGAAATGGCAAGGATAAAGAAGAAAAATATCACGAAACAAAAGAATAAGAAGAACAAACTACAAAATTGTCACGAAGAAAAAAAAAATAATGATCATTGTGCAATTTTTACAAATATTAATGCTACAAGATTTTAGATCTTGATTATTAGTAAAATTATCAAAACATAAAATACGTAAAACTCTATCCATAATGACAAACTTGAAATTGAAATTTTGATTAACCTTTTAATCTGAATTATTCAAAACTCGAAGCTTATGTTAAAGTTTTCTCAACAATACCTCTTTTATCAGATAATGAAATAAAAAAAAGATTGAAGTTTTAACGAATTTTTAAGTTTCAGTTTTTAAGAATCCAAAACATAAAAAAATTGATAGGTTTTAATTTTTTCAATTACTAGAGTCTATAAGTTCACAAACTTTTTAAAAGATATATTTATTTCATTCTGAAACGAAACATATAAGATCATTATACAAGTTAAAACTGCACTACTGTAGCTATACACATAAATAGATGGATTTGATTTATTTTATTTTTTTCAATGAATAGATAGATAAATGATTTCTTACCGTCCATAAAAAGTATTGAAGTCGTGGATAATAACTACATTAATCGAAAGAGGAATATAAACACTTTTTGCATCCTCAAAGTCCTCTACAATATTCAAATCTTATTCTTTTAGTATTAGGTAGATGTGTAGCATATACCAGCAATTTCATCACATGGAGACATCAAGATTTAAAAGAACGCAAAGCATTCTTATTTAATTTCTTGCAGATGAAGAAATTTTACTTCCCAATCTCGAGATATCTATGATCTGAGTTTATTTTCACCTTTCGATGAAAATTTATTTAAAATTTTAGTCAAACAAAAATAAATATAAAAACGAATTTTTTATTTGAACAAATAATTTTAAAAAGATAGTTTGTGTGTAAAGAAGTGCAAGATAGATATAAAATACAAAGTTTTGAATAAAAATATATTGACATTCATTTTTAAAATTACTTAATTCTCATAATAATAACATAACACATAATATATATATATATATATATATATATATATTATGAGTTTTCTGATTTTACATTAAAAATGATTTGCATTAATTAAAATAATGTCTGTTCGATAAACATTAGAAATTAAATTTAAAAATATGCATAAAGTTCTAAATGAACTAAATCCACCTAAAATATTTACGCCCTGATTTAAAACAATAATAAGTTTAAAATTTATAAGAATAATATAAAGTAAAAGGAACTATGAATTAACATTCAAGAAAATAAAAGATAACAAATAAAAGAAAATTGAATATAAATTATAACAGTTTTACTGAGAAAACCTTGAAATTTTAAATAATTGATACGAAAAAGTTATGAATGGACACTACTCGTCTTTCTCATTTTAGTTATGAAAACAAAAATGTATGTACATTTTTTTCACCTTTAAAAAAATACATTAAAATCGTGAATGGTGGCGATATTTTATCTTATATTTTTTAAATAATTAAAAGATTTATATAATTATAAAAATATTTAAAAGATTTTTGTTGATATTTTTATATTTAATTATTTTTAAAATATCAATTGAATTGTCTCTTAAATTTTATCTATGCTCTTTTTAATTTTTCAAAATTATAAAGAAGTTCAAAAAAAATTTCTATTTACACTTTAATTCTTTTTCTCTTTTAACAAAATTGTAATTCAATATAATCGTATCAACACACATTAGACTATTTAAAATAATTTATGTAATTAAAATCACATTTTAAATCTCTTTAATTCTTAAACTCGATAAAGTCGATCATCTTATTCAAATCAATCATTTAAACACATTTATTCCACTAAAATTTTGAAATTAAATATAAAATATGGGTATAAATATACATTCATTAATGTCTCAACAAAATTTTCATCAAAGGTTTCTACATCATCTTACCAATTTGATTGTTTAGTGTTACCAAGTTATAGTTCCACAGATTAAGCATTTAAAATTGTTTTATATTTGAAAGTAAACAAAAGCAAATAAAAAAGTGGTGACAATTTTATATTTTTGCAAATCTTTAGGTTTTAGTTGTTGAAAAATCACAATTTATTATGTTTTTATGTCTGAAAAATTGAAACTTAAATCTTTACTAAAATCTTAAAATTATTTTTAAGTGTAGAGTTTTAGGCTTCAATTATTGGCAAAATCAAAGTCTTTTACCTCTTATTTATGTGAATGAAAACTGAGACTTAAATGTTCACTAAAATTTCAAAATTGCTACCGAGCTTAAAGTTTTAGGCTCCAATTATTTATAAGTCTATTATGTTTTAGGCTTCGGTTTTTTTAATAATTGAAACTAAAGACTTTGTCTAAGGTTAATTTTTGTGAAAGTTGCAAAGATGCCAAGTTTATTTCTTCACTTTTCCGAAAGCCTCCATTGTGAAGACACTGGTAAATGTCATAGTTTCTATTGTGAAAGCCACTCCAACTTCGTTCACCTGTCATTGTCATTGTCATTGAAGAAGTTCTTGAGAACCTCCACTGTTCGTCGCCATTCCATTCTTTGTTGCTCCTCTCTTTGCTGGTGAGTGATATATATATATATATATATATATATATATATATATATATATATATATATATATATATATATATGTTTCGGTATAAGTTAGTGTCGAGAGTCGAAAGCGGGGCGGACGAAGCTGGAGCGTTCATGACAGTGTGGAGATCCGGACGGACGGTGAAGGTTGGACAGTTTGTGGAGCCGGACGGGTGGTGAAGGCCAGGCGTTTCTCCTGTTGGAATCAGATGTTCTCCCTCCTAGTTCTCCAAGCCGGGTGGGCGGGTACCTGTTAAAGGCACTCCGACGCTCAAGTCAGTTAAGTGACCGAGCGGTATTAAAGAAGGAATGTATCATAAGCAGAGATCAAAAAATCCCCCCCTTGAAGTCATACCTGGGACTCTTATTTATACTGGGTGTAATGGGCTTTTACCTTTCGTGGGCCCAATGACGGCCCAATCACATTTTAACCCTCGTTATGGGCTTTAATCATTTATTGTGGCTTATGGTTGGCCGGGGTCGTCCTGGTGGTCCTCTGAACAAGGACCGAACGGGTGGGTGGATTTGGCCAGGCCGGGTGTGGCCGGACGGGGATGGTACATCAGCCCCCCAAGCCCGAGCATGATTTTAATGATGCGAAGGGTTTGAAAATGGCCCTCCTGGAAAGGGCGGGTTGCTCCAGTTTGTTTTCGCTTTTTAGTCGCCTTTGCTCTGGAGTCCGAGAAGCTTGAGGCCAAATGGCCGAGTGGTAGAGAATTTGAGGCTGAAAAGTTGATTTGTTGAAGCCGGACGCCCGACATGTTTGAGCGTTGATGCCAAATTTGGCTAAGCGTCTGGGCCGAATGGCCGACAGCTTGAGGCCTTTGGAGGCCGAGAACATGAAGCCGAAATGGCCGAGACGTTTAAGGCCTTAGGAGGCCGAAGACATGAGGCCGACACGGTCGAGACATTGGAGGCCTTAGGAGGCCGAGGACATGAGGCCGAACGGCAAGGTCGAATGTTGATGCCAGACTTGGCTAAGTGTCTGGGCCGAATGGTCGACAGGTTGAGTTGCCGAGATGACCGAAAGCTTGAAGGTTGCTACTCTTGGCTTACCAAGAGCCATAGGCTAAATGGCCGACCACTGCCGAGCATCTGGATGGCCGAGAGCTCGGAGGCCGAATGGCCAAGAAGTTGGGGGCCCAGCTATGACCGCACGGTTAAGGAGACATTGATGTCAAATCCGGTTAACGGTGAGGTCGAAAGACCGAGAGCATTTAAAAGCCGAGATGTGGGGGCCTTTAGGCGGCCGAGAGGTAGAACGGTTCTGACCGAGATCGAGTGGCGTGCCGCCGAGAGCGATGCTAATTTCACAATCGAAGTATGGCCAAACGGTAAGGGCCTTTGGATGCCGGCGTGTTGAGGCCAATGGATGGCAGGACGGTTGGAGGCCTAATGGCCGAAAGCCTGGAGATTGCCAATTTTGGTTGAATTCGACAGGTTGAACGGTTAAGGCCTTGCGTGGTCGAGAACACGAGGCTGAACGGCTAAGATGACTGAATCCAATTATTCATCAACTTAGGTTTCTTCAAGAGGATGACAGGAGCGACACTCCGTTCATCAACTTGGGTTTCTTCAATAGGTTGAGGGTGGCAGGCATCGCCGTTCACCACCCGACCAAGTTGACAGGAGTGATACTCCGTTCATCAACTTGGGTGTCTTCAAGATGTTGAGGGCGGCAGGCATCGCCGTTCGCCGCCCGGCCAAGTTGACAGGAGTGATACTCCGTTCATCAACTTGGGTTTCTTCAAGATGTTGAGGGCGGCAGGCATCGCCGTTCACCGCCCGGCCAAGTTGACAGGAGTGATACTCCGTTCATCAACTTGGGTTTCTTCAATAGGTTGAGGGTGGCAGGCATCGCCGTTCACCACCCGACCAAGTTGACAGGAGTGATACTCCGTTCATCAACTTGGGTTTCTTCAAGATGTTGAGGGCGGCAGGCATCGCCGTTCACCGCCCGGCAAAGTTGACAGGAGTGATACTCCGTTCATCAACTTCGGTGTCTTCAAGACGGTGGTCAGAGATGGATTCTAAGATTCGAATAATTGGTCGAATACCTGCGAAACAAATTTTGAAAGGTACCTGAAGGGTTAGAAACCAACTGGCCGAGAGGTGGGTGACGTCGTGAGACCGAATCGTCGAGGCCACACGGCCTAGAGGTTGAGGCAAGTCATTGAGGCCAAAAGCCGGAAGGCTTAACGGTGTAAGACCTGATGGCCGAGAATTTTAAGGCCGAAAAGCCGAATTGTTGCAGCTGGATGGCCGAAACGGTCGAGACCAATTTTGGCCAAGTACCTGCGAAATCAAGTTTGAGAGATTTACCGAAGGGGTCAAGCTATGACCGAATGGTTGAATTTTGAGGCCGAATAGCTGAGGTCGAGAACTGGAGGTCAAGTTATCCGGATGGCAGAGGTCGAATTGCCGACATCGAATGATAGGAAAGGTTGCCCACTGGCCGAACGGTTGAGCCTTGAAGTCATCTGCCCGAAAAATAGATGAGAGGCCGGACGGTTGAAGGCCTGAGGACCGGTACCGAGTAACCGGAGGGGTGGCCGATCAATTGAGGTTTGATGGCCGAGATCGAACGGGTTGAGAGGGATGGCCAAGCTGGCCTAGACCGAACCGGTGAAGATGTTCATTTGACATTCCTAAGAGCATTGCTCGACTCTTCGGTGGGCCAAGAGGTCGAGGCCTTTGGAGGCCGAAAGCCGAAAGGTCAAGATATGGCCGAGCGGTTAAAGCCTAGGGCTGACTAGCTCAGTTTGTGGCCAATAAGCTGGATCGTTGAAACTGGATGGCCGAGTCACAGGGACAGATGGGCCGTGCGATTGAGATGACGCCAATTTTGGCTAGGTACCTGCGAAGTCAGGTTTTGGGGAATTACCTGAAATGTCAGGCTATGACTGAATTGTTACAGTCTTAAGGCAGTATGGCAGAGAAGTGGCCTGGCAGTATGACAGAGAAGTGGCTGAGGCCAAGTATCTGGAGAGGTAAAGTAGACCGAGGAGTTGATGGCCAAGAGGGCCAAGAGATTGAGGCCAGGAAACCTTGAGGCTGAGGCCGGGGTGTTTGAGACCAATGTTCGGCCGAGAGCTCGAGGGCCGAATGGCCAATGTAGAGTGATGATACCAAAAATTTGGCTAAGAATGAAGCCGAACGACTGAGAGTTTGATGCCGAAGGCCTAGGGGTTGAGGCCTAATAGATGGCCAACGAGGTGGAGCCATGGGATGGCCAAATGGTAGGGGCCTTAAGAGACCGACGTGGAGGCCAACGGATGGCCGGATGGTTGGAGGCCGAATGGTAATCGGTTCAGCCGAAGGGCCATGAGGCCGAACGACCGAGGTTCAGACTTTGGAGGCCAAAATACATGAGGTCGGATTCATGATCGAACAGTGATGGCCGAGCAGGAAAGGCCGAGTGCCTTGAGAGGTGGCCATGTTGGCAGAGCGGTTGAGGCCTGCTGGCCGATACCTGTTTGTATAAGTTACCATTTTGCCGGACGGTTGAAGCCTGATGGCCGGGACCGAGTGCCTGGAGAAGCTTTCCCGAGGTTGCGAAGAGCACTGCTTACCCTAACCCTGCGGTTACAAATGGGGATGCACACTCGGCCCCACGGTGGGCGCCATTTATGTTTCGGTATAAGTTAGTGCCGAGAGTCGAAAGCGGGGCGGACGAAGCTGGAGCGTTCATGACAGTGTGGAGATCCGGACGGACGGTGAAGGTTGGACAGTTTGTGGAGCCGGACGGGTGGTGAAGGCCAGGCGTTTCTCCTGTTGGAATCAGATGTTCTCCCTCCTAGTTCTCCAAGCCGGGTGGGCGGGTACCTGTTAAAGGCACTCCGACGCTCAAGTCAGTTAAGTGACCGAGCGGTATTAAAGAAGGAATGTATCATAAGCAGAGATCAAAAAATCCCCCCCTTGAAGTCATACCTGGGACTCTTATTTATACTGGGTGTAATGGGCTTTTACCTTTCGTGGGCCCAATGACGGCCCAATCACATTTTAACCCTCGTTATGGGCTTTAATCATTTATTGTGGCTTATGGTTGGCCGGGGTCGTCCTGGTGGTCCTCTAAACAAGGACCGAACGGGTGGGTGGATTTGGCCAGGCCGGGTGTGGCCGGACGGGGACGGTACAATATATATATATATATATATATATATATATATATTTGCATATTTTTGTTTATTTAGTTTGTTGCTTGGTTTGTTGTGGGTTATGTTTGGGTTCAAATATATAATCCTGTTGATTATAAACTTTATGCTCAACCTTCTAAGCTTTATCATAAAAGGATTTTAATTCAAGGACTTGCATATGTTTATTCTATCAGTGCCTCTTTGTATAAGGATGCTTTGCATTCTTATTATTTCTATTTTGTCTTCTGATATCCATTTTTGTAGAAATAATATTTAATATAGTGCATACTTATCACGGTTTGCTTTCTCTTTTGTATGTTTTGTTTGTCCACCATACATTTCTCTATTTTTAAATTTACATGTTATTTACGTTCAGACTTAAATTATTTTTCATGTAACAGCAATCGCATTAAGAGAAAAGTCCTAATCCTAGGAAGATTCCTCTAAATATGGACAATCATCTTTGTGTATTACACTAGCTAGTTGACATCATAAACTATGAGTCATTTTCGGTTCTATGGGATTTTGATGTATTTGGGAGAGGCATTAGCATCTCATTGCACTTGCATAAGGTAGATGTCTTAGAGCTTGCATCGGGGATAGAAGAACTGAATATTACCCTTGTTCGGTTATAAATGATGCAAGCCTTTTAATCATTCTTTATATTTAATTGATTTATCTAGTTACTTATATCAAATAAATGTTTTGTGTTCAGGTATATGCTTTGTGTACAAGTATATGTTTGGTGTTAGTAACAATATAGAATTTAATGATGTATATGGCTATATAAACCCCCAACTCACTCATGAAGTCAATAAGTTTGATAACATTCAAGCATACATCACCAAATGTTTTGAATAGGGAAAGAAAATATATTTTGTCCCTTATATTACTGCATAAGTGTAGTTTTCTTACTTGTAATTATAATCCATCATTTTAATGTATAACAATGAAGTCACTTTCAATTCAGGCATGATTGTTATGTGGCTTTGCTTGCACAAGTTTTTTCGAAACATCTAAAATAAGTAATAGATTGGTAAGAACTTCAATATTATGAAATTTCTATTATATAAATGTATCCTAAAAACATTCCCTTTTTCATAGTTCAATTGTTGGACATTACATGTTGTTTGAGAAATCAATTGCTGAGACAAAAAAAGCTTGCATGGTTGTACCTCCAAGTATGTGATTTTGGTCCATATAAAATTATTATTTTTTTCTTCTCAATTATTTATAATTTGTGTTAATATATTATAGTGTAATAAACAGATTGACTAATATAAGTGTGGTTATCATGTAATGCAATGCATGACAACCATTGTTCATGTACATATTACTAATTGGGAAATGGTAATAGTCCATCTTTATGTGTGAATATTTCTTGTTCTTCCTCACTATTTACCTTTTATAATATGTATTGTGCATTTCTTTATTATTGTTTTGTTTGTCTAATGGATGCTTACGAGCTATTTCCTAACAAAAATGTTATATATAGACAAGTTTCCAAAGCTATTCTTTTAGGTGGTGCGGACATTACTTTTTTCAAAAATTCACTCATTGTTCTTTGTGGAAAGATGCATTCATATATTAATTTCCACCTCCATAATCATAAGCTAAAACTGAAAACGTTGATTGAGTAAGATGTTGATGACAAAAAGAAGACAAATTTGGCACTAAATATTTTTATGCAAAGAGTTTAATCACATGATGAAGAACTTGATGGAGATAGTGAATAAAAACATTTGTCCTCCTTAATGAAAATGTTTGAAATATTTCTGGAAAACCAGAAAAAGGACATGAAGGTACTCTCTTAAAATAAATTTAACTTTAATCCTTCTAAATTTACATGTTTTGGTTTTGACAAACAAGGGCACATAAAATTTAAGTGTCCAAACATGCATAAAAGAAAGACAAATTTCATAAAAGTAAGAAGTCTAACCAAATAAAGAGAATGTATATTTCATGGTATGATAATGACATACCATCATCAAATGACTCATTAAAAGGAAAGGAAGAAGTATATGTATGTTTTTTGGTTGATAATGAACCCTTTAGTAATATGATTCATTCATATTTTGATGATTAAGTTATGATAAGCTTTTACATGTATTTAATGAAACACATTATGTCATAAAATTGTTGTCCTTTTTTAAATAATAGATTAAAGTACTTAAATAATTAGCTTGAAAAGAAAGTAAATGATTTGTAATAAAATTTAAACATTAAAAAATAAGATTTGGAAATGTTGGAAATGATTTACAAAATGTTTTTCTTGTAACTTTGTTTTCACCTCTCCTATTGTTATTTATGAATGTGAAAATTGCAAGGTATTAGAAAGCAAAGTATTTGACTAAAACACTTGAAAAACTAAAAATGGGAAGGCTCACTCTTAATGCACCTTTGAGCTCTTAAAAAAAGTGTTTGGGGGTAAAGATGAATTAGGTTGCCATTGGATTTCAATGAACATAAAGTCTTATAAAAGTTTTTCTCTAATAAGTTTTAGGAACAGACATTTAGAAAAGAAAGGCCTTAAGTACCTCTAAAAGATGATGATTTTTCTTTCTAAACTTGTTTTGTTTTAGAGTATTAACATATGTTAGTTAATGAATAATACTATTATAAGAAAAATTTGGACAATTCTTGATTCAAATATTTAGTACTATTATCAAATCTAATTCTTTTAATATTTCTTTTCCAAATGTATAATCATCAATAAAAGCTATAAACTATTTTTCTCCAAAAATAAATGTTGAAGCATATCCTTAAACATCCTAGTGAATCAAACCAAACAAAAAATTATTGTTTTTATCATATATGGGATAAGATGCATGATGATGCTTTGACAATTAACAAATATTACATTTGAAAGACTCAACACACTTTATAGTGAGCAAATGAAGAAATAGAAATTTTACAAGATTAAAAGGGGGAGGCCTAAATTTTATGATGAAGCCATATTTTACAAGATTGAAAGAGAGAGACCACGCAAGCCATGAAACCAAGAATAAGAATTACGATACTAGGAAAACCTCAAATAATTTTACAAGGTTAAAAGGGGTGGCCTAAGTATTTTATGATGAAGCCATATTTTACAAGGTTGAAAGAGAGAGACCACGCAAGCCATGAAACCAAGAATAAGAACTACAATACTAAGAAAACTTCAAATAATTTTACAAGGTTAAAAGGAGAAAGCCTAAGTATTTTATGATGAAGCCATATTTTACAAGGCTGAAAGAGAGAGACTACGCAAGATGAAACCAAGAATAAAAACTATGATACTCGGAAAACCTCAAGTAAGAAAGAGGAAAACAAGTGGGTCATGCTTAGGCTGATGCATGTCATAAAAAATGACTTGATACCTTTTACTATTGTTATTCATACTATAAATAATAATAATAGAAATATTTACAATAATTATTACTCATATTACAAAATATCTTATTATATGAAATTAGGGAGAACAAATCAATGTATGAATTGTCTAACTTATTATTAGAAAATTATATCAAAATGTTTAATAAGTCAAATTAATTTCTATGAATTGTCCAATTTATTCTTAAAAAATCATATCAAAATATTTAAGGAAACAAATTAATTTCTAATTGACAATTGACTTATATTTTTGTGTTTCAATCCTTGGATTATAATATATACAACCCATACTACTCCTTAACAATTAAAATAATCTTTCTTCTTAACAAATAAAATCATCTTTCTTTGTGACATGTTTCTAAAATACATAATAAAGAAAGAAAAAAATTATTAAATAATTCAAATATCTGTGAGCTTTTGTATAGAGATAAGATTATTGGTTAGTTATAGAACATGTAAAACATTTTTTAATACAATAGATAATTCTAAATTTACATTTATAAATTTGAAAATGGATACATTATCACAATTGTAACAGTAATGAGTTCGTTTTTGATCATTTTGACGGACAAATTAAAGAACTTAAAAAAAAGTCATATAATCATATGCTCTTGAATCAAATACTGTTACCTTTTATAAGTAAGGTATATGACTCAATAGATTAATCATTGATTCAATATTTTTTTTTTCAAACAATTTAGTTTCTTTTTAAAAACATTCATATACTATAAACAAAGTAAAGCACAAAAATAAAAAAAAAATAATAAAGATTCAATCTTTACCACTTTGATTCGTAAACAAAAACTTAATAATAATCAAGTCTCCATGTAAAAAAAAATATAAGGATTCAATTAAATCAGAAAAAAAATAATATTAGACCAATTTACTAATTAAATATTTTATTGAACTAACACATAATCACTTTTTAAATTTAAGTCAAAACCAAATATATGAACCAAAACAAATTAAATCTAAATATAAAAATCAAATTATCAATTAAGATTTAATAAAAATTTATAATTAATTTATAAATTTAGATAAATTGATTTCTCAGTTACCAAACTTTTATCTATTTATTATTATTAGATTTTAAATTATTTTCTAATTAATAATTGAAGCTAATAATAAGTTAAAACATTAATAATTAATGTTAATCCGATTTATGCTCTGATTCACGAACAAATCATAATATTTTACTAATAATAAATACTATTTAGATAGCAATAATTTAAAATTTATAAAATAGAGCGTATTATTAGTTATTATAATTCTATCTCTATTATTTAATTATTTCTTGTAATAATGTGTTAAAAATGGAATGATCATAGTTATACATGAACTAGCATCAAATTGTTAAAATTAAGAAGTTCAAAATTGTCCAATTTTAAATTACATGAACTAAAATGGAGCTATTAAAACAAAAACTGAAAAGAAAAATCACCCGACACTGGACTGGGAAAACCAAAACTGTAATTGATTTTTCGAATCAAATTGTGTCACACGTAGTATTTTCATGTAAGGATTTCAAGTGTACTTGAGATATTCTGTACGGACAGTGTACTTGAAATTTCTGAATGATATAATGTTCGATAAGTACTTATGTCAGTTTTTATTCTGTGATATCTTCAAAATATATTTTTTTATTTATTAAGAAAATCGTTAATGTATTTTAAAATATTAAAGTGTAGTTTAAAGATATAATAGAAGGAATAATATCAAAAGCTCAATCCGAATCCAAATTCACTACCAATATAGTTCATGAAAAAAAAAACGTCCCATTGTCAGGTGAATATGGTGGCTAGTCCACATGATTCTTTGAATCTTAAAAAGTAAAATCAACATATTTAAAATAAAAATATAAAAAAAAACTAGGTAAAATATTTTAAACGAAATAATAATTAAAATGAATACTTGAACTATAATATATTAGATATAGGATATACTAATTATACATAAATAAAATTTATCATAAAAAAATAAACAATATTTAAATAAAATCAAATAAAAAATTATCTAAATGAGTATATTCACTGTATGAATATTTTCTGTATTGATGAAAAGTCAATATATATATTTTGATGACGTAGATACTTGTAAAAATTTAGAAATATTAACAGATTCTAAGGTGTCTGTTAGTTATAAATAACTAACAACACCTTAGAATCTGTTAATATTTCTATATAATATATATATATATATATATATATATATATATATATATATATATATATATATATATATATATAAATAAATAAAGGAGTTTGTTAACGTGCGTATGTCTTTTTTTTTTCAGTTGATGCATTTTAGTAATATACCGAGTTTTAATAGATAAAAATATCCTTAAATATTATAGATTTTAATTTTTAAAGTTAAGGTATTTGAATAATTTTTATTCTCAAAATTAAAAAAAAATCAGAAACCTCCAAATCGTTACTCACCTCCTTCATTCCTCTCAACCTTTTCTATTTTATCTTTCTCACTCCAACATTTTCTTATTCATTTTATGGTAGATTCAACTGAAAAAGAAAACCAGAAATACTCGTCGTTAAACAATTTACCTTTGTAAAGAGTTGAGTCACTGACATATTCGTCTTCAGGTAAAGGTTCATTCAAGATTTCTTCAATTTCATCATCTTCACTAACCTCTCTAATTTCATCATCTGCGAATCATCATCTCTTAAAAAACCTCTACGCCAATTACCAATTCCTTCTAATGTCATTATGCTTGTGAAAATTGGATAAAATTAGATAAGACAAATTATAAAATAAAAACTCATTATAAAATCATTTTTGTAAGAAATTGTTTAACAGTAAGTGTTTCTGATATTTTTTTATGTTAATAATCAAAATAAAATATATCATTTATTTATATATATATATATATATATATATATATATATATATGATTTTAAAAATTACATACAAAACAATTAAACATTCCATATGCACGATAAGTGATCCATTTTAAGAAAATAGTAATTGCAATTAAATAAATGTTCTCATTATTTTATATCAAATCACATTTACAAATGTTTTAATTATAAAATAGATATTTACATCCTTTATGTTTTTAATAAAACCACATTTGTTATTACTTCTAAATAAGCATTAATTTTTATAGCGTTTTTAATAAATACGCTCATATTCTTTATATTAATCACCTGTTTTATTTCACTTATAAAAATATATTTTTATTATAAATAATTCTTTAATTTTTTTAATTTTATTTTCATACTTTGTTATTCAAGTTTTATGTAAGGATTGAGAAAATTGATCATGAGGGAGAGACATAGGTGTCAACTTGTGAGTGGGAGGATAATAATAAAACCAAAAATTTTAAAAACATAAAACAAGCCACTTCCAAATTCAGTTTCAGAAGCATAAAAACTCTCTCAAAAGCTGACTTCCTTCTTCTTTGCTTCCTTCCATTTTTACTGTCACCAAATTTCCTCCACTGATCCAATCTGTTCCAACCACAGAAAACAACTAGAAGTCCCAGTGTTTCAAGCTTCAACCCCATCAATTCATCATCTTGTTCTTTAACCGGTAAGTTCATCTTTATCCTCTATGCTTCTTAAATTGGGGACTCATGCATCAATTTCAGATTGCATGTTTTCTTGACACCATTTTTCTTCAATTTCCCTTTGATTCCAGTTTTTAAAACTGTTCTGATCACAAAATTGTGATCCTTAGGGTTGGGGCGGAATTCTGAACAATTGGGGAACCTTGGTAGCAAGCTTTGAAACTGTTCTGTATAAATCCAGGTAAGGGAAGCTAGTTTTCTGTCCATTTTATAGTATGTTGTAAATGCATGACAAATTAGTTGAATTGGTTTGAAATTTGTACATGGAAATGGGTATGTTGTGTGAAATTGATGATTGATGATTTTGGACTGTTTGGGGACTCTTTGGTATGTTGAATGATGTATGATTGAGACTGTGATGATGATTGAAATCTGTTATTGTAGTGTTTGGGGGAAAACCAAGTGTCTTAGGGCCATTTTTTAGCCATTTTAAAGGAAGTGAGGTAGTGATTTTGAGTAATTGGGGTCTGTGGTGTTTGTGGACTATTGGGACAGTTTCACTTAGAGTATTGTGACTTGTTTGAGTCACCAAATTAGCCAAAATAGGTGTAGAATGGTAAGTTTTGGTTTTGGGTCCCTAAGTTGGGAAATTGAGTGTTTTAGGGTTGAAATGAAGCTTAATTCACCTTAGAAACGTGTTAGTAATGTTTAGAATCACTTAGGTAAGTTTAATTATGTATAAAACAAAGATTTGAGGTGTTAGAAGTTGGTTAAAATGGTTGGAAATGGTCCAAATAGGTTCAACCTTGATTCTACATAATTCTGCTGAATTCTGCAGAGTTTGGACGTTCGTCCAGGCGTCTTGGTCAGAGAAGGTTTCCCCTTCTCTTGACCGTTCGTCCAGGCGTCTTGGTCAGAGAAGGTTTCCCCTTCTCTTGACCGTTCGTCCAGGCGTCTTGGTCAGAGAAGGTTTCCCCTTCTCTTGACCGTTCGTCCAGGGGTCTTGGTCAGAGAAGATTCTTTCTTCTCTTGACCGTTCGGCCTGTCTCTTTTGGTCAGAGAAGGTCTTTCCTTCTCTTGACCGTCCGGTCATGGAAACTTGGTGAGAGAAGGAGGTTTCCTTCTCAAACCGTTCGGTTTGGTATCATTGGTCAGAGAAGATTATTCCTCTTCTCGACCATTCGGTCTGGCTTCGTTCTTCGTCATCTAGGATTCTCAGCTTTAGTTACTCTTAGTCTCCTACAAGGTTTCCAGTTCGGTCTTGTTCTCAGCTTGTATAACCGTTCGGTCTGTAGGGTCTCAGTCAGAGAAGAGTTAACTCTTCTCTTGACCGTTCGTTCTGGCAAGGGTGCCTGGTAGTGGCACCCAAATTCAATTTCCAGTGGTTCGGCCACTGCTTCTAGCGTTCGGTTTATTGCTTAAAACTTGTGTTTACTTGGTTTATATAATTGTTTGTGGCAAATTGAGGTGTGTATGATTTATATGACTTGGAGAATGAGGTATAAGTAAGTTTCTGGAATGAATATAGGTAGCTCAGTCTTGGGGGTTGCCCTTAAAGCTCTAATGACTATTCAATCTCACATAGAGAAGAGTAGTTCATGTGGTGAAGAGCAGTAGGGGTCCTAGTCTTGGTTGTCTCCATTGTATATGGGCCAAGGTGAGTGATAACGGATAACCTTGTGTGTGGTAGGGTGAAACCCATTGGCAATGGCTTTGCAAAGCAGTAGAGGCCACCACAAGTGCATAACCCGCCATAGCTCGATATTCATTCCGGGTCCGGACGAGTCTAAGTCTAACACTACCTAATAGAACGACAAATTATAACTTAAATAAATTGTTCTTCCTTGTTTGTTGTATTGTATGTCTATTTTATTATGTTTAATTTTAAATTGAATTGTATGCTTTTGGAATTCTAGCTTACCCTTGCTTTGTTTGCTGCTTGTTCTTGTTTGTGCTTGTTTTCTTTTGCAATGATCATCCAAATTGGATGTGAGCAGAGGTAGGAGAGGCCCCTCTGGAGCAGGTTTTGGACGGCTCAGATGTCCCAGATGTTCCAGACACTGTCGAGTAGTATAGCTTAGATAGTATATGATGTACATAACTTAGTTTTCTTTTGTTTTACTTCCTTTTTTAAAGACTCTATAACCACATGCAGAGCTTTTATCTTCCTTATATATTTTGGATGACTGTATTTTGTATATACTTCATCTGACTCTACTCTTAACTGCTTTCTAGTATTATAATATGTTGCATTCCACCTGATATAGATATACTTATATTTTTGGGATGTTACATTTGTGGTATCAGAGAAGTTTTTATCCTTAGAAAGCCTTTAGGATTATGTACATTCCTTTTCTCATGTTTGTGTGCTTTGAATCGTACATGGACAATTATTCTAAATCTTTGAATAAGATTAACCAGTTTTATTCTTTCCTCTATCCAGAAATGTCTCGTAGAATTCCTCCTCCACCACCTAATAACGACGATGATCCTATGGAGATGATGAGAATGATGAGAGACATGATGCAGTCCATGCAACAACAGAATTCTGCTTTGGTACAGCAGAATACCCTGGCCATGCAACAACTGGAGGTTGCAAGGACCTCCGCTGAGGCCTCTCAGAGGCAGTTTGTGGAGATGATGGCTGGTGGAAGAACTACTGCAGGTTCTTCATCTGCTCCACCCCCAGTGCAAGAATGGACACTGGAGAATTTCTTGCAACACCGACCCGCCAGATTTACTGGGCAGTGCACACCAGATGAGGCTGATCAGTGGCTGAGAGATATGGAGAGGATATATCAGGCCAAGAGGTGCCCTGATGATAACAGACTATCCTATACAGAGTACCTGCTATCTGGAGATGCTAGTCATTGGTAGAGTAGTACTAGATCCTTGCTGGAGAGTACTAGTGTTCCCATTACTTGGGATATGTTTAAGACCAAATTCTATGAAGAATACTTTCCAAGCAGCGTACGTTTTGCTAAGAAAGTTGAATTTCTCCAATTAGTCCAAGGTAACATGACGGTGTCGGAGTATGCTGATAAATTCAAACATCTGCTACGCTTCCATACATTGGCAATGAATGAGGAGTACCAATGTAGGAAATTCGAGAATGGGTTGAGAAGCGACCTCAAGATCTTGGTTGCTGGCTTTTGTATCAGACAGTTCCCCGTTTTAGTAGAAAGAACAAAGATGATGGAACGAATGAAGAGAGAATCTGACGGCCAGAGTAGCCAACCACTGAGAGTTGGTGGTCCAGTGACGACGAGGAGTGGATCTAGCTCCAGAGTGATTCCATACTCTAGACCATCTGCTTCCCATGGGTCTAGAGGTTCTTCATCATCATCCCACTCCTCTGTTCCACAGACTCCAGTGAGTGTTCTTGGAGGTATTCGCTGCTTTGGTTATGGGGGACCTCATCTGTTGTCAGTTTGCCCTCAGAAGGCAGGATTTAGGAGGTGTAACAGGTGCAGGCAGCCAGGACATTTTGAGAGAGATTGCCCTATGGGTAGGAGGGCTGTTGTTCATCCCCAGCCGGCCGGCAGATCTATTCAGAGGGGTGGTGTCAGGCCCCTTGCGACAGGCCGAGTTTATGCAGTGACTGGTGCTGAGGCTTCTAGCTCAGGTAACTTCATCATTGGTAGCTGTTTGTTGCGTGATCGGACTTGTGTGGTATTGTTTGACTCGGGGGCGACACATTCCTTTATCTCGGAGGAATGTGTTGAGAGGTTGGGATTAGCTGTGGAGAGACTGCACTTCGATCTGGTGGTGTCTACACCAGCATCAGGGTTGATCAAGACATCGAATGTTTGTATTCGATGCCCGATTACGGTAGAGGGATGTCGGTTCAAGGTGAACCTCATCTGCTTGCCTTTGCAAGGATTAGAGATTATCCTTGGTATGGATTGGTTATCTACCAATCATATTCTTCTAGATTGTGGCGAGAAGAAACTAGTATTTCCTAATGAACACGAGTATCAGCCTATCTCACTCGGCGTTCTTAGACAGGAGATCTTTGAGGGAGCTAGCTGCTTCCTTGTCCTGTCTCACTTAGAGGGAGACTCCTCCGTGCCATTAGATCAAGCTGCCAATCTCCCAGTGGTAGCTGATTTCTTAGATGTCTTTCCAGAGGAAGTTCCTGGTCTACCTCCTCCTAGAGAGGTAGAGTTCTCTATAGACCTTGTGTCACAAGCAGGGCCTATATCCATAGCCCCTTATCGTATGTCGCCTGTAGAACTCGCTGAGTTGAAGAAACAGATTGAGGAATTGCTTGAGAAGCAATTCATTAGACCAAGCGTCTCCCCTTGGGGTGCTCCAGTGTTACTGGTGAAGAAGAAGGATGGTAGTTCTCGCCTATGTGTGGACTACAGACAATTAAATAAATTGACCATCAAGAACAAGTATCCGCTGCCAAGAATTGATGACTTGATGGACCAATTACATGGAGCTGCAATCTTTTCAAAGATTGATCTGAGGTCGGGATACCATCAGATTTTGGTAAAAGCTGATGACGTGCAGAAGACAGCTTTCCGGTCTAGGTATGGCCACTATGAGTATGTGGTTATGCCGTTTGGTGTGACCAACGCTCCGGCTATTTTCATGGATTATATGAACTGGATCTTCCGACCATTCCTAGATAAGTTTGTCGTCGTTTTCATTGATGACATTCTTATATATTCTAAGACAAGAGAAGAGCACGCAAATCACCTTAGAACAGTGTTGGAGGTGTTGAGAGAAAGAAAATTATATGCCAAGCTGTCTAAGTGTGAATTCTGGATGGAAGAGGTGCAGTTTTTAGGCCATGTGATTTCAGCTGGTGGAATTTCTGTTGATCCAGCTAAGGTGCAAGCTGTATTGCAATGGGAACGGCCTAAAACAGTTACAGAAGTTAGAAGCTTCGTGGGGTTGACGGGTTACTATCGTCGTTTTATTGAAAACTTCTCCAGGATTGTAGCGCCGTTGACTCAGTTGACACGGAAAGACCACCCTTTTGCTTGGACAGATAAGTGTGAGACTTGCTTTCAAGAGCTAAAGCAAAAGTTGACTAGTGCTCCAGTGCTCATCATTCCAGATACAGGGAAGCCTTTTGAAGTATTCTGTGACGCGTCTCATCAAGGACTTGGGTGTGTTTTGATGCAAGAGAAGCGGGTTGTGGCCTATGCTTCAAGACAGCTGAAAGTTCATGAGAAGAATTATCCGACTCATGATTTGGAGCTAGCAGCTGTGGTCTTTGCTCTAAAAATCTGGAGGCACTATTTATATGGCTCTCAGTTCCAAGTATTCAGTGATCATAAGAGCCTTAAATATCTCTTTGACCAAAAAGAACTAAATATGAGGCAGCGGCGATGGATGGAGTTCTTAAAGGACTATGACTTTGAGCTGCTATATCACCCAGGCAAGGCTAATGTAGTAGCAGACGCCTTAAGCAGAAAAACAGTGCACATATCTGCTTTGATGGTCAAAGAGTTGGAGCTTGTTGAGAGCTTTAGTGATCTAAAGCTAGATGTGAAGGTTGAGACTAATGGAATCAGATGTTGCAAACTGGTGATATCCAGTAATGTTTTTGAAAGAATTATAGAAGGACAGCTCAAAGATCCAGAACTTCTGAAGTCAAGAGCTCTTATTGGCACTGAGCAAGGAAAATGCTTTGATACAGGTACAGACGGTCTTCTTAGGTTCAAAGGGAGAACCTGTGTACCAAATGATGATGAGCTGAAGAGAATCATTTTGGAGGAAGGCCACAGGAGTCGTCTTAGCATGCATCCTGGCATGAATAAGATGTATAAGGATCTGAAGATGTCGTTCTGGTGGTCAGGTATGAAGGCTGATGTAGCTCGTTTTGTTTCATCTTGCTTGACATGTCAAAAGGTCAAGATTGAGCATCAGCGTCCTGGAGGTACACTTCAGCCATTAGATGTTCCTGAGTGGAAATGGGATAGCATCGCGATGGATTTTGTTACCCATTTGCCACGTACCGTTAGAGGCCATGATGTTATCTGGGTGATTGTGGACAGATTGACCAAGAGTGCTCATTTCTTGGCTATCAGCTTGAAGATGTCTATGTCTAAGCTTGCAAAGCTGTATATCAAGGAAATAGTGAGACTTCATGGCGTGCCTTCTAGCATTGTATCAGATAGAGATCCTCGTTTCACCTCCAGATTTTGGCAGACTTTGCAGATGGAGATGGGTAGTAGGCTGCAGATGAGTTCTGCTTATCATCCTCAGACCGATGGTCAGTCTGAGAGGACCATCCAGACACTGGAGGATTTGCTGAGGACGTGTGTCTTGGATCACATGGGGGCTTGGGATGATGTGTTGTCATTGGTAGAGTTTACCTATAACAACAGCTTCCAGGCCAGTATCGGGATGACACCATTTGAGGCCTTATATGGGACGCGTTGTAAGACACCTCTATGCTGGTTCCGGGAGGGTGAGTCTGTATTGACTAGGCCAGAGATTGTGCAACAGACTACTGAGAAAGTCAAGTTAATACAAGAAAAGATGAGAGCTTCTCAGAGTAGACAGAAGTCATATGCAGATAAGAGACGACGCCCTTTGGAGTTTGAGGCGGGTGATCATGTATTCCTGCGTGTTACCCCTACTACTGGTGTAGGTAGATCGATCCGCGCCAAGAAACTGTCTCCTAGGTACCTTGGTCCTTATCAGATCATTAGACGCATTGGACCCGTAGCCTATGAGATAGCCATGCCTCCTCAATTGGCTAATCTTCATCCAGTATTCCATGTGTCTCAACTGAGAAAATATGTCTCAGATCCCTCTCATATGCTGGAGATTGATGATGTACAAGTCAAGGAGAATCTGTCCATTGAAGTGCAACCGGTACGAGTTGAGAACAATCGATACCAGCGATGGAAGAACAAGATTGTCACTCTTGTCAAGGTTGTTTGGGACAACAGAACAGGAGACTTCACCTGGGAGCTAGAGGATGAGATGAGAGAGTCCTACCCTCATCTATTCTCAGGTAAGCTTTAATTTTCGAGGTCGAAAATTTTTGATGTAGGGGAGAATGTAAGGATTGAGAAAATTGATCATGAGGGAGAGACATAGGTGTCAACTTGTGAGTGGGAGGATAATAATAAAACCAAAAATTTTAAAAACATAAAACAAGCCACTTCCAAATTCAGTTTCAGAAGCATAAAAACTCTCTCAAAAGCTAACTTCCTTCTTCTTTGCTTCCTTCCATTTTTACTGTCACCAAATTTCCTCCACTGATCCAATCTGTTCCAACCACAGAAAACAACTAGAAGTCCCAGTGTTTCAAGCTTCAACCCCATCAATTCATCATCTTGTTCTTTGACCGGTAAGTTCATCTTTTTCTTCTATGCTTCTTAAATTGGGGACTCATGCATCAATTTCAGATTGCATGTTTTCTTGACACCATTTTTCTTCAATTTCCCTTTGATTCCAGTTTTTAAAACTGTTCTGATCACAAAATTGTGATCCTTAGGGTTGGGGCGGAATTCTGAGCAATTGGGGAACCTTGGTAGCAAGCTTTGAAACTGTTCTGTATAAATCCAGGTAAGGGAAGCTAGTTTTCTGTCCATTTTATAGTATGTTGTAAATGCATGACAAATTGGTTGAATTGGTTTGAAATTTGTACATGGAAATGGGTATGTTGTGTGAAATTGATGATTGATGATTTTGGACTGTTTGGGGACTCTTTGGTATGTTGAATGATGCATGATTGAGACTGTGATGATGATTGAAATCTGTTATTGTAGTGTTTGGGGGAAAACCAAGTGTCTTAGGGCCATTTTTTAGCCATTTTAAAGGAAGTGAGGTAGTGATTTTGAGTAATTGGGGTCTGTGGTGTTTGTGGACTGTTGGGACAGTTTCACTTAGTGTATTGTGACTTGTTTGAGTCACCAAATTAGCCAAAATAGGTGTAGAATGGTAAGTTTTGGTTTTGGGTCCCTAAGTTGGGAAATTGAGTGTTTTAGGGTTGAAATGAAGCTTAATTCACCTTAGAAACGTGTTAGTAATGTTTAGAATCACTTAGGTAAGTTTAATTATGTATAAAACAAAGATTTGAGGTGTTAGAAGTTGGTTAAAATGGTTGGAAATGGTCCAAATAGGTTCAACCTTGATTCTGCATAATTCTGCAGAATTCTGCAGAGTTTGGACGTTCGTCCAGGCGTCTTGGTCAGAGAAGGTTTCCCCTTCTCTTGACCGTTCGTCCAGGCGTCTTGGTCAGAGAAGGTTTCCCCTTCTCTTGACCGTTCGTCCAGGCGTCTTGGTCAGAGAAGGTTTCCCCTTCTCTTGACCGTTCGTCCAGGGGTCTTGGTCAGAGAAGATTCTTTCTTCTCTTGACCGTTCGGCCTGTCTTCTTTGGTCAGAGAAGGTTTTTCCTTCTCTTGACCGTCCGGTCATGGAATCTTGGTGAGAGAAGGAGGTTTCCTTCTCAAACCGTTCGGTTTGGTATCATTGGTCAGAGAAGATTATTCCTCCTCTCGACCGTTCGGTCTGGCTTCGTTCTTCGTCATCTAGGATTCTCAGCTTTAGTTACTCTTAGTCTCCTACAAGGTTTCCGGTTCGGTCTTGTTCTCAGCTTGTATAACCGTTCGGTCTGTAGGGTCTCGGTCAGAGAAGAGTTAACTCTTCTCTTGACCGTTCGTTCTGGCAAGGGTGCCTGGTAGTGGCACCCAAATTCAATTTCCAGTGGTTCGGCCACTGCTTCTAGCGTTCGGTTTATTGCTTAAAACTTGTGGTTACTTGGTTTATATAATTGTTTGTGGCAAATTGAGGTGTGTATGATTTATATGACTTGGAGAATGAGGTATAAGTAAGTTTCTAGAATGAATATAGGTATTGGACGGCTCAGATGTCCCAGATGTTCCAGACACTGTCGAGTAGTTTAGCTTAGATAGTATCTGATGTACATAACTTAGTTTTCTTTTGTTTTACTTCCTTTTTGAAAGACTCTATAACCACATGTAGAGCTTTTATTTTCCTTATATATTTTGGATGACTGTATTTTGTATATACTTCATCTGACTCTACTCTTAACTGCTTTCTAATATTATAATATGTTGCATTTCACCTGATATAGATATACTTATTTTGGGATGTTACATTTTAAACTAATCAACATTTTTAATTAAAATAAAGAAAATAATGTCCTTTTTATTGAAAGAACAACGTATCATTTATTGCAACACAAACAACAGAAACGTAAGTAAAATGTAGATCGTTTCTTAAAAACATAATAAATGTGAATATCTATTTAAAAATTATAAATAATATAAATGTTCTTTTATTGAAAAGTATGATAAAAATGAATATTTATTTTAAAAGTAGAGAATATACAGTATGATTTAATACAATTTTGAAGAGTTATAGTAACAATTTGAAGCATTTGTAACGCCGAAAATTAAAACATGACTTAGCTTTTTTTGGTATATATATCGACGTAACTTAAGTATACTAAACTATATTTGTTACGTATTTTCTATATTATTTTAAAGTAAAATGGAGTTTTCACGTGATAATGTACATAATGATTATAAGTATCTAAAATAAAACTTTGATTCGAAATAAAAAAAGATAAAACAACACCACACTTATCTATAGAACCACTTAAATATAAAATATTTTGAAATAATTATTTGAATGACCTTCTTTATTTGAGGAAACAATTACGTGAGTTAATCCATGACTCGTGACTGACTAAAATATTACCCATAATAAAGAATATATTGGAAATAAAATAATAATGGCGTGGATATTGGAGATTAGTTTTTCCAAATGAAAGCCGCAGTTAGTTTTTTTCTTTAAAAAGAAAAATAGTATTATTTGTTGAAAAAGAAAAACCATAATTACAGGGAAAGGTATTTCAACAGAAAATATTGAAATATAGTTCTTACCAAAAAAGAGGATTTTGCAACCATCAAAATCAGTCTACATCCTCTGTGAAGGAGAGTAGTGGAGAAGACGTTCATTCAATCAATTTGTTTAATGGTGGAGAACACATGCATCTATTCCTTCTTTTCTCTTATTCTCTCTTCTCCACAAAATTCAAACCTTTAACAATCTTCTACCCTAATGGATTCATCACCAGAACAACCTCGTAAAAGGAAACACAAGCTGCCGCAAAAATCAATTTTTCTATACTTCTCCTTCTTCCTCTTCATCTTCTTCTTCTGCTCCTCACACCACTCCTTTTACTCTCACCCTTCCCTTCCTTCCTCCACTCTCACCCTCCCCACACCCCTCCACGTCCACCACCGTATTCTCTTCCCCGATCACCTCCTTCTCACGCTCTCCAACACCAAAATTATCCCTTCTCACCTACTCCACTGCGTCTACTTCCTCAACGCCTCACCCAATCCGCTTCTGCTCCCGCTTCTCTCCACCGACCGCTACGATGAATTCCGCTCCATAGCGCGCTGTCCACTTCCCCCAACAAATTTCTCCGCCGTCGATTTGACATGGCGCGGCATGGACCATCACCACCCGGTGAGAGCCACGCCTCACAATTGGGAGAAGTTAGTGTACGAGGCCATACTCGACAACGACACCGTGGTGGTGTTCACCAAAGGGCTAAACCTCCGTCCCCACAGGGTTTCCGACGCGACCTTATTCCGGTGCCACTTCGGGCTTCCAAACGATGAGTTTTTGTTAACCACGAAGGCGGTCTCGGCGGCTCAGGAAGTGGTGCGGTGCGCGTTGCCGCAGAGTATTAGGAACAGCCCCGAGAAGGGTCGAGGAATAAGCGTGAGCGTGAGTCACGTGCGGGGCGAGGGTGTGATACCCTCCGTGGCGAGAATCGGCGGGTGTGAGAAAACGGGCGGAGTGAAGGAGAAGAAGACGTTGGAACTGTGCGCGTGCACCATGGTGTGGAACCAGGCACGTGCGATGCGCGAGTGGGTTATGTACCACGCGTGGCTGGGAGTGGAGCGGTGGTTCATTTACGACAACAACAGTGACGATGAGATCGATGAAGTGGTAAGAGAGCTTGAGGATAAAGGTTACGATATCAGGAGAGTGATATGGCCTTGGGTTAAAAGCCAAGAAGCAGGGTTTTCTCATTGTGTGCTGAGGGCGAAAGAGGAATGCAAGTGGGTGGGGTTCTTGGACGTTGATGAGTTTTTCTACATGAACCAAATGCGACGGAATGGTCTGAGATCAATGGTTGGAAATTTCTCGTCTTGGAAGTCGGTTGCGGAGATTAGGACAGGGTGTCATAATTTCGGTCCTTCCGGATTAACGACGCACCCTAGCAGAGGAGTGGGAGTAGGGTACACCTGCAGGCTCAGGACTCCCGAAAGGCACAAGTCAATTGTGCGGCCTGATTTGGTTGATGTTAGTCTTCTGAATGTGGTGCATCATTTTGAGTTAAGGGAAGGGTTTGAAGCCATAAATGTTCCTGTCTCTGTTGCGGTTATAAATCACTATAAGTACCAAGTATGGGAGACGTTTAAGGCTAAGTTCTTGAGAAGGGTTGCTACCTATGTGGTGGATTGGAAGGAGGAAGTGAACATTGGATCGAAGGACAGGGTCCCTGGACTCGGAACCCAACCTATTGAACCAGGTGATTGGGGGTTCAGATTTTGTGAGGTTTGGGACACTCGTCTCAGGGACTTTCTTCTCTCTAATTTTTCTCATCCCCAAACAGGACTCTTCCCCTGGGAAACCCCTTCTCCATAGTCTCTACACCTTTTTTCTTATTACTTAATTATTCTTACAGGATCATGACACGTGGAATATAAGATTAGATTAGTGGATAAGCACCTTTTGAATTTAATCATACCATAGACACTCAGCTATTGTACTTTTGTAATTTCATGTTTATTGGGAAACCCTCCCATCACCGGAATTTTTTAAATGAATTTATAGATATGAAACATGCTCACGAAGCTTATAAAACCTGACTTGTACATATTTTCATATATGAAATACCTGTACATACAAATTTTCTTATTCTTTTATATTTAAATTTTTTACATTTATTTGATATTATTTTTATTTATCTATTTTTTTTTTAAAACTATAAAATTTTACACTTTTTAAATTATTTTACTTTTTAAATTATTTTACCTTTATATTATGTATCACATAAATATAAATGTACGTGATGATATTATTATTCTTATTCTATATATAATAAGAAATGATGAATGCATATATTTTTATATTTATTTCATATTATTTATTTTATTTCTGAAAAAAAGAATATTAGAAAAGAAATTTATTTCCTATTATTATTTTATTTTTATAATATCAAATTAATATAAATATATGTGATTTCGCTACTCAATTTAAACATATCTCGCATGTCTTTCAGTAGCGTCAGATGATGTATGTCTATTTGGAAGACGTGTCTTTGGGGGACCTACAAATTGGCCCTTGGAAACGAAAAGGCTACTGAGTACTAACCTTACATTGCAGCAGCCGTGGTATACGAATACTGTAATTTTGTGAAATTATACTTTGTTTTTGTTTTAAATTTTGATATAATTTATTTATTAAATTTGAAAAATAAATTAATATAGTTTTTTATCTAGTGATATTCATATTTTCTTTAAATGATATAGTTGATGTTTGAAATATTTATATAATTTAATATAAAATATTGATTTAAAATATCAATTAATACTTATAAATTAAGTTAAATGTCTTTTTTTTAAATTTAATAATGTGTTGATAAATTTCAGTTTTACATACTTAAATAGCATAAATGCATAAGAAACTTATATTTTAATGTTCTATTTAAGTTGTTGATGAAAATATTTTAAAGTATAGATACTAGTAGGTAAAAGTATATTAAAATTTGTAAAACAAAAATTATCCTTCTTTAATTTTTTTTTCATCATTTCAATGGTAATACTTTTAAAAGTTTGAAAAATACGCATGTAGTGTAGAAAATAATGACAATGAAATACATGTAGTGTAGAAAATAATGACAATGAAATACTTTAATGCAACAGAGGAAATCTATAACAATTTAAAAAGAAAACTAGCATCTCTTATCATTAGAGCAAATATTAGAACTGTCCCTTTACTCCAGATTTGAAAGTTCAAAGCATATAGACAACAACATCCTAACCAATTTGTTAACATTACAGCTTCCTATCGTTTATATATGATATTTTAAAATTATCAGTTACTTTTATTATTATTATTTTTAATTTAATTTTATATTACAAATAATTTTTTTAATTTTTTAAAAATAGTTAAAATATCTTCTATCACTCTCCGATTTTGAAACCGTTGAGATGGGAGCCTGAAAGGGATGTGCTGGAAGGTAATGTAATGTAAATTGTAATAATATAATTATATTTTACTTACTGAAAACAAAAAAAATTTAAGCCGCAAATTAGCGCAGCAACAACCACAGAATTATCAGAATCGTGAACAATAGGATGACTCACTTTGTTTGAGCTAAACGTGTGATGATGCCAAATAAGATCACATTTTGTTTGGTTCATGGTTACGCAAGGTTTTTCATGTGCTTTTATGGATGTTTTCATTATAAAATCCCAAGGAAACATAATATTTCATTATAAAATCCAAAATGAAAAATATATGGTGTGAAGTTAACACGTCCCTGACCAGTGAGGTGAGAAGATTGGTCTGTAACAATGTTCCGCAAAATCAAATGTTGATAAGTCAGAATCAGGGGTCATTTCTCAAGCTGTATTCAAATGGTCACAAATTTTTGTGTGCTTGGTCATTCTCACATGAAAGTGTGATTTCACAATCCGTTAGGATTTAATATTTTGGTAGGTTTTAAAATTTTGTTTGTTATTATTCCGTGTATATAGTCGGTAGATTAGATAGAATTATAACTAATTTTGTTATAATCTTGATGTATAAATATTTGTATCTGCATTATACATAATTGAGATAATACATAGACTATTTTTGTTTTCCTATTTTTCCTCTTTGCATTGAAATCTCAATACTTGGTTTGAATGATGATTCTTATTATTTAAGATGGTATCAGAGCTCTTCAATTGAAGAGTTCTGTTGTGCCTTTGATCTTCATTCGTTTCTTGCCCATTCTTGATTCCTTTCTTTGCGTTTTTTTATTTACCAAACCAACTCATGATTGCCATTGATCAAAATAGCCCTTACTATTTACATTCCAGAGAAAACCCCTCGACAGCGTTGGTTTCTCCTCTTTTGGATCCAACTAATATGAAGCCGAAGTATGCTCACTGCTTTGAGTGCAAAGAATAAATCAGAATTAATGGATCAAACCCTGCCTAAACCATCCATGAATGATGCCCTATATCCTATTATTTGTCAAAGCATATTATGGATGAATCAAACTGATGATATTTGGAAGCATTTGAAGTCTAGGTATTCTCAAGGTCATTTACTAAGAATAGTAGAACTGCAACAAGAACATGCATCAATAAAACAAGGTGACACATCTATTTCGGAGTATTTTTCTAAGCTTCGTGTAATATGGGATGAATTGGAATGTTATAGACCAAATCTGTCTTGCACATGATACAAGCGTGTTCGTGTAAAGCACTCACTGAAAGTATTGAAAGAAAGCAGCAAGATCAAATTATGCAATTCCTAGGTGGATTAAATGATCAATATAATGTTGTAAGAATGAATATTTTGATGATGGATCCTCTTCCTCCTATTTCTAAGGTTTTTTCTTATGTTGTTGAGCAAGAAAGGCAATGTACTAATCTTACCATGAGTAGTATGAGTATGATAAATGCAACCACAACAAATGCTAGTAACAAGGTGTCTTACACATTTTGTGGAAAAGATTACCACACAGCTGAAAATTGTTACAAAAAGAATGGTTATCCATCAGGATCTTCATACAAAAGAGGGATAAGAGGAGGTCGAGGCTATTCATCAAATAGAGGAGGCTTTGGCGGAAGATCAAATTCAGGTTCATACAACTCAAAGGTTTGCACTTTTTGCAGTATCATTGGACACAAAGTTGATGAATGCTTTAAGAAGCATGGTTACCCTCCTGGGCATAAACTACACAGACCTGTTATGGAGAACAATGCTACTAAAGTTTTGGTGAATGTGCTTCAACAAACAGTCCACCTCTGTTTGCTGGTGAAAATTATCCATTTTGGAAAATTAGAATGCAAATCTTTCTTGAATCGCAAGACAAATGAATCTTGGATGCTACTTTAAATGAACCTTTTGTGCCTACAAAAACTGTTGAGAAAGAAACTGTTTTGAAACCTTTTACTGAGTGGACTGTTGATGAAAATAGAAAAGTTCAGTATGATATTAAAGCTAGAAATATTATTGTCTCTGCACTAACTGTTGATAAATTTTTAAGGATATCTCAATGCAAATCCGCAAAGGAAATGTGGGATGTCTTAGAGGTAACTCATGAAGGCACAGATGAAGTGAAGAGAGCAAGAAAGAATTCACTGATACAAGAGTACGAATTGTTCAGAATGAAAGCTGGTGAAAACATCTATGATGTGCAGAAACGATTCACTCACATTGTAAATCCTCTCATGGCTCTCGGGAAAGTCTTTGATAAAGAAGAGATCAATATCAAGATTCTGAAAAGTTTGAACAAAAATTGGCAACCAAAAGTCACAACAATCTTTGAATCCAAAGATCTCACAACGATGAACATGGCTACCTTGTTTGGCAAGTTACGTCAACATAAATTAGAACTCGGTAGATTGAAGGATGTAGAGGAGATTGAAGAGAAGAAGTCCATTGCTCTGAAAGCAACAAGCAAGAACAACTCATAAACAGACATGAACGAAAGAGAATTGATGACCTTGATGGTAAGAAAATTTAGTTGACTTACTCAAAATGATAGTCAACTGTCTAACCATGCAGGTCAAGGTAAAAAGAATAGCTTCAGCAAAAACGTTGTTCAGTGTTATGAGTGTGGAAAGGAAGGACACACCAAGCCTGATTGTCCTGAATTAAAGCCGAAGAAGAAAGTAAAGAAAAGATCCCCTCAAGGCAAAAATCTGAAAAGAAATGGAGCATACATTGCTTGGGAGAATACAGATTCTGAAAGCTCAAGTGATGAAGATGCTGATCTAGATGAGTAATCAAATTTGTGCTATATGACTGGAGTAACATGGGACAATTATGACAGTGATGCAGACATCTCAAATGAACCAGTGGAAATCAAATATGATCTGCTGCAAGATGCATTCAAAGAACTGCATGCTGAAGCAATGCGATTGCAATACAAGGTAAATCGAATAAACTCTGAAAGAAGAGATTTTGAGTATAGAATTAATAAACTTGTTGCTGAGAATGAAAGATTAGAAAAAGAGTTAAATGAAGCTTTGTTATCTGCTAAGAATGTTAAGATTGAAATTGTTACAGTAGATAAACTTTGTGAAAATTGTCCTACTTATGTTGAAAAGATAGATTACTTAACTAGCACACTAGCTAAGTTTACTCAAGGAAGAGACAATTTAGATGTTGTACTAAAATCATCTGGCAGAGCTATTTACAGACAAGGAATAGGTTACAAAGCTCAATCTAGCAGAACCAATACTAAGAGATTTATTGATTTAAGCAAACCTGCTAAGAATGCATGTTTCTATTGTCATTGTGTTGGTCATACTGTTAGAAATTGTTATTAGAGAAATGTTGTTGTTCCTCAAAAATTATATGTTTGGAAACCAAAAGAACAAGTAACAAGGACTGACAATCATGGACCCAATGTTAAATGGGTACCAACAACTAAATCTTAAGCTGTTTTGTAGGATACAAAGCAGATGCAGTGTAATCTCAAGGATGGATCAATCTGGATTAAAATCATTGTCTTGAGAATCTACAACTGGTAAATCTGTATCAATCTTCTGCATTTTGCTTATATTGATTGGTTGTTGTTGTGTGATTACATGAATACATTGTCTGTCTAATTAATTGATTGATTGTTTGAATTAAAACTCTTTTTTTCACGTGTCTGAGTCGACTGTGTTACTAATACATTCGACTATGCTATGTACATGTCTTTAAAACTCTATTTTTGAACGTTAGAGTTTTGAATTTTTAAATCCAAGGGTTTTAATGCTATATTCTTAGCGCGTCTCTCTATATATATGTATGTGTTACAAACAGTGGATACAACAAAACCCTTATTCTGACTCAAGAGTGCTCCCTATCTCTACTACATGACATGCTCTTCCTCTAAACGTCAAAAGATCATTCCATCCTCTGAAAGAGAAGCAAATTCCTCTGGCTGGATCAATGATGATAATACCAGAGAAAGATTTCTTATGTTGAGAACACTCAAGGAAGTGGTCAAACATAAAATGGCTGAACTGACCCTGTTTGAACAAGAAGAATTTATGTTTCCTGATGATCTCAGATTTCAAGGTCTCGACAAGTTCATTAAAATGGAAGGCGATTGATATCATGAATTAGTGGAAGTTTTCTATCACAATGTTAAAGAACTTGATGGAAATATTCATTCACGAGTAAAGTGTGTAGACATTGTCATCGATAATGACATGTGGCGGAAAATCGCTGGACTGAAAGAAGTTGGAGTATTGTCTCATAAATCTGACTGTCCACTATACAAGAAGATACGAAAAACTGAAATGTTCAAGAGTTTCATGAGATATTGCGGGAGATACAAAAAAGAAAAAGGATTCCTGTTTAAATGGCTTGACAAAGAAGAAAAAGTTATTGCTTTCATTATTGACATATCCTCTTGCCTAAAAGGTATAATATCATCACGCTAACACCTAAGGATGTTTGCGTACTATATGCCATTGTACAAAGGATACAAACAAATTGGGTAGCTGTCTTTAAAGAACATATCCTAGAAGTAGGAACAGGTGGTTGACACAAGCTTCCATATGGTGTGTTCATAAGCAAAGTACTGGAAACATGTGGTGTCATTCTCATTGGGGAAAATAAACGAATGTGTGGCAAGGAAAATGTGATTGGAAAGGCCACCCTGACATGCATTGGTATGAAGAGAACACCTCTTGGATGGGTATTTAGAGATGAATCAAACTCCACAAAAATGGAGGAAACTACTGAAGAATATGGCAGTGATCAAGAGTCAGCTCCATCTAACTCTGAATTTGAAAAACGTGTGGAAGAAAGATTTAAGAAGGCTTCCAAAAGAGTAAATATCTTAAGCAAGTCGCTGAAGACTTTAAATGAAAAGATGGATGATATTTTTAAACACTTTATTGAGATCTCATCATCATCAGAAGAACCTGAAAAGGAAGATATGGATGACATTAGTGATGAAAGCACTTCTGGAACCTTTGAATCAGAATAAAGTTCTGTTTACCCTGTTTTGTCTAGAGTCATAGATTCTTCTTTTGTTTTCTTTTGTGTATGGCTTATATTGCCATCTTTTGTTAGTCTTCTTTTATTGTTCCTTGATTATGTCGTATCATTGTAATATCTTCTTTTCAAGGAAGTGAAATCAGTAGTTTGAATCAACACTATTGTTTTAAATCTGTTTGATATTGCTTGCACTACTTGATTGATTTGACTGCAATATGTTTGAAGTCAACTATGCTTGAATTGTTATAAAACTGTACATATTGACTTCTGTTGTTTATGATTATATTTCTTGCTTAACTAAAATGCTTAATCTAGAACGAATCTTTGAAAGGTTTTGCAGGAATAACATTGCTTTGGAAATTTCAAGAAGAATTCAACAGCTTTGGAAAGCAATGTAGTCAACTGAGGAAATAGTGCAATCGACTGCTTATAACAGGGTTATAAATTCCAATTATGGAATTTGGTTATTCATTTACTGATTGCTTATTTTGATATATCTGTTATTATCTCTATTATAAATAGTATTGGAAATATCTTACTTGAGATAATACTGTGAGATTGTTGAAGATTGTATCATTGCATATCTAAACTGTTTGCTATGTTGTCTTTGATACAACTATGTGCTAAACTGATTGTTCAATTTGTCATATGTTGCATTGTTAATCTGATTTTATTACCAATGCATAATGACAGGGGGAGTATCACTCTTTACACATTTTTGTTCACATGCCTGCATTTCAGGGGGAGTTATATTTACATGCGATTAAATGTGATATAGAGATCATCATTGCATTTGAAAATTTGCACATATTATTTTGATGCATCTCTGTTTGTTTGATAATTCAACAAAATATCTAGAGCATACCTTTTTTGCTAATGCACAAAGGGGGAGAGAATTCATGATTTTATGATGCTATATGAAAGGGGGGGAATAATTATTATATCTCATGTATAATATGTTGATATTTTTTTGTTGTTATTGCTGTGTTACATACAAAGTACTTGAACTGTGATAACTGTGTGATATTTCTCTTGCTACTCTGTTATGTATTAAAGTGTGCAAACATGATTGGTTATTAATCATGGTGTGCATCATAAAAAAAGGGGGAGATTGTTGAGATTGTTGACAACATAATTTCTATATCAATCTAGTTTTTGATGATGACAACACATTGCTTAATAACAAGCACATGTTGTTGCTGCATTACATGTTCTTATGCTGATTTATTGTGATATATGTTGAACATGTTTATGTATTGTGTTACATGTTCCTGTGTTGATTGATTTATATATATATATATATATATATATATATATATATATATATATATATATATATATATATATATGGAACGTGTTTACATGCTTTAATGTGCTATGTGCTATGCATCATTTCATATGTTTTACTGCACATGTTTTAAAGCTGAAAATCACGAGCACTTTTATGAACTTATTCTTGTGCGACAAAGTGATAGTACAATCGACTACTTTACTAATGGATTCGACTATGCTAAAATCTTTGTACAGATTTTGAGAATCAGTGCTATGTGTTATTTTGAGAAGAAAAGAATTTCAAAATGTTTTACATGTTGATAGTCGACTATGTGTACTACACATTCGACTGTATCTATTGTCTGATTTGGAATAATGTTATGATCTTGAACTCTAACGGCTATATTTTTGAAAGTTAGTTGAGCATTGGTGACTTAGTCAACTGTATTAAATGTGGTTTATTTTTGGTTGACTGAAAGTAGTTATGTTGACTGTTCTGTTATAACTGTCATAATCCAGTCGATTGAATTAGTAGCGTATTCGACTGAGAAATCATTTGACTAACAGAAATATATAAATAGGTTGAACACAAGTCTGTTTAGAAGACTTTTGATGAACTGACAATTTCATTTTTGTTTCAGATTTCTCTTAGCTCCAAAAATTCTCCAAGAAGACTGTGGTGATCTTTCTTGAAAGAGATTCAAAGAGGAGATTATACTGCGTATTTATTGTCTGCTCAATATCTGCACAAGAAGATGTTTTGTGATTGATCTTGAAGGCTTGACATCCTGTAAACACTGCTGGAATTGATTGTGCGGCTTGGCATCTGTGAAGACTGCTGGTTTTTGACCTGTTGATTGCAGGGGAGAGCACACTTTGAGGATTGTTCAAATTGGTGTTGACAGATTGCAGAAGAGGGGATTCCTTCTGTAAGTCTTGCTGGTTTATTGCCTATATTTTGGTTTTGGGTTAGAGAGGAGATTTATATTTTTGACGTAGAGGTCTTCTATAGATTCCTTGTTGTAAAAATCGCAACCATTATAGTGCATTTGCTTCTTGGGTTGGAAGGACACTGGATGTAGGCATTGTTGGCCGAACCAGTATAAAAACCTGTGTTTGCATTTCTCTATCCCTTATCTTTTACATTCCATTCGACTTTATTCTTTACGCAGTCAACTACATATGTTTCGCTGCATACATATTCTGATTGCTTGCATTTCAAGAAATTTTGAAAAACTTTAGACTTTGATTACAAGATTACAAAAAGAACATATTTTTGAAACAACACCAATTCACCCCCCCTCTTGGTGAAGAAAGAAGCCAACCTGTTTTCCAACTCTTTTTGTTTCCCTCCATGATTTTACACTCTTTAAAACTCCCCCAAATCAAAACCTAAAAGAACTTTTGCCCCATATCAAAACTCTAAAAGAACTTTTACGCCAGTTTAAATCGCCAAGCCCTAAGAACCAGTTCATCGTTCGAAAGTTTTGCAACCTGGACTTCCTCAACCTGCTTCATCTTTGCTGCCATGCCTTCTCAACAAGGCAAGTTTAGCCAACGAGGTCGTCGACAATAGCTGCCTCTTCGGCTCCATCACGAAATCCCCTGCCAATGCCACCGTCCTAATCCTTTTCCCCTTCGCGGGAGGGTGCGTCCTACTGCAAATGGCACCGACGAGGATGGTCATTTTTTATCGGACCGGTACGACACGGTGTTCCCCGAGGGTGCTTCATCTCAGGTTTGCAAAACAAAGGAAATAAAGTTGGTGTTTAGAGGAGGAAGAGGCGAAGCTTTGGAACGCTATGGTGGAAGAGGCTTCAAGAATGGAAGTGAGTTCGAGAGGTGAGGGTTTGGGTCGTGATGCCATGAAAGGGTTTGTTTCGCCTGTGATGGCGAGGATCGAATCTGATGACTATGCAGAGTATCTAAGAACATAACTTGTGTACCAAACAGGCTTGTCTCAGATCGTATCAACACTCTTCTTCTTTCCAACTATGCCCAGTTTCTCTACCTCGTTGCAAACGATTATGACAAGTTCAAACCTATTGACTTTTTTTTACCATGTTCATCTTACTTTTACTGATTCATAATATTGTTTTATGAGAATATGAGAATATTTGTTTTGATTTAACATGTATGTTAGGGCATCTCTAATATGAGTTTCTTAAAGTATAGAAATGTTTTTTAATTTAAATAAATCGTTTCTTTTATAAGAAACACATTTTATGGTGAAGAAATTGGTTGTGCTACGTAGATTATCTCCAATTGGGGATTTCTTTAAGAAATAATTTTTTCATCCTAAGAATTCAAAAGGAAAGCGTGTTGGGGATGCTAGAAGTCAAATGATTTTTATTTTGGACAATTTTTAAGAAAAGTTTACTTGACCTTGAAGTTCATTAATCTATTTAAAAAATTAATTCTGTTTATTACTCAATTTTAATCTTCAATGAATAAATGGATATCACAATTGATTGCAAGTACTACGAAGCAGATGATGAAGGAGAAAGATGAAAGGTAACCAGAAGTAAATTTTACTTTTTTCTTCGGGGCAATGGTGGATTGATATGATTCAAATCTGTTGGTGCATATTTGCAATATTAAAATTTATGCTTTTCTTACAGGATTAGTAAGACATGTGAACTTTTGACTTATATTCGCACTTTGAAGATGTACGGATGAGAACTTCTTTTTTATACTTGGTTGATGGATACAAGATCTTTGGAAGTCAAACACTTAGCTGTAAGAATTTATGTTCTGATTTTATTTATTTCCGGATAAAACTGTAAATTTTTTCCAGAAATCAACTGAAGTAGTATTAAAGAATGGCAAAAGAAAATTGTCTGCTTTCTTTCTTTTCTAATGTTTATCATCATGTTTCATCCACTTTTATAGACTCGAAAGTACTTGGATGCGTGGTGTGTTTTCTTTTGCGCTACAACACGAACACTCTTCTCTCTTTTCACTTTTGGACTCTATGCAATGATGGGACATCAACTTGATGCTGCAATGCTATTTTCAAATTTATTTCACCTAATCTTACTGACTAGTTTTTCTTCTTTATTTTGCACTTAATTATTTCCTGTCAATTTTCAAAAATCTAATGCAGTAGAAAACCTCTATTGTAGGTTTTCACTTGTCTTGCATTGTTCAACACCCTTATTTCACCACTAAATTCATTACCTTGGGTAATTAATGGATTGATTGATGTGAGCCTCCCATATTCCATAGTTTTTAAGAAAGATTTGATTTGTACATGCATTGGGATGAATAGTTTCTATTAATCTCACTGTAGGCCATCATATCTTCCAGACAATTGAGTAGGTTTCTCGCTTGTCCTGAAGATAAATTTAAAGTGGGAAACAAAAGTTCCTGTCCACCATCATTCCTAAGGCTGTGTTCACTTGGAAGTACTTTCCTGTTCACGGTGGTTGGCAAGCGAGTGATTTATAAAAAAACATGTTCACTTTGGTGGAATTGAGGGTGATGATTTGAAGATGTTTGCGAGATTATGACGTTGTTCACTCACCCGCAGAAGTGCGAAGATTTAGAGGGATCAATCACGCTTTCTCTAAAATGCCCTCATCAATTTAAATAATTCACAGCTGCCCTCACCACTTACACGAGCACTGTGTATTCACGAGACTGCATTCAACAGTTAAGATTCCTGACCTACCTTGCTTCATTCAGCCATGGCAGGGAACAGTGAAGATTCTAGCCTGACGTTCTGCTTGATTGAGGCATGGAATAGTGAAGCTTGCAGCCTTGCACACACACAAAAGATTCCTTCGTGCAGCACCATTGCCAATACACTGGCAAGCTTTTTGACCGAAGAATTATTAATATGGGGCGTACTCCGTCTTTGGTTCTTGTGTTGTTTCACCGAGAAGTAGGAGAACATCTTGTGTGCATGCAGTGAGTGAGGAAGAGAAGAACGAAGAGAAACCTTGCTGGAACAGTGCTAAAGAAGAGAAATCTGAGAGCTCAGGTGAGGAGCATCGAAGTGTTTTGTTGTTTGTATATGGCTTGTTGCTGTAATATTTGCAGGGTGTGGGTAGATGAAGAAGCTGAAAGATGAAAAAAGGAGGTGGTCGGTCAGTGACAGTGTGCAAGATCGGTGCTAGGTGGGTGACATAGAAGACGAAGAAGTTGTATCCGGTTTGTCAATGCTCAATTTCGTCCGGATGACTGAATAATAGGACTTAGTTTTTGTTTTTGTCATATTTTATTTTATTTTCATTTTTATTTTATTATTTTTAATTTTTAGTTTATTTTGATCTTTGATTTAGCCTTTCTTATTATTATTTGATTTTTATATTCTAAAAAAAAGAAAGAGAAAAACAAATAACAAAAAAAAAAAGAAAAGAAAAATAATTTATAAAAAAACAGGAAAAACGTGAATATAAAAAAAAAAGTTTGTTGACAAATGATGAGATAAGGGTGTGATGGGAAGTTGGTTGCACGTTAAAAGAAAAGAGCACGAGGTAGCACACTGCTTCGGTGCTGAAGAGAATATATTCGTTTTGTGCCTTTAACAATGGAAAATGGCCGATTAATTAAACAACCCCTATCCCATGCTTATCCCATAACCACCCACACCACATAACAGAAAAGATTCCCACGCCTGAGCACAGGCCATCACCCACTATACAAGGCATTCACCATCAAAAGGGCAGAGGAGAACTGAGAGCAGGGGGGATGAACTTAGGAGCAACTTCCTCGATTCACAGATAAGGGAAAGAAAAAACCTCAAAACACGCGAGGACCAGGGCTCCAATTGCGTGAATCATCCACTTCCAATACCTATTATCACAGTCGTATTCATCACCTCAGAGGCCATAATCAGCATCACAGCCAGAGAATATTGAGGACTCACCTTTGACACCGATCATCATGGCTTAGGAGAGAGACCTCACGGAGATAAGAGGGAACCAATTGCCTTCACTTTGGTTGCCATCCTTGAACCTCCCATTCAAACTTCTTACGTCGGCAAGACCATTGGAAAGCAAAGGAAAATTCCAATCAAGAAGACAAAGGGAACTAGAACCCAAAAAGAAGAGTTTTTTTGTTTTGAAGCTGCGAAGGTAGGTTTCTTTGTTTAAGCTCTTGGTTTTGCCTTATGTGAATGCATGCCCTCTGTTAGGAGTATAGATATGAATGAGTGATGTTGGGAATGAATGAATGATGTCGTCTACATGTGAATGACGATGTTTGATCAATTTACATATTTATTTGCTTTCTTTGGGGTTTCATCTGTTAACCGAAATACATCCAAGATGTAGTTTCAAGGCCTGCAAATTTAATCAGATTTAACTAAAGTAGAAAACACACTCCCAACATCAAGTTTTCAATATTCTTTTACTTGCAAACAAAACGCTCTAGGAAAAATGTCATAAGAAGAAAGATTTCGGAGTGCAGATCCAAACTAGAATCAAATTCTTCCTTTCATATCAATTCTCATGTGAAACAGAAAGCAGAAAGCAAAACGTAAAACAAGCTAGACATAAAACAGAAGTAGATTTTTTCCTCCCATCAAGCCGAAAACCAAATCAGCTTCGGATCTTCTGTATATGTTCCATTCCCTATCAACGCCAACAACCCAACTTCCCACCAACCATCATAAAGCAGCCACGGAGCAGCCTTCGTTTTCTTCATTTTTTTTCCTGCCTCCATTACCATTGTCAAACCCAAACACCTTCAATCAATTACAGCCATGACAAACCAAGTCGGATAATGAAAATAAGTCCCTTGTCTTTGTTCATCTCAAGCTACCAACAAAGGAGGTAACCCCTGAGCAATGGAAACATAGAAAAGAGTCCACATACAAACCACCTGCGTCAAACAAACATCAACAGACCTAATCGGAAATCCTGTGCCATTCAAGACCGTTCCCCAGAACAACTTGCCTAGTCCATTTCTGGTTTTGCTACCCATGGCCAATACCTGAAACAGTGAACCATTCCTCGGTCATCAACACAATCTCATTCTCATATACACAACAGATTCATCGTTTTCCAATCCCAGTAGAAGAAACATCAATCAATAGAGCAGCATTAAAAAAAATGAAATGAGAAGAACAGAGGGAAAATGCTTTCGTTCTCGACATCGCCGGTGATGTTGCTGGGAGCGTTTGGCACTTGAGGAAGAAAACCCTCAAATGGAGAGGGAAGAGAGTGACGCTGGTGGCGTCGGTGAGGGCAACGATGGTCATCTTCGTCGACGGTGGCCGGTGGAGATTCGTCCCAGTTCGAGCCACGGATCTTCTCTCTCACGCAAGCTGGTTTTGTTGATGTTGGTGTCGCCGGCGACGCCTTGGGTCGAGTGGCGACGGCTCCGGCAGCGAGTCGCGTCGCCGGCGCGTCCCTGGTTCGTGATCCGGAGGCAGCAGCAGCCAGTTCCAGTATAGGCAACGGCAACGGCGAGACCTCGGAGTGGGGGTGGGGGCGGTTCGCGTGAAGAAGAAAGGACGAGATGGCGGTCCGGCATGAAGGGCGGTGGCTCTTCCGACGAATGCGCCGGTGACGCCGTGAACAGCCCCCCTAGCAGCGGTCTTTTGATCGGAGGTTGTGGCGGCAGTGAGTGCATAGGCAGTGGAGATGCAAGCCTAGGGTTCTGCTTAGAGGGAGAGACTTGTGTCTCTTAGTTTCTGAACGAGCAAATGGTGAAATGAGCTGGGGGAGGCTGAACCCCAAATCATCTGCTGAAACCCTTGGGCCAGTTGGGCTCCAATTCTTTTTCTTCTTAAAAAATAAAAAAAAACCGTTCTTTCGCACTCCCTTTTTCTTCTATTTCACACCTTCAATGTCTTTGGGCTCAAGCCCATTCTGCCAACAATGGAAAATCCCTTTCGCACCCCTGTTTTTCATTTAGGCCCCCATTCCTTTTTCTGCTGGGCCTCGAGCCCCTATTCTCCCCTGCACCCCTCATTTTCTTATCACACACCCACGCCCCACTTCTGTAAAAACAAAAAAAAAGAGAGCTTTGGGCCAAGCTAGTGGGCCACATGATTTTCCTGTCGCCACACACAACTCCCATCCACACCCCTTTCGTTTGGGATGAACTTTTTCTGCAGCGCACCCCCAACTTTACAACTGCACCCTTGTCATTGGGCCTGACCAAGCAACTACTACATGCCACCAAACTTCACTGCTGCACCCCATATGTGGGCTGGATCATAAAGGCCAATAAATTTTGCGTTGCACCCCTGGTTTTAATCTCTGTACCCTATTCTTAGTGGGCTTGGACTGTATGTTTTTTTTTTATTTTGTCTTTGTTTTTTTATTTCTTTAGCTTTAACATTTGTTTTATTATTGTGTGTTGTTATATTCATTTGATAATAAAAATAAAAAAATAAAAAAATTATAAAAAATAAAAAAGAAATAATAAATAATAATAATAAAAAAATATTTTAAAAAGGTTAATAGTACACGTGCGACCATTCTGTCGGCCTTGTGCTAAAAACCTTTTCCTTTTTCTTTTCTATCAAAAATCAACAAAATATTTTTAAAGGTTTAAACACACGTGCGACCATTCTGTCGGCCTTGTGCTGAAAACCTTTTTCTTCTTCTATCAAAATCAATAAAAATCTATTTTTAAAGGTTAAACACACGTGCGACCATTCTGTCTGCCTTGTGTTAAAACACTTTTCCTTTTTCTATAAAAATACCAAAAAAATATAAAATCTTCAAAAACCAAAAACATCTTCATTTACAAATTTCCAATCAATTCTCAACGTTGTCAAACAAATTTCCAATCACTTTCCAATCAATTTTCAATCAATTTTCAAACATTTTTCAAACAAACAATCATCATTTCTTAAACGTAGTAGCCAGAACTACGTGATCCTTGATTCTCCATCAAAAGTGGAGATATGTAGGAGCAAGGCAAATCCTTGTCAGGTTCACTTTCAAAAATCCAAAAAAAAATCCAAATCTTTCTCAACAAATTTTCCAACAAATTTTCTCAACAAATTTTTTCAACAAATTTTCTCAACAAATTTTCCAAACAAATTCTCCAACAAACTTTCCAACGGTTCAAAGAACTACGTAACCCTGATTTCTCATTCAAAATGAGAATACGTAGGAGTAAGGTCAATCCTTGTCGGACCCAAAAAACTAAAAAAAATATTTTGTTTTCTTTAGAGCTTTATTTTGTAGGAGAAATTAAACATTTTGCAAACCACATCAAATTCGCGTATTTAATTAAAGGTACTGCCTTAGGGCAGACATTGTGGGGTGCTAATACCTTCCCCACACGTAACCGACTCCCGAACCCGAATTTCGGTTTTCGCAGACCTTGCCTTATTTTATGGTTTTTCCGTAGTTTTCCAGTGGTGGCGACTCCAAAATCTCTTTTTTTTGAAATCTAGTTTTCTTTTTTCGGATCGTCGTCGTCCCGTCGCGATTCTGGTTGCGACACAGTTACGCATGAAGCTGTATCCGGATACGCAGCAGCACTGCAAAATGCTCACAACTTGTATCCGATTACCCACACACTTGTATCCCGATACGGTTGTTCTTGTTCAAGAAGTTTGTATCCGGTTTCTTCTTCTTCTTTTTCTTCTTCTTCTTCTTCTTCTTCTTCTTCTTCCTCTTCTTCCTCTCACCTCGTTTGCTGGCAGTGGAGGCGTAGCACATCAGCTACAGGTGGTGGAAGCTGCTCCGTAGCGCATGAGCTGCAGGTCGTGGAGGTGGTGGACACTGCCATTTCGACGTAGGCCATAGCATGAGCTGTAGGTGGTGGAGGTGGTGGAGGTGGTAGAGGTTGTTGTTTCGATGCGAGCCGTAGCATGAGCTGCTGGTGGTGGAGGTGGTGTATTGTTTGCACGATGAACGTCATGAAGGTGGAGGATGGTGATGGGTGGAGGATGTAGAGTGGATGCATGCAGGGTGAACCATGCAGTACGCTTGACAGCAGCCTAACCCTAACCCACTTATGTTTGTGTTTCAGGTGAAGGAGTTGCGCGTTAACTGGGAATTGGAAGCTAAAAACTTTGGTATAATAATTGGAATCATGGTTGAGAAGGTTGTTAACATGCTTTGTATTGTGTTGTAAACGTTGATTGGTGTTATTTTTTTGTTTTATGTTGTTCCCTTCATTAATAAAGAGTGTTATTGATTTGTAGGTTTCCTTGACTGTGAGTTTATTCTTAGCGTTGCAGTTAGCCTTGTGGATTTTATGTTAAGGTGAGATTGCTTTTGATTTCCTTGCAATATGTTTGACTCCCGTTAGAATGATTTCAGTAGGTTAGAATGATTTCAGTGATGTTTGATTTGGGTTATATGATACAAAATTTGGTGCAAGGTAGTTTGTAATTATGTTGCTATGTTTGCTTTATTAGGGTGAGGCTTTGAAGTTTAACATTTGAATTTCACATTGTTGTGAACAAATTCTGAGTGGCATTGCATTGGAGGTTCACGCTCTTTGGTCAATCTTCATTTTATTTTCAAAAGTCTTCAAGAGGTACGTTTTTTTAGCTATATTTAAAGTAATTGTTTATAATAAATATATTACATGCGTGTTATTTAGCATTTTGTTTTAATTGTTTATAATAAATATATGAAATGCTTGTTATGATCTTTTTGGTTTATAAGTCATTATGTGAATATAAGAATGTTTGACAATTTGTTGGTTTATAATTATCGTATGTTTAAATGTTATATAATTTGTTATTTAAATATTTATTATTTTTTGTAGTTAATTTAAGAATGTATTAATGTATTTTTTTTATGTATGTATATATGATATATGAATGTATGAATATAGGAATGATTTATGTTTAATGAATGCATGAATGCATGATGTTAATTATAGTATGATTATTTGTTTAAGTAAAAATAGATGGAAGAATGATTAAACTTGTCGTACTTGGACAATCAAGATATAGACAATGATGTGGTTGGTGTTGACTTTAAAATAGTCGCAATGCTACATCGACACGTACAAATAACCACCTCCATGGCTGCAGTAATAATGTTATGCATTGTTTCTTATGCCTTGAACATATTGAATATGTTCTCGAGTGATCCAAGTATTGTTAGCAATTTTCTTCCCGACAAAGACTGTAGACAACAGTTAATGTCGTACTTGGTGCATACTACTCGATGTCGTGACATTATTCGGATGGATCCAGAGGCATTCATTAATCTTTGTGAGAGATTAAGAGCAACTGGGTTAGTTAAAGAAGCCATTCGGTCCACAGTGGAGGAACAAGTAGCTCAATTTCTTCATATAATTGGACATAAGGTTAAGAATCGAAGTGTCGCATTTTTCTTTCATCGATCTGGGGCGACGGTAAGTAAACACTTTCACAATGTGTTGGATGCTATTATAACTCTAGAATCAGAATTTTTAACTCAGCCATCAGGATATGAGGTTCGTCCATATGTCTTGAATAACAGTCGGTTTATCATTACTTCAAGGTAATGATTTGAATGTCTAAGTCAGAATATGATTTTATGAAACGATGTTAATGTTATTCAGTTGTATGATGACTTATTAATTCAATGTTTAGGATTGCTTAGGGGCGATAGATGGTACACACGTTCGTGTAAGGGTGCCAAGAGAAGATGCTCCGAGATTTCGTGGTAGAAAAGATTGGCCAACTCAAAATGTGTTTGCCGCGTGTGACTTTGATATGAAATTCACATACGTTCTAGCTGGGTGGGAAGGCACAACATATGATTCTAGAATCTTAAAAAATGCTCTTGATCGAGATGATCTGTTGGTAATCCCCCAAGGTTAGTGTCTAAAATTGGAATTCTTAATGCTCTTGATTGGTTCTTTAATACATATTAAATAATGATGTTTAAATTCATGCAGGAAAATACTATCTCTGCGACGTTGGGTTTATGCTGAAAAGTATGATCATGACACCATATAGAGGCGTCAGATATCACCTTAAAGAATTTACACACAGAGGACCACAAAATGCACGAGAGCTCTTTAACCATTGACATTCATCACTGAGAAATGTTATTGAAAGAACATTTGGTGTATTGAAGAAACAGTTCCCTATCATTGCAAGTGGCACTGAACCACATTATGGATTGGAGACGATGACAAATATTATTTTAGCTTGTTGTATCCTACACAACTTCATCCGTGGAGTTGATAGGGATGACCCATTGCTTAATGAGGTTGATAATGAGTTGAATGAAAGGGAAGAGCAGAATGTGTCATCCTCTCAAGTTCGTGAAGATGATTATAGGGTTGGTAGTACTATTAGGGATGCCATAGCGGATGAAATGTGGCGAGATTATCAAAACTCATAGTTATTGTAATTAATATTTTGTTATGAGTCTGTTATTTGAATATGACATCTTCTTTGTTTTATGAATAATTGAACTTCACTTCTTACACTGTTCTTTCTCAAATAGGTTTATCATGGACAGGGGTAAGGGTGCTGCGACTGAGTCCTCCGGTAGTATGAGAGAGTTTTGCAAATGGACTGAGGACATGGATGCAAGGCTATTGCATTCAATGATTGAGGAGAATCGTTTGGGTAACAGAGTTGATGGTAGCTAGACCACGCAAGCGTATAATAATATGGTTCAATTCCTTCATAACTCAGGTTATGTTCATGTCAGTAAAACTAATGTAAAAAATTGTCAAAAGGTATTAAAAGACAGATGGCGTGAGGTTCATGACCTGTTTGGATCATTGAGTGGTTTTGCTTGGAACACCATCACTATGAGGTTTGAGGCTGAAGAAGAAGTCTGGGCTGACCTCATTCAGGTATTTCTTAAACATTCAGGTTTGGTGGATTATTAAAATATATAAGTACAACCACTAACTTTTTTATGTATGTTGTTTCAGTCCAGGCCAGCTGCATCAAAGTGGAGAGTTACCAGCATAAGACATTATGATTTGATGATGGACTTATGGGCTGCTGATAGAGCTACTGGGAGTGGTGTTCGCACAGCTCGTCAATGTCGTCCGTGGGTTGCCCCTCGAGTCAGTGTTGATTTAAATCAGAACATAGATTACATTCCTGAGTAGCCTGACTGGACGGGATACAGAGACCCAACTCCGCCATCACCTCCTCCTTCGGTAGATGAATATAGTCCAGGGAACACTTAGTCCGTACCTTTCGTTCCATCTGTTGGAACGTCATCCTCTAGAGGCTCCAAGAGAAAGCACCCCTGGTCGATGTAATTGATTCCCATTTTGAAAGGATGTCGACCAATCTGGAGGGTTTCACGACTGCCATTACCTCTTTAAATGTGCATTTTGGGGTCATTTCTAATGCAGCCGTAGATCAAGTCTCGGCTATGAAAGAGAGGAATGAAAATATTACGTTCACAAACCGAGGTTCTTCGTCGGACGCAGAACTACACATATACAAAATCTGAAATTTATGAAATATTGTGTGGGATGCACATACCTAATGAGTCTTTGCTGGAGCAATCTATGACTTCTTGTGTGCAAATCCGACATGTGTGAAGAGGCTGATGGGGTTTCCACCGCATAAGCGGTGGAATAAATTGTGTAAAATGATATCGGGAGGAGATTGTTAGGATGTCTTATATGACTACTTGTATTAGTATTATGTTATGAGATCTACCTTTGTATTTGTATGATGACTTATGATTTTCATGTATGTTGTTTCATGTATGATGACTTATGATTTGCATGTATGTTGTTTCATGTATGATGACTTATGATTTTCATCCATCCTAACTTTTTATGGAATGTTTATGCTTATGGTCTAATTAATTGTCATTTGTTGTTATTGTTTATAATATTGAATAATTTTTTTTCATTTATTGCTTTGATGAAGAAATTCTAAAATGGCGTCATCATCAAGTAAAAGGTCCTGAAAAAGTCATAAGGGAAAACAAACCCTAACTGAGTCAGAAGATGCAGAACATTTCAGACCATCTCTTGCGGAACAATTAGATCAGCGTCGTTTCTTCACTCATAGCGAGCAGATAGAAAACTATGCAGCTGATTTTTATACGAGGAATATTGTCGTGCCTAAAATAATGAATTTCGAATCATTTGCCGGTTCAGGCTTATTTTTCCAACATCATCTTATATTTCAAACGGTGGTCGAATTTATGACACTACAGGCACCGTTCTATCCGGATTTAATCAAAGTTTTTTATTCAAATCTCAAGATTTCTGGGAATGGATATTTGATTAGTGAGGTCCACAAAAGAAGAATCAAATTTAAACCTGCCGATTGGTTGAATATTATTAATATGAAGTACGAGGGTCAAAAGTTGTGTTATTCGACTATCCCAAACGACTTTCCTTATGATTGAGAGATGGCATTAGCTACTATGGTGAGACCAGAAATGCAGGGTCAATGTGTTAGAACAGTTGGTTCTCTGAATATTAATGATAGACTTCTGCATTATGTTATTGTCCACATGTTATCTCCCCAACCTGCAAATTTTGCAAGGGTATTGTAGGAGGATATCTTTATGATATGGGTGCTTAAAAATAATATACCTATCAATTAGCCTCATCACATCATGCAACATATGCTATCATGCAATATTGTGGAGTGCATGTAGATGACGATGCCAACACTCATATTGGGACCAGACATCATTTTTCAATTAATTCTTTGAAAAGGTTGAATATAATTAATGTCAACGGTGTTTGGCAACACGATGTCGGCGATGATGAAGAAGAAGAACAACCACAACATGATGACAACCCTGTGCAACCTCCTCCAGATCTTTCAAATCCTAATATGATGACTCAAATATGGGAGGGGGTACAAGACTTACAACAAAGAATGCAGGGTATGGAACAAATGCAGGGGCGGGTTCAGCATATTGAAGATAACTTGGAAAACCTTTCTCTAGACATGAACCGACAGTTTGCTCAGCTGAATCAAAATGTTAACTTAATTCTTCACCATTTAGATGATTAAGTTGCTCACTTAGACTTCACTGTATTGCATGATGATGTATTACAAATATATTTGTATGTTATTATGTTTGGACTTTTTATTTCATGTAATGGATAATTATAACTTCGGTTCATTATCGGTGGTCTACAAAATTAATAAATCTCAATTCCATAACAAATCAATTTATACTGCTTAAAAAAATTATATCACAAACAAGTACTAAATTAAAAAAAAATCATTTAACTATAGTATAACTTAATTAATTTATTAAAATTATTTTTAATAATTATTCCAAATTTTTAACTCTTAATAAACATTTTTACAATTAAATATAATATTAACAAATATAATTTTATATTACTTTAATATCTAGGGGCATTTTGGTAATATTCAAATTCTACCAATTAAACAAATTTTTTAAAATTGTCACATTAATCAAATCGTACACTAATTCTCACAAAATTCACCTCCAAACTCACTCTCAATTACCTTCAAATCCACTCAACTAAACACAAAAAAAAAAAAAATCAACCTCAAATCCATTCAATAACTCGCCCCCCATCACCCCCAAGTAAGCACACCTTAAGTGAACAACCTGATTCTTTACAAGGTTTGGGTGTCTTTATCCAAGATGGATATTGTACTTGGTGAAATAGTGAGGAAGTAGCATTAAATATGGTGTGGAATCGTGTGACTCTAAGTGTGTCCCAGGGTTGCTTTGTTGCAGTTATTGGAGAGGTTAGATCCTTGTTTAAATTTAAGAAAGATGTCTTTAGCAAATAAAGTAAAATAATTTTTTTTCATATGCTCACCCATCAAATCACAGTTTTGCAGGTTCGGAAATGGATGATGAATCCACTGTTCATCTTGTTTATCATGCTTACAATCTCACAAAACTTCATATGTATCTTATCAACCAAAGATTAGAAGCAATATAAGGAGGGGGAGTCTATGAACAATGACTTGTTGGGCATATATTGAATTTTAAAAAAGTAGTGGTGGAGGAATGAGTTTAAGGGAAGTAGTTGATGAAGTGAAGCTCTTTTACTTGACAGCGTAGGAAGCAAATGCAGAGTTATTGATCTCATGTTAAACTTTTATCTGTGTTAGGGATTTTGTTTAGGTCATCAATATTAGTTTATATGTTTTTAATTGGTTTGGTAGTTTTTTACCATGCTAGATTTTTTTTGTCAATCGTGCAATGTTATTTAAACATTATGTATTTTTTTTATATTTACATTGTAATTGTCAATGAATGTATGTTATTTTAAATTATCAATAAAATTAATTTTGAATTATTTGTGTATTTTACTATTTTATACATTTTATTAATTTATTATTATTATTTTTGCAAGCTGGTGAATTGAATAACATATATTAATCCAAAAAATAAGGTTTAATACCTATATTGGTCCCTCTTTTCGTAGGGTCTGTTTAAAGTAGTCCTCCTTTTTTTTTAAAAGTTCACTAAAGTCCTACTTTTGGCAAAAACGGTGGAACTTAGTCCTTTTTGTTTACAGCGTTAATTTTGCTAATGGCAGAGCTGCCCAGCTGGCAAATATTTGATGAGTTGTAACGTTTTGGTTGTGCTGGCACTGTGACTTCATTACATGTATTAAAATAAAATAATTAATTGTGACGTGGAATTTAAGAAAGTTAGGGTTAAAATAAAATTTGAATTTGGGGTAATTAACTGAAGTAATTATTAACTGAAGCAATTTGGGGTAAATCAACTTACTTGCGATTTTCTGGGTGATTTAGGGTTCAAAAACCAGCTTCAACAATCCAGAGATTCTTGGTGAAATCGCGTTCGTGGTTCGTTGAAGACCTTGTTTTGTTCATCAGCGCTGGTGAGGTTTATGTTCTTAGTTACTGATCGCATTATTAAATGTTTGTCCTTCATTCATAATGTTTGTCGTCTTTAATAAGTGGATTGTGTGTTTGTTTTGTAATGGGTGGAATAAGTTAAAATATGATTTTATTCGCATATTGGGGGCTTATGGAAAAAGTAGTCTTGTTGGGTGTTGAAATTGGTCCCATGGGTGTTAATTTATGAAAGTGGTACCCCTTTCCATTTGCAGGGTAGGGTTTGGGATGTGTGACAATAAGTTTGAGGTGGTGGTCCACCACAGTGGGACCTTGATAAAAGAGGTGGTGCCCTTTAAGTATATAGGTGGGGAATATCTTATTGGGACATTGACCCCGACACATGGAGTTATTTTGGAGTAGTAGCTTCAATTAAAGAATTGGGTTACATGGAAGTGGAAGAGTTAGTTTACAGTATTCAACATATTTTACATAACCTATATGAAGATAAAGGAGCTATGAACATGATGAAAGTGGCTAAATGTTTGGGGAAAGTGCACTTATATGTTGTGCATAAAGTTAGCGAACCAAAGGTTGTAGAAAATGAGAATGAGAATGAAATTATTTACCTTTGCCAAGGGCCTGCAGAGAGTGGTGAGGGTAGTAGGGTTAAGGCTGCTGTAGAAGGAAATGAGGGAGGAACAAGTTCAGATGGAAAATGATGTTGTGGAACGTCCTGTTGACTGTGGTGATAAGTTGGAGAGACATGATAAAGTGTAGGTTGAGACACAGGGTGTGGTGGAGGTTAACCAAGAGGGTGTCCTGGAGTGGAGGAAGTGGGTCAATGGAGGTCGAGGAAGTTGGTGCAGTGGAGGTGGATGAATCGGGTACAATGGAGGTGGAGGAAGTGAATGCAGTGGAGGTGGAGGAACTGGGAGGAGTGGATATTGAGCATCCTAGTGGAGTTGAGATGGACAGTGTCGAAGAAGTAGAACTGCACAGTGAGGAAGAAGTGCAAGTGGATACTTCGGAGGACAATGATGAAGAATACAAGGTTGAAGACAGTGGTAGGGGGTTGTCTGATGATGATTGGGAGTTTAATGTGCTCTTAACTCCAGAAGATAGTGGTAGTGAGGAGGATGACAGTGTGGACAAACCAAGTTGATGTCCCTTTCCTACATTTGGGAAGAAAAAGTCAATGACAGATTATAAATGGGAAGTTGGTATTATATTTAATGATAAGGAGGATTTTAAGGAAGCCATTAGAAGCTATGCTATTCATTTTGGGAGGGCTCTTAAGTTTGTAAAGAATGATAAGCGTAGGGTGAGGGTGAGATGCATGGGTGGGCAAAAAAAGTGCCCATGGGTAGCTTACTGTGGATATTTGCCAACAAGGAAGATTTGGTAGTTAAGGAAGATTGTTGATACTCATGCTTGCAGTGGCAACTGAACATTAAAATGATGAATAGTAAGTGGTTGAGTCATGAAATAGATAAGTCGTTGCATGAGAATCCTAGTATAAAGGTCCAAGACATACGTAATAAAGCATTAAGGAAATGGAACACCAATGTATCAATTTCCAAAGCAAGAAGGGCCAAGTTAATGGCAACAAATGAACGTGAAGGAGATTTTAAAGAACAATTTAGAAGCATTAATGACTACGGACATGAGGTCTTTAGAAGTAACCCAGGGTCAACGGTAAAGATTAAAGTGAACAATGATAATGGTGAGGCCATCTTTGAAAGAATTTATGTTTGTCTGAAAGCATGTAAGGACAGTTTTATGAGTTGCAGGCCCATCATCTGTTTAGATGGCTGTTTTTTGAAAGGTCATATAAGGGAGAATTGCTTACCATTGTTGGTAGGGACCCAAATGACCAAATGCTACCCTTTGCATATGCAGTAGTTGAAGTTGAAAATAAAGATAGTTGGAGGTGGTTTTTGCAATTATTGGTTGAAGACCTTGGGGGTAATGAAATCTGTGGAGCGTGCACGTGGATGTCTGACCAACAAAAGGTATATGCACTACTTACATTATTTTATTCTTCTTACTTTATGCTTCATGTATGTTTGATTAAAATATTGATGTTGTTAGGGGTTGGTACAAGCTATTGAAGAGCTTTTGCCTAAGGCAGAACAAAGATTATGCATCAGGTACCTTTATGCTAACTTCAGGAAAAGGTTTACTGGTCAAATATTGAAGAATTTAATATGGAGGGCTGTCCCAAGCACGTACCCCCAGGCTTGGGAGAGAGAGATGTTGAATATGAGAGCAGTGAATGAGGAAGCATATAAATACCTCATAGCCGTTTCCCCAAGGTACATTGTTTCTCTTACATGCACATTTCAATAAGTCATGTATGATAACACAGTTTCTTCATTCTTGTGTTGCAGGTTTTGGTCAAGATCTAGATTCATAGCTCAAGCAAGTTGTGATACTCTAGATAACAACATCAGTGAAGGTTTCAACAGTGTTCTTATTCATGCCAGAGGAAAACCAATAATCACTGTGCTGGAGATATTATACTGTATTTGATGAAAAGATGGGCCACGAACAGAACGAAGGTGCAATTTATGGATTTCAATGTTTGTCCAAAGATCAAGAAGAGACTATTAAAGGAATCTAATTTGTCTAGATATTGGATCCCAACGTAATATTGTTCTTCTGTCTTATTTATGTTTATCTCCAATTGTTGAAGATAGTTATTTATGTTCATTTGTTTCAGTTGGTCTGCAAAAAGGATTTTTGAGGTTAGGCATGTTTCTGTTGGGAACAAGTTCACAGTGGACTTGGATAGTCATGAATGTAGCTGCAGGAAGTGGATGATCAGTGGCATCCCATGTTGCCATGCAGTTGCAGTGATGAACTTTTTAAATGTAGACCCAAACACTTTTATACCAACTTGGTTCATGAAATCGACATATGAAGAGACATATGCATCCATTATTTATCCTATGAATGGCCACCTCCTATGGGAAAATACAAGCTTCCCTGATGTACTACCACCAGTTAAGAGGAAAATGCCTGGGAGGCCAAAGAAAAAAAGAAGATTGGAGCCATGGGAGCTAACCAAGGATGGGACCCAGATGAGTGTTGGTGGCCATATTAAGAAATGTAGCATCTGCCGTGAATTGGGCCACAACAAAAAAGTCTGCCCTTTACGTCCACCCATCATAGAACCAACAAAAACAACACAACCATTAGAAGCACAAAGTACAGAACACCCAACAAGTCCCCAATCCCCTCAGCCACCACAACCAACTCAAGATTCCATCTCAGATTCAACTCCACCAATAGCAAGGAAAAAGTTAACTATTAGAAGAAAAGCTGCATAAATTTAACTGATAATTTGGATGTATCTCGACCAAGATTAAGCACTTTAATTACGTATTTTAGCACTTTAGTGATATTATGTATGACAACACTTTGATTATATCTGTGATATTTGGATGTAGAGATATTATGTATGACAATACTTTAATTTGGATGTATTGATATTATGTATGACAACACTTTAATTTGGATGTACTGATATTATGTTGTTAGTATGTTCATTTAGGTTTCCTTAACATGTATGACAGTCATCTCCATTAAGGGAGCGTCTTGCACAATTTTTTAGTAAAAGGGGGACTACAATAAACATTTTTAAATCATCATGAGGTTGTCTTCGAACAAGAACAACAACTTTGTGGAATTCATTCCTAACCCTAACCCTTTGCTTTTAAATTTGGGAAAGTGTATACAAAATCACCAACAACCTTAACCTTTGCTTTTAAATTTGGGAACAACAACCATGAATCACTTTACTTACAGGATGATTCAACAATTCAGTTTAACACGTCAACATAATTTGTACAACTCATCAAATTTTTGCCAGGGGGCAGTTGTGCCGTTAGTCTTTTTAACGACGTAAGCAAAAAGGTCTAACATGCACCATTTTTGCGAAAAGTAGATGATAGTGAACTTTTTAAAAAAGGGAGGACGACTTTGAACAGACCCTACGAAAAGAGGGACCAAAATAGGTATTAAACCAAAAAATAAATACAAGTATTTTTGCAATAAAAAATTGGAAATAAAGGAGGTTAAAAACTCCCACAAAATAAAAGCCAGTAATAGAGGAGGTTTTTATCCTCCACAGAAAAACCTCCGCAAATTGAATGTGATACCAGGGGTTGCAAAAAACCCCGTAGATAGATTGTAGTGACTCAAACTGCGGCAATTTGAAAAACCCCCTCAAATTAATTTGCAGAGGGTGAAAACCCCCGCAAATCGCAAAAAAACCTCCACTAAATAACATATTTTTTGTAGTGTCTTATAGACGATTGATTGGTAGATTATTATATCTCACCAACACTAGACCAGATATTTCATTTGCAGTACAACAACTAAGTCAATTTCTCTCAAATCCCAGCACAAATCATCAACAAGCAACTTCCAAGATTCTTAGATACCTTAAAGGTGCCCCTGGAAAAGGGATTTTCTTTCCCTGCAATAACATCATACAGTTGAAAGGCTTCAGTGATTTTGATTGGGCAGGATGCATTGATACCAGACGAAGTATCACTGGTTACTCTATCTATCTTGGCTCTTCGCTTATTTCATGGAAATCGAAGAAACAAGCCATTGTATCCAAAAGTTCCTCACAAGCTGAATACAAAGCTCTTGCTACAGCTACTTGCAAAATTCAATGGTTAACTTTTCTTCTACAAGATCTTCACGTAACTTTTTAACAACCGACAGTCTTGTTTTGTGATAACAAATCTGCCCTTCATATTGCTGCAATTTCAATTTTCCATGAACGCACGAAACACATTGAAATGGATTGCCATATTGTAAGGGAAAAGCTTTATTCTGGCTTACTTAAACTATTGTTGATTCCTTCTGCATGTCAGTTAGCTAATATCTACACAAAAGGACTTTCTCCAACAGCTTTCAAATTTTTAGTTTCCAAGCCAAGAATGATTTACATTCATTCTCCAACTTGAGGGGGCTATTAGGATTTAATATCTTGTTAGGTTTTAAGATCTTGTTTGTTATTATTTCTGTTTGTTATTATTCTGTGTATATAACTAGTAGATTAGATAGAATTATAACTAATTCTGTTATGATCTTGATGTATAAATATTTGCATATGAATTATGCAAAATTGAGATAATACACTGATTATTTTTGCTTTCTTGTCTTTCTTTTCTGCATTGTAATATCAATATTTGGTTTGAATGATAATTCTCATTATTTAAGACATTCCTTTGGCAAGAAGACATTGAATCCCAAAAGGAAATTTGTATGTCCTTGATGGCATACCCCTTGCCATGACCTAGCACATTCATGAAGAGTTTGAGACATCTATGAAAGATGGGCCTAGACTCTTTCTCTTGGGCCATCTTAAGTCATCATGAAGACTTAGTAAAGTAAGAATAATTTTGGGCCAAGTAGTCTAGATTTTATTTGGGCTTTGTATTTTGGGCCAAGTAATCTGGATTTTATTTAGGCTTGGTATTATGGGTCTAGTACTGTAAGATTTCAATTGGGCCTTGTATTTTGGGCCAAGTAGAATAGGATTTTGACCAAACAAGTCAACAAAGGGCCAAGGCCCAAAGTTGACTATGCTTGGATGTCCAAAATGGGTGTGTTGACCAAGGGGTCAACATTTTGGCTAAGTTTGGAGGACAAGGGAGCAAGATTTCGTCCTAGAGATGTGGAGGCTTCCCAGGAGAGTTTTCCTCCTAGTTAGTAGCCATGTGTCACTCTAGAAATGGAGAGTTTTTCCATAGGTAGTGACCACATGTCACTCTCTCATTTGAGAGGATTTTTGCCACTTGTCTCTCTTATTGGAGAAGATTTCTCCTTGCTCTCCAAGACAACCAATGTGACTCTTTTAGGTTAAAGTTTCAGCCCATTTTGAGACACCTTAGCCTATAAATAGAGGTGTTCTCCATCATGTAATCACCTTTGATTTAGAGTAAAGTTATGCTGCCATTTTTGTGCCATATTACTCTTTTAAGGTCACCCTAGAATAGAGCAACCCTAGTGGCCTCCTCTAGCCACCTTCCTCCAAGAGTTGGCCCAACCTCTCTTAGAAAACCACCAAACACACCTTCCATCACCATTCAAACTCATCAAAACCATGAGCTATCAACACCTTTCACCACCACCAAATTCCGCAATCTTCATTCATTATCTTATGACTTGATTTGCTTCTAGATTTGGCTTGTCCTAGCTAGAGTTTTTTTTTTGCCATCATTCCTACTCCTTCATTTTTTCCCTAACGCCCACCACATCAATTCTGCAATAAAGAAAACCAATAAACACATTGAGATTTCGTAGTTCTTGGGCAAGAAGAGATTAAATCCCAGAAGTAGGTCTGTATGCCCTCTAAATAGCTCGATCACTCTTTCTCTAAGACCCCTCAAATCAATTCTGCAAGTTAACACAATTCAATTTCTAAGCAAAAATGCATTTCAATTTTATTTTTTGGAGATAAAGTGGGATGTAATTCAACTGTGATAGAACCTTTGGGTCAAGAAATCCATCACCACATAAAGAAACTCCTCGTACTTTTCTTCGTCATCTGGAAATGCATTCTTCACGTTCCTCAGATAAGTTAAGGCCCTCATCTTGGTCTCTGCTCACTGCTGCAACAGCCAAACAAAATTTCACAGAAAATCTACCGATGAAGAAATTGATGAGATACAACAATGACCGAATTAGAAGGAAGCAGGTACACATGATCCCAATAACATAATCACATGTTATATAGAAGTAATATGAAAAAAGAAAAAGAAAACATTGCACTGTTATATCGACACAATTTGGTGAAGCAGCTATTAAAGAGTGGAACTACTTCCATGAACTATGTGAAGTCAGAATGAAATCTAGCACATCCTCTGACAAAATCCTTTGGAAGAAGGGTCGAGGAATGTGGGGGTGTACTGTAATTGATAACAACAAGGATTGTGGGGTGTACTGTGATTGATAAACCTCTAACACACTCAAGTGTCTTTGGTTCATATAGCTTGTTACACCAATTACATTGTGTGTTAAGTTTCTTGATCTAGGACTGGTTCATATAGCTTGCTATACCAACTCTGATGCATTACATCTTGTGACACCCAGAATATATTTTTTTTCATTCATTTGTATATATATTTTGTAATATGTGGGGGATTGTTGTACACGTAGGATAAGGTATTGCAAAATACCTTGCCTTTTTTGCGGTTGAACGATATTATTTTAACGTTGTGAGATCTTTCACAGCAAGTCTTGTGCTTTAGTTGTTGCCAACATTCTTATTTTATTTAAACATTTCTTTTTATTAAAAAAAACTCATTTTCTATAGCAGGTTTTTTTGACAGATATTTTGGATATTTTGGGTCATGGGCCTACCCCAGCTCTATAAATAGAGCACTTCATTCACTTCAAAATAGATCATCAGAAATCTTTCTTCTCTCATCCTCTTTTCTCTTAGTTTCATTCTTTCTCTTTTCTTCTTTTCCTAAAAGTATTTTGGGTTTATTTTATTCTCTTTTTAGAGATCCTTACTACTTCTGAGATCCTTAGAAATTCTGATAAGCCCCTATTGTATCATGAGGGGCTTGCGCAATACACTTCGAATAAGTCCTTCAGGACAATGATCTACACACCTCAGGAAATCCTTTGTTCGTGATCTTTATTCTTTTATTGTTAGTTTGTACAACAAAACCTTCATAGCATTTCATAAATATAGTAAACATGTCTTAAAGTATCACTATAATCATTATTCACAAGGACATAGATGAGAAAAATTAAAAACTCACTAAAAGAACATAGCGCCCAATGCCGGAACCGTGGCACTCAACCTCCAAACTCACTGTTCAACACCCTAAAGTCAGAGAGGTCATTGACTTTGTGGCACTCAACATCCTGTTACTCAAGGACTCTTGGTTTTGGCAGTGTTAAGCGTCACACAGGACCGCTCAACACTATACCAGATGACAACAACTATGTCTTCTTGTTTAGGTGCATATGTGACTTATCCAACATATCAATTAGGTTCTTTAAACACTAGAATTGATGCTAAAACATGTTTATAGATGAAATAAAGTACCACTTTGCTCATTAGACCAGAAACTAGGTGCATTAAACCAACTTAACTAATCATAATTGTTTAAATCAAATTCACTCGCTCTAACACAAAACTTAACAACTTAGGAGTTTAAACAAGTTAGAAATGACCCAAAAACAAACCCCAAACCCTCCTACTTTAGCACATACCTTCTACTTTAGAATCTCACCAGTCAAAACCTTTAAAATGAACCAAAAACCATACAAAGCACACCTTATTACCTATCAACCAGTTCTACATCAGATTTATTTTAATTCAAAGCTCAAACAATGTTTCAATTGACCATACATCAACCTATAACTTAACCTACTTTCTACTTCTCGACATAACACTAATTTTATAACATTACACTTCAAAACAGAAACACTCACAAGATTAATCAAGTCCAAATCAAAATCATCCATGGCATCATACATCAAATAACCAAGTACAATCATAAAAACACAATAAACACTAAAATAATCATCTTAATTACAATCAAATTAACATAGCATCATATCAACCACTACTTGTACTTGTAAATTCAAAATTATAGAAAATTACTACCCTCCCTTACCTGATTAGGAAAACTATCACAGTTATATATAGTGTATTACCCCTGTCTCGTTTGTGTAGAATTTCATACGTCTCTTATTTGTGTAGAATCGTTTCAAATACGTCATCATATTTTAATTGATCTCAATTAGGTCCATTTTTGTGAAAAATTGACTTAATTTGGACCTTGTCGTTAATTAGGCTGGACAACGTTAAAATTTCTGTGTCATGGCTTACTAACTGAGCATTTTTTAATCACGTGGCAGAGTTTGGTCGCCTTAGGTGGATTTTTTTTATTTACATTTTTAAGTAAGTTAAATTTAATCAAATCACATTTTATTTAGGGAAAACTTATTTAAACTTAGGGATTTATGGTTTGATTGTTGAATGCGTGCGAAATTAGGGAAATTTGGGGAAAATAGGGTTTTTCGTGGCTTGGTTGTTCTGGTTGGAAATTGGGGAAAAATAGGATACATGGTGAGAAACTAATTGTGTATGAAGTTTCGTTTTAGGATTTTGGCATGATCTATTTGTGCTTTTTTGGTGGAATTGACAACTTGTCGGTAGTAAATCACGTGGAAGGCAGTCGCAAAGGTGTTCGAGGTGAATCATGTGTCGAGGTTAGTAAATGAGTTTTTTATTTATTGTTTGATGATTTTGTCCTTTTATGGTTGTCCCATAATGCTGCATGGTCATTCTTGTTTCCTTGTTGATTGCAATATGGTCCCCCGTGTTTAAAGTGTTGTTGGATTGTCTTCTTTAGTGGGTTGTGGTTTAAATTTTTATTAATTTTTGTTGTCGTTGTTATGTTATTATTTTATAGGTTAAATATAATTTTTCTGTTGTACTTCATGGAGGAACATTTTGAAGTTGTTTTCCACCACGGCGAAAATTTCATAAATAAAGGGAAACTTAAGTATGAGGGGGAAGTACAACTTTATCGTTTGACCCAGACATGGGGAGCTACGTCCTTGTAGTCAGTGTAGTAAAAGGGTTGGGATATGATGGGTTTAAGGAGTTGTGGTACTGTGTAGGTGGTGGTTCTGTGTTAGATAATATGTTGGAGCCTTTGTTGGATGACATAGGAGCCATGCACATTATTAACTTACCTAGGCTTAATGGTGAGGTTCATCTATTTGTTGTTCACATAGTCTCTCAACCTGAGGTGATACATTTTTTAGAATATGTTCCTCAGAATACAACTAAAGGAGAAGTTGAAGTTGTGATGGCTAATAGTGGTCAGACTGTAGGTATAGTTAAGGGTGAATGTCAATAGCAAAGTGAGGGTGAATGTGAATAGGAGAGTGAAATACAATGTGATGGGCCTGCCAATGAAGGTGAGAGAGGTCAATGTGATGATCATGACGAAGGTAAGAGTGAAAGTGTTGTTGTTTCAGAAGAAAGAGGTGATCATATTGTTGTAGGTGAAATTGAAACATAGGTTTGTGTGGCTGAGTGTGAAGGAGATAGTGTTGCTATTCGTAGTTGGAGTTCTAGTGGTGAGGATGTTAATGATAACGATGGCAATGTTGATCTTAATTATGATTGTATGGAAGGTTTGGTTGATATAAATGTTGACTATGATATAGAAGAGGAGGTAGGAGATGGGGTTGGACATTAGTTTGGTAATGTCCAAGTTGATGTGCAATCTGATGGACCATCATGGACTCAGATGTCCGATAGCGATGTTGATGATGGAATAAATAGTGATGATGATAGTGGTTTGTCCAATGATGAATGGGAATCTGGTGAATTAGATAATGGAGCAAAAAGTGATGGAGAAGAGGATGAAGACGAGGGTTTGAGAAGTTTGTAACATTTTCTATGCCTAAAACAATGGTCGATTATAGATGGGATCTAGGCACTTGTTTTGCTAAGAAGCAAGACTTTGTGGATGCCATAAAAATGTATGGAGTATAAAATGGGAGAAATATAAAATATGTTAAAAATGATAAGAAGAGAATTAGGCTAAAATGTATGGGTGCTAAAGGAAAATGCCCCTGGATGACATATTGTGCTTATATGGATGTCATTCATACGTGGAAATGAAGGATTATTGTTGACAACCACAACTGTAGTAGAGAGCACAAAGTAAAATTACTTAATGCAAAATGGTTGAGTAAGAGGTTGGGAAAAACTGTTAGAGAAAATCCCAAAGTAAAGGGAGTGGAAATTCATGAGAAGATAAATAGAAAACGGAATTTAGGTGTATTAGACGCATGGCTTATAGGGCAAAAGCCATTGTTTCAAACCATGTTGATGGGTCTTTCAAAGAGCAATATAAAAGGATTTATGATTATGTGAATGAGCTCCTAGCTCGTAATCTAGGATCCACAGTGAAGGTCAAAGTTGAAGAGAGAATGAGGGTGGACCAATTTTCAGGAGGTTTTATGCTTGTCAGAACGCCTGCAAGGATAGTTTTGTGTCCTGCAGGTCAATTATTAGGCTGGATAGTGCTTTTTTGAAAGGAAAATATGGTGGTGAATTGTTAAGTGTTGTTGGTAGAGACACAAACGACCCAATGCTACCTCTTGCGTATACCGTGGTGGAAGTAAAGAACAAGTATATGTGGAGATGGTTCCTTGAACTTCTGGTTGAAGATCTTGGTGGGGGAGGCAGTTAGTTCATCCTTTACATTCATGTTAAACCAGCAAAAGGTAATTCACATGACCTTTTCCCCCATTTTGTTCATTTACATTCATATTGAAATCATACTTCTAACAGCATTGTCATAATTTGAAGGGTTAAATATGATTTTAGTCCCTAAATTATCAAGCGATTTTGGGTTTCGTCCCTCTTCAAAAGGTTTGTTCATTTTCATCCTCTTAGTTTTGAAACTCTTATTTTTAGTCCTTAAAATTGAACGACGTTAAGTTTTCTTTGATGTGGCAAACAGAGAGCCACATCACTTTTCTTTTTTTTTTCTAAAACGTGTCAATCCAGTCAATCTTTAGGGGTTACCCAAAGGTTGTCGCTACTGTTGAGAACCCGCTCTACGGCGCCATTATCAAATATCACTTCAACTTAATTTGTGTCTACCATTATCAAGCCCATACCAACCTAAACTCAACCCCTCAAACAAAAAAACACAAGGAGCTTCAGAAAAACCAAAACAAAAACAGAGCTTTCATTCAAAATAAAGACTTGAAAACACAAAAAGATTTAACTACCAGAAACGCGCTAAATACCGAAGGCTATTTACCGACGGCTTTTAGTCCTTCGGTTAAATTTCATTTACCGAAGGCTTTACCGAAGGGCAAATGAAATGGTGATTACGGACGGCTTATAACCTTCGGTAAATGGAACTGACTTTAGCGAAGGCCTTTGACCGTCAGTATAGGCCTTAATGAAATCAGATTTGGGATTTCCCTCTCCCATTCTGCCAAATTGTTTTCGCGCAAGCATTCCCCCAATTCTTCCTCTCTCACTTCAGATGGTGTTGTGATGGTGTGACGACGGTGTCGGCGCGACTTCGGTGTTGTGGTGGTGTGTTGACGCTGCTGTGGTGGCGCGACCAGTGCTTCCATTGTCGCAGGGTGAGGCCAGTGTAGTGGTCGTCTCTTTCTTCACAGACTTCCCACACTTTCTTCACGCACTTTCATCCTTTTCTTCACGGTCTCTCATTTTCTCGATTAGTCACTGGTGGTGGTCCTTGACAGTGCGTGCTGGTGCTGGTTCGTCGTGGGTTGGTTGCTACGTTGAGGGGTTGGGGTGTGGAGGTTGAGGAACTTCGTTGGAGGGGCTTGTGGTGTCGCTATCGTGCTCGTCAAGGGCTATCTTGGTTGAGTTAAGTTCCACAGAATTTCCTTCACATTATTATGTTCATCAACCTAGAACCCTAAAGAAACCAAATTGTTGCCCCTGATTTTGCTTTAAGGGTTCGATGTGTACATATATTTTCACAATTTAGAAACTTGAATCATATTTAAGCAGTAATATTCATTGTTCATTGTTTTAAAATGTATATATTGCCAAGGCTTGTTGTTTATGTGTATAAAACCACAAAAAGGTCAAATCCTATGTTTGGCAAGTTATATCTGAATGGTCAAATCCTCTGTTTGAGGTGGAACTTAGGATTCTCAATCCTCATAAGGGTGACTTTTCAAGCTTGATATGTTTTTCTATTTGTGGTTTCAATTTTACTCATCTTTTGGTTTCTCACGTGCACCTATAAAATGGTTTAACAAACTCACAAGCTTGATATGCCTCTCATATTGTTCACCTATTGGTATATCTTCATGATATCATTTTCACTTGCATCTCTGTATCTCTTTAGAAGAAACAAACTCAGAAGTTGAACTCTAATTTTCCTCTCAGGCAGTTGGGTAAACTTGCCTACTTTCTAGGTATTGAAATCCAACTACCTTTTTGACAAGAATATTGTGATGAGTGAAAGTAAATATATTAAAGACCTTTTGCATTAAGCAAAGATGAATGAATCTCAACCTATACCATCTCCTATGGCCTCATCTAGCTTTTCACTGTGCTCAACTTCTTTGAATTGTTCATTCTGAGTTTGGAACTACTAAACCTTTTAATTCTAGCTTAGTTTAGTAGAGTTACAATTTCTTGAGTCAATTAAATTGTTGTCCAACCTTTGCTTCTCTGGAAATGCGATTTTGGTGGTATAATTGTGTAATTTGCTGCATAAATTGGCTATAGCAAGGGTGATGTTTGAATTTTTTGTTTCTATGCTATTGGAAAGCTTGAACAAGCTTAAATTGGTGTTCTAAAGTTGATATCATTGTTCATTTGGTTATATTTCAGGTTATATGTAGAATTGGTCTTTAAACCATCACTTTTTGGGTTAAAATGGAAGTAGAGTGGTGATTTTGAATTGTAAGTTGTTTATAACTCATTGCAAAGTTTAAACACAATTAAAATAATCAAATAAATATGTTTGAACTTTCAGTTGTGTGTGTCAAACACTTCCATACGTTTTTGGGTATCAAACCACAAAATTAAGAACTTTTTCTGCTGCAGGATTCAGTTTAAGAAACTGTTTTATTAAGATGTATGTTGTTTCAATATTCCATGGTGAAGAGGGTGTATGAACCTAAGTTTAAGATGTTCAAATCTAGTTGGTATTGGCTTTAACTATTTAAAAGTGGTGTGCATTGGTAACCCATTGGAGAACGGTGGAATATTGCATTGTATTGTTGGTTTCGTGTATGATTCAATATGGTTGTACTTTCATAAATGATTCAATTCTGTTTGGACATATAAAGTAGTTTTAAAGGAGTTTTTAAATACACTTCCATTTGTTTTGTTAGGGTGAACTTTTAAAGGAGTTTGAATTGTAGCTAGAAATGGAGGAAGAGAGTCTACGGAGGAGACTTGAGCAGAGGAAAGCAAAGGCAAAGGTATGGGGACCTAAACTGAAATTGCATGATTGTATGTGTTATGTTGATTGGAGTTTTATGATATTGTAAACATTGAGGTATTTCAAACTTTGTTATGAATGGTTTGAAACTGATTGTCAAATATGTAAGAGGTTTATTTTGGTACTTTAATTTGTGAATGATAAATTTGAACAAATAAAGCATGTACAATTGCCTCTTCCATTGGTTCTAATAAGACAGAATTAGCCATGAGACATCTTACCATGTTTGTAAGATCATAGAATGTGTAGGTTTAGATTACCCTTTTCAGTTTATTAATGTCTTCTACATCAAAGCAACTTGACTACCATCAAAGAAATTTGCCTTCAATAACTGAGATGAATTCTGTTCCACTTCCCAAGTTTCTTTTAGATCAAAGAAACTTGACTAGCATAGTTTCACTACTTGTAAATTGCAAGGAGTGTTTCCAAACACTTGAATTCTAAAATTCAGGTACCTCTCCATGCTTGAACTCAACAATGTCCCATGACACACATCCTACTTTACCTCACAACTCTAGGACATGGTATAATCTGGTTTTACAAGTCCAAGGCAGACAATGAACTTGAAAATCTGAATAGAAGCATAAAACAATATGCTAAACTAGTTTTAAATTGAGGACTGCACTAAACTGCTAATATAACCAGTACAAAGAACCAGAATTGCGAAATTCACCCAAATAAACCTAAAAAATGCAATATGAAGGAAGTAAAAACTTGAATGTAAGTATCTAGATAAGATCAAAATGATAAAATACTAATAAAACTTAACTAACTACTACAAATCACTAAGGAAACAAAATCTGCTTATGGACCTAAAATTTAGAACACTAAAACTAGTACGAGTAAGTCATAAAAAACTGCACCAAGTTTCAAACTGAGTTAATTTTCACTTTGGATATGTTTCAATTCATCATACAAAGTTGTTGAAGTGGTTAATTATGATAATTAAACTTGTTTGAGTAAATCACTACTAAAACCTCAGAATGACAACTAAAATAGCATTAGAATGGTTAAGATTTGCAAACTGCACTAAACTAGCCCAAGAAACTTCTAAGAAGCTATCCTAACAAGTTTAAAATGGTAAAACCTATTTAATTAGAAACTCACACTACAAAAACAACCTATAACTCAACATATGACACCCTAGAACCTAAAACTAGTTACTAGAATAGGCTAAAAGTGGTCATAATGCATAGTGTATTAAAGTATTAGAAGCACCTGCACAAGGTGATCATGATGATGATGATGACGAAGAAGAAGAAGAAGATGAAGATGATGATGATGATGAAGAAGAAAATGATGATGATGATGATGATGAAGAAGATGAAGATGAAGATCATGATGGCGATGATTGAATTTCGACTATCTTAAATATTGTAGCAAATTGAACTATCATTTCAATAGAGTTATGTAAAATACAATTTATTTGTAGTGATCATTCCTTATTCTTTTTTATGCAATAATTTTAAATTCATTTTAATTTGTAGTGATCCTTCCTTATTCTTTTTTATTGTTTCACTTTATTTGTAAAATTTCAATGCAGTAATGTGTTGACTCACTGGCAAGCGTACCAGATCGTTTCAAGTAATAAAATCGGTAGAACCCGATATCGTTCTCTCCCAAAGGACTCACGGCCTTATCGTTCGTGTGAATCAAAATAATAAGACTTGTAAAGAAATAAAATTAATTGTTGTGGATGCAAGAGCAGAAAATAAACATGCAATGAGGTTGATTCAATTGACGAAAAGAGTATGGATGAGTGGAGTTGTTGGGGGTTTACAATTTCATCTTTATCCGCCCTCTCTTATCTACTCCTCTTGTTTAATTTGCTTTATTATATGATTATTATGCAAACTTTCTTGGCCTACCCTTAGCCCGATCCCTCGGCGAAAAGAGCCTATTACTAATTACTGGCTTGCTATCCCTAGCCTCCCCTAGCAACTAGCAATGCATTACCGAACAGAAGCAAAAAAAATTGACCATCCTACCTCCCTATTCCTAGGTGGTATTTCATTGATCAAGGAATTTCCCCCAGTTCATGATAGTACCGTACGTTCCCGTATCAGTAAAGACAAACAATAGTTATCGAATGAGTTAAACAATAAAAGCTTTAAGCGCAGAAGAGAACCCCAACTATCGATAAACAAAGCATATGACAATCATATAATTAAACAAGAGTTTCAATAAAAGAGAGTTTCAAAAGATTACATTGTTCCCCCAACAACAAAAGGGTTTAGTTCACCATTGTCATGGTGAACCAAGATGAAAATAATGGAAGAATGGAAGAGCAAACCCTAGAAAAGATGAAAAGAAGCCTAAGCATCTAAGAGATCCTCTGCAGAGAATGAAAAGTATGTCTGGCGGCTCTCCTCTGTCAAAAGAATGAGAATGAATTCGCACTAGGGTTATTTATAGATGAGGAGCGCAACAGAAAACAAGCCCAAGCCCAACAGGCAACCGCCCAGCGTCACACTTATGCCGCCCGGCGGTTTTCCTCTTTGCCGCAAAACCGCTCGGCTTCAGGGGTCCACCGCCCGGCAGTTTGCCTCTTATTGCAAAACCACCAGGCGTCGCTGCCTTGGCGCCATCTCCTCGCATTTGGCCGCCCAGCGGTGCAATTCTGCCGCTGGGCGGTTTCTAGACTCTTCTTTTCTTGATTTTCTTCCTCTATCTTGAGTCTAAGGCCTTTATCTTCACCTCCATTCTTCACTTCCATCAAAATTGCTGCAAAACAAAGTAAAACAAGCATAATATCGCTAAAAACAACTTTTGACTCTCGACTGACTCATTTATTGAGTTTTGTTTGATTTCAAGCTCATTCTAAGCAGTAAAGGGAGTAATTTGGTCTAAAATAGCATATGAAAATAACGGTTTTTCAACCGTTATCACAACCCCAAACTTAGAAATTTGCTTGTCCTCAAGCAAAACAAAACAAAACTATAGACAAAACAAAACTTGGCTTTCTACACTTTCATCCAGTGATTCAACATTCCTAAAGTACATGATGAGAACTACTCAATTTTCGATCTTCAGTGATGACTAAATCAAGATGCATGCATGCTTTCAATTCAGTTATCTCACATATTCCTCAACAAATGTTAGATATTATGAATGATCAATCTACTAAGCAAAGATGCAATCACGAAACTTAGAATTTCTCACCAAGCAAGTGTTTCACTCAATCACTCGAGTGTTTAGGGTGACACTCCAACTCTTTATTATTCACAAGTCACACGAAACAAAATTGCCTTTCATCTCAAACAATCAAAATCACTACATGCAAATGCCATCAAAAGGACTTTTCCAAGGCTCTTAATGAGGCTGGGCTATTAAGAAAAATTGGTTTTTCTGGATCACAAAATCTTTGAATCAAGAGAGCTCATTCATTATTCAAGGTTCAAGTTTAACTCTCTTTTTCAACCAATCTCATTTGTCCCCAACTTTTTCCCTTTTTCTTTTATCTTTACATTGAGCTCATCTGATAAGCCTCTCCATTGCTTGGTTGAAGACAGAACCCGAGAAAGAATGGATTCTAGCAGATGGCAGCGGAAATTGATGGAACTTGAGTGGATGTTGGTTGTGGCAAAGAAGGAATGGGGTGATCCTAGCTTCAGGCAGCCTCCATTGTTGGAAGAAAGCTAAGAGGTGGGAAAGAGTTGATGGAAAAGGTGACTTTGGTAAGCATTTGCTTGGCAGAGATTAATTTCAGAATGAAGAAATTTCTCATATACTCCAAAGTGTTTTACAAGTGATGCTTTCATGAATTTATAGATGCATTCATGAAGCTAAGCAAGGAAAAAGTGTGATCCGTAAATGATGGATCAAATGACACGTATTCACCCATGTGGAAAAGGTGATGGCCTTCTAGAAAGGCTTTATTCAAGCACGTGAAAATGCTAAAATCTGAATGTGAAGGAGAAGTTTCTAATGAAGCCCCATATCTTGATAAGAACACCTCTCCCTTTGTGGAAATGACACTTTTACCCTTCTCCTTGGTTTGGGTTGTTGGACTTTATTTATTGGGCTTGGGCCCCGCGTATCATTCCCTCCCTCTTGGAAAGGATTTGTCCTCAAATCTGGTGGGTTGTCTTTGTGAGGACTTATTTTTGTTGGCTTCACCGAAATTCCTCCTGGATCAAATATCAATATGCAATAAGCATGAAACATAGCTTCAATTAGTTTTATTTGACCCAACAAAATGTATAAAACAACTTGTTTAGAAGAAGGCTTCCTAATTTGTTCAAGTTTTGTAATTTTATGAAGCCTTACTTCTTTTGACATTTTATTTTTCTCTTGAGTTAGTGGTAAACAAAGAGGTAACCATAACTCAAGGTGTGAATTGCCATGTGTTGAAAGTTTTAGCATTTTTAAAGATGGCATGGCAATTTCTTGGAAAGAAGAGTGAGCTTTTGGAATTTCAAAAATAAATGGAGAAAAGTGAAAGGATAAGAAACTTCCCCTTAATAGACTAGGTTCTTTTGTAAGTGTAGGAGGAGATGTGGCCATCAATCTTTTTCCTTCCATTTTCTTCCTTGCAATTTCATCCTTCTCTTTCTTTTGTAATCTCTCTTCCTCTTCTCTCTTTTCTTCCTCTCTTATTTTTCTCTCTATTTCTTCCTCTTTTGTCCTTTGTTGCTCTCTTGTTTCTTCCTCTTCTATCCTTGCTTGCTCTCTCCTTCTCTCCTTTTCTCTTCTTATCTCTTCTTCTCTCTTTCTCTCTTTTACTTCTTCTTCTTTCCTATGTTGCTCTCTTCTTTCTTCCTCTTCTATCCTTGCTTGCTCTCTTCTTCTCTCCTTTTCTCTTCTTCTTTCTTCTTCTCTCTTTCTCTCTTTTCTTCTCATTCTTTCTTCCTCTTCTTTTCTTTCTTGTTCTCTCTTCCTCTCTCTTTCTCTTTTATGGTCCTTTAACTTTTGAAGTTTGTTCCCAAATTCTAGTTCTCTACGAAAGAAACCTTGATCTTTTAAACTCTCAAGAAATGATTTTCCCTCTTGAATACTATCTCTCATAAGTTTCAAGTTTCTTATAATCAAAGGAGGTACAAACTTTTCTCTCATGCACGCTCTCAATTCATACCAATTTTCAATGGTGAGTTTCCTACCTTTATGAACCCAATATTGCCTCTCATCCCACCACTCATATGCATGTTTTTCTAACCTAGAAAGATATAAACTAAGAACACGAGATTCACACTCTTTAGAAAGAACAATTGTACTATAAGACTCAAGTTCACTTTGTCTAAGAAGGACAGGATGCATTTGATTAATTTCTTTTTCCCAAACTAAGTATGCTAAGACATTTGTATCTTTACCAAAGAAGGGAATTTTTCTAGCTTTAGTACACAAATCATCCTTAATGTATGAACCTTGATACTCATTATGAACCCTAGTTGAACTAGAAGAACTATATGAACTATATGAATAACAAGACATCTTTGTTCTTAAAAGTTTTCTTGTGTTACAACTTTCTTAGATTTCACCCAAGAACAAGTTCCAGGTAAGGGTGGTTAACCACTAGGGTCACTTAATAACCAAGCCTTTTCCTTGCCAAAAATGTTCTAGGCTACTTACTTAGTAGTTGTTACTCCAAGATCACTTATAAGATCACAAAAGAAGACTCAAAAGCAAAGCAAAAACAAAGTAAACAACAAATTGGGACTCTAAAATCGGACTCTAGGCGCACTCCTAATTCGCAACTTAGTAAAGAAAATGATAAAACTTGAATGGAAATGGAAAAAGTAAAGGTGAGGTCTCCTAGGTGAGGCTTAGACTTTGGATCTAAGACACACTCACCGTCTACCCGATTTTAGGTTGTGAGACTTCTTGAGTCTAGTTGACAAATGAGGGAAGAGCACTTGTGAACTCTACCACCTCACTTGCTTGAATTGGACCTTTACAAGCAAAAACCAATGAACAAAAATTACATAATTTTCAGCAATAGAAAGTAACAATGGAAGGGGATTGGAAGTGCAACTTTGGCCTCTCTTCAAAGGGAACTTGTTTGCACTAGGTGCAGCCACACAAAATTCACAGTTGCAGATAGAAGTGAGGCTGAAACTATAGTGTTTTGCACTTGGTCCAGTAGTTGTTGTTGCTGCAACAATGACTGGAAAATTTTCTGCACTACCGTGAAGAATTCTGCAATGCCAAGCCAATTTTCCCCCAACTTTAACCTCACCAATCTTCTTTCTAATATGCTACCAACAATATAAAACTGCTTGATGCTTTTCTGCAGCCACAAACACTCACAAAAGTCCACTAAGATCAATGTTAATTGCCACAGAAAATGATTATTACTGCTGTTGGACAGTCTAAACAGAATTGCACCAAGGAACTTATATCAAACACTTGGTGACAGATTTTCAATCAAGACAAACAAGCAATTAATTCGGTTTGCAAGGAAAGTTGGCACTCAAAAGGAACTTAGAATGGCTCTAGAACAGATTCACAAAGCAATAAAAGACACACATGCTGCAGTATAACAATTTTCACATAAATTCTCCAAAATTGGCAAAGTGTTTGATGAAATGTCTCAAAGAAAACTGCATATATGTATTTCTGCTGTTGCTGACTTTTATCTACTGGATTGCGGGAGTTTTAAGCTTCTTTTAGATGTTATTGGTCAATCACAATGGTTAGGAAAACAGAGATACTTTCTCCAACCTTTTGCCAATCCACACAATCAAAAATTAACTCAACTTTTTAGCCTTTCAAAACTGTCTGCACATTGCAAATTGGGCTGGAAATTTCGAATTGATGCTTAACTGATATGAAACATAGTGTATGATGATTTCCAACAAGTTTATATGGTGATAATGACTAGGTGCAGGCAGCTAAACACTCACAAAACAAAGTACAGCAGAAATTGGCTATGACACTTCCCAAAAAGTGACCAAAATGAGGTATCCAAGCAATGACTACAAGCCAATTCGAAAATTGACCATATGAACAATAACCCCCCAGTTTTGATGCACTTTTAACAGATGTTTAGCTTATCAAATCAACATAAAACAGCTGTTTAAGGAAATTGGCTATCCTACTAGATGAATTCAAGCCAAATGAGGAAGTGACATGATGATTTTGTGCATTTGTGTATATTTGACCATAAAATCAGTTTGGACACAATTTAAATGTCAACCAAAGTGGTTATGAGGTTCTAAATGCACAAAAAGCAGCAGAGATGCAATTTCACCATTCAAGTTGCCAAATTATGCAGAAAATGTATAAAAATCTGCAGCATTTTATGAAATCAAACTTAACTGGATTCAAACTGGTTTAGGCACAATGAATTCAAGGAAATTAACCCTAGATCTAGCTCTAGAAGATAAAGCTAGCAGAATTGAAGTGGCCTACTAAATTGCATAGCATAAGAACACGGTGCAAAGTTCATTTTTAAACCAGAAAACAGCAAACAAATTCATGACAGATTTTAATGCAGCAACTTAATTGCTTTCAATCCCAAACTTTAGATCTGAATTGGATTAATTTTTGAAGTGGTAAACATCAATTCAAACCATTCAAACAGCTTGCAAAACCCTCTGAATCACAGGTTTAAATGTCCAAAACAGAAGCTGATGCAACAGTAAATCCTGTTGCTGTATTTTCGGAAATTTCCGTAATTCAGATATGGTTTCTGTGATTCAATGATGCAAATGGCTTGTATACACGTGAAACAAGTTTTAAATCACGAAGGAGACTTGCTGCAAACACCAGACATCACAGATCTGGATTAAATCAAAGATTCACAGTAGCTCCAAATTTCTCAGAAACGGAAAAACACGTGGATGCAGAATTTGGAAATATTTGCAGAGTTGAGTGTTTACTTCAATGCTAAGCTCATGTGATCAAAGCTAGACAATGTCTTGATGATTTTTAAGATCAATGAAGAGCTATCACTGCACTGGACTCACTGAACACACGCTCACTGAACAGAATCAATGTTATGACAGAGTTAAAACGGCAAAATTTGCACATGACAGTAACAAAACTGGAAAATGAAATTTAAAGCTGAATAAAATGAAGAACACACAAGATGCACCGATTAAAATGTGGAGGAAACACTAAGGAACACATGGATGATCACCAATGACTCACTCACACAGATGCAGTACAGAAAACTTAATGAAACAGTGAATTTAGGAGTAGAACAGCACAACACGGATGAAAGCAATGTAACAGTGACTTATCTGAAATGTGGATCAGCAACAAGGCTCTGAATACCACTTGATAAGCCTCTCCATTGCTTGGTTGAAGACAGAGCCCGAGAAGGAATGGATTCCAGCAGATGGCAGCGGAAATTGATGGAACTTGAGTGGATGTTGGTTGTGGCAGAGAAGGAATGGGGTGATCCTAGCTTCAGGCAGCCTCCATTGTTGGAAGAAAGCTAAGAGGTGGGAGAGAGTTGATGGAAAAGGTGACTTTGGTAAGCATTTGCTTGGCAGAGATTAATTTCAGAATGAAGAAATTTCTCATATACTCCAAAGTGTTTTACAAGTGATGCTTTCATGAATTTATAGATGCATTCATGAAGCTAAGCAAGGAAAAAGTGTGATCCGTAAATGATGGTTCAAATGACACGTATTCACCCATGTGGAAAAGGTGATGGCCTTCTAGAAAGGCTTTATTCAAGCACGTGAAAATGCTAAAATCTGAATGTGAAGTAGAAGTTTCTAATGAAGCCCCATATCTTGATAAGAACACCTCTCCCTTTGTGGAAATGACACTTTTACCCTTCTCCTTGGTTTGGGTTGTTGGACTTTATTTATTGGGCTTGGGCCCCGCGTATCATCATCCTTCATGATTTTTCTTTTTTTCTCATGTATTTTTCATTTTCAACATGTTGAGCTCAATGTCTTTCTTCTTGCCATTCAAACTTTCCCCACAACCCCAAACTTGAACCTTGAATCATTAACCCAATTCAAAGTAAATAGTTTCAGTACAAGGGTTTTCATTCTGTTTAGGGCCAAGGTTCAAAAAGGGTATAAAATTTCAAGCACTTTGGGTAAGAATTTGGCTATAAAGGTCTTCCCAAGATTAATGGAATTCTTCCCTCATTAGCCATGTCCACAACTATAAAGTCGACCAAAAATTCCAAATCCTCAATTCGGACAATTGCATCTTCCACCATACCCACAGGCTTCTTAATAGATCAATCTGCGACTGTCAGGGTAGTGTTGGCTGGTTTTAATTTTAACCCTCCAATCTTCTTGAAATCACTAAAGGGTATCAAATTAACACTTGATCCTGAATCAATCATGGCTTTCCCTATATTCACATCATTAATTACGCAAGGAAGAGTCAAATTCCCCAAATCCTTCATTTTCCGCGGATGATTCTTCTTTCTAGGCTTGACCACCCGTCTCTGATCTTCTTCATCATCAAGATCAATTACCTCTCCAAGATAGTATTTGATCCTCTTGTCATACTCAGGAGGTTATGGAAATGCTCCAGGCGTGACGGTTACCCGATTAAAGATTTCCCGGAATGGCTCTCGGTGACTCTCTTGTTCCTTCACTTTTTCTTTTCTTTATCTTCACAGCACTTTTGCTCAATAAATTCATCATCACAACTCATCTCCTCATCTTCACTGCTCCCAATTTCAATTATTTCCTTTACTGGCTTCCTTTTACTTCTTGTTATAACAACTTTGCATTCATCTTTGGGGTTAACCTCAGTGTTAGCCCGAAACTGATTCTTCTCGGTGGTTTCAACCCTTTTTGACAGCTGCCCAATCTGTGTCTCCAGTGCTCTAAAGCTAGCCTGGTCACTTGCTTGTTGAGACTCATAGACTTTAAAAAATTTATCAAATCTGTCAGTTAATTTTGTGATTGTCTCTGTCAAGCTGCTTACTTTCTGCCATAAAGGTGAAAGTTGGTGCTGCCGGAAGCCTCCTACTTGCCCATAAGAATTATTTTGGTTTTGTCCAATGCTGGGGTGGTTCTTCCAACCTTGGCTAGAACTGCCTTGGTTAAGATTACCCTGCTTGAACGGGAATTGATTCCCCATGTAGTTGACATCCTGCTGCATTTCTTCAGGAAAAGCGCATTGACCATTAATGTGGTCACCACCGCATAGATTGCAAAGTTGCTGAGTCTGAGAAATATTCCTTAACCCCGTTGGAAGTTCAAAAAGGACCTTTTTTAGCTTGTCCAATTTTTGGTTAAGGAGATGATTTTGTGCAGCCACCGCATCATTAGCAGGGAGATGCAAGAGTCCTCCTTTTTGTACTCCCCTCTCACTTTGAGATACTTCATTCAGAGTCATCTCCTCAATCAACTCACAAGCTTCATCTTCAGTCTTTCTTTTGATACTACCTCCAGCTCAGGCATCCAACATCATCTTAGACTGAGTATTTAACCCTCCAAGGAAAGCAAGTAAATATGAAGTCTTGTCGAATCTGTGGACTTGGAGGAGGTTGGTCCGCCATCTCCTCTATACCATGTGCCTCAAAAGAAGAGTGCAAACGTTCCTCAGGAAAAGGAAAGTTTTCACTTGCAGGACGTCTAATTTTCCTTCTTCTCCTGTCAGATAATCCCTCGAGAAGAGGTTGCTGATCTTTTCTGCTTCTAGTGTGTACTCCTTCCTGCATACACAAGAAACAATACCCCTCAAAGCACTTTTACAAAAAATAAAACAAAACAAAATAAAAAAAACAAAAACATAATTACAAACAAGTCAAATTCAGTCAATTCACACTACTTGAAAAAGTTCAACCAGGAGTCCCCGGCAATGCCGCCAAAAACTTGTTGACTCACTGGCAAGCGTACCAGATCGTTTCAAGTAATAAAATCGGTAGAACCCGATATCATTCTCTCCCAAAGGAATCACGACCTTATCGTTCGTGTGAATAAAAATAATAAGACTTGTAAAGAAATAAAATTAATTATTGTGGATGCAAGAGCAGAAAATAAACATGCAATGAGGTTGATTCAATTGACGAAAAGAGTATGGATGAGTGGAGTTGTTGGGGGTTTACAATTTCATCTTTATCTGTCCTCTCTTATCTACTCCTCTTGTTTAATTTGCTTTATTATCTGATTATTATGCAAACTTTCTTGGCTTACCCTTAGCCCGATCCCTCGGTGAAAAGAGCCTATTACTAATTACCGGCATGCTATCCCTAGCCTCCCCTACAAACTAGTAATGAATTACCGAACAGAAGCAAAAACAATTGACCGTCCTACCTCCCTATCCCTAGGTGGTATTTCATTGATCAAGGAATTTCCCCCAGTTCATGACAGTACCGTACGTTCCCGTATCAGTAAAGACAAACAACAGTTATCGAATGAGTTAAACGATAAAAGCTTTAAGCGCAGAAGAGAAACCCAACAATCGATAAACAAAGCATATGACAATCATATAATTAAACAAGAGTTTCAATAAAAGAGAGTTTCAAAAGATTACATTGTTCCCTCAACAACAAAATGGTTTAGTTCACCATTGTCATGGTGAACCAAGATGAAAATAATGGAAGAATGGAAGAGCAAACCCTAGAAAAGATGAAAAGGAGCCTAAGCATCCAAAAGATCCTCTCCAAAGAGTGAAAAGTAGGTCTGGCCGCTCTCCTCTGTCAAAAGAATGAGAGTGAATTTGCACTAGGGCTATTTATAGCTGAGGAGCGCAACAGAAAACAAGCCCAAGCCCAACAGGCAACCGTCCGGCGTCACACTTATGTCGCCCGGTGGTTTTCCTCTTTGCCGCAAAACCGCCCGGCGTCAGGGGTGCACCGCCCGACGGTTTGCCTCTAATCGCAAAACCGCCAGGCGTCACTGCCTTGGTGCCATCTCCTCGCATTTGGCCGCCCAGCGGTGCAATTCTGCCGCTGGGCGGTTTCTAGACTCTTCTTTTCTTGATTTTCTTCCTCTATCTTGAGTCTAAGGCCTTTATCTTCACCTCCATTCTTCACTTCCATCAAAATTGCTGCAAAACAATGCAAAACAAGCCTAATATCAAAATTGCTGCAAAACAAGCATAATATCTTGACTCTCGACTGACTCATTTATTGAGTTTTGTTTGATTTCAAGCTCATTCTAAGCAGTAAAGGGAGTAATTTGGTCTAAAATAGCATATGAAAATAACGGTTTTTCAACCGTTATCATAATGACAAGAGATGGTTCAGACTGTCCTGATAAAGGAAAGGGGGTAGAAAGGCCTAAAAAAAGGTAACGGAAGGCCCCAAAGTATGTACTTAGGGTGCCTACTACACTACCTACCCATACTCCTGCAGTACACCTCCTCCTCCCACCCCTACAGTACACCTTCCTCCTCCTACCCCTGCAGAAGAGCCTCTTCCTCCCCCTGTGATTATTACCCCCACTCCTCCCCCTGTGATTATTACCCCTACTCCTCCCCCTGTGGTTATTACCCCCACTCCTCGCCCCTACCCTACTTCTATACCTTCCTCATCTTTCAGACCACCTTCTGAGACTGCCACACCATCTGCTGATCTAGATTCAGCTGGTGAAGATGATGGTGTTGATCCGCCCCTCCATGATCGACCATGGATTGAGCCATATGGCAAAGGGTAAGACTTTAATCCTTTTTTAACTAACTTTATTGTTTAAAGATTGTCTTATTTCAAATGATTTGTAATTTTTTATGCAGGTTTCTTCCATCCAAGGTTGCTTCCCAGGCCATCACGCGATCGATTAAGCAATAGTATATGACCCTATGGCCTACTTGGGGAGCAATACCTAAAGACGACAGAAAGTCATTCTGTGAGCGTTTAAAGGTAAACAACTGTAAAGTAATTTTCATTCGTATAATATTATTGAGTCATTAATCAATGTTTGTTTTGTTTATCAATGAATGTACAGATGAAGGTGCAATGGAAACCTGAACATGAAACACAAATACATAAAAATTTCCAAATGAAAGCATCTCATCGGCTCTCAGACATGTTTAGGGATGCCCGACTTGTAGGGGAGCGCCCTTACTGGTTAGGCGAGATCATTTGGAACTCCTTGCTTGCTCATTGGAATTCAGTATGCAAGAAGTGTGCTACAGCCTAGAGGAACAGAGCGTCTGAAAAGGGTGGCACCCTGCATACTGGTAGGTCGATCACGGTCCATGAGCATGCCATTCATATGGTAAACTTTCTTTACTTTTCATTTGTATCATATATAAATTCTTTATTTTATATTCATATACACTTCTAACTCTAAATTATGTTACAGGCACAAGCTCTGGGACAAGTCGTCCATGTTGATGAGGTCTTTGCACAGACCCATGTTCGGAAGGGCACTAATGAATTTGTTGATGAAATATCTTGGAAGACTCATGTAAGCAAATAAGACTGCTACTATTAGTAATCTTTCATTATGTTATTGTATCATTCCCTAACATTGCTTTTAATGTTTGAACAGGAATAATTTTCTACGAGACTTTCACAGGTTAGACCTGAACAAGGGTCAGCTCCTACACCGGATGATACGAGTAATGCAGAAGTCGACATCCGTAGGACACACTGCTAGGTCGACATTGTTGGTGGGAAGAAGAAGGGACGAGTGTACGGTGCAAGACAACTTGCTGCAAACTATAGAGCATCGAGAGGAGGTACTCTGAAGCATCAACCTTCTTCTTTCACCACTACTGTTGACGAGGCCGTTGTCCGCCTCACGCAGGCACTGGAGCAACGTGAGTAGGAGATGACTGATTTAAGAGTAGAGTTAACATCATTAAAGGTCATAGTCATGAGTGTCTTGCCTCCAAGTGCATCAGTCCAGCCTTCATCAGTCCAACCCACACTAGTCCAGCCCACACCAGTCCATCCCCCACCAGTCCAGCCATCTGTGGAGGAGCAAGAAGATGAAGATCAATCTGAAGACTATGTAGAATTTTAGTTTGATTTTGTTATTCATCATAGTTGTTAGAACATAGTACTTATTTTGCTACATTAGGATCACTAGTACATTTGGATGTTATTAGTACATTATGGTTTGGTCATTATCTTTGCTTAGAAATGGACTATTTTGCTACATTATGATATTCTTAGAACATAATGTACATTATGTTTTTTCATCAATGAATGGATGATTTTGGGATGCATAATATGCAGGTCTGTTTGTGGTTTGAAACTTTTATGCAGGTCTGTCTGTGTTGTGAAAATTTTATGCAGGTATGTGTGGTTGGATAAGGAAGACAAATATCACCCATATTTTAGTGGATGAAACCGAAGGCTTTACCGAGGGCTTTTGCCCTTCGGTAATTACCGACGGCTTTTGGCCCTCGGTAATTACGGAAGGCTTTTGCCCTGCGGTAATTACCGAAGGCTTTTGGCCCACGGTAATTATCGAAAGGAAAAAGCCCTCGGTAATAGTTAGGCACAAAGGTTTTTCCGACGGCTTTTTGACCGTCGCCAGGCCTTTAGTAAAGGTTGTTTTCCGAGGGATTCTGGCATTTTCCGAAGGATTATGGCCGCCGGTAATGCCCTTCATTATTTCCACTACAACCAACAAAAGAAGAAAAAAAAAAGTGAACATGTTGAAGAGAAATCGAAAAGCTTACCTCGTATTAGGCATAATAGAGTGGTGGCATTATGCCACCTTTGTGTTTGTATTATTCCTGAATAAAATAGAAAACCGAAACAAAACCAGAAGCATAAGTGTTTGTTTCCTCCGGAACAAAAAATCTTCAACAACCAAAGTCAATAAATTTGTCAACTTTTTTTTTCCTTGAAAACAACAAAACATAAGAGAGATGTTCCCAAAAAATACCGCAAACACCAAAGCTTATCGAGATTTTCCCAATCACCGATCCAAAGCCATTGTAGAAAACCCTAAAGACCCAAAACCAATCAACGAAAAGGGCAGCACTAATTTTCAGCAAATAGAAGATAAAAAAACAAAAAAGAAAGGTTTTTGCAAAGTCAGAATTTTCAGAGGAAACCCCAATTGCCAATTGCCACGGTGGAGGAGCGGAGGGAGTCGCTGGGGATGGAGATGAAGGAGGTGGAGGTGGAGGTGACGATGGAGTCATAGAGGATAAAAAGAAGAAAAAAAAAGCAATATGGCATACAGTAATGAGGAAAAGTGGCATAACATGTGGCTCGTCGTTTGCCACATCAAAGAAAACTTAAAGTCGTTCAATTTTAAGGACTAAAAATAAGAGTTTCAAAACTAAGAGGATGAAAATGAACAAACCTTTCGAAGAGGGACGAAACCCAAAATCGCTTGATGTTTTAGGGACTAAAAACATATTTAACCCTAATTTAAAATAACAAGGAATGTTGCAAGTTGTACAAGAACTGGTTCCTGGAGTTGATCAATGTTTATGTGTTAGGCACCTATACGCAAATTTCAGAAAAAAAAAAATCCCTGGAAAGCATCTAAAGCATTTGATGTGGAGGACAGCTACAACAACTCACCCATAAACATGGGAATTAGAAATGAGAAAGATAAAATAGCTCAATGATGACGCTTTCAAATACTTGATCAAAATTCCTCCTAGGTTTGTATTTATACTTGTATTTTTTAATGGTTTTACAAGTGTAATGCAGTAATAAGTTAGTTGTACATGCTTAGCTTAGTTGGGTAGATAGTGGCAGACTTTGATGTTCCTTAACCAATTGAACATTAATATTGATTATCATGTTCAAATGTAGATACTGGTCACGATCAAGATTTACCACCACACCTCAATGTGATACTTTGGTAAACAACATGTCAAGGGCTTTCAACCGTGTAACGGTGCATACAAGGTCTAAGCCAATCATAACCATTTTGGAGGAGATCCGGCTTTACTTGATGAAGAGATGCACAACTAACAGGACAAAAATACAATCATTGTCTGGGGTCATTTGTCCTAAAATCAAGACTAGGAGTTCTAGTTAACTAAACATTGGGTTCCGAGGTAACCTTAATGAAATATTGCTTATGATTTGTGTTAAAATGTGAAGTTTTCCATTATTAATTTTCTTCTTTTGTCTTTATAGCTGGTCAGCTAATAAGCTGTTTAAAGTTTGTTACCAAAGACGAGCATTGGTAAAATTGAAGATAAATGATTTTTATGATGCTCCAAGAAGATTAACTTAAAGAAGATATTAGAATTTGTTTTAAAAGAACTTTGTAGAATATAAATGTATTAGGAAAGTCTTTGAATTTGTAATACTTAGAAAATTCCGTATTTCTAGAACTGTTACATATTTAATCGATTATTAGAAGCTATAATCGATTATCATGAGCCTTTCTGAAAAACCATGTTCCTTTGGAATAATCGATTATTACTCCAAATAATCAATTATCACTGGTTCTTATGAGAATTGCCCAAGTCTCTGGAATAATCGATTATCCCTCAGAATAATCGATTATCAGTGTTTTGAAAAACCTGTAACAGACTGGAATAATCTATTATAACTTACAATAATCGATTATTACTAGCAGTTGTAAAGAGTATTTTCATTTTCAGAGCAGTTATCTATATATAGTAGTCTTAAACCCTTAAAGGGTAACTCTGAGCTTTTTAAGAATACAGTTTGTCTGAGGAAGTTCTCAAAAGCTAATTCAAGTGCTTTGCCTGGTCTCGTGAATGGGAGAAGCTCGTGTTTCGTGTGTCTCGAAGCGGTTCTCTTCGAGTTGGCAAGGTGGTCATCTTCTGGTTCGTCTGTCGAAGGAAGATTTTAATCTGCGTTGTTCCGGTTCGTTTGTCGAAGGAAAGTGCAGATTGCCCGCTTCCGGTTCATTGGTCGAAGGAAGCATCCTTCTGGTTCGTTCGTCGAAGAAAGGTTCTATCATCGTATTTCCATTAACTTATTTTGTAATCTGTAAACAGATTTTTAATGAAAACGTTAATCACTTTTTATAGTGATTAACAACTGGACGTAGATTCTTTTGAATCGAACTATTATAAAAATCCAGTGTGTCATTTTTTCTACACCCTACACTCTTTACTGTTTTATGCACATCAACTGTTTGATAAATTTTCTATAAGAAAATTTACCTTTAAAACTGACCACTTTAATTCATCTTGTGACTAAACACGTTTTCCGCTAAATTCATTTTTATTCCGCTATGCGACTCTATAACGGATACCGATTGTATTTCTGACAATTGGTATCAGAGCTGGCTTTGATATTTTTTCAATCTTTTTAGAAAATGGTTGGTCATCAAACTCAAGTTTATGCCAAAGGTACATCTATCAACAGACCACCACTTTTTACTGTTGATAATTATGCATTCTGGAATGTCAAAATGGAAATTTTTATGGGGTCTGTTAACAGAGGCATCTAGGAAGCAGTACAAAATGGTCCTTATGTTCTTAAAAGTACAGTTGATGGTGTAGAGGTAGAAAAACTATACTTTAACTGGACTGCTAAAGAAAATAGACGAGCTTAGTTTGATATTAAAGCTCGTAATATTATTTCATCTGTTGTTATAATTGATGAGTTTTATAGAATATCAGTGTGTAAGACAGCACAGGAAAAGTGGGAAGTCCTTAGAGTCACACATAAGGGTACAGAGGATGTGAAACGTGCAAGGAAGAACACGCTTATGCAGGAGTATGAGATGTTCAGAATGCAAACTGGAGAGACAATTTATGATGTCTAGAAGAGTTTCACTCACATAGTGAACCACTTCTCAGGGTTGGGTAAGACTTTTGATACTGATGAATTAAATGTTAAAACTTTGAAATCATTAGACAGGCCTTGGTGATTCTTTTTGGAAAGCTCTATGAGCACGAGCTTAAGTTGAGGAGATTAACGGCTGAAGAGGATCAAGGCAAAAGAAAGACGTTTTCCTTCAAGTCCGAAATCTCTAAAGGGAAGAGTTCTAAAAGGATTGAAGATAATGATTCTGATGATGATGATGAGGAAAACATGAGCCTCATGATAAAGAAATTTGCTAAATTCATGAAAGCAAAAGGTAAAGACAAGTATCGTGCAGAAAGAAAGGAAAGTCAAGGTTCTCCATCAAGTGTTAAATGTTATGGATGTGAAGAAAGAGGACATGTGAAGACCGAATGTCCTAAAAATAGGAAAAGTGAATAAAAGAAAGAAAGAAAATTCCCAAAGAAGAAGAAAACTTACATAGCTTGGGAGGAAAATTCTTCTAGTTCTTCAAGCTAAAGTGACACAGATGAAGAAGCAAACATTTGTTTAATGGCCGACTCAGAAGATGCTGGAAGTCAAGTAAGTGATTCTAGCTTTGAATCTAGTGAGTTAGACTTACAAAAAGAATTTATTGAATTGATAAATGAATCTGAAAAACTTGATGTTGCACATAAAAAGCTTAAAAAGGAGCATAATGATTTGAAATTGAAGTATGAAAAAGTATTAGATGAAGAAGTTGTTTTGAGAAACAAAGTTAGTAATCTAGAAACAAAATCGTCTAAATCAAATGCAATTGTTGAACCTATTGAATGTTTATCTTGTAAGAGTCATATGTTTGACATTGACATTCTTGAGAATTTACTTGCAAAGGAAACTAAGCCTAAATCACATGATAAATTAGATTTTGGTAGAAGCAATGTTAGGTGCACAAACATGCATCAAAACAAGAAGTCTAAAGGTAAGAGAACTCGTAGAGTTTGGGTAGAAAAAGGGACTTTTGTGAAAAAAAAAAAGTGCATGAGGTTTGTTGTTTTTACTGCATGAAACATGGACATACTTCAAACAAATGCAGCATTAAACATTTTGGTGTTCCGAATGGTAAATATGCATGGGTTAAAGTTGTGAAGTGATGTATGTTTGCATTGAACTAACCCCAAGGACCCATAATGAGATTGGGGACCTAAATTCTTGCTAATTTGTTTTGTAGGAACCTACTAAGTCAAAGAAGTAATTGTGGTATCTTGTCAATGGTTGTTCAAGACACATGACCGGTGACAAAAAGAGGTTCATCTCTTTCGAGAAGAAAAAGCAAGGATTTGTAACATATGGGGATAACAACAAAGGAAGAATCATGGGAACCAGAGACATTGGAGGCGGAAACACATTAACTATAAAAGACGTCATATACATTGAAGGTCTTAAACACAACCTCCTTAACATAAGCCAATTGTGCGACAAAGGTCTCAAGGTAACCTTTGAAAGTGATAAATGTACTATTAACTTTAAGAATTCCTCTGATATTGCTTTACAAGGTGTTAGGCATAATAATATTTATTTGATTGATATTGAAAGTGCATCTAGTCATAGTATAACATGCTTAATTGCTAAAGAGGAAAATCCTTGGCTGTGGCATAAAAGAGTTGCACATATTCATATGCAACATTTAAATAAATTGATTTCAAAAGATCTTGTAATTGGTTTGGCTAAACTGAAATTTGAGAAAGATAAATTATGTTCTGCATGTCAAAAGGGAAAACAAACCAAATCTTCTTTTTCATCCAAAAGCATGATTTCTGCATCAAAACCTTTGGAACTTTTGCACATGGACTTGTTTGGTCCATCTAGAATTAAAAGTTTTGGTGGAAATTACTATGCTCTTGTAATTGTTGATAATTATACTAGATTTACTTGGACTTTCTTTTTAACCTTGAAAAGTGAAGCTTTTAAAGCATTCAAGTCTTTTGCTAAACGTATTCAAAATGAAAAAGATTTGAAAATCAAAACCTTGAGAAGTGGTCATGGTGGTGAATTTGAAAATGAGTCTTTTGAAAGACTTTGTGAAGAATATGGCATTGCACATAACTTTTCTGCACCTAGAACTCCCTAATAAAATGGTGTTGTTGAAAGGAAAAATGGATCATTAGAAGAATTAGCTAGGACTCTTATGAATGAATCTAATGTGCCAAAATATTTTTGGGTTAATGCAGTTAGTACTGCTTGTTATGTGTTGAACAGGATGCTTATTAGGCCTATTCTAAAATTGACTCCTTATGAATTGTTAAATGGTAGAATACCAAATGTATCTCATTTGAAACTTTTTAGATGCAAATACTTTGTTTTGAATAATGGAAAAGATAATCTAGGAAAATTTAATGCTAAATCTGATGAAGCAATCTTCTTAGGTTATTCTTTAACTAGCAAAGCATATAGAGTGTTTAATAGAAGAACTTTGATAATTGAAGAATCAATGCATGTTGTCTTTGATGAGATTGTGGACCTTGAGATAAACCCTGATAGAGTTGCTCCAGCCAGGGAAATGGATTTAGCCAGCAGAAGTTGATAGCATTCGAACTAGAGGCAACGAAGAAGGTTGCTTAGGATTTGGCAGCCATGTGCAGACGTGAAACAGTGGTTTAGATGGTGGATGAAGAGCTCTTTGAAGGATGAAATCTCTAGCTCAGACGGTTTTCACTGGAAGGAAGCTAGGTGGAGGGGAAAGCTCAATTTAGAATGACTTTAGGACAGAGTTTTGAGCTGGAAATGCTTCAGCAGAGTAAAACTCATATATATCATCAAAAGTATTTGCCTAAGTTGATACAAGCAAATTTATAACGAAGACCCAAGCTATGGATGGTGCAGATGGTTGTGGAAGAAGCTCAGATCTCCACACGTGGCAGCAGTGAGGGATGTGTGTTCATGCTTCTAGATGATGCAATGCAACGTGCGTGGGCAGCTAGCGTTCCAGCCAAATCACGTACCAGATGTGGTGATGGTGTGATACATGTGTATTTTTCTTGAGGCAGCTCCATGCTTGCTATTCTCACCCCCCTTCCCTTTGTGTAAATGACTTCTTTGTCCTTCTTCTTGGGTTGGATAGTCCATGGTGTCCTAGCCTTATTGGTCCCTACAAAACAACCATATAAGTATTAAAAAGAAATCATTATAAGACTTAGAAAAAGAAAATCAAGAAAACTTCTTTCTTCCCTCCCCTTTCTTAGCCTTAGCTTTAGTTAGTACTCCTTTGAATGGAATGCCCTAAATGAGTTTCCATCAAACCCTCTTAATTCAAATAAACCTATTGCAGGTGATGAGGATTATTTGAGGGAAGCTCTTGAAGAGACGTATCTAAATGAAAACTATCCTCCGGAATTTCAAAATGAACCCCAAGTTGTTGATCCTAAAAGCTATCAACAACCAAGTGGACTTTCTCTAGGCAACATCATTGGAGATATATCAAAAGGGGTAACTACTAGACATAATCTAGATAATTTCTGCTTGACTGTAGCTTTTGTGTCTCAGATAGAACCCAAGTACATAAAGGAAGCTCTTCAAGATGATAAATTGTGTGTTGCTATGCAAGAAGAGCTAAATTAATTTGAAAGGAATGATGTTTTCCTAAACAAAATGATTATCAAGTCATAGGAACAAAGTGGGTGTTTAGAAACAGGCTTGATGAAAATGGAAACATCACAAAGAACAAAGCAAGGTTAGTTGCAAAGAGCTATTGTCAAGAAGAAGGTCTAGACTATGATGAAACTTATGCCCTGGTAGCCAGGTTAGAAGCTATTAGATTATTACTAGCTTATGCATCGTTGATGAAATTTAAACTGTATCAAATGGATGTGAAAAGTGCATTTTTAAATGATTTTATAAAAGAAGAGGTATATGTTAGTCAACCTCCTGGTTTTAAGGATTTCAAATATCCTGATCATGTTTATAAATTGAAAAAGGCCTTGTATGGTCTTAAACAGGCACCTAGGTCTTGGTATGAAAGACTTAGTACGTTCTTGATTGATAATGATTTTTCTAGAGGAAAGGTTGATTCAACCTTATTTATTAAGAAAGTAGGTAGACAAATCTTGATTGTTCAAGTGTATGTAGATGACATAATTTTTGGGTCTACAGATGATTCATTATGTGAGGGATTTACACAGATAATGTAAGGTGAGTTTAAGATGTCTATGATGGGTGAGCTTAATTTCTTCTTAGGACTGCAAATAAAACAAATGGATGGGTGAATTTTTATCTCCCAAACAAAATATTGTAGAGAAGTGCTTAAGAAGTTTGGTATGAATACTTGTAAGGAGGCAAACACACCTATGACAACTTCGTGTTATTTAGATAAGGATGAATCTGGTGAACGAGTAAATGAAACTATGTTTAGAGGTATGATAGGATCTTTGTTGTACCTAACTACTAGTAGACTAGACATTATGCAGAGTGTATGTGTGTGTGCTAGATACCAAGCTAATCCTAAGGAATCTCACTTGACTACTGTCAAGAGAATTCTAAAATACCTTAAAGGAACCACCTTTTTTGGACTTTGGTATCTTTCTAATGCTTCACCTAGTTTAATAGGATATTCTAATGCAGATTATTGTGGCTGTAAAATTGATAGGAAAAGTACTAGTGGAACTTGTCACTTTCTGGGCTCTTTTTTAGTGTCTTGGCACTCAAAGAAACAAGCGTGTGTAGCGTTGTCTACCACTGAAGTTGAATATATTGTTGCTGGCAATTATTGTGCCAAAATTTTGTGGATAAAACAGCAATTGGACGATTTTGATATCTTCCTTGATCACATTCCTCTGAAATGTGATAACACTAATGCTATCAATCTCATTAAGAACCCCATAATGCACTCAAGAACTAAGCATATTGACATTAGACATCATTTCTTGAGAGATCATATTCAAAAGGGAGACAAATTGAATACATTGACACTTTACATCAATTAGTTGATATCTTTACTAAAGCACTGCCTAAAGATAGATTTTATGAGCTTAGAATAGAGTTAGGAATGTTAGATCTGTCTTAGGCTCAAGATTTATGGGATTTTCTCAATTTTTGTAAGTTCAGCGTCTTTAATCGATTGTCACAGGATAATAATCACTTATTTTTGGCTTTGCAAAAGCCTCTAATCGCAGATAATCGATTATCCCATAGCATAATCGATTATTCATACTCAAACCTAAAATTGGAAAATTATGAACAGATAATCGATTATCTTCAACAGTAATCGATTATTCAGCAATTTTTGGAAAGTAACCTATGAACTGATAATCGATTATCACGCTCAGAGTTTCAAAAATAGAGTCATTGGAGCACTCTATAACGGCTATAAACGGCCATAAATGGCTAGTTTCTCCATTTTTTCTTATAAATAGCCCCCTATAATCGATTAATGGACACTCATTTGCACCCAGAACACTGCTTATCTTAAATCTGACCCAGATTTCTTCATCCCTCTGCATTTTCTCAAAGTTTCACTACTTCCATTTCTATCCACGGTTGAACCAAGAAGAAATCGTCAGAGGACAACTGGAGCTTCTTCCTCCTCTAGACCTCGTCCTGCCACTATTGATCGATGGATTTCCGATCAAGAGAAGCATGCAGATTATGTAAACTTTTGGCAAGAGAGACGAATCATGGTGGTAAAGTACATTTGCCTTGACTTTTATCGTTTTTACAGATTCCAATTTCCAGATCTGTTCGGGGCTCAAGGTCTTACACATCTTGTGGAGCAAAAAGGATGTATCTACCCCGAACTCATCAGAGTCTTCTACTTTAATTTGCGGTATCGAGACAGGATCATAACAACCAAGGTGAAAGGCGTTCCAATAATTTTGGATGACGACGTGTGGACAAATGTTGATCAACTCACCATATGGGATGATGCAGTGAAAGTTCACCTTGGTGTTCCAAATTTCAATTGTCTGATGGCATTTCAATCATTTTTGTGTCATTCTGAGCAACAGACAAACCGTCGACAACTACTTGTTGGTGGTTTCAAAGTTGAAGAACAGATAATCCACTATCTAATCGTGGATTTTATGTCCTCGGGCCACCAACCATGCTCAATGTTCTTAGCAAGATCTTCTACTTCTGTATGGGATTCTAAATCACATACATATTGATTGGCCTGCCCTCATTGTCGACACCATGCTAAAGGCCAAGAAATATAACTCTTATCATTTCCCTTATGTTCTTCTTATTTCTAGAATTTTGGAGTATGTTAGCGGATTGGCAAGTGTACCAAATTGTATCAAGTAATAAAAATGGTAAAACCCATTATCGTTCTTCCCATGAGACTCGAAAGGTCTTATCATTCGCGTGAATCAAAATCATAAGACTTGCGGAGAAAAATTCAATAATTGTGGTGGATGCAATGACAGAAAATAAATATGCAATGTGTGATTCAATTGACAAGATTTAGGCAATGGATGAATGGAGTTGTTGGGGGTTTACAATTTCATCTAATCCTCTCTCTTTTATTTACTCCTCTTGTTTAAATAGCTTTATTATCTAATTGCATGCAACTTTCTTGGCCTCCCCTTAACCCGATCCCTCAGCGAAAAGGGCCTATTACTAATTACCGGCTTGCTATCCCTAGCCTCCCCTAGCAACTAGCAACGCATTACAAACATAAGCAAATACAATTGGTCGTTGATGGGTGTCGCGGCCCATACAAATTTAATTGCATATAAGAAATGCAGTATAACTAAGGAATGACCCCTAGGTCGTCTCTCAAGGACCAAATGTGGTTCGAGTCTTAGGTCTAACACGAAGTGGTGGGGTTGTGAAAGGTTTGCGTGGTGAATGCGGAAAAATTAAAATGAAATTAAAATAGTAAAAACGAAACTGCTACAGTAAATACGAAAATTCACGCTGGAAGTGGACAGCTCTGACCTTTGCTCAATGTTTTACCCATAACATTTTCTACAGAGCTCTAAATGAGATGAGGTTTTTTTCCTGGAAAGTAGACTCAAGTATCTTTCATGTGACATATAAAACATAGCATTTGGACCTCTAGTATGGTTGCAGTTATTTTTTTAAAATCGAGTCCAGAGAGTGAAAATGCTAAACCCAATACTAGATCAAACAAATATCTAAACACAGTTAAAACTATTAAAATGCAACACTCAATTAAAAAGATGAAAAGCAATTAAACATGTAATGTAAAATATTCTAAAACAAAAGAAAATTAAGAAAACATAAAGTTGCTTCTACCAATTCTCATGACACATGCATCTACTAAAGAAAATTAAATTAAAAATAACCTAAAAGTCAACCTGACCGTGACCTCTCTCACATCAAACGTCCAACACAACTTTCTCATCCTTCAATTAACAAATTGATTATGTGGTTTCCTTGCATCATATGCTTAATTCTCCCAAAAAGAAATTTGCTTTCCACATCACAAGGTCTCGGTTGGTTCCAGTAGCATCACAAATTTTTCTCCATAAATGAGTGACCGAGTAAGGTCCTTTCTCACCAACTCAAGTTATCATGCAGCTATTGAAATTAATCACGTAACCTTCTTTTCTTCAAAAACGAAAATAAAAATCTTTTTCTTCCATGAACTAAAAATGAAGATGTGCCTCTTTAATTTAAAATGAAATCAGAGCTTAAAAGTAAAATTGCTTCTCAATGTATTGTTTAAACTAAGAAATTAACTATTGATTGAAATCCTTCACTGAAACTACGCTAAAATAAAGAAATAAAAACATGATTAAAAAGAAGTGAGTCAACTGCTTGAACCCTTTTGAACCTTTACATTGCGGTCTTGTGCTCTTCTCCAAATCCAATCAGCCTTGTCTTTTCCTATGCTGGACGTGAGCTTCCCAAAAACGTTCACAGCCAACTTCTTCCATTTAATAAAAAAAATGTTCAAGCAAAGCCAAAGAAAAGGAGTCGTCCAAAGCTTTCTACCAGGGAGTGTGTCGGCAGCTACCACCCTCCATTCAAACCGAGAGTGTCTACTAAAGTGAAAAATAAAGTGTGATGATCATGTTTCTTAGGTGACGGCTCCCCCCATTCAAAACGTAAAAGCTCCTTCAAATTTCTCCCAGGAATATGCTATCCCCCAGTGTGTGTGGTGGCTGCAGGGAATATCCCCCAAGTATCCCCCCAATGTAACAGTATCTTGGTTTCTTAAATTCCCTTTGCTGCAAGCGGGATGCTGCCCTACTTTCGTGCCAGCTCCAGCTTCTTTTCAGCCCAAATTCCTTCCCGGATCGTTGCCTTCTGCACCTCTCATTTCTTAATTGTGGCTGCTGGAAAAGAAATGAAGAGAATGGGCCGTAACTTGCTGCCAACTTGATGCTTCAACTCAAACCATGTGCTTTACGCACCTCTTCAAAGGCTGGATGTGCTTTGTTTTCAGCTAGGCCGTTTGATGCTTCATTTAAAAAGATTGAAATGTGCGTGGAGTGCAACAAGAGATGGTGATGTCCAGCCCATCAAAAATTTACGTGTTGCTTGATGTCACTCAACTTGAATTAGTGCCTCACGTGTGCATTTAATTTTTGCTGGAATTGCAGCCCAATTCTCTAACTTACAGTCAGCTGCTGGACTTTATTGTTGGACACGTGAGAAGGATAAAGCATGACAGCCCTGTAACGTGTTGATGCAGCTTGGTGCTCCAAAATTGAATTGCACATGGGCCGTGGATGTGGGGTGCAGCAAGGGCTGGTGTGCTCTTTTCTTGCTGCCAACGCTCCATGTGCTGGACCGAACCCATGAGTGCCTCTTTTCTAGATGAAATATATGGCCCAAACTGTGACACCAAATTGATGGATGACACCTTATGTGCATCATGGGCCTGCTTGCTTTTCCATCCAGCACATCTTTTCCAAGTGTTGAAATAAAAATCTTGGAGCTCACAAGGTGGACGTTAGTTGCACATTTAGCTACCGGACCGCTGCTCTCAGTTAGGCCGTGACGTTTGCTTTTTAGATGCATAACATTTTTTCTTTCTTTGGCTGGCTGAGTGAGAGCTTGTCATCATCAATCAACAAAAGTTAAATCACCTCATCAAATATTTATTTCCCATGTGCTTTTTAATTCCCAAAATATTAACCAATAATTTCCCTACAATTAGTAATGCAAATAATTAGCCTCAGATAATTCAAATTAGATAAAATAAGAATTTCTGCTCAAATTAAGCACAATTAGTGAAAATGGGAAAATATCGGACAATTAAGCACAATTCCCTGATTAAATTCGGTACAATAAGCTAAGTGAAATCAATAAAATATCAACTCATCAAAATAGACCACACTTAGTCTTTTGCACTCCTGGGCAAAATGAAGACGCAAATCAGGGAACAGCTCAATGGACATCAAGGAATTGACACAGACTCATCACACAGAACAAAGATTAGCTAGGATACCAACAAACAGAATTACAGTCCTCAAGAAATCTGGACAAATAAATGAAGTAGACAGTATCCAACACAGAATCAAGGAAAACAGATACTCATGAAGTCATCCAAGCAATTCCAAGCATTGCAAAATAATCAATCAGTTCAAGAGGTGAATCAAAAGCAACAGAACCTCACAAATGCACACTATCAGTGTTTCTCTCAAGTGTCTAGGGTAAACAGTGTCAACTCAATGAACTCAAGAAAGCAAACACAACAGACTTGGTAAGCCTCTAATATCAACACTCAAAAACATATGCATGTTCAAATCAAAAGGTCTTTTATGGATGTAATGAGGCCAAGGGTAAGGGAGGATATAATATGGATGAGAAGCTACAAACCAAAAGAAATAGAGGAGCAATGGGGAACAAGTGAAAACACAGTCAAATAACACCCAAACCCTCTAATTCAATCCTCTTCTTGACTCCATTATTCACACACATTTTTTTAATTTTCTCATTTTTCTGTATTTTTTTCTTTTCTCATCTTGTCTCTTTTCTTTTCTGTCTTTTCAGAACACAACTCCAAAAGATAAGATATACATAACATATTCTCAAAAACAAAATCAAGAAGAGGAACCAACTAGCCAATTCATCTGAATCTCCCAAGGGACCACACTTATTCCCAAAACAATTTCAAAGCTCCAAAATTCCCTAAGGTTAAGGTAATCATGGTTTTTCACTTAGGGCTAGTGTATCAGCTTCAAAACAAAGAAATGGGGAAAGCATAGGCTCAAATGGGTTATCAAAGGATCAAAACAGGGTAGGCTCATTTGGCTAGAAAGGCTCAACAACAAAGCTGCCTTTATCACTTTCAAACATGCATATCAATTAAGAAACATCAAAAAGAGTCAAGCCAAGACATATGTGCAAGCAATCAAGAAACATATCACACACAAGAAAGAATATCAAGTGGCTCAAATCTCACACAGGGTCATTTTTGTCACAATCAATTCAACTCTCAAACATCATAATCATCTTCCAAGCAGAGAAAAACAAGGATTTCAAGACCAATAAGAGTATCAATGAAGTGAAAGACACATTTACAACCTAAAGAAAGTCCAGAAATCAAGATAAACATGCAAAACTGTACACGAAACAAAACAACAACTACCTAGAAAACAAAAAATTTAACGCAGAAAACATAAACTAACAAAGAAAATTCAGAATCTCTCCCAATAGACCACACTTAAACTACACAATGTCCTCAGTGTGTCACAATCATCAAATCAGAAATTAGAACAGTCAACAGATGATGGACAAGTGTAATAAAAGCGGGAAAGGGAGGAGAAGGGAAAGGAAAACTCCCCTGATCATGGTGGCAGTTGCCAATTTTGGACTTTCAGGGAGATCTCTTCCACCACTGGATTCAGCAAAGAAGTATTGAGGAAGAACTGCTTCATCCTCCAAATTTGATCAAGCAGGGAGATGTCCTCCACAGCCGGATCCAAGAAGAAGTGATTGTTGATGAGCAGGTTCAGCTGGTGCCTATCAATCTTCAAATTGTTGTGTGCACCCTTGTCTTCCACCATGGGTGTGTGTTGGTCAAATTCATGTGTACCTCCTGCAACATGGTTAGTGCAATATGGTTCCAAAGAAATAACATGCAGGGGTATAACACTCAATCTCAGTGTAAGAGGCTGAACATCAGATATACTCTCAGAACATGAATCACTTTCAAATGCAGAAACTATATCAACAACAGAATCAGATTCATGTTCAGTGCATGGAGAATAAACATTCAGACAAGATGACAAAAGTTGTTTCTCATCATGTAAAGAGTGAAAATCAAAAGCATGCTCATCAATATCATCAACATCAACATACCTATCAACAACATAATCATCAACCACAGAATGTATCTCAGGTATGTTTACCTCCACTTCCCTAGATGTGGCTAAAGTGGTGGAAGGTGAAAGTGGTCTACCTATCTCAAAGGTGGTACTCCTATCTACCTGTTCCTCAACATTTTCATCAGATTCACAGTTAGCATCACCAATCATAAAGTTGGAAGCTAGTTGTATCAGAGAATTGATCTCAACACAAATAGAGCAAGAACCAGTTTCACAACCACATTTAAAATTTTCAGAAAACTGTGAAAGATCAAAATTTAATCCCAAGTCTAAAGCATCTTCAGTTTTCACAGTTTCTCTATCAAAATCAGCGCTAACAAGTGAATCTGAAGCAGAATCAAGAATATCTGAATGCATGAACAACTCAGGCAAATCAAGTGGGATTTCAAGTTTAGAGAAAACCTGGGTTGATTCATGATTCATCTCACCAATAACAGCAGAATGATCCACTGCATCCTCAGGCACAAGAGCAGGGACATAGGAGTGTAGGAAAGTAGATGATGCAATAGTAGGCTCGTGACTCTGCTCCTCATCCCCTATCCGGGTGACACTGTCATCATCAGTAATCTGAACAGTCTAAATTGGAGGTCCCTCTAAAACACGAGACTGTTCCTCAATGGCCTGCCTGGCTATCTGCCTCCACAACTCATTCAATGTTAGCTCAGAAGAAGTAGAAGATTTGGAAGGTGGGCGGGCATATGCCTCTTGTTGTTCCTGCTTCCTTTTATTTTTCTGTTGTGGCTGCCTGTTATTGTAGATGTTGGTAGCATAAGCTTGAGGCTCATCATGAGAAACAGGATTCTCCGAAGAAGGACAAGCATCTGTATAGTGGTCACTGGAAGAACATAAAGCACACAACCGTGCAACAGATGCAGATGGAGGTGTTGGTCTCTGGTTGGATGCCAGCTGTGTCACCAAACTCTCAACAGAACCAAGTTTGCTTTCCAATTTCCTACCAACAGCTGATAAAGAATGGGTCGGCTCATGAAACTGCGGCTGTTGTGGTTCCTGAACAGGTGGAGAAGGCATACAAGGAGTCTGGAATGATGGTTCCTGATATTGATGCTCTGAAGTACCATACCATCCCAAGTTAGGATTAGTCCACCCAGGATCGTCGCTATAACCATACCGCATAGGGGAGAATTTGTCTAGAAACTGATGCTTCAGATCTTCCCAACTGGTGACAGATCCTGGAGGAAGACAATAACATCAATCCTTTGTTGCTCCGTGTAATGAGTGCCCAAATGTCCTTATGAACATGTCCTCATCTGGGACATCTGGAGGTTTCATCAAAGAGCATAATGTGTAGAACTCCTCCAAATGTCTATGTGGGCATTCACCTGCAAGACCATGAAACTTAGGCAACAAATGTATCAGTTCAGTGTTGAAAACACAACAAATATCCTCCTCATCAAGTGGAAACGGCTCCCTAGGAGCACTCTCATGAGATGGAGGAGGAATCATAATGTTCTCAACACACAAATCAGCAGGAGAATCATAATCAGAGTAACAAGCAGGAGAAACAGTATCCACATAACCAAAATAGGTAGACATGTAGAAAGAAGGGGGAAAAGGAAGAATGCAATGCAAATATGCAACTAAAGCTACCTAAATGCAAATACACATGACATGACACACAGAACAGAACGACACACTCACAACACAATACGAGACACAACACACACTAACACAACAAAAGACCTAAAACCGAACCGTTGGTCCCCAGCAACGGCGCCAAAATTTGATGGGTGTCGCAGCCCATACAAATTTGATTGCAATCTGGAAATGCAGTATAACTAGGGCATGACCCCTAGGTCGTCTCTCAAGGACCAACTGCGGTTCAGAGTCAAATCTAATACGAAAAAAGCGGGGGTTTTGAAAAGTGTTTTTGTGAATGCAAATCGACCAAATTAAAACACGCAAATTAAACCTAACTAATAGTATTGAAACGGATGGATACTAAAGCTAACATGACAATGAAGTTAACACAACTGACAAGATAAACAACATTAAAGTAAAGATTAAAATTAAATAAAAAAAAAACAAAAAGTAAGTTACTAAAGGAAATGAACCTAGAGACATTCAAACAAGACAATTGAGGCAATTGAACATAAACTTGGTGAATATATATAAAAAAATGAATAGCTCACGGTGTTGAATCATAAATGCAAATTCCTTAAATATGAATGTAACCTGTGTGCAATTTTTTATGGAATGAAAGATTAAAAGCAAAGGTGTTCTCATCAATGAGTACTTGCAACTCCCAAGCAAAGAAAAGGAAATAAATCCCCCGAGGCCTTCTTCTCCAATGAAGTCACGTGCTTGCTCTTCCCTCCCTTTGAAAACAAAATAAAACGTCACATCCTCCTCAATAAATTCATTAGCCATGTGCAGATTCAGTAAAAGAAAACAATGTCCATGTTTCTTTAAGACAATGAAGGTAAACCATGTGCACACTTCTTTGAGAAAGGAAATAAATTACTCAAAAAAAAAATTAATCCCAACCACCCTACACTACGTCTACCTAGGCCATCAAGTGTGCTAGCTTTCTAAATAATAAAAAAAAATGTGCTGCTAGAATGTGTTTTCCCATTGAATAAGCTTCTATCTCAAATCAAAGAAAAAGTATGCTTCTTCCCAGGTCATCAAATTAAAAACGTAAAATAAACATTCCCCAAAACCAAGAGGTGGCAGCGGGAACAAAAGAGATCCTCTTCTAATGGAAAATACACATCACCATTTTATATTCAACAAAGAAAATAAAACATCATTGTCCATCATGTGCCATTTTTCTATATTTTCCTAAAACCTAAGCAGCGAATGAAAGAAAACCACCGAGAGCAACATTCCAGCCTCCCAAAAAGAAAAATTCAGAAAAGAACGGATGATGTGCGTCGGCTCCTGTTCAAAACGCTAGAAGAAATGAAGACCAAAACATTTAGGCTGTGTTCTTTTATATGGATTTGAGGGAGATGATTTGTGGGAGATTATTTGAGTGGATTTGAGTGGATTTGAGGGTAATTTTTTTGTTGTTTTTTTAAGTGGATTTGTAGGTAATTGAGAGTAGATTTGAGGATAAAGTTTGTGAGAATTTGTGTAAGTTTTGATTGATGTGACAGATTTAAAAAATTAATTTAATTGATAGAAATTGAAGATTACCAAAATGCCCCTAGTTATTAAAATAATATAAAATGTTATATTTTAATGTTATATTTAATTTTAATGATGTTTATAAAGAGACCAAAATTATAAATAATTATTAAAAATTATATTTAAAAATAAAAAAAAAGTTAATATTAATTATTAGGATTAATTTTAATATTGTACAAAAAAATTTATTTTAGTAAAACAAATTTCTTTTTAGTTGTAATATTTTTATAATATTATATTTGTTATCAAAGTAAAATTGAATATTTTTAAGGAAAGAAATAATTAAACAAAGATGGAATATTACATTAGATAAAAGTTTTATTTATAATTATATTAATATAAAATTATTTATTTTTCAAAAATAAATAAAATATTTGTAATATGTACTTTTTCAAAATATACTTAAATATATATAATTATTCTTCAAATTTTTTAATCCTTTATATTCATTATTATAGTTAAATGAGATTATAACTTAATAATTGAATCAATAAAATGTAATATTTTTTTCTTTTTAGTAAAAGAACTTAATTAACTCAAATAAAATTGATAAAGATAAACTAAAAGGAAATTGAACATGAACAATATTTGTGGTTAATGGGTGCAAAAGCAACTGCAACTACAGTTCTACAATCCACTAACAAGGTGAATCTGGAATAGCTCCAGTTATGGCAGAAGCACGCTTTTCTGCTCGTAAGAACACACCCTCCAGCGTCCTTCTCGTCAACATCAGAGGCACCATAGCTTCCATTCACGAAGGTTAACACGCTGGAGCTAACAAATGAATACCACGAACGAAGGAACACAGCTGTGCAAGTCCAAACCACTCACAGACCTCAGCGAACCGGAAACGACACCGGTAGAAACGAATAAACACGCCCACACCTTGGCTGGAACCAGATACGGGAAGTTGTTGGAGAAGATCGATCCGGATACGGCTCCCCTCGAAGTTCTTCGACAAGTTGGATCCGGATACGCGAAGTTGCTGAAGAAGCTCGATCCGGATACGTCTCCCATGGAAGTTGTTAGAGAAGCTGGATTCGGATACGTCAACCTTGTATCCGGATACGGCTGCTTTGGAACTCCTTAAAAATGCTCGAATCGGATACCCTTTTCTTTGAACCGAATACACAGCCTGTTTCTTCACTTCTACAATCCCTCCTTCCACATTTGGACATTTGCATCCACTTCGTCATCATCATCAACAGCGTTCTTGCTCCTCCATTAACGACTGTCTTGCTCTTCGTTTAAATCACAGACCTTCTACCTGCAACAATCACATGGACAGCCAGTGCAAACTCGTGAAAGCACAGTGTATGGGTTTTCATTTTTATGTTTCATGGGATATGTTATTAAGCATCAGAATCGAACAAGGTTTGTGGTGGAATTTTAATTTTCGTACAGGACATATAAGTCTTTGTCCAGTAAATCAGCGTAAATCCTCTCAAATTAGCGAGATGGGTTTAACAGTGAAATCTCGCAAATCAGTGGATTTTTATCTTTGCAAATCATTGCAAATCATCGCATGAGAACAATGCCCATCCTCTAAATCCATCCTCGCATATCAGCGTGAACAGTTATTTCCCTACAAACGAACACAGCCTTAATCACAAGTGCTTTTTCCAAAAACTAAACTAAGAGTAAAATGTTTTTCTTTGATTCAGCCAATGCCACTCAACGTAAACATGTTCAAGCTTATGAAAAATGTTAAAAGAAAAATGTTAAAAGAAAAATGCCAAGTGCAGAATGCAATTGACGGCAGCTACAGCCCTCCTAGAATCTGCCGAGAGTGTCTACCAATGTAACAGTGCTCTTCCAGTGTGTGTCGGCTGGCTCCCACTGGAATATCCTAGGGTTGTGTGCTATTTTAATTGCTGCACGTTGCACCCTTCAAGCAGCTGGACCATGGACGTGTTGACGTTGCTGCTAGTTTCTCCAAAGTGTTGTTGGACAAGTCTTTTGCATATGGGCTGCAGCCTACTTCCGGTGCTGCTGCAATGTGGCCTCTTCAAGTGCTGAACCAGTATCGTTGCTGGAATGAAGCTGTGCTGCTTGGATGCTGGCCGTGTAGATGGATGCTGCTGGGCCATGTGTGTGTGCTGGACGTCACCCCACCTCCAATTGAAACACACTTCAGCCTAGGCATGCAATCTGGGTCGTGGAGTGTTCCAGCTTCCAACTGAAATTCCAGCTACACCTCCAAATTCCTTCTCCCATGGGTCGTACCAAAGTTGCTGGATGAAGACACATGTTAGCCCATGAATGTGGAGTGCTAGTGAAGGCTGGATGCTTGATGTTTGCGTGGAGGGTTTTGCAGCTTGGACGTGTTTTCTTCCTGGATCATGTGTTGGACTTATCTTCAGAGTTGCTACTGCCGTGCTAGACATTGGTGAAAGCTGCAGCTGCTCACCCGTGAAGTGCTTGGAGTGTGAAGTTCAGATCTGGACGAGTGCTCTCTTCAAAAGGTCATTGGGCTCCGCTGCCCATACTTCCGTGTGCACTTCTTTTTATGAAATTCACATCTCTAAAGAGTCTTAATTATGTGACAACCCCCTAAATGCCCCAAATGTATTTTCAAAATTTTTCCTGAAAATAATAATGTAAATAATTAGCCCAGAAAATTCAAATTAATTAAAATTAGAATTTCCGATCAAATTAACCAAAATTAGGAAAAACGGGAAAATACCGGACAATTAAGCACAATTCCCTGATTAATTCTAGCACAATAAACTAAGTGAAGTCAAGTAAATATTAACTCATTAGTCGTCCTACTCCCCTATCCCTAGGTGGTATTGCTTAACCAAGGAAAATCTCACCATTTCGTGCCATTATTGTATGTCCCCGTATCAATAAAGTCAAAGATCAATTACCGAATGAGTTAAACGATAAAGGCATTAAGCACAGTATGAGAATCCAACAATTGATAATAAACGCATATGAAAAACATATAATTCAAACAAGAGTTTCAATAAACGAGAGTATCAAAAGATTACATTGTTCCCCCAACAAAAAAAAGGGTTTAGTTCACCATAGTCATGGTGAACCAAGATGAAAATAATGGAAGATATGGAAAGCAAACCCTAGAAAAGACGAAAAGGAGCCTAAGCATCCAAGAGATCCTCCCTAAAGAGTGCAAAGTAGGTCTATACGCCCTCCTCTGTTAAAAGAATGAGTCTAAACTCGCACTAGGGCTATTTATAACCAAGAAAAGTAACAAAATTCAAGCCCAGGCCCATCAGAGAACCGCCCGGCGGCAAGGGTTTACCGTCCGACGCTTTGCCTCAATCCGCAGGATCGCCCGGCGCCAAAAACGGCCGCCCGGTGCCAGGGGTTCACCGCCCGGCGCTGGTCAACTGCACTCTGGTCAACTGGTTGACTGGTTGACTTTTCTGCATTCTGGTTGACTTTTCTGCACTGCAACCGTTTGATCTTCAACCTTTCTTTCCAGTCATTTCAATTCTCATCAAAACTGCTGCAAAACAATGCAAAACAAGCGTAATATCACTAAAAACAGCTTTTGACTCTCGACTGACTCATTTATTGAGTTTTGATTGATTTCAAGCTCATTCTAGGCAGTAAAGGGAATAATTTGGTCTAAAATAGCACATGAAAATAACAGTTTTTCAACCGTTATCACAACCCCAAACTTAGAAATTTGCTTGTCCTCAAGCAAAACAAAACAAAACTAAAGATAAAACAAAACTTGGCTCTCTACACTTTCATCCAATGATTCAACATTCCTAAAGTACATTATGAGAACTACTCAATTTCAGATCTTCAGTGATGATCAAATCAAGATGCATGCTTTCAATTCATTTATCTCACACATTCCTCAACAGATGTTTCATATTATGAATGATCAATCCACTAAGCAAAAGATGCAATCATTTAACTTAGAATTTCTCACCAAGCAAGTGTTTCACTCAATCACTCAAGTGTCTAGGGTAATACTCCAACTCCAAATCATTCACAAGTCACATGAAATAAAATTGCCTTTCATCTCAAACAATCAAAATTGTCACATGCAAATGCCATCAAAAGGACTTTTCCAAGGCTTGTAATGAGGCTGGGCTATCAAGAAAAATTGGTTTTTCTGGATCACAAAAGCTTTGAATCAAGAGAGCTTATTCATCATTCAAGGTTCAAGTTTAACTCTCTTTCTCAACCAATCTCATTTGTTCCCAACTTCTTCCCTTTTTCTTTTATTTTTACATTGAGCTTATCTTTCATGATTTTTCCTCTTTCTCATGTATATTTTTCTTTTTCAACACTTGAGCTCAATGCCTTTCTTTTTGCCATTCAAACTTTCCCCACAACCCCAAACTTGAACCTTGAATATAATTACAGTTATTAACCCAATTCAAAGTAAATAATTTCAGCACAAGGGCTTTCATTCTGTTTAGGGCCAAGGTTCAAAAAGGGTGTAAAATTTCAAGCACTTTGGGTAAAATTTGGCTAAGTAAGGGCTTTCAAAAAATGGCCTTTATCATATGACATGTACGTGCAATTCAATCAATCATCAAGATTTAGGCAATATCATGCATGCTTTCCAGTGAATAATTTCATACAACAATAAAAACTCTGGAGCTCAATACCTCATACAACATGCTTTCTCACACACATTCATTCACACACCCTGCTTAGCATCAAGACCACAGTCATAATTCATCACACATCTGTTTCAGAGGATATCATCATGCAAAATTCTCAATAATTAATCACATCAGATCATCATCAAATAGACTCATCACATAATTTATTCAGTCAAAACATCATCAGAAAGGTCTTCAAGCCAAGCAGACACACTGAAAATAAAATTCAAAAAATTAAAGTGCAAGAGTAAAGAAGAAAACCTAGGTTGCCTCCTAGTAGCGCATGTTTAACGTCGCGAGCCTGACCCAAACCTGTTTAGCACTTGTCAGTAAGTGCAGATCCTTCCAACACCCTTCACTAGGTGTACTTCCCTGCATCCTTCAGTAGATACCGAAATCCTCTAGCATCCCTCAGTAGATGTTATCCCAGTAGCATTCATCAGTAAATGTTGTCAGTGACATCCATCAGTAAATGTCTAACAATATAGCATCAATAAGTAGATGCTAATCTTTCTTATCTTCATTGGCATCCATCAGTAGACACCAAATCACCTAACATCCATCAGTAGATGTTATCATTACTGCCATCAGAAGCAGTGCATAACCCAAAAAAAATAAATCAAATCAAATTAAATAAAAAAATCAAATAAAACAAATCAAATCAAATAAAATCAATTCAAATCAAATTAAATCAAATCAAATCAAATCAAAACAAATTAAAATAAAATCAAAACGAAATAAAAGATAAAAAAAATTCAAAAAATGGGTTGCCTCCCAGCAAGCGCTCTTTTAACGTCATTAGCTTGACCCGATAGAGTTCAAGCACCCATCAGTAGGTGTTGATACTCCTCTTTCTTGATATTCTTTTCTTTTTCTTCTTCCTGCTGAATTTCTTCATAAAGTTGAGAATACCAAGCAAATGCTTCCATGTTTCAACCATAGGAACTTTAATCTCCAATTTCTTGAAGATTGCCAGCTTGAACTTTTTTCCCTTCCTATGATTTTTCTTTTTATGAGGAAGAGGTTTTTCATGTGATCTTTTCTTCTGTCCTCTCTTCCTCTTTTTCTCAACCTTCTCCTTCTTCCACTTTCTTTTTTTCTTTTTTCTTATTTTCTTATTTTTTTTCTTTTTTCTCAATCACCGCTTGTTCTTTCTCCTCATCTTTCTCTCCCTCACTCAACCTTTTTGCTTCATCTTCCACTATTATCTCTTCATCAGTAGCCTCCTCTTCAGGGTCAACTTTAGTACTACTCCCAATAATACCCAAAGACTTCAATACTTTTGTTATCTCATCTTCATCTACCTTTTCATCCTCAATGATGGTAGATTCATTCTTCTCCAGGGTTGGTGGTAGCATTACTTTTAATAATTCCCAAAGAAATCAATGCCTTTGTTATCTCATCTTCATCTATCTTTTCTTCATCAATAACCTTATCATCTGCAAAGATAGTAGAATGACATTCTTCCTTGGGGTCTACCTCAGTATTAACCGCAATAATGCCCAGAGACCTTAATACAGAAGAGATTTGTTCATCCAGTAAACGTTGTTCAGTTTCCCCCAACGTTTCTTTTCTTAAAGAGGATTGTTTCTCTTTTTCATTTTGATCAAGGTATGAGTGAGGTTCCCACCAGTGATTGAAATTATTTTGGTAGGATTGAGTGCCCATATAATCAACTTCTTGTCCAAACTGCATCTTGCAACAAAACTCTAGAGAACATTTATTAGAACAAAAATAGAAACAAACATGAAAAGTTAAATAATTACAAACAAGTCAAATTCAATCAATTCACACTACTAAATAAGTCAAACCTCGAGTCCTCGGCAATGGCGCCAAAAACTTGTTAGCGGATTGGCAAGTGTACCAAATCGTATCAAGTAATAAAAATGGTAAAACCCATTATCGTTCTTCCCATGAGACTCGAAAGGCCTTATCGTTCGCGTGAATCAAAATCGTAAGACTTGCGGAGAAAAATTCAATAATTGTGGTGGATGCAATGACAGAAAATAAATATGCAATGTGTGATTCAATTGACAAGATTTAGGCAATAGATGAATGGAATTGTTGGGGGTTTACAATTTCATTTAATCCTCTCTCTTTTATTTACTCGTCTTGTTTAAATAGCTTTATTATCTAATTGCATGCAAACTTTCTTGGCCTATTACTAATTACTGGCTTGTTCTCCCTAGCCTCCCCTAGCAACTAGCAACGCATTACAAACAGAAGCAAATACAATTGGTCGTCTTACTCCCCTATCCCTAGGTGGTATTGCTTAACCAAGGAAAATCTCACCATTTCGTGCCATTACTGTACGTCCCCGTATCAATAAATTCAAAGATCAATTATCGAATGTGTTAAACAATAAAGGCATTAAGCACAGTATGAGAATCCAACAATTGATAATAAACGCATATGAAAAACATATAATTCAAACAAGAGTTTCAATAAATAAGAGTATCAAAAGATTACATTGTTCCCCCAACAACAAAAAAGGTTTAGTTCACCATAGTCATGGTGAACCAAGATGTAAATAATGGAAGATATGGAAAGCAAAACCTAGAAAAGACGAAAAGGAGCCTAAGCATCCAAGAGATCCTCCCCAAAGAGTGCAAAGTAGGTCTGGCCGCCCTCCTCTGTCAAAAGAATGAGTCTAAACTCGCACTAGGGCTATTTATAACCAAGAAAAGTAACAAAATTCAAGCCCAGGCCCATCAAAGAACCGCCCGGCGGCAGGGGTTTACCGCCCGGCCCTTTGCCTCAAGCCGCAGGACCGCCCGGCGCCAAAAACAGTCGCCTGGCGCTTTCTGCCATCGCCCGGCGCTGGTCAACTGAACTATGGTCAACTAGTTGACTTTCTGGTTGACTGTTGACTTTTTGGTTGACTGGTTGACTTCTGTTGACTGTTGACTTTTCTGCATTCTGGTTGACTTTTCTGCACTGCAACCGTTTGATCTTCAACCTTTCTTTCCAGTCATTTCTAATTCTCATCAAAACTGCTGCAAAACAATGCAAAACAAGCGTATTATCGCTAAAAACAACTCTTGACTCTCGACTGACTCATTTATTGAGTTTTGTTTGATTTCAAGCTCATTCTAGGTAGTAAATGGAGTAATTTGGTCTAAAATAGCACATGAAAATAACGGTTTTTCAACCGTTATCAGAGTACAAAGGTGTCAATGTGGAAGGAGAACATATCCAAGTCATTCAAGCCATTGGCACAAAGATTGGAGAAACCACCTTTCGCCAAATGAGATTTGTTGCTAGAGGAAGAGTAATCATTCATAAAGACGATGATCATCAGGATGCTGGTGACGATGAACATATGGATGCTCACATGGCGGAACTAGTGCGAGCTGCTACTCCTTCTAACGTTGGTCCTTCTCACTTACCTTCATCCTCCTCACTCACCATGGAAGAGCATTTTGCTAATTTGTCTAAGCAATTGGAGGATATGAGTCTTGCAACAAAAGCTCACTTTGATCAAATTTATGAGTGGCAGCAAGCTCATGAAGATTACGTGGTTGATCAATTTCATGAAATTGATGTTTGCCTAAGAAATATTGAAAATCACCTGAACCTTCAACCACCTGAGAGATCCCCAAGTCCTGAATTTTTGATTTAAGTTTATATGTTAGTCTGCTGTGTTGCTTGGTTGTTTTTCTATTTCTGAACTTTTATGATGCTCCTTATGATGAAAATGTAACCCTTCATGTTTTAAATAAAATGATCTCTCATTTTTAATCCATCCATTGTTTAATTGAGAGGGAGATCATACTAAGGGGGAGCATTTTACATTGATCTTTTTGTTTATGATTAAAAATGGGGAGAAGTATAATATAATAGATAGTGCAGGTACTGCTAATCTTTTGTCGTCTGTTAGCTTGTATGTTTTGCAAGAAAACCAAAGTCGATTTTAAACATGTATTTTGGATCATCATCAAAAAGGGGGAGATTGTTACCAATGAGGAGCATTGGTAAAATTGAAGATAAATGATTTTGATGATGCTCCAAGAAGATTAACTTGAAGAAGATATTAGAACTTGTTTTAAAAGCACTTTGTAGAATATAAATGTATCAGGAAAGTCTTTGAATTTGTAATACTTAGAAAATTTCGTATTTCTAGAACTGTTACATATTTAATCGATTATTAGAAGCTATAATTGATTCTCATGAGCCTTTTTGAAAAATCATGTTGCTCTGGAATAATCAATTATTACTCCAAATAATCGATTATCACTGGTTCTTATGAGAATTGCCCAAGTCCTTGGAAATATCGAGTATCCCTCAGAATAATCGATTATCACTATTTTGAAAAACCTGTAACGGACTTGAATAATCGATTATAACTTACAATAATCAATTATTACTGGCAGTTGTAAAGAGTCTTTTCATTTTCAGACCAGTTATCTATATATATATATATATATATATATATATATATATAGTGTTCTTAAACCCTTAGAGGGTAACTCTGAGCTTTTTAAGAATACAGTTTGTCTGAGGAAATTCTGAAAAGCTAGTTCAAGTGCTTTGTTTGGTCTCGTGAATAGGAGAAGCTCACGTTTCGTGTGTCGAAAGTTGGAGCGATTCTCTTCGAGTTGGCAAGGTGGTCATCTTCACATTCGTCTTTCGAAGGAAGATTTTAATCTGCGTTGTTCCGGTTCGTTTGTCGAAGGAAAGTGTAGATTGCCCACTTCCGGTTCATTGGTCGAAGGAAGCACCCTTCTGGTTCGTTCGTCGAAGGAAGGTTCTATCATCTTATTTCCATTAACTTATTTGTAATCTGTAAACATATTTTTAGGGAAAACGTTAATCACTTTTTATAGTGATTAACAACTAGACGTAGATTCTTTTGAATCGAACCAGTATAAAAATCCAGTATGTCATTTTTTCTACTCCCTACACTCTTTACTGTTTTATGCACATCAATTGTTTGATAAATTTTCTGTAAGAAAATTTACCTTTAAAACTGACCATTTTAATTTAACTTGTGACCGAACATGCTTTCTACTAAATTTATTTTTATTCCGTTACGCGACTCTATAACGGATACCGATTGTATTTTCAACAAAGTTTGTCATGTGTCCTAAGCTAGGGATAAGTTTGTAGTGAATTTAGAAAGAAATTTGTGTACATGCAGGAAATGGGCTATCACTGACATTCCATGTTGTCATTCCTTGGCTACTATGAAATTCCTAAATTTAGATGCAGAGGACTTCATACCTTGTTACTTTAGGAAGTCAACATATGAAGAAATTTATTCCTCAATTGTGTATCCAATAAATGGTAACAACATGTAGGAGATTACCACATATGTTGATGTCCTCCCTCCACCAAAAAGAATATTGTCAGGGAGACCAAAGAAGAAGCGAAGGTTGGAGCAATGGCAGTTGATCGAGGACGACACAAGAATGAGGAAGGGTGGTCTATAGAAAAGATGTGGCCTTTGTAAGGAACTGGGCCACAACAAAACTTCTTGCACAAAATCAACCCAAACACATGATCTGAACTCTGACCAAACACAACAAATTAACCCATCAACTGAACCAATCATGTCATCATCAAATCAGGATCAAGGTGTAGGTCAAGGGGATAAATGATGCTAATAGAGGATAAATGATAAATTGTAATGTTGTTGTGACAAAATTGGACAATTGTAATGTCTTTCACATCATTTTGTATTACTCATGTGAACAATTTCAAGACTTTGTTAATGTTTATTCAATGTCAGTGTGGTTATGGTTTTAACACCCTTTATTTTGTTCTTTAATTTAGGTTTCTTTATAGGCTTGTTTTTCTTTATCAGTGTGTTCTTTTCCCTACAATCTTTCTTATTCTTTTGCAAATATTGAGTTTGATTTTAACAATGCAAGCAATGCCAACTTCACTAGTACTGACCGAGTGTTGTCAGCAATGAAATTCAAAAGGGCATGGTTGGTTTTGTTCTTGTTTTCTTTGTGTCCTTTTTCTTGTTGTTCTTCTGTTGGCGAATTTGGTTTTATACTATTCACTTTGCATATGGAAGGAAATAGTAGCCATGGAGAAATGAATATATGAATTGGACCTGTCAAATTTAATATTGTTTTGATGCAACCAATTTGTAATTCTCATCCCTTTGCTCTGTGCCATGTATGGAATGTTGATGGAGATTGAACTGATGGAGTTTCTTGCTTTCATAACTATCTTTTGGACTATTCTACTTGTCTAAATTCCCTTCCACAAAGTGTCGCTCTTTTCATTTATGACTTACTTTATTAATAAAGTTGGAATATATAATTATGTTCATGCTTTGCGGCTTTGGTTCGTTGTGCCAATGCTATATATAAAAAAGGTGGAATATATTTGCTTAGTACCTACCAAAGAAAACAATTATATAAACCTTTCTTTACAACATATCATATTCAAGTAAAGTACCCTTTTTAGTCATATCAGATTCCATAATAGATTAATTTATCAGGTGTGAGATACAACGAATGGAAGCGAATCATATCAAATTCCATAACCATAATTGAATTTCTTAGTCATAAACACATCAAACAAGTCTGATATTCATTAAAATGGACTAAAGCTACAACAAAGTTACAATGCATCATTCCATTCTCATCAACATTGAAACTAAAATTGTGTTTATTACACATAAAACAAAAACCAACAATATCAACACCTTCATTCACTTTTGAACAATGAAGACAGATTTTTGTAAATTAACTATCAATTTCCTATTATTATCCATTTTTCACTGTGCAACAAACTTTCTTTGTTTTCTTCGCACTTCAAGTAGGTGCCCCTTCCGTCTTGCGCAACATCAGTGCACCATTTGAAGTAGTTACAACCAGCATCTTCAGTATCATCTGTAAACACAACAATCTCTTCTAAAAAACAGTTCCACATAATACATAGGTTCAATCAATCATACATTATACTTCGAGCATCCCCAAAATTGCTTGCCACGATTCTTCATAATTTTAGCAGTTCTCAACGCACATATCTGTCCATAGTGGCAAATCATTGAACACACATTAGGGTTTTCCTTCCACCACACATTGCATGTCGACGAACAACAAGAATGGTCCTTCGACATCCTCTTCGAACAACTACATTCACCACCCACCCACCTGCATCACACAAAAACAACCTTTAGTAACAAGCTCAAGAAGGTCGAACACGAACCTCGTCCTCCTGAAGCATCCTTTTAAATTAAGGATTTCCATCTTCTAATTTAGGGATTTATTAAAATCCTTTCTTTTTCATATCTACTTTACAAATCCACCTAAGGCGACCAAACTTTGCCACGTCATTAAAAATTACTCAGTCAACAAGCTACGACACAAAAATTTTAATGACATCCAACCCAATTAACGGTAAGGTCCAAATTTTTCACAAAAAGAGACCTAATTGAGATCAATTAAAATATGATGACCTGTTTGAAACGATTCTGCACAAATAGGAATGTCTGAAATGATTAAACCTATGTTTGTCCTAATTATTGTATGTTAATTTGGAAAGAGGTAGAAAATAAGGAGGAATGCAAACACATGTAAGAGATTTGAATGGAAGCATAATGGTCATGAAACTGCCAATAAACATAATTTGATAAATGAAAAGCAACAAAAAATGTTTTCAACGAAATTTTTATGCTACTTTTTATTGATCTTCTGATTGAAAAGAAGTTTATGTGATAAAAAAACAACTAAGAATATGAATTTGCATTTTGAGAATAATAATAATGATGGATGGGTAGGTATCCTAGATATTCAAAAGTTTGGAAGACTTTTGATTTAAAATATCCTAATTGACTTTATTTTGCAAATGATGACTTTAGCAAATAATGATTTTAATCCTTTGGATCTTTGAGCACTAGTTATAGCATTTCACCATTAGTTCTCATTCTATTCAACAATCTCCTATGGATGATAAATATCCATATAGATTCTCTTATAGTAGACTTGAAAGAGTTGTGGGGAAAAAGGTATTGAAAAATACTATATTTCAAATAATGAAGTGTTTATAATGCAAACATGTTTATTATAAACCATCGTGACTTTTATAGTCTTGAGATGTTTTGATGATAAAATACTTATATTGATCTAAATTATTCATCTTGAAATTTTGATGCAATTTTTTCGTCTTCCATTTAATAATAAATGGTGTTTTATGATTTATTACCAAATTTTGTCCAAAGACATACTTTTTTTATTTGAAATTTAACAATTTTTCTAAATTAAATCAATTATATACAATAAAAATTTAAAAGTTATCTATATTTTTATAATTATAATAATAATATTTTTATCATCGTAAAAAAAAGGAGTTGATACTTACTTTGGATAATGTTTTTAAAGATTGATCTTAATCACAAAAGTCATTTTAAAAATGTGTGTAAAAGATATAATATATTGTTTACATAATTACTATAATGTACGCTTGTCCGAAAAAGTTCCGTGTCACGCACATATTGGACGTGTATAAAGATTAATAAAATTAGATAGATATGAAAACAATATAAAAGATAGAATGAAAATTAACATGGAAGATAGAAAAAAGAAGAAATAACTGCAAAAATTAGTGTTTCTAACCAAATCAAATCTAATAATTTGTATTGGATTTGATTTCAAAAATCCAAATCTTCTGGAATGAAAAGAGATTAGAGAAGACTAATTTAAATTTTTTTGATAAGAATGCTTTAACCTAATCAAATCTAATAAGTGGAATTGAAAGAAAAATTATTGGATTAGATATTTAAAATTTAATCTGATTCAAACTTACATGTACACACATAACAAGTCAACTCTGATAAAAAAAAAGTAAAATAAATAAATGCTTGAAAAAAAGACATAAAATAAAATAAACAATGTGAGAAAAAAACGAAAAATAAAGTTTTTCATTTAAAGATAAATAATATAAAATGAAAAAATTATTTCCAAAATAATAAATAAAGAAATTACAGTAAATTAATTACAAAATTATTCACATATTACGAAGAAATATTAAAAAAAAGAGTAATTTTATAAAATACAACTTTCTTTTATATTTTATTTGAATTGAAAATAAAACATATGTATGTATGCGATATCTAATAGAAATACGACAGTTTCCTATTTTGATTGTCGAATATTTATTAACACACAAAAATAAAGAAGGAAAATGATATTTTGACACTAATTTTTTAATACCATTTTGACATTATACACGTGTAATTAAACAATTTCAAATTAAAAAAAAAATTTGATTTTTTTATTTCAAATATGCCTTTAACTAGTTTTTTTAATTATTAATTTTTATATGTTAATCCTTTGAAAAAATGGATTGGCCAATGACAGTGAGTGTAGTAGTATCTGACAAATAAGCACGTGAAGAAGGAGGAGAAACAAATCCACCCGCTTTGTTTTCCGTCTCATCTCACTCCTTTTATTACAAAACAAAACACAAACTCTCCATCATCCTCTTGCATGAACCAAACCAAACCCAAAATGTGTACGGCGGAGAAAGACGGGATCATGCTCTTCGGCGTGCGCCTCACCGTACCCGATAACAACCCCACCGTTTTCAGAAAGAGTGCCAGCATGAACAATCTCTCCCCAAACTCTGAATCGCCTCCGCCGCACCATCCCAATGCGGGCTACGCCTCAGACGACGTCGTTCACCTCTGCCGTCGAACGCGCAAGCGAGGTAATCTATTAATTAATCCGTTAATTAATATTTTTCCTTGATGTGTTTGTTTGGTTATCGAGAATGAATGATTGTGTTGGGATTAACGGATTAATTAGGGATTCCGTGGACGGAGGAGGAGCACAGACAGTTCCTGTTGGGATTACAGAACGTTGGGAAAGGAGATTGGAGAGGAATTTCTAGAAACTTCGTCAAGACTCGAACGCCCACTCAGGTCGCTAGTCACGCTCAAAAGTATTTTCTCCGCCGTCACACTCACAATCGCCGCCGCCGGAGATCTAGTCTCTTCGATATCACCACAGACTCGGTATCCTTTTTACCACACGCTTCTAATCTTAATTTAACTTTTACTAATTCCTTCTTTGAAAATTGAAACGATGAAGGTGAAGGAAGAGGAAAAAGCGGTGTCGTCAGCTAGGTCGAAACAGGTTTTGCCGCCACCTCCGTCTTTGAAAATAGCTGAGTTGGACTTGAATGGGAGGTCGCTCTCACTGAAGCTGAGGTTGCCGGAGTCGGAGGAGCCGTCGCCGGTGACTTTTGAGGTTGTCTAGTGGGAATTTGAGCGGTGACGTGGACATGATTAGTGTTGCTTGAATGCAGTGATTGGTGAGATGAGATGCGGTTTTGATGGATTTACCTTCTTCTGCGTGTGAAAGATTTTGCCTAGAAAATATAGGGATGGAATTTAGAAGAGCGATAGAGATGAACTCTATCAGTATATATTCTCTCTTATTTTTTTAACCACGTGGCAATTGGTTTAAACGTGACATTCACCTTCTTGTCACGGGTGATGTAAATAAACATTTATTTAATTTTTCTGTTTTTTGGTCTCTTTAAAATTTCTTAGATTTGTGTTAGAGATTTCCAACTTTTTTATTTCTTGAGTTTATATTTCTCGTTTCTTTTTTCTTTTTTAAATATAAACTCTTAATGAAGAGTTATTTTTTAATAATTAATGAAAAATGTGAATGAAGGAAGTATATATTATAATGTTTAAAGAATGATACATGAAAGAATTGGTTTATATGGTTATTAAGAGTAAAGTTTATGTTTTCTTCATCATTTGTGTTAACTGGTTTTGCTTGTGTTGCTTTGTATTGTTCTTGTAATATAAGTGCGGAAGAGTATTCAAATAATGACAAGAATAATTTTGAAGTGAAAGAATAGAATTGAATGTCATTAATGATATGATTTAAAAAGACAAAAGTTTGTTTTTTAATATTGTTAGATTTTGCTTCATTTTGGTCTAAATATGAAAATAGGGTATAGAAGATAGAAGACCATCTTATTATAAGTAAGAAATAAAATGGAAACTAAAATAAAATGAATATTGTACGTAAAACAACACTAAATAATTTGTTACGGATTTAGTTTATTTAATTAACTTTTAAGTTCATTATAAAGTTGGTTGTTTTTAATTAGATTCTTTTTAATATTTAAATTTTATTTTTTGAATAAATAGATGGTGTAATTGTTATATTTAGTGCGGTCAAAATGGATTAGAACCCGTGGACCAACCTTGTCCACCACGAGTTTGGATTGGGTTGAATTTAAAAAAAAATGAAATTTTTTTATATGGGTTAATTTTCAACCCGATCCAATTAAAACCCAACTCACTCGGGTTGAACTTGTGGTAAGTCAAGTTGGCTCACCAATCCACCTAATTTAATTTAATTATTTATTGTTTTGTGTTTCAATATTATTTGTTAACATTTTTTTTATTGTATTGTAAATATGAATAAAAAAAGATGTTTTAAGCAAAATATTATTAATTTATTCATTCAAGACTCTAATCTTAAAAATGATTGAATTACAAAAATATTGCAAGATTTTTTATTTTAAAAGAACTTGTAATTAAGTGAATCAGTGAGTCAACTCGTTTAATCCACCAACCCGTGGTGGGTCAGGCCGGGTTTAAATTTTTTTGGCTTGTTAATAAATGAGTTAGGTTAGGTTGACTCACTAAGTGACCAACTCGTGGTAGGTCGGGTCGAGTCGAGCCGAGTGGTCCGCTTTGACAACACTATATTATCTTGTTATATTATTTATTTGTTTTAAAAAGTATAAAATTATATAATTAACTTAAGATAATATTATGATTAATATACAAATTTATTATTTTAATTAAGGGTTAAATATGTGTTTCGTTCCTTAAGTATCACACGATTTTGGATTTAGTCCCTACTCGAAACTTTGACGGCTTTTAGTCCTCTTAGTTTTGAAACTCTTATATTTAGTCCTTAAAATTGAACGGCGTTAGATTTTGGCTAATGGCGAGCCACATGTGATGTCAGCATTCTCTCAGTAACTTGTAATTCCGTCCAACGTTGCTTTTTTTTCTTCTTTTTATCCTCTCGTGACTCCATCACAACTTCCACCTTCACCTCCTTCATCTCCACCCCCAACGACTCCTTCCACTCTTCCGCCAGCGACACATTCTTCGTGACCTTCGTTGACTCTGTCTGCTCCTCCACCATCGCTTTATCTTTGTTCAACAAACAATGTTTCTTCTTAAATGGTTGGCTCTCTAGGCTCTATCCCCTGCCCTCTTTATAGACATGGAGTTGTCTCTTTTGTCAAGTTACTAGGTTCCCAAGCAAAAGAAAATAAGTTACACGTGTCTTTGGGCCTGTGTACCCCTTGCATGCTACATCCATGTGACCTAGATCAACCATCCATCTCTCATACACCTGAGATTGGAAGAAATCGTGTAGCTTCTGTTCCATCATAAATACTCTGCCCCGTCACTTGTAGTCCATTCCCATCCATGGCAATTCCCCTATGTATCTGCAACAATGGTCCATGTCCATCATTTGAACCCCGAGAAGTAGAAACACGAGATGAATCATTTCATCACTCTCAAGCATCAATAGTGGATCAGGATAAAATTAAAGGGCCAAGATTGGATAAAACAACTTACTCTAGCATGTTTTGGGGTAGAAGAAGTTGCAGCTGGGAACACCAATGCAATTCAGAGATAAATGCTTGACTCGTATGGTGCTTGTATGACCCACTCTTGTGTAATGGATACATGGTATGGTACACTTAGATCAACACAACAATCCACAGTTGTCTCGTTAACCAGTCTCCAAAAGTGGAACTCAAGATATCTCCATGAGAAAAAAACTGCTCTGCAGATCTGCTTGGCTGCATAGGCTCTATGCTATAGGTGATAGATACAGTTCTGGTGTTTCAGCAACACAGCCACCCTCTGGATATGTTCTTTTCTAATATTTAGAGAGTGTGTATAATTAGTTTTGGTTTCTTAAGATTGTTATTGTGATTTATAGTAATTGGATTTCATCTTACCGAAAAAGAAATAGTTTCTATTAAGGGGGAAAGAAATATCGTACGCTTTTTATAGAATGTTTCACGTTTGAAGCATCTGTATATTATGTTTGAGACGAATTTCATAGGTTTACAGACACCGAAGTTGGGGACTGAAACCTGCCGGTGCAGTTATGAAAACCTGTTTCGGTGGAGTTGATATGGAGCTGCTGAAATAGTGATTATAGCATGCCATATTGGCTTCTGTAAAATGGCATTTTAATAGAGTGGTGCTAGTTTTTTATGGGAGCGGTTTTCTTGATTTTACGTTTTATGGCTTCTTGATTTTATGGCTAGTAACACTTTTAAACCGGTTTTCTTGATCTTTACGTTCTCTATAAATTTAGGGAAGCCATTGACTACTAACTTTCATACCTAGACTGTGCAAAGTACCGAGCTACAGTAGCACATCAAGCAAAGAAAAACAATGGGGAAACCAAGGTATGTAAGGGAGGGCTTCAGTATCACGTTATGTAGACTATGTCTGGGATTAAAATATTTGTGTGATATTTAGGTTGCAGGGTAAGGTGGCCATTGTCACCGACGAAGCCACCAGAATAGGAGAGGAAGCAGTAAGGATATTCACAAAAAACGGAGCATTTGTGGTCATAGTAGACATAAAGGACGAATTGGGTCACAGTTTGGCAACTTCGTTTGGCTTAGACAAAGTGAGTTATCAGCACTGTGATGTGAGAGACGAGAATGAAGTTGCAAAAACAGTGGCGTTCACAGTAGAGAAATATAACAGCTTAGACATCATGTTCAGCAACGCTGGCATCACAGGATCTTATTCATCCATACTAGATTTGGATCTCAAAGAATTTGACAACACCATGGCCATTAACGTTCGTGGGGTAGCCGCACCATCAAGCACGCGACACGTGTCATGGTTGTTAGAAAAATTCGTGGATCCATAATTTGCACTGCCAGTGTGGCTGCTTCCTTCGCTGGAGGCGCAGGTCACGAATACACCGTATCAAAACACGACGTTCTTGGGCTTGTTCGGTCGACGTGCGACGAGCTTGGAGCTTATGGGATAAGAGTGAATTTCATCTCACCTTATGCACTTGCCATGCCTATGACTTGCGTCACACTCGATGTGGGACCTACTGAAGTTGAAGCTGCAACATATGGTTCTGCGAATTTGGAGGGAATTACGTTGAAGGCTAATCATATTGCGGAAGCTGCTCTGTTTCTTGCTTCTGATGAATCGCTTTATATTAGTGGCCACAACTTGGTCGTCGATGGAGGTTACTCCGCCGTCAATCACTGGCTTCCTAAGATTCAAAAGTAAATTATCCCACAAAAACAACAAGGAAAATAAACGTCTTGTCCTCAAGGGCCAACCATTTTCAGAAGAAACATTGTTTGTTGAACAAAGATAAAGAGACGATGGAGGAGTAGATGGAGTCGACGGAGGTTACGAAGAATATGTCGCCGGTGGAAGAGCGGAGGGAGTCGTTGGGGGTGGAGATGAAGGAGGTGAAGGTGGAAATTGCCATGAAGTCACGAGAGGATAAAAAGAAGAAAAAAAAAGCAACGTTGCATGCAATTACAAGTTACTGAAAGAAAGCTTACATCACATTTGGCTCGCCGTTAGCCAAAATCTAATGTCGTTCAATTTTAAGGACTAAATATAAGAGTTTCAAAACTAAGAGGACTAAAAGCCATCAAAGTTTCGAGTAGGGACTAAATCCAAAGTTGTGTGATACTTAAGGGATGAAACACATATTTAACCCTTTAATTAACAATGTATTAAATAAAAATATCTCATTCGTAATAATAATTAAAATATTAATTGCATAATCACATATCTCAAAACATAATAACTTAATAAAATAGGTTTAATAGATTCAGAGGTCCTTATTTGTGCAATTTTTCGTCAAGTAGGTCTCTATTTCCAAGTTGATCAATTTGGTCCTTATTTTTAAAAAATTCGAGAAATTCAGTCTGTGCCGTTAATTTCTCTAAACGACGTCAAAAATGTTGCCTAAGGTGGACTTAAATGATTTTTAATTTAAAAAAAGTTTAAAAAAGTCTCTGACACATCACCACCTTGACACATCATCATCGCCATCTCCAGACAAACCGTAATTTATCTCCAAGAACCCTAGCCGCAACATCATCCAGCACCGTCACTGCCATCCTCGCCGGCAGCCGTCCTCTCCAACGCATCATCAACGTCCAAGCCGTCGTCGCAGAACTACCATCTCGCACCTTCATCTTCTCCAGCAAAACCACCACAGAGCCGCCACATCACTCTGCCACCACGCCGCAAAGCCGTTGCACAACACCATCTTCGTCGTTCGTCGCCACCGGCCACCATCGTGTAACCACCCTCGTCGCCAACAGTGTCACCAACCTCCATTCGTCTCGTGCAACAAGCGCCCAATCTCCACTGTAGCAGCCACCTCTCCACAGAAATCGTAGCAAAGCTTCTCCACCAAAGTCAAGGCATGAAATCTCCTCCATCACCACATCAGAAACTTTCAACAAAACTAGACCTGCAATAAACCCATTAATCGCAGAAACAATGCACTTCCAAATCGCGCCTTGAAGAAGCCATCGCGATTGAATTGCAAAGCAAACACAGATCCAAATCGCACCGCAACCACCTTGCCTGACCATGACCCTCTCTTTTGCATCATCACGGTCATCCAGGTGCACTACAACCTGCACTCAGAAAATCAATAACCAGAAATGAAAATCACAGCAGCCACCAAGTGCTCGTCATTTGGGAAGTCTGAATTGCAAAGCAAGTAGGTTCCTTTCCTTCAGCAACGGCGTAGTACAAAGCAAGGTTTCCCCCAATCTGGCAAACCCTAATTTTGGGTGGGGATGACAAGTGCCACGTATTTTTAAAATGAAATGCCACCTCACCTAGCCACGAAGCAACAAAACTAACGCTGTTTCCAGAATTTAACGACAAAAAATTTATTCTTTCAATTTTTCAAAAACAGGGACTAAATTGATTAACTTCGAAATAGAAGAATCTACTTGACGAAAAACTACAAAAACAGGGACCTCCAAATCTATTAAACCTTAAAAATACTCAAACTTATGAAAAATTTGAAAAGAAAGTATTAAGTGTTGCAAGTTACAAATTATATATTATTTAAGATTGTTTACATTTTCAATCTTTTATTCCTTTTAAAGATTTGTTGAAGATGTAATAACTTAAATATTTCAAATTTTGTTAAAATTTAAATTTCTTTAATTGATAATATATTATTTAAAAATTCATTAAAACTAAAATGCATTAATTAAGTTTTTTTGAAGTTAAAAAAAATACATATTTCACTTCAACCTTTTTATTTACTTTTTTTTCATTATCAAGATAAATTTGTATAAAACAAATTCAAACAAGATTTTTTTATTTTATGAATATTCTTTTTCATGTGAGGAAATAAGTTGCTTTTAATAAAACTAAAAAAAATTAAAAAAAATATAGCTTAAAAAAATAACGTTTAACAAACAACTCTAACTTTTTTAAAAGTTCTTATTTTCACAGTTTGAAGTAAAAAGAAAAAAAAGAAAATTGCACCTAACATGTCCTCGTAATAAGAGAAGGAAATGAAAAAATGTCTTATCCAAATGAACCAATCTAATTGCATAGTCACTTGACTTCAACACCAACACCAGAAGATGTTTGTAGTTCCCTCCCCTTCCTCGTCCTGCACCTGCTTAATGAAACACCACCACAATGATGTCTGGTTTCACGGTCGCACTCGACGAGTTCCTTACACCGGCAGTGAAACATGGCGCATCTCGTGTGCAAAGAGAACCGGTAAACAGAGGTACCCCTCCGAGAAGAAGAGGCTGAGAACAAAGCACAAAGAGCTCTTATCCGACTCCAAGGAGAAGGACAAGTTTGAGGGCACGTGGAGGCTCTTCAAGCTCGCCGTTCCACTTGATCAAGATCCCGGCAAGGACTCTATCCATGTTTCCGATGCCCTTCTCCAGCAGATTGCCAAAGTTCTTAAGTTCCCGGTACTTAAACAAAACCCACCCTTCCAACTAAGAGAAACCGATAAAGAATATTCTTTAATTTTCATTCCCTTCTCTCTTTCTCAGGTTGCTTCTCTGTTGCCAGCAGAAGCTTTCACCGTCGTTAGGAAGTCTTTTGATGCTAGAAAGGTATGTTTTAATATCAGTTGTTCAATGACAAACTAAAATTCACTCTTCAATATGCATTTCATTCCTTGTTCTCTATGTTTAAAACAAATTTGAGAGAGGAAAAGAGACAATATAGGTTAAATGGAAAATGGGGGCGGGCATTGCCTGGAATAGTGGGGTGGCTGATATGGCCCTAATTGTGGTCGCATTACAGTTGTAGAGGCCTCCAAAATCCAAAGTATTAATCTTTTATAGCAATTGCAGTTTTACATGGAATTTGAACTTTCTAGTCATAATAATTAGCTCGAGGTTTGAAATATTTGACCGTAGTAATTAATGTTTGGAATGGTCTTGTGCAATTGTTAATTATTTTTGTTACGGATTAGTGTATGAAGTAGATGTTTTGTATTTGAATTATTTGGTTATGACTTGTGTGTGTCAAACAATAAACAAAATGCAGAACATAAACCTGAGGAGATAAATCTATACACGTGTGGAATCTTTGAAGCAGTTAGTTTCAATTTGAATTTCCATAGCTTATATAATTCCATTTGTGTCCTCTTATTTTGTTTTTCTGATTTTTTTTTAGAAATTAAAAGAGCCCAAATTTGTACATACTGTGGATATGGATGTCCAAAAGCTCATCAGTCTGGAGCCTCGTTGTTGGGACTTTATTTCACGGCTGGAGCCTAAAGTTGGCCTTGTGGAACGTGTGCATGATGAAAGAGATTTTGCTGATCTGGAAAGTATCATTCGTGACTGTAAAGAAAATAAAGAAGCTGTTTTGGCAGGGGGAAATGGACATAGCATTTTCTCAACGGAGTTGTGCAAGAACCAGGCTTCTAGGAAGCCAAAAATTGCGGTAGTGGGTAGTGGGCCTTCTGGCTTATTTGCAGCTCTTGTTCTTGCTCAGCTAGGTGCAGATGTTACACTGATAGAAAGAGGTCAACCAGTAGAGAGAAGAGGGCGTGATATTGGCGCTCTTATAGTTCGTCGAATTTTAGAATTGGAAAGTAACTTCTGCTTTGGGGAGGTTGTACTATGCATCTTGATTTATTTCTCTTAATAATGATTTGTTGTCTCACTATGATAAATGGTGCATTCATGATTACATCATTCATCACTTGTCTTAAAATGAGTTTGTTTTTGGATTTCTTACTAGGTCCATTCAACTCTTATTTTAAATTTTGCATTAACTAGTCAGGTTTTGACAAATGTCATTTTTCTCCAAAAGAAAACACATGGAAATATTCTTTTGTTCCATTTTTGCAACTTTGTCGCTTGTTACTTCAATTTGAATTTTCTTCAGAACCTCTACAAAACCCAGCAGTCAAGTAGATTATGACATGTTGTTTGATTTAATGGAAATAATGTGTACTTTTTTAATGGTCATCTAGGCTGCAATATTTATACATTGCTTAGGAATTTTGAAATCATATGAAAATTATAATTGGGTTTTTAAAGGTATTTTGCTCAGCTCTTTTGTGATTCTCATGTTTCTTTATTCGTCTAGTCTCTCTCTCATATGAGTCTGCTTGTTTATTTACTTTGTCATTTATTAAGGACTTATGTGTGGCAGGGTGGTGCAGGTACCTGGAGCGATGGAAAGTTGGTAACCAGAATTGGACGCAACAGTGGCAGTGTTCTTACTGTTAGTCTTCCTATTTAGTATTTATAAAGTTTATATGTGCATCCTGTGTATGTGTTAAATTAACGGATTTTGCTTGTAGACTTATCAAGAAAACATTTCTAACTGATAAATGGTTTACTTCTACCCTATGAGGTTAATATCGGATACTCTCATAATTTGTGATGATAATGAATGCATTCTGTTGTTGCCTCTGTCTGTAGTCCTTCCTTAGACAAAGCACCAAGAGAGCTTTTCATTGCAAGGTTTCGGGAACTGCCGATAAACCAGAGAGAGAAAACTAAAAGATATTATCTGTACTATTGAAATTTATCCTATACGAATACATGAGAGACAACTCTATATATTGATCTGAGATAAAAAGAGAACTGACAACAGACAGTTATAACATACTAACTGCCCCGGAGTTAGCTTTACAAAACTAACTCTCTTACAATATTCATTCAACCCTAGAAAATCAAGGTGTCTGAAATGAAGATGGAAGCGTAATCACCCTAATAAACAAAAATTAAATAGTGGAGAGGGGGTTGGTGAGAACATCAACCCGTTGATCTCGAACAAGAATGTACTGAGTAAGAAGTTGCTTGGCAAGAACCTCTTCTCGGACAATTGATATATATAGTTTTTACGAGCATGCAAAATAGAATTGCGAGCAAGATACACTATTATTTTGGTTGTCACAGTAAATAATTGGAGTTGAAAAAGGTACTTGTAGTTCTGTTAGAATTGTTTCTACCCAAAGAACTTCATGAGTAACTTGAGCAAGACTCCCCTATTTCAGTAGTGGACCATGCTACAACAGGTTGGTTTCAGGACCACCAAGAAAATATGTTTTGGTTCAAAAGAGACGGCAGCTCATGAGGTATATCTTCTGTCATCAGGGTCAACAGCCCAGCAACATCACTAAAAGGCTTGAAGAGAATAAGGTTGACCAGCAATTGCAGGTTGAATATGAATGCGATAAAGGATACCTTTAAGGTACTTAAGAATTCTCTTGTTAGCAGCTCAATGACACTCAAGAGGCTTGGCCATGAATTGATTTCGTTCACAAGAAAGCTTATTTCAGGTCTGGTGATTTTAGCATACTAAAGTGCTCCAACCACTACTGGATTAGGGTTGAGTCAGGGAGAAGCATTTTGAGAGAGTTTACAGGTAGACATCATAGGAGAGGATATGGCTTTTGCTTGTAGCATATTTCTCTTTTGCAATAGGTCTTTAATATACTTGCTTTGCGTAAGTAATACTGATCCAGTATGAAGGTTCATAAAATGAATACCCAAAAAATAATCAAGTTGTCCTAACTGTTTGATAGAAAATATGACTGAGCTGAGCAATAATCTTCTGAGTAAGACAAGGAGAAGTGTCAGTAAGTTTTATGCTATCTACATCAAACAGTAGATAAACAACATCAGATGGTATACAAACAAAGAAGGGCCACACTTGTTATCTGTGAAGCCAAATTGTAGAAGTGTGTTTTGTCACTTGTCAAAGCGATTCTTTGGAGCTTATTCAAGGCCATAGAAAGCATTATTTAACTTGCAGATGCGTGAGGAATCAGCAGCCTCAAATCTTGGAAGTTGCTGTATTATTTAGATAGTCTCTTCAAGAAGTCCATCCAGAAATGCGTTGTTAATATAAAGTTGATGCAAAGCCCAATGCTTAGGTAGAGAATGGGTGGTAATTAATTTGATAGAAACAGGTTTGATAACTGGATAGAAGGTTTTAGTAAAATCATATCCGGAGTGTTGACAAAAACATTTAGCTACTAATCTGGCTTAATTTTTCTCATAGTACCATCACTTGCATCCTATACTATAACTTATTTTATATCATACAACTGCAGTTAATAGGATTGCAGTTATTAAACCTTTTAATATGAGGACATAGTGTATATATATATCATAGAAAATTACTTATCCTATGCTATAGAAACTGTCTGATATGGTAGCAATTATTCATGGAAAAACTGATGGTACTCATATTAGGATTATATCTTATAGTAGGGTGTTTAATTAGGCAATTGTCTTGTTATCTGTAGTGTGTGGACTGAGAATACTGTCTAGTCTCCATCGGATACTTTCTTTTCTCTGGGACAACAAATGTATTGTTGTATTGTATGTCATTTCTGTGTACAATATAGTTGAAGACATAGTTTTTATGAATTGCTTGAGTGCAAAAGAATTGAACAGGCCATATATTAATATACGTTTCAGAATTAATTTCATTTTTAAAGAGTACATAAAATGCAATTCCTTAAGTACATAATATATTCACTGTAAGGGAATATTCTAAACATTTATGAGCATTAATAAACTAAGCACTATTCATTAATCTTCTGAACATTCAGAAAATACTGTTTTCAACAAAATATGTTTTATTGGCTTATCAATTGTCCTGTCAATGCTTAACCTATATCTCTTACTGAATGGCTGGCTTCATATCTTCTTTTTAGATTATGAAAACTCTAGTGCAGTTTGGAGCTCCAAAACAGATATTAATTGATGGAAAACCTCACCTAGGGACAGATAGGTTGGTTCCATTGCTTCGCAACTTTAGGCAACATCTGCAAGATTTGGGCGTGAGTTCCAGTAACCTCCTTATATTATTAAAAATATATTTATGTCATTATAGTTTTCCTTGTAGTTGTCTTCACATTGTCCAATTAACAATACTGCTTATTTTTCTAGGTCACCATAAAGTTTGGAACAAGAGTGGATGATTTCGTTATAAAAGATGGACATGTTCTGGGAGTCATGGTATCTGAATCAGCTGATAAATTACTTTCAACAAGTAAGAAGATGGAATATGATGCAGTTATTCTGGCTGTTGGTCATTCTGCTCGTGATACATATGAAGTACTTCATGCTAACAATGTGGAATTAATACCAAAAGATTTTGCCGTGAGTTTATATTGACATAGTATTTGAATCTTTATTTCAATTTATTAAAGTTGGTATGCTTATTTGTTCATAATCATCTGTTTGCATATCCGCATGTAAGATTTGTATATTCCTCAAACTGTTCCAACTTCCAAATGGTAGTGCTGTACTGCGGTGCATTGTTTACAAGTTAGGCTTGATTCATTTGGGTGTATTTTAAGTTGGTTCAGTTTTTGTTTGATATTCATCATTTGACATTAAGATTATCTTTTATTCTTGTCTTTCCCATATGACTATTACATTTGAAGGTGCCAGTTTTAGCACTTGAAAGGATTGAAAATCTCAGCTGACATTGCAGCATTGGAGCTAATTGAGATTAAAACTGATAAGAGAACATTTTATTCCTTAGGGCTTAATTCCCCTCAATAGCTTAAGTTACATTTATAGGACAATAACACTAACTAACACACTCCTTTCCAACTCACTCTTAGTTGGAATACACTAACACAAAGTAGTGGACACACTCACAAACAGCTCATACACACTCACCCATCACTCATAATTCTAACACTCCCCCTCAAGCTGGAGCATACAAATTGTATGAACCAAGCTTGGAACAAATAAACTCAATCCGAGGTCCTCTCAATGACTTAGTCAGTACATCTGCGAGTTGGTCATTTGATCCAACAAACTCAGTACATATTTCTTTTGACAATAATTTTTCCCGAACAAAATGACAATCAATTTCTATATGTTTGGTTCTCTCGTGAAACACTGGATTTGATGCAATGTGAAGAGCAGCTTGGTTATCATAATACATCTTCATACTATGGATGTCACAAAAGCTAAGCTCTTGAAGGAACTGCTTCACCCATATAAGTTCACATGTTATTGAAGCCATTGCCCTATATTCAGCTTCAGCTGTTGATCGAGCCACTACATTTTGTTTCTTACTTTTCCATGAGATAATGTTTCCTCCAAGGAAAACACAATATCCTGTAGTAGATCGTCTATCAATAGGAGAACCTGCCCAATCAGCATCACAATATCCTGATACCTGAAGGTTTCCTTTGTCTTCATATAACAGCCCTTGCCCGGGAGCCTTTTTCACATACCTTAGAATGCGAATGATAGCATCCCAATGACCAACACACGGAGCTTGCATGAACTGACTAACTACTCCAACTGCAAAAGATAGATCTGGCCTTGTAATAGTGAGGTAGATTAATTTTCCTACTAGCCTCCTATATCTCTCCGGGTTGGAGAATAATTCACCTTCTTCTGCTGTTAATTTTTGATTTGGGTCCATAGGACTATCAACCGGTCTACAATCAATCATGCCTGTTTCTTGTAAAATATCCAGAGCATACTTCCGTTGGGAGATTACAACTCCATCTTTTGACTGAGCAACTTCAATGCCTAGGAAGTATCTGAGGCTCCCAAGATCCTTAGTTTGGAAATGTCTACACAAGTACTCCTTCAATTGAGATATTCCAGCAGTATCATTTCCTGTAATGACTATATCATCAACATATACTATCAAGTAAACACATTTCCCAAGGGATGAATGATAATAAAAGACTGAATGATCTGCTTCACTGCGTTTTAACCCAAATTTTAGAACAATGGAGCTGAACTTTCCAAACCAAGCACGTGGAGATTGCTTGAGCCCATATAGGGATCGGTTCAATTTACAAACCATACCAGACTCCCCCTGAGCAACAAACCCAGGAGGTTGCTCCATATAAACTTCTTCCTCAAGATCACCATGGAGAAAAGCATTTTTGATATCTAATTGAAGTGGCCAATGACGAATAGCTGCCATGGCGAAGAACAAGCGAATGGTAGTCATCTTGGCCACGGGAGAAAAAGTGTCACAATAATCAAGACCATAAACCTGAGTGTACCCCTTTGCAACCAGTCGGGCTTTGAGCCTATCAATATCACCATTAGGGCCGACTTTATTTGCATATACCCATCGGCAACCAACAGCCTTTTTGCCTGGGGGAAGTGGCACAAGCTCCCACGTATTACTGTGGTCAAGAGCCTGCATTTCTTCAATCATGGCTTGTCGCCATCCAGGGTGAGCCAGTGCTTCTTCCACATTTTTAGGTATAACCACAAGAGAGACTGAGGATAAAAGGGAATAAAAGGAGGGCGATACTCGATGATAGCTGAGAAAATTATAAATGGGATGAGGGTTTCGAGTGGAACGAGTACCTTTTCTAAGAGCAATGGGCCAACTAGAATCAGCTTCATCAGGAGGCGTGACAGGAGATGGTGATGGAGAAGAATCTGAAGGAGGAGATCCACCATTTTCTGGAAGACGAGTACTCATCGGGGTACTGTGAGTATGTGGAGTGGGAGATTCGGGAGGACCATGATCAGGACTTGAATTGACTGGGGCATTGGAGATATTGGACTCAATCACTGGAAGAGGAAGGACCTGTTGGAGGATATGAACATCTTGAACAAATGGAGAGAAGAAAGGTGTCTGTTCAAAGAATGTGACATTGGCAGACATGTAGTACTTTCGAGTTTCAGGAGAGTAACACCTATACCCTTTTTGAAGCCGAGAATAGCCCAAAAGGACACACTTAATTGCACGAGCGGAGAGCTTGTCTAGCCCTGAACAAAACATACACAGCCAAAAACTCGAGGAGGGGTGTGATAGAGAGGATCATTAGGAAAGAGGATTGAGAAAGGGACTTTATTATTGAGAGAGGAGGAGGGCATCCTATTGATAAGAAAACATGCAGTTAAGATAGCATCCCCCAGTGATGAACAGGAATATGGGCACCAAGCAAAAGAGTATGAGCCGTTTCAACCAAGTGTCTATTTTTTCTTTCGGCTATACCATTTTGCTGGGGTGTATGAGGACAAGTGGATTGATGCAAAATACCATGGGAGCTAAGGATTGCAGAAAAAGAGGATGAGAAATACTCTTTAGCATTATCACTTCGCAAGATTTTTATTACTCGACCAAATTGGTTCTTGATTTCATTCAAAAAGGAGGTGAAAATGGGTAACAATTCAGAACGATCTTTCATTAGATAAACCCAGGTACATCTAGAATACTCATCAATAAAAGTAACAAAATATCTAAAACCAAAAGAAGAGACGCGACTAGGTTCCCAAACATCAGAATGAATAATAGAAAAACTAGAAGTACACATGGAGTGAGGCTTTTTAGGAAAGACAGATTTGACATGTTTTCCTAGTTGACAAGACTCGCATTCTAAAGTCTGAAGACTACTAAGTTCAGGACACATCTGTTTTAACTTTGACAAATGAGGATGGCCCAACCTATCATGTAACACTTTAGGAGAAGGAACAGCAACACATGATACCCGTGGACGAGATCCAAAATGGTATAAACCTCCAGCTTCATATCCTTCTCCAATCTGTCTCCCTGAGCCACGCTCCTATATGATAAAAGATTTTGAATCAAAGGTTATTGAACAATGTAACATTTTGGTTAACTGACTTAAGGAAATTAAATTGAAAGGACAGTGAGGGACAAAAAGAACAGATTTAAGAGTGAGAGAGGGAGACAGGGAGACTTGACCGACTCCCTTTGAAGAAGTTTTAGAGCCATTGGCAAGGGTAATGAAATAGGGTTTTTCTTGGAGGGAAAGGGTTGAGAACAATGAGGTATTACCAGAGATGTGATCAGAAGCACCCGAGTCAATTACCCATGAATTTGGACCTTTCATGGATTGAGAAATGCAAGCTGTGGGCATACTTGGGGACTGAGATGATTGAGCCAAGCTATTAGACTTTAATCGCAGATACTCTTGATACTCTTCCTCAGTGAACTTGGAGTTGGAAGTGGAAGTTTCAGCCTTAGAGATATTGGCTGTTTTTGAAGGAAAACCATGCAAGGAGTAACAATTTTCTTGGGTGTGACCCGGCCTCTTACAGTAAGAGCACAGTGGACGTCCCCGACCTCCACGTCCTCCTCCTCTAGTGCTACGTCCTCCTCTTCCTTGTGTGGCAACCATGACAGATGGTTCTAGTGTTTCATGAACTTCCTGAGATTGAGGCGCTGGAACACGAAGAAAACGTGTGGTCAAGGCTTGCAAGGTTGGGACCTCCTGGCTTGTCAGAAGTTGGTCTCTGATGTGATTCAAGTCTGGATGCAAAGCACGGAGGATCATCACCATATAATACTTGTCGAGCTTCTTCTTGATGTCTTCCGAAGATTCCTCTTCCAAGAACATTCTCAACTCTTCCAAGTGGACCATATCATGATCTGTCATTTTGAGACTTGCAAGCTTGTTAGCTGTATCGTAGAGGCGTTGAATATCATTAGCATAAATGCTTTGAGCTTTCTTCCAAAACGAGTGACATGTTTTGAAAGCTCTAAGAGATATCAAAAGTCGTGGTTCCACATACTGCCACAATAGGGCACACAACTGGAAATCTGCTTGTTTCCATTGTTCAGCTTTTTCAGATGGTACTTGGCTTCCATCCTGCTCAAGGTGGTCATAATGTCCTTGACCGAGGAACCACATTTCCACGGCAGCAGACCAAGAGAGGTAATTCTTTCCGTTTAGCTTTTCGGAAGTAATTGAGGGACTTCCAGATAAAGAGAGAACACTTCCAGATGCTAGTTGATAAAATTAGGAGAGGAACCAGAAAGGAGCCTGAAAACCGAGAGAAATTAAATAAATGCAGCAGGGAGCAACCAACCAACCAACCCTCGGAGAGCTTCGGGACCTCACGGGAACCAGGATTTCAGGGTCCGAACTGAGAGAGGAGACCCAGGCGACAGCTATGGAGGTGTCGCGACGACGTTTCAGTGGCCAGAGGGTGGCGCGTGGACGGCACGCGCCTGTTTGCAGCGCACAAAGAAGCTGCGCGTGACGAAGCGTGGAGGAGAATCCGGCGAACCCACTGGTGGGGTTGGCTGTCGCTCGAGGAGGCGGTCCAGATCCAGTGGTCGCCGGTCGGAACTGTGACGGCGGCCGGCGGCGGACGGCGGCGAACAGCAGCTCACGGCAGCGGACAGATGTGAGATGGCGGACAACTAAGTTAAGAACTTCAAACTGCAGTTTACAGCTGCAGATAATGGTGAGACAGCCGCGGACAACGGCAAATGGCATCGGACAGATGCGAACAGCACCGCTGGTGGACAACCAGGACGGAAACCAGAGCAGGATGAACCTGCTCTGATACCAAATTGAGATTAAAACTGATAAGAGAACATTTTATTCCTTAGGGCTTAATTCCCCTCAATAGCTTAAGTTACATTTATAGGACAATAACACTAACTAACACACTCCTTTCCAACTCACTCTTAGTTGGAATACACTAACACAAATGATACATCTAGGAAGATGTAAGGAAGAAACTCCGTGAGATTTGAGTGAAAATGCAGCTTGGACAATTAAGAGATCCCATGGAACGGAGATAGATGTTGGCTGCAGCGATGAAGAGCAGATCTGGAGTTGCTCTCGGTTTGGTTTGGAGAATATGGTGATGGCAGTGGATTGGAGGTGTTTGTGGTGAAGTGAGACGGAGGCTAGCTTGGATGGATGGTTCACAACTTCAGAAGGCTTCCCAAGAGATGGAAGAAAGTTGCAATGAAGTTACAAGCAAGGAAGATGACTTTCGGCTGAAGGAATTGTGCTTTCATGTGAGCAGAATTTCTTTACTTGATTCCAAAAGTGAATTACAAGCCTTGCCAATGAGATTTTATAGCACAATCTCAAGGCCAAGCATGTGATGTGCTGAGATCCACAAAATATGGATCTAATGCCACCTCATCAATCATGTGCAAAGTGTGAATGGCTTCTAGAAAGCCTTATGATTCACGTGGTCTAATAGCTATTCATAAGTGGAAATAGCTATGCTAATGCTACCCCTATGATACTATGTGCACCCCCATCTTTATGTAGCCAAAGTCCATTTTACCCTTCTCCATGTTTTGGCACTTTGATAACATCTCCTTGGTCTCCAATCTTCCATCCAAAAATAGCAAAGAGTACTTGACCTTTGGGAGAGTGCTCATCTTGAAGCTTCTTGATCATCCCTCTTGTGATAGGTCCTATGGTGCTAGGCCTTCTTGTATCATCAAAGTAGTGGACACACTCACAAACAGCTCATACACACTCACCCATCACTCATAATTCTAACAGAGCTTATTGATCATTATAAAATTTCAGGGCATTCTGAACAATATCAAATTAATGCATTATTAATCCATTAGTGGCTAGGAGAATGGCCTACATTAAGTTGTCTTATGGAGGGCCAATCTGCATAAACTGTACATTTACTGGATTTTTAAATTTTCTTTTCATGGAGTGAAATATTTCTCAGTGGTAGAGATGCCACTAAATTGACTAAATGCAATTTTATTTGATGTAAGAGGAAATTAAAAGAACAGTAGAAATCAAGTGGGTTAGGCATCCTCCCAACACAAGAAACATCTTTCAAAATTGACTACAATAATTAGAAAAATTAAGTAATGAAAATAGACTACCTTTTCTCAAACCAAAGGCCTGAGAGATAGAATCTTGTAACAAGGCATTCCAATCTCTATATGTCATACATAATGAGCAGAAACACAGGGAATGGATCTTCTCATCTCTGAAGAACCGTTGGATTTCCACAAGTTTTTCTTTGCTGATCGTCTGGATCTCCTCAAGTGTTAAAATCTTACCTTCTACTTTTCTACATCTCAATTTTAGAATTAAAATATTATGTTATGATTATTTTATAATGGGCAGATACATGCTGTGATAATGCCACTGCAGAGAATCCTTTTCCTACTAGAAAAGCAAAAACAATAGCCTTGTCCCAAACTGTTGGGAATTCAAGTATGAGTCTAAGTCTCATTTGGTAAAAATAAGAAAATTGAGCATCATATAAGAAAAAAGACCATAAACCTATTGTCTTAAGATTTTGGGTTGAAAGTAGTATCAATCCCTTATGAAGGTTGGGTTCAGGTCACATTAATGTAATCTCTTTCTAATAAATCCTCTCCTAGATCAATCCATTAGTAGTATTAGAGCTGTTGGTTTATCTTGGCGACTAGCTTAGACCATTATGATTAAAACACCACCACAACAACAACGACAATATAATTAAAGGTCACTCTGTACATGCTTTCACTGAGGGGAATATACTAATATAGAAGAGACTCATCCTTGAGAAGAGATTGTTGAAAATATAAGTGTGAGTCTAAATTCCATACTAGATAGAGATGAGGAAGTTGAGCACCATAAGAAAGAAGACCCATAAACCATTTTCTTAAGATTTTAGATTGAAAGTAGTGTCAATCCCTTATGTGGGTTGGGCTCAGGTCACATTCATGCATTCTCTCCCTACTGAATCATCCCCTCAATAAACCCATCACAAATCTAGAGCTAAAGTTCCCTTGAACGTTTTTGTCTATCTTTTCTTTCATACCATAGACACCAGAGGAGCTTTCTTCAAAGAAAGTTAGACCTCTAAATTCAGTTAGTAGATAGAAACTAATGTAGATCCTTAGGGCTGACCTAGATCTCAAAATATCCCTGATTGACCTATTCATTATTACCATTTTAAGTGATAACATCATGTTCCCTTTCTTGGTCATGTGGAATTTTGTTTCAGTTGAATAAAAATGATTGCCTGAAGTTTTCTTAGACATTCAATTTGTCATAATTCTTGTTTTTTTTTTTTTTTTTACATTTGTTACAGGTAGGGTTACGGATTGAGCATCCGCAGGAGCTAATAAACAGCATACAGGTTTTTATCTAGTTGAATGGTTTCAACACCTTTATTTTGTGATTAGTGTAAACTATACTTATGAGAAGTGTTCCTTATTGCTCATGTTATACAAGGATGGAGTCCCATATATTATTCCCACAAAGAGTTATTAGTATTCATCAGTTCTCAAAACCAATGTGTTATCTAGAAAATTGAAATCGTGAGATTATGCATATAATTTATAAATGACTTAAAGAGGAATTAAACTGTGATTTTGAAGGAATAGAAAAACACTCTAAGGGGAATGTGGTACTTAGAGCTAGGGTTGACTTATATTCAATTGTTAATAGTTAACCTCAAAAGTTAATACCTCCAGTAATTCTATGAAAAATCCATGGTCTTGATCTTAAGAAGCTAATATTTGAAGAAATTTAATGAAGTAAAACAATGAATGTTTTCTTTCACTGTTACAATTTTACTACTGTTTGTATAGAGTACAAAGGACAGAATACAAAGGGTCAAAGCACTTCCTTAAACCTAACCCTAAATTTTGGTTCCCATACATGAATAATATTAAAATAAAATCATTGCATTTCAACATTCCTCAAGCTGGAGCATATAAATCATATGCATCAAGCTTGGAACATATAAATTGAATTCTAGCCCCTTTAGAGATTTTGTCAGAATGTTTACAAGTTGTTCGTTAGAGCTGACAAACTTAGTAACAAGATCCTTGGACAGTAGCTTCTTTCTAACAAAATGACAATTAATTTCTGTATGTTTTGTTCTCTCATGAAACACTGATTGAAGGCAATGTGCAGGGCTGCCTGGTTGTCACAATACAACTTCATCCGCTCATTTTCGCAAAATTTCAACTCTTGAAGGAGTTGTTTATTCCACACAAGTTCACATGTACCTAGAATCATAGATTGATATTCTGTTTCTGCATTAGGTCGAGCAATAACACTTTGTTTCGTACTTTTCCAAGATACAAGGTTCCCTCCAAGGAATACACAATATCTTGTGGTAGATATTCTATCAATTGGACAACTAGCTCAATCTGCATCACAATACCTTTCACTTGAGTACTTCCCTTGCTCTCATAGAACAATCCCTATCGTGGTTTCCCTTCTCCATATCCGAGAATGCAAATCACAACATAAACAATCCCTGTCGTGGTTTCCCTTCTCCATATCTGAGAATGTAAATCACAACATTTCATTGATTACTGTGGAGTTTTTGAATAAATTGACTCACAACTCCCACTGGATAAGAAAGATCAAGTCTTTTTATAGTAAGGTAGATGAGTTTTCCAACCAACCTTCTATATCTCTTTGGGTTTGCGAAAAGTTCACCTTGGTCTCTCATTAACTTTTGATTTGAGTCCACAGGACTATCAATGGGCTTGCAATTTGCCAATCCTGTTTCCTCCAAAATATCAGGAGCATATTTCTTTGTGAAATTATGACACCTTTTGATTGTGCCACTTCAATACCAAGGAAATATTTTAGACGACCCAAATCTTTGGTATGAGTGGCTAAACAAATGGTTCTTTAATTGAGCAATTCTAGTGACATCATTTCCTGTAATAACAATATCATCAACATAAACCATAAGATAAAAACATTTTTCAGGAGCAGTACACCATAAAACACTGAATGATCTGCCTCACATAATTTTAAACCAAAATTTTGCACAACACAACTAAATTTACCAAACCAAACTCGAGGTGATTTCTTCAAGCCATAGAGTGAACGATGTAACTTAAAACTAACTCAGACTCTCCCTAAGCAACAAACCTTGGAGGTTGCTCCATGTATATATCCTCTTCCATATCATCATGAAAAAAGACATTTTTAATGTCCAACTGGTATAGAGGTCATTGGAGAATGGTAGCCATAGCATGGAAAAGACGAACAATACTAGTTTTAGCCACAGGTGAAAAGGTATCAGAATAGTCAAAGCCATAAACATGAGTATATATCCCTTTGCAGACAAGCTTTGAGATGATCTATTGCACCAATAGGACCAACTTTAATAGCATAGACCCATCTACAACCCATAGGCTTCTTACTAGGAGGAAGAGGGACAAGTTCCCAAGTTCACTGTGTTCAAGTGCCTACATTTCATCAATCACGGATTGTCGCCATCCAGGATGACCAAGTGCCTCATGAACATTATTAGGAACCTTAATGGTAGATAAGGAGGAAACAAAAGAGAAATATGAAGGAGACAACAAGTGATAGCTCAAAAAGTTATAAACAAGATATGGATTATGAGTAGATCAAATACCTTTTAGAAGGGCAATAGGCCAAGCATGATCCAAGTCGAGAGAAGATGAGGAGGATGAAGGATCCATGTTTTGGGGATTTGGTAGAGGAGGATCTGAGTCTCGGTGGTCTTCAGGCAATGAAGGAGTTATTCGTGTCTGATGCTATTATGTGAGAAGAGGTGGTTGATCAATGTCATTTGCAATTTGAGTTAGTTTTATTTGTAGAAATAACCAAGGGATTACAAGATGGTAGAGGAAGGAACTGGGAACAAATGAATGATCCTCTATGGAGGGCAAGAAAAAAGGTGTATCCACAAAGAATGTAACATAAACAAACATATAATATCTTTTGGTTGAGGGAGAATAATATTTATACCCCTTTTGAAAACAAGAATATCCCAAAAAGACACTTAATAGCCTTTGCATAAAGTTTATCAAGATTTGGAGAAACATTATGATCAAAACAAGTACACCCAAACACACATGAAGAGACATGATATAGAGGATCATTTGGGAAAATCATAGAGTGAAGAACTTTATTTTCAATAAAAGAAAGCATCCTATTGATTAGAAAACAGGCACTGAGGATTGCATCTCCCCAATGATGAATAGGAACATTAGTATTCAACAGTAGGGAGCATGTAGTTTCTATAAGATGTTTGTTCTTTCTTTTTGTTATGCCATCCTATTATGGAGTGTGAGGATATATTGATTGATGTAAAATTCCTTGGGAAGATAAGAATGAAGAAAGAGTAGAAAAATATTCCTTAGCATTATCACTTCTGAGGATTTTAGTTGTCATTGGTTCTTAATTTCATTAAAGAAAGAATAAATATGGATAAAAGTTTAGATCTTTTTCTATTGAATATAGAGAAAAACTAGGTATTGGGTTAATCTCCCTCGTGTCTAAAATACACAAATATTTATAATAAAGAATGATACAAGTATATATGGTAACCAAACATAAATATGGTAAATAGAAGATATTGTTACAAACAATATCAACAATATTTACCACTATCAAACAACGAGATAAAAGAGGAAATAATGATAACTTCATACAGATATGTGATGCTGTAATTAACTTGTTGTGTACTGATAGAAGCTTGTTGATTGTAATAAAAGCTGTTTATCTATTTCCCATGATTCTGATGCATTAAATTTTATTCATTTGAACGTGTAGTATGCTGACTTGGCTTCCGAGGTATGCCATGGACGTGGTAAAATTCCTGTGGCAGATTACAAAGTTGCCAATTATATTGACAAGGAGGATTTCCACGAAGTATCTAATTCAGGGGTGGGAAATCGTAGTTGTTACTCTTTCTGCATGTGTCCAGGTGGGCAGGTAGGTGTTCTCATTTAATCTTTGGTTTTGTATCATATGATGGAACACTTGACAGAAATAGCAAAAAAAGTCAATCTTTATTGAATAATAGGGAATATCTCCCTAAGAGAATTGTATACTGATAGGTTCCTGGGTTGGAAATTGTCAGAAACCGTGATGTGATAGAGATTGGCATGATGTATTTTAGGAAGGTTTATATTTGATATGCTGTAATTTTGTGACAGTTTTGTGCTTTCTTTATTAGATTCATTTATAGTTGATTAATCCCGTAATCATAGGAATTTATTCCTGATAATATGCAGTCCATATTTCCTAAAATATACTGCAGACTTATATATTTATATAGGGGTTAATAACCTCTTGGAATAATAAGAAAGTATTCTATTCCTTCTAAATCTGAGAGAAATCTATCTACAATGCAATCACCCACACGTATACACCAGAAAAAAGAGTATAATCTGTATATTCTTTATTCAGTATAGCCACTGCAAAACTGTAACAACCTACAAGAGAGCCAAATTCTCTTTCCACATAATAGACGTGATCCTGTCTACCAATATATCAATTCAAAAGCGTAAAATATCCCTCACCCACCTCAGCTCTTATATAAGAGTTTTATTTTCCACCCAAACTAATAATACTAATAATACGGTTATAACTGCCTAACGCCTCTTCCCCTCTTTATTCCCTATCATACACACTTCACAAACTTTTGGAGTCTGGTCGGCTCAAAACTTTCTAATTCTTAAAAGTTCCATAACAATATCCCAATATTTCCCTGTTATTATAAAAAAATGGTTTACTGTTATATTAGAAAACTACACATAAATGGTCATCCACCTCTGGTCCAACTACTTTTTATGGAATATTTCTATCTGCACCTTATAAATTTCTTGAGCTATCTCCTTTCATTCCTTAATGTAATAAATATCATCTAAAAGGAAAGGAAGTGACCCAAGAATTTTACAGAGTGAAGGAAGTTAGCCCCCTTTTAAAATAACTTGCTTAATCACAGGCCTGCACTCTCCCAGTTCCTAACCCCACCACAAAAAACAAAAATGCTGTCAAATTGTTCCCCCAAATTCCCAAAAGGAGGAAGATCCCCCCTTTTGGTGAGAATTTCTGTTGATCTGTGATCCACAAACCTAACAGCTAGCACATCTTCAGGTTAGGGTTGTAACTCGTGCATTCCTTGTAGGTTGTAACTGATGTTGTTTCCAGTGCAGTCTTTAGTAGGCATTCATGTAATACAAGATAGATGTGAGATGCTCTGGTAACTCTTGCTTGTATGCAACCAAACCAATTCTAGAGGATCTTATAGGGACCATTTGTAACAGATAACATCTTATTTCTCTTTGCTTAAGATCTCAAGTATTAAGGTTGAACTTTAAGATACAACCAGTCAGCCACACTGAAATTTACTTCAGTTTTGTTGTCTGTCCAATGTAGAATTTGAATTGGAGACGTTTCTTCGGGACAATGGTATATGGTATTAAACAAATAATGAGCCCAGGATAGAAAGTTAAGTCATTACTTTGGATTCTCCTTGAAAAAAAGGATCGTGAATGTTTCTGAAACTATTGACCCCTTTAGGTTGACCATCAGTTTGGAGTGGTATGCAGTGTTGTACTTGAGCTCTGTGCCTTCCTGGTTTTTAGGGAGTAGATCCAATTATTTAAATACTCCTATGAGCTTTGCTTGGCATGAGACTTAGACACTCACAGTTACCAAAGTCTCTATCATCATATTAATTGGAATATGAGCTCTTTGTCGTGCTGAGTCCATGCACATAAATGCTATAGTATAAATATTTACCGATTGATTTGCACGGGGAAGGGAAAGGTGTGTATAGCATAATTGTACCATTAAACTGTCATGTCAGTGTTTTAATTTTCTTCAGCCATCATTGGATGTCATCAACTCAGACTGAATTACAGAAAGTTGGAACTTTTAGGTTGTTCTCACCAGTACAAGTCCATCAGAAATTTGCATCAATGGCATGTCATTTTCTCGAAGAGCATCAAAGTGGGCAAATGCTGCGCTTGTGGTGACCGTCACAACAAAGGATTTTGAAGCTTTGAATTATGTTGGTCCTCTTGCTGGGATCAAATTTCAGGTTGGTCTGAATTCTTGTTATCATAGTTGTGTTATCGTTAGGGTGTACAAGGTATAAAATGAGATCTAAGGACCACTGTTAGTCAATTAGTCCATTAGTTAGTTAGCTTAGTTTAGTTAGGAGGATTAATTATACACGGGAAAATCAAAATACACAGGATCACTCTATGAATTTTGCAGTTTTTCGTGATAGGAGAAATCTTTTTTGTGAAGTAGAAACCCTTGAAGGAGTTACTTCTAATCTCAAATCAATATTTCAATAAAGCTGGTGAATTTCATTGTTTGCTTCTGTCAATTTATGTTCTCTTTCCTAGGTTTGTTATGGGGATTTTTTATGTACGGAAGAAATATATAAATATTATTGGCATCGGTTATGGATTAAAAGACAGACTGAACATTTAACAGCATTAATTATAATAACATCATTCATTTCTTTTTTTCATCTTTATTGATATTAAAAGCAATGTGTGAAGTTAGACTTGATATCTTCATTGTTCAGTTTTTTTTACTAATTCATTCCCTAGAATCTTATTCCAATCTTTAATTAATAAATAATAAAATACATCAATCTATTTCCTGTTTATCTGTCCTTTTAAGTGTAAGTGAATGACTAATGGACCAATATATTGCATCAGATGTTGAGTTTTCAACTAGTTGGTCAGTATTCTATTTGCTATAAATTGACTGTATGTGGGTTTTATCTAATACTGGTATTATATAGAGAGAGTTCGAACAAAGAGCTGCTATCATGGGAGGAGGAAATTTTGTAGTGCCTGTCCAGACAGTTACAGACTTTCTTGAGAATAAGTTGTCAGGTAAAATTATTGACTACAATCCATTATTTATTACACCCAGGTTCTCAGCTCATAGATGAACTCAGCTTGATAATCTGTGCCAGTAACATCTGTACCCTCATCAAGTTATCGGTTGGGCGTGAAGGCAGCAAATCTCCATCAGCTATTTCCCATGCATATAACTGAAGCTTTGAAACATTCACTTGTAACATTTGACAAGGAGGTTTGCAGTTTGTCATGTCCTTTCTATATTCATAAATTTAAACAAAATTAATAAGAATAATTTATTAATTCAAACTTAACTTTTCAGTTACCAGGATTTATCTGCAATGAGGCTCTCCTTCATGGTGTAGAGGTATAAAAACATGCTATCCTTTATGGTTGGGTCTGATCTATATGATGCATCGATACTTTAGGATACTTTTCCAATACTTATCAAAGAAATTTCTAATCTATAAAGTAATATTACTTGTGTGATGATAATAATTTATAACTTTTTATTTTGACAATGTTTAATACTTATGATTTTAATTTGGATTGAGTCAATAACAATTATATATTTATCATGCTTTTAAGAATTTTTGTATGTTTTTCAATATACATATATCATGTATCATATCCTATTATTTTCAGAATAAACGTAAGGTGTATCAGATATGTCGATACACGTATTGTATCCGTGCATCATAGGGTTTGATATATCAATACATCTCAATGTATGTATGATTTACCAAAATTCTGCAAATTATTCCCCTGATCCTGCCTACTGGTTCAGTATGAAGATGTTGATTAAAACTTCCTCACAAAGCAAGTGATTCTTTTGATTTTTCTTCACAACTGCTATTTATTTGTGCTAAACAATGTTTTGCTCCCACCAGACTAGGACTAGTTCACCCATCCAAATTCCACGCGATATTGACTCTTATGAGAGCACTTCAGTAAAAGGACTGTATCCAGTTGGTGAAGGAGCAGGCTATGCTGGTGGGATCATTAGTGCAGCAGTAGATGGAATGCATGCTGGCTTTGCTGTGGCAAAAAGATTCAGCTTATTTCATGGAGATGTTGAGTCTGTTCTGGGCAAGGCTCCAAGTGTCGGAGTTGCCAAGTACTAAGAAGATCTAATATCGACTCTTAAACAACTGAATTCTACATTTTTGGTATATAGATAAGCTATAGATAGTGGTAAAGGTTCCATACTAGGCTACAATGCTGAATATTCAAGGTAATTTTTTACATTTTCTTACTCTTGTCTGCAAACAGTGCTGTCAGCTTCAGCTTTTGGTGGAAGAACACTGATGATACTTGTCATCTTCTTTGTCATATTTTCTCACAAGGTTATCTTCCGGACTGATGGACTGAGATAGGCATGGCCATTTTCAACATTCATTTAGGTTGCTGTTCTTGACATAAATTAAATAACATACCGGATACTCACTTTCTGCTAAGAAGTTGCAAGGACCTGTGAGCATTTCACCCGGTGGCTGCAATTTTGGGAGAATACAAATTTGACATAACATTATTTATGTAGCTGCCCATGACATCTAGAAACATAGAATGTGGTATTTTTTAAATAAATTGGAGAGTATTTCACCATTAACTCCAGATGTGTATGGTTAAGTTCTTATCATGTTTTAGCATAGTACGGTTTGCATCAACGTTGTAACACATTGGCCGTTTCAAAAATCGCCCCTCAAAAATGCATGTTCGTGATGCTGAAACGAATCCGATAAGCAAATTGAGATATTTCACTACAATGATAACATTTTACACAATAAACTATTTTTATGTAAGGATCAAATGAAATTATTTATAAAATAATTATATATTCCAAAAAGTGACTACTACACTTAAATGTGAATGAAAAATAACATTTGTTAATTAACTTCAATACGTATTATTTTATAGATTAATATATTCACTCTTTCGTGTTTGGATAACCATTATAATCAATATCAGGGACTGCAACAAAGTATGTAACGACTTTAACAATGTTTAAATATGATATCCCAAAACTTTCGTCATGGTCTGTAACATGTTCATGCAGATAAAGGCATGATTCAAGAACTAATGCATAATATGGGATAGTATTGTGGTTATGTATGTTAATTTTTTTTTTATAGAGTTATGTATATAGTTTTTTTTATTTGCAATAAACACGATTTACTTTCGTGCTTAATTAGATTTGATCGATGTTATATTAATTTCGTTCAAAGATTACTATTTGATTTCTAAATCGAATTTCAAATAGTAAAAATACACTTTTTACGCTTTATATTTGCATGGAAAAATAAAATTCAATCTCCTTTTCAATTTATTATATATATATATATATATATATATATATATATATATATATATATATATATATATATATATATAATTATAAAATTCAAATAAATGTTTGTAAACATTTTTTTGCACTGCATAAAGTAATTCCTTGATTATTCCAATATAGAATTAACATATACTACATAATGAAGTGATTTTAAGGAAGATAAGTGAAATTAAACCTAACACTTCAGTGATATTTTGTGCATGAAAAGCTTGTGAAACTAGGTAGTTGATATAGCTTTATTTATACAATAAATCAGTAAAACGGTAAAAGTTTATTGACTATACTATTAGCAGTGTTTCAATGTTGAATATTAGCAGTGTCCCTAATCTTGCAAAGAACGTGGTTGATATAATTCTCAGCGTTGATGTCAACATCATCTTCCAATGCTCGATTCACATAGGTTGTTGGGTCCTCCTTTGGTGGTTTGATGAGGTAGGAATGATGCCCTTTTCTTCTGTCCATCTCTTGTCTTCTTTCGCTCTTGTAAATTTTCGAAATTGAAGATTCGTTGCCAAGCTCTTTTCTGAAACTCTGCCCAGAAAATCTAAGAGACGATAATCTTATGATGTTTGCAACCACCAACATTGATGTCTCACAGATTGATCTCTTGTTGTTGTCCTTGTTGGTCATTGCCAAGGAAAGAGAACAAGCTTAAATGGTTGTTCTAATAACATAAGAAAAAGTGGAATTAATGAGATTATAGATATAATAAGACAAAGTTTCGCAGCAATGATTTGGAAAGTGACATGTGTTCGTGGTAAATGTTAAGTATTCATTAATGCATGTTTTGTCAAAAAGTATTCTATGAAATAAGGAAATTGTTATTGAATTGGTTTCTAATGGCTAACTTATCAATATCCACACACGGAAACACCAAAGTATATATTTCTGTCTTTTGTTTATCACATTAATCATTGTTATGGAAATCTAAATCACATATTAAGTAAAATTAAGTAAAGTCAACAAAGTTGAACACTATTAAAAAAAAAAAACTTAAAAATTTATTGATTTATATTTTTTTGTTAGAAGTGATGTTACAATAATTCATTCTAAGATAACCATTTTGAAACGGATCATCCTTAATATTATATTAGAAGTTCGTCTCTTAATGATATTAGAACTGATTATAAGATAAAAGTTTTAGATTAAAAATGATAGATTCGGTCTGGTCTGATTGATGTTGATAATTGTTTGAGGAAAGAGCCGTGAATTATTATATGAATGATCAAGTTATGAGTTCTCTGTATTATTAAAGTGAATAAGGTATGATGTTTGGGAGAGTGAAAAAAAGTACTTTTATTGGGCCCACCAACACGATAGGTGCAGCTCTCACCAAACACTCCATAAGGTACGATGTTTTCTACTTTCTTTCAACTTCATCATGTCAATCAAAGTTTCCCCTCAAAGGACCAATGTCTTTCTTAGTATCAATACTCTCCATCTTGCGTGGGCATTTCAAATTCATCTCGATTTCCTCATTTTTTTCTTCAATCTTATCTTTCTCTCATTTTTTTCTTTCTATTTTCTATTTTTTATATTAAATATATTTATAATTTTTAAACTTTAATATGAAATTAGAATTCTACTTATGCTTAATTTTGATAAAATTTAATTCACAATTTTTTTAAAAAACTAAAATAAATATTATTAATATAATTGCATTAATTTCTTTTATATGTTAACCGTAGTCTAAGTTCATGCTTATATATATTTCAATTCAAAATATCAATTTAAAATATTATTTTACATGAAAAAAGTTAAAAATGTTGAACAAAGAGAATTTATATCTATTTGTTTTTAAAATTTTAGAATTATAATATGTCAATTTAAAATGATAAAATCTAATTTCACGTCAATACAAATCATATTTAACTATATTTTTCGTGTGTGTCTGTATTTCCTAGTTTATAAAATTGAGTGGAGTTTAACGTGATTGAAGAAAAAGGATTGGTTTTTTAGCAGCTCAGGTTTCTAAGAGCAATTTAACCTGGCTTATCTTGCTATGTCAGTCTAACACTGTTGATGATTTATGGGATCTTGCAATGGAAATTTAACTAAGGATCATTTTCATACTTTGGTTTATCTTCTTACGTTAAAACTTAAACAAACAGGCGATTCAATTTTATAATGATGATCTTGTAAGGATACTGTAACCTACTCAATACTTCCAATGTCTCACTATTACCAATCAATAAAATACTCCAACTTTGAATTCCACCATTTCTAAATTACCAAAGTTAATATACGTGTTTGGTTAATGTATGAACTTTTTGCTAAAGCAATTCAAAAATATCAACGATAATTAGAAGACAATTAGAACATATTTTCTACTATTTCTGTACGTAATTCTCTTCTTTTTTATATGACAGTTACTTGATTACTAGACTGTTAGATTGCGTAGAAAAAACTAAATCCTAAACCCTAGCTCCCCAACAAAAACAATGGCTTAGCAAACAACCAAATTTTGTAATGTAGAAATTCAACTTTAGAAATTAGTTTCCGTTGTATTATTATTTTTCATTTTAGAGAAACCAGAATCCATATGTATAAAAATAAATGTATTACAAAGTTAAATATGGTAATTTTAAAAAATAATTATATTACAGAAGCTAATAACTATATTATAGAAACTAATTTTCATATCATTTGGTTTATTTTTCTTTTCGTCTTTTCTCATCCTGCACCTCCACCCACTCTTCATTGAGAAAATTTACATTGGCAAACAGCAACATGACAAACTTCATGGATGGTGGAGGGAAAACAAAGGGTACTGTACTGAGTCTGCTTCAAAACTCACTGCTCATGATGAACATAATGTGTTGGGGTCGGAGAGGTGAGAAGGGTAAACAAGGAAACTTAATAACTGCACTTATACCCTCTGAAGAATTTGGCATGTTAATCAACGATTTGAGTGAAACTTAAGTTCAATATAAAAGGAAGTCAAAGACTAAATGAGTAACAGCAAAACCTATGGGTATTGGTTCAAATAAAAAAAAAACAAACTTAAGGTTGCCATGACATAATTAATCACGAAAAATTAACACCTGCACTTTCATTTTAGGCATCATCAAAAGTCTCAAATGGACAACAATGTCAGGATCCAAAAATCTGCTCTCTAACTTGAGATTTAATTTAACGAAAAGAAAAAAAGGATTACAGAACAAGATATACCATGTTATTGCCGCTTCCTCCTCCCAAAAATATACAACCCCAATTGGTGGCTTGTGTCAGTTCTATTGGTTTCTTGTACAAATACGGCAGCAGCGGCAGCAGGTAAACTCCGAAAGAAAGAAATATGTTGATGACCACCCTCCACTTAAACAGTAAAATTCCTCTTTCCTTAAAGACACATCTACAGTAACAGCAGAAAGCAATAACCACAAACAGGTAGATAAATGAAGTTACAAAAAATAATCTGGAGTCTTGCGTGTGGTGTCAGGCTCAATTTGCCTGGGAGCTGGATCAAACTGAAGAAAACTCTGATCCATATTCTCTCCTATTTCTAGTATGGCAGCCATATTCCCACATCGGTAACAATAATTTGGAGCGCTAAATACGGTAACCACATTCTTGTCCTGAAAGATCGTCAACACATAAAGACAACATATAGTATCAAGAAGGCATTCCCAATGTGGAAATAGATCGTTATATTCATTAAAAAGAAATTCTCAGTCACCTGGCACCAATTGTATCCTTCCATAACAAGCTGATGAGCTCTAGATATCAGGGAGAGACCATTGGTATGATTAAACTGAGTAGCAATATCTTGTCCAAATGTGTATCCTGCCCCACGGGGAGATATTCCCCATCCACAGCGATCATCAGGGTCAGACCACAATAGATCACACATTGGTCCTTCATGTGGAACCTGTAACATACAAGTAAGATTGTTAGGCAAACCAGGTGAGACAATCGAGAAGTAACTGGGCAAAAATAAAGTTAAGAAATGGTATTTCATCGTGGAGTTTAAGATGAGATACCCTAAAAGCTTTATATGCCTGACTATGCCCGAGAGAAAGCTAAAGTTAAGCAACTGTAAAGCTATGAAAAACTACCATTAAAGAACTAAAGAGAGCTAACGGATATACATTCATATTCTTCATTGATTCATTCATGGGTAAAGAGTAATACACATATATAACCTAAAATATACCATCAACTAAATGATGGCCCTACAAGCGTCATCATCTCACTATAGGAACTAAAATGTAAACTAAATAATATTTTAAATAATATTCTAATATTCTAACTACATCCCATAAAATCCTTTAACCATTAAATTTTTCTTCTTTTCAGCCTCTTTAGGTCCATCATATCATTACCCACCCATTCACATAAGACCTTGTCCTCAAGGTCCTTGAAAACTGCATCAGTTGTTGAAAATAGTGGCCCGTGGAAAGATTAGTTTAATAGTGGCTTCATCAAGAAAGCCACGTGGATGAGTTGGGGTATAATTGGAAGGTCAATTTTTGTTGTTGTAACATGTGATGAGGTGAATGGAGGTATATGTGAGAATTTGTGGGAAGTGTATTTGTGTGAAAAAGAAATCCATAAGGTGTGTCATGGGGGCCTAAAGGGGTGATTTGGGGTTTGAAAATTTGATTGCGGTAATTGTGAAACTGGGTGGTATTATGGGAGGGATTGACAACTTAAACTAACAAATAACTGGAAGGGCCATTAATAGTTTGAATAGAGAATGGAGATTTGAGGAAGTCTAAAGGTTGGGAATCCAATGACTTGGCTGCTTTTGAAATAGATGAAAAGCAGCTGGCTTGGGGGAAAAAGCAACTGAACAAGGTAAATGAGTGTAGGAATCAAGAGGAAACAGGGTTGAGGGCATCGTAGGTGTAACACGGCATAATTTGTGTGGTGGTCTGCAGATGCAGAAGAAAAAAATGCCTCCCAATGAGATTAAATAGAATAACTCATGTTCAAGGACGGCAACATGAGGAGAACTAAACCCAAGTAGGTATGACGAGAAAAGTGATGGGTATGACAGTGGATGTGTTAATGGTTGTGTGCTGTGGCAGCAGCTGTGGCATTGATGGTTGTGATTGTTGTGGAGTATAACACAAGTATTGGTGTTGATGAGCTTGTGAATACATTGGAGGTGATGGTTGTATTGTCCACAAATAATTGTAGAGTAGTAGATATCCATGAGAGTCAGAGTAGACACTATGAAAGCACCATTTCATAAGAAGCAAAAGCTAAGCTACTGTTAAACTAAGAAAAACTACAAATAAAGAACTATTGAGAGCTAAAAGATAAACATTGATATTCTTCATTGATGACAATAGGTAAGAAGGAATACAATTATATAAGTTAAGAGACACCAACAACTCAATGATGATCCTACAAGTGGCATCATCTCATTTTAGGGAAATAAAATATAAAATAAATAATATTATAGATATAAATTTTAACATTGTAAGACCATCCTAGGAAATCCTTGAGTCATTTAATTACTTTCTGCTGGGCTTTTAAAATATATTAAGATTAAACTAAAGAGGAAGTTCATGATTGTTGGTCCTAGATGAAAAACAATCTCCAGGGAAAAACTAGATTTGGAAGTTGCAACATCAAATAAAATATTTCTCAAACCATATTAAACATCAGACGTATATCAAGCTCAAGTTATCATTTTCAGAATGTTCTTCATATTAAATGGATCATAAGGAAATTCAGTGCACTCGTGCTAGCCGTTACATACAAACCTCTTGTATACGATCCAATGCCCTGATGTTATCCAGCGTATCCAAAGAAGGTGAGAGGCCTCCATGCAAGCAGAAAACCTGTAATATAAGTCGAAGTTAGAGCCTGACATCAAAATTAGTCAGATGAGTTTTCTGCAATATATTTAACTCAAACCTGACTCTCAATGAGGGCAGTCAGAGGTAAATAATCAAACAAGTCTGTAAAGTATTTCCAGACATTTGCATTCCCGTATTTTCTCAAGCATTCATCATAGAACCCATACCTGAAAGCAGAAGGTAAAGGATAAATGCAATAGGAAAACAATACATTTTATAGTTAAAAAAACTATTGTTTAGTGTTCAAAGAGATTTTCTATTTTTTCCCATTTCATTTCTGCCTAATATTGATAAATTAGATTTTACAAGAGTCATTCAAACACAACTTACAAGCTTGGTATACAATGTTCAGCTGTTAAAGGGAATCTTAATCTTTTTAAAGTTAGATACCCTAGGAATTCATGTACCAGGTTCGTCTTACTAATTGGTTCTAAGATTGATCATTGAATTAAAAGTCTGGTCAGATCATTTGATCATTTGGTTTTTAAAAGTGTCATTCGGCTGCAACTTACAAGCTTGCTATATAATCATAATGTTTGAGAATAAAAGACAGGGTATCTTTTTTAAAGTTAGTTCCGATAGAAATTCATGTACCAGGTTCATCTCAACAAAGTATTATTTTCGTTGAGTTTGGTAAAATTAATAATTAAGAGATGTATAGAAACTTATCTCAACCACAAAATTCACATTGTAACCGGTAATTTATAGAGTTAACCACATAGGAACAAAGCAATTTTGCTACTCATTCAGTGAAAGACCACATAAAGGTATATATATAAGCACTAGGCTTCTGACAGATAGCTAAAAGCAAAGCATATATTATTTATTATTCTAACTTTTATGTCTTAAAACTAATCTTTTTAGTCAGCATAATAATGATGAGAAAGACAAATATAAAAAGAGAAAATATATATGGCCTCAAGACATTACAAAACCAAATTGTTCTTTTAAGCCCTTTGAAATCACCCACTGGATAGAGGTGCACAAATAACTGAGCTCCACTGGGTAAAGAAGTCAATGATTAGTGAGATTGTATGCAACTCCCACAACTTATTCTTAAAATTTCCAGCTGAATACATAGTTACTGGACTGGTTGACACCAAAACTGTGATAGCAGAGAATGGAATAACCACAATTGTGAAATTTTAGATAAATGTTAAATGATATAAACATATATTCTCAAATATTAAAAAATTGTCATCTAAAATTAAGACATTCATTGCTAGAAATGAAAAGTAACAAGATCAGAGAACAGACCAAAAATTTTATAGGAAAGAGAAAAAGAGAATAATTAGAGAGTGCAAAAAAGGATAAAAGGAAAAATGGCACCAGATGTCAGGGACGGACATAAACTAGGGGTAAGCCACCACTAGGTGGACAATGTCGCCAACAGTGAGAACGCATTGCATGTAAGTTAAGATAAATTTGGGATTAAACTTGAAACCACTGATTCAACGATAGAGAGGGGCAATAAAATTTATCAATGACGAATAGAAAAAGACCAAAATTCCACCATATAAAAATGACATTGCAGCCTATGGTGCTAGTGGGCTTCCCTTCGAAAATTACATATGGCAGAGGGGTCAACCAATGCTAGAATATGGCGGTACTATAACGTTTATTTAACAACAATTGGGGAAAAATTGAAAAATTATCCCAAATACATCCCTAAAAGACAGTAGGCCCTACTACAGGTATAAATTAGGGTTTCTGCTGCAAAAGACAGCAATTTCAATGCTATAGTATTTGCAATGGCAGCTATGAAAAATTGCAAAACTATTTCAGTTCCATAGCACTGAGCTGTCTTGCAATGTGATCCAACTACAGTGTGCTATTGATACTTGTGGCTGAATATACATCACATCAAACCTTCAGTTTAAAATGATAGAGCTTAACATATATAAAATGACAATGGATAAAGAGATTTTGTTGTGTGAGAAACATTATGAGAAGAAATAGTCCATACACTTGAGTAATTTGACGGCTTTCATGATTTCCCCTAAGAATTGTAATTCTATCCCGATAACGAACTTTCAAAGCCACCAAAAGAGAAACAGTCTCCACTGAATAGTACCCACGATCTGCAAGAATTAAGCCATGATAATGAAGAAAAGGTAGAAGTATCCATAGAGACGAAGAGTATAACTTGAAACTCATAAAAAGCAATGACAAAAAATAAATTATAATGACCGATGCTACCATCTATGTTGCACGAATACAATACAGGTACAAGGCAACATGTCTATTCTGGCAAAACGTAGTATGCAAGATAAATAGGATATGCGGATACATATGCAAGAAAAAAAAAATCATTAACATAAGAAATACATACATATATAAATACACTTTCACACACACAAAATTGAAGTTCCAAAATTCCAGAGCAAGAACATACTTCTAAAATGTTACTAAAATAAGATATAACTAAAAAGCAGAAATCATTGCCTATTTCCTACAATGAGGAATAGCTCCCTCCAAAGTCATCGCTCCATCAACTATCATCGGTAAAGATGTGAAAGATGAGATTTTGTTACACACACTTTGCTAATTCAGTGTGTTGATATAAGCATTAAACCACAAGATCAAAGCAATCATGCAAGAGAAAACCTGAAATTATGTGCTATGTATGGGAAACCATCTAGTTATTATACAATTATTTTAAAAAACTCTCCAGAATACTTCCCCACTATTTCAATTTCAAGGCAGCCCAAAGCAAAATCACCTCACCAGGAGGGAGGGAGAACATTTCACAAACAGCTCTCCAGCAAACGAGTTTCGGAGGCCTCAAAAGTTTAACGGTTAGGAAAAAAATAATCCATTCGAAAAAAATTTTCAAGACCGTGCTATCAACCTGATAAAACTTTCATTCAATATTTATGAAACCAAATTATATATTGAGACCCACAAAGCCCACTTCTCAGCAAAACAAAAAAAAATCTCAGTACCATAATACAAAAATAGGAAAAGGGAATTGAATTAAAAAAAAAAAAAAGTGACTGACCTACATAATCACCCATGAAGAGATAATTGGTATCGGGTGTGCTCCCTCCAATCCGAAACAACTCGATGAGATCGTAGAACTGACCGTGAATATCGCCGCAGACGGTGACGGGGCACTTCACCGGTTGCACGTTCCACTCCTCCACCAGAATCGCCCTCGCTTGATCGCACAGCGTCTTCACCTCCGACTCCGTCAGAGGCTTGCACTCCATTAGTTGCTCGATCTGACGCTCCAGATCCGCGTGAGACGGCATCGTTTCGTTCCCTCGTGTGAGATCACCCCGTTCTTGTTTTCTTCTTCTCTTAGATCGATTCGCTCTTCCGAGACGATAAAATCGATCGGTTTCTTTGGGTTCGGGCGGTTAGGGTGGACGGTGTCGATGGCGACCGCAGGAATGCCGGGGATAGGGCTAGGGTTTGAAGAATGGAACGCAGCGTTTCGAAGCTGGCGTGGTTGGATTTGGTCTCTCAGTTTCGCGGTTGCGCCTTTTCTCTTTCTCTTTGTTTCCTCGGCTTTGTGTTTCTCAGTGAGACAGACAAAAACAAAAAACAAAACAAATATTTTTTCTTAAATCATAGAAAACTATTATTTAATTGTTAATTCATATTTTGTGTGATTGAGAGAGAAGAAGACCATGGCGGAGCTTTGCCAGCCAGATAACTAAATAGAAAAATGAAAATGAAATTCAAATACTGAATATATAATAATAATTTCTAAGGCTAAAGTATAGGTGAGTTTGTTTGAGTTTTGTTTTTCAGTTTCTAATGAGGTTGTAAAATTTGATAGAATAAGTATAATTCAAAAATGGGATTGTAAGATGTTTATCTTAAAAGTCTGCAAAAATTTTATTTTATACATTTCTCACTTAATAAATGCTAATTTCGCTTAATGAATATCATCTCAAAAGTAAATAAAAAAATTAAATTTATATATTATAATTTATTTTGCAATCATCCTTTTCCATATTAATTTTACATATAATTCTTAAAACTAAAATTTATTCACAAAAAATTTGACAATATAACGATTGCTTTTATAATCTCTTAACTTCTTTTAAAACAGTCGAAGTTATAAGACAACTAATACAATTGTATATGATGTAGAACTATTTTAGTGTTTCATCCATTAGTTAAATTAAAATGTTATACAAGATTATTGTGAAAAAAACAATCTAAATGCAAAAAATTAAAACCAGTACAACAACTAGAAAAACATAATTCCCGTATAAGTAATTTATAATAAGTAAAACAACAAATTTATTTATAACTTTTTCTAAAAACTTCAAATGAGGTTAACTTTTATCCTAAAACTAAGTTTTCATATCTAAAGAATATTTAATTGAACTCATAATTTTCAAATTTTGCACATGTATATAGAAAGTAAAAATGGTTAAATTGTATATTTAGTAAAAAAAATGCCAAAATAAAGAGTTAGACACTACTACAGAAATAGTGTTTAACGTTACATGTTTATCGTCTAATGCAAAAAAATTCAACGTAAAAAATGTCAGTGACAGTTTTGTAAATAAAACAACATTTTAGACATTGATAAGGGGGTCATTGATGTCAAATATGGTTTAGACGTCGGTTCCTCAGCATCAGATGTTAAATGATTTGCACCTAGAATTGAAAAGTCACTGTTTTATAGACTTTGGACGTCGGTTACAAGTCCCCTGACGTCTAATTTGAAATAGACGTCGGCTCCCCTCTCCACGAACGTCAAAAAGGTGCGAAAATATTAAATTTTTTTACCACTTAGACGTCGGCTGGGAAGAGAGACCAATGTCTTAGAGAAATTTGACGTCAGTTGGGAGGGGGACCGACATCAAATACCCTACATTTTCACCCACTCCAGAACACGAGCACCAGTTACGTGTTTTCTTTCTCTTTGCGTTCATCTTCTTCCTTTGCTTTCTCTCGTTCGCCTTTAGTTCAAGTAAGTTTTCTTCCATTTTACACTATTTAAAATCATTTTGCACTGATTATATAATGTTTGGAACCATTAAATCATTTGCACCGATTAAAATTCGTTTTCATTGATTTTTGGTACAGTTCTTGTGTGCGAGTTCTCGAATCTTGGTGACGGGGCTTTCCCTCTTCATTACTTGTGCCCATTCTACATTTTTTGTGCACATTCTCTTTTGGTGATTTCCATTTTCAACCCTTCAAGAAGGTTTGTATTTTGAATTGCTTTTTAGATTTTTTTTAGTATTATAATGACTTGAAACGTATAGTATATATAATTTTGTGATGTGCTGGGAATATTTTCTGATTTTCAGGTGTGGTTTTATTGTAAAAAAAAAATATTTAAAAAAAAACAAAATGGATGTCGATTAGTGTCAAAACTAACGTCAAATGACATTTGTTACAATACATTTGATATCAAATTAACGTCTCCCAATAAGAAGTTGATGTTATGTTGGACGTTGAATGTCCAAAATAACAGACGTTAAAGGCCTTTTTTGTAGTGGTAAGATTTTCAGATTGACTCTCTTACCTTACGAAGTTAATGGAACTCCAATATTAAAATGGAATGCTCTAAGTCATGTATTCCTTTATTAAAATTGTCTCACAAGAAAATTTAAGAGAAAACAATAGTTTATAGAGTAAGACTTAAAGAATAAATTTAACCCTAGCTCTAATTGAATGAAACTAAATGACTGAGAATTTAAATAACTAAAAGAGAAAGGGAAGAGAAGAGAAGAAAAGAGTAAAAAAGATAAAAGATGAGAACAAGAAAGCTTACTGATGAATCAATATTTTATACCATTAACTTAGTTTTTCGTGCCGAATTGTGTTGATGATTTGCGCTTAATTCTTAGTTATTGTGTCATTTTCACCATTTGGGCTTAATTAAACCAATAATTCATATTTTAATTAATTTGAATTATTTGAGCTTAATTATTCCTATTTCTATTTCAGGGCAATTTTGGAATTATACTTTGGGACTTTTGGAAGGGCACCAAGCAATTGAAGAATTTCTATAGACTCACTTTAGATTTAGTCAAAATCTTAATTTAGTAGATTAGTTTTTTTAGACCAAGTTTTGTAATTTTGGGCCAATTTTTGGTAGTATAGAAAAAGCCCAATAGTAAAAAATGGACACATGGCACCTAGGATTTTTGGGTGGACCCCACCCTAATTTTAGAGGGCACATGGCCTTAGTTTTAAGGTAGCAGCCGTCACTTAGGGGAAAAACATTCTCGAGAGGTATTTTGGAAACGTTTTGGAGAAAGCACATTTTTATCTTTGAATATGTTTACTGTGTTGGATAATGGATAAAAATGAAGAGCACATTCCTTTCTTTTCTTTCTTTGCAAACGTTGTTTCCATTTACGAATGAGAGAATTTTTTTTACTTCAATGCATTGATTCTAGTGCTATTACGGTCTGGCTTGGAGGAGCTCACGGTGCAGCTGTGGCCCATTCATTGCTTTAAAAAGGAACACCTTCATTTAGCTTGATTTCATTGGAAAAAGGAAAAGCATTTTCTTTATTTCAAAAGCATTTCTCTGCTTGGGAAGAGCTGCACGCTGCTGGCATATTTTATAAGTTATATTCATTTCCTTTCTTTTGGGCAAGTGTGGTGTCACGGTCACAATAACTGGTGACGGTGATTGAATTGCTTGGAAGCAAAGTTCAGCACGTCTTGGGCAGCCAGTCTCTCTCTCTTGGGTTATTATTTTATTTTGGCTTTGAACAATTTTCTTTTGCTTCCAGCCGCCACACTATTAGGAGGAGCTTTCTTTTTGAACGTTTTCATTCAATATGAAATGGAGAATCTGCAATTTATTTATTTTATTTTTTTTCTTAACGTTTTTAATTAGAAAGAGCACATGGTTCACTGCCTGGAAGGATTATAATTTTGGGTTTCATTTAATGAGAAAAATGTGGTGCATGACTTCTCATTTCTTTTCTTTATCATGCATTTAATTTCCATTGCTGCAAGGTGCATTTATACTTTTATTAGGTGAAGTTTATGCAAATGTGGTCACGTTGTTTTTGGAGAATTGGAAGGGCTGTTTCATTTGGCCAGCAAGGGTGCTCACGGACGTTTGCAGTAGAAGGAACATGAGACGTTGCTTTCATTTAGCCACCTACATGGAATTTCTTTTCTTTCCTTTAAGGGTTGTGTTATTTAGAAAAAAAAAAAGAGGTGTTGTCACATCCAGAGAATGGAGCAGCCATGGCTACATGGGAAGGATTTATTCAATTTGCTTTGTGGAGAAAGACCACATGGGTCACGTGATTGGGTAGAGAAAAAAATTAGATTTGTTTATTTCTTTTGCTTTAAATTATTTTGCATTTTATTTTGAGTTGTTTTAATCTTCTTAATTGAGTGATGCATATTAATAATTTCAACTGTGCTAGATGTTTGTTTATTACAGTGTTAGGTTTGGCATTTTCGCTCTCTTTAATGCTTTCAATGATGTTCGGATGTATTTAATTTTTATTTCTAATTTCGTCAGTTGTATCCACATCCACAAACCTTTCACAAACCCCTCCCCCACTGTGTGTGTTTGACTTAATTCCTGAACCACATTTGGTCCTTGAGAGAGGACCTAGGAGTCACTTCCTAGCACTACACTGCGTTTCTTTATATACAATCAAATTTGTATGGGCCGTGACGCCCATCAAATTTTGGCACTGTTGTTGGGGACCAACGGTTCGGTTTTAGGTCTTTTGTTGTGTTAGTGTGTGTTGTGTCTTGTCTTGTGTTGTGAGTGTGATGTTCTGTTTTGTGTGTTCGTCATTGTGTGTTGCATTTAGGTAGCTTTAGTTGCATATTTGCATTGCATTCTTCTTTTCCCCCTTCTTTCTACATGTCTACCTACTTTGATTTTGTGAATACTGTTTCTTCTGCCTATGTCCATGATTATGATTCTCCTTTTGCATCTAACTCTTGTATTGCTTCTCATGCATATTCTGCTGACTTTTATGTTGAGAACAATATGACTCATCTTCCCATTCTTGAGAGTGCTCCTAGGGAGCCAGTTTCACATAATGAGGATGATGTTCATTGCGTTCTCACCCCTGGACTGATTCATTTGTTGCCTAAGTTTCATGGTTTTGCAGGTGAATGCCCACACAGACATTTGGAGGAGTTCTATACCATTTGCTCTTCAAAGAAACCTCCTCACGTCCCTGATGATCACATGTTTTTAAGGGCATTTCCGCATTCATTACAAGGAGGAGCAAGGGATTCGCTTTATGGTCTTCCTCAAGGATCCATCACTTCTTGGGAAGATCTTAAGCATATTTTCTTGGGTGAATTCTCCCCTGCTCAGTATGGTTACAACAACGATCCTGGATGGAATGACCCTAGCTTGGGATGGTATGATACTCCACAACAATATCAACCATCTCAGAATACTTCTATGCCTCCACCAGTCTAGCAATACCAGAGTCAGCAGTATGATGCTCCTACCCAAATAGCTCCTCAACCTTTTACTTCTGAGCCTACATTGAAGGAGTTACTTAGGTAGATGGTCATGCAGAACATTTAGTTCATGCAAGAGACCAAAGCGTCAATTCAGAGTTTGAGCAACCAGATGGGGCAGACGACCACTCAACTCACTGAGGAAAATCTTATGTTTCAAAGGAATCACCATTTCAGACTGTTCAACTTCCAAATGATGTTGGTGCCATCCACATAGGAGATGGGGAGCAGAGTCATGAGGTTAGTATTGTGCCACCTACTTTCCCACCCTCCTATGTCCCTACTCTTGCACTTGAGGAGACTGATGAAGAATTGGAGGACCAGACAGATATGAGAAACACCTTTGAGATAGGTAGACCACTTTCACCCTCCACCACTCTGCCAATCTTTAGGGAAGTAGAGGTAAGCATACCTTTGATTGATTCTGTTGTTGATGATTATGCTGATGATGGGTATATTGATGATTGTATTTTTGATGAGCATGATTTTCATTCCGCCTCTTTACATTAAATTTTGTCATGTCATAAAGGGTAAAAAACTCTTTACTTTATTTTTATCATGGGTGCATGAAATATGCAAGAGAAATGGACTTGATCCACCTTTTTTTGTTGTTTTTAATTAATGGGCTTGTAGTTATTGGATATCTTAAATTATTAGAATTTTATGTTTATCTTTTATCTTGAGGTACTTATCTTCTATTACTTTGTTATTATTCTTCAGTTTGTATTTTTGGCTTTGCTCATATTTCTTTCATTATAAATAAAGTACCCTATGTGTAATTCTACACAAGGAAGATTAGTCTCTTGTTAACAAAACTGGCAAGCGTACCAGATCGTTTCAAGTAATATAGTTGATAAACCCAATATCGTTCTTCCCAAAGGATTCGAAGGCCTTATTGTTCGTGCAAATTGAAATCGTAAGACTTGTAGAGAAAAAGTGATTGGTTTGGATGCAAGAAACAACAAGTAAACATGCAAATGCGAATGATTCAATTGACGAGAAAAAGACTATGGATGAATGGAGTTGTTGGGGTTTACAATTTCATCTTATCCATTCTCTCTTATCTACTCCTCTTATTTAATTTGCTTTGTTATCTAATTGTCATGCAAACTTTCTTAATCTACCCTTAACCCGATCTCTTGGCGAAAAGAGCCTATTACTAATTACTGGCTTGCTATCCCTAGCCTCCCCTAGTAATTAATAATGCATTATAAATGGAAGCAAAAAAAATTGATCGTCCTACCCCCTATCCCTAGGTGGTATTGCTTAATCAAGGAATTTCTCACCAGTTCATGTCATTATCGTACGTTCCCGTATCAATAAAGACAAACAACAATTATCGAATGAGTTAAACGATAAAAGCATTAAGTGCAGATGAGAACCCAACAATTGATAATCAAAGCATACGACAAGCATATAAATAAATAAGAGTTTCAATAAAAGAGAATTTCAAAAGATTACATTGTTCCCCAACAACAAAAGGGTTTAGTTCACCATTGTCATAGTGAAACTAGATGAAAAATGATGGAAGAATGGAAAAGCAAACCCTAGATTGGATAAAAAGGAGCCTAAGTATCCAAGAGATCTTCTCCAAGGAGTGAAAATTAGGTCTGGCCGCCCCTTTCTGTCAAAATAATGCATCTAAACTCGAACTAGGGCTATTTATAGTTGAGGAGCGTCACAAAATTTAGGCCCAAGCCCAGCAGACAATCGCCCAGCGTCACACTTTTGGCGCCCGACGGTTTACCCTTAATCGTGCCACCCCCCAACTGTGAGTTGCACCGCCCGGCGGTTTCCCTTTAATCGCAAAACTGCCTGGGTGCCAGACAGTTGCTGCCCCTCGCATTTGGCCGCCCAGCGTTGGAATTTGGCGTTGGGCGGTTCCTAGACTCTTCTTTTCTTCGTGTTTTTCTTCTTTCTTGAGTCTAAGACCTTCCATCTTCAATCCCATTCTTCATTTTCATCAAAAACGCTGCAAAACAATGCAAAACAAGCGTAATATCTCTAGAAATAGCTTTTGACTCTCAACTGACTCAAGTTACGTGTTTTGCTTTATTCTAAGCTCATTTTAGGGCTTAAAGGTTGTATTTTGATCTCAAATGAAGCATGAAAATAACTGTTTCTTCACATGCAAATGCCATCATAAGGACTTTTCTAAGGCTTGTATTGAGGCTAGGCTAACAAGAAAAATTGGTTTTTCTGGAATGTAAAATCCTTGAGTTAAGAGAGCTACAAAAATATTCAAAGTTTAAGCAGAACTCTCTACTTCACCAATCTCACTTATTCCCAACTTCTTCCTTTTTTTTTTTTATTTTTACATTGACCTCATCTTCATGCTTTTCTTCTTTTCTTTTCTTTTTCTCATGCATTTTTCTTTCTCCACATTTGAGCTCAATGCTTTTCAATTGCCTTTCAATCTCCCCCATACAACCCCAAACTTGAACCTTGTCAACACATACAGTTAAGCTCAACCTAACTCAAGGTAAAGAATTTCAAATCAAGGGTTTTCATCCTGTTTCAGGTTAAGGTTCAAAAAGGGTATAATATTTCAAGCACTTTGGGTGAAAAATTTGGCTAGAGAAGGGTTTTCAAAAATGGCCTTGATCATATAACATTTGCATGCAATTCAATCAATCATCAAGATTAAGGCAATATCATTCATGTTTTCCAGTGAACAATACATACAACAAATGAAAACTCTGGAGCTCAATACCTCACACAACATGCTTTCTCACACATCATTCATTCATACACCCTGCTTAGCATCATAACCACAATCATAATTCCTCACACATCTGTCCACATTGCTAGTGAACTTTGTCACTTGGATATCAATATGCATACAACTCAATTATCATTCACATCAAATCATCATCAAATAGACTTCTCATGCATGTCATTCAGTCAAACATTGTCAGAAAAGTTTTCAAGCCAAGCATAGACACTGAAAATAAAAATTCAACCTACTCTAAGAATTCAAAATGTAAAAGTGAAAGAGAAAAAAAATAAAATAAAACCCTGTCTACAACATGGACATCCATCAGTAGATGCCCTCAATCATCCCATGCTTCCATCTGAGTCCTCCTGGCTCTCATCATCAGCATCCTCAAAATTTTCCTCATTATCATCCTCATCCATGTTTGATGCTCCAACTGCACCAAACTGCCTCTGAGGCCAAGCCAGTGCTGCATGAAACTCATCCATGGTCCACCTATGTACTGGTGGCCGATCATATGATCCTATTATCATCTCAGCAGTCACTACCTGTCCCCTGTAAAGGGCCTCCATCCTAGACTTTACCAAGGACATGTACATGTCCCGCATTTGGAATGGCTCATCATGTTGTGCTGGTGCATCCTTAGGCACCTGCCCCGGTTGTGCTGCTCCTCTCCTAGGATGTCTCCTAGGTGCCGCTCCTGCTTCTGCGCAGTACTGATGATAATAAGCTGCATTAATGGCATTTCTGGGTCTCTCAAATGGTGGAACTGCAGTGTCCACCCCGGCCTGCTGACACAAAAAGGTGAGCAGAGATGGATGCCCTAATGGTATCCTACTACTCACTGTAGTAGCGCAGCTATGTATCTCATCAGTAATGATCTTGCCGACGTTTACATCCATCTGCCTCAACATGCAGTAGATGAGAATGATCCGATGCATCGTGATGTCAGAGATATGGGAGCACGGCTAGATGTTGGCATGAGTGAATGCCATCCAATATCTTGCCAAAGGCATCAAGTCTAACCTCTTAATGTTGACCGGTGCTCCATTCAGATTAGCCTGAAAATGCTTTCCAAGAAGGCACATAACCCTCTCAATCTCGGCTATGTCACCGACCAAACCAACTTGTGCCGCATACTGACACTTCTCTCCTGGCCACTCACTGCCCAAAAAGCTATTCATGGTATCGGGGTCATACCTGATAATATGCCCCCTCACATAACTCATATACCTTCCAGCCGAAAGTCTAGCTCTGGGTAAGGCGTTTGTGTAGAATTCCTTTACCAACTCAATGCTAGCTGGTGCAGGGTAAGTTGTCAACCTTTCCCAGTCTCTCCTCATAATCTCTGCTCCAAATTCAGGTGCCAAATCAAGAATGAAGGTAGCCTTCCTCTTCATAAGTAATCTCCTCCCCTGTATAGTTGCATAATGTTCTTCATGCTCTCTGGAGAGGAACTTATGAGAGTAAAATCCTCTTGGCCTTTTGGGCTCCTTCCTCTTGTTGCTATATTTCTCCCCCTTCTTGATGCTGATGTCATCCCTGCATAAGATATAATCCAAAACAAACCACAGGAATTCATCATTAGAAGTTAGTTCATCATCAATTAATCCCAGACCAATTACAATCCAATACTGAGGGGAAAACAGGCCCCCCCTCAGTATCCCTGCATCAAAATCACGCATCCAACAAACACTACAACAAACCGCCTGACCTCCAGGTAGACCGCCCGGTGATATTCATCAAGCTGTAACACCGCCCGACGCCCAAGGATACCGCCCGATGATGCGCTAGGGTTTCAGAATTTTTTTTTTCTAAATTGCCCTAATCTTCACTCAAACACTAATTTCATCAATCCTAATTCATCAATTCTTGCATAGAAATCAAAATTCCCAATTTATCATGTTCCTAAGCATGTTCTTCATTGAATTTCAAAAATAGAAACCTAAGAATGAAATTGCACAACTTACTTTAGTGGAGATGCTATATGCTTGTAAGAAATCCTCAAATTGATGATGAATAGCTCCCAATGCACAACTCTCACCAAAACCCCAAATTGTAGACAAGAAACTAGGTTTTTGTGAGTAGGTGGTAAGAAAAAGTGGGAAAATCTCTTTGGAAATCCTTTCAAGGTGCAAATTGGGTGCTAAGGCATAAGGAGACCGCTTGACGAAATGCAAAGGAGAGGATTCAAGTGCAGAACACCTAAAACCGCCCAGCTTTAAAGAACTTGGGCTGAGGTGTTTGCCGCCACCGCCCGGCGGTAAAATGCACCGCCCGGTGGTGAGCGGTAGTTTCTCACCCCTCTTCTTTGCTTGCTTTAGCGCAATTCCTCCCTGTAGCACCTGATTTTTGCCTTCAATTTTTGAATTACAAGTCATTCCCCTCTCAAATGGACATGCAAACCTATAATGTACTAAAGACAGAATTTAAAAACAAATAAACAATCAACTGGGTTGCCTCCCAAGTAGTGCTTGTTTAATGTCACAAGCTTGAACCAAACCTGTTTAACACTCATCAGTAAGTGCAATCCTTACCAACACCCATCAGTAGGCGTACCTTCCTGATATCCTTCAATGGACATAGAAAAATTAGCATCCCTCAGTAGATTCGACCCAAAAATTGTTCAAAAACCAGAAAAAAAATTATAAGTTCAAAGATGAAATAAACCTAAGACTAATGTTTTATAATAAAATAAATTGTCCCAGCAACATCACGTGTTATCCTTTGTGTTGGTGTCTCCAGTACACCAGATCCTCAGCTTTCTTCTATCCACTCGTTTGGTATGTCTACTGTATGGTGCTTCAATCTCCACCATCCTTTTCTCTTTCAGCTCTTTTAATACCTACTCCCTCCTCTTATATTTCACTTTACTGCCCGGTCGGAATGAGTCTTCTTTTGATTTTGGATGAATGATTCTTCCTTCTTTACTCACAAGTACTTGCAAAACATTACAACTGTCAGTATAATTGATAGCGGTTGAAAAACCGTTATTTTCATATGCTATTTTAGACCAAATTACTCCCTTTACTGCTTAGAATGAGCTTAGAATCAAGAAAAACTTAATAAAAGAGTCAGTCGAGAGTCAAAAGCTGTTTTTAGCGATATTATGCTTGTTTTGCAACAATTTTGATGGAAGTGAAGAATGAAGGTGAAGAGAAAGGCCTTAGACTCAAGATAGAGGAAGAAAATCAAGAAAAGAAGAGTCTAGAAACCGCCCAACGGCAAAATTGCACCACTGGGCGGCCAAATGCGAGGAGATGGCACCAAGGCAGCGACGCCTGGCGGTTTTGCGATAAGAGGCAAACCGTCGGGCGGCATAAGTGTGACGCCGGGCGGTTGCCTGTTGGGCTTGGGCCTGTTTTCTGTTGCGCTCCTCAGCTATAAATAGCCCTAGTGCGATTTCATTCTCATTCTTTTGACAGAAGAGGGCGGTCAGACCTACTTTTCACTATCTGGAGAGGATCTCTTGGATGCTTAGGCTCGTTTTCATCTTTCCTAGGGTTTGCTCTTCCATTCTTCCATTATTTTTATCTTGGTTCACCATGGCAATGGTGAACTAAACCCTTTTGTTGTTAGGGGAACAATGTAATCTTTTGAAACTCTCTTTTATTGAAACTCTTGTTTAATTATGTGATTGTCATATGCTTTGTTTATCGATTGTTGGGTTTCTCTTCTGCGCTTAAAGCTTTTATTGTTTAACTCATTCGATAACTGTTGTTTGTCTTTACTGATACGGGAATGTACGGTACTATCATGAATTAGGGGAAATTCCTTGATCAATGAAATACCACCTAGGGAGAGAGAGGTAGGACGGTCAATTGTTATTGCTTCTGTTCAGTAATGCATTGCTAGTTGCTAGGGGAGGCTAGGGATAGCAAGCCGGTAATTAGTAATAGGCTCTTTTCGCCGAGGGATCGGGCTAAGTGTAGGCCAAGAAAGTTTGCATAATAATCAGATAATAAAGCAAATTAAACAAGAGGAGTAGATAAGAGAGGGTGGATAAAGATGAAATTGTAAACCCCCAACAACTCCACTCATCCATACTCTTTTCGTCAATTGAATCAACCTCATTGCATGTTTATTTTCTGCTCTTACATCCACAACAATTAATTTTATTTCTTTACAAGTCTTATTATTTTGATTCACACGAGCGATAAGGTCGTGAGTCCTTTGGGAGAGAACGATATCGGGTTCTACCGATTTTATTACTTGAAACGATCTGGTACGCTTGCCAGTGAGTCAACAATAATCAGTACCTGTTGTGCTATCTTCATATTCGGCTTCTCTCCCTGACTTCTCATGTCTGGCTCTTTTTATTACTTTGGCCTCCTTCTCCTCATAGCCAGTATAAAGAAGCGAATATTCTTGGTTTCTCATCATTATTCTTATATCATAAACACTAATAAGCATATTTGAAGTTGCCATGAAGGGTCTTCCCAAAATCACAGGAATCTCGTCATCAATTTCCATGTCCATGACAATGAAATCTACCAAGAACTCTAGCTGTTCCACTCGCACAATAACATCCTCCACCATACCAAGTGGTACTTTTATAGAACCATCCGCCATTGTTATAGTAAGATCAGACGGTTTCAACACTAGCCCTCTGATTTTTTTCAAGAAATCCTTGGGTATCATATTGATGCTAGATCCAGAATCTATCATGGCTTCTACATCAAAATCATTCAGAACACATGATGGTGTTAAACATCCTGGATCTTCTACCTTAGGCGGATGATTCCTCTTCTAAGGTTGAATAACATGATCCTCTTCTTCATCAATGAGTTCAATTTCATCTTCAAGATTGTATTTAATTCTTTCAGAATAGGGAGGGATCTGTTGATTTGCTGAAGGTACTAGTCATTTGGTTAAAAATTTCTCTAAACGTCCCATTATGACTGCTTTCTATTCTCGATTCTTCTTCACTTCCACTAGTATCTAACTCAATGATCTCTTCTTCTTTCTCACTTCCTTCTTTTTCATCTTTACTACGTTTCTGCTCATTGAATTCATCAGCACTCATCATCTCTTCATCTTCTTCTTCACTGCTTTCAAAGTTAACTGGATCCACTTCTGCCTTCCTTTTATCTCCTGTCAGAATAGCTTTGCACTCTTCTTTAGGGTTAACATCAGTGTTAGCCCTAAACTGATTCTTCTCAGTGGTTTCTATCCTTTTAGACAGCTGGCCAATCTGCGACTCCAATGATCTAAAGTTGGCTTGAGTACTATTTAGCTGAGACTCATATCCTTTGAAAAAATTATCAAATCTATCACTTAAGCCTCTAACAGTCTCTGTCAAGCTGCTCACCTGCTGCCATAAAGGTGACGGTTGTTGCTGCCGGAAGCTTCCTACTTGCCTAGAAGAATTATTCTGATTCTGTCCAATACTCGGGTGGTTCTTCCAACCTTGGCCAGAATTGCCTTGGTTAACGTTACCTTGCCTGTACTGGAATTGATTTCCCATGTAGTTGACTTCCTGCTGCATTTCTTCGGGAAAAGCACATTGACCATTAATATGGTCACCACCACATAAATCGCAAAGCTGTTGAGTTTGAGAGATATTCCTTATCCCCTTTGGAAATTCAGAAAGGACCTTTGTTAACTTATCTAGTTTTTTAGTAAGGAGATGATTCTGAGCAGCCATAACATCATCAACAGGGAGATGCAAAAGTCCTCCTTTCTGTACGCCCCTTTCACTTTGTGTTACTTCATTCAGAGCCATGTCTTCAATTAATTCGTAGGCCTTATCTTCAGTCTTTCTGTTTATACTGCCTCCGGTTGAAGCATCTAACATAATATTTGACTGAGTGTGTAGCCCTCCAAGGAAAGCAAGTAAATATGAGGTTTTGTCAAACCCATGGACTGGGGTTTTCCTCAACAGACCTTTAAATCTGTCCCAAGCCTGTCCAAGAGTTTCTTCCATTCCTTGTTTAAATGAAGAAATTTCCAGCTTCCCTTGATTGATCTTTGTCTGTGGAAAGAATTTAATGACAAATTGTTTTGCCACAGCCTCCTAATTTTTGAAAGTACCTTCTGGGAATGAATGCAACCAATATTTAGCGTTTCCTCTAAGAGAGAAAGGAAACAAGCTGAGTCTGACCCTGTCATCAGAAACTCCGTTCATCTTGACGGTATTGCAAATTTCACTAAAAATAGTCAAATGATTATAGGGATTCTCATTTGACAACCCGTGAAATTGGTTGCTCTGTACTAGCTGGATGAGTGCAGGGTTCATCACCATGTTTGTTGCATTATCTGCTGGTATGGCTATACTGTTGAAGTGCAAAGGGCCCACTGTGTTTGATGAGTCCCCCAGAGTGCGTCTTGGTGGAGGTTGGTTTGCCATCCCCTCTATGTCCTGTGCAAAAGTCTCTAGTGAAGATTGCAAAAGTCTTTCAGGAGAGGAAAAATTTTCATGTGCAGGGATTCTAATTTTCCTTCCTCTCTTGTCTAATAGCCCTTCTAGAAGAGGTTGCTGGTTCTTTTTACTTCTAGAGTGTATTGTTTCCTGCATACACAAGAAACAAAAACCCTAAAAGCACTTTTAAAGAAAAATAAAACAAAATAAAACAAAACAAGATATAAACAATAATTACAAGCAAGTCAAATTTCAATCAATTTACACTACTTGAAAAAGTTAAACCTCGAGTCCCCGACAACGGCGCCAAAAACTTGTTAACAAAACTGGCAAGCGTACCAGATCGTTTCAAGTAATATAATTGGTAAACCCAATATCGTTCTTCCCAAAGGACTCGAATGCCTTATCGTTCGTGCAAATTGAAATCGTAAGACTTGTAGAGAAAAAGTGATTGGTTTGGATGCAAGAAACAACAAGTAAACATGCAAATGCGAATGATTCAATTGACGAGAAAAAGACTATGGATGAATGGAGTTGTTGGGGTTTACAATTTCATCTTATCCACTCTCTCTTATCCACTCCTCTTATTTAATTTGCTTTGTTATCTAATGGTCATGCAAACTTTCTTAATCTACCCTTAACCCGATCCCTCGGCGAAAAGAGCCTATTACTAATTACTGGCTTGCTATCCCTAGCGTCCCCTAGTAATTAATAATGCATTATAAACAGAAGCAAAAACAATTGATCGTCCTACTCCTTATCCCTAGGTGGTATTGCTTAATCAAGGAATTTCTCACCAGTTCATGACATTACCGTATGTTCCCGTATCAATAAAGACAGACAACAATTATCGAATGAGTTAAACGATAAAAGCATTAAGCGCAGATGAGAACCCAACAATTGATAATCAAAGCATATGACAAGCATATAAATAAATAAGAGTTTCAATAAAAGAGAGTTTCAAAAGATTACATTGTTCCCCAACAACAAAAGGGTTTAGTTCACCATTGTCATGGTGAAACTAGATGAAAAATGGTGGAAGAATGGAAAAGCAAACCCTAGATTGGATAAAAAGGAGCCTAAGCATCCAAGAGATCTTCTCCAAGATGTGAAAATTAGGTCTGGCCACCCGTTTCTGTCAAAAGAATGCCTCTAAACTCGCACTAGGGCTATTTATAGTTGAGGAGCGTCACAAAATTTAGGCCCAAGCCCAGCAGACAACCGCCCGGCGTCACACTTTTGGCGTCTGACGATTTACCCTTAATCGCGTCACCGCCCGACGGTTTGCCTCTAATCGCAAAACCGCCTGGCTGCACCCCTGGGCGCCAGACAGTGGCTGCCACTCGCATTTGGCCGCCCAGCGTTGGATTTTGGCGCTGGGCGGTTCCTAGACTCTTCTTTTCTTCGTGTTTCTTCTTCTTTCTTGAGTCTAAGACCTTCCATCTTCAATCCCATTCTTCATTTTCATCAAAAACGCTGCAAAATAATGCAAAACAAGCATAATATCTCTAGAAACAGCTTTTGACTCTCAACTGACTCAACTTATGTGTTTTGCTTGATTCTAAGCTCATTCTAAGCCTTAAAGGTTGTTTTTTGATCTCAAATGAAGCATGAAAATAACTGTTTCTCAACAATTATCAGTCTCATACATAGTTTTTCACTATATTCAATATGATATCTAAAGCCTAAGGTTTTGAAAAAATTTCGTCACCCTTGTCCACTACAATCGTCGTCGTCGTTAGAGTTGCCTCCAACTCTGTTTGTGATTATCATTATGATTAGAGCCTTAATTTTTACCGACAACCACATGGTTATGCTTGTTTCAGCCAAGCGACCCCAATGCCCTCACGATTGCCACCATCAGAGTCCAAACGCTCTTATGCACCAGTTGAAGTTCATAAACGCCGTCTTTTCTAGCCATGCGTGGCGGTATGTGCATCATCTGCTCCGCTCAAATCACCATCATTGGACTCGTTACAACCTTCTCTTTCCAAATTTGGACTTGTTACCTTGATTAGATAAACTTGGATTTTTAGGGTTTATCTCTCTCATGTTCGTTTATGCTTTCTTATGTTATTGTTTCTTTTAATCCTTCTTTTGCCACTAGTGTGTTTGACTCGTCCATATATACTAACTATTTTAATGTGCACTTGTCTATTTATAAGTTAGATGATACTAATTATGCGACTTGGGCATCAAACATTATACATTGGCTTAAGAGTTAAGAGTATGTTAATCATATTACTTAAAATGTGATTGATATTGCTTCTACTGAGGTTCCCCATTGGATGAAAATTGGTACTCAGTTATGCATCATTCTTAAGGATACCCTTCATTGTTTTTTAAAACAAATTTTTCATTCCTACAATACATGTTCTAAAGTCTGGGAACAAGCCAAATTATTATACATTAAAAATACTCAACGTCTTTGTGGTGTTTTACATGATTTTTTCAATGTTGTTGCTCCTCAACATCAGGACTCTATGATTGATTATAAGGATAACATTCATGTTTTTTTTTTTCATGAATTTAATAGTTATTGCCTCGTGTCTCTACTCCTACCCAAGAAATAGAGTAATGGTCAAAGTTCTTCATGGTATTGATATTACACAAACTTGTTGATAAATATTCACATGTATGTGATCAACTTTTAGGTTCACCTATTGTATCCACTTTGGCTTCTACTTGTTTCACTCTTTTACGTGTACTAAGTACACCTATCAATGATACACCTACTTTTGTTGATGATTCCTTTACATTAACATCTCAATGTGACGATCGCAATCGCTCTCATAAGTCGAGAAAAAGACGTCACAAGTGTGACCACTGTGGAAAGTTAGGCCATAAGATTGACAGGTGTTATACATTACATGGATGTCCTCCTCAATCTGCTATTTTTGTTCAAACTAATATCCTCCCTCACAATCACCTCGTGTGAATCTTGCTTCATCTTATATCATTGACAAATCTTTTACTATTAGTAACTTTGTCAATGGTATGAGGATCAACAACCTTCTAGTTCCAATGCCTTTATAGCACACACAAGTACATCTTTTGTTGGTTTGGCTCAATCTAATTTTCTTGGTCCTTGAGTTATCAACTGTTGAGATTAATTATAAAACATGGAATTCTTATGTATTTTGTGATGTTAATGATATATGATTTTCCAATTCATGTTATTGTTCAATTTCCATGCTTAATGCTTGCTTTGGATTGATCACCATGAATTGTGGTTCTTGATGTATTGAGAAATGTGATTTGAACACAAGGCAATTTGGGCATTTATGACTCTTTTAAACTTTGTTATTTGTTTTGCCTTTGAATGTTGCTTTATATGCAATTGAATTTAGTTTTTAAGACTTTCCATTGGTTTAGTTTGAACTTAATGCCTGTCTCGGGGTATGCCTTAGAACTTGATACAATTATTGAAAGTTCTTAGGGATGAGATTTCAGTAGCGGAACTAACTAATCAAACAAAATGTGCAAATCACCAGGGATGGGGTTGTGTGTTTGAATTCATTATTTTGGAACTTAAGGCAAGTTTAATGGACTTCTTACACCAAGGGATTGGGTGAGGGTTTGTCATACTTAGGTAGGCACAACAAGAGGGATCTAAGTATTCTAATTTTAGAAAACATGGAAAGTGGAATTCTTTGCCAATTGTATGTCTATTTTTTTTGTGTTTCTTATATGTAGTTTGACTATAGATGTTTATACTTTTCAAAGGCTTGGTTTTTGCTTAAAGCTTGTTTCGGGGTACGCCTTAGAGCATGATCTAGTTGTTGGAAGGTCCTAGGGATGGGATTTCAGCGGCCAAACTAACTAAATCAACCTAGATATTACAAGTTGCCAAGGATGGAATTGTGAGTTTGGCCCCCACTGTTCAGGTTCTTAATGCAAGTTTTGATACATTCTTAGGCCAAGGGAGGTAAGGTGTGTCAGACTTAGATAAGCGCAACAAGAGAGATTTGCGTGTTTTTACCTTAGAGAACAAGGAAAACAATATTCATCACCTTAGGAGAGTACTAAGTGATCTTGCAACAAGAGGGATCTGAGTGAGGTTATTTAGGAAATCCATTTCAATCATTCTGCATATTTGAATTATTGTTTGGTTGGTGTGCTCATGTTCTGCAATTTTTGTTTCTTCTTTTCCTTATTTCTTTGTTTTGTGTTTTTTTTTTCATTTTTCTATTTTACTTTTCAATATGTTATTTTTATTTTTATCTTTATGTTTTTCAATTCTCAACTCTCAAATATTGATTTCTATAAAAATTGGACTAACATGTTTTTTCGAGTCTCTCAGTATTCTTGCAAGTAATGTGTATGAATGTTGATGAAGAAGAATATACAAGGAACTGAGGAATTTTAGCAAGAAGTTGGTCCGCCCAAAAAGGAGTTTGCTTTTTCCTTCCCTTCTATTTTCTTTTCTTGTTTGTTGATAATAAGTGTGACTTGGCTGGTTTGACAAATATGATGCATTGGTTATGTGACTTTGAGTAAGTTTTGCATGACTTTGAGGAGAACCATTTGTGTTTGCTCATAAATTGGTTTTTGAATACGTTGAGAATGTGTTGTGATTTAGTGAAAACTTATGCTTGTAGTTTTTCTCATGTAGGTATATTGAGAATGTTGTTATTATTCTTATTGTGGATAATGATTGTGGCATGGCGTATGACAACCTTAGGAAATCAAAGAACTAAATCGGGTGAGATTTTGTGCCTCAGAGTTTTTATCTGAGTGCTACCACTCTTGGTTTACAATTAACTTTGCTTGAGTTTCATTGCTAGTTATTATTCATTTGCATGCTTACATTGAAGCAAGGTCGTCTTTCTTTCCCTCTTTGCATCATACACTCAAAATAGCCAGTTGTGTTTCAAAGATTAGAACCCTTGTCCAAATCTTTGAGCATTTAACGAAACTTACCTTCACTTTTGAAACCTTAAGCCTTATTGAATATGATTGACCATCTCACCTTGATGGGAGAGTAAGGTTTCCATGGTCAGTAGTATGACTCAAGTGTGGGGGAAGTTATTATTAAAAAGGGAGCATGAGTAACAATTTTGAATTGTTCTTGGTTGATGTGAAGAATTCTTGTATATATGTCATCTATAAAAGAAAAAGAAAGAGAAAAATAGAAAAAGAAAAAGAAAAAAATATGAATAAGGTGACTGCAAGTTGGTGTTTGGTTGTTCTAGTTTTCAGACAAAAGAGAGTATAATGATAAAATTGTAAAAATGATGTGATTGCTCTCTTTGCTCATTCACATTACCTAGATACACCAATTTCCTTCTTTGCCTTGTCCAAACATCAAATAAAGCCCTTGTCGTGTTTGTATGTTTTGATAATTCTAGGCTCTTGAAATGAAAAGCGAAGTCAAATTATGTACTATTAGAGGTAGATGAGAGAATGACACACCCTTATACACTAGTGTGCTTGAGTGAAAACACTTTTTCTAGTGAGTATTGATTCCTTTGGTTGATCAATGAAAACATCTTTGTCATGATTTTTAATCTCTAAAAAAATTTGTATATTTATTCTTGAAATATTTGCATCGTGAGCACCATAGCTAAGGATTAAAAACGTTACACATATTGTCATTGGATTGGTTATGAAAGAAGAACATTCATGAATGTTATCCGATTTGATTGTGTGAACTCACTTCCTTGTTATTTGATCGTTGTTGCGTAGATGTTTTTCCTGGCCAAGCCACCTTTTGCTTGAGGACAAGCAAGGTTTTAAGTATGGGGGAGTGATAATGGTTGATTTTACGTGTTTTTGTGTGTGTATTTTGTGAATAAATCAATTCCTTCATAGCTTTTACCTTGGTTTATCCTCAAGTATAGTGTGTTTCCTAGTTTTCTTGTATTTTATTTAGTATATGCTTGTTTTTACCTCTAATCTCTTTGTTTGAGTGTGTGAAATAAATGAGTAGGAAGCAATTCTAGTGGAGGAAAATAAGCAAGAACTCAAGGGAACATGTTTTAGGTTTTAGGACAATAAAAGATTAATTTGAAGAAAATACCCATGTTGGACACCTTTGGAATTGCACAAGAACGTAAGTTTTAGAATGCTGTAAAAACTGCCTGTAGTTGAGTGGTAGCTGAGCGACAACTGAGCTATATGTCTCAGGAATGCTGCAACTGGGGTGCAGTTGAGGTTCAACTGAGCTATCAGTCTCTGAATTGCTGGCGCTAGGGTGCAACTGGGGTGCAGCTGAGTGCTCTGTCACTAGAACTCTACCGCTGGGCTGCAGTTGAGCGTTTTGTCTCTGAAATGCTGTAGTTGGGCTGCAGTTGAGCGGTCACGATGCTGATGTGTCAAAATGGGTTATTTAAACATGGTTCTCACAATTTTTTGGGCATTTTTCTCCTCTTATACTTCATTCTTCACCCAAAGAGATTGGGAGAGGCCCTTGGAGGCTGTTTGGGGTGTTGGGAAGCTCTCCCACTCCTCCTTGGGTCTTCAAGCTTCATCAATGGTGATTTTGCCCCTTTTGGGTTGAGGAAGAATGAATGAAGCTTGAAGACCCAAGGAGGCGTGGGAGAGCTTCCCAACACCCCAAAGAGCCTCCAAGGGCCTCTCCTAATCTCTGTAGGTGAAGAATGAAGTGTAGGAGGAGAAGAATGCCCAAAAAATCGCGAAACCCATGTTTAAATAACCTATTTTGACACATCAGCGTCGTCACCGCTTAGCTGCAGCCCAGCTATAGCATTCCAGAGATAGAGCACTCAATTGCAGCCCAACACCAGAATTCCAGTGACAGAGCGTTCAACTGCACCCCAGCTGCACCCCAGCACTAGCAATATAGAGACTGGTAGCTCAGCTGCACCCTAGCTGCAGCATTCTAGAGACATATAACTCAACTACCGCTCAATTACAGTCAATTTTGACAGCATTTTAAAATTTCAAGTTCTTATGCAATTCCAAAGGTGTCGAACATGGGTATGTGCTTCAAATTAATCTTTTATTGTCCCAAAACATGTTCCCTTGAGTTCTTGCTTCTTTTCCTCCACTAGAATTGCTTCCTATTTATTTATTTCACACACTCAAACAAAGAGATTAGAGGTAAAAAAAGGCATATACTAAATAAAACACAAGAAAACTAGGAAATACACTAAACTTGAGGATAAAACAAGGTAAAAGCTATGAAGGAGTTGATTTATTCACAAAATATACACACAAAAACACGTATAATCAACCATTATCATCAACTCAACAACCATATATCACATTACTAGTAAAAAATATTGTTTTCTTCTTTATCATCTCCGGATAATTTACCTTCTGTTACAATGGCTAATGGATCTAAGGTTTTAGCTTGTGGTATTGGGATTGTTAACCTTTCTCCTTTGTTTATCCATTAATAATGTGTTTTATGTCCTTAGGTCTTCTTTTAACTTATTATCCATTAGTTATGTAACTTATACTCTTGATTGTGTAATTTCTTTTACCAAAGATTCTATTTATTTACATGGCTGGACTTCGAGACAAGTGATTGACATGGGATGTGAGGCTCATGGTCTTTATCATCTTCTTCCATCTACCGATTTTGGCACGATTATGGAATCTCCTTCTCTACTTCATGCTTAGTTAGGTTACCTGAGTCTTGCTAAATTGTAGCAGTTTGTTCCTACCTTATCTAAGTTATCTAGTTTGGTGTGAGAGTCATGTCAATTAGGCAAGCATAGTCATAGTTCCTTTCCTCGTAGTGTTTCACAACGTGCTTCGTCCCTTTTTACCTTAGTTCACTCTAAAATTTGGGGACTTAGTTATGTTAACTCTAATTTAGGTTTTAAACACTTTGTTACTTTTATGGATGATTATTCCAGGTGTACTTTGTTGTTTTTAATGAAAAATCGTTATGAATTATTTTATATATTTCAATCTTTTTTTAATGAAATTAAAACTTACTTTGGTGTTTCTATTCGAACATTACAAAGTGATAATGGTAGTGAATATACTTCTCATCCTTTTAAAAAATTTATAGCTTTTCATGGCATTCTCCATCAAACTTTGTGTTTATACACCTTGACAAAATGGGGGTGGTTGAGTGTAAAAATGAACATCTTATTGAAACAACTTACACTCTTTTAATTCATGGTGAAGTTCCTCAATATTTTTTGGGTGATGTTATTCTTATTGCATGTTATCTCATCAATCACATGCTCTTTTCGGTTTAAAATAATAAAATACCTCATATAATTTTATTTTGTCATGAACTTCTTTATCCCTTACCTCTAAAAGTCTTTAGGTCTACATGTCTTGTTTATAATTTTATTCCTGGTCCTGATAAGTTATCTCATCGATCACACAAAAGTATTTTTTTAGAATTTACTAGATCACAAAATGGATAAGAGTGTTTTTCTCATTCTCTTAACCATTATTTTGTTTCTATATATGTCACCTTCAATGAGTCTTATTTTTACTTTAAATATCATTCTTCTTCTAATATGTTTATGTTTAATATAATCAATATTCATAAAACAATTCATATTTTTGTTATTTGTACTCCTCAAGTTGTGCCTAATCCACTGTCAGATTCTTCTCCATCACCACTTCAGTTTTATTGTCACATACATTGTCTTCAACAATCACCATGTGAATCAATTCAAGTACCAACTATTGTATCTCCTATAGCTTCAACAACTAAGTATGACCTCCCAATTGCCCTATGTAAAGGTATAAGTTGTACCCGTAATCCCTCCCAAATTATATTTATTTCTTTATCATAGATTATTTTCACCTTTTTATACCTGCCTTTCATCTATTTCTTTTATGACCATTACAAAATTTTTAATAATGCCTTATGTTATCCTAATTTGCATCAAGCCATGCTAGATGAACTAAGTGTTATATAAAATAGTGAAACTTGGGAGATCGTCCCATTACTGTCTAGGAAATCTGTTGTTGGTTGCAAGTGGATTTTTGCTATCAAAGTTAGTCTTGATGCTACTATTGATCGCCTCAAAGCTTCTCTTGTGGCTAAAGGTTAAATACAAATTTTTGGGTTGAATCATGGTGATACTTTTTCTCTAGTGACAAATATGGCTTGTGTTCATTTTTTATAGCCATGACTACTATTCAACAATGACCTCTTTATCAACTGGATGTCAAAAATGTATTCCTTAATGGAGATTTGTAGGAAGAGATTTATATGGAGCAACCTATAAGATTTGTTGCACATGGAGAGTCTTCTGGATTGACATGTCTTCTTCACAAATATTTATATGGCCTAAAACAATATCCTAGGACCTGGTTTGGAAAATTTAGCAATGTTGTTCAACAATTTGGTATGATGTAGTGTGAGACAGATCATTCAGTCTTTTATCATCACTCGAGTGTTAAATGTGTCTACTTGATAGTATATATTGATGACATCGTTCTTACAAGACAATGACAACTATGACATCTCTCAGATGAAACAACATCTTTGTCACAACTTTCATACCAAAGGTGGAAAATCCAACGATGGTATTATTATATCTTAAATGAAGTATACATTGGATATTTTGGAGGAAACTAGGTTGGTGAATTCAAAATTTGTTCACACACCCATGGATCTTAGTACCAAACTCCTACTAAATCAAGATAAGCCTATTTCAGATCCTTAACAATATAGAAGATTGGTTGGAAAATTGAATTATCTTACAATACTTCGTCCTAACATTTCCTTCGTAGCTAGTGTGGTAAATCAGTTTCTTAACTCCCATGTGAAGATAATTGGAATGCAGTCATTCATATATTAAAGTACGTTAAAGGATCTCTTGGAAAATGGTTTTTATATGGTTCCTATAACCATATAAGAGTTGTTTGTTATTCAAATGTTGATTGGGTACGATGTCCTTCAGATAGAAGATCTACTTTCGGATATTGTGTCTCCAATGGTGGTTACTTGATTTCTTGGTAAAGCAAGAAACAAAGTGGTGTGGCAATATCTAGTTTAGAAGTATAATATAAAGATATGGCCTTAGCCATTTGTGAACTTATTTTGCTTAAGCAATTTTTTAAGTTACAATTTAGAGATGTCACTCAAATGATACTTATATGTGTTAAGACAATATTGTTTAAGCAAACCTTGTTTTGAAGTTTAATAAAAGCGTTTAATGAAATAACGTTTAATCAAATAAATTGTCTAGGATAAGTTCACTAAACAGTGACTGCACAAATAATATCTTAAACATTGAACATTACTCAAACAAACTATGCCTAAACGCTTATACGCGTATTATGCCTAAACGCTTCTACACGTACAATGCCTAAATGCTTAAGAAATGTCTAACGCTTTTAATGCATGAACGAAACAATACTTCCTTATCTATCGTTTTGTGTACAAAGCTTTATTCAAAAGCTCTGCATCAGATAAGTACAAAGCTTTATTCAAAAGCTCTGCATCAGATTAAAAGAACATTAAGAGATAAGAAGACATTTTGGGAATGTTTTCTTCATGCCTTCTGTCGGTCTCTTTTGTACAAGCAGCATAGTTGTTTTTGCAAGATGCAACATAGTATATGACTGCATACTTAAAGGATACATCCCTACACGGAAGTCAATGCTCTGAGTAACAAATATTTTCCGAAGAATTTTATATAAAGAGGATTGCATGAAGAAAAGAACAAGAATCAAGATTTATTATTGTTGTTACGCTGTCAACCTTCTCTTAAGCTTATGTCGTCTAGACTTCATCTTTGAAAAAGAAAGGTTTCTTTACATTATTTCCATCATATGATTTCGATCATTGAAAAGGGACAATAACGTTTTGTTTGAATGCATTTTACTAGTTTTGTTTTAAGTGTTCTTTCCATGCTATTAGACTCATCCTCTTGTTTTTGTTATTTCTTCTACATTTTTATTCTCATTTGTAGTAACTTCCACTTCATTACAGTTTATAATCTAGCAATATTTTAATTAAATGCAATTTCAATTTTGTAATGCACATCATTTTAAGGTTCCTTCTAGTGCATTTTAATTCCTGTTGTTAAATTTGGATTTTTAATGCTTTCAATGTTATGCTTTCCATTTTTAATTTATTTTTAGGCATACCAATCCCCCAACCTTCAAAGTGACAAATAAATAAAATCAATGAACCCACATAACATCATTTCTTGGACTAGCCTAAGTTGACCTCTAAACTACATTATGGGGAAACATAGTTTTTTGTTTGATCAAGTTTGTGTGAATTGTATAATACCTGACTCTTTCTCTGAAAACCCATTTGTAAATTTATACTTATTAACATACCATTTATCTACCTCTCATAATCAACCTCTATTTGTGACTAAAACCTTAACTTAAAATTATCTCAAAACTTATTGTACAATCTATTCATGCTATAATTCCTCCTTTATATGGAAAACTTTGTTTGGGTAACACCTCCACCAATCCTTTGCCTCAGTCAACATATATGTTACACAACCTATTATCATACTTACCATTTTACAAGAAAACATATTTTCAATTTTTAATAAATATATAAGTTATTTGTTAGATTTCCAAGTATGTTATACAAAAATATTCCACATTTTTATTTCTCAAACTTTTTCTTTCAAAGATTGAGAAGAAAATCAATACTCAAGAAATGTATTTAGTCTATAAAAGTAGAAATAAATGGAGAGTTATAACATCCTAAGATAGAAATAATTTTTTTTTATTTGATGTTTGGAAGATTAGAATAAGTGACACCTATGGAGTAGTTTTAACTAAGTATAAAATTATAAAAAATGGAGATTTAATGGAAGGAACAATTAACGTTAGGTGTGACAAATTGAGAAAAAAAAATGATGTAGTTGGTAAAGAAGAAAGATAGGAAGCCTAATATGTGTAAATTGTTGAGAGTTAATAAAAGATTATTGAGGAATGATAGTTTGATAGGTTGAATTGCTTGAGCTCTATGTGATGATATTATTTTGAGAAATGAACATTCTAGATCATATCCATAGAAAAGTGTATCGTAGTTTATAAATGATATGTTTATATATGCTATGCTCAGGAAGTGGATGAGGGTTACCTAAGAATAATAATAAAATTCTCGAGAAAAGAAAAATTGTAGAACAATTTATGAGTTGAGTTTGAAAGGAGAAGAAATGGATACAAACATTGATGGACCAATGAGAATTGTCAAGAAATTTTATAATTATGTTAACAAGAAGCCATATTAGAGAGTTGATGCTTTTCAAGTTAGGACAAAAACACAAATCATATTAACAATACACTAGTGCAAATAGAGTGTTTAACGTCACACGTTTAACATCAAACAAACGAAAAACCAATGTAAAAAATGACCAGTGGAAGTTTTGTAAATAAAATGCAATTATAGACGTTGGCTACGCCCCTTCCCCCTCCCGACGTTTTATAACAATTAGATGTCGGCCCCCCTTAGGTCAGACGTCAAATGTTCTACGAAAAGTCATTATTCTATGGACTTTGAACATCGGCTACGGGGCCTCCGTCGTCTTATTCATAGTAGACGTTGGATCCCACCGCCACAAACGTCAAAAAGGTGCGAAAGCACCCCATTTTGGGCGTCAATATTAATTTTTCTACGAATAAGACGTTGGCGGGGAAGGGGAGTCGATGTCAAATGCCATGTTTTTTCACCAACTCCAGAACACGAGCATTAGTTACACGTTTTCTCTCTCACTACTTCGTCTTCTTCCTCTTGCTTTCTCGTTCACCATCACTATTCAGGTACGTTTTCTTTCACTTTGCACAGTTTAAAATTATTTTGGATCGATTACATTACGTTTTGACCCATTATATTTCATTTGCACAGATTAAAATTCATTTTCATTGGCTCTTGATGTAGTTTCTTTTGCGCCAGTTCTTGGATCTCTGTTGGGACAAATCGACAAGTGTACCGAGTCACACAAGTAATATAAAATGGTAAGACCAAGTATCGTATCCCAGTGGACTCTCGACGCTAAACAGTTGTGTGATAGCAAGATTAATTAAGACTTAAATAAAAGAAGATCATTGGGTTTGAATGCAAAAACATAAAATTAAATATGAATGGAATTGATCAATAGCAAAGGAGCACAAAGATGAACATATGTTGTTTAATATGAGATGAGTATGTTGTTGGGGTTAGATTTCACCAAGTTCCCTCTCATGTATATTAGATATCTTCTTTATGCATTAATGCCAACGTCACTCACTAAATTACTTAAACTTGATCCCTCGGCGAATAAGCCTGTCCCAAATTACCAGTTCATAGAATTCCTAGCATTCCTGGTAATAAGATGTGAAGATCAAGAGGTTAAGATGACCAAGACTCAAACCCTCATCCCTGAGCTGATAGGAAACAGGTTGGCTTCATTTTACACCAAGAGGGGGGGGGGGGTGAATTGGTGTTAGTTCAAAATCAAAATCTTTTCGCAATCTTGGTATGAAAATTCAAAGCTTTTGATCTTTCCTTGAAATGCAAGTAATGAAAATTCAATGCAGCGGAAAAACGTAGTTGACTGCTAAACAATTAAAGTTGACTGAAAATAAAGCATGCAGGGATAGAGAAAATCAAACACTGGTTTTTATACTGGTTCGGCCAACAATGCCTACATCTAGTGTCCTTCCAATCTTTGAAGCAAATGCACTATAATGGTTGCGGTTTTTACAACAAGGAATTTATAGCAGTACCATGCAAAAATATAAATCTCCTCTCTATCCCAAAACCAAATATAGCTACACACAGAAAACCAGAATTGCAGCAAGAATCCCCTCTTCTGCAATCTGCACCCAAGTTGAACAATCCTCAACGTGTAACCAACACTTTTCACAGGATGCCAAGCCTATCACATCACACTTCACAGGTTGCCAAGTCTATCACAGCACGCTCCATAGGTTGTCAAGCCTATCACAGAAGACTTCATAGGTTGCCAAGCCTTCAGTCAAATACAACAGTCTTCATAGGATGCCAAGCCTATCAAGATCAAACCAGAAGCACCTTCTTTGTGCAGATGTTGATCAAACAATATGCGCGAAAGACTCCTCCCTTTGAATCTCTCTCAAGAAAGATCACCACCGTCTTCTTGGAGAATTCTTGGAGCTTCTAAGACAGAGAATTCAATCTGAAACAGGACAATGAAAATGTTAGATCACAAAAGTCTTACAGAACAATTCGGATTCTGACTATTTATAGTTTTCTGTTATTTCAGATTACATCTCAGTCGAATAACCTACTAATACAGTCGACTGTATTAAGACAATTATAACAGACAATCAACATAAGGCTCCTCAGTCAACCAAATCAATACCCATTTAAGACAGTTCACCAAGTCAGTCAATCTTAACTAACTTTTGAAAATATAGTCGTTGGAGCGTGTAGGCATAACATAATTCCAAATGAAATAGTAATATAATCGAATGTGTGATCCACACATTCGGATTCTGACTATTTATAGTTTTCTGTTATTTCAGATTACATCTCAGTCGAATAACCTACTAATACAGTCGACTGTATTAAGACAATTATAACAGACAATCAACATAAGGCTCCTCAGTCAACCAAATCAATACCCATTTAAGACAGTTCACCAAGTCAGTCAATCTTAACTAACTTTTGAAAATATAGTCGTTGGAGCGTGTAGGCATAACATAATTCCAAATGAAATAGTAATATAATCGAATGTGTGATCCACACATTCGGATTCTGACTATTTATAGTTTTCTGTTATTTCAGATTACATCTCAGTCGAATAACCTACTAATACAGTCGACTGTATTAAGACAATTATAACAGACAATCAACATAAGGCTCCTCAGTCAACCAAATCAATACCCATTTAAGACAGTTCACCAAGTCAGTCAATCTTAACTAACTTTTGAAAATATAGTCGTTGGAGCGTGTAGGCATAACATAATTCCAAATGAAATAGTAATATAATCGAATGTGTGATCCACACATTCGGATTCTGACTATTTATAGTTTTCTGTTATTTCAGATTACATCTCAGTCGAATAACCTACTAATACAGTCGACTGTATTAAGACAATTATAACAGACAATCAACATAAGGCTCCTCAGTCAACCAAATCAATACCCATTTAAGACAGTTCACCAAGTCAGTCAATCTTAACTAACTTTTGAAAATATAGTCGTTGGAGCGTGTAGGCATAACATAATTCCAAATGAAATAGTAATATAATCGAATGTGTGATCCACACTGTCGACTGACACATGAGAAAACACTTTGAAATTCTTTTCAACTCAAAATCTTACACAACACAGTTTCAAAAAGTCTGTGCCAAGGTTTTAGCATAGTCAAATCCATTATGAGTGTATTCGACTGAACTAGAACTTTGTCACAACAAATATAAGTTCATAAAGGTGCTTGTGATCTTTTTCTTTTCTGAAACGTGCAGTAATCAAAAACATTTCATCTCACATTTCAAGACAAGCATGTTCCACAATAATATCACATAGTCAAGCATTAAGCAATGAGTTGTCATCATAAAAAACAAGTTTGATATAGAGTTTGTGTTGTCAACAATCTCAACATGAGCAATATTACTCTTGGGAGTAATTCAACAAGAACCTGAATTGTAAGGAACCTCCCCGCATTCATGCAATTCATAAATCATGCTAATGAATGAGTTAAACACAGCAAGCATTGAAACAGATGAATTACTCTAACAATTAATGAAAAAACATATGGAAATAAGAATCAATTCAAATACATGAGAGTTCACAAGGTTACATCATCCCCCAACAACAAATAGAAATTAGTTCCCCATAGACATAGGGGAACTCTCTGAACAATGGAAGAGAATGAGAAAGAGAAAGCCTAAGAATGGGGAAAAAAGTGTATTGTTATGCTCTTCTTTGCAAGAGATATAAAACCTAGAGCCCCAGGGTCCTTTAAATAGTGTGAGAAACGTGCAAAAATAGGGTCCGATCCAATAGAGTCGAAATAGAGAAGAAACAGGGTCTGATCCACGAAAATCCGACGCTCAGGCGCCCAAAGAGGGCGCCCGGGTGGTGGGCGATCCTCATGTAAGGCCCGAGCTTCAAGTTGGACACCCAAGCTTCGAGTCCCCGCCGCCTAGGCGACCAAGGAGGGCGCCCGGCGGTGGACGTCGATTTTCCTCGCTCAAGCTTCCATTCAGGGCGCCCAAGCTTCGTGTTGTCCCTCCTTCTGGTGCTTTTTTAGGCCCTTTTGAGCTCCATCTTCTTTGCTCTTCATCTCTACTTCTAGTATTACTTCAATCTCTGTCAAAACAAGGGGAATTAGTCATAAAATCATTGAAATTAACCTCAACTCTCTTATTCGCGCAATTAATGAAAAAGCATGATTCCAAGCAAGTTTCTAAGTGAAAAAGGGTGCTTTTAATATGAAAATCGCACCACAAATAACAGTGTTTTAAATTGTTATCAATATTGACGATGGCTCTTTCCCTCTCCATTGCTTGTGCCAATTCTCCATGGCTTGTGCCAATTCTCCATTGCTTGTGCCCATTCTCTTTTGATGATTTCCATTTTCAACCATTCAAGAAGGTAAATGTGATTTGTTGGGAAGATTTATTGTATTTCAGGGGTGGTATTATTGTAAAAATAAAATTATTTTATTAAAAAAAACCAAATTAAACATCGATTAGTGTCCAAACCAATGTCAATTGGCATCCCATGTGGAATCGAACGTCCATTTAACGTCTCCCAATTAGATGTTGGGGCAAGGTTGGACGTTGAATGTCTAAAATAATAGACGTCAAATGTTTTTTTTCACTTGTGATAACAATATTAATAATGACATAAAATATTTTCAACATGGAGGACCACATTTTGAGAAGGATTGTAATTAAAATTTTCTCTCTTGCATTACCGTGGAAAGATAGGTCATCTTGCTAGTAATTGTTGGTTTTCACAACAAAATGTTGAAAACACGAAAGTAACATCGAAATATATACAACGAAACAATAACGACACCAAGCCCAAGAATTTTGGAAAAGTTCTTTTCATGAGTGGAATTGAACTCATTCGAGGTAAGTGTATCATAATTAATAGGGTTAGCCACCCATATATCTTATATGAAAAAATTGCGTATGACATCCATATATCTTACTATCCACCCTAGTGATAACCTAGTTACTATTTCTAATGCATGTGATCTTTGATTAGAGATTTATGATGAGTAGTTAGTCATGCAAACTTTTTCTATTCTAGTTTTCTCTTTCAAGGTTTTTTAATTTTAAGAACATTACTACTTTTATGTGTTGGATGATTGTTAGGTATTTATTTGTGTTTTTGTTTTAATTTTTATAGAAGATAGTGTATATTGGAAATTTTCTATTTGTAATAGGTGCAATTGGGTTTTTATATTGGTAGAAAATGAGTTTAAGAGTTTTAAGGATTTTTATAGATTTTTGTGATGACAAATTTAATATTTTGGTTGAAGTCTGTATGAGTATAAAATATAAAATTATGGGTTTTGAATAAAATTAGTGACACATTGTAAGAATTGATTGGAATAGATTTTGGGTTTAATTTTATGATATATAGTTAATTTTAGAATTTGGAACTCTTAGATGATGTTTTAAGGTGATGATAATCATTGAATGTAAGAGCAATAAAGAGAAGTATCCACATCTTATTGAAATTTAGCAAATTTTGGGGACGAAATTTCTAAATGGGTGGGAGAATTTTAACATTCTTTATTTTATGTTAATTATATTTAAATTTATTATATGTAGCATGAAGTAATTTTATGATTTCATAAGTAAATTGATAAAATAAACTTTATAAAAACAATAAAAAAAAATTTAAAGGATGATTTTGTAGAGTTACTTACTTCTAATTTTCAAGTTGTCTCGGTAAAATTGTGATATTAACTTCATTAACCATTTGATTAGGCTGCAACTTCTATAGAGCATTCTTGAAATATAACTTTGACGGGTTTTACCATTCGAAGTTTATGCTAAGAGATGTAATTTTTGCATTTTAGTGAAAAAGTTAGGTTTTCACTCCCTAGTATAAGTTGCCTTGGTAAAAAAATTATTTATGCTTCGTTAATCGAGTTATTAAGACAAAGTATTTCATTTTGACCATTAGAATTACCACTTAGAGGTTTGAGGTTAGAATTTTTTCTTCAGAGTTTTAACTAATGTCATATATTTCCTATTTCAAGTTAGTTTAGTAAAAAATTGATTCCAACTTTGTTAACCTTTAAATTTAACTCAATTTTTTACTGCGCTTATTTTTAAGATATTATTCTGTGAGCACGATTTACATTTAGAGTTTTTGTAGTATGAAATATAATTTTCACATTTAGGATACTACATTAATGGTATCATTGTTAACGTGTTCATAAATTTAAAATAATTTTATCAAATTTCAAATTTCAAGTATAAAATGAAAAAAAATATTGAAACATGTCACCTAACATTTTAAGGCCATTATGAATACATATTTTATAATATTGAAGAATGACTTGTGAGTGTACAATGCATGACATATTAATGAGTAGGAAAAAAATTAAAATATTAATGTAATAATAATATAAACTTTTATAAATTGATACTTGAGAGAAAGGTATGAAAATAAGGTACGACCCCACCACTATTTATAGTTTGTAAAAGCGTTTCATTGAAGTCATTTGAGACGTTTAAAAGTCATGACGTTTTAGTTTCCACATTTTCCCGCCTTTTCAAGGATCCCGGAGGAACACATGTTGTCACGTGAATCGTAGTTACCCCTGGTAATTTTCAGATACATTCATGAACCGACCGGTAGAGCTAAGTAAACCCTACGCAATACCTAAGGTTCCGCTAGGACTTGGATGACCTATGTTACTATAGGATGAAAGATGATCGGGTATGATTTTATGCTGGGTCGAATGGATCGAACAATCGGGGTGAGGAAAAGAACTTCCCAACCGATCAATACGGTAACTGTTATTGATGAGTGGTTAATGTTGACATTAATGACCATTAAGAGGTAAATTAATAGGTTCGATTCTTTTAAACCCTATAAAGTATTAAATTAGAGGTAATGGATAATTTTTCATAATTGAATTACTTTTGTTGGCAAACAGGTTGGCTTCGTTTTAACACCAAGAGGGAGAAGGGGGGGGGGGGGTGAATTGGTGAGTTTTCAAAATCAAAGTCTTTTCGCAATCTTTTTCACAAAGTATAAAACTTTACAAATTTTCTTGAATCGCAAGTAATAGAAATTTAAGTGCAGCGGAAATCAAAGTAGACTATGTAAATAGCAGAGTCGACTGAATGTAAAAGTGTAGGGATAGAAAATTCAAACACAGGTTTTTATACTGGTTTGGCCAGTGTCCTTCCAATCCCATGAAGCAAATGCACTATAATGGTCAAGGTTTTTACAACAAGGCTTTTATAGAGACCTCCACGTCAAAAATATAAAACACCTATCTAACCCTCTAACCAAAATATAAGCAATACAAACAGCAAGAGTTGCAGCAAGATATCCCCTCTTCTACAATCTGCAATCCACTTTGAACAGTCCTCAAAGTGTACCAGACTCGACGAGTGTACACCTTGTAATCACAATAGGAACAACAACAATCACCACGGAATGCAACACGATTCTTGATCAACTAGAGAACACCTCAATTCTGCAGATAATGATCAAGCAGTAAGCACAGCAGAAATCTCCTTCAGAACCTCTTCAAAGAATGATCACTACGGTCTTCTTGATGAGTTCTTGGAGCTCTAAATCACAGAGAAACAATCTGAAACAGAATATGAAAATGTTAGATTTCCAAAAGTTCTCTGAAAAATTCAGGTCTCGTCTATTTATAGATTTCTATAAAACAAACGCTCCTATAGTCTTCTAAGCTACTAATATAGTCGACTGTCTTCTAACAATAATAACAATTAAGTCAAATTAGTAGCTGTTAGGTCAAACAAATTAATTCCTCATTTAATACAGTTGATTCTCATTCAATGCTTAACTAACTTTTAAAAATATAGCTATTACCGTTCACAAGCATAACAGAATCTCAAATAAAAAAGTAACAAAGTCGAATGCAAAGCGCACACAATCGACTTTGACATGTCAGTACATTTTGAAAATCTTTTCAATGCAAAATCTCATATTGCAATGTATTTGAAAATCTGTGCAAAGTCTTCAGTCTCAATCAATTCAATTAATAAGGAAGTCGACTTGAACTATCAGATTTACCACACAGTTTAAGTTCACAATAGTGCATGTGATTTTCTTCTTCAAAATTATGTGTAATGCAACCAGAAATGATGTAACATATACAAGATCAGTAAATGTGCATTGACATATCAAAATCAACACAAAGCATGTTCAACAAGATATTAATCAATTAGCAACATAACATGTAACAATAGCAAAACATATGTTATTAATAATGTGTTGTCATCATCAAAAATAGAGTGAACTAAGCACTGTGAGATTAAGGTTAGCTAAACCAGTGCTTCCTTATCAACAATCTCCCCCTTTTTTTATGATGCACAACCATGATTAAAAAACAACCATGTTTGTACACAAACAACTCAACCAGTCAATTAACCACTTCAAAATCAAGCAATCAGTAAGAGCAAGTGATAAAAAGAACTCTCCAGTGTAACAGAGCAGTTTTCAGAGTAACAAGCAATAACAAGCAATATAACTCTGAAAATCACAAATTAAGCATTTTTACCCCCTTTGTAAGCAATCAAAGATATAATCAACCATTTCTCCCCTTTGTGCATTAACAAAAAAAGTATGCTTCTATATATGATATGCTGATAACAACAAATAGAGATGCATCAATGTAAAAAAAACATTTACAATCAAAGATGCTCCCATTATCACATATATTCACATGAAAAAGATAACCTCCCCCTGAAGTGTAGGCATGTGAAGAAATATGTAAGTGTGTAATGCTTCCTCTGTCATCATGCATAATTTTCTCAATCATATTAAGATGCATAATGCAGTACAGTAAGAATCAGATCATACAAACAACTATAACGCATAATTGTATCATAGTTATGATTCAAGCAACATTATCATGCAAAGATACAATCATCAACAATCTCACAATATAATCTCATATAGGAAATAAGCAATCATTATGAAACAGAGACATATTGAAGATAAGCAGAATAAAATAATCAATCAACACAATAACCAAATTCCAGTGATGGAATGTATAATCCTGTTAAGATCAAGTCGATTGAATTATTATTCCAGTTGATTTCATTGCTTTTCAGTGAGTTATGATTCCAGCTATGAATCCCAAAGCAATGTTTTCCTGCAAAGCCTTTCGTGATCTTTTGAAGATCAAGCATTTTAGAAACATAGAGATGCAAGAAAAACACTCAAACCTGAAGTGAATATGCAAAACAGTTTAATGTAACAGTGTAAATATGCATAGTCAACTTCACTCATTACATAGTCGATTCAATCATTCAATCAAAACAAATTTAATCAATCAAATTAAAGCAAATGATATTGAATCAAACTACTGATTTCGTTGCTTGTTCATAAAGGATATTACAATGGATGAGCCAGAACAAGAACAAGAAGAAAAACAAAACAAAACATAGAATGACATTCTAAGCCAACATAAAAAAGAACATCAAAACTCCTAAGCCACCTCAAGATTCATAACATCTTTGATTAAGCAAGACTTTATTTTGATTCATAATATTCTTCAATCTTTTTATGAGCACTGTTCTTTCCACTATCTGAATCATCTACTGATGTGTCTCCAAAGGCATTAACCCGTAGAGCATAATCCATTTTTCTGTGCAGCTCAGATAAAGACTTTTGTAGCATAATCATTTTGCCATCCAGTCTGTCAAACCTTTTGTTTACATATCTTTCAAATATGGTCTGAGGATGAAACTTATATCTAGAAGAATCAACGTTCAATGGATTCAACTCTTCTGTGGTAGGAATATCATCAATCATAATGCAGTCCTCCTTTAATTTTTTGAAACCAACAGAGTCTAAGAAAAGCTTTTCCATTACATTTTGTTGAGATTGTTGACAACACAATATCTATATCACTCTGGTTTTTTATGATGACAACACATTTTTAATAACACACATATGTTGTTGTTATGTTACATGTTCGTATGCTTATTGTTTGATATATTGTTGAACATGTTTATATGTTTTACCGCTATGTGAATGCACACTTATTAAGCTTGTGCGTGTTACATCATATCTGGTTGCATTACACATGTTTTAAAGGATGAAAACCACATGCACTCTTGTGAACTTAAAAGATGTGTGACAAAGTTGTAGTAAAGTCAACTCCAGTACTAATTGATTCGACTATACTAAAGTCTTTGTACAGATTTTCAGAAACAGTGCTATGTGAGATTTTGTAAAGGAAAGAATTTCAAAATGCTCTGACATGTCGAAGTCGACTGTGTACGCCACACATTCGACTGTATTAGTTGTTTGCTTTGAAATCCTGTTATGCTCATGAATAGTAACGACAATATTTTTAAAATTTAGTTGAGCATTGAATATAAGTCAACTGTATTGAATGAGAATTTATTTTGTTTGACTGTATGCTACTGGTTTGACTAATCTGTTATAAGTGTCATAACCTAGTCGATTGAATTAGTAGCATATTCGACTAAGAGAGCATTTAATTAACATAAATCTACAAATAGATGTTATCTGAAGTTATTCAGAGACTTTTGGACATTTGTTGATCTAACATTTTCAGATTCTATTTCCGATGATTTCTCAGAGATTATAGAGCTCCAAGAATTCCCCAAGAAGATGGTGGTGATCTTTCTTGAAGGAGATTCAAAGGGAGATTGACGGCGTACTCATTTCTTGATCACATATCTGCATATTGGGGTGTTTTCTGGTTGATCAAGATTCTTGTTGGGATCCATTGGTGATTGTTGTTGTGACTTGTTGTGATTACAAGGGATAGACTCGTGGAGTCTGGTTCACTTTGAGGATTGTTCAAAGTGGTTGGTAGATTACAGGAGAGGGGACATCTTGCTGCAAGTCTTGCTGTTTGTGTTTGCCTATATTTTGGTTAGAGGGTTAGAGAGGTGTTTTATATTTTTGACGTGGAGGTCTTCTATAAAAGCCTTGTTGTAAAAACCTTGGCCAATATAGTGCATTTGCTTCCGGGTACAGGAAGGACATTGGATGTAGGCATTGAGGCCGAACCAGTATAAAAACCAGTGTTTGATTTTCTCTATCCTTACTCTTTTAATTACAGTCGAATTTAATATCTGCGCAGTCAACTACGTTTTTCCGCTGCACACGAATTTTCATTACTTGCAATTCAAGAAAATTTGTAAAGTTTTATACTTTGATTTAAAGATTGCGAAAAGACTCTGATTTTGAAAACCCACCAATTCACCCCCCTCTTGGTGTAAAAAGAAGCCTACCTGTTTTCCAACAATTAGCACCAGAGCTGGTTTTCATAAGATATTTGAAAAACTAGTCAACTCTGTTTTCCATTGATTCGACTATAAACCTGGGGATGGCTTCCTGTTTTCAAACTTTTGGTGAAGGTGCTTCAACAAATAGACCACCTTTGTTTGCGGCTTAAAATTATCCGTTTTGGAAAATTAGAATGCAAATCTTTCTTGAATCTGTGGATAAAGGAATTTGGGATGCAACCTTGAATGGTCCTTTAGTGCCTACTAAAACAGTTAATGAGAAAACTGTTATAAAAACTTTTACTGAATGGACTACTGATGAAAATAAAAAATCTTAGTATGATATTAAGGCTAGAAATATTATTGCCTCTGCACTAACAGTTGATGAATTTTTTAGGATATCTCAATGCAAATCTGCAAAGGAAATGTGGGATGTCTTAGAGATGACACATGAAGGCACATATGAAGTAAAGAGAGAAGAAAGAATTCCTTGATACAAGAGTATGAACTTTTCAGGATGAAGGTTGGCGAGACTATCTATGATGTCCAAAAAAGATTCACACACATTGTAAATCATCTTATGGCTCTCGGGAAAGTGTTTGATAAAGAAGAGATCAATATCAAGATTTTGAAAAGTCTGAACATAAATTGGCAACCAAAAGTCACTGCAATCTCAGAATCCAAAGACCTTACAAGTATGAACATGGCTACCTTGTTTGGCAAGCTACGTGAACATGAATTGGAACTTGGTAGATTAAAGGATGAGGAAGAGTGTCGCAACCAGAATCATGACGGGACGACGATCCAAAAAGAAAAAAAAATGATTTTTGGAGAAAAAGAGTTTTGGAGTCACCACCATAGTTTATTCTGGAAAACTATGGAAAAAACCATAAGGAAAAGACAAGGTCCACGAAAACCAAAGATTGGGTTCGGGAGTCGGTTACATGTAGGGAAGGTGTTAGCACCCTACAACGCTTGCCCGAAGGCAGTACCTTTAATTAAATACGTGAAATAAGATGTGGTTTGCAAAATGTTTAACTGTCCCAAGAACAACAATATAAAGAAACAAAAATATTTTTTAGTTTTTTGGGCCCGACAAGGACTGACCTTGCTCCTACGTATTCTCATGCAAAATGAGAAACCAGGGTTACGTAGTTCTTTTTGAAAGATTGTTTGTTGTTTGAAAATGAAATGTTTGGTATTTCTGGTACTTTTTATGTGAGAAAAAGAAAAGTCTCAGCACGAGGACGATGCGAGTGATCACACACGTGCCTAAACTTTTAAAATGCTTTTGATATTTTTATAAAAGGGGAAAAGATCTTAGCGCGAGGCTGATACGAATGATCGCACACACGCTTAAACCTTTAAAATATTTTTGTTATTTTATAAGGAGAAAAGGTCTTAGCACGAGGCTGATGCGAATGATCGCACACGCGCTTAAACCTTTAAAACATTTTTTATGTTATTTTAAAAGGAGAAAAGGTCTTAGCGCGAGGCTGATGCGAATGATCGCACACACGTTTAAACCTTTAAAACATTTTTGATGTTATTTTAAAAGGAGAAAAGGTCTTAGCGCGAGGCTGATGCGAATGATCGCACACGCGCTTAAAGCTTTAAAACAATTTTTATTTTTATTTATTTATTTTTATTTTTTAATTTAGATAAGCAAACCTAATGAATAAAAATAAAACACAAGGTATAGGGTGAGATTATCATGCAAAGGGGCTACATATAGTAAAAACTAATAATCATACAAGAAATAAAAACAAAAGAAAAGCCCAATAGAATAGGGGTGCAGAGATAAAAAACCGGGGGTGTTAAGTAGAAACTCTCTCAGCCCAAGTCCAAAACCTCGTTTTTTGTTTGCAGCAACGGAATGAGCCACAACCCAAATGAAAAGGCAAAAAAGGGGGTGCGCGTGGCGACGGGAAGAGAAAGAAATGCCCAACAACTGACCCAAAGCTCCTTTTTCGTCTTTGTTTGTTTGCAGAATTGGGGCGTGGGTGTGATAAGAAAACGAGGGGTGTTGGGAAGAAACTCCATCCACCAGCTAGGCCTAAGGCCCCTTAACCCCATCAGAAACTCACTAGGGGTTTCAATAATTTCCCCTCACTCGCCTCAGAGCCCCTGCAAGCCTACGCCTAGGGTTTCTTCGAAGAAAGCCATGGAGGCTTATCTCTACACTTGTGCAACTGTCTCCACCTCCGAAATCCACCGTTGGGAGCTGCAATCTGAAGCGCCGACGATGACACCATTCGCCTCTGGAGCCATCGCCTGTTGGGGTGAATGCTTTCTTCCTTCCGCCGATCGTTGCGTGAGAGAAGATTATCCTCGCTGCTTCGCGTCGCACTCCCATCGCCAACCACCGTGAGGGCCACCACTCTCCGTCGGGCCAGCCGCCATCACTGCCTAGAGCTAATGGCGCTGCTCCCTTCTTCTTCTTTTGAACGCGACACATCCTCTCTCCAATTTGGGGCACGCCGTTGTGCCTTCCACTTTGAGACAGACACCACCAAAGGTTATGCCAGCACCTCCATTGGCAACCCTAGTTGCCGCCATGGCCATCACTAGGCTTGCAAATGAAGTAGGTGTCGGCGATGCCATTTCCTTTTTTCTCCTATCTCTATTCTGATAAGATATTAACAATGGAGATGGTGAGATTTGGGGCTTCTTTCTTTGTTTGATGGTTGTATGTATTTTATTGAATGTGTGATGGACTGGAAGAAAGGGTTTGATGCTTCAAGAATTGGGATGAATTGATATGTGATGATGGAAAGCGTAAGGGAGGCTAGGAAGCTTATTTGGCTTTCGCTGTTTTGGTTTGAATGCAGGGAAAATAGCTGAGGAGAAGGAAGGGAATGAAGATGAAGACGGCGGAATGGTAATAACTGATGGAGGTTGTGGTTGTTAATCCCTTTTTGGTATTTTATGTTCTTGGTTGAAAACAGGGAAATAGGAGAAATGAGAGATTTGATGAGGATGAAGATGGTAGGAGTGGCGAGGCCGGGTGTAGGTGTTGAGAGAGAAAAATGGTTTTGAGAATAATGCAACAGTGAATGATGTTGGTGAATCCAATCAAGGCTACTTCCGAAGATGAATGAACGAATAGAATGATCTCCGGAGGTGAAATTGAGTGCCTCTCTCTTTTGGTTTGGTTCTGTGTTTCTGTCTTTTGTGACAGAGGAGGTGGTGGCTAGCCAAAAAGGGGGGCTGTTTGTGAAGAATGGAGAGGAATTGTGTCCAATATCAAAGAGTAGGCGTGGATGGTGCACTAGGTGGTTACGGGGGTCTGAGATGAATCTGTTGGGGTCGTTTTTGTAACGGAGAGAAAATGAGTGTGTGTGAATGAAGATGATCTCCTCCCTCCATGGAAGGATCCCCTGTGCCTGGATGAGAATCAATTCTGTTTTTTGTTCCCCTCCCCAAAACCAAAATTGCCTTCTCCACGACACGTTATTTGTCTTTTTTTTTTCACAAAACGCCAAAACTTTTTTCTTTTTTTCTTTTTTTCCTTTTTCTTCTTTTTTTGTTTTCCCTTTTTTTTAAAAAAAAATAATATAGAAAAATAAAATAAAATCTAATAATAATAAAAAAGCTAAATCAAATACCAAAGTAAAATAAAAATTAAAAATAATAAAATAAAAAACAACAAAAAATAAGACTAAAATAAAATAAGGAAAAAAACAAAAACTATGTCCAATTATTTAATTACCTGGTCGAAATTGGGTGTTGACAAAGAGATTGAAGAAACGAAATCCATTTCTCTGAAGGCTACAAGCAAGATTAACTCAAAAATTGAGAACTCAGATGCAGAGATGGATGAAAAAGAACTAATGACCTTGATGGTAAGAAAGTTTAGTCGACTTATGCAAAACAATAGTCAACTTACTAACCATGCATGTCACAGCAAAAAGAGAAGCTTCAGAACAAATGTTGTCCAATGTTACGAGTGTGGAAAGGAAGGACATATCAAGCCTGAATGTCCAGAATAGAAGCCTAAGCAGAAAGGAAAGAAAAGATTCCCTCAAGATAGAAGTATAAAGCAAAAAGGCCATACATTGCTTGGGAGAATACAGATTCGGAAAACTTAAGTGATGAAGATCCTGATCATGAGGAAGAGTCCAACATTTGCTACATGACTAGAGTAACATAGGATGACTATGAAAGTGATGCTGACATCTCAAATGAACCACTGGAAATCAAGTATGATCTGCTGCCAGGGATGCGTTTCAAGAACTGCATGCTGAAGCAATGCGACTACAGTATCGACTGAACTCTAAAAGGAGAGACTATGAGTATAGAATTAATAACCTTGTTTCTAAAAATGAGAGATTAGAAAAGGAATTGAATGATGCATTGTTATCTACTAAGGAAGTTAAGATTGAAACTGTTACAGTAGGAAAACCTTGTGAAAAATATGTTGAGATTGTTGACAACAGAAACTCTATATCAATCTAGTTTTTGATGATAACAACACTTTGCTTAATAAAAGTTGCTGCATTACATGTTCTTATGCTATACTGATTGATATATCTGCTGAACATGTTTGATGTACTGTGTTATATGTTCCTATGTTGATTGTTTGATATATATTTGTGGAACATGCTTACATGCTTATGTGCAATGTGAAATGCTTTATTACATATATTTTACTGCACAATTTTTAAAGTGAAAAATCACAAGCACTTTTGTGAACTTATAACTGTGTGACAAAGTTATAGTACAGTCGACTACATTACGAATGGATTTGACTATGCTAAAACCTTTGTTCAGATTTTGAGAATCAGTGCTAAATGATGTTTTGAGTTGAAAAGAATTTCAAAGTGCTTTTACATGTGTCAGTCGACTTTGTCCAGTTTACATTCGACTGTATCTCCAATCTGATTTGGAATTCTGTTATGACTTTGCGCTCCAACGACTATATTTTTAAAAGTTTGTTAAGCATTGATCACTTGGTCAACTGTATTAAATGTTTGTTGATTTTAGTTGACTGAGAGCTACTATGTTGACTGTCTGTTATAACTGTAATAATACAGTCTACTGAATTAGTAGTCTATTCGACTGAGAAACAATCTGACTGACAGAAAACTATAAATTGGTTGAACACGAGTTGTTCATAGGCTTTTGATGATCTAACATTTTCATTCTTGTTTCAGATTGAATTCTCTGTGTTAACAACTCCAAGAATTCTCCAAGAAGACGGTGATGATCTTTCTTGAGAGAGATTTAAAGGGAGATTGCACACTCATTGCTTGATCAAATACTACACAAAGAAGGTGCATCTGCGTTGATGTTTGAAGGCCTGACATCCTGTGAAGACTGCTGGAATTGGACCTGTTGTGATACAGGGGTTTCACATAGAGGATTGTTCGACGTGGGTTCAGATTGCAGAAGAGGGGATTTTTGCTACAAGTCTGGTTTTGGTTATTGCAGCTATATTTTGGTTTTGGATTAGAGAGGAGATTTATATTTTTAACGTGAGGTCTTCTATAAATTCCTTGTTGTAAAAACCGCAACCATTATAGTGCATTTGCTTCTTGGGTTGGAAGGACACTGGATGTAGGCATTGTTGGTCGAACCAATATAAAAACTAGTGTTTGATTTTCTCTATCCCTACACTCTTTAATTCCAGTTGACTTTATCTTTTACGCAGTCAACTACGTTTTTCCACTGCATATAAATTTTCATTACTTGCATTTCAAGAAAGTTAAAAAAGGTTTATACTTTTGATAAAAGATTGCGAAAATATTTTATTTTTGAAACATCACCAATTCATCCCCCTCTTGGTGTAAAAACGAAGCCTACCTGTTTTCCAACGATTGATTCAGAGTTGGTTTCATAAGATATTTGAAAATTTAGTCGACTCTATTTTTATCTCATTCGACTATAAAACCTGGGGATGGCTTCCTGTTTTCGAACTTTTGGTGAAGGTGTTTCAACAAACATACCACCTCTGTTTGCTGGTGAAAACTATCCTTTTTGGAAAATCAGAATGTAAATCTTTCTTGAATCGCAAGATAAAGGAATTTTAGATGCCACTTTGAATGGTCCATTTGTGCCTACAAAAACTGTTGATAAAGAAACTGTTTTGAAACCTTTTACTGAGTGGACTGCTGATGAAAATAAAAAAGCTCAGTATGATGTTAAAGCTAGAAATATAATTGCCTCTACGCTGACAATTGATGAATTTTTTAGGATATCTCAATGCAAATCTTCAAAAGAAATGTGGGATGTCTTAGAGGTAACTCATGAAGGCGCGAATGAAGTCAAGAGAGCAAGAAAGAACTCCCTGATGCAAGAGTATGAATTGTTATGAATGAAGGCTGGAGAGAATTGTTAGCGGATTGGCAAGTGTAACAAATCGTATCAAGTAATAAAAATGGTAAATCTCATTATCGTTCTTCCCATGAGACTCGAAAGGCCTTATCGTTCGCGTGAATCAAAATAGTAAGACTTGCGGAGAAAAATCAATATTTGTGGTGGATGCAATGACATAAAATAAATATGCAATGTGTGATTCAATTGACGAGATTTAGGCAATGGATGAATGGAGTTGTTGGGGGTTTACAATTTCATCTAATCCTCTCTCTTTTATTTACTTTTCTTCTTTAAACGGCGTTATTATCTAATTGCATATAAACTTTCTTGGCCTCCCTTTAACCCGATCCCTCGGCGAAAAGGGCCTATTACTAATTACCGGCTTGCTATCTCTAGCCTCCCCTAGCAACTAGCAACGCATTACAAACAGAAGCAAATACAATTGGTCGTCCTACTCCCCTATCCCTAGGTGGTATTGCTTAACCAAGGAAAAATCTCACCAGTTCATGTCATTACTGTACGTCCCCGTATCAATAAAGTCAAAGATCAATTACCGAATGAGTTAAACGATAAAGGCATTAAGCACCGTATGAGAATCCAACAATTGATAATAAACGCATATGAAAAACATATAATTCAAACAAGAGTTTCAATAAACGAGAGTATCAAAAGATTACATTGTTCCCCCAACAACAAAAAGGGTTTAGTTCACCATAGTCATGCTGAACCAAGATGAAAATAATGGAAGATATGGAAAGCAAACCCTAGAAAAGACGTAAAGGAGCCTAAGCATCCAAGAGATCCTTTCCAAAGAGTGCAAAGTAGGTCTGGCCGCCCTCCTCTGTCAAAAACCGTTATTTTCATGTGCTATTTTAGACCAAATTACTCCCTTTACTGCTTCGAATGAGCTTGAAATCAAACAAAACTCAATAAATGAGTCAGTCGAGAGTCAAAAACTATTTTTAGCAATATTATGCTTGTTTTGCAGCAATTTTGATGGAAGTGAAGAATGAAGGTGAAGATAAAGGCCTTAGACTCAAGATAGAGGAAGAAAATCAAGAAAAGAAGAGTTTAGAATTGCACCGCTGGGCAGCCAAATGCGAGGAGTTGGCACTAAGGCAGCGACGCCTGGCGGTTTTGCGATAAGAGGCAAAACGCCGGGCGGTCGACCGCTTACGCCGGGCGGTAGCGCGATAAGAGGCAAACCGCCGGGCGGCATAAGTGTGACGTCGGGCGGTTGCCTGTTGGGCTCAGGCCTGTTTTCTGTTGCGCTCCTCAGCTATAAATAGCCCTAGTGCGATTTCATTCTCATTCTTTTGACAGAAGAGGGCGGCCAAACCTACGTTTCACTCTTTGGAGAGGATCTCTTGGATGCTTAGGCTCCTTTTCATCTTTTCTAGGGTTTGCTTTCCATATCTTCCATTATTTTCATCTTGGTTCACCATGACAATAGTGAACTAAACCCTTTTGTTATTGGGGGAACAATGTAATCTTTTGATACTCTCTTTTATTGAAACTCCTGTTTAAATTATATGATTTTCATATGCGTTTATTATCAATTGTTGGATTCTCATACTGTGCTTAAAGCTTTTATCGTTTAACTCATTCGGTAACTGTTATTTACCTTTATTGATACGGGAACATACAGTAATGTCACGAACTGGTGAGTAATTCCTTCGTTAAGCAATACCACCTAGGGATATGGGGGTAGGACGACCAATTTTTTTTGGTTCTGTTTGTAATGCGTTGCTAGTTGCTAGGGGAGGCTAGAGATAGCATGCCGGTAATTAGTAATAGGCCCTTTTCGCCGAGGGATCGGGTTAAGGGGAGGCCAAGAAAGTTTGCATAACAATTAGATAATAACGCAATTTAAACAAGAGGAGTAAATAAGAGAGAGCGGATTAGATGAAATTGTAAACCCCCAACAACTCCTTTTATTCATACTCTTTTCTCGTCAACTGAATCATACATTGCATGTTTATTTTCTATCTTTTGCATTCACCACAACAATTAATTTTTCTTTCACAAGTCTTACGATTTTGATTCATACGAACAATAAGGCCTTTCGAGTCTCATGGGAAGAACGATAATGAGTTTTACCATTTTTATTACTTGAAACGATATGGTACATTTGCCATTCAGTTAACAAGTTTTTGGCGCCGTTGCTGGGGACTCGAGGTTTAACTTATTTAGTAGTGTGAATTAATTGAATTTGACTTTTTATGTTTATTTTTGTTTTTGTTCTAATAAATGTTTTCTAGGCTTTTGCTCCTAACGTTTGCAGAATGTAGTTTGGACAAGAAGTTGATTATATGGGCACTCAATCCTACCAAAATAATTTCAATCACTGATGGGAACGTCACTCATACATGGATCAAAATGAAAAAGAGAAACAACCCTCTTTAAGAAAAGAAACGTTGTGGGAAGCTGAACAACGTTTATAGGATGAACAAATCTCTTGTGCATTAAGGTCTCTGGGCATTATTGGGGTGAATACTGAAGCAGACCCCAGAAAAGAATGTCAATCTACTATCTTTAAGGATGATAAGGTTATCAATGAAGAAAAGATAGACGAAGATGAGATAACAAATGCATTGATTTCTCTTAGCATTATTAAGAATAATGCTACCATTAATCCTAGAGAAGAATGTCAAGCCACTATCTTTGAGGATGACAAGACTATTGATGAGGAGAAGATAGAGGAAGATGAGATAACAAAAGTATTGATATCTCTGGGTATTATTAGGGGTAACACTGAAGATGACCCTAAAGATAAGGTTATTGATGAAGAAAAGATAGAAGAAGATGAAATAACAAAAGCATTGATATCTCTGGGTATTATTAGGGGTAACACTGAAATTGGCCCTAAAGAGGAATATCAAGTAACCATCTTTGAGAATGATAAGCTGAGTGAGGGAGAGAAAAAGGAGGAGAAAGAAGAAGAAATGGTTGAAAGAAAAGAGAAAAAAATAGAAAATGTGTGAAAAAAAAAAAGAGAAAGTTGAAGGAGAAGATTGAGAAAAAAAAGGAAGAGGGGAAAGAAGAAAAGATTATATGCAAAACCTCTTCCTCATCAAAAGAAAAAGAGGAAGAGAGAAAAGAAGAAAGGATCAGATGCAAAACCCCTTCCTCATCAAAACAAAAATCAGAGGAAAGAAAAGAAGTTTAAGTGCTTTATGGAGATTTTCAAGAAATTGGAGATTAAAGTTCCTATGATTGATATATGGAAGCAAGTACTTGGTGTTTTCAATTTTCTGAAGAAATTCAGTAGGAAGAAGAAAAAGAAAAGAATACTAAGCAAAGAGAATCAACACTTACTGATGGGTGTTTGTTGGGATTATACCCATTTTTGTAAAGAAATTTTATTTCTTGTAGTTTAGGGTTATTGCATTTTCAATTTTGTAAATATTTGTTAATAATTTCTGGGTAGCATCTACTATGGTTTGCTAACTTTTAGGTATCTACTGAAGGATACCAGGAAGGCACACCTACTGAAGGGTGTTGGAAAGATTTGCACTTACTGACAAGTGCTAGACAGGTTTGACGTGTACCGCCAGGCGGTGCACTTATACCGCCGAGCGGTGGCGGCGAGAATTCCAGCCCAAGCCTTTAAAGCTGGGCGGTTTTGGGGTTCCACACTTGATACCTCTCCTTTGCATTCTGCCAAGCGATCTTCTCTGACCCTAGCACCCAATTTGCGCCTTCGCAAGGGTTCCCAAAAAATTTTCCCACACTTCCCTATCACTCATTCACTAAAACCTAGTTTCTTGTTTAAAATTTGGGGGTTTTTAGTGAGAATTGGGCATTAGAAGTTGTTCATCATCATTCTGAAGAAATTCTTGCAAGCATTTAGCATCTGCACTCAAGTAAGTTGTGCAATTTCATTCGTGGTTTCTACTTTTGGAATTTTACAATGAACATGCTTAGGAACATGACAAATTAGGGTTTTGGATTTCTTTGCATGAGTTGTTGCATTAGAAACTGTTTTGACCGATTAAACTTTATGGATTTGGTCTGCATGAATGAAATTGGTGTTTAGATGAAGGTTAGGGCTGTTTCAAAGCATTTTGCGAAAAACCCTGGCGCACCGCCGGGCGGTAATGTATGACGCCGGGTGGTATTGCAACTTGAAGCATACCACCGGGCGGTTAGCCTCAATATTTTCTGATGACTGGAATTTAAAATCCTGTGGTGTGTTTGAATTGTATTTGATGAAGGAATGACATCAACATCAAGAAGGAGAAACACTAGTAGCAAGAGGAAGGAGCCTGAAAGGCCAAGAGGATTTGACTCTCAGAGGTTCCTCTCTAAACAGCATGAGGACCACTTTGTAACTGTTCAAGAGAGGAGACTGCTGATGGAGAGGAAGGCTTCCTTCCTCCCTGACTTAGTTCCAAAATTTGGAGCAGAAATTCTGAGGAGAGACTGAGAGAAGCTGACAACTTACCCTGCACCAGCCAGTATTGAGTTGGTAAGGGAATTCTACACTAATGCCATATCCAGAGGTGGAGTTGCTGCTGGGAGGTATAGGAGCTTTGTGAGGGGGCATATTATTAAATACGACCCCGATACCATAAACACCTTCTTAGGCACGGAATGGCCACGGGACCAGTGCCAGTATGCGGCACAGGTTGGCATGTTCAATGAGATAGCTGAGGTTGAGAGGATTATGTGCCTTCATGGAAAGCATTTTCAGACTAATCCCCATGGAGCACCGGTCAACATTAGGAGGTTGGATTTGACACCTTTGGCACGATACTGGATGGCATTCACCAACATCCAGCCATGCTCTCATATCTCTGATGTCACAATGCACAGGGTTGTTCTCATTTTCTGCATGCCGAGACAGATGGATGTGAACGTCGGCCAAATCATCGCCAACGAGATACGGAGCTGTGCCACTACAGTGAGTAGCAGGATGTCATTGGGACATCCATCTTTGATTACCTTTCTTTGTCGACAGGCTGAGGTGGATACTGCAGTTCCCTCATATGAGAGACTCAGGAATGCTATTGATGCATCCTACTTTCATCAGTTCTATGCTGAGGAAGGAGCAGCACCCAGGAGATGTCCCAAAAGAGCTGCAGCACAACAAGAGCAGGTGCCTGATGATGCACCAACACAACATGCTGAGCCATTCCAGATGCGAGACATGTATATGTCTCTACTGGAGGCTAAGATGGATTCTCTTCGCAGAGGACAGGTAGCTCTTCCTGAGATATCAGTAGGGCAATATGATTATCCACCAGCCCACAGGTAGACTATGGATAAGTTCTATAGTGTGACGGCTTGCCTCAGGAGCAAGGACAGGGCAGTGGAGCTGCTGAAGCAGCAAATGAGGATGAAGATGATGAAGGTTTTGAGGATGTTGATGAAGGGAACCAGGAGGATTCTGATGATAGCATGGGATGAGTGAGGGCATCTACTGATGGATGCCCATACTGTAAATAGAGTTTTATTTTCTCTTTTGACTTTGCATTTTGAACTTGTAGAATAGATGAATTTTATTTTCAGTGTGTCTGCTTGGCTTGAATACTTTTCTGAAGATGTTTGACTAATTAATTGCATGAGGAGTCTGTTTGATGATGATCTGATGTGAATGATTCTCAAGTTTTGTTGCATGTTGATATCCTGCAAAACAGATGTGTGATGAATTATGATTGTGGTTATGATGCTGAGCAGTGTGTATGAATGAATGTGTGTGAGAAAGCATGTTGTGTGAGGTTTTGAGCTCCAGAGTTTTATTGTTGTATGAAATTATTCATAAGAAAGCATGCATGATATTGCCTAAATCTTGATGATTGATTGAATTGCATGTACATGTCATATGATCAAGGCCATTTTTGAAAGCCCTTACTTAGCCAAATTTTACCCAAAGTGCTTGAAATTTTATACCCTTTTTGAACCTTGGCCTAAACAGAATGAAAACCCTTGTGCTGAATTTATTTACTTTGAATTGGGTTAATGACTATAAGTATATTCAAGGTTCAAGTTTGGGGTTGTGGGGAAAGTTTGAATCGCAAAAAGAAAGGCATTGAGCTCAAGTGTTGAAAAAGAAAAATACATGAGAAACAGGAAAAATCATGAAAGATGAGCTCAATGTAAAAATAAAATAAAAAGGGAAGAAGTTGGGGACAAATGAGATTGGTTGAAAAAGAGAGTTAAACTTGAACCTTGAATGATGAATGAGGTCTCTTGATTCAAAGATTTTGTGATCCAGAAAAACCAATTTTTCTTGATAGCCCAGCCTCAATACAAGCCTTGGAAAAGTCCTTTTGATGGCATTTGCATGTGATAATTTTGATTGTTTGAGATGAAAGACAATTTTATTTCATGTGACTTGTGAATGATTTAGAGTTGGAATGTCACCCTAAACACTTGAGTGATTGAGTGAAACACTTGCTTGGTGAGAAATTCTAAGTTTCATGATTACATCTTTGCTTAGTGGATTGATCATTCATAATATTTAACATCTATTGAGGAATGTGTGAGATAACTGAATTGAAAGCATGCATCTTGATATGATCATCACTGAAGATCTAAAATTGAGTAGTTCTCATCATGTACTTTAGGAATGTTGAATCATTGGATGAAAGTGTAGAGAGCCAAGTTTTGTTTTATCTATAGTTTTGTTTTGTTTTGCTTGAGGACAAGCAAATTTCTAAGTTTGGGGTTGTGATAACGGTTGAAAAACCGTTATTTTCATGTGCTATTTTAGACCAAATTACTCCATTTACTGCTTAGAATGAGCTTGAAATCAAACAAAACTCAATAAATGAGTCAGTCGAGAGTCAAAAGCCGTTTTTAGCGATATTATGCTTGTTTTGCAACAATTTTGATGGAAATGAAGAATGGAGGTGAAGATAAAGGCCTTAGACTCAAGATAGAGGAAGAAATTCAAGAAAAGAAGAGTAAATAAGAAAGATCGGGTTAAGGGGAGGCCAAGAAAGTTTGCATAAAAATTAGATAATAACGCAATTTAAACAAGAGGAGTAAATAAGAGAGAGCGGATTAGATGAAATTGTAAACCCCCAACAACTCCATTTATTCATACTCTTTTCTCGTCAACTGAATCATACATTGCATGTTTATTTTCTGTCTTTTGCATTCACCACAACAATTAATTTTTCTTTCACAAGTCTTACGATTTTGATTCATACGAACAATAAGGCCTTTCGAGTCTCATGGGAAGAACGATAATGGGTTTTACCATTTTTATTACTTGAAACAATATGGTACACTTGCCATTCAGTTAACACTTGCATCAGACCACGATCTACCAATTCTTGCAAAATACCTTCAAATTCAACACATTCCTCAATAGAGTGCCCAACGTCTGGGTGAATCGTGCATGCCATACCCCCATCATAATCGCCTTTCAAAATACCCACTTTTAACAACGCCTCCAAAATAAACCTCCTGGAGCTCCGGATTTCACTCACATTTCTCGCCAACTCATGTTCCTTCACCTCCACAGCATTCGTCGAGGCACTTCCATGCTCGGATAGTGGATTGGCCTCGATGCTAGGTTTATCTTCTTGGAACTTTAGCCACCCCGAATCAATTAGACTCTGCACTTTATATTTGAGAGCCATACATCTCTCGGTTGAGTGACCAATGCCTTCCCCATGATAACTGCACTTGGCATTTGCATCATAACCCCTGGGTATGGAGGCAGCAAAGGTTTCATTGGACAGATAACAACTAAACCCCTTTTGAGCAGAATAGGCAGCAACTCCGTGTAAGTTGTAGGGATAGGGGTGAAATGAACATAATTTCTTTCTTGGTTTCTTCTTGGATAAGTATTTGAACCCACATTCATATGGGGACCTGCATTCGTTCCTCCCCTCCAATTATCAGTCGGGATGTATTGTGGTTGATAATACCCCTGTTGTTGTTGAGGCCTAACCTGGTGAGCAAATGACGCGTTAGCTGCATATGCAGGTTGGCCCAAGTACGGTCTATAATTATGAGTGGGAGCTTGACCTCTCCACACAGGTGTCGCAGATGTTGCATGTACATCCCCTTCCTTCTTTTTTCCCAGATTGAAACTGGGTCTTTTGAAATTTGCAGCCGCTGACGGGACATATGCAATCTTCCCATTTTTCATCCCAATTTATATCCTTTCAACAATTATGATAATATCTGCAAAATTTGAAGACACATTCCCGACCATGTGTTCGTAAAATGGTGGTTGGAGTGTATTTACGAACATTTCCGCCATCTCTCTATCATACAAAGGTGGCTCAACTTGTGCAGTTATCTCTCTCCACCATTGGACATATTCCTTGAAAGTTTCCTTGTCTTTCTTCGCCATATTTTGCAATTGCAAACGGTCTGGTGCAACATGCGTATTGTACACATACTGCTTCACAAAGGCGTCAGCCAAATCCACCCAACAACAAATTCGAGATGGCTCTAGGTGGGTATACCAATTCAATGCCACTCCAACCAGACTATCTTGAAAAGCGTGGATGAGTAACTGCTCATCATTAGCATATGCAGCCATCTTTCTCCAATACATGGTCAGATGGCTCTTAGGGCATGTATTTCCCTTATACTTCTCATACTCTGGCGCCTTGAACTTATACGGTACTTTTACGCCAGGAACCAAACTTAATCTTGCGACATCTCCAAACCCATAACTCTCTACACCTTCAACAATCCTCAATCTCTCCTCTAGGATCTCCAGCCTATCTTTAGCTCTAATGAGACTACTGATTCCCCCATCCACTTGGTGTGCGGCGCTGCCCGGGCTGAATAGTCCTCCTTAGTAACTTCATGCAGCATTGCAGTTACTCATATCCCTTCGACAGTGTTTGTCGCATTTGTCCCCATACTCACCATGGGCGCCGACATTACACATGTCCTTGAGTACTGACTGACGGTACATTAACAGTAGTAGGAAAAGAGAACGAAGCATGTTCTGCTTCTGTATACTCTCCTACGGGAGGAGTGTAACCTTGCGGTAAGTCGTACATCGGGAAAGGGACAAATTGGCCTACTACATTGAACATCGGAGGATAATAGTGAGCATTCCCCCAAACTTGAGCAGACGAAGATTCTCAAGTAGTCTTGAGTGATTCGAAAGCCGCCAAGATTTGGCCGACCTGATCTTTCAATTGACTGAAATCAACTTTAATGGATTCATGTGATTGCTCCAAGTTCTCCATGGCTTTTGAGTTGGCTCGAGTCCTATAAGGATGTCGCAGAAGATTGATCGTTGTTTTCTCACTAGTACTGTTTTATTATTTTGAGCAATTTAAATTAGGTAAGAATGAAATATGCTAAATAAAAGAAAACATGATGCATGCTAGTAGTAAGTGGAAATCACAGGACCACGATGACATTACTAATGAACAATTAACACAAGCCGATACCAAATGAACATCCTGCATCTTTCATTTAAAGAAAATTCAACTAATTACATTGCCTAAAGAACAAAATAAGTATTCATATGTACATCAATCCCGAGCTCGGGCAATGAAAGATTTCATTTCTCCTACCAACCATTTAAAATTATTAATAAACAATTCTATCTCTTCTGGCGGGCTAAAAAACTGAGTACTTGCTTCAGCATTCAACACCATTTTGGGGATATCTTCGATCGCTCCATTTGCCAAAGCAGCTAACTGGGAGAAACTTTCTTTCCAATGTTTCACAGCCTATTCTTGCTCTGCATTATGGTCCTCCATTCGTCTTATCAAGGCCTAATGCCTTTCTTCGAACTCCATCGACCTCCATCGCTCTTCTTATTCCTTAATATAACTCTCCATTTGTTGCACCATGGCGCGATGACCTTTTTTTTCCTCTGCTAGCTTCCAACGCTCACGGTTAATATACGCATCAAACGATGTAACCATTTCTTTCATCTGGTGCCCCATTCTCTCTACTTGAACTTCTGCTTCTCTTAGTCTTTTCAGGGCCTCCCGCTTATCTCTCTTGGCTTCTTCGTAGAGATGTTTCCATTGTTTTCCTTCTTCCAACGCCACATTTTTCTCCTTCACTCTCATAGCTAGCTCTTTATTTGCGGCTGCAAGATCTTGCTTCATTCGGAATGTATAATCTCTTTCGGCCCTCTGACTTCTAAGAATTTCTTCATAGGCGTGATTTTTTTTCCTCCTTATCATTCCTTACATCAACAAAATCATTGCACGCACTTTGCAGTTCTTTTTCCAATCTAACATTTCTCTCCCTCAGCTTTTCCATCTCTGCCTTCAATTGTTTCATCGCTTCACTCTCTTGGTCTTGGGAAGGTCCTTCATTAGCAGGCTGATCGCTGATTGGCTTGAAAGGGAGTTTAACTTCCTTTACCCTTTCTACGATCCATGTACGATAAGTAACTTTGTTGTCCACCACACCCAACCTTTGATCTTTTTCTGCCCGCACAACGTTTTCCCAAGCGCTTCTAACCTTTCTCAACATTTCAATGAAATGCCCATCTTCATAGTAAATGAATAGGGCAGTAAGATAGTCTGGTGAAGGTGCCCCTTCATGGGATTCCCGAATTGTCTTTACACCAAGATAGGGTTGTAATTGGTACAATATCGAGCACCTATGAGAGGTACATTGGGAAAGCTGCCACAATGTTGGATAGAGGTTTTAATTCCAAGCCAAGGAAGGTGCCACTTTATATTTCCTTCGCTCAAACCAGCAAAGAATTGGGCCCACTCATTGCCTCCTTTGTCTTTGAGCCCTTGGTGTGACAGGTCTTCAATTGTCCCCTTAAATACGCATGCAGTCATCCATGCATACAACGCAGGCAAACAACAAAGAATTTTCTTTCCCTTCCTTTCGTGACAGAAACTCATGGTCCCATAAATATCAGCAAGGACTGCCGTCACAGGATTCTCCGACCTCATCATTCTTGCTACGAAGACATTTATTGCGGTAGGGTCCACAAAGTCTTCTGTTTTAGGGAATAAAACGATGCCATACACAGTAAGAGCTAACACATCCATGAAAGTCTCTCACTCCTCATTATCAGCCAGATGTTGCAAATAATGTTCCAGAGGTCCTTGTGTCAACCCACGCATTTGATGCCTCGTCACCAACCTGTCTTCAAGCTCTTTGGGATGTAACTTCATGATGGCAACAATGGTAGGTATAGAAGCATGGTGCTCCAAGTGCTGATATGGCATGGTACCCTCGAGGGGTAAACCCAGAATATGTTCAAACTCTTCTAAAGTCGGCGCCAACTGGAACTCTTGAAAGGTGAAGCATCTTAATGGAGAGTCGTAATATTGGGCGAGAGCCGTGATAGCGGGCAACTGTACTTCCACCTCCATTAAACTCAATAGATTTCCGTATTTCTTCTTGAAGGTCTCTCTCTTTATGGTCTTGAGTTTTTTGCCCAAATTTATCAGTCCAGTCAAATTTCCACCATGGATCCTTAGGCGACGTTTCTTTCTTAAAACAACAGAGTCAGTATGCTGTGTAGCATCGGATCTTGTATCAACGTCCATCTCGTATGAAATCAAGTGAACCTGTGATTTCCCCTAAAACCAACATGTTACTAAATGATATGAATATGATGCATGATAATATAGCAAAGTAACACAACATGACTAACAAAATACATGCATGGTATGAAAATGTAATGTCATTATTTTCAAAGAGAACAAACAACGTGAGGATTACAAGAATACACATTTCTCCCTTCATGCCCTAATAAAGGTTCACTGCTTCGGATTCAAGGTCAAATATATGCAATCTCACCAGGATGGTTCCCTGAACCTATAGGTGAACGGTAACTGGAGCTATGGCCCCCTTCATAGCGTCTCCACAACAGTCGAATAATCAACTAGATGCGGAGAGACAAATGAAGAGAACAAACTCTAGCTGGGGTTCTCACGATAGCCAAATAGGAAGTATGTCCCAAATGGCACCGCTACACAACCCCTCTATTTCTAGGCTACACTCAGACCCGGGTATAGGGCCCCACTCATGATATGCATAAAGTGTGTGTGTGTGTGTGTGAAGGGAGAACGCCATGCACACCCAAACCCTCACCTGCAAAACAACCAGAAAAATCTCATGCAGATATAAACATGTTTTCTACCTTAGGGTTCAATATACAACAATTATTGCAATCATTTCGAACATAGATAAAGAAAAGGGGAACAAAAACATAAAACCAAACCACATCTAATTCGCGCATCTAATTAAATGGTCGGACTCTCAAGTCCCTAGTGGAGTCGCCATCTGTCGCAACCGAAATCACGACGAGATGACGATCCAAAAAGAGAAATGTTTTGAAAAAGGGTTTTGGAGTCGACACCATAGTTTATTCTGGAAAACTACGGAAAAACCATAAAGAAAAAGGCATGGTTTGCGAAAACCGGATTTTAGGTCCGGGAGTCGGTTACGTGTAGGGAAGGTATTAACACCTTACAACGCTTGCCCGAAGGCAGTACCTTTAATTAAATGCGCGAATATGATGTAGTTTTCAAAATATTTAATCAACCCTAAAAATAAAACTCCAAAAAACAAAAATATTTTTTTATTTTTTTGTGCCCGAAAAGGACTGGCCTTGCTCCTACGTATTCTCAAAGTGAGAAATCAGGGTTATGTTAGTTCTAACAAATTGATTGAAAAATGTTTGAGAATTTGTTTGGAAAATGTTTGAAAAAGGATGCTTTGCAATTTAATATTTTTATGTAAGAAAGAAGAAAAGGTCTTCTAGCCCCAGGACGATGCGTGTGATCACACATGTGCTAGAACCCTTAAAATATTTTTTTTTATTTAATTTTATAAAAAGAAAAGGGTTTTCTAGAACAAGGACGATGCGTGCAATCACACATGTGCTAGAACTCTTAAAATAAATTTTTTATTTAATTTTATAAAAAGGAAAGGGTTTTCTAGCACAAGGACGATGCGTGCGATCACACATATGTTAGAACCCTTAAATTAAATTTTTTATTTAATTTTATAAAAAGGAAAGAGTTTTCTAGCACAAGAATGATGCATGCGATCACACATGGGCTAGAACCCTTAAAATAAAACTTTTTTATTTAATTTTATAAAAAGGAAAGGGTTTTTTTTATCACAAGAACGATGCGTGCGATCACACATGTACTAGAACCCTTAAAATAAATTTTTATAAGGAAAGGGTTTTCTAGCACAAGGACGATGCGTGCAATCACACATGTGCTAGAGCCCTTAAATTTTTTTTATTTAAATTGTTTTTTTATTTAATTTTATAAAAAGGAAATGGTTTTCTAGCACAAGGACGATGCGTGCGATCACACATGTGCTAGAACCCTTAAAATAAATTTTATATTTAATTTTATAAAAAGGAAAGGGTTTTCTAGCACAAGGACGATGCGTGCGATCACACACTAGAACCCTTAAAATAAATTTTTTATTTAATTTTATAAATTTTATTTTGTATGTATTATTAAAACATTTTTCAAATAGGTAAATATATTTAAAAATAAAATAATAACAAAAACTAATTAATATAAAAAATTATAGAGTATCTAAATAAATTTTATTTTTAATAATAGATTGGGCCTAAACCCAAGTAGCCAGGGGTGTAAAAATGAGAATAGGGGTGTCTAAACTTAAATTGTTTCTAAATGCAGACAAGGCCTAAGCCCAATTGGAAAGAGACGCAGCTTAGCATAAGTAGGGGTGCAGAAATCGTTTTTTAATTAATGTTTTTTTCTTGGGTTAGGCCATACACGGGCCCGATTTAGGGGTGTGTTTGTAGGAAACAGGGGTGTAGAGAGGTAATAATAAAATAAAAAAAAAACTAATAGAAAACAAAATAAAATAAAAAAAGAAAAATTATTTTTTTTTTTAAAACCAAGCCCAATTTCCTTGCCCAGAACCCATTAGGGTTTCCATTCACCCCCCAAACCTTGAGGCAGCGCACAAGCACATCATTCCCTTTCAATGTCCACCATCCTAGCCACTGTGAGTGGCGGCTTGAGGTACTCACGCTTCGACCAAAGCTTCACCGTGAACAACTTCCTTTCCCGCTTCTCCCTGTCAGAGTAAATGTTAGATTATACAAAAGATAGAAATAATTGCACATAAATGTTACCAGTGGGAGGCACAACATGTTCCTGTTCCTGTACATGAGATGGCATTGGGCGCATGCCATAGCTCTCAAACTGTTGCTGGAACATGGTGTTGAACGCACTAAACAATTCATCCCTGAGCTCTGATCTAAGTTGTGTCCTACTCTCCTCCGTAAGGTCCGCTCGAAGCTTTTTCGTGATCTCTTGTGACATCCTTTGTTGTTGTGCTTCGTTGTATGCATATGAAGTCTGACGAGAAGAGCTCCCAAAGTAATCTCAAATTCCTACTCCAGTTCCAGCAGCACGTACACGTCCAGGGTGTTCATGTCGTCCAATTGCAACGGTAAGAATATCCTGGCGAACCTCTGGAGTGAATTGACCTTGGGAGCTCTGCTCAACCAAGGAGTCATGTAACATTACAAAACACCATTATTCTTTAAAAAGTTCAATGTAGTATGTATAATGAAATTATTATTATTTTAGGAACAGTGATAACTTACAATTCTTTCAGAAATTTCTCGTGCAGTGTTAGAAGAGTAGGTGCCCGATGGTTTCATACAAGCCAACTTCCATTTCTCATGTCGAGAAGGTGAAGAAGGAGGCAGAGGGGGGCTACCACCCTGAGATGGTGGTCTAACATCTGCCGTTTGCTTGAGGATTTTCTCCTCAAGCTTCCTATACCCACCATGAGATAATAGGTGGGAGTTTTTGTTTTGAGCACTTGTTTGTTGTGTTTTGCTTCTTTTTGCCTGTCACATATATTTAATTAATTAGTTCATATGATATATATTTGCTAATGAGGAATTGAATAATATCAACTATACAAACCTGTCATTCCTCTGTTGTCCAACTTTGTACAAAAAGCCGTCAAGCCTCCTCATCAATGGACTTATATGTAGTACATGGAGACTTATTTTTATGGCTTCCAAAAATATATCTTGAGGTCAACTTACCTTTAAAATTTCTGAAGTTTTCAGCAACAGTTGATAAACACTTATTTCTAAGTGTTGCGAGATTTGGAATGTCAAATGTCAGCTGAAAAAAACATAATAAAGTTGTATCAGTACAAAATTATCAAAATAAACAAACTCTAATTGAAATGATATAAATAACTTACCAATATATCGTTCCATATAATGTTCCGATCAACCTCGGACACATGGTCAAAAGATGGAGTAAGAATACTAATCTTGTCACGTGTCACTACTCCAAGGTATGATCGGAAGTCATCTGAATAGGGGCTAGTTGCCACACCCGTGATCACATTAACATTCACCAGTGTTCTTTCACCACTATTCTTTCGGATCAAAAGTTGTTTCATCCTCGTGGGTCCTCTAGTGGATCTGGAAGGGGGAGCCTCATCCCCTGAAGAATGTGGATGATCAACCATATATCTGTCAACATAAATAACAACATGAAATATTAATAAAAGACTTATGTAATATCATATAATTTAACAAACACTTAAAATAGTAATCATAGGAAATACTTATACAAAAATTGGAAATTCATACATAAAGATTTGGATTCATCATATGTATATTCCCTCATCATGATCTGACCGAATTACATGTACATCATCGTCAACTAGAGATTGTTCATCTAAATTTGTTGTAGTTTGAAATGAATGGTTGTTAGCAATATGAATATTAATCAAATTGTCTTCGTTAACTTCAATTTGTTTTTTGCCTTGAAGAGTGACATACCAATGGTCAGACGTAGGATCTTTGACATAAAAGACCTGAGATGCTTGATGTACCATGATAAACGGTTCGTCTTGGTAACCCACCTTTTGAAAATCAACCAGTGTCATACCCGATTCATCTATTTTCACACCACTTTTATTGTCAAACCACTGACATTTGAACAATGGAACAAAAAACTTGGTGTAATCAACCTCCCATATCTCTTCTATTATACCATAATATCTCATTGATCCAAGTACAGGAGATTGATCTTTTGATGTGAAAAATTGAAGTGACTCAATTGTTGTATTGTGCAATTATTGACTTCATAACTTGTACAACATATGACATCAAACTTTAAACCATTTCCAAGCCACAATAAAGTTTGAGAAGAATGTGGCTCTTTGTCAATCTCAGATTTGAACCAAGACATAAATGTTTTGTTATGCTCCATCAACTGTCATTTCTCTGATTGTCTTGGATTTTTATTCTTAACAATGGCTTTGTGTGCTTCCAAAAAAGGGATCACCTCATCTATGTTGTTCAATATATAAAGATGCGCTTGCAACAATTCTTCGCGATCTTTTGTCACCACATTCACACCTCAGCTGCTTTTACTTGTAGAAAATTTATTCAACCATGATGTGCGAGGAACTCCGATTGGATTCGTTGATGTCATGTAATCTGAAAAAAACTCAATACTTTCTTCAGCAATATACCTTTCAATCATTGAACCTTCATGACGATATGGATTTTTAACGTACTCTTTCAAAATTTTCATATAACGCTCAATAGGATACATCCATCTTAAGTATACCGGTCCGCACAACTTGATTTCTCTAACCAAATGAACAAGTAAATGTACCATGATGTCAAAAAAAAATGGAGGGAAAAACATCTCTAGTTGACATAAGATGATAACAATTTCGCCTTGAAGTTCATCTAACTTTGTAGTATCGATGGTTTTACAACATATTGACGAGAAAAATGAACGCAACCTGTTTATGGTCTGCCTAACATTTTTGGGAAAAATTCCACGAATAGCCACCGGTAACAATTGTTCCATTAAGACGTGGCAATCGTGAGACTTCATGCCAACAAGCTTTAAGTCTTGCATCAACACTAAAATCTTCATATTTGAAGAGTATCCTTGTGGTACTTTGATACTCTTTAAACAAAGGCACAAACTTATCTTCTCTTGTCTAGACATTGTGTAACATGCAGGGGGCAAATAAGTATGTTTACCAATCTCCTTGGGTGCCAACTCTTCTCGGATATTCATGTCAACCAAATCCAAACGAGAATTCACTCCATCATTTGTCTTTCCCTGAATGTTGAGTAGTGTACCAATCAAGTTATCACACACATTCTTCTCTACATGCATCACATCTATGCAATGTCTAACATCTAACTTTGACCAGTATGGAAGATCAAAGAATATTGACTTCTTCTTCCAAGGGGTCGTTACAGATGACTTCTTGGATGTTTTCCCAAATACATGATGTATTTTATTAACTTTTTCAAGAATTTGAAGCCCAATAAGTGGATTTTGTGCTTCGTCCCTCTCTTGATATCCATTGAATGCTTTTTCTAACCTTCAATATGGATGATTACGATTTAGAAATCTCCGATGACGTAGATACACCGTCTTTCTTCCGTGTTTCAATTGCTGAGCTACAGTGTTTTCTTCATAGATAGGACATGCTTTATGACCCTTGACACTGTATCCTGACAAATTACCATAAGCTGGAAAGTCATTAATGGTGCAAAATAACATTGCACGCATCACAAAAGTTTTAGAAGCGAATGCATCAAATATTTTAACCCCATCAACCCACAAAATCTTCAAGTCTTCAACTAGTGGGCTTAGATAAACATCTATGTCATTTCCAGGCTGCTTTGGACCAGATATCATCATAGACAACATCGTGTACTTCCTCTTCATGCACAATGCTGGAGATAAGTTGTAAATTATCAATATAACTGGCCAAGTAATTTATTTGGTACTCAGATTACCAAATGGGTTCATTCCATCAGTGGCTAAACCAAGCCTAAGATTTCTAGACTCTTTACCAAATTGGGGAAATTGTTGATCAATATTTTTCCATTGCTTTGAATCAGCTGGATGACGAAGCAGCCCATCCATTTTTCTCTCATCTGCATGCCATCTAAGGTTTTTAGCATCTTTGGGATTCGCAAACAAACGCTTAAGTCTGGGCATTATTGGAAGGTACCAAACTAATTTCAAAGCAAATCCATCTTTTTCTATCTGACCATTATCTTCACTATTTTTTTTGACTTGTATCCTGATAACCCACATTTTGGACACTTTGTCAAAAATTCAAACTTTTTCCTATATAAAATGTAGTCATTGGGACAAGCATGTATCCTTTTATGCTCCATACCCATTGGACAAAGAATTTTCTTCGCATCATAATTATGAGTGGGTAGTGTATTTTCATCTGGAAACGTTTCATTCAACAACGTTAATAATTTTGTAAAACTCTTATCAGTCCATCCATTGCTCACCTTCAAATACTCTTATTACCGCTAGTAATGAAGCTTTAGACTCCAAGAAAAATCAAAGGAATGGTAATGTTTGGAATAGCAAATACACTTCCAAGAAATGTTTTTGGTGTGGAAGAATGGGTCACACAATTGATATTTGTTATAGGAAACATGGTTTCCCTGTTGGCGGCTTCCCTTATTAACATAGATAATATAAATAAAATTTTTAAAATTTAATATAGAATTTAAGTTTATTATTTGAACTTATTAAGTTCAAATTCATCCTTTAGTCCTTACCATAACTAACAATAATATATATATATATATATATATATATATCTTACGGCATAGTATATTATATGGGACACCATTTTTTAACTTCTTTATTTGGTAATATTTACAAGCAAATAACTACTCAGCTTAGGGCACTTTAGATATATTCGGGTTGAAACCTTGGTCTTCACTTTTTCTTTTATATATATTTTTTAATAAACAAAAATGACCTGTTTTACAGTTGGAGATTTTCTTTATCATTAGTGAAAAAAAGACACATCAATATTGAAGTTGACTAAAACGTTTATTCACGCGTAAGTAATTTTTCTATAAAATGTTTTTACACCGTAAATTGCAATTCAAGGTTTACTATAGCTAATAAACTAAGAAAAACTGTCACATCACCCTATTAGTTTAGTAAAAATATATTTTTCTTTCCACCGGCCTGTGGTGACATATTTTCAATCATTTGAAAAACTAAATCTAAGGCAAAAAGACTCAGGTTTCTTCTAAATCTAACTCTTCTAGTTTCTAGTTGCAATTTTTCTATGTGGAAATGTGACTAACATTTCTGTTATAATGTTTTGACTAACCAAATATGTAACAAAATAATATTAATTATTCAACTATGCATGGAGTTGGTGTCATATTATTATTATTATATTCTGCGTAATGGGTAATTCTAAATGTTTAGGTATCTTTCATGATATATATATGCAGGCATGGAACTTTTCAACTTTTGAGTGCTTGGGCAGATGGTCCTGAAGAACTTAAAATAATTAAAAAATTGTGTCTTCCTTTTCAAAATCGCAAATATCTTTTGGTGGGTTTGGCAATGGAATTCTACCCCTCAAACAAACCCTTTCCTCTCGTGCCAATTGAAATCAAAAGGAATAGCATAAAATCAATTGAAATCAATTAATAGAACAATTCATCACAAGTAATAACACATCGTGCAGATAGTATCTACGAAACCAGGTTAGCTCCCATACCTGGTTCCTCTTTACAAAGAAATTTGGTGCGGCGGAGAAGCAGGAGCGCGACGGAGAAGCAAGGGTGCGGCGGAGAGGTATAGGTGTCAATGTAGAATGGCGGACGAAGGAATGGCTGACATCAATGTGGAGACTGACGGAGGAAAACTCGAACACTCGCGACGGAGATGGAGACGAGTTGAGAGTTTGTTTCAGAAATTGATCGCGTGAAAGACAAAACTATTCAAAGTTTTTTTAACCTAATTAAATCATATTACCGTAGTTCAAATTAAAATCGCTATCATATTATAGAATAGGTCACGGTTGTGTGGGGAACCGCAACCTATTCTCATTAAAAAACTTTATGCCGCGGTTTCCTCCCCCAACCGTGGCCTATTGTCCTAAATACCATTTTCAGAATAATGTTCAACTGCCTCCATACAGAGAGAATAGGTCGCGGTTCTGTGAGCAACCACAACCTATTCCCTTGTAACTTTTGATATTCCCCCTGCAATTTATTAAAGGCACTAACATGGTCAGAAGTTTCAGTGGGAATAAGTCGCGGTTACTAGCAGAACCGCGGCCTAGTCCCCTGCAACTTCTGAAATTCTTAATGTTGTCAGCCCCTGAAATAAATTTGCAGCGGAATAGGCCACGGTTGCTAGCAGAACCGCGGCCTATTCCCTTGCAAATTTATTGCGGGGCTGACTATTGGGGAATGTCAGAAGCTTGCAGGGGAATAGGCCGCGGTTGCTAGCATAACCACGACCTATTCCCCCAGCAATTTATTATTTTTCTGACGTGGCGTCAAAGGAAGAAGTTTGACTGGGAAATAGGCCGCGGTTATCAAAGTAACCGCGGCCTATAAGTTCGTTTTATTTTCAAAAATGTCACCGCGCAATATTATGTTGCGGTTTCTGGTGAACTGTGGCATAATGTGCGCTGTAATAAGTCAATTTTTTACTGGAGTGCATTGTGCATCTGATTTGATTTTATTATGCATAATGACAGGGGGAGTATCACTCTTTACACATTTTACATCACATGCCTGCATTTCAGGGGGAGTTAACATTGTTATGTGATTAAATTGTGATTGTGAGAGCATCATTGTATCTTATACTATGCATATCTTTCTGATGCATCTATGTTTTCAAATCTGCATATATATCTAGAGCATTCCTTTTTTGTTAATGCACAAAGGGGGAGAGATATATGAGAGTATGAGAAAAATTATTAAAGCTTTGTGAAAGGGGGAGAATAGTTAATTCTGTCTCATACTTCATCTGCTTGATATTATGTTGCTAATGCAGAGTAATTGAACTATATTAAATCTTTTGTTGTATGTTATTACTCTGTTTTGTATTGATGTATGCTATTACTCTGTTTTGTATTGAATTGTGCAAACATGGTTGAGTTATTAATCATGGTTGTGCATCATTAAAAAATGGGGAAATTGTTGATATTATTGACAACACAAACTCTATATCAATCTAGATTTTGATGATGACAACACTTTGCTTAATAACAGTACATGTGTTGTTGCATTACATGCTCTTATTTGTACTGATTGATATATCTATTGAACATGTTTGATGTACTGTGTTGTATGTTCCTATGTTGATTGTTTGATATATATGTATGGAACATGCTTAGATGCTTATGTGCAATGTGAAATGCTTTATTACATATATTTTACTGCACAATTTTTAAAGTGAAAAATCACAAGCATTTTCGTGAACTTATAACTGTGTAACAAAGTTATAGTATAGTCGACTACATTACTAATGGATTCGACTATGCTAAAACCTTTGTACAGATTTTGAGAATCAGTGCTAAGTGATGTTTTGAGTTGAAAATAATTTCAAAGTGTTTTTGCATGTGTCACTCGACTTTCTCCAGTTTACATTCGACTGTATCTCTGATCTGATTTAGAATTTTGTTATGACTTTGCGCTCCAACGACTATATTTTTAAAGGTTAGTTAAGCATTGATGACTTGGTCAACTGTATTAAATGTGTGTTGATTTTAGTTCACTGAGAGCTACTATGTTGATTGTCTGTTATAACTGTAATAATACAGTCGACTGAATTAGTAGTCTATTTGACTGAGAAATAATCTGACTGACAGAAAACTATAAATTGGCTGAACACGAGTTGTTCAAAGACTTTTGAGATCTAACATTTTCATTCTTGTTTCAGATTGAATTCTCTGTGTTAACAGCTCCAAGAATTCTCCAAGAAGACGGTGATGATCTTTCTTGAGAGAGATTCAAAGGGAGATAGCTTGTGCACTCATTGCCTGATCAAATACTGCACAAAGAAGGTGCATCTGCGTTGATCTTTGAAGGCTTGGCATCCTGTGAAGACTGCTGCATTTTGTGAAGGCTTGGCATCTTGTGAAGACTATCGGAATTGGACCTGTTGTGATACATGGGTTTCACGTTGAGGATTGTTCGACGTGGGTTGAGATTGCAGAAGAGGGGATTCTTGCTGCAAGTCTGGTTTTGGTTATTACAACTATATTTTGGTTTTGGGTTAGTGAGGAGATTTATATTTTTGACGTGAGGTGTTCTATAAATTCCTTGTAAAAACCGCAACCATTATAGTGCATTTGCTTCATAGGTTGGAAGGACACTGGATGTAGGCATTGTTCGCCGAACCAGTATAAAAAACAGTGTTTGATTTTCTCTATCCCTGCACTCTTTAATTCCAGTCGATTTTATCTTTTATGCAGTCAACAACGTTTTTTCCGCTGCATATAAATTTTCATTGCTTGCATTTCAAGAAAGTTCAAAAAGGTTTATACTTTTGATAAAAGATTGCGAAAAGATTTTGTTTTAGAAACATCACTAATTCACCCCTCCCCCCTGCCTCTCTTGGTGTAAAAACGAAGCCTACCTGTTTTCCAACAAAATGTCCTACACACATTGAGAAAATAGATTACTTGACTAGCACGCTAGCCAAATTCACTCAAGGTAGAGACAATTTAAATGTTGTACTGAAATCTTCTAGCAGAGCTATATACAGACAAGGAATAGGCTATAGAGCTCAATCTAATAGAACCAATGCAAAGAGATTTATTGACTTGAGTAAGCCTGTTAAACATGCTTGTTTCTATTGTGTTGGTCATAATGTTAGAAACTGTTATTATAGAAATGTTGTTGTTCCAAAAGGTCTATATGTGTGGAAACCAAAGGAATAACTGACAAGAACTGACAGTTAAGGACCCAAAGTAAAATGGGTACCTGCAACCAAAGCTTAAACTGTTTTGCAGGATATATAGCAGATGCAGTTTGAACTCAAGGATGAATCACTTTGGAAATCAAAATCTTGAGTATCTACAACGGGTAAATTGTATCATTCTACTGCATTGTGCTTGAGTTGATTGGTTGTTGATGTTTGATTGTATGAGTGAATGTCTGTATGCATGATTGATTGAACATGTTTGAAAAACTGTTTTCACGATTCTTATCGACTGTATTAGTAATTCATTCGACTATGCTCTCTGTATGTGTTAAACTCTATTTTAGAATTTTTCATGACATACATTAGTCAACTAAGTATTTAATGTATTCGACTTGTGCCTTTGTTTTCAACCGTCTATATTCGCTGTATTTTATCAAAATGGGTCTCTTATGGGTTCCCAATTCTCGCGCCCTTTATATATAGGCTTTCTTGTGTTGTGTTTTTACATTCTTGTATCTGTGTCCTGTCAAATCTCCAAGAAACCCTGTCTGAGTTAGAAAGATTCATCAAGAAACCCATTTTCATGGCTTCATCAAGTTGTTATGTGTTCAGAAAGAAGGGAGAAGAGGTTAATTCAATTAGAGGCTCTGACCCTATGGGGTGGATAAGTGACGAGGAAAGTCGAAGAAAGTTTCTGAATGCTACTTCAAAGACTGTGGTTGAACCTATGAATGTCAACCTGATTCTATTCAAGAATGAAGGATTCACGTTCCCATATTGGTTCGAGAAACAAGGGCTTTCGATCTTTGTAGAGATGAAGGGATACTGGTATCCCGACCTAGCCAAGGTCTTTTATCGCAATCTGAAGGTAGAAAATGATATTATATAATCAAAAGTGAAAGGTACTGATATCTACATTGATGATTTTATCTGGAATATTGTTACAAACTTACCATCCGAAGGAGCATTATCACACCTTCCAACTGTCGAAATCAATACCCTGTTAAGCAAGAAACAAGTTTATAGGGAATGACTTAGATTTCCTGGAATGTATGACACTAAAAATGTCTTTGTGCATGAGGTACTGCAAAAAGAAGAAACGATTATGGCTCATTTGCTGACAAAGGTTATTCTACTAGGAAGAATTTTGAAGGATCGAATGACTTCGGAGGACATCTATCTTCTTCATGCAATGAGAAACAACACATCTGTTAATTGGTTGCGAGTGATAAAAGATCACATGAAAAATTCTGCATTGAAGAGATCACTGTATCTACCATATGCCTGTCTAATAAGCAAGATTCTTGTTCTTCAAGGTACAGAGATTAGAAATGAACATAAAAGAATCCGGGGGTCCTCAAATGTCTTCAACAGAGATTCCTTGATGTCACTGGGGTTAGTGAAGACCATAAATGGATGGAACTTCATGGGATAAAATAGTGTTGATCATGGCTCAAAACACTATAATACTGGAAAACTAGTAAACACAAACTTCTTTCCTGAATCAAAATTTGAGACATATTGTCAACACCCAATTTCGTCTGGGTAATTGAATAATAGGACTTGTTTTTTTTTTTATTTTTGTCTTATTATATTTTGATTTTTTTGATTTAAAAAAATAAATAAAATAATAAGAAAGAAAACGAAAAAACAAAAAGAAAAGAATTTTGTTGGGTAGATAAAATTCATCACAAAAATAAAAAAAAGAAAATAAAAAAAAAGAAAAAAATTACTATTTCGTTTTACTATTTGCACCTCCAAATTAACTTTTTTATCCTTAGTCCAATGGTGCAAAATAATCTCACATTTTTTTTCTTTCTCACCATCATATTTTTCTTCTCACACCCCACTCTCCACATCACCTTCCACATCATCTTCCACATCACACTCCACATCACCTACCTTTTTCATTTACTATTACATTTTTTATATATTTATTTTTTTATTTAAATTTTTCTTCTTCCTAATTTTTCTAATTTTTCCACTTACCTTTTTTTATTATATTTTATTTCACCTAATTTTCCCACCAACTTTTTATATTATTTCCTTCAATTAATTTCCACATTAACTTTTACTATTTACTATATTTTATTTCATCTACTTTCTCCACCAACTTTTTATATTATTTCTTTCACATATTTTCCACATTAAATTTTTTCTATTCATCTTTTTATTATATTTTATTTCACATAATTTCTCCACCAACTTTTTATATTATTTCCTTCACTTAATTTCCACATTAACTTTTACTATTTATTATATTTTATTTCATCTACTTTCTCCACCAACTTTTTATATTATTTTTTTCACATATTTTCCACATTAACTTTTTTTTCTATTCATCTTTTTATTATATTTTATTTCACATAATTTCTCCACCAACTTTTTATATTATTTCTTTAACTTATTTTCCACATTAACTTTTACTATTTACTATATTTTATTTTACCTAATTTCTCCACCAAATTTTTATATTATTTCTTTCACTTATTTTCCACATTAACTTTCACTATTTACTATATTTTATTTCACCTAATTTCTCCACTCACTTTTAATATTATTTCTTTTACTTATTTTCCACATTAACTTTTTTCTATTTTTCCACTCACTTTTTTAAAAAATTATATTTTGTTTAACACTTCTTCATCCTTAACTCTATAAATACCCACATTCTCTTCACTTCATTTTTACACACACACACACCTACACACTTACACACACATACATTTCTTCTCCCCCACTTCATCATCTCATTTTCCTCCACACCATTACTATTCCTTATTATCACCTTAATTTCATCACTCTTATCTTATTACTCTCATTCCCTATTCTCCCTCTCTATACTCCACCATCATCAAAACACTTCAACACATCCCTTCTCCTCCACATCACATCTCTGTCTCAGTGGAACTACTTTTGTTTTCTCCATCCAGGTTTTTATTCCTTCATATCCCTTTTCTTTAGTTTAAATTATTTTGTTAAAATTTGCTTTTTGTTTGAATTTTAAATTTTCATAATTATTTTACTGGTTTTTATTCTACTTTTTCATTTATAATCCCTTTTGTTTTTCTTAATGAAAATCTTAAAAATATATGATTATCATGTCAAGTCTCGAATTTGCTTGATAATTAAATAAAAATTAAAAAATAAGTTTTCTTGTAAATATGTGTAAACATTTGTATTATTCCTTTTGTTCTCTTATTTGTTTTTCTCAATCATATCAATTGTGTCAAAAAATCATAAAAAACACAAAATTCTTCAAAAAACCAAAAAAAAAAAAATCATTTTCCAAAATCCAAAAAACCAAATCTTTATCAAACAAATTTTCTCAAAGAATTTCTCAAACAAAATTTTCAAACAGTTTCAAAGAACTAAACCCTAAACCCTAAACCCTAGCCAATGTAGTTCATCCTTGAGCTCTCACTGCACATCCTTCCATCAGATGTTATCTTGCAAAACAACTCAAATTTTTGTTGCAGGTACCCATTTGAACTTGGGTCCTTGATTGTCAGTTTTAGTCAGTTGTTCCTTTGGTTTCCATGCATACAATCCTTTAGGAACACCAACAGTTCTATAATAACAATTTCTAACAGTGTGACCAACACAATTGTAATAAAAGCAAGCATTTTTAGTAGGTTTGCTTAAATCAATAAACTTCTTTGCATTGGTTCTGTTAGTTTGAGCTTTATAGCCTATTCCTTGTCTGTAAATTGCCCTTCCAGAAGACTTTAATACAACATTTAAGTTGTCTCTACCTTGAGTAAATTTGGCTAGTGCGCTAGTCAAGCAATCTATTTGTTCAATATGAGTAGGACATTTTTCACAAGGTTTCTCTACTATAACAATCTCAATTTTAACTTCTTTAACAAACATAAAAGGTTCATCTAGATCTTTCTCTAATTTCTCATTTTCAGCCACAAGGTTATTTATTCTATGCTCATAATCTCTTATCTCAGAGTTAAGTCGATTAACCTTGTATTGCAGTCGCATAGCTTCAACATGTAATTCCTTGAATGCTTCAATCAACATATCATACTTCACTTCTATTAGTTCATTCTCAAAATCTGCATCGCTGTCATAGTCATCCCATGTTTCTCTAGCCATATAGCATATATTTGATTCTTCCTCTTGATCAAAATCTTCATCACTTGATGCATCAGAATCATTGTTTTCCCAGGCAATGTAAGCTCCTTTGTGCTTTCTGTTTTTGTCCTGTGGAAATCTTCTATTGGCTTTTCTACTTTGGCTTTAATTTTGGACAATCTGGTTTGATATGTCATTTTTGGCCGCATTCGTAGCATTGGACAACAATTTATCTAAAGCCTTTCTTTGATTTTCCTTGACCTGCATGGTTAGTAAGTTGACTATCATTTTTAATAAGTCGACTGAACTTTCTTACCATCATGGTCATCATTTCTTTTTCGTCCATTTCTGCATCTGAGTCATCTGACTTTGAGATTTTCTTGCTTGTTGCTTTCAGAGCAAAGAACTTCTTTTCTTCAATCTCTTCCTCATCCTTCAACCTTCCAAATTCCAATTCATGTTCTCTTAACTTGTCAAACAAGATAACCATGTTCGTGCTTGTAAGGTCTTTGGATTTTGAGATTGTAGTGACTTTTCGTTGCCAGTTTCTGTTCAGACTTTTCAGAATTTTGATGTTGATCTCCTCTTTATCAAACACTTTGCCAAGAGCCATAAGGTGATTAACAATGCGTGTGAATCTTTTTTGGACTTCATAGATTATCTCTCCAGCCTTTATCCGGAAAAATTCATACTCTTGAATCAAAGAATTATTCCTTGCTCTCTTGACTTCATCAATGCCCTCATGAGTGACTTCCAAGACATCCCACATCTCCTTGGTAGATTTGCATTGAGATATCCTGAAAAATTCATCAACAGTTAATGTAGAGGCAATAATATTTCTAGCTTTAACATCATATTGTGCTTTTCTGTTTTCCTTAGGAATCCACTCAGAAAATTTTTTCACAACAGTTCTTCCTTCAACAGAGTGAGTAGGCTCAAAAGGACCATTTAAATTTGCATCCCAAATTCCTCTATCAACGGATTCAAGAATTATTTGCATTCTGATTTTCCAAAAAGGATAATTTTCACCAGCAAATAGAGGTGGTCTGTTTGTAGATGCACTTTCACCAAATGTTTGAAAACTGGAAGCCATCCTAGGTATATAGTCGATTCAAGAAAAACAGAAGTCGACTAGTTTTTCAAATATCTTATGAAAATCAGCTCTGGTGCCGATTGTTGGAAAACAGGATGGCTTCGTTTTAACCCCAAGAGGGGGGTGAATTGGTGAGTTTTCAAAATCAGAGTCTTTTCGCAATCTTTTTTCACAAAGTATAAAACTTTACAAATTTTCTTGAATCACAAGTAATAGAAATTTAAGTGCAGCGGAAAATAAAAGTAGACTATGTAAATAGCAGGGTCGACTGAATGTAAAAGTGTAGGGATAGAGAATTCAAATGCAGGTTTTTATACTGGTTCGGCCTCAATGCCTACATCTAGTGTCCTTCCAATCCTAGGAAGCAAATGCACTATAATGGTCAAGGTTTTTACAACAAGGCTTTTATAGAGACCTCCACATCAAACATATAAAACACCTTTCTAACCCTCTGACAAAAATATAGGCAATACAAACAGCAAGACTTGCAGCAAGATATCCCTTCTTCTATAATCTGCAACCCACTTTGAACAATTCTCAAAGTGTACCAGACTCCACGAGTCTACCCCGTATAATCACAACAGGTACAACAAAAATCACCACGGAATGCAACACGATTCTTAATCAACTAGGGAACACCTCAATTGTGTAGATAATGATCAAGTAGTAAGCACAGCAGAAATCTCCTTCAGAACTTCTTCAAAGAATTATCACCACGGCCTTCTTGATGAGTTCTTGGAACTCTAAATCACAAAGAAACAATCTGAAACAGAATATGGAAATGATAAATTTCCAAAAGTTCTCTAAAACAACTCAAGTCTCGTCTATTTATAGATTTCTATAAAACAGACGCTCTTGTAGTCGACTAAGCTACTAATACAGTCGATTGTCTTCTGACACTAATAACAGTTAAGTCAAATTAGTAGTTGTCAGGTCAAACAAATTAATTCCTCATTTAATACAGTTGATTCTCATTCAATGCTTAACTAACTTTTAAAAATATAGTTGTTACTGTTCACAAGCATAACATAATCTCAAATAAAACAACTAACAAAGTCGAATGCAAAGCGCACACAGTCGACTTTGACATGTCAGTACATTTTGAAATTCTTTTCAATGCAAAATCTCACATAACACTGCATATGGAAATCTGTGCAAAGTCTTCAGTCTCAGTCGATTCAATTAATAATGAAGTTGACTTGAACTATCAGATTTGCCACACAGTTTAAGTTCACAATATACAACCAGAAATGCAACCAGAAATGATGTAACATATACAAGCTCAGTAAATGTGCATTCACATATCAAAATCAACACAAAGCATGTTCAACAAGATATTAATCAATAAGCAACAAAACATGTAACACATGTGTTATTAATAATGTGTTGTCATCATCAAAAACAGAGTGAACAAAGCACTGTGAGATTAAGGTTAGCTAAATCAGTGCTTCCCTTATCAACAATCTCAACAACTTTAGACCTCCAGAGAAAAATTCTGACTTAAGCATCAGAGTGTCTTCTGCAGGTCAATGCCCCTTAAATTGATCGGTCATCCAGAGTAAGGTGGAAGCTAACGTTCATCCAGAAATGAGTGTTGCATAGGAGTCATCCTCGTCCCCATCCAACAGAAACAATTTATTATTTTGTTTACTTAATTTATTTAATTAGATGTTCATAAACTCAATTTTGTTTATAATTATTATTATTTTATTTAATTTATCTAGTGAGGTATTCATAACCTCATTTTTATTCTACTTATTTAATTTATTTAGTGAGGTGTTGTTAACCTCATTTTTATGTTTAAAACCTCGTTTTTATTTATTATTTTAATTTAATTAATTTGGTGAGGTAATCCTAACCATTTTTTTTATATACCTTGAAGTAGTAGGAAGAATTGACAACAAGTTTGTAATGTTATAAATAGAAATATATATAAATATACATCTATGTGCTCATGTATTTGATAGTGTCTCCTCGTTAATGAAAAATGTTTTTATTTTAAAAAAATATTTAAAATTTTAAAAGACTATGAATATATATTATATAAATTTATATTTTTATATAGAATATTATTATTTAATAATGAGCATACGTAGATAGTTACACTAATGTTAAGTAAGTCTGTGGTGGTAGACCAATACCGATTATGTTAATTAAAAAAAAAAGAGTCGTTTAGATTTACGTTATTTGAAACCAAGGATAAAAAAGGGTTGTGTAGTAATAAACTCATAATTCATGGGAACTATAAGTCCAGTACTGATATGTGGATGTTAATTATAACGAAAATGATATGTTAACACCGTTTTTTGACACGGTTTTGACAACGCCATATGACGTATGTCGATTGATCGGTTTTTTTAAAAAAGAAATTGGTTTTCTAAAGTAAGTCAGGGGCATAATTGGAAAGCAAAGAGAATGAATTTTCACATTTCGTGTCCTGTTTCCTCATTTCATTTTCCCTCTTTCAGATTTTCATTTTCACGGTTTCCTCACTCTTTCTCCGTCGTTGCTTTCGTTCTCTCATCTTCACTCTCGTGCTCTCGTTCTCTCATCATCTCGTTCTCAGTTCTCAAGCGTTCTCAGTGACTTGGGTGTTGTCGGTGTCTTGGGCATCCTTGGTGTGCACTGTTGTTCGCTCTCTACCATTGTTGTTTTCGTCGTTATTGGTGTGTTGTTATTTTTGGGGTAAGTGGAACTGCAAACTTACTCTAACCTAATCTTCAATAGAGAAGTTTTCTTCTTTTGCGAAACCTAATCTGCAATGTCATTCATTTCATATTGGTTGTTTCACAGGACTTGTGTACCAAATTTGGGAATGAAATTAGGAACAAAGGCTTCACAGAGGTTGTGCTTCTTGGTCATAAGGATGACATCATGTGCAAGGTTTAGGTTTCACATACTAGGAAACAAAGTTTGGAAAAGGTTGGAAAGAATTTTCCATCCAATATGGCTTGAAGGAAGGAGACGTGGTTGTCTTCGAGGTTTACAAACATAGCAATGATATTACAGCAGAAGTTCACATTAATGGATGTAGCTGTCATATTAACCACCTAATATCGCTGTGAACCAGAATAGTGGACTGAAATTTATGTTAAAATTCTGATTTTTATATTTCAATAAAACTTTGTTTATGGTTTCTTGGAATGAATGAAGTATGGTAAACTAATGAAAATTGTTTCTTATCTCCATGATGAGGTGCACAAACATTATTATCATACATTAATGGATGTAGTTGTCATATTAACCACCTAATATCGCTGTGAACCAGAATAGTGGACTGAAATTTATGTTAAAATTTTGATTTTTATATTTCAATAAAACTTTTTTTATGGTTTCTTGGAATGAATGAAATATGGTAAACTAATGAAAATTGTTTCTTATCTCCATGATGAGGTGCACAAACATTATTATCCACACTAAAATCAGACCAAAACAACAAAATCACACCTAAACCATATGATTTAAGACAAACATAGAAAAATTTAAGACCATGGTCCACTGTGAACAAAAAACGAGCTCCCTATGTTGAACTTTGTGTCCAAATCAGAAAATGAGCTCGTGTAATCGTTTATGACTCTGCTGTAAACGATTACCAGAGCTTTTTCTGCATAAGTTCTTTCAGGACCTGATTTCAGTCTTTGCACTCCACATCATAGTGTCCTGGGATACCCAAACATGAACAACCACACTAAGAACACGTCCAAAGCACTTAATGACAACAAAACAATTCCATCTTTGCTCTGAAATGAAGATTTAAGACCGTGGTCCGCTGTGAACAAAAAACGGACTCCCTATGTTGAACTTTGTGTCCAAATCAGAAAATCAGCTCGCGTAATCGTTTACCACTCTGTTGTAAATGGTTACCAGAGCTTTTTCTGCATAAGGACCTGATTTCAGTTTTTGTACTCCACATCATAGTGTCCTGGGATACCCAAATATGAACAACCACACTAAGAACACGTCCCAAGCACTTAATGACACCAAAACAGTTCCATCTCTGCTCTACATTCTAGAATTCATACCATGGTCTGCTGTGAACAAAAAAAGGTTCTCTCTGTTGAACTTTGTGTCCAAATCACAAAATCAATTCGCGTAATCGTTTACCACTCTGCTGTAAACGATTACCACATGTTTTTCTGCTGCATTTTTTTCCAGGTCTTGAACTAAGTGTTTTTGTTCAAAATACAAAATTATTTTCTATGTCAAACAATCATTGTTTCATTCATCCTTCAAATACATTAATACTACATTTCAATGCAAACTTTATTCATTAACAATTCAAACCAAAACCAAATTTTCCATTTACAATAACAAATGAATTTCAGTTAATAAGTAATAATATCTTAATGAAAGCAACTTACATTTTTATAACATTCAACATAATACAAACCAAATTACAAAACATATGTTCATGTTACAATATCTCCATATTACAATCTCTTAAGAAAGCTATACAAATATCACTCATTTTTTATTCTGAGCAATCCTACATAAGGAATCCTAAGCGCTCTACTCTTGTAACGCCTTCGTGACCCCATCCTCACATATGTCTTCATTGGAGGAGGATCGGTGGACATGCCTCCTGGTGCTCACAATCACTGACCGAAAAGGAGTGTCCGCAATCACTGACCGGTGCTCCTTTCTCAAACCTTTGTTTAAACTACAAATGTACTTTGTTGAAACTGAGTGACGAACCGTCAACTGCATACAAAACCCAAAAACCAAAACTTAAAAACCCTAAATGAAAAACAACACACAAAACCCAAACTCAAAATACGAAACGCTAAACACCAAAACCCACCAAGGATGAACGCGTTTACCTTGCTCGAAGATCTGGCCATTTCGCAAAACGAACACACCAAGAACCAAAAGATGCAATGACAGCTACACCCACACCGACAACAAAGGCCAACAGGGCAATGACAAGGACGAACGACAATCAGATGGCGAAAATGAAGGCAATAACGATATCGGAAGGGCGAAAGCGAAGCAAAGAAACCTATCGGAATGGAGAAATTGGAAGAAAGAGAATTTCAAATTTAATGAAACAAGAAAGAAAGAAAATGTTGAATTCAGATCAAAATGGGGAAGGACAAACTTGAAATCCAAAAATTCAAATCTCTACCTCATTAATGACGTCGCATTTTTTGAAAAAATCTTATGGCAACGTGAAGTTGTTAAAAGAGTGTAAAAAAATAGTGTCACAATATCGGAATCCTAATTATAAGGACGATATATCTATGAAACATTCCTTGAGTGAGCTTGGCTGATATCAACCACAATAAAGGGGTTTTCGTTTTTGATGCCTATCTTCGTTATCTCTCTCACCTCAATTTCGTCTCGAGTAGCGATAGGCTGACATATTATATAAAAAAGTGAATTTCTGTCTTTTTAAAAAGAAAAGAATAAGGAAAAGTAATGTCATCATAACATAACCAACAATGAAGGAACACATTGGTTTCCTCCCACTCGTTCAACATAAAAACTTTAAACTTCACACTCACTTTTAATGCTTAGAAACATGTAGACAGAGTAAAGACTCCAACTTAACATCCCTTTCAATTTGGGTCATTTGACAGTCAACCAGCGTTAAAGTAGAAGAAAAAAAGTTTCACCGCTTACAAGTTAATTCTCAGTGCTGTCTTTTTCACAAACCCCACTAAAACTACCTATATCCAATCAAATTCAGTTATTTATGGTTAAGTAGAAAAGATATGCATTATCTCCTTAGGACTCAAGAAATTACAGACATGAAGACACGGCAGCATAATATTCAACGCCAAAACATGGATAATTGTGGGCAGAGTAAGTAAGTGTAAGATTGGAACAAGCATACCACACATGTCGCCGGAAAGAGACGTCATATCGGCCACGCCGGGAGCGTTCCGGCTGCGGTGGGACGTGTTCCTGAGCTTCAGAGGCACCGACACGCGCGGCACTATCACGAAAGGTCTGTACAAGAGTCTGCAGGCGCGTGGGGTTCGCGTGTTCCTGGACGACGAGGGGTTGGAGCGTGGGGAAGCGGTAGCGAATGGGCTGATGGAGGGAATTGATGACTCTGCAGCATTCATTGTCATCATATCTGAAAACTACGCTTCTTCACACTGGTGTCTTGAGGAACTCACCAAGATTTGCGACACCGGTAGACTCCTCTTGCCCGTTTTCTACCGGGTTGACCCGTCGCAGGTTCGACACGTATCGGGTTCCTTCGGATCGGGTTTCGAATCGCATGAAAAAAGGTTTGAGAAAAATACGGTTTCAAGATGGAAGGAAGCGTTGAAGAAAGTTGGTGGAGTTGCTGGTTGGGTTTTTAATCACAGGTGTCTGCTTTGCTCTCTTTTTCAATTTATTTGCCTTGCCCTTTCTTTTTAAATGCAATTACGCTAAAAAACGTGGTTTTTTTTTTTCTTTTATTGAAGAAAGTGAGATACATGATTTTTACATGCCGTTCAACATTTTCCAAAATTTGTTTATAACTTTTGCTAATAAAAAAATTGACTGCAGGAACACCTTATACAGTCGTGTACAAGAACTGAAACAATGACTTTTGCAAGGAAAAATTAAATTTTATGAAAATTTAACTGACTCATGTTGAAAATAGAGTGTGTTGCAGTTTTCAAATAATATATTAATAAGGTTAATGTAATAAAGAGAAATTTGACTAAATATGAGTAGTCCCGGGATAATTTGGTTTCTATAATAATATGAAACAATTTAATTAGAACACGGAGTTATTTCTTCTTGTGATGTGAATGCTGTATAGTTGTTGATTTGTGACAGTGAGGAAGATGATCTGATTCAGCGTTTAGTGCGAAGGGTGTTGAAAGAGTTGAGTAACACTCCTATGGGTGTGCCTGAGTTTGCAGTGGGGCTTGATGAACGTGTTGAGAGGGTGATGGAGGTTTTGCAAGTTCAATCCAATGGTGTGAAGGTTTTGGGGTTGTATGGGATGGGTGGGGTTGGTAAGACAACCCTGGCCAAGGCCCTTTTCAATGCCCTTGTTAACCGTTTTGAGCACCGTTGCTTCATTTCCGACGTTAGACAAGTTTCATCAAAACACGATGGTTTGGTTTCCCTTCAAAGCAAAATCATTAAAGACCTTTTTTCTGGAGCAGGGTCTGCCTCCATCGGTGATGTCAATGATGGTATTTCTGCTATCAAAGGGAGACTTAGTGAGAATCGAGTTTTACTAGTCTTGGATGATGTTGATGAAGTGAAGCAGCTTGATGCTTTGATTGGTAAGAGGGAATGGTTTTACGATGGAAGCTGTGTGATAATCACAACACGGGATACAAAAGTTCTAACTCAGAATCATATAACTGTGTCGTATGAAGTTAGAGAGTTGTATGCTTCTGAAGCTCGAGTGTTATTCAGTTATCATGCACTGAGAAGAAGTGCACCACCAGAAAATCTTCTGAGTCTATCAGAGGAGATAATATCCCTGACGGGAAGAATGCCTTTGGCTCTGGAAGTGTTTGGTTCGTTTTTGTTTGGTAAGAGGAGGGAGGAGGAATGGGAGGATGCTGTGAAGAAGCTAAGGCTAATTCGCCCTCACCATCTTCAGGATGTGTTGAAGATAAGTTACGATGCTTTAGATGAAGAAGAGAAGTGTATATTCCTTGATATTGCTTGTTTGTTTGTACAAATGGACATGAAGCGTGATGGTGTGATTGATGTGTTAAGAGGTTGTGGTTTTAGGGGTGAGATTGCTATCACGGTACTGGTGCAGAAGTGCTTGATGAAAATCACTCCGGATAATACTGTGTGGATGCATGATCAAATTAGAGACATGGGAAGGCAAATAGTCATGGATGAAAGCTTTGTGGATCCTGGTTCGCGTAGTAGACTATGGGATCGAGCTCAAATCATGACTGTGTTGAAGGGTCACAAGGTCATGATTATTATATTGTCTCACACGACTTTGTTTGATTAATGTCTAGAAACTATATTCTATTTGTATGACATGAAGTGCCACAGTACTAAAATATTTGCATAAATATAGAAAGCTTTAAACTAGAAGAGTCCAAAATCATTTTTCATTCTTTATTCAAAAGGTGGCTGGAGAATGGGCAAGACAAATAAGTATAAACAAAAGACATAATACAAATAGAAAAATGGGCTTTTTCAGTAATGAGATGCTGCTTGATTATAAAAAAAAAATATATATGATCTTTTGTTCAACACCTTTTTATGATTTGTTTCCTTTGATTTTTTAGAATATTTTGTAAAGATGCATGTAATATAACAAAGTGAGAGATAGATATAGCACACATTGCTATTCATGGCCTACCAAAACAAAAAACATTGTCTAATATTGTGTCATTTTTTATGTTTATAGAACTGAGATTTGCATCCTTTGGTGTATTTTATGTAATACCTACGTGTCCTTGTTTGACTAATATATGAATAATGTTTGATGTGCATGTTTTTTGTAGATTGGAACATTTCAATACGTAAATTTAATTAAAGGTCTGATATTTTAATCTGCTATATTTTAATGCAGGGAACTAGATGCGTTCAAGGGATTGTACTTGATTTTGAGGAAGAAAGGTTTTATAAGGGAAAGGTCGGATCAGTTTTTCCGAAGAAGTTTCAATGGAGACCAAGTTTAAGAAATATATCATGTTACATCAAACAATGCCTTAATAAGAATCATCCTGAACCTCAAGCAGAGGAAAACACAGAGTTTGTACTTCACACGAAATCCTTTGAACCAATGGTTAATCTGAGACAGCTTCAGATCAACAATCTGAAATTACAGGGCAAGTTTCTTCCATCTGAACTGAAGTGGCTACAATGGCAAGGGTGCCCTTTAGAACGCATGCCTTTGAAATCTTGGCCAGGAGAACTGGCTGTCCTTGATCTCCAAAACAGCAAGAAAATGGAAACCTTGTGGGGATGGAATGGTTACAACAAGGTGTGCTTTAGCTTTTCTTGACACTTATTTTCTTTACACAATTCTTATTATCCTTTATGATAAGAAGAGAATTACACATGTCAAACCACTTAATGAAACATTACTTTCAAAAGTCTCTTTTAAAGATTCTTATTATAAAAACACTTGCCTAAAATTGAAGTGTTCATATAATTTTGTTATTATTATACATACATCATAAGATTCTTTCGAAACTATCGTATACATATAAATAACACGGTGCAACATGACAATGCTTAGCAGGTGCCACAGAAGTTAATGGTCTTGAACCTCTCCAACTGCATCCAACTCACTGCTATACCTGATTTATCTGGGTGTCAATGTCTGGAGAAGATTGATTTGGAGAACTGCATTAATCTAACTAAGATTCATGAATCAATTGGCAGTTTGAGTACCTTGCGTAGTTTAAATTTAACGCGTTGTTCAAGCCTTATCAACCTTCCCATTGATGTCTCGGGGCTAAAACAACTGGAGAGTCTTTTTCTTTCTGGCTGCTCCAAGTTAAAATCATTGCCAGAAAACATTGGAATCTTGAAATCCTTGAAAGCACTTCATGCTAATGACACTGCTATAGCAGAGTTGCCCCTGTCCATTTTTCGCCTCACGAAGCTTGAGCAGCTTGTTTTAGAACGTTGCCAATATTTGAGAAGGCTACCTAATTCTCTAGGACACCTATGTTCTTTGCAAGAATTATCTCTATATCACTCTGGGTTGGAAGAATTACCTGAGTCTGTGGGATCGTTAAATAACCTGGAGACACTCAATTTGATGGGGTGTGAATCTCTCACTGTTATTCCTGATTCTGTAGGGAATCTCATGTCATTGACAGAACTTCTGGTTGATAGAACTGCAATTAAGGAACTCCCTACAACTGTTGGTTCTTTATCTTACCTGAGGGAATTATCAGTTGGAAACTGTAAACTTCTCACCCAATTGCCGAATTCAGTTAAAACGTTGGCCTCAGTTGTGGAACTTCAGTTAGATGGAACAGCCATCACAAATTTGCCAGATGAGATTGGAGAGATGAAGCTACTGAGGATACTTAAGTTGATGAATTGTAAAAATCTTGAATACTTACCAGAATCTATTGGCCACCTAGCATCTCTTACTACATTGAACACGGTCAATGGAAATATCAAAGAATTGCCAGAATCCACTGGACGGCTGGAAAATCTTGTCAACTTAAGATTGAACAAATGCAGAATGCTCAGAAAGCTTCCAGCTTCTATAGGAGATTTGAAATCTCTATATCACATTTTCATGGAGGAAACATCTGTGTCAAGCTTACCTGAAAGCTTTGGGATGCTGTCAAGCTTGAGAACATTGAAAATGGCAAAGAGGCCTGAATTAGATACCAATGAAAGTAGCTTCCTTGCAGAACCTAAAGAGAACCATAGCCCTTTTGTACTAACATCTTCCTTCTGCAATCTGACCTTGCTAACTGAGCTTGATGCCCGTGCATGGAAAATATCTGGGAAAATTCCTGATGAATTTGAGAAGTTGTCACTATTGGAAACTTTGAAATTAGACAGGAATGATTTTCACAGCCTGCCTTCCAGTTTGAAGGGCCTTTCTATCCTTAAGGTCCTTTCACTGTCAAACTGCACTCAGCTGAACTCTCTCCCCTCACTTCCTTCAAACCTGATTAAGCTGAATGTTCAAAACTGTTCTTCATTAGAAACTATCCATGACATGTCAAATTTAGAGAGCCTGCAGGAGTTGAATCTCACAAACTGTGTAAAAGTGGGGGATATTCCGGGTCTTGAAAGCTTGAAGTCCTTGAGAAGGTTGTACCTGAGTGGTTGCATTGCATGCTCCTCACAAATACGAAAGAGACTTTCGAAGGTTGTTCATCCATTTCCTATTCATCAACCTTGGATCAATGGATAAATATATGCTTACAAAAATTTGAACAGTAAAAATATGATACTTTTTGGTTTTAGTCCCCTTTTGAACAAAACAAAATGTGACCTTAGATTTTCATTATCCTGACTAAAATGGAATAGAATAAAATATATTTTCTTTTCTTAATTTCTAAAAAGTAAATTAGTCAAAGGAATAGAAGATGTACATGGACTAATTGCAAAATATACATAAATTGAGAAAAATCAGGACTAATTAATTTCCTGTTGCTTCTTATAGCTTCTAAACAACGAGTATTTATGTGACAGGTTGCACTGAGGAATTTACAGAACTTAAGCATGCCTGGAAGCAAATTACCTGAATGGTTTTCTGGGCAAACTGTGAGCTTTTCCAAGCGTAAAAATCTTGAGCTAAAGAGTGTACTTGTTGGTGTTATTATTTCAATCAACCATAGCATTGACATACCCAACATGAAGAGAGATGATATGCCAGGCTTGATTGATGTTGAAGCAAATGTTCTCAAAGGGGGCCGAACTCTTTTTAGGACTGTGTTAAACATCTGTGGGATGCCTAGAACAGATGAAGAACACATGCACTTGTGTAGGTTCCATGATTACCATCAGCTGGTAGCCTTTCTAAAAGATGCTGATACCTTTTCTGTGAGCAAGAGAAATCCACCTTTTGATACGGGGTTGGAGTTAAGAAAATGTGGGGTCTATTTAATCTTTGAAGGAGATGATGATTATGATGGAGGGGAAGAATCATTGGACAAAGGCCTACAATCTGTCTCAGAAAAATTGGCCAATTTTTTCAGCACTCCTGAAGGTGGTGCTCAGGTGAGTGTCAATGGAATTGGACATGCTGGAACATGAGAAGCTTCTTTTCTTACTCCATTATTCTGATTGGTCTATTCTTTTCTTTGTGATATGAGTTGGGGTTGGTAAGAAAAGATTGATAAATAGCTCGACTGAGATTATGACTGCCTTTTAGTGGAAGAATTGCTCTTGTTTGATAAAATAGAAATTGTAATCTCTCTTGATGTAAGGCATGTCAATGTTTGATAAAATAGAAATTGTCCTTTTAAAATTTCCATTAGTTTCGACCATTACTCCTCTTAAATGTCAAAATGAATTATTATAAATATCTATAAAGTATTTTAAATTCTTTATACAAAGTATTTATTGTTGAAAACCTTCTCATCCAAACACATCGATCATAAAGGCATTTGATGGATGTAATTGTAAGGACTCAGTTTATGTATTTAGGAGTAGAACTAGTTTAAAGAAGATAAAGTATGAATATTTTATTATTTAAGCTAAACAATTTATAAATGAAAAAAGTTAATTATTCAAACTTCATTTCATAAAAAATCACCATCTCTAAAACACTTTTTCTCTGTCTTCTCTTTTAAATTATAAAAGATTTGTTCATCTTTCTTAAATCAAAGTCCACTTTAGAGATCCTGCTACAGAGTACAACATTTATGCCTGACCAGAAATCGTTTTTCATTAAGTTTCTCTTTGCCCTTTTCTATTGAGTTGGTTTTAAGGAAATGGTTACATGCGTAGGGATAGGGTTTGCATGTGTTGTTTATAAGATAAAGATGAACCTTCATTAGTCCAGGATCATAAAGGTATGTTCAAATAATTGATTAGAGTTTTTGCACGTTTAACTTTCATGTAACAATAGTGGATTTAGGAACTTAAGCTTGACCAAACAAGCCTTAACAAGTTAAGGAAGCTAGTCAAGTTTTGATAGTATCTTAGGGTAGATGATCTAGATGTGAAGGTGATATAGTCACAATAATTGATTTTAGGTTTAATACCTATTTTGGTCCCTCTTTTGGGAGGGTTTGTTCAAAGTGGTCTTCCTTTTTTAAAAAGTTCACTTAAGTCCTAGCTTTTGTAAAAACTGTGCAAATAGGTCTTTTTTGGTAACGGCGTTAACAAGCAGAGCTGTCAGGTGACTAATATCTGATGATGTGGCATTGTTATGTGTTTTAAAAAAAAAAATTGTGACGATAGTTAGGGTTAAATTAAAAAATCAATTTGGAGTAATTTGGAATAGATTAAGTAAATTGATGATGAAGATGACAATAATGGGTATGAGCCTTTACGTAATACCAGTAGGGTTTCATTGGCGAAAGAGGGAAACTCTGCTGATGTTGGTGGTGTTGACACTGTTCAGACTAGTAAGAAGGATTTAGAGATAGAAGAAGAGGATGATGGGAAGGGTGTTGAGAATATTCAAGTTGAGAAGAAGGCTTTGAATATAGAGGAAGAGAACGGTGGGAAGGGTGTTTCTCCTGAATCCAAGACTGGTGTTGATGATAAATTGGAGAGGGGAAATATAAAGAAAAAGTGGCATCTAGTGTTCCTGAGCATGAAAGTGGCAGTGGGGATAAGTTGGATGCCAAATGAGAAGAGAAAGAGCCATCCGAAGGTAAGGCAGATAATGATAACAGTGGATCGTGCAAAGACAGTGATATTTCAGTTGTTTCAAGCCATATTTCAATGCCTGGAAGAAGACATTGGCTGGGATGAAATTGAGGATATTGAAAGCAATGATGAGAATAAAGGGGATGTTGTTGGGTCCGCAAGTAGGATTCATTTGCGGAAGAGGTAGACTGTGATAGACCAAGATGAGGAGGATCTTAGTTGGGACATTGAAGATGAAGAGGAGCAGTCAAATCATGAGCAGATTCTGGATTCGGGAATTCAGATCATTAGTTCCTTTAATTTTAAACTCAGATTGCATATTAAGTGCATAATTTTAAACTCAAATTGTCTCTTGATTTTTTAATTTAACCCTAACTGTTTTAATTTACATGTCACAATTTTTTATTTTTTTTAAAACACATAACAATGCCACATTATCATATATTAGCCATCTGGCAACTCTGCCGTTAACAAAGTTAACGCCGTTACCAAAAAGGACATATTTGTACAGTTTTTGCAAAAGTCAGGACTTAAGTGAACTTTTTAAGAAATGGAGGACCACTTTGAACAAACCCTCCCAAAAAAGGGACCAAAATAGATATTAAACCTTGATTTTATGTATGGATTTTGTGTTGCGTGAATGTTCTTTAAAGGTTTAAGATGAAATTGTTTAATTTAAGCGAATGAATTCAAAGTAAGATATTTGTTGTATGTTCAGTGGTAAAAGTAAAAATATTTTAATTGAATTAAATTGGTTTAAGTTCTTATTATTTTGAAACAAAATTATTTATGTTAGGAATAAAAATTCTAATTTAAACCAATTAGATCATTATTTTTGCAAAATTTTTGAATTATGTAGTCACTGGGTGAGCAAAACTCTCTCTCAGTGGTCCACTTAATTACAATTTTTTTTAAATAAAAAAAATTACATAGTTTCTATAATTCAAACCTAAACAAATTTCACTCCCAAATTTCACTTCCAACATGAATGTTTAATTAATTTTGAAAATAGAGAACCTAAATAATTTTTTCAAGCAAAAAAAATAATAAATATCTTTTTATAAAATTAAAATTAAATTTTAATAAAATAAAATTAGGTAGGTGGGTTGGTGGGTCAACCTGGCCCACCACGACGGGTTCAATCCGCACGAGCCGCGTTTAAATGAGCCGGGTTAAAATCTGATCCGCATAAAAAAAATATAATTTTTTCAAACCCCCGACTCAAACCCGTAATGGGCCGGGTTGGCTCGCGGGGTGTGACCCATTTTGACAGCTCTAAATTTAATGCAACTCTTTTGAAAGTAAAGTTAAATAGTTATGATGATGTCAATAACTTATGACATGAAAGGTATTCAATAGAGGAGAGTTAGAAACTTGATTATGATAAATGTTTAATACATGAATTGAAATTATATTTTTTTAGAGTATATGATTTATATGTGATTATAATATGTCTAAGATTTAATATTGTTTCGGTTGGACTGGTTCCCCTTCACAATTTCTCAACGTCTGGTCACTTCGCTTGCTTCCTTTGTCGATGGGTTGAGGTTGGCTGGGTACCTGCTAAAAAGGCTCTGACGCTCAAGTCAGGTCACTGATCTACAGTAGAGATAGAGAGAGAAAGTCGGAATCAATAGTAAAAGTGCATTTAATGTAACCTACCAACTCTTACCTCAGACCTCTATTTATAGTTTCCCAGATGGGTCTACAATTGATATTTTCTTAATCACGGCCCAATATCGGCCCAGACACCTCTAATCCTATTTAACTTCTTAATTCTTCTTTGTTGTTAATGGCCTTACCTTGGTCGGACAGTCAGGATATACTTGTATTTTCTCAATCCTATTGTCGGCGACATTACCTTGGCCGGACGATCAGATTCACCTGACCGTCCGAATCAACGTCGAACTGCCAGTTATTCTTCTTCTGACCGATCGATGATCTTATGGTGATCTCGGACGGATGTCCTCCTACAGTACAAATATATTCATGTATGTAAATTTTTAAAACTCTAAAATACCCTATTTTGTGTGGTTGTGTTGTTTTTTATCTGTGATGATCGTGTGTTGTATCCATATATGGATGTAGATGATGTTGCTCAAGGATAATCTCAACAATATTATATTTTATAATTATTATTTCCTTTTCTTAAAAATAATTATGTATAAATATTTTGATGTATGTATTTATATATAAGAAGATATTTAGATGTTTAGTAGTTAATAGTCTTAGAAAATATATGTTACATTAATCATTTAAATAAATATATAAATAAGAATCTCAATAAAAAAAAAAGTCATCCCATAGTTTTAACCTCTTTTACCAAATTTATTTATTTATTTACTTTAATGATACTCCTAATTAAACTTATCCCGTTCTTCTTTTCCAAAGTTAAGAGTCAATAATTAATATGTTGCTTCTATATGGATAGATATGGCCATCCGTGAAAAAAATGTTAATAGATGAATTGTATATATATTTTGTTCCGGTATGAGGTCGAGTCACCTAATCCTTTCACAATTTTTACTCTCTGCCGACGTCAATCCGTCTTTCTCCGTTCAAGTTCGTCCGGGAGGGTATCTGCCAAAGGTCCTCCGATGCTAAAGTCAATAATTTGTCCATTCGGAAATCAGGAAGTTGTATTAAATGCGCAATAAATGAACTTACTTACCTCTTGCCTTTGACCTCTATATATAGTTTTGGCCATGGGCCTGGAATTAGCGAAACCTTAATCAAGGTCCAATCACAGCCCAATAACCTTTAGTTCTATCTTACCTTAATCAAATTCATCTTATCTTAACCCTTGTCGCGATCCTTCCAGCATAACCATCCGTCCCATAGCATTCATAGGGACCGTCCGTCCGAGCCGTCCGGGGGTTCCCAATACACCAGGCCCCCAAAGACTTAGACAAGTATTTGTCGTTGGGTTTAAAAATGAACTCAAACCATACGCCGCACTTCAAATTTGAAATTTGGGCAGGAAAACATGTGTCAGATTCTGATAGGTTAATGGCCTCAGGCAGTGGGACAATCTCTCAATCTGGGCCCTTCATCGTGCTATCGCTTCGACGGTGAGGATGCGCTAACAGTTTCAATCTTTTTTTTACTATAAATAGGAGTAAGTGGTTCGCCATTTTTACCTTCGTCTCCTTTCTTTTACTTCGACCATCCGACTATAGCGTGAATATTCAGGTAAATAAATGGCTACAGTTCCATTATCTTCTTCTATGGGGTCTGTGGGCGGTGAGGGCGGGGGCTCCTCCAGTGGCAGTAGGTTTTCGTCTTCTAACTTGGGGTCAGTATCCCGGGGGGAGAGGTCCGACCGGTCGGGGGGATCTCTCGGGTCCTCTGAGCCCAGCGGCAATCGGATAATAAATGGGGTGTCCCTATTTCTTCTAGAACGTGGGATCGAGGTGGACGCGATGAGGGCGGAACCTGCCGGCAGGTGGCCAGCTCTAGGTGGCTATGGATGGGCTTCACACGACGTGGGCTCCTATGAGTCCGAGTACAAGAGTCGGGATGACCTACTTGAGTGGGCTAACCAATCGTTCTTGGCTCGAGACGAGGAAGACGCTCGACTAATTCGCTTGAGCGTCAGTTATCCTAACGAGCGAGTTTTCCACGGGAAGGGGACAAGCGTCAAAGATTTATTCTTTGTATATACATATTTGTTCAACCGGATGTTCGTGCGCGTACCCTTTAGTTGCTTCCAAGCGGCCGTGCTTCGGAGGATGAACATCACCCCTTCCCAATTACACCCGAACGGGTTGGCTTGTATTCAAACATTTATAGTCATGTGCTCGGCTTTAGCCATCGTCCCGACTGTCTCACTTTTCTTTCAATATTATCATGTCCGACCGCTCGCTAAATGAGGTTGGATTTCGTTGACATCCATCCAAGATTGTTGCCTATTTAAGCCTTATTATGAGTCTTTCAAGAACTTCAAGACAAGGTATTTTAAAATAATGATAAAGGAGGCAGGTCACAACTAATTTCGCGATGCGACGGGTGAACCCTTGTTCCCTTATTATTGGATAAGGGATCCTACAAGAATAAGTCATGTGTCGACCGACGAGATGTACCTCGCCGAGGTCGAGGCTGTTAAAACCATCAATAACCTGCCCTGCCGCCTTCACGTCCGCCAATTAGTCGATTGCCTTTGTCACGAGCATTTTACTCGTGTGGCGTTCAGTATGATGTTAGTATCTGCCCACGTATTTCTTTGATATTAACTTAGCTAAATTTCAACTTTGCTTGCAGATACCATGTCGTTCCCGGCCCCCCGTAAGACCAGTTACGTTCCCCCGTCATGAAAGAGAGATTCATGGCCGACCGATTCCAGACGTCGGCGGCTCAATCGCAGACGAAGCCGGCTGTTGAGACCATCCCGGTCGTGAAGCCCCCCCCCCCCCCCCCCCGTGGTCATGGAGGTGCCCCCCGTAGTGAACCTTGAATCCTCGGGAGCCGTCGTGGCCGCTTCCGCACAGGTTGTTCCCTCCTCTTCTAAAAATAAAAGGAAGTCTAACGAGGGGGAAATGTCTTCTTCCAAGAAAAGTCGTCAGGAAAGCACTCCCTAGCCACTCCCCGGCGGTCTTGTCGATCCTACGATTGGCGTGAGCGATCGGGTGGATTTTCGCATGAGTTCTTCTCAGCGAGCGGCGGTGGATTTTCGCATGAGTTCACCACTCGTGGCGCTATGTTGATTTGGTACCGCCAGCAATTCGCCGACCAGCGTGGCGCTAAGGAGGTTCAAAATGAACTGGCGGTGGAGAGGAAAGCCGCTGAGGAAACCAAGGCAAAATTGGAGGCGCTCACCCAAGCCGGTTTATCGAAGAGGTTCGATGGTGCCTGCATAACGGTTGAAAAACCGTTATTTTCATATGTTATTTTAGACCAAATTACTCCCTTTACTGCTTAGAATGAGCTTGGAATCAAACAAAACTCAATAAATGAGTCAGTCGAGAGTCAAAAGCTATTTTTAGCGATATTATGCTTGTTTTGCATTGTTTTGTAGCAATTTTGATGGAAGTGAAGAATAAAGTTGAAGATGAAGACCTTAGACTTAAGACAGAGGAAGAAAACCAAGAAAATAAGAGTCTAGGAACCGCCCAGCGGCAGAAATACACCGTTGGGCGGCCAAATGCGAGGAGATGACACCCTGTCGGGGATGCCTGGCGGTTTTTCGATTAGAGGCAAACCGCCGGGCGGTGGACCTCTGGCACCAGGCGGTTTTGCGATTAGAGGCAAACCGTCAGGCGGCATAAGTGTGACGCCGAGCGGTTGCCTGCTGGGCTTGGGCCTGTTTTCTATGACGCTCCTCAGCTACAAATAGCCGTAGTGCGATTTCCTTCTTATGAATCAATATTTTCTCGACTTTACTTAGTTTATTGTGCTAGGATTAATCAGGGAATTGTGCTTAATTGTCCGGTATTTTCCCGTTTTTCCTAATTATGCTTAATTTGACCGGAAATTCTAATTTTAATTAATTTCAATTTTCTGAGCTAATTATTTACATTATTATTTTCAGGAAAATTTGGAAATACATTTGGGGCATTTAGGGGCTGTCACATAATTAAGACTCTTTAGAGGTGTGCATGGTAAAAACAATTGGACCCAAAGGTGGAAGTTTATTCTTGTGGTGCAATTAGAAGAAAAAAATTCAGCACATGGAAGGTCCAACAAAGGAGCTGGACATGGGCTGAAACAAAGAAAAAAAAAAGAGGTGCTACCAAAGGAAAAATACCACGGCCTGTTCATGCAGCAGCTGATTCCATTTAATTGCCAAAGGCTTGGAGGTGCAAACAGCAAGCTTTGGGGGCTTCATTTATCAACAATGCATTGGGCCCAGAGAGGAGATAGAGGAATACACACAACCCTAAAAAAGATTCCTAGTACCAGGACACACAATTTTATTTTAATTGGCTCATTCCGAGCAGCAAGGAGGGGCTTTTGCTGGAACGGTGCCTAGGGCTCTTGGTCTTTGGTATTTGCTGGAAGTTTATTTTTTATTTGAACCATGTTTGGTCATTTTGATTTTGGTTGAAAAGAAGATTTCAGCCGCTACTTTACTTTTGGTTTTGCGTTATTTTGGTTTTTTTTTGTTTGTAAGAGCTCTTGAACGTGAAGGCTGTTGCAGTAACATTGATTCAATTAGGAGGCAGTAATTTATTTTGTTATTTGATTCCAGCAGTTGTGACGTCCTGAAAGGAGAGGAACATTTTAATTAGTTCGTTTAATGAAAAGGCAGATGGTGAACGGTCAAAGCAATGCATTTTCTTTCTTCATTCAAGCACACAACTAATTCATTTTGCTTTGGAAAGGATTATGCGGTGATTCAATTCTCGTTTCTTTAATTGGAGCGGCACATTCTTCTTTTGCTATTTGAATGCTTCACTTTATTTATTAGCTAGGCGGTGATTTAATTTTTGAGAGCAATGATACGTGCAACAAACTTTTATCATTTTTTTTGGTTTTAGATAATCATGCACTCATTTAGTATGTTAGCAAGCACGGATGATTCACTTTTGGAGGTGTCCAACATTGGAAGCATATGGCTGCATGGTACATTTAATTTCAACTTTGAATTTTCACATTAACCGCAAAGAGTTTTTAACAAGTTAAGGTTATTAAATTTCTTTAGATAAGCACATGTGTCACTAGTAATGGTGAAAAGTTTAATGCTTTTTAATTTCTTTTGCATTATTAGAATATTTTACATGAATTGTTTTCTTTTATATTTTTAATTAAGTGTTGCAATTTTAATAATTTTAGTTGTCCTTGATTATTTATATGTTGCATTGTTCACTTTAATATTTTCATGCACTTTAATGTTTTAAATTAAATTCGGTTGTGTTTAATTTTTATTTTTAATTTCGTCATTGCTTTCTCAAAACACTTTCAAAAACCCCCCACTATGTGTTAGACTTGACTCTGAACCGTAGTTGGTCCTTGAGAGACGACCTAGGGGTCATTCCCTAGCACTATACTGCATTTCTTATATGCAATCAAATTTGCATGGGCCGCGACACCCATCAAATTTTGGCGCCGTTGTCGGGGACCAACGGTTCGGTTTTAGGTCTTTGTTGTGTTAGTGTGTGTTGTCTTGTCTTGTGTTGTGAGTGTGATGTTCCGTTTTGTGTGTGGTGTTATGTGTGTTGCATTTAGGTAGCTTTAGTTGCATATTTTCCTTGCATTTTTCTTTCCCCTTCTCTCTCATGTATACCTATTTTGGCTATGTGAGTAATTCTAATTCTGCTTGTGTCTATGATTCTCCTCCTGCTTGTTACTCTGATATTGCTTCTCATATATACTCTGCTGATTTCTATGTTGAGAACAGAACGGTTTCTCCTCCATCTCATGAGAGTGCTCCTAGGGAGTCATTTCCAATTGATGAGGAGGATATTCGTTGTGTTTTCAACACTGGACTGATAGATTTGCTGCCTAGGTTTCACGGTTTTGCAGGTGAATGCCCACATAGACATTTGGAGGAGTTCTACACCATCTGCTCTTCAATGAAACCTCCAGATGTCCCGGATGAGGATAGGTTCGTTAGGGCATTTGAGTACTCATTACATAGAGCGGCAAGGGATTGGTGTTGTTGTCTTATTCCAGGATCTGTCACCAGTTGGGAAGATCTTGAGCATCAGTTTCTTGATAAATTCTCCCCTATGCGGTATGGTTATAGCGACGATCCTGGGTGGACGAATCCTAACTTGGGATGGTATGGTACTTCAGAGCATCAATATCAGGAACCATCATTCCAAACTCCTTCTATGCCTTCTCCACCTGTTAAGGAACCACAACAGCCGCAGTTTCATGAGCCTGCCCAAGCAACTCCTCATCCTTCCACTACTTCTGAGTCTACATTGAAGGAGTTACTAAGGCATATAGCCATGCAGAACATTCAGTTCCAGCAAGAGACCAGAGCTTCTATTCAGAGTTTGACTGGTCATATGGGGCAGATGGCCACTCAGCTTACTGAGGAACAGTCTTATGTTTCAGAGGAATCACCATTTCAGGCTGTTCAGCTTCCAGATGATGTTGATGCCATCCACATAGGAGATGAGGAGCAGAGTCATGAGCTTACTACTGCGCCATCTACTTCCCCACCCTCCTATGTCCCCACTCCTACACCTGAGGAGACTGATGAAGAATTGGAAGACCAGGCAGATATGAGCAACACTTTTGAGATAGGTAGACCACTTTCACCTTCCACCACTCTACCAATCTTCAGGGAAGTGGAGGTAAACATACCTGAGATAGATTCTGTTGTTGATGATTATGTTGATGATGGGTATGTTGGTGATTGTATTGTTGATGAACATGATTTTCAATCCTCCTCTTTGCATGATGAGAACTACTTTGTGTTATCACATCTGAATGTTTGTTCTCTATGCACTGAACATGAATATGAACCTGTGATTGATATTGTTTCTATTTCTGAAATTGATTCATGTTCTGAGGGTATATCTGAGGTTCAGCCTCTTACACTGGGATTGGGTGTTATACCCCTGCATGTTATATCTTTGGAACCACTTTGCACTAACCATGTTGCAGGAGGTACATATGGATTTGATGAACACACACCCATGGTGGAAGACAAGGATGCCAGTATACACGACAGTTTGAAGATTAATAGGCACCAGCTGAACCTGCTCATCAACAATCACTGCTTCTTGGATCCAGCTGTGGAGGACATCTCCCTGCTTGATCAAATTTGGAGGATGAAGCAATTCCTCCTCAAGACTTCTTTGCTGAATCCTGTGGTGGAAGAGATCTCCCTGAAAGTCCAAAATTGGCAACTGCCACCATGATCAGGGGAGTTTCCTTTTCCCTTCTCCTCCCTTTCCCACTTTTATTGCACTTGTCCATGATCTGTTAATTGTTCTGATTTCTGATCTAATGTTTGTGACACATTGAGGACACTATGTAGTTTAAGTGTGGTCTATTGGGGGAGACTCGGATTTTTCTTTGTTAGTTTATGTTTTCTGCGTTAAATTTTTTGTTTTCTGGTAGCTTTTGTTGTGTCTTGTGTACAGTTTTGCATGTTTTTCTTGAATTCTGGACTGTGATTAGGTTGTCAACTTTCTTTCACTGCATTGATACTCTGATTGCTTGAAATCCTTGCTTTTCTTTGCTTGGAAGATGATCATGATGTTTGAGAGTTGATTTGATTGTGACAGAAATACCCTGTGTGAGATTTGAGCCACTTGATGATCTTTCTTGTGTGTGATATGTCTCTTGATTGCTTGCACATATGCCTTGGCTTGACTCTGTTGATAGTTCTTGATTGATATGCATGTTTGAAAGTGATAAAGGCAGTTTTGTTGTTGAGCCTCTTTAGCCAGATGAGCCTACCCTGCTTTGATCCTTTGATAACCCCTTTTGAGCCTATACTTTCCCCCATTTCTTTGTTTTGAAGCTTATACAAGAGCCCTAAGTGAAAAACCATGATTACCTTAACCTTAGGGAATTTTGGAGCTTTGGAATTGTTTTGGGAATAAGTGTGGTCTCCTTAGGGATTCTGATGAGTTGGCTAGTTGGTTCCTCTTCTTGTTTTGTTTTTGTGAATATGATGTGTATCTTGTCTCTTACAGTTATGTTCTAGATAGAGAAAAGAAAAGAGACAAGATGAAAAAAAAAAAGAAAAAAAAATACAGAAAAAAATAGAGAAAAATGAAAAAAAAAATTGTGAATAATGGAGTCAAGAAGAGGATTGAATTAGAGGTTTTGGGTGTGTTTGAATGTGTCTACACTTGTTCCCCATTGCTCCTCTATTCCTTTTGGTTTGTAGCTTCTCATCCATATCATATCCTCCCTTACCCTTGGCCCCATTACATCCATAAAAGACCTTTTGATTTGAACATGCATATGTGTTTGAGTGCTGATATTAGAGGCTTGGCATGTCTGTTTGTGTTTGCTTTCTTGAGTGCATCGAGTGACATTGATTTACCTTAGACACTTGAGAGAAACACTGATAGTGCATCTGTGAGGTTCTGTTGCTTTTGATTCCTCTCTTGAACTGATTGATCATTTTGCCATGCTTGGAATTGCTTGGATGATTTCTCTGAGTATCTGCTTTCTCTGATTCTGTGTTGGATATTGTCCACTTCTTTTTCCCTGATGTCCGTTGAACTATTCCCTGATTTTCGTCTTGGTTTTTCCCAGGAGTGCAAAAGACTAAGTGTGGTCTATTTTGATGAATCAATATTTTCTCGACTTTACTTAGTTTATTGTGCTAGGATTAGTCAGGGAATTGTGCTTAATTGTTCGGTATTTTCCCGTTTTTCCTAATTATGCTTAATTTGACCGGAAATTCTAATTTTAATTAATTTCAATTTTCTGAGCTAATTATTTACATTATTATTTTCAGGAAAATTTGGAAATACATTTGGGGCATTTAGGGGCTGTCACATAATTAAGACTCTTTAGAGGTGTGCATGGTAAAAACAATTGGACCCAAAGGTGGAAGTTTATTCTTGTGGTGCAATTAGAAGAAAAAAATGCAGCACATGGAAGGTCCAACAAAGGAGCTGGACATGGGCTGAAACAAAGAAAAAAAAAAGAGGTGCTACCAAAGGAAGAATACCACGGCCTGTTCATGCAACAGCTGATTCCATTTAATTGCCAAAGGCTTGGAGGTGCAAACAGCAAGCTTTGGGGGCTTCATTTATCAACAATGCATTGGGCCCAGAGAGGAGATAGAGGAATACACACAACCCTAAAAACGATTCCTAGTACCAGGACACACAATTTTATTTTAATTGGCTCATTCCGAGCAGCAAGGAGGGGCTTTTGCTGGAACGGTGCCTAGGGCTCTTGGTCTTTGGTATTTGCTGGAAGTTTATTTTTTATTTGAACCATGTTTGGTCATTTTGATTTTGGTTGAAAAGAAGATTTCAGCCGCTACTTTACTTTTGGTTTTGCGTTATTTTGGTTTTTTTTTTGTTTGTAAGAGCTCTTGAACGTGAAGGCTGTTGCAGTAACATTGATTCAATTAGGAGGCAGTAATTTATTTTGTTCTTTGATTCCAGCAGTTGTGACGTCCTGAAAGGAGAGGAACATTTTAATTAGTTCGTTTAATGAAAAGGCAGATGGTGAACGGTCAAAGCAATGCATTTTCTTTCTTCATTCAAGCACACAGCTAATTCATTTTGCTTTGGAAAGGATTATGCGGTGATTCAATTCTCGTTTCTTTAATTGGAGCGGCACATTCTTCTTTTGCTATTTGAATGCTTCACTTTATTTATTAGCTAGGCGGTGATTTAATTTTTGAGAGCAATGATATGTGCAACAAACTTTTATCATTTTTTTTGGTTTTAGATAATCATGCACTCATTTAGTATGTTAGCAAGCACGGATGATTCACTTTTGGAGGTGTCCAGCATTGGAAGCATATGGCTGCATGGTACATTTAATTTCAACTTTGAATTTTCACATTAACCGCAAAGAGTTTTTAACAAGTTAAGGTTATTAAATTTCTTTAGATAAGCACATGTGTCACTAGTAATGGTGAAAAGTTTAATGCTTTTTAATTTCTTTTGCATTATTAGAATATTTTACATGAATTGTTTTCTTTTATATTTTTAATTAAGTGTTGCAATTTTAATAATTTTAGTTGTCCTTGATTATTTATATGTTGCATTGTTCACTTTAATATTTTCATGCACTTTAATGTTTTAAATTAAATTCGGTTGTGTTTAATTTTTATTTTTAATTTCGTCATTGCTTTCTCAAAACACTTTCAAAAACCCCCCACTATGTGTTAGACTTGACTCTGAACCGCAGTTGGTCTTTGAGAGATGACCTAGGGGTCATTCCCTAGCACTATACTGCATTTCTTATATGCAATCAAATTTGCATGGGCCGCGACACCCATCAAATTTTGGCGCCGTTGTCGGGGACCAACGGTTCGGTTTTAGGTCTTTGTTGTGTTAGTGTGTGTTGTCTTGTCTTGTGTTGTGAGTGTGATGTTCCGTTTTGTGTGTGGTGTTATGTGTGTTGCATTTAGGTAGCTTTAGTTGCATATTTTCCTTGCATTTTTCTTTCCCCTTCTCTCTCATGTATACCTATTTTGGCTATGTGAGTAATTCTAATTCTGCTTGTGTCTATGATTCTCCACCTGCTTGTTACTCTGATATTGCTTCTCATATATACTCTGCTGATTTCTATGTTGAGAACAGAACGGTTCCTCCTCCATCTCATGAGAGTGCTCCTAGGGAGTCATTTCCAATTGATAAGGAGGATATTCGTTGTGTTTTCAACACTGGACTGATAGATTTGCTGCCTAGGTTTCATGGTTTTACAGGTCTCATCTGCGCTTAAAGCTTTTATCGTTTAACTCATTTGATAACTGTTGTTTGTCTCTATTGATACGGGAACGTACAGTAATGTCATGAACTGGTGAGAAATTCCTTGATTAATGGAATACCACCTAGGGATAGGGAGGTAGGACGATCAATTGTTTTTGCTTCTGTTCGGTAATGCATTGCTAGTTACTAGGGGAGGCTAGGGATCGCAAGCCGGTAATTAGTAATAGGCTCTTTTCGCCGAGGGATCGAGCTAAGGGTAGGCCAAGAAAGTTTGCATAACAATTAGATAACAAAGCAATTTAAACAAGAGGAGTAGATAAGAGAGGGCGGATAACATGAAATTCTAAACCCCCAACAACTCCACTTATCCATAGTGTTTTTCTTGTCAACTGAATCAAACACATTGCATGTTTATTTTCTGTCTTTGCATTCCAAACAATTAATTTTTCTTTACAAGTCTTACGATTTCAATTCGCACAAACGATAAGGCCTTCGAGTCTCTTGGGAAGAACGATATTGGGTTTTACCAATTATATTACTTGAAACGATCTGGTACACTTGCCAGTGAGTCAACACCTGCATCGAAGTCGCGACCCTCACTCAGGAGTTAAATGATCTTTAGGTGAAGTACGACGAGGGGGTGAGTGAGACCAGCTGGCTAAAATTAGCAATACTACATGTGGGGGAGAAGGCAAAAGAACAAGAAGAAGAGTTGACCGAGTTGCGCACACAAAGTACCTGACTGACGGGAGAGGTGCTCAAAGGCAATGAAACCATCAACCTATTGAGCTAGAATGTTAAAATTGAACATGAGGAGGGTTTCAACAAGGTCGTCCGACAGGCGGCTTATTTTTTGGGTGTGGACCCCCTCTTTGCCGGCTTCGACATTGCTCAGAATGTTTATGATGGGAAAATGACGCCAGTGACGATGGTGGCGCAGGGGACGACAATTGAGAATTTTCTTCTCGGGGGGGATGACTTCTTGCTTTTTTGATTGTTCAGGATAGGAAGACAATGTAACTTGTTTACTCGGCACAGTTTGGGGCAACTCCACTGCGAAGTTGGCCAAATGCTGACCTTTGACAGACCCTCGGGGCTCGTAACGTACGACGAACACTGACAGTTCCACAGTCCAACCTACTATGCGCCTGACCAGATCAGGCTTCCTCAAAATTTTTGAAATTAGGTAGTCCGTTTGGACGACTATTTGGTGGTTCTGAAAGTACGGCAAAGTCTCCGTGCAACATTAAGAAGAGCCAACGCAACCTTTTCCACCTGCTGGTAACACGCCTCCGCTGCTTGCAATACCCTACTCACAAATTAAATGAGGCAATACTCTGGTTGTTCCTGTATCAATGCGGCGCTAATAGCTTCGGCAGATACTCCAAGGTATACCTGTAAGTCAACCTTAGGGAGCGGTCGGTTCATAACCGTTGGGTTGGTGAGTATGGTCTTTACTTCGGCGAATGCTTGCTCGCAATCTGTGTCTCACGACTCAGTTCCCGCCCCTCTCTTCATCCGTTTAACGATCAGTCGGATGCGTTCTGCTAATTTGGGGATAAAACGGGAGAGGGAATTCAACTGCCCTACCAGTCGTTGAATTTCCTTCAAGTTAGTAGGGCTCCTCATGCCGAGGACGACCGCACATTTGTCCGGGTTTGCCTCTATGCCTCGGGCAATCAACATAGGCCACTCCAAAGGTACACTTTGCAGGGTTCAGTCTCATATTATAGTATCGCACTTGGCAGAACACCTCCTCTAGATCTTTGAGATGGTGAGTTGGGGTGGCCAAGCGGACCACCATATCATCAACATACACATCCATACAATGGCTGATCTGGTCAGCGAAGATCTTATCTATCAGTCTCTGGTATGTGGCCCCTGCGTTCTTAAGCCCAAAGGGCATTACGTCATAGCAATAACTTCCCATGTCGATTATGAATGTTGTTTTTTCCTTATCTGTTGCATGCATAGATATCTGATTATAGCCCGAGTAAGTGTCGAGAAAACTCAACATCCTGTGGCCGGACGCTCCATCGACTAAGCCATCTATGTTGGGAAACGGGTGAGAATCCTTCGGGCAGGCCTTATTGAGGTCGGTGTAGTCGGTACACATCCGCCACTTGCCTGTAGTCTTCTTGACAATGACTATGTTTGCCAACCACGTAGTATAGGTTACCTCGTGGATGAACCCGGCCTCCTTCAACTTTTTCACCTCTTCATTAACAACCACCACCTTCTCAACCCTTAATCTCCGCTTTTTCTGGGCCACTGGCTTCTCCTCCTTGAACAAGGCTAGCTATGTGTCATAATTGAAGGGTGGATGTCGGGCATGTCCGCCGCAGTCCACGTGAATAAGTCCCATTTTTTCTATAGAGTCGTTTTTAGCTCCTTCTCCATAGTAGGATCCATGCCACTCACTATCATGGTAGTTTGGCCATCCTCCATTCCTATCCGGACCGGGTGCAGCTCCCCGTGTGGTTCAATCTGATCGTCTGTGTTTGTTCGCGGGTCCAGCCAGCAAGCTCTGATCGCGTAACTTTCACCTAGCAAGCTCGGGGGTAATATTTTAATCCAGCCGCGTAGCACTCTTTGGTCGTCTTTTGGTCTACTCGAACAATCATCACCCATCCCCGGTCGGTTGGGTATTTTAAGGTTAAATGCGGGGTGGACACTGTTAGCATAAGGGTAAAGAGAAGAAATTTTGATGATGTCTCAAATTCAAGTCTCAAGTGCTCTTATTGCAGGAAGATCTTCATGAAGACTTATTTTTATATTAAAGCTTTTTTTAATTTAGTAGATTGATGTATAGGATGTGGTTTATCTTTGATTCTATGTATTGCTTAAAATTAATTTTTAAATCAGAAAACCTCATTTTATGCTCCAGATAATGGATTATTAAATTATAATAATCAATTATCAATAATTAATTATGACTTGCCATAATTGATTATCATGAGCAATTATGAGAATTTTTAAGCAAGTTTTTTTACCGTTGTGCATTCATTAAATGTATAATCAATTACCATAAATGGAAAATTGATTATCATAATTAATTAGTTGACAACGGATTTTTGGAGGTATCCTTGAGTGAGATCTCTATAAATTAGATTGGGACTCTCATTCTAAAATACGGAAAATATAAAATATAGTGTATTTTTCTATATTCTTATCTGCAGTGTGCGGTGATAAGTGTTCTGGGGTTTGCTGAACCCCTGTGCTATGGCTTTGAGAACTTGGCGTGTTGGCATAGAGCGAGAACTTTCACAGGTGGTGTGATTGAGTGTTTTGCTGTTGGCATAGAGTGAGAACTTTCACAGGGAGTGTGATTGAGTGTTGTTGTTGTTGCTGAGTTGAAAGCCTATCATCCTTCGTGAAGTATTCGGAGGAGGTGTTCATCCTTTGTGAAGAATCAGAGGAGGTGTTCATCCCTTGTGGGTTACAGGGGAAGTGAGTTTCATATCTTGGGGTAACAAGAGAGGTATTCTAACCTTAAACTGTTTTATTTTCTTTGTGATTGTAACAGTTTGTTGGTTTGTGCTAGTGAAGCGTTAATTCTCAGTTGAGATTAACAACTGGATGTAGAATCTCTATGATCTGAACCAGTATAAAAATTACTTGTGCAATTTTCTCTCTTCCTTACTCTTTTAATTTATTTAAATTGTTTTAAGGAAATTATTTTTATTGAGAAAATTATTAAAAGAATGATTTGCGATAAGAAACCAATTCACTCCCTCTTGGTTTGTTGAACACGTTAACCATTCCGCTGCACCACTCTGACAGACACGATCACTCCAAATGCGTTGAGGCAAGGACGAACAATTAAGACATTATATGAAGTATTCGCATCCACCAGCAGATATCAGACTTTCTTCTCTTTGCCTTCTCTTCCGGTTTCCAGGCACGTACGTAGCTCAACATAACCTCGAGTGTCTACCCTTTCACCAGCGAACCCTATTATCTGCTCATGGAAGGATACAATGAGGTCATCGGGCAGGTCCATCTGTTGGAAAGTCTTCCAATACAGGATGTTGACGGAGCTTCCTTGGTCTATAAGAAGCTTGTTGACCTCATAGTGGGCGATCTCCGCGGTAATTACCATGTCGTCCTGTTCAAGGTCTGGTGCATGAAAATCCTCATCTGTAAAAGTGATGGGCGGTATAGATTTCCTCACTGTTTGGACATTGTTGACCGACCGGAGCGCCCTAACATGGCGTTTTCTTGCCGACAAGGATGGTCCTCCGCCGGCGAAGCCACCGATATGGTATTGATACATCCCCGGATCGGATGGTCTTCGCTCTGGCTACGGCTCCTGTTGCGCCGCCTTTCAAACCTGGGACGGTCATTTCTGTAATACGTTCGACAGTCTCTATCGCGGTTGTGGTCATCTCTGCCTGCCGGGCTTCACCTTCGGCTTCTCTACCGTTCGCCTGGTACGACGCTCTGGGTGGTCTTAACGTATTTTTTGAATTGACCGGCTCTAATAAACTCTTCAATCCGGTCCTTTAGCGTGACACACTCTTCAGTGGTGTGCGTTAGGTCTTTGTGATACAGACAGTGTTTATTACCATCAGCGCTAGACAGTGTGGGGCATTTTTTGGGATGTGGGATGAGGTCAGCGCTTAGTGCTCTTGTAAAATTCGTGCACGAGGCGCGTTAAGGGGAGTGTACTATTGGAAACGAGGCCCTCTAGGGGCTCTCTCGGCTTTAATCCCCCAAGCTTTCTGGATTGGCCCTCCGGCTTTCTGCCTTCCGTCTTTTCTTTGGCTTCCTGAGCCTCCTTACTATACAATTATTTCATCTCTTCCACCCTCACTTCGTCAGCCGCTCGCTCTCTCAACTCCTCCATCGTCTTGGGGTGCCTTCGACATATGTTGTCCTTGAAGGGCCCCGGCCTCAGTGCCGACATGACATACTGGAGGGCCAGCTCTGTGCTAAGCTCCTTCACCCTCCTGACCATCTTTTGGTAACGATCCATGAAAGCCTTCAATGTTTCCTCTTTCCCCTACTTGAGGTTCGAGAGTTCGAAGACCGTCGGATCCTGCGAGCGACCGCTAACGAACTGCCTACTAAACATGGTTTTCAGTCCTTCAAAACTTTCAATGGAATTTTGCGGTAGTGAGTTGAACCACTATAGGGCATCCCCTTCCAATGACAGAGAAAAGGCTCGGCACTAGATGGCGCGGTTGCCCGTTCGGAATGCCATCCGTGTGGAGAAGGCCTGAATATGATCGTCAGGGTCGGTCGTCCCGTCGTAAATGCTCACCTGGGGAGGGACAAAGTGCTCATATATGTTTACGTCCATGATCGCCTGAACAAAAGGCAGCTGACTAGACATATCCTCCTCTTTCACCACCGGTTGTTTACTTCCAACAATGTTTCTGACTCGGTCATCCTTATTTCTGCTTTTCTCTGTCTCCGACCCCTCCAACTTCCATGTAGGGTCCGGGGCAGTGTTGTGCTTAGTCGTACCTTCCTGACGGGTTCGGTCTTGTCCCTCATCGTCCCCATTATCCCTTTCTTCAGTCACCTTATCCTTTCCCCGTCCCTCTGTTGGCTACAAAACCAACGACAAGTGCACCGGTCGCATCGTAGCAAGTGATAAACATTGTTCTCTCCCAAGGGACTTGTACAAAACATGACAATTCTTCCTTTTATAACTCAATTAGATATCAAAGTACACAAAACAACACAAGAAACTCTTTTTGGTATTTTATCAAACAGTTGGTGTGCAAGGAATTTAACATAGTGTATTTACAATTTGTCAAAACTAGAGTTTATCCACTTCATTCCCATGCATTTACAAACAACTCAATTCCATCAATTAGGTGTTCAATTTCAGTTCTAAGTTCAAGTCATATTTTCCAATACATCAATAACCATAATTCATGCATGGGTGATCAATCCAAAGCAAGCATTAAGCATAGAAATCAAATACTAACATTGAAATGGAAAAGCATATGTATTAACATCACAAAATACACAATATTTAGTTTATTACATCTAATCTCAACAAATAGGAAAAACTCTCCATGATGGAGAACTTAGGGTTCACAAAATTGAAGAGATAGGGAAGAAATTGGAACCAAAGAGAAGATGCAAAGTCTTTCCCAAGGTTCTTGGCAACTGCTTCATGCTCCATGTGTGCCTCCCCATCTCAGTTCCATCTCCAATTCGTGACTCATCTTCTTCCTTAACCCAAAAGGGGCGAAATCACCATTGATGAAGCTTGAAGACCCAAGGAGGAGTAGAAGAGCTTCCCAACACCTCAAACAGCCTCAAAGGGCCTCTCCCAATCTCTCTGGGTGAAGAATGAAGTGTAGGAGGAGAAGAATTCCCAAAAAATCGTGAGACCCATGTTTAAATAACCCATTTTGATACATTAGCAAAAGTCACGCCTAACCCCTTTCTAAGGTGCCCAGGCGCGAAGTTTTGGGTGAATCTGCGAGTTGAATGGCGCTCAGCCCCCTTTCTGCACTGAACCTTTTTCTCTTTCTCTGCTGATTTGCTTGCTCCAAAGGCGTCCAACATGGGTTTTTGCTTTAAATTGATCTTTTCTTGTCCCAAAACATGTTCCCTTGAGGTCTTGCTTGTTTTCCTCCACTAGAATTGCTTCCTATTCATTTATTTCACACACTCAAACGAAGAGATTAGAGGTAAAAATAAGCATATACTAAATAAAACACAAGAAAACTACAAAACACACTAAACTTGAGGATAAAAGAAGGTAAAAGCTATGAAGGAGTTGATTTTTTCACAAAATATACACACACAAATATGTTAAATCAACCGTTATCACCCTCTCCCTCTTTCACCTGAGCAAGAGGAGTCGCGCATTCTGCCTTGACCGTCGTCATCTCCTCTTCATGATTCCGTTGTGATAGATTCGCTCCAGTGAGGAATCCGAGATCTGGTGCAGCTCGAGCAGAGGATTGAACATTAAGACGCAACGGAAGAGGATTTACAGAGTCAAACCCTAGGTGTGTGGTTTGAACAGTAGAAAAAAGGCTAGGGTTAGGTGTTTGGAAGGTTTGATCGGTGAAAATGCTTGATCTGGTGGTATAGGCTGGTTTAATCGGTGAGATGGACCGATTAAACGGTGGAAGGGAGAGATTGATCGGAGGAAAAGCTTTGAAACGGAGCGAAAGATGATTTAAACGGCGGCAGTGGCTGGAATCCGATTTCAATCGGTAAAGTGGTGTGAAATCGTGATGAGAAGGGAAATCTATTGTGAGGTTCAGAGGAAGAGGCTTACGAAAGTATATCTGTGATGTGGAGAGGACTCGAGGTTGAAGAACTCTTCGAGAGATAAAACCCTAAGTGTGTGGTCTGTGGCTTCGAGAGAAATGTGGAATGAAACGCGAGATGAAATGTGACGCTGCAAGGATATGCGCTGGTGTGGCAGTGAGAAGCCACGAGTCAGCAAGTGATTGGACGAGTGGCGTACGGTGATGTTAGGTAAGGAGAGAGAAATCTGATGGTGCAAAAATGAAAGAATGCAAAGTGAACGGAAGGTGGCTGAGAGAATCCCCTGGATTCTTCGGCCTTTGACTTTCAAGGGGATTAAAATCTGGAGTGCTCTCAACAGAAAAAATTAATCCAATATCTCAAAAGTAATTACAAAAGGTGTGGGCATGCCTTTATATAGGACAAGTCCCACATACCTTACACATATTACAAATGCATAAGAGAAATGCTAAACTAAGGATACTGGGCTTGGGCCCAAGTCATCACGTTGCATTTCATCCATCTTCTGATGTAACATCATTATCATCTCGATCGGGTCCTCAGTGGTCATATTCCTTATGACTACCATTGAGTTTAGACGCTCGGCCCCACGGTGGGTGCCAAAATGTTCCGGTATGAGGTCGAGTCACATAATCCCTTCACAATTTCTACTCTCCGCCGATCGTCCAATCTGTCTTCCTCCGTTCAAGTCCGTCCGGGAGGGTACCTGCCAAAGGTCCTCCGATGCTAAAGTCAATTAATTTGTCCATTCGGAAATCAGGAAGTTGTATTAAATGCGCAATAAATGAACCTACTTACCTCTTACTTTGACCTCTATATATAGTGTTGGTCATGGGCCTGGGATTAGTGAAACCTTAATCAAGGCCCAATCACCAGCCCAATAACCTTTAGTTCTATCTTACCTTAATCAAATCCATATTATCTTAACCCTTGTCGCGATCCTTCTTTCTTGACCGTCCGTCCCATCGCATTCATAGGGACCGTCCGGGGGTTCCCAGTACATATATAAAAGACTGACGTGCTTAATGAATGCTTGCATCTGTCACATCACTACTAAACTATCTTTATTGTCCCCTTCTATCATACTATCTAACAACAATCACACGGTCTTGCACAATTTCTAGCTCTCCACTACTCTGCTTGGGTAGTAAATATAATCACCACTGATTTCTAGCAAATTGCAGTACCAAATAACGTAAAATTATACCTAAAAGGTGACTTTCTGGTATCAACATTTCTTACATAATCAACGTTTACAAACCCCTCTATCATGGATACACTGTTATACACTAGACTAGACAATTATTGTTTGTAACATGCATAAAAGAGAAAGGAGAAAAGAGGGAATGCACACCTGAAATGGGTAAGGGACAAATTGGTAAATTGGTAGAAAATTCTGGTAAAAAGGAAACTGTTAAAAAGAGCATGCGTCAGGCCAAGAGAAGCATGTATTTGAGGGACTACATGTTAGCAGAAGGGTAGGCATGTGGTATGATATTTCTTCCAGAATCTTCTCTGTATCAGTGGTTTCTTCCCTATTCTTCTATTAATTTTGGTTTTTTTCTCTGCCAGGTGGAATTTTATATTCTCATTTACACTATTATATTAGTGCTACCATTGTTTCAGTTGTATTTTTCATTTGAATATATAAATTTCATACTTCCATACGATACTCTGTTACTTTTAGTGCATCAACAAAATCAGTTGTTACATTGTTCCTCTCATATGTCTCAAAACCCACTTCAAAGCCTCTCAATGAGAAAGTCTAGGATTTGTCATTAATCTATTAACCACACTAATAGCATGCGCAAGATCCTTTATGCTACAGACCATATCATAAGTTATGCTCCCTACTCCATTACCATACGAGTACTAAGTAGTATTCATCTCCCTCCTTTCCTTCTAAGTATTAGGAAAGGATGAACTTTTTGTGGGGTCCACACAAGTTTAGATTCATGCATCCTAAACCTTTCAACCACCTCCTCCAAGAATTCCTGTTGCGATAGACACAATACCTCAATCGTCGAATCCCTCTGTATGTCCATTCTTGTTGGACCAAAATCCTTCATTTCAAACTCTGAAATTAAGTTTTCTTTGACTTCCTTTAATTTATTTTTATACTGGTTGACGATAAGGATATTGTCCACATATAAGAGCAAAAACACCACATACTCGTCTTCTCTTTTGAAGATGTAAACAAAACTATCATAACTGCTCCTCTAGAACTCTGCCTTCCTTAAGAAGTCATCAAAAATCTTATAGCACTTCCTTGGACTTTGTTTCAATCTCTTCAAGGGACGCATCTCTCTTTTCTTCAACAAACCCCTCAGGCTTCTGCATTAGATGATCTCCTCCAAGATTCCATGTGAAAAATTATCCTCATGTCTAACTGTTCCAACACCATATTGTACTGGTTAACAATAACCATCAATATCCTTATACAACAATGTTTTACCACTGGTGAGAAGATCTCTTTATAGTCTACTCCCTCCACTAGCTTAAAACCTTTTGTCACTAATCTAGCCTTCAATATTTTTCCCTTCAAACCTTGTATTGATAACGCAAGTTTGGTCGCACAAACTTCATCAAACAAAAGCTAACTTTTTTATCGTACTAGTGGAGTATATGGGATTTAAGTTAGGTTAGTCCATCCAAGGACAACGAGAGGGAGGGGGCGGAGGAGTTTAATGAAAACAGCAAGTAAAATGCAATTAAGAAAGCTAAAGGTAGTTGATCATAGAAATGTACAACAATCTCAAGAAGAAGATTGCCAGTGGTAGAGAGAGTGAAAAACTGTATTATCTTGAAAATGTTTCACAACAAACCCATAAAAGAGGGTTGACTTGTCTTGAGAATGATCACATACAAGACAAAAACAAAAAGGAAATTTGGTTATGGTATAGACGGTTGGGACATCCCTCTTTTGGTTATTTAAAAAAATTATTTCCATCATTATTTCGTAAATGCAATCTTTCTAATTTTTTTTTGTAAAACTTGTGTTATGGCAAAAAAAATCATTGTGTTGTGTTTCCTTTAAGCAATAACAAAACTGATTTTCCTTTTTCATTAATTCTCATAGATGTTTGGGGCCCTACCCCACAATCTACACATAATGGAAAAAATGGTTTATCAGTTTTTTTTATGATTGTACTCGGGTAACCTATGTATATTTGCTTAAACATAAAAGCGATGTATTTGATGTGGTTCATTCCTTCTATCATATGATCATTACACAATTTAAAACATCTATTAACGTCATTCGATTATACAATGGAAGGGAATATTTTAAGACTGAATTAATAGAGTTCATGTACTCTAAAAGCATCTTGCATCAAACTACATGTCCTTATTCACCACGACAAAATGGAGTGGCTGAGAGGAAAAATAAACATAATTAGAGGTGGCAAGATCACTTTTGATAGATAGTAATGTCCCATCTCATTTATGGGGTGAGGTTGTGAGCTCTGTCGTTTATTTAATTAATCAAACCCCTTCTAGTGTGCTTAACTTTCAAGGATTGTTCAAAGTTGATAAAGACTACAAAAGAGGTGATATTTTGTTGTTGCTCTTTGTGTTGTATGCCTATATTTTGGTTAGAGGATTAGAGAGGTGTTTTATATTTTGACGTGGAGGTCTCTATAGAAACCTTGTTGTAAAAACCTTGACCATTATAGCGTATTTGCTTCTGGGTACAGGAAGGACACTAGATGTACGCAGTTTGGCTGTTGAGGCAAATCAGCAAGTATACCGAGTCACACAAGTAATATAAAATGGTAAGACCAAGTATCGTATCCCAGAGGACTCTTGGTGCTGAACAGCTGTGTGAAAACAAGATTAATTAAGACTTAAAAATAACGGAGATCATGGTTTGTAATGCAAAAATAATAAAGAAATAAATTGCAATTGATCAATGGCAAAAGAGCACAGAGATGAACGGAGGTTGACTTATATGAGATGGGTATGTTTTTGGGGTTAGACTTCACCAAGTTCCCTCTCATGTATATAAGAATTCTTCTTTATTCATTAATGCCAACGTCCCTCACTAAAACACTTAAATCCCTCGATAAATAAGTCTGTCCCTAATTACCAGTTCATACGATTCCTAGCATTCATGGTAAAAAGATGTGAAGATCAAGAGTTTAAGACGACTAAGACTCATACCCTCATCTCTGAGCAATATAACCCTTAGGAGTAATTCAACAAGGACCTGAATTGAAAGGAACCTCCCGACACTCATGCAACTCACATATAAGGCTATTGTATAAGTAAGAATAAAGCAGATGAATTACTCTAACAAATAATGAAATAAAACATATAGAATTAAGAATCAATTCAAATACATGAGAGTTCACAAGGTTATATCATTCCCCAACAACAAATAGAAATTAGTTCCCCATAGATGTGGGGGAACTCTATGAATAATGGAAGAAAGAAAAAGAGAATAGAAGACTAAGAATTGGCTAAGAGTGTAATGTTATGCTCTTATCTTCCAGGGATGCAAAAACTAGAGCCTCAGGGTCTTTTAAATAGTGCCAGAAGTTTCCCAAAGTGCGGCCCGGTCCAAAAGAATCAAATCAGAGCAGAAACAGGAACTGATCCACGTGAAATCACGCTCAAGCGTCATAGGGAGCTCGCCCAAGCATGAATTAAGGGTTTTGTGAGGCTTGGGCGCCAGTTGTGGACGTCTGAGCTTCGATCTCCGTCGCCCGGGCGTCGGGTCCGTCACCCAGGCGACCAGCGTCGTTTTCAGCTTCGCTGTTTTGCTTTCCTGTTGCTTGGGCTTCGGTTTTTCTCCCTTCTTTGTGCCTTTTTTACCCCTTTTGAGCTCCATCTTCATGCTTTTCACTTCTTCTTCCAGTATTGCTTCAATCTTTGTCAAAACGAGGGGAATTTGTTAGAAAACTGTTAAAATCAACCTCAACTCTCTTATTCACACAATTTACTGAAAACTCATGAGTTCAAGCAAGTTTCTAAGTGAAAAGGGGTGTTTTTAGTATCAAAATCATATAGCAAATAACGGTATTTTAATCCGTTATTATTGGCCGAACAAGTATAAAAATTGTGTTTGAATTTTCTTTCCCTGAACTCTTTACTTTCAAGTCGACTTTATTTTCTGCATAGTCAACTATTTTCCACTGCACTTGATTTATCTTTTTCACCGAGATTCAAGAAACTTTTGAAAATTTTATACTTTACGAAAGAAATTTGAAAAGACTCTGATTTTTTATTTTCACCACTTCAACCCCCCTCTTGGTGTTGATATGTCATTATATTTCCAGCAATTGGTATCAGAGCTGGTTTTCATAAGATATTTGAAAAACTAGTCGACTACATTTTTCTTTGAATCGACTATATTCTTGGAAAATGGATTCTAGTTTTCAAACCTTTGCTGAAGGTGCATCTACAAACAGACAACCACTGTTTGCGGGTGAAAACTATCCTTTTTGGAAAAGTAGAATGCAAATTTTTCTTGAATCTGTGGATAGAGGTATTTGGGATGCAACAGTAAATGGTCTTGTTGTGCCAACTCATGTTATCAATTGAAAAACTGTTTTGAAAATTTTTCTGAGTGGTCTCAAGATGAAAATCGTAGATCATAGTACGATGTTAAAGCAAGAAATATTATTTCCTCTACACTAATTGTTGATGAATTCTTTAGGATCTCTCAATGCAAAACTGCTAAAGAAATGTGGGACGTCTTGGAAGTCACACATGAAGGCACGGATGAGGTCAAGAGAGCAAGAAAAAATTCTTTAATACAAGAGTATGAACTTTTCAGAATAAGGACTGGTGAAACCATATATGAGGTTCAAAAAAGGTTCACTTACATTGTCAACCATTTGATGGCTCTTGGAAAAGTCTTTGATAAAGAGGAGATCAACATCAAGATTCTCAAAAGCCTAAATAGAAGCTGGCAACCAAAAGTCACTGCAATCTCTGAATCCAAGGATCTTACTAGCATGAACATGGCTACCTTATTCGGGACGTTAAGAGAACATGAACTTGAACTTGGAAGATTGAAATATGAGGAAGAGATTGATGAAAAGAAGTCCATAGCATTGAAAGCAACCAGTAAGAAAGCCTCAAAGATTGCACAATCAGAGGATGATTCAAATGCTAAATTGGACAACAATGAACTGATGTCTATGGTGGTAAGGAAATTCAATCGATTTATGAAGAATACTAGTCAACTTACTAACAATGCAGGAAATACCAAAGCCAAGAAAGCTTCAAGATCAAATGCAGTTCAATGTTATGAATGCGGCAAAGAAGGACATATCAAGCCCGATTGTCCAGATCTGAAGTTAAAGCAGAAAGCTAACAAGAGGTTTCCTCAAGACAAGAACAGAAAGCAAAATAGTGCTTATATTGCCTAGGAGAACAATGATTCAGAATCCTCAAGTGATGAAGATTGTGATCGTGAGGAGGAATCAAACATATGCTTCATGGTTGGAACATCACTAACAGATTATGAGAGTGATACAGAGTTTGAGAATGAACCTATTGAGGTGAAGTATAACCTGTTGTTGGATGCATTTCAGGAAATACACGCTGAGGCCATGCAACTGCAATATAAGGTCAATCGACTTAACTCTGAAAGAAAGGATTATGAATATAGAATTAATAATTTGGTCAATGATAATGAAAAATTGCAGAAAGAGTTAGATGTTGCTTTATGATCTGCTAAAACTGTAATAATTGAGACTGTAACAGTTGAAAAAATTTGTGAACAATGTCCTACTCATGTTAAACAAATCGATTACTTGACTAGCACGCTAGCTAAGTTCACTAAGGGTAGAGATAATTTCAAAGTTGTTTTAAAGTCTTCAGGTAGAGCTATATATAGACAAGGCATTGGATATAAAGCTCAATCAAATAAGATAAATACAAAGAAGTTTACTGATTTGAGTAAACCTGTTAAACATGCTTGTTTTTACTACAATAACATTAGTCGTACTGTTAGAAATTGCTTTTACAGAAAGGTTGGTGTTCCCAAAGGCTTATACAGATGGATTCCTAAGGAACATCTAGCTTCTACTAACAACAAAGGACCTAAATTCAAATGGGTACCTACATAAAAAATTTAAATTGTTTTGCAGGATAACAGCAGATGCGTTGACATGATGTGAGAACTCAAGGATGAACTAACATGGTTATATCAATTTTCTTGACGATCTACAAGTGGTAACAATCGTCTTATGTTTGCATAATATTTGATATGCATGATTGTTTGATTGCTTGATTGTTTGTATGATTGTGTGAATGTTTGTTTGTCTGTATTGATGTGAAAAATCATTTTTACGACTTTTAGTCGACTGGATTATGAGCACAATCGATTGCATGTTGTTGTATGTATGTTTCTGTTTTTGAAAACTCTCTTTCATATAGAAGTCAACTTAGAATTTAATAAAATCGACTTTGTGTCTCTGTTTTGGGCCTTCTAAATTTGAAAATTTAAAATAGGCATTAGTAAAAATATGTTGTTCGCGCCCTTTTGTTGAATATGTCTGGGATATGATCCCTGCTGAGCTTAAAGTGTACTCTATATGTGTATAGTCATAACCCTGGACTGAAAAATAGTGAATCCAATTGCTCACTTCATATGGCATCTTCATAACATCCCTCAAGAAGAAGCAAAGGAAAGGTTGTAGCAACTGAAAGAGAAGCTAATCTTGGAGGTTGGATTAGAGATGATGAATCTTGTATGAGGTTTGGTGATGGAAGCTGGAAAATTGTTGTCACACCCAAGTATTTTGACTCGAGTCGGTTTGAAAGAGAAAACTTTCAGTTTCCGGGATGCATTGAAACTCAAAATCTCACTACATTGTTGCAGATGAAAGGTGAATGGTATCCTGATCTTGTGAGAGTATTTTACCACAACTTAAAGATTGTCAATGGTGATGTTCATTCAAGGGTAAAAGGCATTAACATTCATATTGTCAATGATGTTTGGCAACAAACAACTGGTCTAAGAGTTGAAGTTATATTCTCTCATCTACCAAATTCTGAAGAAAATTGCTAGTTAAAGAAAAAGGATATGTACAGAGGTTGGCTCAAAATTCAAGTAATTTGCTCAAGAGAAAATCTTTATCTGCATGAGGATCTTAAAATGGAAGAAATGATATTAGCACATCTTCTTGCCTGGGTGATTCTACCTGGAAGAATGACGCAGGATGAAATGACTACAGAGGATGTCTACCTTCTACATGCTATTAAAAATGACATTCCCACCAACTGGGTGGAAGTTCTGAAAGATCACATGGTTAGAGCTGCATGCATAAACTTTCATTATCTACCATATGTCATTCTTGTAAGCAATATACTTGTGCTTTAGGGAGTGGATACAAGAGGTGGAAGAAAACATTCGTATAACTGCACAAATTTTATTAATAGAAACATTCTTGTATCACTTGGACTAATGAGAACAATGAGAGGTTGATGCTTTAAAGGGGAAGAAAATCTAATGTATTTTTTTGGGAGCACTTCAGTTACAAATGAACAAAATACAAACATCCTTCCTGACATAAATTATGTGGATCTTGTTGTTGGTCAGCTCAAGATAATAATTGATAAGCTTAATCAGCTTGAAGTGAAAATTGACCAAGCTCTGCAACAAGGAAATGTAGAAGAAATTTCTGACAATGACTCTATGGATTCATCTGAATAAGAACAGGAATAATGATCTACACAGAATAGGGGTCTTGTGTCTACAATAGTGTTTCTTGAGTCTTGTTTTTGTTGTTTGCTTTTGTGTTATTTTGGTTGTTGGTTGTTTATCTTTAGTTATCTTTTGTGATGGCTTAGAATGTCATTCCTTAGCTTTTGTTATATCTGATTGTACTACTTTTTGTTATATCAATGAAATTAGATGTTCAATCTTAATTTGATCAATGAAAACTTGAAAGTTGAATATGGTTAAATGAAATTGAAATCGACTATGTGTTGATTGAAGTTGATTATGCATGTGTTTACTGTTACATTAATTCTTCTGCATATTTAATTCATACCTGTATAAAATTCTTGCATTACTATTATTCTAAATTGCTTGATCTTCAAAAGATATTGAAAGGTTTTGCAGGAACATTGATACTGGACATACTACTAGAATTTCTACTCACCAGGGAGCAATGAAATCGATTGTCAATGGAAAACAATCGACTATTGGTTTAACAAGGCTATAAATTCCATTTATTGGAATTTGGCTATTTGGTTTACTGATCTCGTATCTTATACTGTTTTCTTTCAATATATCTCTGCTTTATGATTGATAGATATATCTGTGAGAATATACTGTGAGATTGTTGATTGATTGTATCTATGCTAAATTGATATGTTTACAAATCTTTTGATACAATTCTGTCACATGCTTTTATATGCTCTGAAATATGTGGTATCTGCATTGTGCATTTGGGTTTTGATTATAAAACATGCATAATGACAGGGGGACCATTGCATAACAGTTTAGATATTTCACATGCCTACACTTAAGGGGGAGATTATTTCTTTATCATGTGATTATCTGTGACAGGGGGAGCATCATTGAATGATTAATATGTTTATATTAATGCATCTCTGGGAAACCATTTTATCAACATATAATTATCATAGAGCATACCTTTTTTGCTAATGAACAAAGGGGGAGAAAGTTTGATGTTTTCTATTACTTATTGCTTGATATTGATTGCTTGATATTGGCTGATACAGAGTATATATGTTGTCTTTGTGATTCTGTCTTTGTGATTCTGATATTCTGATACATTCATTTTGAATCTGAGAAAGACTTCATTTGTTTGCTTTAATATATTGTTAAATCATTTGCTCTGATACAGTTTGATTTTATGAATGATTATATGAGTTGTTGTGTACAAACATGGTTGTTTATTAATCATGGTTATGCATCATCAAAAAGGGGGGAGATTGTTGAGATTGTTGATAAGGGGAGCACTAGTTTAGCTAAACCTTACAATCTCACAGGGCTTCTGGTTTTTTATGATTACAACACATTATTAATAACACATGTACTAATATGTGTTACATGCTCATTACTTTCATATGTCTGGATTCTTAAAGAACATATTTGTGTTGACTTTGTCTATGTGTGCATATCCACTGCTTTCTACATGAGATATTATCTGTGATTGCATAACATATGCTTTAGAAAAGAAAACCACATGCACTTTAATTGAACTTATATTGTGTGACAAAACTGCAAGTTTTAAGTCGACTTCATTATGAAGCAAGTCGATTATAACTCGTGCCTTTGCACAGATTTTCAAAAACAGTGCTGTGAGTATTTTTGCAAAGAAAGATTTTCAAAACTGCATTGAAGTGACATAGTCGACTGTATACGCAAGTTACTCGACTTAGTTAGTTATGTTTTGAATTTCTGTTGATGCTTGTGAACTATAACGATTATACTTTGTTTCTTTGACCAAGCATTAACTGTTAGTCAACTGAATTAAATGTGCAATCAATTTAATTGGTCTGAAAGCTACTAATTGTTATAACTATCATAACTGTTTGAATACAGTCGATTGTATTAGTAGCGAAGTCAACTTTAGGAGCGACTGTTTTACAGAAAACTATATATAGACATGATTTTGTATTCTACAGAGACTTTTGGTAATTCTAACATTTTCATTCTATTGTTTCAAATCTTGATCTCTGTTAGAAAGTGAAAAGCTCCAAGAACTCATCAAGAAGACCGTGGTGATCATTCTTTGAAGAATTGCTTGACTCGCAAGCATTGGTGTGCGCTTAAGACTACTTGATCATTCTACACTCGAGGTGTCCTTACGTGATCAGATACTGCTCTCAATCTTGTGAAGATTGTGGTTGTCTTGTTGTGATTATAGAAAGAGGACGTGTTGCGTTCTAGGAACTTTGAGGATTGGTCAAAGTTGTTAAAGACTACAGAAGAGGGGATATCTTGATGTTGTTCTTTGTGTTGTATGCCTATTGGTTAGAGGGTTAGAGAGGTGTTTTATATTTTGACTTGGAGGTCTCTATAGAAACTTTGTTGTAAAAACCTTGAGCATTATAGTGCATTTGCTTCCGGGTACAGGAAGGACTAAATGTAGGCAATTTGGCTGAACCAGTATAAAAACTGTGTTTGAATTTTCTATCCATGAACTCTTTACTTTCAAGTCGACTTTATTTTTTTCATAGTCAACTATTTTCCACTGCACTTGATTTATCTTTTTTACCGAGATTCAAGAAACTTTTGAAAGTTTTATACTTTACGGAAAAAAAAATTGAAAAGACTCTGATTTTTTATTTTCACAAATTCACCCCGCTCCCTCTTGGTGTTAAAACTAAGTCATTCTATTTCCAACAGTTAGTATGTTTAATATCTCAAATATAAAATTATATTGTGAAGATAAATTATCGTGTAAGGATCATTCTGCAGGAAGTGAGTCAATCCTAAATATGGACACTTCTTTTCTGAATAATACAATGTCTTCTGATCATAACCAATTAGCCCAATCTTCTCCACAGGTTCAGCTTGACTCTTCATAGGTACCTTCTAATCCTATATCTGATAATACCAATTTAGATCAAAACATGGTATTTTCCTATGCCAAAAAATATATTGTTGACTTACTATCGGAAACTGGGCTCCTTAGGAGTAAACCAGCTGATACATCAATTGAACAAAATCATAAACTCTTTCAATGCTCAAATTCAATAAGCACAGACAGAGGAAGATACCAAAGGCTGGTAGGAAAATTAATTTATTTGTGTCATACACATCCAGATATCACTTATGCAGTGAATGTTGTTAGTCAATTTATGCATGACCCACGAAAGCTTCATATGGATGTTGTTGAGAGGATTTTGATATATTTGAAGTCTGCTCCTGGAAAAGGAATTTTGTTCTCAAATCATGGAAACTTAAAGGTAGAAGGGTACATTGATGCGGATTGGTTAGGTTCAAAATATGATAGAAGATCTACCTCTATATGCTTTACTTTTGTAGGAGGGAATCTTGTAATTTGGAGGAGTAAAAAACAGCCTGTAATAGCAAGATCTAGTGCTAAAGCAAAATTTAGAGGCATGGCACTAGGTGTATGTGAACTTTTGTGGATTAAAAATGTGCTATCAGATTTGGGCTTTAAACCAAATGAAGCTATGAGTTTGTATTGTGACAATACTTTGATTATAGCAATTGCTCACAATCCTGTGCAACATGATAGACAAAGCATGTGGAGATTGATAAACATTTCATCAAAGAGAAGCTTGAAGCTGGAATAGTTTCATTTTCTTTTGTAAGATCAGAATTGCAGTTGGTTGATGTTCTCACAAAAGGAGTGTCTAGAAGATTTTTTAATGACTCTCTATCATGGTTGTCAAACTGGCGAGTTAACTCGTTAACTCGGACGAGTTTGTGTTTTTAGTTATGCTTACCGAGTTAACTCGGTAGTAAACTCGGTTTCCGAGTAAACCCGTTAAACTCGATTGGAAACTCGGTAAACTCGTATAAAATCGCGATTTTGCAACGATTTAACGAGTTTAAAAGAGGTAAAAACGAATAAGAAGATTTCGTTGAGATTGAATTTAAAAGAGATAAAAACGAACAAGATTATTTCGTTGAGATTGAGTTTAAAAGAGGTAAAAACGAACAAGAAGATTTCGTTGAGATTACTATTTAATGACTTGATTAAGGTCCTCTTCTTCGTTGTGCTTCACTCCACCAATGTCCGCATTCGTGGTCTCCGTTTGTGGTTTCGTCATTGCGCTCCGGTGGCTTAGTTCACACTCACTATCGCAGTCGCCGCCCGTCATTCGCCTCATTTGCAGTCGTCGTTCGCCTTGCTCGTGGTCGCGCACCTTGTTCGTCGTCGTGACTCGTGATCGTCAACGTCTTTGTTGCCATAGTTCTTGTGTTCTTGTGTGGCATCCCTCAGTGGTGGTGGTGAGTAAAATAACTTTCCTTTCAAAAAGTTGTCAAGTTATTTGTGTTTTAAGACGAGATTTGTTTTTTGAATATTATAACTATTCATTCAAACACCGGTGACTATAAAAAACTTTTCATTAAAGAGTGATGTGACAAGTCTCTACAACTGGAAGTCTCTAGAGTTGTGTTTTAAGTGGATTTTTTATTTTAATGTTTTAAGTATTCATTCAAATGTCGTAGACTTGTTGTAAAAAAAATTCATTAAAGTGATATGACTATTGTCTGCCACACCATTACACATTAATTTGATTAAAAAGATGACACACGTGATGTCTCTGTATACTCTTATATTATTATTATTATTATTATTATTATTATATAATATATATATATATATATATATATATATATATACTTCATTAATATTATGTATTGATTTTATAATAAAAATTTTGATAAAAGAGATGAGAGGTTACGTGATGTTTTTGTTTATTTTTATTATAATATATTTTTATTAATATTATATAACATATGTCTTGATTTTATTATTTTAATATGTAAAAAAATATTTAATATTAAATGAGTTTTTTTGTTATTGATTTTTTACTGAAAAGGTTTAGAGCATCATGTCTGGAAATACAACAGAAATTAATGCAACTACATCTTCATTCACTAAGAGTAGAAGTAAAAATGCTCCAAAAATTGATCTGATATTGGATGGAAACATGGGTTTGATGTTAACGGTAATGGAAGAAAAGTGAAGTGTAACTATTGCTCAAAGATTGTGAGTGGAGGTATATTTAGATTTAAACACCATCTTGCTGGAACAAGGGAGGATTCTGAGCCTTGTGCTTCTGTTTCGGATGAAATAAAAAATTTGATGATAAAAATAGTTGCAGAAGCCAAGAATGCATCATCAAAGAAAAGAAAGATAAATATCACTGAAGACAAGGAAGAAAATGAGAGTCTTGAAGAAGGACACAAGGTATTCGGTTTTAAAGGAAAACAAAAAGTCGCTACTACTAGCAAGGGGGGAGTCCAAGAAACTATAAATCAAATGATGAAAAAAGGATACAAAGAAGTTGATGTTCAAGTGGCTGAATTCTTTTACACCAGTGTCATTCCTTTTAATGTAATTAAAAATCCAACATTTGCAAAGATGTGTGAAATGATTGGTAAGTATGGAGTTGGATACAAACCACCACTTTATCATGACATTAGAGAAAAGTTGTTGAAACAAGCTGTGAATAAAAAAGATGAAATGCTTAAGGATTATAAGGAGGAGTGGAAGAGAACTGGATGTACAATTATGTCTGATGGTTGGACAGATAGAAAACGACGTTCTATTTGCAATTTCTTGGTGAATAGTCCTAAAGGGACGGTTTTTCTTTATTCACTTGACACTTCAGACATATCAAAAACAGTTAATAAAGTTTTCAAAATGTTAGATGATGATGTTGTTGAGTTTGTTGGCGAAGAAAATGTTGTTCAAGTTGTCACAGATAATGCTGCAAATTTCAAGGCAGCTGGAGAATTGTTGATGCAAAAGAGGGAAAGATTGTATTGGACTCCATGTGCAGCACATTGCATTGATTTGATATTTGAAGATTTTGAAAAAAAAATTAAAGGTCCATGAATTGACAATTAAGAAAGGAAGAAAGATTACCACTTACATTTACGGAAGATCAATGTTGATTTCTTTGTTGAAAAAGTTCACTAAAGGTAGAGACTTGATAAGACCGGGTGTGACTAGATTTGCCACAGCTTAATTAACTCTTGCTTGTCTTCATGAATTGAAGGCATCATTGTTGACCGTGTTTAGCTCTGAAGAGTGGAAGACAAGCAAGTTTGGAACTTCACAAAAGGGCAGAAAAGTAAAATATATGGTATTAGATAGTCGGTTCTGGAAGAATGTCTCCACATGCCTGAAAGTCGCTGCCCTTCTTATTGTGGTCTTAAGATTAGTAGACTCAGATGTAAAACCCGCAATGGGTTTCATTTTTGAAGAGATGGATTGTGCAAAAGAGAAGATTAAGTCTAACTTTAACAATATTAAAAAGAGGTAAATTTTCAAACTTTTACTTATTCAATGTTTAATTACTTATGTGTGAAATTATTTTTGATATAGCATAATTGATGTAGTTATGAAGAGGTTTGGAGAATAATTGATGCTCGATGGGATAATCAACTTCATAGGCCTTTGCATGCAGCTGCCTATTTTCTGAACCCCCATTTCCACTATGAACCTAACTTTAGATCTGATGATGGTGGAGAGGTGAAAGAAGGATTGTATTTTGGCATGAAAAGATTGATACCAAATATGACAGAAAGAAGAAAAATTAATTTACAAATTGTTGAATTTCATAATGCTAGAGGACTTTTTGGAATGGAAGATGCAAAGGAGTGTAGGAAAGAGTTAAATCCTGGGGAATGGTGGGACATGTTTGGTGATGGAACTCCGGAGTTGAAGAGATTTGCTATTCGAATTCTAAGTTTGACTTGTAGTTCTTCTGGATGTGAGCGTAATTGGAGCTCATTTGAAATGGTAATTTAAATTATTTTTAATTTATAAATTCCTTTATTATGTTTATATCTTCACTAAAAATATTATATTTCATTTTAGGTTCATACAAAGAGAAGGAATCGTTTGTATCAAAAAAAGATGAATGATTTAGTTTATGTGATGTATAACTCCAAGTTGAACAGTAGACAAATTTGAAAAACTGTAGCTCTTCCATTTGATGACATTGGATCAGATGATGAATGGATAGTTGAAGAGGCAGATGATGTTGTTGAGATTGATCAAGTTGAAGGTGAAAATGATGGTGAAAATGATCACTTAGATGAACCAACAACAGATCCTGCTCTAGATGTTCTTGATCTTGATAACATAATATTTGGGAACAATGAGGATGCACAACATTCATCAGAGGAAGAGTTAGATGAGGATGATGATGGAGATGGTGTTGCCATTATTAGAGGATTAGGCATACAGAATTTGACATTTCAATTTATGTTTTACATTATATTTTTATGAACAATATTTCTATGAACTTATGTATTTCAATTTATATAATTTTGTGATCTTATTTGAATTAGGATGTTATTTATATTTTTTTTTTGCAAAGTAAACTCTTACGAGTTTACGAGTCGAGTTTACTGGACTCTCACGGGTTTACGTAAACTTTCGAGTTTGACAACCTTGCTCTCTATTCAAGTTGGGAATGTGTGATATCCATGCATCAACCATAGTGGGGGTGTTAAGATATGTCTAATATTCTATTAACGAATATTAGGCAATCAAATATTGTGTTAGTTATAATTTAGATATTATTATAATTTGTGCAAATTTATGCACTTCTCATTCCTTTAATAGATGAAGAATTATAAGATCTTTGTATGTATATATATGATACTCTACCCTTTGAAATAATATATCAAAATTATTCTTTAAACATTTAATAGAACTAAGGTGTGATAATAAAATGAACCAAAATCTAAAATCAGACTAGCACTAAATGTACAAGGAATAAAACATAACACACTACTTCTACAAAGAGCAAAAATCATATGCAAATGAATGAAATTAACAACTTAGACAACAATCAAAGCAATAAACCACCATATTCAATCAAGACTAAAGCTAAGCTAACCTAAGAAATGCAAAGTACTAGCTACACTTCAACAAAACCAATTAAACTTAACACAAATTTGGTAGAAAAGAGATTTTTGAGCTTGAGAAAAACATGTTTTACATGGAACTAAAACAGGAAAAACGAGTTTAACAAAGAAGCTAGCGACATTAGATTAACTAGAAAATGATTACGAATGGTGTTTAAGCAACACAACTAGTAGGAAAAGTAAGCTACAATAGTCAAAACACTAATTTAAGTTATCAAAACAAGCTAGAAATTAACAGAGGCAATGGAAAAATAAAATGAACTCAAAACATATGGAATAAAAAACTAACCACGATCCAAGATTATATCATTGTTAAATTGAAAATATTATGGATCCATAGAGAAGCTCGAGACATCCTCTTGCTCCTCCCAACATTAAGAAAAATCAAAACAGTTGTCTCTCCCTATTACATCCTCTACTTCGGTATATTTGCCCTCAAAACTCCAGATGAAACCTTCCTAACAGAAATCTCAAAGGTGCTGAAAAAGTTGTTGTCAATTTGCCAAAAAGTTGTTTTTTCAGTGAGAGTGTGTAACTGCCAATAACAAATTTGGTTTGTATTTTGTCTCCTCCTTATGTGGCAGTGCTCAGTCCTAGGTTAGCTTCATTTGGGTCATTCCATGTGTAGTCCAATAGCACGTCAGATGGAGAGGTCGCCTGCCCCAACGTTGTTAATTGCACCAGTTTTCCAAGAAGGGTTAAAATTGTCTTTGCTCAAGTAACTATCTCCAACTTCCATATTAAACCACATTTCGTCCAGAGCTCTAAAGAAAATGTTCTAGTACCCAAATTGAAACTCTTTGAGTTTAGATCCAATGCAATAAGAATTAGCTTAATTAGACTAAAGCTCCCAAAGTTATGTTTTACTATTCATATTAAAGTTCTTTGAGGTCTTGTTTATTTAAGCAGATTTGAGGAAGAGTAATTGGGTGGATTTGAGAGGATTTCAAAATATTTTTGTTGTTGTTTATTTGAGTGGATTTAGAAGTAATCGAAGGTGAATTTGGAAGTAAATTTTTTTAATCTGTCATATAAATTAAATCTTACACTAATTCTCACCAACTTTACTTCCAACACATATGAAAAATGTTATGCACAAAATAATTAACAAGGATCGAAACTGTTAGGATGAAATTTTCAGCATCAAGACTTAACTTTTGCACCACTTCAGCTTTGGATTTAAATTCCTAAAAAGTAATTATGTAGAATAAAAGAAATGAGAATCCTAAGGGATTGTAATAACTATATGAGAGTATACAAATTGAATTATTAAATATCCCCACACTTGAACTTTTACACTCCTAGACAAAATCAAGATTAGACAACCTAAGATGCTAAGTATATGCAAACACTGAACAACTGAAAACAAGAACTGTGAGCAAACACAAATAGAAACAGGACAGAACTAGACAAGCTGAGACTGAACCAAGTAAATTACAGGCACTGTTAGAACTTTGCTGTTAAAAGACAACACACTTATCACAAAGGATTTCAAAGAAAACATAACTATCCTTATCAAATTGACTGTCATATAACAAGTTTTAAGTAATAGAAGGAACATATAACAAATTGTTTTGTGATTTGTAAGTCATGAGGTGACACAACCACCACCACATTTTAAAAACATTCACGGTTGCATATAAATATTTGATCAAGACCATCATATGATTAAGTTGTTACATATGTTGAGATTCGCCAATCATAAAAACTTACATCAGATTCTAGAATCCAAGAAATATTTCCAATTGGTTGAGAATTAGACTTCGTCAACATTGCTCTCGGGTGAACATTATTTCCAGAATTGTTATTACAATTAACCCGAGTATTTAAAGTTTTCCCCCATGCCGTCGTGAGCTAAATTGCTGTAATGATAGGCTTCGCTCTTATCCAAATTGATGTGCCTGCCCGATAACACTAACCCGAGATCACATCCCTACTTTTAAATTAGTACAGTGTTAACGAATGCATTTTATAGCACAGAAAGAAAGGTATCAGAAACATTACTATGGGCCTGAATTTCAAAGATCAACAATCCAAAATTGGATATCCAAAAACGAGTAATATAAATCCCATACAAAGAAAAGAGCTGAATTCCAGGAATCAACTAAAAGAATGGCACAATTTCTAAATTTCACAAAATTGAGTAGACTAATTGCTGAATATCCTGGAATGTACAAAAGATGAATCCTGAAAATCTGCTCTAATCCCCCACCCAAGAAAAACACAAAAAGAAACAGAATATATCCTAATGAAAACGACTATATTTGATATGACACATTCTAATTTTACACAATTCCTAGGCTGGCTCTCAAGGTGGAAAACCGAAACTATGTAATGTACAAGCATCCTACTCCAAATTACTTCTGCTGGCCAATCTTGGGCTTGGTTCTCATACTGGCTCGTCTAGCAACATCCCAAGCCTTGGGTGGGGCATATACACCAAGCTGTGCGGCAAAAAAGGATTCATACCCAGGTGAATCAAAGGCGAACCCGGTGTGCTTTGATATCTCACGTGGGAGTTGAGATATTGCATAACTCCTTGCCTCAGCTGGTGTAAGCTGGTTCCCTATCTCCAACAACTGTGCCCTGCCAGTGTTATCTAGCTCATCTCTATGCATTTCTTGAATAATCTGATAATCATAGGGGGAGAACCATCTTTGAACCCTGAAACAAATGAATAAAAAATGAGTAAAGCTGCAGAACTAAAGTGGTCATCAATTTTTTACATGTCCAGTTTTTCACATCCTCCAAAGCTATCTGTCTCGCATACAAAAGACTCTTTCCATTATATTGTAATGCAAAAATACACAGTAGCATGAGAATGGATGCGACAGCCACTTTTATCCAATGAAACATTATAAAGGATTATCATCTCTTGAAACCCAGACTCCTTTCCTGCATTAGCAACTAGAACTCCAGTGCATGTCTTGACTCTAATATTTATCACTGTTTAAAGATCTTAAAGTTCTGCAACTAAACTATGGAATCCCGGACAAAAATGCAAAATTTCTTTAAATCTGAACCTTACCCTTGGTAAACAAAGTCGCAGAAAAGTGCAGCAACAGGAACTAGAAGTAGCATGACGTAGAAGTAAAACGTAGTCATCAAGACATAAATGACAAAATAAATATTTTCCTGCAGAAAATGAAACAGAACTCAAGTTAACAGAGTTCTTAACGATGGGTCATAAGGAAATTTCTTAAGTGTCTTGACACACGCCCAGAGTAGAAAAGGAATTCACCTGACGATCATAAGGAGTGCTAATCCCTGAATATATAAAAATAAAAATAAACCAGGCTAATATACTTCCACCAACACTAATATAGTGCCATCTAGTGATGGAATTACAAATCATAAGCAGTCGCAAGTTGACGGTTATTACAACACAAGTGAAGGCCATTGTACTGACATCCCATAATCCAAAGATCTTGCCTGCTGAGTTTTTAGCACTTAAATTTGTTGTACTCACAAAATAGAAGAATATTAGAGATTGGTAAATAGAAAAGAATGCCCATATTGCCACAACTTTCCATTTAAAGAAAACATTTCTTATTCCTTCCATGTATAGTTCAGGATACTTCTTGGATAGAGATGAACTGACATCCTGGCAAAGGCACAAGTAACTAATCAGAACATGGCATCATTGAAGAAAAACTGCAAACATAAGAAGTGAGGCACAACTGTACAAGACAGCTGTCAAAGAATATTCCACCTTGTCAAATAATCCAACAATGATTACAGGTAGCGCTGTGAAGATAACATTATATAATGACTGAAACCAATCATCATAGAATCTCTGACCAGAAAATCCAGTTTGAAACGTAAACCAGAACTGAGTAAGAGTGAAAGTGAGATTCTTGTAAAAGAAGTATAAGACAACCTGCAATAGCCGATTTTCAAGTGTTACAACATGAAAAACAAGTATATAGGACAGTATACATTGCAGTTTAGAAAACATAATACCTTGCAAACTCGCAAATAAGACCATCTGCCGTGAACAAGAAGCAAGTCTGCAAGGTAACGAAACTGTGCAATGGCAAAATCGCTGGCCATCACAGCTTGCATTCCCTCCAACCCACTTATGCCAACACCAACATGAGCAGCTTGAATCATGCTAACATCATTGGCTCCATCACCAATACTGAGTGTTATTTTGTGAGCACCTTTCTTAACCATACTTGTGACCTGTAAGGAGGTATAGTGAATAAACATTGGAAAATTTTTCATAAGCTAAACAATTCTCAAATTACACTAGGCAGTTACTTTAAGCCTTTCTACTCACTAAGCCAAAAATTAAATAAAAGATTAACATCCCTGATAGGATATAATGTGTGTATGATAGAAGGAAACAGATTAAGAAATAGTGTTAGTTAGGTTGTTAAGGTGAGTGAGGTTTCCTTTATATAGTTGGAGGGTCCTGGTATGCAGGGGACTTTTGGCAAATTTGTAGATTGAGTTTTAGCTCTTTGTGAAGGGGAGGGGAAACCCTTGGAGGAGAGAGTGGTCTCCTATTCTTTTGTGTTCTTTTCAGTCTATACAGTCTTATACCATACAGAATATTACTCTTCTTTCTCTTTTCAATTCTGATTCCTAACATTCCCACACAATATAAACTCTACGTATCAAGATGAATTACAGAAATAAGTAATTAAGTTATTGTCACGATATAAGCTTTACCTGTGCTTTTTGTAAAGGAGAAACTCGACAGCAAACAACAGAATGACAATTCAAACTGATGTTGAGCAGCATCACTCTTAAACTTGGATCCAATGCATACATTAGACATTTTCCATCAATTACAAGAGCTAATTTTGGTCCAGATAGGGAGTGAAAATAGTTCTGTGCTTCCTCAAGGCATTTCTTCAGCTCTTTTTTCACTTCTTCTTTGATAAACCGTGCAATCTCCACTTGGTCACCCTAAAAAAGTTACAAAATAATGTAATTATTACAGTCAGAAACACTAAGAACTGTGAACAAAACATGGTAGCAAGAAGGGCCAGTACCCTGTCTTCAACTTCTCTGATTGCATCAGTTTCTGAACTAATCACAAATTGCTTCATCTCATTGTTTATCAAGTTGCATGCTGCAGCAAGAGGGTCGAAGCATCATATAATATGATAACTCAGATTAACAAAAGCATAACAAGAAGACAAAGAAAACTACTGGTCTACTTTAAACAGTCTCACCATAGGCTATGTTTATAGCTGTTTCAATCTTGTCCCCTGTAAGAACCCAAATTTTAATACCAGCTCTTTGAAGAGTCTCTATGCAAGCAGGTACACCCTCTTGAAGCTTGTCTTCTATGGCTGTGCTACCAATTAAAATGAGATCATTTTCGATAAGTTCTGCCACCTGTATCATTTCAAGATGCATAAGAGTATAATAATTCACATTACTATCTTTGCAAAATGAAATTCAAACATTCAGCACTCAAGTTTTGAGAGTAAGGGATTTCGTAAAGGGCTTTTAATTCTCGTTTCTAGCAATGTAATTATTAGATCGTTTTTGTAGACTTAAATAATCAATAGTTGTTATAAATCATAATTGACTGCCACATTAATTGTGTTATGTAAAAACTAGTTTTCAAGACAACCCTTTTCATTGACTTTTTGTAGATGAAGTACAAAAAGTTTGTGGAGACATTTGTAGTAGTTAATTTTGTATATAAACTAATCAACTGTCATGGATCAAAGAGAAGAAATGAAGTTCACTGAAAACTATTCTAGCTTTTCTAATCCAATTTTCAAAATATGTTGTTTATCATAAAAGCCCCTTTGTTAAGAATACAATATAGAACTGCAATTTAACTATTAAAAACCTTTGAATTGCACGAACATTTACTTTCTATGAATCGGAATATGATCCTGAAAATAAAACATATACAAACATGCTCTAGGACTGTTTTGGCTTTTGATGTTTTCTCTCCCCTATATACTTACTGCATTAGAATTCTATCAATATAAGTATGAGAACATATGAAAGGAGTGATGAAGCTCCCTCAAAAATAGTCTCTTCTATTTATCTCAACTGAGGTAATCTAATCTAAAAAAAGTATAAATTGCTTGATGTTATATATGCACATAAAAGCTTCCAATGATAGTAGGATAAACTAAACCTCATCCAATTTCTTTTCACGATCATTTAGAGAAGACTTGGCCTGGATAAACTTCTCATTCCAGGTTTCATAAACATCAGGATGCAAATCTTTGTAGGCTAAGCATAATGTGCGAAGACCGGCAGATCCAAATTGTTCCAAATGCTCCCTGGTGACTTTCTTGATGCTATTACTAATATCAGCCAGTCTCTCATAGATTACAGTATCAGCACCCTGTGAAGAGCAAGATGCATGGAAGATGTCATTTTACCCAAATCCAAACAAAATTGTTCTAGTGTGGGGAAGCAGACTAGTTTCTATTACCTTACAGTATAGGACAAGCCTTCCATCAGGATAACGGCATACAACAGACTGACGCTTCCTTGTACTATTAATGGAAAAAAGATTACAATTATGCTTAGAAGATGTTAAAACTTAATACCTTCAATTAAAATTGTACCCATAGGGATGACAGTTACCTATTAAACTCAAGCACATTTAAAATCTCATAAGACACGTCTTGAATTTTGCCCATTTTCTCAACATGAGATTCACGGACATATATCATTGTAGGTGTGCGTCTGACAAAAAATCAAAGCATTCACATCAACTCAAATTGAAATAATCTTAAATTTAACACTTCCAATAAAAAAATCAGTAACAGAAGCTACAAAAGAATGGCATATTTGGCTCTGTTAAGGATTCATTCATTCCTATTGCCACTTTCCCTATTAGAGTATGAGATAGAAATAACCACACTTGTCTTCAATGATAGTAGAAATTTTGTCATTTTAAAAAAATTGAGGGTTACAGAGATGAAAGAAGCTAAGATGTACTCTAATAAAAGAACAAATCTAACAGAAAAATGTAAAATATCATGGAATGTTAATTTCATTTCTTCAATAACAAGCCTATTCAGATTCATTCCACGCATAATTGTTGATAACATTGTGCAAATTGAATCATTCTGTCTGTTTCGCAGAAAAATAACTAAACAAGAAGGTATAACACTGACAAAATTTGAGTCCCACAAAGCAGTATTGGTCAAACTAACTACATTTCCTAGATATATAGTACAAAAAATTCAACAGAAAACCTATTCTACACAGGAACTTCTGTTTTATATTAAAAATTAAGTATCAATTAATAGTGTTAGGATTAAATCAGAAAAATATATTTCTAAAGGGCTTAATTGACCCTTCTCATGTTCTACCATTTATATTGATAAAGAGTTAATACAATAGGGAGATAGAAGGTCAAGAGACTGTCCTAGACTGCTAGGTACAATCATTATAGATAACCCAATACACTACTACCTACTTTAGTCCTTCTAACTACCCTAACATAGATAGACTTAGTAATTATTCTACCATTAAGATACACACAGCTCACACACACTAACCAATAATTCTAACACTCCCCCTCAAGCTGGAGCATACAAATTGTATAAACCAAGCTTGAAATAGATAAACTCGATTTTGAACTACATGAATTTTTCTTCAAGAGTGTTAGGCAGTGTGTTATCACATGTCAACGAAAAACTAACAACAGCTTGTGAAACTTCAACTTCAAAAGTGAATGACAGAGAGCAGTGGTGGACAATGACAATCTGCAAGGACGAAATCCCTCATCAACTAAGGATGGGGCCTACAGTGGCTAAATGCAACAAAACTGCAGGAACTGCCATCTCTGAGACTGATGGGTGATGGGGCCTGTAGTGGCTGAAAGCTACAAATCTACAAGGACTACCATACTTATGTGGCTTGAACTGCCATATTTGACTTGCAGTGTCTTGGAAACAAACATTAATGTGGCTTGAACTTCCATACTTGACTTATAGTGTCTTGGAAACTCTTGAGAAACATGTAAAACTCTTATTACTTTCTTACTTCCATATTACAACATACAAATGACTTTATAGGAGTTAAAATTAGGCACTTTAGGCACAAGTTAGGCACCTCCTATAAGTTAGGCACCTCCTATAAGTTAGGCACCTCATACCTAACTTTCTCTAATTACAACACTCCCCCTCAAGTTGGTAAATGAATATCAATCATTCCCAACTTGCTTACAAGATCTTGAAATCTTCCATGAGGTAGTCCTTTCGTAAAAATATCTGCTATCTGAAGACCGGTTGGAACATTTGTAATCATAAAGCCTCTGTCTAGATTATCCTTTATAAAATGTTTGTCAATCTCAATGTGTTTTGTCCTGTCATGTTGTACTGGATTATGAGCAATGCTTATGGCAGACTTATTGTCACAGTATAGTTGTACTGGATTATGAGCAATCTATCTTGATTTTAAGATCATCCAAAATGATTTTCATCCAAAGTCCTTCACACATTCCTTGAGCAAGGGCTCGAAATTCAGCTTCTGCACTTGAGCGAGATACTCTGTCTTGCTTTTTGCTTCTCCAGGTTACTAGACTATCTCCAAGAAACACAAATACCCAGAAGTAGATTTTTTGTCAGTAATAGAACCTGCGTAGTCAGCATCAGTATATATCTTCATAGTTAATGTGTCTTCCCTTTTAAATAATATCCCCTTTCCTGGACTTGACTTCAAGTATTGAAGAATTTTGTCAACTGCGTGCATGTGTCTCTTTCTTGGATCATGCATAAATTGGCTCACAATACTAACTGCATAAGCAATGTCTGGTCTTGTGTGTGATAGATAAATCAATTTATCTACCAATCTCTGATATTGGGCCTTCTCGACAGAAGCACTTTCTTCACTTCCAATTCTGTGATTCTGCTCTATAGGAACTGTTGAGGTTCTACATCCCAGCTTTCCTGTTTCTTTGAGAAGATCAAGTACATATTTCCTTTGGGAGATGAATATTCCATCCTTGGAGTAAGCAACCTCTATTCCGAGAAAGTATTTAAGTTTTCCTAGGTCTTTCATTTCAAATTGAGCTGCCAGTTTTCCTTTTAATGCTAATTTTTCTGCTTCATCATCTCCAGCAATAATCATGTCATCCACATAGACAAGCAATAGGGTAAGTTTACCTGTAGATGAATGTTTTATGAAAAGAGTGTGGTCTCCTTGGCTTTGTTTGTATCCCAAGGAAATCATTGCTTTTGTAAATCTTCCAAACCATGCTCTAGGTGATTGCTTGAGACCATACAATGCTTTCTTTAGGAGACAAACCTTGTTTCGTTCATTTTTCACTTCAAAACCTGGAGGAATATCCATGTACACTTCCTCTTCTAGATCTCCGTGAAGAAAGGCATTCTTTACATCCAACTGGTGTAAGTCCCATCCAAAATGAGCAGCCAAAGTCAGAATAACTCGAACTGTATTCATCTTTGCTACTGGAGCAAATGTCTCCTCATAGTCAATCCCATAGGTTTGAGTATAGCCTTTTGCCACAAGTCTAGCTTTATATCTTTCTATTGTTCCATCTGCCTTATGTTTCACTGTGAATATCCATCTACATCTCACTGTCTTCTTGTCTTTTGGGTTGTCAACTATCTCCCAAGTTGAATTTCTTTCTAATGCATTCATCTCTTCTTTCTTGGCTTGAGTCCAATGTTCAAGTTTCATGGCTTCTTGGATTGATGTGGGAGTTTCTGTTGCATCAATGGCAGCTATGAAGCTTCTATGCTTATCAGAGAGATTGTTAGTGCAAACATGTTGAGAAATGGGATATTTAGCACACGATCTCCTTTCTTTTCTCAATGCAATGGGTAAATCATCAGTAATACTTACCTCTTCTATGTTGCCTTCAGGGATTCTTACCTCCGGATTAGACAATTTTTCTTGCTCTAGAGTCGAAGTGGGTTGTTTTCTTCTTTCATATTTTTGTCCGAAATATTTGTCTTCTTCTTCATCCTTATTATGGATCCTAGTAGTTTCATTGCTCAGGTCTTGGACTTCCTGTAAAGACGAACATGGTAATGACAAGAAGGAGAGTTCATCCATTTCAAGTATTTGCTCCCCCTGAAGTGGTGAACTGACAAAAAAGGATTGTGTTTCATGAAATGTGACATCCATGCTGATAATGATGCGACGACTCTGAGAATAATAACATTTGTACCCTTTTTTATTAGACGGATACCCTATAAAGATACATTTAAGGGCTTTTGGATCTAATTTGCTACGATTAGGGTGATGAGAGTGAACAAAAGCAGTACATCCAAAGATTCTACTAGGTAGACTTGATATTAAAGGAGAAGAAGGAACAAACGACAATAAAGACTCTATAGGACTAACGTCATCCAAGATACGAGTAGGTAACCTATTGATGAGATATGTGGCAGTTAACACAGCTTCCCCCCAATAATTCTTTGAAACAGACATTTGAAAAAGAAGAGCTCTAGTTACTTCAAGAAGATGACAATTCTTTCTTTCTGCAATCCCATTTTGTTGCGGGGTGTTTACACATGTAAGTTCATGAACGATACCATTATGAGACAAAAAATTGAAAAATTCATGATTAACATATTCAGTACCATTATCAGACCTAATTCTTTTGATATTTTTTCCAAATTGATTTTGGACAAGACGGAAAAAATTAGAAAAGATTTGGAAAACTTCAGATTTATTGTTCATAAGGTATGTCCATGTGACACGAGTGCAATCGTCAATAAAGGTAACAAACCATTTTGCTCCAGAAATAGATGCTATGACTGGTCCCCAAACATCAGTGTGAATTAAATCAAATGGAGAAGCACTCTTTGTATTACTAATAGGATAAGATGCACGATGGTGTTTTGATAACTGACAAATATCACAACTAAAAGACTCAACCGATTCCTTGGTAAACAAATGGGGAAATAAAGACTTGATAAGGTTAAAGGAAGGATGTCCAAGCCTTTTATGATGAAGCCATACTTGAGAGTTTGCCCACGTATCAGATATAGCTTGTAGACTCGAAATATTTGTTTTGCTTTGGTCATTAGTCTTTAACATATACAACCCACTTTGCTCCTTAGCAGTTAAAATCGTCTTCCCCGTGGGAAGATCTTGAAAAACACAAAAGTGGGGAAAAATGTTACTGAACAATTTAAATCCTTTGAGTTTTTGCACAGAGATAAGACTATTGGTTCTTGGCTAATTGTGGAACATGCAAAACATCCTTTAATATAATGGATGATTCCAAAACTATATTCCCATAGCCACATATAGGTATACCCTGACCATTTGCAACAGTAATAAGTTGTTCTTTATTTCTTTGATCATACGAGTTAAAGGACACAAGGAAAGGTGTCATATGATCAGTTGCTCCTGAATCAAGAATCCAATTACCTTGGGTCATAGGACCAATAGTATTGAGACATATCTTACCTTTCACGGAGAGAGTACATGATCGAGAGGGCTTACTCATTGATTCAACCATTGCTCTCAAGCGCTCGAGTTCCTCCTTATAAGCTTTCATGTCAAGATCTGGTGGTGGTGAAACATTAGATTGATGGGTGGCTTTCTGTTCTGAGGCAGTGTGATTTACCCATTTTTGAGTAGGTCCTTTGTTGTTCCCCATATGCTCTAGAACATTCCTTTTTCCATGGAGTTTGAAGCATATTTCCTTGGTATGTCTAGATCTTCTACAAAATGAACAATAATCTCCACGATTACCTCTTTCAAATGACTTTCCTCCGGTGTTTGATCCCTTCTGGAATCCCTTTCTGGTTGTCATGGCAGAGCCTGTGTTGGAGATCCCCCCATCAAGCATGACAGCTCTTCGAGTTTCTTCTCCTCTTACCATGAAAAATACTTCTGATAAGGAAGATAATTTTTCTCTTCCTAAGATCTGTACCCTGATTGGGTCATACTCTTGATTCAGGCCATGGAGAAATTTAAGGATTCTTCCTCTTTCCACAACTTCAGCATGTGCGGCAGCATCTGTCTTACACATCTTGATTGTTTGGTATTGATCTAATTCAATCCAAAGACCATTCAAGATTCCATGATATTCTGATACAGAGAGTGAAACCTGCTTTGTATTAAATATCCTGCTTTCAATGTCATAACATGCAGCAAAATCTTTTTTTAAAGAGAAAGTATTCTGTAAATCGTTCCATATTTCCTTGGCAGAAGAATGAAACATATAATTTCGACTTATCTCAGGAACCATCGAATGCCACATCCAACTCATAATTAGTGAATCTTCATTGTCCCATATTGGGAAGTTAGAGTCATCTGGTTCTAGTCCTCCGCCATCTATGTGGTCTAGTCTTGAGCGACCCTTGAGAATTCTTTGGATGTATTGACTCCATTGTAAGAAATTTCGTCCATCCAACTGATAGGCACCTATCATATTTGGAAGATCATTAGGTCCCAAAGGAATAAATTTTACCTCGGACATCCTTCGGAACGCAGTCTGGTGACAAAACAGAGTCTGGTACATAATAAAAAGAGGGAGCAGTATTTGAAAAACTCAGATTTACTCCGATCTGAGCCAAATGGGTTGTCACCGACCCTTGTAACGGACTGGGAGGCTCTGGCGACTCCTTCTGTGTCGGCGGCGGCGAGTGGGTCTCGCCGGAACTAGGCGCGTGGGTTACATGCGCCGGCAAGTGTGTTAAGATGTGGCGGCGCGTGGCGGCGTCTTCTCCGGAGCGATTTGCAGTTGTGTTTGCTGAAGATAGGCGCACCCTTCTGTGCTATAAATGATTCAATGGTTGCTGCTGCAGTTGTAGTGGCTGGACCATGCTACAGTGTCGTGGCTAAGAGCTAATCAGTGCAGCGGAAACAGAGCTCCCAAGGTCGGGAGCTCTGATACCATCTTGAGAAACATGTAAAACTCTTATTACTTTCTTACTTCCATATTACAACATACAAATGACTTTATAGGAGTTAAAATTAGGCACAAGTTAGGCACTTTAGGCACAAGTTAGGCACCTCATACCAAACTTTCTCTAATTACAACAGAAACATACTCCTCCTCACTGTGAACGTTGGAAACAGTGAAATTGTTGACTGGCATTGGAAGCATCACAGTTGCTTTGGATAAACACACATAAATGAAGTCGACAAAAGAGATTGACGTCCGATGGGGAGCTTGCTGTTTTTTTTTTTTATTCCATCCTCTGTAAGACTTCTCTCATCCCATCTTCACTTTCATTCACCAAGAGATCATAAGTCTTCAATTCCATAATCTCCATTCCTTTAAGCCTCACGTGGAGCATTTAGAGAAACATTTACCTACCAATTTCCTTCATCACCCTGCATTCTCAAACAACAACTAACTAGAAAAATACCCAAAATCCAAAAACACAAATTTGTTATCATAGTGGGTTGCTTCCTTCACAGGCACCAAGCCTAGGCGCAAGGCTCACCATCACCCTTGAAATGCCAAAGACAGGTTGGAGTGTCCAAAGGAGAAGAAAACCAGTGGTAGCAAACAAGGAGAAGAAGAAACCAAAATGCCACTAGGATAACCATGGCTGGATTATGTGTTGCGATAATGAACGAACTTGGATGACTCTTGTTGTAGGTACTTAAGTGACGCAAATAGGGTGATGAAGAAGTAGACGTGTCTCCACCATTCCAGAACGAAAACAATATATTGGAGATTTTCGATTTTAGGGTTTTAAGAGAGAAAACTTATAATAACATGACTTCGAAATTAGGAACCACGGGTAAATATGGACTCATCACGATTCGACAAGTCAGACAATGATGAAATAGAGGAGATCCGAAGGATTTAGGGTTCCAAAACAATCAAAGGAGAAAACCCTAGATTTGAGTTACAGCCACCAAACCAAAGAAACAAGGACAAAAACGAACTCAGGAGGCTCCGGCGAGTCGACCGGAAGCAACGTGGTGAGATTTCGACACCGGGAAGATGGCGCGTGACAAACACGTCTCATGAGATCTGTCGGAGAGATGAGGCGCGTGGAGGCGCGTGTGGAGGAGTTTGGTCCTGTCTCCGGCAGGGTTGGTCGTCGCTCGAGGAGGCGGACCAGATCCGCTGGTCACCGGTCGGAACTACGACGGTGGCCGGCGGCGGACGGTGGCCGACAGCGGCGAACGATGGCCGGCGGTGGTTGACAGCGGAGATCAATGGGGTTGCGACTGGGACAATTGTTTCAGTGGAGGCAGTTTCTAGGATTCCCTGGAGACTTTAGGTCTCTTTGATGCAGGGTGCAATTGAATGGAAGAATGCCAATGTTTGGGCATTAGAGAAGGACCCGTTCTAATTTTAATGGGCCAAAGTCTGCAAGAAATCTTTAGCTGTTATAAGAGGAAACAAGGTGTTGGTGACGGCGGAGATAGGCTAAGTCAGGTACTAGTGGCTGAGAAAAAAGTCTTAGAAACTGAACTTGGCTAGGTAATTGTAGGACTGCCACTGAAACACAAAGATTGAAAGACTAAACTTTTAGGGGGGCCGCCGGCAAACAGTAAAGGCAGCCAGTAAAGGATCAAAAAACCTGCTCAGATACCATGTTGAGATTAAATCAGAAAAATATATTTCTAAAGGGCTTAATTGACCCTTTTCATGTTCTACCATTTATATAGATAAAGAGTTAATACAATAGGGAGATAGAAGGTCAAGAGACTGTCCTAGACTGCTAGGTACAATCATTATAGATAACCCAATACACTACTACCTACTTTATTCCTTCTAACTACCTTAACATAGATAGACTTAGTAATTATTCTACCACTAAGATACACACAGCTCACAGACAACTCACACACACTAACCAATAATTCTAACAAATAGCACGCATGCCCTCTACCTACTCTGAATTATATGTTATATCCTATATGCCTACTACCAATTAATAGCTGTACACAAGAAACTCAGATGTACAAAAGTTCAACAGTACTCTGAATTATATGTTATCCTATATTCCTACTATGTATCATTACATAGTAGCACGCCTGCGCTCTACCTACTCCGAATTATACGTTCTCATATATCCACTACCAATAATTAATAGCAGATGAGCACCATGCAAGTTTTCCTTTCACATACAACCCAACCTGTGCTATTAGAGTATATAGTTTGTCTAATTCCTGTGAATTACACCTTTTAATATCTTCTAGATTGATCTATTAGCATAACTTACTGAATAAAGTTCACCTAGCTGTTGAACTATCTAAAAGTAGCTTGCTCTCGACCATTGCATTGAGTTTTTACATTTTAAATCAGTACACATTCTGTCCTCCTAATATGCTCCAAGCTCACGACCCTAAACTTATAAACAAGACGTTGAGAAAGTTAGATTATATGATAAATCATGTTAAGGACGTTCAGCGAACTTAACCAAAAGAACACCTCACATTCTATGTAATTCTTTATTACTTTTTCCAATCATTTTCCCCAACTAAAGAGATGCAGATTCAGGTCTTCAAATTGTCTCTTGGTGCTCAATGTACTCACTCTGTAACAAGTCTTCTTCTATAGCTTCTTAAGCAAAAAGACCATGATATATAAAGATTTTTTCACTGAGAGCAGGCATCAACATTCATGCGCTGTTCCCATCAAGTTACGTTTGCTACACACTTTGTTTGTAACCTAGCATCAATGAGCAATTAGTGATGCCACATATTTCCCAACATCAAGCCAACCAGCATGAGTCCAAAGGCTCATTTGCAGCTTTATCTGCTTTTCTCTCTATGATTCCGCTCCTATTGGGTCAGTTAACAATAAGTAAAAGGACTCTACAATTTTGAAAGCCAATCATTTACAATAGTATCAATAAAATCTTATTGCCAACAACAATGTCTCATCTGAAGTATAAAAGTACAAGAATTCGAAGCCTCATTGCTGACATTACTGGACAACTGCAACTCAAAAACATCATGCAGATCTAGTCATAGGGGAATTTCTTCTGAAAAGCTGGACAGAAGATCTTCATCCTAATGATGGGGTACCACCAGAGAGGTTGTAGTTCAATTGACAAAATTCTAATTCTTTAAAAGTTGGTCCTAGTTAACGTTGAAGGTTCAATACTTCACCTTGTTCCAGTCCAGCCCCTAGACAGATGGCTGGACACTTGTGCAGATAAATAGAACATGATCAAGAAGTTTGAACATCAAACCTGTAGAAAAAGAAACCAAAGTTTTTTGCAGCAATAACCAAAGCAGCCTCATCAGGTGATGCAGCTTGATATCTGATCTTTTCAGGGGATTCATCACCCTCTGGCAGCACAGTATGGCATATAGCAAGGCATCTGAAGAATTCCTACAAAGCAATAAATAAGGTAATATTACTTTGCCTTACCATAACATACAAAACCATGTATGCTATGACCATAATGTAAAGAAAGCAACTCGAACACCTCATTGATAAACAACATTTAGAAAAAGAGAAACAAGGCTAAACAATCTGAATATATTCTCTTCCAAATTGAAGAATCTAGACTACACCAACTGTACTTGAAAATTAGGTTCATAAATTAAGATCTGATTATTACCTAGGAAGCATGGCCACGATGCAGGATATTTATACATCAATATGATAAATCATAATACCAAGTTTTAAAAAGTATAGGTCACAGCACAGCTATAGTAGAACACATAAAATTGGAATACATACATTTCGAAGTAACAGACTTCTAGCAATCCAAAAGCATCACACAGATGTTGCAAGAAACTCATGACAGATGGTTAGGGTTAAGATTTCTTATATAGCTTCTAAATACTACTTTCCAGGACACGTTTCAAGCATCAAATTTTATATCAACATAATACAAGCTAAGATTTAAGTCAACTAACATGCATTATAAATGAAATATGTTAAAAAGGATACACATTATAAACTTTTTAGTTAGCAAGGATCAAACCTTTTGTTGAAAATAGAATTTTTAGAAGATAAGAACTTATTCAATGCTTATTTTTCCATGTTGTCTAGATACATGGTATAGACAGGTTCAATGCATCATTAAGTAATAGTATCTTAATTGTTCTCTTATAAACTGTATGGCATTAACTACCTTTGTAATACTCTGGAATATATAAATAAATCCATTTTGCTTGGTGAATAAACACTCAAGCTTATATAGAAAATAGTTGTTTCTTTTTTAAAGCAAACAAACACCCAGAATTGAATTGAGAGAATGAACATATACTGTGCATCAGTAGAGTCATGTTTACCTTGCAAACATCAGGATTAGGCTCATTCCTCCAAGCTCCTCTCAGAAGCCTATCATCATCAAAATTAAAACCTCTCTCTTGCACTGCTTTGGAAGAAATATTTTCCTGTGGAGAAAATACTATATAGCTGCAATCCCTTCTTATAGATAAATTAGTTTTAAACAATGCATAAATATTTTACCTCAATCTTCATTCCATTGCGCTCTGCTAATCCTCTCTCAATTTCAGTCACACCATTTCCATAGACCTCTCCTCCAATCGAACACTTGAAGAACTCCATTAAATTTCTTGTTAGAGTTCCAGTTTTATCAGAGAAAATGTATTCCACCTACTCATCAGAAAATAAAAGTTAGTTAAAATTTCTTTTGTTTCTTCTACTTAGATTTTTTTCATTCTCATTTTGAGCATAGTATATTGTTTCACTTCCTTTCTAATCTATTAGTTATTAGTTCATTCAAGGAAAAGTGAGGACGCAACTTACCTGCCCAAGTTCTTCATTCAAATTTGAAGTTCTGGCTAATGCAGGTGTATTTGTTTCAGCATGGTACATGGACAAGTCTTTGTTGATAAATTGAGTTGATTGAATAAATTTTATCATCTGGTACAATAACAAAAATAAATTATATTTTCTATTTAGAAACAAAACATTGGCATTTATCGGGAATAAAGGAGTGAGACACAAACCTCTATGGACACATAAAGTGAAATGGGAATGATTGTTGAGTATAGTGTGATTAGGGTAAACATAGTCAGAATAAAAACCTGACAGCACAAAAAATAGAATTAACAACAATAATTTAACAGAGAAATAAAGAAAAAAGGAGGATGGATATTTATCTTAATGGAGAAAGTTAACAGTACCAAAAATCTATTTCTGGGGTTGAACTGTGCCGAGCCCTCTTCTGATGAATCAAGATGTAAGTAAAAATATTTTTTATTTACGAAGATAGCACTGCAGTTTAAACAAACATAATAATGTCATTTAGAAATGAACTTTTACACAATAAGGGATACCTGTTACTTTTATTTTTCCAACATACTGTAGCGATTTAATTAAAAAAAGACATAAAAAACAGTCCTAAATTTCCCACACTAGAACAATTTTTTTATTAATAATTATTTGCTTTTATAGAACTATCTCAGAATTTACATTATTTTAATAAAACTATATACACATAATTTAAAGCTTGTGTGACACGTAGCGCCAATCAGAATCCTAGTATTGATAACAATAATAAATACACTAAATCTAATGCTAGTTTCAACAAAATCAATCCCATTTTCATATAACAGTGTACTTGAACATTAAAGCCCAGTAAAAGTTAGCAAGAGACTACAAGGGGTCCAGCAATAGTTTAACTCACCTGCCTATGGCTCCAATGAAACACATCATGAAGAGAGTTGCAAATAAAGTTAGTATGAGCTTGTCAAGCTTTCTCTCCAATGTACTTCTTTTGGAAGGAACATTCATTGTATTCATCATCACCTGCAATTTTTTCAAACATCAGTAAAACACTATCCATGAACAGTCACAGTAGGTAAATCCAAAGCCAAACATAAGACTAACATAATTAATACTTTCAAAAATGAATGGAAGAGAAAATGAAATAAACCCATACGTCAAGGTTATATTACATTCTTAAAGCATGTTTGGTCTCTTTTTGTTTTCATTTTTATTTACTGTGGGATGTTATTTTCCAAAAACAAATAAATCAATTCATAGTCATTAAAAATTGTTAGAATCATTACATATAGGTATCATCATTTAGGCTAGTATGCAGAGTTATTAATGAGTTGTACCTAGTTCTGTACCTAGTAGTCTAATCTCGACTCTTGGTATTACATGTACTCTTGTGTTTTTCATTATTATAAATAGATGATAATGAGAGGGATCTTTAAGCCCTCAAGAATATTTCTTATCAGTCTTAAATCTCAAGTTGGTATCAGAGCAGGTTCATCCTGCTCTGCATTCCGTCCACAGTTGTCCACCACACTGTCACTGCTGTTCGCACCTGTCCGGTGCCGTTCGCCGTCGTCTGCGGCTGTCTCGCCACTATCTGTAGCTATCAACAGCAATTTGAAGTTCTTCAACTTGGTTGTCCGCCATCTCGCATTTGTCCGCTGTTGTCCGCCGCCATCCGCCACCGGCCACCGTCACTGTTCCGTCAGGCGACCAGTGGATCTGGTTCGCCTCTTCACGCGACAGCCAACCCTGTCGGTGAGTTCGCCTGATTCTCCTCCACGCTCCGTCACGTGCAGCTTCTTTGTGCGCTGCGAACAGGCGCGTGTTGTACACGCGCCACCCTCTGCTCACCGGAAAGTCGCCCGACACCTCCATAGTTGTCACCTGGGTATCCTCTCTCTGTTCTGACCCACAAAACCTGGTTTTCGTGAGGTCCCGAAGCTCCCCATGAAAAACCCGAGGGTTGTTTGGTTGCTCTCTGTTGCGTTTTCAAGTTCCTCACCGTCGCGCCTTCCTTCTCCTATTTTTATCCAGAATGGCGTCTGGAAGTGTTCTTTCCCTATCTGGAAGTCCCTCGATTACTTCCGAAAAGCTAAACGGGAAAAATTATTTGTCTTGGTCTACAGCAGTAGAAATGTGGTTTCTCGGTCAAGGTCATTATGACCACCTTGAGCAGGATGGAAAGGATGGAAGCAAAGTACCTTCAGAAAAAGCTGAACAATGGAAACAAGCAGATTTCCAGTTGTGTGCCTTATTGTGGCAATCTGTGGAACCACGACTTTTGATATCTCTTAGAGCCTTCAAAACATGTCACTCGTTTTGGAAGAAAGCTCAAAGCATTTATGCTAATGATATTCAACGTCTCTATGATACAACAAACAAGCTTGCAAGTCTCAAAATGACAGATCATGATATGGTCTCCTTCATGACTGAAGCCCAAGCAGCTGTGGAAGAATTGAGAATGTTCTTGGAAGAGGAATCTTCGGAAGACATCAAAAAGAAGCTTGACAAATATTATATGGTGATGATCCTCCATGCTTTGCATCCAGACTTGAATCACATCAGAGATCAACTTCCGACAAGCCATGATTGACAAAATGCAGGCTCTTGACCACAGTCATACTTGGGATCTTGTGCCACTTCCCCAGGCAAAAAGGCTCTTGGTTGTCGATGGGTATATGCAATTAAAGTCGGCCCTAATGGTGACATTGATAGGCTCATAACCCGGCTGGTTGCAAAAGGGTACACTCAGGTTTATGGTCTTGATTATTGTGACACCTTTTCTCCCGTGGCCAAGATGACTATCATTCGCTTGTTCTTCGCCATGGCAGTCATTCGTCATTGGCCACTTCATCAGTTGGATATCAAAAATACCTTTCTCCATGGTGATCTTGAGGAAGAAGTTTATATGGAACAACCTCCTGGGTTTGTTGCTCAGGGGGAGTCTGGTATGGTTTGCAAATTGAACCAATCTCTATATGGGCTCAAGCAATCTCCACGTGCTTGGTTTGGAAAGTTCAGCTCCATTATTCAAAAAATTGGGTTAAAACGCAGTGAAGTAGATCATTCAGTCTTTTAGTTATTATAGGAAATGATACTGCTGGAATATCTCAATTGAAGGAGTACTTGTGTAGACATTTCCAAACCAAGGATCTTGGGAGCCTCAGATACTTCCTAGGCATTGAAGTAACTCAGTCAAAAGATGGAGTTGTAATCTCCCAAAGGAAGTATGCTCTGGATATTTTACAAGAAACAGGCATGATAGATTGTAGACCGATTGATAGTCCTATGGATCCAAATCAAAACTTAACAGCAGAAGGTGAGTTATTCTCCGACCCAGAGAGATATAGGAGGCTAGTGGGAAAACTAATCTATCTCACTATTACAAGGCCGGATCTATCTTTTGCAGTTGGAGTGGTTAGCCAGTTCATGCAAGCTCCGTGTGTTGGTCATTGGAATGCTATCATTCGCATTCTAAGGTATGTGAAAAAGGCTCCCGGACAAGGGCTGTTATATGAAGACAAAGGAAACCTTCAGGTATCAGGATATTGTGATGCTGATTGGGCAGGTTCTCCTATTTATATACGTTTTACTACAGGATATTGTGTTTTCCTTGGAGGAAATATTATCTCATGAAAAAGTAAGAAACAAAATGTAGTGGCTCGATCAACAGTTGAAGCTGAATATAGGGCAATGGCTTCATTAACATGTGAACTTATATGGGTGAAGCAGTTCCTTCAAGAGCTTAGCTTTTGTGACATCCAGAGTATGAAGATGTATTGTGATAACCAAGCTGCTCTTCACATTGCCTCAAATCCAGTGTTTCACGAAAGAACCAAACATATAGAAATTGATTGTCATTTTGTTTGGGAAAAATTATTGTCAAAAGAAATATGTACTGAGTTTGTTGGATCAAATGACCAACTCGCAGATATATTGTCCAAGTCATTGAGGGGACCTCGAATTGAGTTTATTTGTTCCAAGCTTGGTACATACAATCTGTATGCTCCAGCTTGAGGGAGAGTGTTAAAATCATTACATATAGGTATCATCATTTAGGTTAGTCTGCAGAGTTATTAATGAGTTGTACCTAGTTTTGTACCTAGTAGTCTAGTGCAGACTCTTGATATTACATGTACTCTTGTGTTTTTCATTATAAATAGATGATAATGAGAGGGATCTTTAAGCCCTCAAGAATATTTCTTATCAGTCTTAAATCTCAAGTAAAATAAAGCTTATCTTTAGTTATTTTCTCCTTTTGCCATATCTCTAGACCCCAAGGATTATTTGGAATTATATCAGTTAAATATGCAAGATACTGATGAATAATTATAATTATGAATACATAACAACAGCAAAAACAGTAACATTTTGTCTCTAGCAACATCTTAACAATCAATTCATTACAAGCATATTAAACGTCTTTAGAAAAAAAGCAAGACCAAGGGCCGTGATATTGAGAGGTATTATCAGTTTATCATTAGGCATCATTTTATACTGCCAACCTTTGTTTCATGTCCAGTAAATATAACAACCCCAACAATATACTCTGTATTCCTGAGACTGCAACCCTGAAAAGTCAAGATGCTCCAAGTCAATTTAAGTTTCACAAACTAAGTAAACAAAATATCAGCACATGGTAAAGAGCATATAGTTGTTTTAGACTAGTTATATTCAGTTTCTGTAATGTAATTCTGTTGTAAGACTGTTATAATTATCACAGCAGGTATCTGTTAGGATCTAAAGCTTCTGCCTTATAAATTTACAAATGTAAGCAGAAGCTTCCACTGTACAATAGACTCTTATCGGAAGTACAAAATATTTTTTCAACTTCCCTTCCATATGTCAAAATCCAAATACCAATACAACAAAAAGAGAACTCTAGTTCATGAATAAACACAGTTCGGCAGATAAAAACAGATGGGGAGGGGCAACAAACCCGCAACAAAATTTGATTTGGACTGAGAGGCAATGTTTGCTTTTGGGTTATAAGATTTCCAGTAAAGGTATACAATGAATTGTTTGGTTGTTCACATTGAATTTCACCTGCAAATAGTTTGAAAACTTGTAAGAATTTGGAACAAATAAGGAAGAGATCAAATTTAGCATATCGATTGGAATTGACATTCATAAACCTGGTAATATATAAGTCTTGCACAGACTTCAGAATAATATTCCCTAAAAATATGAAATTCAAGACAAGCATTTCAAAGAGCCATAAAATGTTCTATGACGAACAATTACAGATTAAGAGTTTTTATTTAAAAATAATAATAATTCAGCCAGTTGAGGAACAGTTAACCACATAGTACATCAATTTATCAGATTATTTTAATAAAACTCTATTCTCTGAACATAAGTTTAGAGTGTATTGAGACAACACCAAAATTATATTATTTCAATAATCGGTTATAACAGCAATAAGATTTTGTTTGGACAAGTTTGCTGAAAAGTGATTCTAACATAATTTGGTTTGAGTCATCAAATAGTATCAGCTTTTACACAAGAAAAAATGTATGAACGAATCTGAAATGGAAGAAATCTAAATGAAAATAATCATAAGCAACATATTCATAAAAACAGCATAATTTTCAGGAAAAAAATAAAATAAAAACGTGTTTACTAAATTCCATCTGATTTTCAAACATCCAGCTTACTTTTCATAAAAAACCAACTTATTGAAGGAAAAAAAGAAAGCTTTCCCAAGAATGCTGCTCTCTTAGGATGTATTTGGGACAGCTGTACAAATTAGATTATTTCAATAATCAATTATACGTACGGTCAATTATAATCATCGTCTGGTTTTCTGTTGAGTATGTTTGCTAAACATAGTTTTTAAGATAAGACAGCTGAAACATAATTTTCTTGTTACTAAAACAGCTGAAATGTTACATGCTCTCGGTATCTTCCTACTTCTCCTGTTGAGATCCCCAAATTGAACACTTCAATTTATTTGGAGCATTTATACAGCCGCAGATATGACATGATTAATTACTAAATTATACAATACTTTTACTCAGCCTGAATGATCAAGGATCTAACGCTGGAGAATAAAGAATGTTATCTTAATAAACAGCCGAGAACTATAAAATAAATTTATAGCAACTTTCAGGGAACGTAGAAAAACAAGAAAATTGGAGAGAAAAAGATATCCACAGTAAGGGCATTTTCAAGTAACTACGATATATATTTAAGATGCTAATAATACACAACTTCATCAACTAAACTCCCATAAACAGAAAATAAAGCCAATTGAAAACATCATTTACATTTCTGTAGTCATCTAACTTATTAAATAAGGAATCACATCTTAAGAAACAAACACATGTAACTGGTTCATGATAACAAAATACAATGGAACGACTAAATGTAAATCATTATTATCATTACGCAGATAGATGAACCAAAATTATGATAATGCACAAAACTTATTATATTATAAAGCTTAAAATTAAAATTAAAAAAAAAATGGCTGAGATGTTGTCATCATGTTTACTAGAACTTAAACAACCAAGTGCAGTAATGTAAAATACCTCTTAAGCAAATTAAATAAACTATAGAAGAACTGTATAAAATTATAATATGTAGATAAAGCTATGAAAAAAATGAAAACCTTTAAACTCAGATGCCTTCTCTGGAGTCACATAATCCCAAGTCTTTTCCAATGCTTTCCTAATCTTCAAATTGGTTTCCCCATCCAAGTTAGCAGTCTGCCACTCAAACCCAATGTTAATTAATGTCAAATACTGTTTAAAGAGCATTGAGAAAACACTTCTACCAGATTGAAAAATATAAATAATAAACCTCAATGTAGCAGACACCATCTGCATTAGTGCTTGCCAAGAAAAGCAGATCTGCAGGAAAGAATCCATCCTGTTTAACCTGCAACAGAGCATAACTCATAGTAAGTGTTGAGGACCTGTTGCTAGACTTCGACCTTGAGGACCCGTTGCTACACTTCAACCTTGAGGACCCGTTGCTACACTTCAACCTTGACGACGAGGTTGTTTTAATAGCAGCACGTAATGATAGGATATGTAGTGTGTATGATAGGGGGAAGCATATTAAAAAAGTAGTTGTTAGTCAAGTTGTTAGGATAAGTGAGCTTTTCTATATATAGTTGGGGGATCCTAGTATACGGGGTACTTTTGGATGTTCTGGAGAATTGTTGACAGGACATTGACATCCTGTGTGAAGGGGAAACCCATGGAGGAGAGAGTGCTCTCTTATTTTGCGTTCTTTTCAGTCTATTCAATAAAGAATATTACTCTTCTTTCTCTTTTCAATTCTGGTTTCTTAACACAATACCTATACTTTAGGATTTGTAAGTCAGTTCATGCATAATCCAAAAGAGACTCATCTCATAGTTGATTATTGCCTTCTACAATACTTGAAAGGAACACCTAGAAAAAGAATTTTATTTTCAAGGGGGAATGAGATGATCTTAGAAGCCTACCTAGACGCTAACTATGTAGGTTTCACCAACAATAGAAGATCTACCTCCAGATATTACACTCTTCTTAAAGGAAATTTAGTCACTTGGAGGAGCAAGAAACAAAATGTTGTGTCAAGATCAAGTGCAGAGGTAGAGTTCAAAGCCATGGCCTTAAGGATTTGTGAAATACTAGTTAAAGATGATTTTAGAAGACTTGAAGATTAATTGGAAGAAGCCTGTGAGACTGTATTGTAATAACAAGTCAGCAATAAATATTGTGCATAATTCAGTCAGCATGATGGAATAGAACTAAGCATGTTGAAGTAGATAGACACTTAATAAAGAAAAATATTGATAATGGGACAATATAATGTGTACACCATGTGTATCCTGTAGAAATCAACTAGCAGATCTATTAGCAAAAGCGCTAACTGGTGCTACATTTGAGTCTATTGTTGGCAAGTTGGGAATGGATGACATTCACTCACCAACTTGTCAGGGAGTGTCAAAATCCCTCTATTTATACGCAAACAATATTCCCTTGTACAGTTTTAATTCCATAATTAGGCAATTTAGTTACATTCCATAATTATGATTTTGCGTTATTAAGTTTTTATATTATTTTATTTAAGTGCAATCTTTCATGAATATTATCATAAACAAATTTTCTGACAATAAAAAACATCGTATGGAGGTTTAAACCATAATCAATCACCATTGTAGACATCCTAATGCGAGTGTATAACTAAATACAGTTATATCTTTTCTTACTATATTTTTTACTTTGGCAGTTATTATGTGTCATTAGCTATACTATAGCTGCTGACAGCTGTCTCTATTACGGTTTCAGTTTTTTAACAGTTCATCACGGTTCCAGTTTTTCAACAGAGCATGTACTTACATTAGCTATACGTGGCATATATCAATGTACTTATTTCTTTTAATCTCCGTTTTTACCTCAACAAGGCATCGAGAGCTTCCTTATCTGTTTTTACTTCAATACTTACTAGTTCAAAATATAGACATGTCAAAATAAACTATAACAGAAATGCATAGCACACTCACCTTCACAATGTCTCCAACCTGCAACTTCTTCCAGGATATAGACTGCCACTTTTGATCTTGCAAAACGTCTATACCATTGTTGTTTATGGACATGTCATTTTGAAAACGCTTCTGTTATACAAAATATAAAAGATGGAAAAAGAAATTAGTAAGCAGAATACACAAATCTATAAGCATAATCTAATCTGTGAGAAAGTCTGAAGAATTTCCTCCCCCCCCCCCCCCCCCCCCCTCCATAAAATTTCTGTCTGTAAGGCGAAACGATAACCACCTAAACCTAAAGAGCCTAAGTAAAATGTGTTAAAAAAGCAATGTATTAATGACAGCAAAAAAATACTCGTACCCAATCTTCAAAAGCTTCCTTGATAAGAGAGACAAGAAGCACCAGAGACAAAGGAAGCACATTAGTTATTGGAGACACCGGACTACAACATCAGAAAATTCATAATTAGACTTGGTCTTACTTCATTTCAATGATATATAAAATTAGCCGAAAAATATATATGAAAAGCATTCGGCATGAATGAAGTACGTACTACTGACAACAATCTTCAAAATAGTCGCAGGGGTAGGGGGTTAAAACTATTCTCAGTTCTTTCAAAAATACATTTTGCTTCGCAGTTGAGGAGTAAAGGAATCCACGTAAAAAGTGGAGATCAAAACAGGGATAACACCATTATATGTTGTTACAGATTAATACAAGGCAAAAAAGTAACGATATAATGCAAAGTCTAAGAAAAACACGATAAATGATATCATACCAATTTGATTATAAGTTCATTGTAATACTGAGAGTAATTAACCAATTAATGAATTCATATAAAAATTGTTAGGTTTAGAGTGGGACTGCACTAATAGAATTCCAGGTTATCAAGTCAGTCAAGCTAAACCTAGTAGGTTGGTTCCCTTTGAAGGTTTGAAAGTGGCTATAAACTGTAACTTTGTTGTCTATGTTTGATATTACTGTTCCCATTGAATTCCAGATTTTCTTTCTCACCCCAAATACCATTGATTTCTATCTTCTATTGTTTGTTTTGTTATGATGTATGAATAAAGTAACAAATAGATATAGCAAAGCAACCATAATGACATCCTTAGAACAATAATATTGAATGGGAAAATTACATCCCAACAAAATAAATATAATTCCTTTGTTTGAAATTTCAAACAAAATATCTCTTCGAGAGAGCATTTCAATAATCCCAACTTAATTTACATTATCAATCAAAATACTCAAGCAAAGCAGAGAATATTCCATTAATGAGAAAAAACAGAAACTAAAGCACCAAAATTGTAGCCGTTTCTAGCTTAATTTTCCCCAAACTCAAATTTCAGTGTCATAGTCTCACAAGTATTCTTCATAACTTCATAATAGCCACAAATCGGACCCTTATTCATGTGTGTTAGAATAAATAATCTTTAATAGGATTTACTTTTAGGTGTTGTGTACTTTCTGCTGGACCTAGTTCCTAGAAGTATCCTTTAGAATTATCTTCTATTTCCTCTCATTCATTATATCTGATGTATCCCAAGCTATTATAGATATGAAACCCTAATAAAGGGGAAGATACATTCTCAAATTCCCTCAAATTCTTCTGTAGTTTTATCAAGTTAGTATCAAAACAGGTCAGTCCCACTCCACTTGTCACTGTAAAAGTAATTGTCACTATTCTTGTTATTTGTCATGGTCTACCGCCTTCCACTACAGGATATTCATCTTCTAACACAAGTTTGGAGTGCCTCAAGCAACGCAACCCAACTCAGTGGCAAGCCACCAAACTCCCTCTGACACACTGCCCTGAGCAATTCACCATCGTTATTGCCCTAGGCACGAGTCTCACACACTACCCTCTAGTGGTCAAATCCTTTCCTGACCACCATCATTTGGCTCATCAAAGCATCCTGAGCCCATTTCCACCCTTTGTTCCTTCTTTTGAGGTCATTTGGTGGGTCTTCTAGGTTTCTCTCTCCTAAACCCCTGGTTGTGTTTTGTTTTCTCTTCTCTGCTGCATTCTAGATTGTGTCCTTGCCTCTGTCCCACTCATCATGTCTATCAAGGCTATATCATCTTTTTATGGGGCTCCTTCCATAACTTCTGAATAATTAAATAGAAAAATTACCTGTCTTGGTCTGCCTCAATGGAGCTTTAATTCCTTGGCCAAGGTTTCCATAATCATTTAGAAGATGTAAGTTAAAGAAAACTAATTTTTAGCTTTGTGCTCTACTTAGGCAACCAATAGAGCCAGATATTGAGTACACTTACGTCTTTCAAAACATGCTATTCCTTTTGGAAAAAGGCCCAGAATATATTTGTAAATGATATCCAATGCCTTTATGATTTGACTAATCGATTGGCTTCTCTAAAGCTGTCTGACAATGACATGATGACTTTTATAGAGGAAGCTCAATCAACAGTTGAGGAAATAAAGATATTCTTAGAAATGGACTCATTAGAAGAAATTAAAAGGAAGTTGGATAAGTTTTATGCGGTTATGATCCTCCGAGCAATGAATCCAGAATTTGATCATTTAGAGATCAAATTTTAACTGGTCAAGAACTCCCTTCTATGGAAAACTTGATAACACACCTTTATGTTCCATCCCCTAAGAATAGAAATATTCAAGAGATTGTTGAGTCTTTTGTCATGGCTTCTTCTCGTGGAAAAGGAAGTCATGACACTATAGGAGGGCATGGTGGTAGAAGTTGTTGTCAATGCACATATTCTAAATTAATGGACCACACTCAAGAAAATTGTTACTCATTACATGGCTTTCTTGACAATACAGCCAATATTTCCAAAACAGAAGGATTTGTACAAAAGTTCTCTAATGAAGAATATCAGGAATACTTAGGGTTGAACCTTTGGAAAATTCCTTGTCAACATCGAGCATTTCAAGCGCATCTGATCATATTTCTGGTAATATATCTTTGGCTTTTTCTCTTTTCTATCCTAAAACAAAAGCAACCTAACCTGTTCCAAGAACAGCACCAATCATCTGACCCAGAGGTATGTGCTCCTTCTTCTGACACAGTTGAACCTTTGGAAAATTCTTTGAATATTAATTTTGAACTTTACCTTGATGACTTGGCCATTGTTTTGAGGAAAGAAATTCAGTCTTGTACCAAGTATCCTATTTCTTACTCTGTGACCACTAAAAACCTATCTATGAAACACCAGACTTTCCTCTCCTCTCTGCCATTGATGCAATTAGAGTCCCAACTTCGGTTCAAGCATTGAAGGATGAGAATTGGCTTCAGGCCTTGAATGAAGAGATGAGTGCCTTAGAAAAGAACCAAACGTGGGAAATTGTTAACAGGCCATTGGATAAAAAGGTAGTAGGATGCATATGGGTTTATAATGTAAAGTATAAATCTAATGGCACAGATGATTATGAGGAGAGATTTGCTCCAATGACAAAGATGAATACAATTAGAATCATTCTCTCGTTGACAACTTATTTTGGTTGGGATTTGCAACAATTTGATGTGAAAAATGTTTTCTTGCATAGACAATTAGAGGAAAAAGTCTATATGGAAATTCCACCAGGTTTAAGGCCTATTGAAGAAGGGAATAAAGTATGTAGGTTGAGGAAAGCTTTGTATGGGCTCAAGCAGTCACCTTGTGCTAGGTTTGGTAGACTCAGTTAGGTTGTGATCTCCATGGGGTATTGGTAGAGTCATGGTGACCATCCCCTTTTCATCAAGAATTCCCCAAAATGCAAACTTACACTACTCTTAGTGTATGTTGATGATATGATTGTTGTAGGAGATGATGAACATGAGAAACAAGTCTCGAAAGAAAAGCTTACCGCCCATTTGAAATGAAGGATCTAGGAACATTGAAACACTTCCTTGGGATAAAATTAGCTTACTCGACAAATGGTAGCTTTATCTCCCAAAGAAAGTATGTTATTGATATTCTCAAATAAATAGGTATGATTGATTGCAAGACCAATGGAGTTCCCATAGAACAAAACCATAGAATTAGGAAGGACGAAGGCAATTCTATTGTAAATAAAGGCCAATATCAAAGACTTGTTGGGAAGCTCATTTACTTAGCTCACACCAAACTAGACATAGCCTATGTTGTTAGTGTTGTTAGTCAGTTCATCCGTGATCCAATGGAGAGACATAAACGGTAAACAAAATCCTTCAATATTTGAAGAAAAGCCCAGGAAGGGGATTATTGTTTGAGAGATGAAAAATTAAAAATGGAAGGATATATTGATGCAGATTATGCAGGTTCTGTCATAGATAGGAAGTCCACCTCAGGATATTGCATGTTCTTGGATGGAAATTTGATGAAATGGAGAACAAATAAAATGTTGTTGCAAGGTCTAGTGCAGAGTTTGAATTCCAAGTTATGGCACAAAGGAGTGTGTGAATTGTTATGATGGATGAGAATTATTCTAAATAATCTTAGTGGCATGTGAAGAACCAATGATCCTTTATTTCAGCTCTTAGCATTGTTGACAATCCAATTCCGCATGAAAGGACCAAACAAATAGAGATAGATCGACACTTTATTAAAGAAAAACTGGATAATGGCCTTATCACTACATCCTATGTCCCATCTGGACTTCAGTTAGCAGATCTATTTACAAAAGGTCTTCCCACTAAGCAATTTCATGATCTCACATGCAAGTTGAAATGATAGATATCCATTCACTAGCATGAGGAGGAGTGTTGTTAGTTGGATATTAAAAGCAATACTGAAAGTTGTTGGAAGGATATTAAATGTATTACTAGAAGTTGTTAGGAGTTGTTAGAAGGTTCTAGAGATCTCATGTAATTATTACTTTAGGGTTTGAGTTCTCTGTATATAGAAGTAGTTTCAAATGAATCAATTGAATAAAATCTTCTTTCTTTCATATTAATGCTTTCAAGTGCCTCCAAGACAACGACTACCTTATGAAGATAAAGGAAATACCCAAATTTTTGGATATTGTGACACTAATTAAGCTAGTTCTTCTATAGATAGACACTCTACTACAGGATATTATGTTTTGCTTGGAGGAAATATTATCTCTTGGAAAAGTAAAAAGCAAAATGTTGTTGCCCAATCCCTTTAAGAAGCTAAGTATAAAGCAATGGTATCTCTTGCCCGAGCTTATACAGATAAAAATGTTCTTATAAGAATTAGATTTTTGTAACATTTAAGCAATGAAGATTTATTGTGATAACCAGGTCCACATTGCTTCCAATCCAGTGTTCTATGAGATAACTAAAGACTTTGAAATTTATTGTCATTTTATTTGAGAAAAGTTGTTGCCCAAAGAAACTTGCACCGAGTTTGTCGGATCAAATAATCAACTTGCAGATGTATTCACAAAATACTTGAGAGGTCCCCATATCAAATTTATTTGTTTTAACTGGTACATACAATTTGTATGCTCCAGCTTGAGAGATAGTGTAAGAATAAATCATCTTTAATAGGATTTATTGTTAGGTGTTATGTGCTTTGTATTGGACCTAGTTCCTAGAAGTATCTTTTAGAATTCTCTTCTATTTCCTCTCATGCATTGTATCTGATGTATCCCAAACTATTATAAATACGAAACCCTAAGAGAGGGAGAGACACACTCTGAAATTCAATCTAATTGCTTTGTATTTTTCACAAGTAGGCCCAGTGCCTTATAAAGTACCCTAATCCTCAGATTACCTAATTATCCTTCAAAGCACCAGTTTCGATAATGAATGAACCAAAGAAAATCCAGAGCACAACCCATTAAATCCTAAACCATTCGCTGTCCAATCATATCAACCACACATGCCAAAACAAATTCCCACATCAAGATCAATCAGGAAGATTAAGATACAATGCAGCCACAGTATATCTTATTCATACAAATACTTAAATGTACCTAAATAATTAGGAACTACTACCAACTTCACCATACAAATCACAAACAATTGAACCATTTTTCATGAAAAATTAAGATGTAACTGCACTACTCAAGTGAGCATTGATAGCTCACTTATCTCAATAATGCTCACAAGTTGCAACATAACCTCACTGTTAAGTTGACTAGCAAATACATACCTAATAGGTGTGGTTGACAAAATTGAGATTGTAAGAAAGTAGAGATTAGCCACTCGTCTGAACTGCAGGACAAACAGGAACTGTTATCTTCTATGTAACATAAAAATATTGATAATGTGACAAAGGATACACACTTACAAACATCATTTAACATCGTTCAATGATATACAAAATTAGACAACTGATAATGCCATATTAATTTGAGCAAAAGTTGCCATCACACATATTGTAGAGCACACAAGAACCATCTCATTTTTCTTTGAGCAAAAGGAAATTTGATTGCAGCCACATGAATTTGTAACGTACACTAATGATGAAAAAGCTGATATAGGAAGAAATAGAATGACTGAAAAATATAATCAGCAGCAGTGTAAAGAATGCCTCACATTTCTTGAGGTTGGTCCTCCAGACAAACATCAATCTAAATATACCAACCAGATATTAAATGTTCATGATCAGACCCAAAATAGAAATCTGTCTGAGGTTCAAATAGAAAGGAAAATTTATAAATATTATATAAGAAAAATGGGAAATATTCCAAGATGAGGATAGAGAGAAAGCCTATAATCAGTTACTCATGGAAATTCATGCATTATCAGGCCTGTGTCCACATTTATTATGATTATAGAAAACAGTTAATACAATTAAAAAAATTCAATTATTAGAACAGTTATCATGATAAGAAACAATTATCAAACCATAACAAGTAAAGAGTAGGAAAAGGTGGGGGCATCATCATGTTTGCAAAATCAATCAAAGAACCAACTTATTTTGGTGGGAAAAGGAGAGAATGAGTCTTGGAAAGTGGACTATAAGTCCAACTAAAACTCACACAAACAGCTTGTAAGATGAGTTTTATACCTTACTATAATTTGACCACATCTTTATTCAATGTGTAACCTCAAACACACCTATCACATTGAGGACTACAAATCTCAAGCATGAGACCAAATAAGTTATCTCTCAATAGCCAAATTGGGTTGACCTCAAACAAATACTTGAAGTGGTTGGGGCCAATAGGCCCTAGACCAGTTTTAATATTCGTGCATTTTGGAGCCACAATCAATTTTATATCAACTCAATTGGTCAAAGAAATTAAGTTGTTAGTAGAATGTACACCAGAATATGTAGTGCAAGTGTGAGAATGCAAGACAGTGGAATCTCTAACCATAAGGATGGATTGAATGTGAAAGAGGAAAAGCAAGTGGAAGGAGAGGAGAGGGAAAGGGAGATCAAGAAACTTCAGTTATCTCTCAATAGCCAAATTGGGTTGACCTCAAACAAATACTTGAAGTGGTTGGGGCAAATAGGCCCTAGACAAGTTTTAATATTCGTGCATTTTGGAGCCACAATCAATTTTATATCAACTCAAATGGTCAAAGAAATTAAGTTGTTAGTAGAATGTACACCAGAATATGTAGTGCAAGGGTGAGAATGCGAGACAGTGGAATGTGTTCCTAAGTAGAAATGGCACTTTTGGAGGATATGAGGTGTCTCCTGGCAACAGGACCTTGGAGTCTTTCACTTGGAATGTTGAGGGGTTTTACCTGGACAAAGGACTTCATCCCAGCTATGGTGAAAATAACAAAAGCTTAGTGTTAGGTGAAACTAACAAGGTTACCCATGGAATACCAAAAAACCTAGAACATTATTCTAAAATGCCAAAAGAACTAGAACACTTCTTTGGACGATTGTATGCTAGCCAGATCAAGATGCTTTTTTGCAGGAATTATGGTTGATGTGGATCTTCAATATGATCTGCCATTGCAAATTATGCTGGAGAGAAAATGCTTTGTCTTAGTAGTTGATCTCGAATATGAAAGAGTTCCAGAATTTTGTCACTCATGTCAAATGTTGAACATTCTTCACAAAATTGTAGAAGGAATAAGACCATGACATATAGTCAAAAGGAAAAACAGGTGTTTGTTCAGAAGACATGATTTGATGTATATGATGGGTAATGGTGTAGACAACAGTGAATCTAAGATGCAGGGTTTACAAAATGGTGATTAAGAGCATAGCATGACTAATCATCCCATGGAATCTCAATGAATGGAATTGTGGGAAGACAGACTGCTTCATAGTATTAAACCAGAGAAGGAAATGTAGGATGGACAGCTTTCTCATGCACGTATTGCTATCAATCTCTTCATGTCACACGACCTCTTAACATTACACCACTGAATCCCCAATCCTTTTCTTGTTGTGCAATGACAGCACTAATATCCACTAATTGTTGTTTTAAGATATGGTTGTCGGTTGACATCTCTTCTAATTCATCGATACAAGAAGCAAATTGATGTGTGAAAGAATCAACATCTATACATAACTCAGGAAACAATAACACAAATGACTGTATACATGATCACAAGACCATCACTCTTGTGCCAGATATTTCAGGTTTAGAAGATGAGGATAAGGTTGCTCTGCAGGATTATGGGACTAGAGGAACATCAAAGAAAACAAGATGATATTGAAGGAAGTCTATTTGGTTCAGAGTCTGAGAGAGGACAGCAAACTCAGAATTTAGAATCTTCAGAGGAACAACCTAATATTCAGAATACCATCAAAATTTTGAGGTGACAGTTGAAAAGGAGGAGGAACTTGATTCAGCTAAGCAAGAAATTTCAACTAAAGCTGTTGTAAAAAAGAACTTAGGAAGGCCCCTTAAGAAGAAAAATGTGGTTATACACTATGCTCGAAGGTATGAAAACAAATGATCATGCAGTTCAAATGTCCGTATTAGAATTTTGGTGGAATAGCCTATGTGGAATGCTTATATGGGTATAGTTACTTGAAGAAATTGAACGAAGTAAAACAGCGTATGTACTTACTACATTGTTACAATTTTACTCCTGCATTTATAGAGTACAAAGGAGCATAATACGAAAAGTCAAGGCACTTCCTTAAACCCTAAACTAAAAGTTGGGTTCCCATACATAAATAATAATAATAAAGAAACATCACATTTCAATATAGTTTTTATTGTTTGGTATAAACTACTGCTCATTTCACAAGTTTTTTTTTTCTATTCAATACAAGCTACAATAGTTTAGGTTTGCTTTATTTCATGGGTTAGGTGGCGTCTCCCCATGGTTTGTGCCTTGCTTTCTCCTTTCTTTAAAGCTAATTTATTATGAAAACTTAATGCTTTCATGAGAGAAATTCATATAAAAGAAATTAAACTTGAAGTACAACCAATCACTATGCTGCAAAACTTCTCATTCAATCTTGGGGGAACAGAAGTGAATAGTCTGGGGGATATAGAAGCAAATTTAATAAATCTCAATCTGAAAAAGGATGGAAAGAGGTGAGAAGGTCAAAAAGGGGATCCATCCCTTCATAAAACTCACACTTCCTGAAAGACAGCATGGAAGGCTCTATCAAATGATGGAATGGGATACTAGTGAAGCAGCTGCACTTTGCAGAGCAGAAGTCAGCCCCTGCAACTGGACTAATTTGTTCTAGCAGATTATGAAGATGTTTGGGAAACTGCAAGAAAAAGGAGGAAAAAGGTGGGCAAGGATTTTCAAGAGTGATTAGACACTCTTTGTCCAGTATTATATTTTTCCTTTTTGTAATTTCATCTGCATTTTTCTTTTTATCAGATTTCATATCTCTTTGAAACAGATCAGATCAGTATCGGTCTTGTTATCTTTTGGTACCTATCAGTTTATTAAAAGTTTAAGTAGTAAAATTTAGTACATAAGTCGTGGATAAAGAGAATCAATGAGTGTAGATGCCAGAAGAACAACCACTCGAGCTGCCCACAGAACAACCAAGGTAACTACATCACTAGAAGGAGCCCTAAAATAAACAGAGGACAAGAGTAAAGTAAAAAGTAGAGAAATAGAGGCTAAGCATCACTGACTGCGACAGCGGCAAGAGAGTGCGAAGGTGGAGAGTGTTGGCAACTCCAAGGACGGCGAGCACCAACAAACTCCAAGAGTCAAAAGGGCCAGCAACTTGGCAGCATGAGCTGATGAACCTAAAACTTGGTTGAAAAAGGTAAGACTGTTGGGCGTCTCATGAGTTGGGTCGATCACAGGACCAAAAGGATCAACGGCCCATGATCCCCCAATTTAGCAAGTATCCTCCTTGGTACTCCAAACTCGCAGGATCATGCAAGTTTACGGTCTTACTCAGCGATTTTAACAACACTGGTAACAAATCAAATTTGCAAAAATGTGCCAACTAAAAGAGTCACAATATATACTTTCATAAAATACTAAAGATAATAGTTTCCAGAAAATGTAACTAACAACTCGTGTACGTAAGAAACTTTTCATTGTTTGAACACTGGAAATCAATTGCGTCTGACATGCTCTTTAAAATCAGAAGCTTGGAGTAACTTACCTGCTCAAATAGTCCTTTTGGCAAAAAGGTGAAGAAGTTATATTTGGTGGTTGATATAGAATTCCCCTGTCACAGTGGAAATTAACTAATCAAAATTACTAAAAATGGGTATGTGAAATATACATTATAATACAAACAAGAAATGGTTGAAATTACAAGAAACAGAAACTAGAATCGATTTGATTTTCACATTGATCAGTTAAATAGGCAAACTGTGCTGACTTTCTTGACTGAATTTCAGTTGATATACTGTTTAAAAAAAACTAGAAAAAAGTAGGAAAATTTCATAGAACTATTATTTTCAAATGTCTGGCCAATAATAATGGGCAATCTTATACATCACAAGCTTTTTACGTGAATTCTTCCATCCCAGATAATCTAAAAGTCCCAAACTGGTAGAAACAACATTGCCTCGGAAATAAAAATCCACTTACCAATATCCCTTTTTATGCTTCAGAAGAGTTTGACTTCCTTCATATCAATTAAAGAGATTTCAAATGAATATAACCACCATATCGTATATCTAATTATACAATTCAATGATTACACTACCAGTCCTAACCACCTTTTGATTCGATATAATAATTTTTTTTTTGCATTTTATTTCCTATAAATGAGATTACTTTACTCTTTTTCATAGTCAAAAAAAATACTTATGCCTGATATTCAGAAAAAGCACTACAAAATTTTCTAAACTGCTGTCAACCACTATTCGCACCCTATATTACTATACATGAATGAATCTATGAAATTTCGTATCCCCAATAAGATTCACAATAGGTTTTTCCTTTGTAACAAATTCCCAAGGTTTTTACTTTGTAACCAATTCCCAAAAGAAATAAAGTCAAGCAAAAAGTTGTAGATGAAAAGGAAATTCCAAAAACACTTGTCAACTTATCCTATTTGATTATTCCACCTTTATTTGTCACTCACTTATTCAATGGATATACTCTATTTAGCTATTTAACTTTTTCATTTATTCCATGCATGTACGCTACTTAAGTATTTAGCTGTTGTCTTTTCATTCTTCTAAAATAAAGACTTCATAAACATAGATATGACCAACAATTTTGTTTAGGCCTATGCCTAAGCTATTATATCTATTTCTACTTTGAAGTGTTTGCATTGAGGATTATATCTTCTATATGGTATATTTGAAGTATTTTTTCATTGTACCTGAATCATATGATTCGATACAAAATAACAATTAAAGACTCAAAAACAATTTGATGATTTACGAAGTCAATTTGAAAACTTAGGTCTTCCTCCATTCTTCCTCTATCGGAACCTCATTTTGCTGTACAAGGGTGGGTATTTTCACTTTTTACTGACTGAATAGGCATCCTCAAGCAAACCCTAAAGGTTTTATTAGACCCTCTTCTTTCGTGGGATAGATCCCGTAAAAACTATATAAGTTACTATGAGAGTTTCGAAGTCCAAAATAGCACTTACACAGATAAACTCTTAAAACTATTTCAAAGATCAAACAAAACTCACTAGTCTAATGAACAGAAACATCAATTCACCAAAGCTCATGCCGAACCAACCATCGATATTTGACTAAACTAAACATTAACAAAAAAGCAATCACCCAATCACTAACCCTGCCTTCCACAATCAAGAAACTCACTCAAGCAAACACTGAACAAGCATCCTCAACCACTAGACAATCAGGCAAAAGCATCAACCAACCACAAAAACACAAACAAGAAATAATAAACCGGAGAGGGAAACGGTTGAACCTTGAATCGGATAGGAAAATTGGCCTCGCGATCGTTACAGAAGATGGTCCGGTGAGTCGGAGCCTGAGGCTGAACTCGGCCGAGTCGAACAGATCGAGAGGAAGCTTGCTGGCCCAACCGAGAGGAAGCTTGATGGCCCAACGTGGAACTCGATCGAGAAGACAAAGAAGATTGAATCCCATCCCATCCCTTCATCCTTCAAATTTTCATGCGATCGCTTCCTCTTCTTCTTCTCTTTCTCTGTCAACCAAATGCTTTTAAACACGAATGAACGAACCGATGAAAATTTCTCTCGAGCGCAAACGCTACTTGGTGCTTCTTCCAAACGACGCTGAAGCCAAGAGATTCAACCCTCAAATTCACCTTTTGACGGTTTTACCCTTCTCTTCTATTTTGTTTTCCTTTTAGCGCTAAATTCTCTCGGGGTCTGCTAAATTCCTCTTCATACCATTACAAAATTCACTAAATAATAATATTACATCCTCAAAAAATATTATTATATTCCTGATATTTAACTTAGTTTAATTAAATATTTTGGGATATTTTAAAATTTATAAAGACTAAGTACTAACTTCATACCCTTAACAATTTCATAAGACACGATATTTCAAAGACGAGTTTTCATATGGTTTTCCGAGGTTCCGTGACCCGTTCCTTGAAGGTTTAAAAATTCAAAGATGGAGGGTGGTTGAATATTATTTTACTTAACAAACGCTATTTTGCTAGGTCTATTTGGATCAAGTGGTACCTCTCATTTAAGAATGCAAGAAAGGATGCTTCCTTCTTCTTTCTCGACATCCTTTCAATAGACACCAAAATATATATAATTTAAGATTTTAATGTGATTTTGCTAAAGTCATGGTTGGTCCAGTTTTAAATAAGATGACATCTTTAATAGTGATTTCATGTTCAAACCCATAATCAAATTAAGCCGAGATGTCTCATAAATATATTTTAGCTACACTATGTAAATTGACTATTTTTTTTAATATATTATCAAAGGTTTACTATGTGTATACAGAAGACTTTATTGAATTGTAGGATCTGAAATATATTATTTATATTTATGAATTTAAAATTACATTTTAAATAATTCAGAATGTATTTAAAAGATATAATACAATTTGAATTCTAAATTATAAAATAAAAAATTAATTTTGAAGGTTTTGGATTGTCCAATCCACAACTGAAAGACAAAAACCAAAGAGACTCGTTGAAAAAGCATTTACAAGGCCAACCACCACCAGCCACCTACAACTACCACCACAGTACAAAGCTCAAACACATTCATTGCCTAAATTTATTACAGAAGGGTAAAATGAGTATTGTCAAAACTTATGGGGTACAAAAAGAATGTGTCTATTTCTATACAATGAAATAAAAAATGAAAACTAAAAACTAGTAGGCTAAAAAAAGAAGGTTTCTTTTTTCTACACCTCTATATTTTCGTTTGCACCAGCACTAAAGAAATTCCTTTACGTATCTGAAGAAGGAATGACATCGGGTTAGACACTAATAGTAGATATTTGTTACTTTATTCGCAACAAAAGAAAAATTCAATTCATTATCTATTTTATAATTAGTTGGATATCCGTTTAAAAATTATTCATAATTTTTTTTAAATCCTTAGGTATACAATGAATATCTACATAAATTTTAAAAAATATTTTACAAATTTTTAAAATAAAATATAAATAAAATTTTAAAAAATATAAAATATAGTATAAATGAAGGGTTAAATATGATTTTGGTTCCTTATTTTTAAGTGAAAATTGAAATTAGTTCATCTTTAAAACTTTGGACTAATTTAGTTCCCATCTTTAGAACTACGTAAATATAATCATTTTAACCAATTTTTATTAAGTTCATTTGATATTTTAAACGTGTTTTTCAACTAATATTGAATAAAAAAATGCATCAAATAGTGTAAATAACTTAAATGTTATCATAAAATATGTTCAAAATGTCAAGTCAACTTAACAAAATTTGGTTAAAAAGACTAAATTCATACATTTCTAAAGTTGCGGACTAAATTGAACAAAAGTTTCAAAGATAAATTAATTCAAATTTTCACTAAAAGTTAAAAGATCAAAAACATATTTAACCCATAAATTAAATTTAACCTAATAAAATATAAAAAAATTTAATTTGAACCTTTTTTTTGGTAATGGATACTCACTAGCATAGATATTAGAAATGTTGGAATCCTATGTTGTAAAATTTGTGATTTTGGCTTGTTACAACTAAAATTGATGATTATAATTATTTTTCGCATGTTAGTAGATGGATTGAAACATGTGAGGAGGTTTTGGTTTGTGTTGAACACTATCAAATTGCAAAATTTGAGTTTCTATGTTACACAAACTCATTGGGCAAGCAAATAGCTCGTTGAGCGAGTGCCAAAATTGATTTTGGCGGAGGAGTTTTCTTGTTGTGTGAGTTATGTTTTCCTGCTCCGAGTCATCTCAAAAAATTTTGTATCTATGTTTTGTTAACATCGAATTGAGCTGAAATTTTAACAGTAGGTCGTAGACATATGATTCATGGTTTTGACTGTTGGATCTTTAATTTGAGGTTTATAGTTAGAAAAGTCTATATCTTACAATTGTTCCATTTCAAGTTTCTTTTTTGTGAAGAATTTTTCTATTTGATGTGTTGGTGGATTGCTTTGCACTAATTTGTGATTTTTGTTATATCTTGAAATATAAAGAATACTTGTGAGAATGAAGATTTTGTGGATATATGATTTGATGAGGAGGTTATACATGTGGTGGATTTGAATGATTCAATGAGGTGTTATCATGTTTCAGGAATGTTATATATAGATTAAATGTTGTTTGAATTATATGGTCATATAATTCAAAAGGATGAATGAAGTTTAGTTTTACGCATTTACCATGGACACTATTTGAAACTTATCCTTATACTCTTATAGATTTTATGACTTGTATATAGGAAGGAGTCTAATTGGTTTTGGAGTCGTGGACTTTATTTCTTTTAGACTATAAATAAACTCACTTTGTCATGAGAGAGAGAGAGAGACCATGTATCATTATTGGAATTGTAACACTAGGTACATATCTCATTTTATATGACAAAATAAAGCTTTTAGAGTCAGAGTGGATATATTAATCCGGATAATCGATTCTATGTTATGTATACGAATATGGATGAGAAATTGTGTTATGATGCGTGGATTGTTGTGTTTGTTAATTTGATTGTTAGATTATTGTTATAGATCTTTATGCCATAAACTTTTATGTATGCTTAAGTTATTACTACCTTACTTTCTTTTACTGTTTGCATTTGTATCTTCTTTTGTAATGATCGATTTTGTGATGTGAATAGATAAGATTACATGTTGAGATGATTTTTGTTAGTTGGCAAAGGATTGTATTTGAAGTCCTATGTTTTGGAGTGTATACATAAATATAGAATATAATGTAGCTCCTTGATTTTGTTATATAAAAGTTTAAGTGACTTATGTATATTTTTAAAAATTTTAAAGATCGAAAGAATGGTAAATACATGGTATTGATATACTTGTTTATATTTCATACGAGGAGATTTGCTTAATAATTTATTTATAATGGTTGAACTAATAGTATAAATCTACGAGATGTTACATAATCTAATTTATTGTATTTTTCTATATTTATGTTTTATTAGATTTATTTACACTGATGTTATACAGAATCTACTTTTAATTTATGTTTTTGATTGAAATTTTATTTAAACTTATATGAGAAGCTAATTTTATTAGTATTTATGTTTTTAAATGGCATTTTATTTAGACTTTTATTTTGTAGTGTAGTTTTCTTTTAATTCACAATAAAAGTGGGTAAGTTTTAGATATTTTTGAATAATTTTATTTTTTGAGAAATATGAAAATTTTTAAAAATACTTATAGTATGAAAGAAAATGACAAAATATATTTTGAAATTTTGGTAGGATAATTAAAAAACATGGATGCCTACCAATGGATGTCGTTCTATTTAGAAGAAAAGACTTATTTCTTATACATTTTACATTAATTATGCTGATTGCCAAAAAAAATTAAATGCTTAGATGAAATGTTTCTTTGCTAGACAACTTTAAGAAAGAGATATCTTTCTTTGAATCTTTATTGTGTGAAGTTAGTTTATAGTAAAAAAAAAGAGTTTATATTGAACTTATCTTTTTCATAGTTGTTTGTAACCTTTAAACAAATTTAGTTGTATCGTTAAGAGCAATATTATTATGTACTTAGTTAAAAGTGACAGTGTATATGTACTTTATTTTGGATGAGAATAAAGCAGTAGTGATGAGTAATTTTGTGTACTTTAGTGAGTCATAAGTGACATTGTAAAAGTACTAGTATTTAATTAATTTCATTACATAAAGATTGTTCACTAGATTCAATTTCATAGTTGAAGTCTTCTAAATTTGTGAAAATTGGCTTATACTTTAAATAAAATAAAGGATCCCGTTATTTTGACACCTTATATTTGACACTCATTTGACACTGCCACGTGTCAACGTGCTATTGGCTATTTTTTTTTGTTTTTTTTTTTAAATTTGGTCTGAAAAATGCAGAGGTTTTCAGAGAAATTGTATTCCTTTTCTACCCCTAGGCATTTTCAGTTTCAGTGTGAAAGATTGCTTCTCTCTCACATTTGGGTTTCTCATCGTCGTCTCCATTAGCGCTCACAGAGTCGTCTTCTCCATCAGCCGCTAACAGTGTCGTCATGTCCATTGCTCTCCAGTGCCCTGAAATGGTAAGTTCCGGATTGGACCATCGCTGGACCAAGGTAAGTACCTTTATTGTCGGTTTGGGTATTTGGATTTATGTTTGGGTATTTGGTTTTGGGTTTTTTTGTGGTTTCTTGTGGATTGTCTATGGTGTTTGTTTGTTATTTGATTTGGATTGTTATTTTGTTATGGACAGTTGAGTGTGTGTCATTCATTTTCAACCATGTATATTAGCGCTCTCAACGAACGGTTGACAGAGGACCAAAGGGAAGTCATCTCCAAGACTCAATTTTTTTGGTTTTTAGAGTTCAGTGGTAAAGTGACATTGAATGCTAAATTTTGCGTGAGTTAACCAAGACATGGGTGGATTCCACCAACTCTTTTATTATTATAAACAAGCATTTCAATATCAATGAAAATGAATTTTGTTCAGGAATAGGATTGAGTTTAGATGGTGAAAGCATAAACTTGAAGCATTCTTCAGTGGGTAATAGTAAATGTGTGAAGTATTTAGGTCAGGACATTACCCATTTGAAATTCATTTTCAAATTTTTGTTGAGAAAATACAAAAAAACCCTTCCTTGTGAGGTTTTTTGTAGCTTGTACATCCTGTTAGGGATATGTGAGATTTTAATCCCAAATCGTAGTGGACGAGTTTTTCCTGTATTGTTTCGAATTGTGGATGAGTTGAGTAGTTTGAGTAAATATTGTTGGGGTGGGTTAGTTTATCGTTATTTGTTAGACAATTTGAGTGCAGCCTCAGATTCTGTGAAGAAAGGCAAAGCAACAAGCAATGTTTATGTTGATGGGTGTGTTTACATGTTGCAGGTACTAATTTCACAAGTAAAGTTTGGTATATTTGTTATTTGATTACGAGTAATATATAACAATTACTTGTTTATTAGGTTTGGTTTTGTAAGCATTTCATGGCTCCTGAAGGTGCAATAGCGACAGTTCCAAGGTTCTTGCACTGGATGAATAAAACTGTTGGAGACAACATTGTGAAACGTGTGTTTGAAATGGGTTTGGTATGTTTATGATTTTGTTTTTTATCTTGAATGTTAATTTAAATTGACAGTAGTTTTATAACATTTTATATATTGTTAAATTGCAAGTTCATGTTGTAGATGAAATTGGTGGTGTAAGGAAGGATGACAAAGATGTCATAGAAGAAGAAGCAGCACCAAAAAACTATGCAGAGCAAAGAAAAAAGAAATTGCTAAAAAAAGAACGCAGGGAGAGTTTGATGCGCACTGTAGAGGATCAGAGGTGTTTAATTGAAAAACTTAAAAGGGAGGTGAATGACTTAGAGCAAGAGTTGGAGAAAGAGAAGGCCAAAAGAAGAAGTAAAAAGTCAATTGCAGATGATGGTTTTCAGAGTGCTGGATGTCCACAAGCAGCAATTGACGATGCATTTGTTTCACCTGTTCGTTTGTCGGCCGAGGAAGGGGGTGGAATGAGTAACAATGAAGAAGGTCCATTGTCGCCAGATGCACCAGGTGGAATGGCTGACAAGCAATCACAGCTGAGGACTTATGTTAGGATTGGTTCAAGAAGAAGAGTTAAGAGCAAAACACTTAGGACACCTTACACAGGAAATGTATGAGTTAGAAAGACAAAGGATTAACTATTGTGTTAAGCTGGAACAAAAGTATTGTGTATTTAAACCTAGTATTTGGTTCAATATGTATAACATTGATTTATTTTATGTTATTGGAAATCAAATGTTTGTTTTATTTAAAGGCTTCAAATTAATGTATGTGGAAACAAATGAATCAATGGTTGTGTAGTGGTAATGTATGTTGAAAGAGATGATTGAATCAGAAATAATGTAATGTGGTCAAAATCCAATGAAGTGCAGTGAATTTCCAATGTGTTTGCTGTGAAATTGAGTTCTGTAATCGATTATAGGACCTTATAATCGTTTACACGAACAATAACAGGAATTTGGACATCCTGTTCAACTGAAGGCGCAATCAGTTTCAACGTGGAGGACCACTCTGTGTTCTGTATGGAAATCCTTGATTGAACTTGTGTTTTTTTGTTTCCTGAGTGATGAGTTAGTTGAACCTTATGTTTTGGGTCCCTCATCACGGTGGGAGAGACCACCCATGATGGAAACCTCAAGTTAAGTGAAGTAGTTGTGAAATTGAGTTCTGTAATCGATTACAGGACCCTGTAATCGTTTACACGAACAATAACAGGAATTTGGACATCCTGTTCAACTGAAGGCGCCACCAGTTTCAACATGGAGGACCACTCTGTGTTCTGTATGGAAATCCTTGATTGAACTTGTGTTTTCTTGTTTCCAGAGTGATGAGTTAGTTGAACCTTATGTTTTGGGTCCCCCATCACGGTGGGAGAGACCACCCATGATGGAAACCTCAAGTTAAGTGAAGTAGCTATGAAATTGAGTTCTATAATCGATTACAGGACCCTGTAATCGTTTACACAAACAATAACAGGAATTTGGACATCCTGTTCAACTGAAGGCGCCACCAGTTTCAACGTGGAGGACCACTCTGTGTTCTGTATGGAAATCCTTGATTGAACTTGTGTTTTCTTGTTTCCTAAGTGATGAGTTAGTTGAACCTTATGTTTTGGGTCCCCCATCATGGTGGGAAAGACCACCCATGATGGAAACCTCAAGTTAAGTGAAGTAGTTGTGAAATTGAGTTCTGTAATCGATTACAGGACCCTGTAATCGTTTACACGAACAATAACAGGAATTTGGACATCCTGTTCAACTGAAGGCGCCACCAGTTTCAACGTGGAGGACCACTCTGTGTTCTGTATGGAAATCCTTGATCGAACTTGTGTTTTTTTGTTTCCAGAGTGATGAGTTAGTTGAACCTTATGTTTTGGGTCCCCCATCATGGTGGGAGAGACCACCCATGATGGAAACCTCAAGTTAAGTGAAGTAGTTGTGAAATTGAGTTCTGTAATCGATTACAGGACACTGTAATCGTTTACACGAACAATAATAGGAATTTGGACATCCTGTTCAACTGAAGGCGCCACCAGTTTCAACGTGGAGGACCACTCTGTGTTCTGTATGGAAATCCTTGATTGAACTTGTGTTTTTTTGTTTCCTGAGTGATGAGTTAGTTGAACCTTATGTTTTGGGTCCCCCATCATGGTGGGAGAGACCACCCATGATGGAAACCTCAAGTTAAGTGAAGTAGTTGTGAAATTGAGTTTTGTAATCGATTACAGGACCCTGTAATCGTTTACACGAACAATAACAGGAATATGGACATCCTGTTCAACTGAAGGCACGACCAGTTTCAACGTGGAGGACCACTCTGTGTTCTGTATGGAAATCCTTGATTGAACTTGTGTTTTTTTTTGTTTCCTGAGTGATGAGTTAGTTGAACCTTATGTTTTAGGTCCCCCATCACGGTGGGAGAGACCACCCATGATGGAAACCTCAAGTTAAGTGAAGTAGTTGTGAAATTGAGTTCTGTAATCGATTACAGGACCCTGTAATCGTTTACACGAACAATAACAGGAATTTGGACATCCTATTCAACTGAAGGCGCCACCAGTTTCAACGTGGAGGACCACTCTCTGTTCTGTATGGAAATCCTTGATTGAACTTGTGTTTTTTTGTTTCCTGAGTGATGAGTTAGTTGAACCTTATGTTTTGGGTCCCCCATCATGGTGGGAGAGATCACCCATGAGTGAAACCTCAAGTTAAGTGAAGTACCTGTGAAATTGAGTTCTGTAATCGATTACAGGACCCTGTAATCGTTTACACGAACAATAACAGGAATATGGTCATCCCCCTGTAATCGATTACACGAACAATAACAGGAATTTGGACATCCTATTCAACAGAAGGCGCCACCAGTTTAAACGTGGAGGACCACTGCGGACCACTAATTTATATGAGTGTTCATTGACTGATTAATTGTTCCTTCAATTTTAGTTGGTGGTATAAATATTAAAACTAAAACGACAAACATTCATTAGTGCCTTTGTAGTTGGTTGTATGGTTGTGAAATATAATACGCATAAGTTTAATATGAACGTGAAATATAACACTCATACATTCAAACAAGAATTAGAAATAAACTTCAAAATTGCGATATTGAAATTAAGTAATGAAAACATTACAATATTCAGCTTGAAGTTCCAAATGGAAGAAAATACATATAAAGACAAAATTCAAACTAGGAAGTGAAATGATAAAATGGGTTCTGAATGTTTCCAACTTGTGGAAGTCGGTTCTCAATATTGCCAAGTCTTGCTTCTACGCTGTCCAATAATATAAGATGAATCCAAAGAAGTACGAACCCTCCACTACAAGACATAAAGAAAACATTGTTAATATTAACAACAAATTATCCAACTAAATAAAAGTAAGAAACTTTATCTTACCTTTGGGATTTCAGAAGCCATTCCAACTGAACACAAAATCAAAACACCAAAGAGGCCAAATATCAATAGTTGGTTAGGGTTTACAAAAATAAAATTAACCCCTAAACAACAACATTATAATGAGAACCGAAATGATACACAAAAACCCAAAACACCAAACCGAAAGAATGCCAGCAAATGACGAAACAAAGACGAAGCCCAACCAAACCAAAAACGACATACTCACACTACGGGCTTACCTTCTCAATGATCGCCTTCCCCTGCTTGAGATAAAACCAAAGTAACGCAGCAATGGAGATGGTGGCAAACGAAAGACAAAGGGACCTGTTGGAGAGAAAACGAAACTGTTTACAGCAATGAAAGACGAAAACGAAACCGCCAAATCTAAAATCATATTCAATATTTCATTATACCACTTCTACCCCCGTCAGTTTATTACAAAAGCTTTTTCAATTTAAAATAAATAACCAATAAAAATTTGACACCTGGAAGGTGTCAAATTTGTGTCAAATATGGGTGTTAAACAAGCATTTTCCTAAAATAAAATAAATTTACTTTAAAATTTGTCTTATACTTAAAAAGGATAATTAGTGTAAATTTTTAATCTTCATTTATGATATTACAAACATGTTTATAAATATTTTACTATACAATTTTAACTGCTTTTTGAAGTGAAAAAAAAATGTTAAGAAGTGTTTAAATGGGATGTATTATATATGATTATGTGAATAGTAATTATCTAGATGGGAATTGAGTTGATTTAGGTATAATGTACATTGAGCTACATAGCCGTTAATGTGGAGATAAGCACACTTCATTAATATTCAAATCATATAAAAGGAAGAAATCAGTGAAGATTACTGCATTGCTACTTAGTATATTACATGCAATGAGTTATCATAATTTCTTGTGAGATACTTTGAGTAGGTAAAATTTGATTTTCAGACAAACTTTAATCTTTAGTGCACGAACTCAATTTTTAACTTCCAAATAGAGTTTATTCAATTGCTAAATACTAGGGTTGGGCAAAAATAACTGATGTAGTTAACTGTACTATATTATATTAAAAAAAACTGATCCACTTCTACTAACAGTTCAGTTAACTGTTTTATGGTTCAGTTTTTAAAAACTGAACTTATAACAGTTTCAGTTCAATTAACTGTGAGAACTGTTTTATTTTTTTCTTTTCTCTTATTCCCGTACAACTCTTTCGTCTTGCCAAAAAAAATTATTTAATAATAAAATATTAATAAAAAAAATTATTCACATAAAAAAATTAATAATTAATTTTTTAAGACAATTTTTTTATCACAAATTTTTATATTTTTTATCAATAAATATATAACATATATAAATAAAAATAATAATTTATATTTTCATATTTTTTAAGTTACATAAAATATATATAAATATATATATATATATATATATATATATATTTATATATTTATTTATATATTGTGTTACTTTATCTTTTATATTTTTTTATTAATAAAATAAATAAATAAATAATAAAATAATTTTTATACACAAATATATATGAAATAGAAAATTATAATATCAAATAATTAAAAAATTAATTTGTAATATATTTATGAATAAAATAAAATAAATATTAAAATAAATTTTTACAGTTCAACAGTTGGTGTAGTTTACAGTAGTTTAGTACAATTTAGTAAAGTACAATTGAGTTTGATAAAACAAAAACAGTTTAGTTTGTAAATACTATAGTAAATTTCGAAATAATATTTCCAGGTACTTCAATTTTCTTTAAAAAAACAAAACTTTGTAAATAATGTTTTGTTCAAGAAGTTTACCATTTAAATTGGAGAATCATTATTAAATTGGAAACTTGATTTAGTGTGCTTGTCAGGGTAAATAATATTTTTTCTTTTTCCTATTTAATTTTGGTTGTTAATTAATATATGGATTATATGTTTTTTTGTTGCTTTAAGAAAATAATTTTATTTTAAAACTATTGAATTTTAATAATAGATTGTAAGAAGGAATTCTTACATTTTTTAGGAAGTTTAATTTCTATAATATTTTTTTACGATAAAGTAGTGTGAAAAAAAAATAATTTAATAAATATATTTTATTCTTATGTGAAAGAGAAAGAAATAAGAGACAAATAAAACGGAGATGAATAATATTAATAAAACATAATAATAATGATAAAGTAGTTAAGTTTAATAAAGAAAATTCAATAAAATAATTACTTTAAATTTACTATATGCGTAGATAGAAGATATATTAAATGGATTAAATTTATTACACCATAAGTGTGTGTGTGTGTGTGTATATATATATATATATATATATATATATATATATATATATATATATATATATATATATATATATATATATATATATATATATATATATTATTTATGTTTATAATAAATTTCATACATTTTTATGAATTACTATATATATAAAAGATGATTTGGAAATAAAAAATAACTGTTTCTATAATTATAATAGTAGAAGTATTTGTAAAGATTTTAATTGTATAAACTCCTTCAATCTTTATTCTTTAAAATATTTGAAAATTAGGTGAAAACTTTTTAAACAAAATCTTGATATTTAAGATGAAAAGAATAATATGTGAAGCAAAATCCCAAACAAGGAACCTAGGAATGTAGGCAAGTAATTGCACAAAGCGTAAATGCAATACAGAAAGAGATAATTAATAGCCTAATCCTCATCTTCCTCATCTCCATCTCCGCCAGCAGCCTTCTTAGCAGCAGCCTTTTGGTTCCTTCTCTTCACTCTTCCAGGGCGTCCTCCACCAAGGGGACTTGTAAGTGAAAAGTCAATGTGCTTCTGTGAGTCAACCCTCACCAAGAAAGATGGGATGTTCACAACTTGCCTACCAACCCTGCCTCATCCCAAATGTCACAATACAAAGGTCATTCTCCAAACAAATTCGACTGATACATTAACATTCAGCTCTTTAAGTTAAAAATAATTCAAAAGTCAAAATAGAAATAAAAAGCTTATATATTAACACTCTAAAGCTGATACATTAACACTCAATTCTGGTAAAACAGAGCATTTTGTAACACTTGATACAAGCCCTAGAGAGAACTTCCAAAAACAGCCCACAATATTTTCACATGTTGTTTTTGGCTTATTAAAAAAATAGCTTATCAAGATCATTGCATTTTTTCATTATACATGATATTTCACTATACAATTAGTGATAATGAACACAAAAAACACAATCGACGAGAAAACGAAAACAGAGAGGAATTGGAAATAGAAAAGGACCTGATGTGTCTCTGCTTGATGAGAACCCTAGCATGGTGGATAGACTTGGCCATGCCGGACTTGAAGACGAGGGTCTGGAGGCGGCGCTCCAGGAAGTTCTCGACAGTGAGTGCAAGGACGTAATCAAGTTTGTTCTGGGTCTCGTCGAGGAGACCGTAGCGAAACATGCGGCGGAGGAGAGCCTCGCCCTCAAAGATCCGGCGCGGATTTTTCTCGTCGAGAGTGAGGAGGTTACGTGCGTTGTTGCGGATGCGGCTGAGGGCATACTGCACCCTCCACAGCTCCCTCTTGCACCGCAGCCCATACTCCCCCACCAGTTTCAGCTCCGCATCCAGACGCTCCTTCTCGTACGGACGACGCGGCTTCTTGAACGTCTTTCCATCTGTCACATACACACAAAACACAATAGATCAATTACGCTTGTCCAACATCACAAAACGACGTTGTAAGGGAGAGTTCATCCATCTACTCACAGTTCCTGTAAAAGGACACGTGGACCATAGTGATTGTCTTCTACGGCAACTACGACGCCCCGCCGTTTACCTTCACCGCTGCTGTGGCTGTCCTGCTCGCTCTTCCGAGTGCAACTAGATCTTCGCCCTTGTAAACCCTAATTCCTCCTGCTACATATTACTTAGGCTTCGCCCAAATAATAAATGGGACTGGCCCAACTTCTTCAACCACGCCCAAATATCAGGCCCAAACAAAGCACTTCTCTAATAATACATCTTACAAATAAATATGATTATTTAACACTTATAAGTTATAACATACCTAATTTAAATATATATATATATATATATATATATATATATATATTATTAGAATTAATAACATCATAAATAATTTTATTCCATTAATATTATTTATAAATATTAATATAATTAATATATTAGTGTATAGGACATAATTATATATACATATATACTAATTAAATTGACTTATAACAATAGCTTTTTTTCAGAAAAATAATTATTGATCAATTCTTTATATATTATTAAATTTCTGTTTATATACCAATCTTAATAATTTTTTAAGGATATATAATATAACTAGCATATTAATATTTATTGGTCTATTTTTCTAATTCTTAATTTATTTGATTTCAACATGTCTTCCTAATTTTCTTCAAGATATTTCAAATTGGTCTCCTAAATTTTTTTTGTCTCAATTTTAAAAACTTGATGTAATTTGGTCATTTAGTTAGAATTGTATCAATAATGATAAAAATATGTCACAAAATTCATGGTTTTTTTTTTTGTCTTTTGTTTTAATTTTTTCTTAATTTTTAAATTGTCTACGTGTTAAGTTAGTGTCGTGAAACATTACACAATGATAATGTCACATGTCATTATCAAATAAACGTTTCATTTTCTTATATTAAATTTAAGGGTTAAATATGTTTTTGGTTCCTTAACTTTCACTGAAAATTAGAATTAGTCCCTAATTTAGTCTCCCAACTTTAGAAATGTATGAATTTAGTCCTTTTAAGCAAAATTTGTTAACTTTATTTGATGTTTCAAACACGTTTCTCAGTTAACATTGAAGCAAAAATGTGTCAAACAGTGTAAACAACCCAAATGTTACCATGAAACGGGCTTGAAACATCAAATAAACCTAACAAAATTTAGTTAAAAGGACTAAATTCATATATTTCTAAAGTTGGGGGACTAAATTAGGTCGAAGTTTTGAATAATGACTAATTTCAATTTTCACTCAAAGTCAAGGGACCAAAAACATATTTAACCCTAAATTTAATCCTTGTATTCGTAGTATTAGTTTTAAAATATTTTTTTTAACTTTTTTTTTTTATTTTTATAAATTGTTCATGTATCAAGTCACTGTCCTACCACGCTAAACGACATGTGTCAATATTAACTCTTATTGTCTTATATTTAATTGAGTCTTTTAATTCATAGTGTCATTATTAGAATTTTTTTTAAAATTGTCCACGTGTTAAGATGGCATCGTACTACGTCACAATCATAGTGACAGTGCCACGTGTGTATGCCAACACCCAGTGTCATATTCTTATATTCAATTGAGTCAATATATTTGTTATTTTGATTTAATTCAGTCTCAATTTTTTAAAATAAGCAATATTACTTTTTCGAAAATTGAGACTGAATTTAATTTTTATATAAATTATATACTAATATTTTTATTAAATACTTCTAGAATTATTTTCAAACCACCTCTTAAGTATAATCTTGTTAAAAATACTTTTATTAACGTGTGAATAAAATAACAAATATTTAATAAAAGTTTGAGAAATATTTAATAAAAATATCATTATATCATTAATATAAAAAATAAATCTAGTCTCAATTTAGAAAAAAAATTACTCTATCTTTTTAAAAAAATTGAAACTGATTTGAATAAAAATAATAAATATTGGGACTGAATTGAATATAAAACAATGACATTTGATACTAACACTGACACATAATATTGTGACACGTGACACATAATATTGTGACACGTGACACATATTTAATGTTGTTAGTACATTGCTAAAGAAAATGACCAAATTACATCAAATTTTTAAAATTAAGACTTAATTGAGATAAAAAAAATTAATATTTGTTATTTTTCTTCTCAGTACTTATCTTTTGTAAGATAGGATTGTATTTGGAGAAGACACCATGACCTTCACATCAGCAATATTAAATGTGTAATTAATGAGAATGTAAATCATTTACCTTTATGAGTTTTATTTATAATATAATTTATTACGTTTGTGAGTCCTGAATGATCTTGTAGACTAATAGATAATCCTTCAAGCCACCTAATAATAGTCACATACCATATATATTAGACATACTTAGATATACAAATATTTAGAACGAATTAAGTTGTGTTTTATTATCTTAAAATAAGATCATTATTAATGTGACAATAAATACTTGACCATATATAGTTCACTAATGTTTTATTTATTACTTTATGTTCAAAATAATTGTTTTGAACCATTATTTTCTTAAAAAATAAAACAGATGATAATTCTTTTTTTCCACAAGCCTTAATTATACTTATTAAAATAAACAAGTGATAAAATTTAGGGACCATACAAAGAATTTATCGTAATTATTTGAATTTATCGTAATTATTCTTGAAGCACTTGAAAACAACATTCCTTATTTGATACAATTTTTTTTTTTCATCACAATATAGGAAGAAAATATAACCAATATTTTTACTCTCATATTTTGCACACAAACTTATCTACATTTAATACTCTCTCTCTCTATATATGAGAAGACACTTGAAACTCATTTATATCCAAAGTTGTTATAAACAATAAATTAAATTTAAGATATACAATAGAGCAAATAATACATTTTTAGTGAAAATATGGAAGACTAAGAAACCCAAGTAGAAGTCAAAAGAATAAAAATAAAAATTAACAGAAGCTAAATAACCTAACATATTTTATAATGTTAAAAATTCTTTAATCCTTCTCTTGACAAGCTTGAATGACATAACAAAGGAATTACAATAGAGGATTATTAGTCATTCTCAATAGAAAATTTGTGTAACAAATATATATTTATTCTAATATGTACATTACAAAACCATTTCCATAGTATTGTTTGCTTAGAGGTAATGTAGTATGTTCACTACCCACAAGTACAAGTAAAGAGTAATAAAATATGGACACGTTAATTTTATCTACATCTATTATATACTTAATTTTCTTTCTATTTCTCTCTTTTTATTACATCATATAATCTACAAATTTATTATTTTTATTTTCTCTCTTAGTGTATATTAGGTGTTAATGTACTTTTTGGTGTTTATGAATAATTTTTCACATGTAAAGATGAATGTAAAGATGAAGTCACCTATATGATGAAATCACCTATACGATGACATCACAATTGAATCACATGTAACTCTTGAGCCCTTATTTGTCACAATACCATAAAAATGTGCATCATGTAAAATGTAGAAAGATAGTAAATCATAATGTTGAAAATCCATTCATTCGAGTTTGCTAAATTGAAGCGTGTTACCAACATGTATGATATTCCAATGAGCACGTACAAAATCCACCTTAACAAGACCATATTTTCTTCATAAATTGGTTCTCACATGACATGCTTGCAATTGGCATACTTCTTAAACAAAATGGTAAAACAACACTTAAATATTTAATCTGATTTTGTATACATCTTACTTTATCAAATATAAAATAAGACGGTGGGTTTCTTAATTATGAATTTCACTCGTGATTTTGTAACATTTAATAATGTGTTGAAAATAACGAGTTGCTACATCAACTCCTGCTAGGAATCTAATATTAGATTAGGGTTTAATTGAAAAAATAAAAAGTAGTACTGTTAGACTTAATAGTTATTAAATGAAATGTTCTAATTTATTTTTTTCTTTTTTCCCTATCCCAATTTCTCCTTGGGCATATCCTTCTCTGACATCAATGGTGCATAGCGACTACACCAAAACTAAATCTAACTGAACAATTATTTTCCCTATTAGGTCCCCCATCCTGACCTTCACCTTAGATTAGATTAAAGTGTTTAAAGTCTTTAAGATCTTCTGCACTAAACAGACTAAAGAAAGTCAGAAACAAAAGTGACTACGTTACTTTATTCAACATTGCTTTGCAAACATTATTGAGACTATTACACAATATGTAAGCATCATGTATTAAGATGAAGCAGCATTCTTTTACAAGAAGAATGATCATTTTAAGGGCTATGTTGAGTACAGAATACAAAGCCTAAAAAGTCCACTATACTACATATTGAGTAAATGAATTCATTTTCCAACACACCAAACATATGGAGATGCTTAAATAAAAACTGAAGCAGTCCTGTGAAACACAGTAACAGCTCCATGCCTAGTGTAGAAAATGGGAATGAGGTGCCCATTGGACTTGCTTCTTCAGTCTATCATGGCTGTTTTCTGGGAGCTAACAAGGACCAAATACCTCTGCTTTCTGTATTTATTACCATGGGATCTCATACACTACGTTGTTCTTTCAAAACCTCCTCCTACCTGCATATGTAACCATTCAGGTGAAGATCCTCTGCTATACTCTCTTGGAGCTTGTGAACCGAACGGCATGCCCGCGGGATCAAATGCATGCTGACCAAACTGGAATCAAAATTCATGGCTTTTAATACTCAAGATCTTTCAGCAACGATGAAAAACTGAATTCTACTAACACTCCACGCAAAAAATTTCCCAAGTACCCAATAAACAAGTTTGCAAATAAAACAAACTCTTAAGACACAAACAGTATCTATAAGAGAGATAGTTCAACCCTAACAGCAATCCTAGAAACATAGCAACAGGAATTGCACAGATGTATTGTCAAAAAGAAGAATTTAACATTCAGAAATTCGATATAAAAAGCCACAAAGTGTTTCAGACTTACATCCTTAGGAGGAAAGGCTTCAATACCGGAGTTCAGTCTCGAATTCACTGCTTCAAGCTTCATTGACAAAAACTGTGACATCCATCCAGTAACATAAAAAATCCTCGAAATCAGTTTCAAAACAGACATAAACAAATTTAAGAAAGATTTTAATTGAGAAAAAAAATAAGAAAATAATAAAAAGCAATGATATCTACCTCAACTTGGCGCTGAAGAGATTGGATATAATTAATTATTTCATCAAGGACCAACGCTTTCCCGATAACCTAAATAAGAGAACGTATGTCAATTCACACTTTCCATGAATTATAAATTCATAACCATACCAATAATCACGAATAGTTTTCCATTGTGTTATCAATATGGTCATCTTGACAGAGACGTGCACATATAAACATCCAAAAGATAACATTGTTCTTTTCCAACCCATAAACTTTTTTTTTTTTTTTAATTATGCATACACATTCGTGCAACAAAACTAGACCAGTACAAAAACAATACCTTATCACAACCAGGGACCAAATCCTGAAGAATTTTCATCCTTTCGCTAATCTTTTCCCTTCGAGCCTGTGCAACATCCACCAAAGTCCCAATTAGAAATCACAATCAAGAACTTTACTTCATCCAATCACACCTTAAACTGAATTTCCCCTTTAAATTAACATAAAAAAGGCAAAGCCATACTACCATATCTTCACTTTACATTTTTAACAGAACAACCCATTAAGAAAACAAACAAAAGAACAAAAATTTACTCGTTCTGCAAGACTGTGGCTATCAGTGGCTTGACCCCTTCTGGCTCGGACGTGAATGTAATCTTGCTTGGGAGGTTCCAAAGGAGGTTTTGCGCTTTGCTCCGCAGGCTTTCCTGAACTGACTTCTCCTTCACCTTTACCATTACCATCACCATTTGCCGTTGCTTTAACACGTTTTCCATCACCCTCATTCTGCGCAATCCAAACAACCCTTAACCACATCCTCAATCAATTCAAATAAACAAAACAAAATAACAAACGCCGAGTGAGCGAATATGTACCACGGCATTGCTGGTGGACACGGTCTTAGCGGAATCGTCCTCTGAGTCTCGCCGCTTTCTGGTGTTACTTGTCCCAAGCCCATTGTTGGGTCTGGGAGGCAAATCCCCAAACTGCCCCGGCCCATGTTCGAACTGCGGGCTCCGGAGACCCAATCCTCCGCCGCCATTAATCGCTTGCGGAAACTGCCAGATCTCCGCCAAGCTATACGGCGCCGTATTGCCGCTCCCATTATTCGCAAAGGAACCCTCGTTCATCATCCCACCCGGATCCATAAATGAAAACCCGAACCGCACTCAGATTAACATTCACTGATGGAATAACCAAACCGCAACAACAAAAAAAAAAGTGAGAGAAAGAGAAAGATGGAGAGAGAGAGAGAGAGAGAGAGAGAGAGAGAGAAGGGTCTTGGCTTTGGTGCTTGATCTCCTTGGACAGTGGAGAATGGTGCGCGCTGTGGGTTTATATTATATCTCTCTCTTCACTCACACTGTTCCACGGACACAGACCTCGGTGGCAGAGTACGAAGTCGTTTCCACTGAGGTTTGAGCGGTTCTCTCTTCCCTGCCGTACGATGAGACTACCCTGCCTCGTCCTCTGGAAGATCTCGACCATTGATTTCCCCCACCCAATGCAGTGGTGCCACGTGGTAAGGGTTTTAATGCATTCGGGATCTGAAACTCGTAACAGGTGCGGTTGGGTTACGAAAAGGTTTTGGAGTAATTAATCATTGTTTGGATTTAAATAATATGAGTGAGTGAGCAGACAGAATGAGAGTGAGAGGGGTCAATTTGTGGTAAAGTTTCTAATAATGATGGTTATGGAATTTTTAAGAATTTAATTAGAATCGGGAGAATATTCAACGCTTTTGTTTGGTTAACTAATTACAGTATATGGAAATGCATGAAACATGAAACGGATTGAAGAATAGGAAGTAAAACTTAGAAAACTCCATAATTTTGTTTAACAGGTGAAAGCATTAAGATGAATGTGTTAAAAAAAGTGATTAGAGGAGACGTTTAAAGGGTTTAACATATGTATAAAAAATGATTCCGACGCATATGAGTTGTACTTGGAATAGATTTGGGGCACAAATATAGATAATGCATGAAAATTATATAATTTAAAAATTGGCATAGAATTTTGTTGTGTGCGTTTTGGGGACGTCAAAGGATAATACGAACAGGAGAACATTGGATGCATATTTAGAAGGCCCACAAGCTAACTGTTTCGGCATGGAGCTAGGTTTTGATGGTGACACTAAACTAGTCCCGTTACAGTGATCCGTTTTAATTTTTGGGCTTATCTGATTTAAATTTTTTTCCCTTTGACGTGTGTTGTACCAGGATGTCCTCATTTTGTTGCATAATAATGCAATGCCTGGTCCCATTTCATAACTCTGAAAGGAGAGTGAAATGATGGAATAAATCAAATTTAAAAGGTTTTCCAGAGGATTAGGGTTATAAAATTGTATTATGTTTAAGTTTTCGGAGTTAAACGTGCATTATCATGTTTTCATCACTCATCATTACATAATCTTTTGTTTGTGGGTAGCAACATTGACAATAAGCAAGCGCGTACGCTATGGAAGAGTGGCCCAATTGGACATCACCACGTGATTAAGTGCAGCATTTCGTAAGAGAAGAACAATATTGTGATTCAATCTTTATCAAGAAACAAAAATAAAATAATATATATTTATTATTATTATTATTACTTGAATTATGTTTGGTTTGATTGCACTTAATTAACTCTGCTCCAAAAACAGGACATTATGTTTGGTTTGATTGCACTTAAATTTGGTAGAGGGAAGGCATAAAAGAAAGTGTGAAGGGAGAGAAAGAAAAGTGTTGAGACACTTGGTTTTTAATGATTGGTAATGGCATTGGTGGGTGCACTTGGTTTTTAACCCTAACTTTTTTTTTTAAATCATATTGCATTTTCTTTTTTATTTAAGTAGACTATCTTATCTTTACATTAAAAGTGAAATTTAGTGCCGTTAAAGGTGATATTTACATTTTAAAAACTATTAAATTATAATAAAATTATTATTTATAAAACATTCCCTTAGATAAGGAATGAATGATTTGCAGGTTATGTAAATATTCATTTTGATGGATTTAAGTTTATAAGAAAAATTTTAGTAAAAATTAGAATTAGTCTATTTTTAAAACTCTAATCCAATTTAGTTCTTTAACTTTAAAAATGTGTGGATTTAGTTATTTTAACCAAATTCTGTTAAATTTATTTAATATTTCATAATGACATTTGAGTTGTTTATCTTGTTTAACACATTTTTTCTTCAATTTTAGTTGAGTCACGTCTTTAAAACCTTAAATAAACTTAACAAAATTTGGTTTAAAAAACTAAATTCACACACTTTTGAGTATGAGGGACTAAATTAGTCCAAAGTTGCGAAGAAGGACTAATTCCAATTTTTACTTAAAGATAAGAGACCAAAAGCACATTTAACTCAATCAAATACATTACATACATAAGGATGACAACGGGTCGGGTCGGACACGAATAGTGCTTGATAACGGTTGAAAAACCGTTATTCTTATATTTAATTTTTATACTTAATGCCCCCTTTTTGACTTAGAAACTTGCTTGGATTCATGATTTTGCTTTAGTTTTGTAAATAAGAGAGTTGAGGACATTCGTTATGATTTTATCAATAAATTCCCTTGATTTTGTAGGTTATTGGAGTGATTTGAAAGAAGGATTAAAGTATCAAGGAGTTGTAGTGCAGAAAAGTCAATAAGAATACATATAAGTCAACCAGTTAACTAGAAAAGTCAACTAGTCAACCATAAAAGTCAATCAGTCAACCAGAATGCTGAAAAGTTGACCAGAGTGTCGCAGGTAGCGCCGAGCGGTGGCGCTAGGCGGTGGCTTTTCCAGTTTTTCACTATTTTTCGCTTGGGCGACACCGTTGGGCGCTATTTTGAGTACCGCACCCACTGCCGGGCGGTGTACTTTTGGGCCTGGGTCGATTTTTCTGTTATTTTTCTGGGTTATAAATAGAATTGCACGACCCATAAGGGGTATCTTTTAGCAGAAAGGACGCAGAAACACTTTCTTCACTCCTTGTAGGGGGATTTTGGATGCGGAAGCTCCAACTTGTCAATTCTAGGGTTATCTTTTCATACTTTTCATTCTTTTCATCTAGTTTCACCATGGTTATGGTGAACTAAACCCCTTTGTTGTTAGGGGAAACAATGTAATCCTATTGAAACTCTCATATATTGAAATTCTTACTTTATTCATATGCTTTCTTTTATCAATTGTTAGAGTTTTTCCTCCATTATATTTGCATGCTTTGGTTAAGACATTATTCAATAGTATAATGTTTGATTCTATCTATATGGACACTTATGGGTAGGTCTAGACATGAGGGAATTCTCTTGGTAGCAATATTACCTAGACATAGGGATAAGAGGACCAATTGCCTTAAGCTTCTGTGTGAATTATGTAATGCATGAATAATTGCTAGGGAAACTAGACATAGTAAACTAGTAATTAGGAGTAAACTCTATTCACCAAGATATTGGAATTAGGGGAATTTAGAAAGTGACACTAACATTGATAAAGAAGTAGAATTAAGTAGAATTTGTAAATATATGAGAGTGGATTAGGATGAAATCATAAACCCCAACAACACCATCCATCCATATAGTTCAACTGTCAATTGATCAATCTTTGCATGCATGTTTATTTTCTGTCTTGCGCCTAAAACCTTAATTTTCGTTCCATCAAGTCTTAAGAAATCAAGAATTCACACGAACGTTTAGGCCTAAGAGTCTCTAGGGAAACGATACTCGGACTTACCGTTTATTATTACTTGGTATGATTCGGTACACTTGCCGGACTCTTAACAGTGCCTACCCGCAACCCGACCCTACAAAAAAAAAATCTACCCGCTACCCGACCCACTACCCGCACGAATACCTGCTTAAAAATATCCGCGGATATTTCAAAACCCGCGGATACCCGCAAATATTTTAAAAAATATATTTTTATAAATTATTAAAATAAAATTTAAATAGAATTACAAAAAATATATAAAATATAATATAAATTAAATTAAATATAAATTAAAATTTAATTTTTGTTTCGGTTGAATTGGTCCGAGGGTCGGTCGTCCTTCTTTACTTTGTTCTCTTTTGATCTTCAATCCTTCCTGAGAATGCCATCCTCTCTGATGGGTTGTTGACTTGCAAAAGACATTCTGACGCTCAAGTCAGATATGTTTCATACAGAGGTCTATAGGGCCTACGCAAGACAAGTCCATTGATTAACCATTAGTGCACTATATTTTTAGGCAATCAAACCTAATAATCAATATTCAATACCGTATATTTTGTAAAGCGTAAGACAATCTGACTTATTAATACTTGTTAATTGTCCATAAATGACAATTAATTCCGGTATACTTCATATAGTACAATTTTAATTAAATTTAACTTTGTAAAATATAAACTAATGTTAATTTTAATTAAATTTAACTTAATAAAATAAAATAAAATTTTTATTTTTATTTTTTGTGGGTAACGGATATCCGCGGGTACGGATAATATAATACTCACACTCGACTTGTTTATAAGCAGCTATTAAAATACCCGCTATCTGCGGGTTTCGGATAGTAAATATCTGTGGATATCAACTATCTGTCGCGAATTTTATCCGAAGATATCAACGAGTGCGAATTTTTTTGCCATCCCTATACATACACTAGGTAGAGACAAAAAAGGGTTTCAAAATACATACATGAGTTAAGATACGATAATTAGTTTAGTTATTTAATTTATGTGTTTAAGTTTGCATGTCAAGCTTCTGTAAAAATATATAGCAATTTATATTATTCTAATTAAGGACATATGTTTAATTTAATTATAATCTCATTAAATAATACATTCACATTTAATACTTATAATAATTAATAATAACGATAATGATGATCATTAATAATAATAAATAGTAATTATTATTATTATTATTATTATTATTTATTATTAATAATAAATAATAATATAGGTTTAAACTCTCGTATGGTCCTCATTTTATACTGAAATTTCAATTCGGTCTTTAGATTATAAGTAGCTTGATCCTTTTTTTTTAATGTATAACAAATAAGCATTTTCTTTTAATTTGACTCAAACGTTGTGAAGTCTTAATGAGCTAGAATGTATAATGAATGACGTGTCTTGATCAGTCTGACAACACTAAACTTCTCTTTTTTACACTAAATTCACTCAATTTTAAATATGAGAGGCCAAATTAGTACAAAGTTGCGAGGAAAGACTAATTTCAATTTTTACTTAAAGTTAAGAGACCAAAAACACATTTAACTCAATCAAATACATTACATACACTAGGTAGGGATAAAAAAAGTTTCAAAATGCATACATGAGTTAAGTAAAGATAATTAGTTTAATTATTTAATTTATGAATTTAAGTTTGCATGTCAAGCTTATGTAAATATATAGCAATTTGTACTATTCTAATTAAGGAGATATGTTTAATTAACTTAGTAATTTAATTATGTTTTAATACAAATAATAATTTAATTATAATCTCATTAAATAATACATTCACATTTAATACTTATAATAATTAACAATAATGATGATAATGATGATCATTAATAATAATAAATAGTAATATTAATGATTATTATTATTATTATTATTACTAATATTTATTATTATCAATAACAAATAATAATATAGGTTCAAACTCTCGTATAGTCCTCATATTTATATTGAAATTTCAATTCGGTCTTTAGATTTTAAGTAGCTTGATTCTTTTTTTTTTTAATGTATAACAAATAAGCAATTTCCTTTAATTTGACTCAAACGTTGTGAAGTCTTAATGAGCTAGAATGTATAACGAATTACGTGTCTTGATCAATCCGATAACACTAAACTTCCCTTTTCTACACTAAATTCACACAATTTTAAATACGAGGGACTAAATTAGTCCGAAGTTGCAAAGAAGGACTAATTCCAATTTTTACTTAAAGTTAAAAAATCAAAAACACATTTAACTCAATCAAATACATTACATACATTAGGTAAGGACAAAAAAAGGTTTCAAAATGCATACATGAGATAAGTAAAGATAATTAGTTTAATTATTTAATTTATGAGTTTAAGTTTGCATGTCAAGCTTATGTAAAAATATATAGCAATTTGTACTATTCTAATTAAGGAGATATGTTTAATTAACTTAGTAATTTAATTATGTTTTAATGCAAATAAATAATTTAATTATAATCTCATTAAATAATACATTCACATTTAATACTTATAATAATTAACAATAATGATGATAATGATCATCATTAATAATAATAAATAATAATATTAATGATTATTATTATTATTATTATTTATTATTATTAATAACAAATAATAATACAGGTTCAAACTCTTGTATGGTCCTCATATTTATACTGAAATTTCAATTCGGTCTTTAATTTTAAGTAGCTTAAATTAGACTCTTTTTTTTTAAATGTATAACAAATAAGCAATTTCCTTTAATTTGACTCAAACGTCGTGAAGTCTTAATGACTGTAATGTATAATGAATTACGTGTCTTAAGCAGCCCGACAACACTAACTTCCCGTTTCTACACTTCATTAAAAGCACTAAATTAATAGTCTAATCAATGTGTAATGTGTGAATTTATTATACTTCTATCTTTTAAGCTTTGATATGAATAAAGATCATAGAGTTAGATGAATATCAACATTTTTTTATTTAAGCAATCATCACTTTTTTAAATTAGTTCTTATTTGATATATGACTGTGTTTGATATTAATATTTACTTTATTTTTGTGAACTACTTTCTCATTATCTCATTTTATAATTTTTCATCTCCTCTTTGTTTTATTTTTGGGTTCATAATCTTTTTGTATTTTATTTTCGTAAATGAAAATTAATAATGAATACTGAGTTTTATATGAACACGTTTCTTATCAATTTGTCAACAATTGCGACCTACCTTCCTGGCAGGACGAATACTGAGATAAATAATTTATGGATTACTTATTTAAAGAAAAACTCGATTCAGATGGGTTTTGATTTAATTACTCACTAACCCAGAATTGACCTTGTTTCCAGCTTCCTGGATTTGGCTGATCTAGCCATGGAAATTCCAGTGGAATAGGAAGGTTTGAAGGACCAATGTCTAACCATTTTGGAAGCCCTGGTTCAAGTCAATTAGGAGGGGGTTTCCAGTGGTATTCGAAGATGGTGAAGGCTACTGATGAGAATGTTGTAGAGTGAGAAATACATGGAGATGGAGAAGGGAGTACACAGGTTAAGGAGGCAACATGTAAAAGAGATGAATTAAACATGTTAGCAAAATATATTCTAGCTCACCAAACTTCACGACGTTTGAGTCAAATTAACGGAAAGAGCTTATTGGTTAGACATTTAAAAAAAACCCAATTAAGACTACTTAAAATCTGAGGACCGAATTGAGATTCTGTAAGACCTGAGAAAATAAGAATCTTAGAAATATGTTAGTCTTGAGACTTTGGTGTTTTTTTTATAATTAGTGTTCTTACGCGTGTACATCTTTGTTACAATATAATTGTTAGGTTATTTCTTTGATTTTATTTATATTTTTGTTTAGGGGAAGAAAATGTTTTTTACCTTTTATTAATAAGATGCATAAATTAAAATAGGGGGTGTAGAAAGAAGAAACATACGAAATAATAGATTATGTGAATCTTTTAGAGGATTGGGTAATTGTCATTTTAAAAGTTTGTTGAGAAAAGATAGAAGATATAATCTTGGTGGGTTTAGAGATTAAAAGAGATATTATTATTAGAAAAACCAATACTAGATATTGTTAGATATTTTAAAAGATATTTTTGGATATTGTTATTGTAACACCCCAAATTCTAGGATGCCACACGTTTACAAAAATTGAATATTTATAAATTTTCTTATAGCGTAGGAACGTGTTTTTCATAATTCTTAACTTTTAAACATTCATAAACAAATCCATTTGCATTATGTCAAAAGTCTTGTTCAATTACATTATTAAACAATAATGAAAATGATGAAGGAATAAAGATAACTTCAAATTACATTGTTTCAAAAGTTTATACCAAATTTTTTTTTAAAGAAACTCAAATCTTTCTCTATCATTTCTCACATCTATCATGCTTCTGAAACATCTGCAATATCATCGACTCACGTATAATACATCATACGATAATTATCGATAATTTCATTTTCACAAACACACACACACATTGGGATAACTTACCGATAAAACAATCATAATAACAAGATATAAACATACTGGTTATATCAACAATAATCAAATAACCTATACATAGTAGTAATAATAATAGGATTTCTAATCCTCTAACATAAACAATTCAATCATAACGAACTACTCGATCCTCGATCTCCGATCCTTGAACTTCAATCCTCGATCTTCAATCTCTAACCCTTGATGTCATTACTAACATCTCACACATAGACCATTGGTTTATCCACTCATTAGCATCTAAGCTAACTATTTACTATAACCATTATAGTAACACCGCTATCAACATAACGTCACCTGGAACATCTCAAATACCATGATCATCATCATAGATACACCACCATCATGAAAAACACCATGAGCATCACCGTACCATAAACACCACAATGGAAATAATCAGTCACACTTCTGTACCCTACCTCACCGATTGTAACCGCTCCTACAACCCTATCTGTATATTCCCCATACAGATACGTTTGAGTAGTCTCGCAATCCCGCTAAGGAACATATGATCCTGCCGCACAAGGACAAGGAAGACACTTTCACCCCCACACAAGGAAGGCTTAATACCCGAACAACCCTTCAAATGCACACAAGACAAAAAGAAACACCTATCCGTAGATAACACCAGGATTTATGAGGTATAACAATTAGACTTATCCTCCATTCTCATGCTCATCAATCACATACTCAGGTACATCCCAACACTCACTTATAATCCACTCTCAACCACAAGTCAAATATGACCCTAAACATAACCACTCAGCTCAATATTTGATTATCATCACGTTCCACAGCTCCTCAGGCTTGGTCCACGTCCATTCTTCATCAAATACATCATTTTTCACAAAAATGCATTGTGATAATTGATTATCACTTAAGATAATCGATTATCTCAGTGAAATTTATCCAAAAATATCACGCATAAAGGGACGATAAATTATTATCCCAAATAATCGATTATTCCCGCAACCATACTCAACAACGACACTTATATAATCGATTATAACTAATGGTAATCGATTATTGCCGAATTAGAACACATTCTAGACATGATTCAAACATTCAAACATACATACATCAACCCTAGATCACTTGAAAACATACTTAACACATCATACATGCATTCAAGCATCACATACCTATGTAAACATACTCAAACACATGTAATACATCACTTGAATCATCCAAATCCAATAATTGAAATGTTATAACCCCAATAAACCCAATTATATTGCATATGATTATTACCAGACCCTTACAACATATTTGCATGGAAACCTCTAAGCATCATAACTTTGTTCTCCCTTAGCATCAAACCCTCTGTTGGGATAACCCAACAAAACATACATAATATATTCATAGGGAAAACCCATCACAAATAATACCGAAAACCTATTCCCATACACACACAATCCCTTGTCCAACAATAGCAACAAATAATCATAATCATATAAACATATATCAAATAAATATTTTCATGCAAGTAAATCAAGAATGCATAGTATACAACAAACAATGGTAAGCTTCCCCATACCTTAGTCAATCCTGAGGCTTTCTCTATACTCAAATATCTTCTCTATTGTACTTGCACTCTCCCGTTCACTCTCTCTCCTTTCCTCTCACTTTCAAAGTTTCTATCTTATTTTCCTAATGGACAGAGTTTCTATGGGAGGTGTTTAATATAGTTACACCTATATGTATAATATACCTAGGGTACTACTCTATTTATAATAAAAGCTCACAAGGAGTAAAAATAACCAACTAAAATAAAATATATAAATAAGATAAAATAAATTTATCTTTAACTTAATTAATTTTGATAAGTCCTTAGATAATATATTTTATCTTAATATTTTTATTCTAATTAATTATGATAAGTCTATCAATAATATCTATTATTATTATCTAGCCATAATATCTATTTATATACTATAATATCTCAATATATCTTTTAATTAACTATATAACAATAACCAAGAATATCTAAAAATATCTTATAATATCTTTTTCTAATAGTAATATCTCTTTTAATCTTTAAACGCACCAAAATTATATCTCCTATTTTCTTTCAACTACATTTTAAAATAACAACAATTAAATATTCTAAAAGATTCACATACTTGATAACGGTTGAAATGCCATTATTTTTATACTTAATTTTGATACTAAAAACACCCTTTATGACTTAGAAACTAGCTTGAAATCAAGCTTTTGCTTCAGTTGAGAGAATAAGAGAGTTAAAGATGGTATTATTTGTTTTATGTTTTGTTTTCCTTGTTTTGGCAGGAATTAGGAGGAATTGAATGAAGGAAGTTGAAGTAGCAAGGAGTTGGACTCATGAAAGGATGGAAAATTGCACAAAAGAAGAATCACAACCACCGCTCAACGCCATTTTGCCGTTGAGTGCCAAGACTGCTATTGAGTCCACTGTCTGGCGCTTAAGCGCCATCGCCGAGGGCCAAATACAAGTGTCACACCCACCGCCGAGCACTAGTCTTGCTGAAGAGTTCTCTGTCTCACGCCTGGGCGCCACTGCTGAGCAACATTCTGAGTGTCACACCTACTGCCAAGCGCTAATTTAGTGCTGAGCGCTGTCAGCGTGGGCATGGGCCAGTTTTCTGATATTTTTATAAACTATATAAGGGTTTAGTCGACCTAGAGAGTGTATCTTTGGATAGAAGGAGGCGCAAAAACACTTTTTTCACCCTTCGGAGGCGAATTTTGGATGTGAAAGCTCCAATCTACATCTTTTAGAGTTCCATCTTTCAATTTTTTCATTATTTTCATCTAGTTTCAGCATGTCTATGGTGATCTAAACCTCCATTGTTGTTGGGGAAACGATGTAATCCTTTGAAACTCTCATGTATTGAATTGATTTATATTTCAAATGCTTTACTTCATTAATTGTTAAGGTTTTTCCTCTTTGCTCTTTACATGCTTTGTTTAACTCATTCAATTGCATGATCGTTGATTTTGTCGATATGAACACATATAGGGAAATTTAGAACTAGGGAAATTCTCCTGGAAGCAATATTACCTAGACATAGGGATGGGAGGATTGATTGCCTTTAAGCTTATGTGCGAATGTAATGCATAATTAGTTGCTAGGGATACAAGACATTGTGAACTAGTAATTAAGAGTAAGCTTTCTTCACCAAGACATCGAGTTTAAGGTGAATTAGAAAGTGACATTAACATGAATGAATGAGTTGAATTCGTAAATACATGAGAGTGGATAGGATAAGTCGGAAACCCCAACAACATAACCATTCCATATTTTATCAACCATTCACCTTCGTATTCTTTTGATCAATTGATCAACATTTGCATTCATATTTAAAATTATCGTTTTTTGTAATAACCTGTAGTACCTTGATTGTTAGGGCTAGTTCTAGTACATGAGGATCATCCAAGAGTTTTAAACAAAAAAATGTAATTAATTCCAATAAACATAACCAATTCCGACCATATTCTAGTGGCCCAAATATATATTAATTTATTATTATTTTTTTAATTTTAGTATTTCAAATACTTTTTACAAAAACATATTTAAGTCATCCATGTCATTTTATATTTCTTATAATATTAATGAGAATTTGATAATCTTTATTTTTATCTATTAAAATATTTATGTAATTTATTAAATGAGTCAAATTCCTTAAAAACTTGACTTTTAAATCTACTTTCTATCATCTGAAAACCTTTTAAAAGAAATAAGATACATTTTACTCTCAAATGTACTAAAATTTATTTATTAGTTATTTCTTAAATCCATTTTTAAAGTAAACACATTTTAAAATTAAATTATTGATATAATTTTTTAAACTAATTTAAATGATATATATATATATATATATATATATATATATATATATATATATTTATTAATTATGCGTATCAATTTAATATTTTAAGCTGAAATTCTTAAAGTAACAAATCAATTCAATTGAAATTAATCAAACGAATATAACCAAGTGGAATTTACTCCTCTAAATTGATGGTTATTATTTTAAGAAAACTTATTTTTTATAAATTTGTTTATTATTTTGGACGTCCCATAAAAGTAATTAGTTAAGTATGTTCATAAGGTGAATAAACAGATAATTATTTGATAATAACTTATTAACTCAAAAATTATAGTTTTGCTAAATGGACCTTTATGAGAAAAGAAAAACATATATTAGTATACGAACTCTTTACTACATCTTGTTTGATTGGAATGTTACTTGAAATACCAAATTAAATAAATATGAAAAAAATAATATATAAAAAACTTATAAACATATTGTCTTCAAATTTTAAATCTAAAAAAAAACAAATAAACATTTTTAAGTCACTCAAAAGAGTCCAAGACAATAGAACAAGAAAATGTTTTAGTTAAAGATAATTTCTTTTTCCTTTGAAGTATACTCTTTTCCTCTTTTGTTCGTTATTTGGAATGTCAAAATCACGAAACCACTTTACTTTTCTATCACTAGAACCTAAATTGAGTTGGGTCTTATTTTATTTCTAATTTCATATCTGTTTTTTTTTTTTTTTTTTTTTTTTTTTTTTTTTTGTAATTTAGATTTACGTGATCAATGTAAATTTGAATATTTTTCTACCTCCAGTCTTTCCAAATTTGTGAAAATGTGGAGGGTAGTTGCTTAAAGTTTTTTACATCATTATTTAATAACCTACTACAATGTTAGGATCTAAATCCATCTAAAAATTAATGTAAAAAAAAATTGTTTTAATTATCAATTTTAAATGTCTCTTTTTCTAGTACCACTTATTTTATAGATAAAAAAAAGTATCGTTATCTTATAAAAAGAAGGATATAGCCAATTAATTAATAATTATTGAAACATTACTTTTTAATGTCAAAGAAATAATATGAAAAAGCCTTTTGAAATGTTTTTAAATAGGTTTAAAATAATTTATCATTTCTTTAACTAAGATTTTATTTATCTGAAGCATTTAACTAAGATTTCGTTTATCTAATGTATTTAAACTCTCCATATATTCTCTATACGATTTATAGTTAATTATTAGTAATCTTTTCTACCATGAGGTTATATTGCTAAAATAATAATGGTGGGCAGTTTGAAATAGGACAATCAAAATCTTAATATAAGTAAGTTATTGCTTCTTCTATAATTGATTATATATCTTTTCTCTCTCTTTTAATATATGAGAATTTTACATTTAGAATTAATTAAGGAATAATATTTTATACTAATCTAAATTGGTGGAAATATTGATAATATAGGTTGAAGTTTTGAAAGTTCTTTCACCTCACTTTGGAAATTTATGAATATTGAAGTTATTTTTCTTATAAACCAAACTACCTCTAAATAAGGAGAAATAATTAATTACATATACTTATTTAAGTTTGATCTACTTGGAATGATATAAAATATTATGAAAATTGAATTAGTATGTGCAAGATATTTAGAGATCTTCAAAAAATATTTTGAAAATTGTCAAAATTTTATCTATTAAGTATAGAAAAATTTGAAAGAACCCAATGTATTATAGTTTAGAAAAAAAAAATATATATATTAGTCATTTTGTACAATACTATTGTTAGTGTATTTGTTGTTAACAAAAAAACAGTTAATGTATTTGTTACAGTCTTATCATATCTATAAGCAAGTACTTATATAATGGTTTATAACATACATTGTTATCTGGAATAACTTTTGTTTTTGTTTGTTTTCTTTTACTTATTACCCTATACGTATCAAGAGTTTAACAAGATTTGAGTGAAGGTAGTGGGTGAGATCAAGATCTAAGAAAGTGAAAATTTGGAAAAGAAGTATTCTTTGGATGTGTAAATCTTTTTTGGGTGAAACAAGGAGGTCAAAGAAGCTTCAAGACTTGATCAAGAAAAGGCAATGAAACATAACCACTTTCAATCTTTGATGACAAGATGTTTAATGATGTTTAATGATTGAGGCATCAAGATGCAAGTCATATTTGGCTTTCAAAATGTTGAAGAAGTTGATGAAAAGACTGAAGATTGATTTAGCTGAAAAAACAAGACTACTTATGGACAATAAGTCAATTATTGATCTTGCTATACATCCATCTTCTCATGGTTCCATTACATAAGGAAACAAGTTAACAATGAAAAATTAGGATCCTATACTTTAGGTTAAAAAATCAACTTGCAAATATGCTAACTGTTGGGTTCTTGGAGCGTTTCGAGAAAACCCAGAACCAGAGAAAAATAAGAGAGAGAGAGCGGAGCGTGAGAATGAATACTGAATATTATTGAATGAAAAGTTATTCATGAGGAGCGGGGTTGGTTACTATTTATAACCAACATAAACGCGCAACAGGCAAAACCGGCAAACAAAACAAGCGCAAAGCGCGCAACCGGTAAACCACACAAAGCAAACAACCAGACCGACCGGACCGACCGGTCAACAGACAAAAGAAGCTAAGTCTAAATAACAATTCTCCACCTAGACTTGCTTCAAAAAACAAAAAAAAACAAAACACGGACACGACCGGTCAAACAATTAGTGACCGACCGGTAGACACCCAATCCTGGACAACAACAAGAGAAACCTCTCCTTAGCGAGCGACTTTGTCAACATATCTGCAGAGTTCTCTTCGGATGCAATTTTGCAGATTTGAACGTCACCGGATTCAACAATGCTTCTGACAAAGTGCAGCTTGACGTCAATATGCTTGGTTCTGGAATGATAAATCTGATGATTGGCCAGATGAATAGCACTCTGGCTGTCGCAATGAACACATACAGATTTTTGATCAAAACCAAGTTCCCGAACCAAACCTTTCAACCACAGTGCCTCCTTAACTCCTTCAGCAAGAGCATAGTACTCAGCTTCCGTAGTTGACAAAGCCACAACCGACTGTAGTGTAGACCTCCAGCTAACAGCAGTCCCAAACAGCGTAAACACATATCCCGACCGGGATTTCCTAGTGTCCATGCATCCGGCAAAGTCAGAATCAACAAAACCTTCAATATAACCTCTACCTTGAAAGTTATTCTGGAAAGACAATCCAGTACCGAGAGACCCCCGTATATATCTGAGCATCCACTTCAACGCTTCCCAGTGTGTTGGTCCAGGATTAACCACGAACTGACTGAGAACACTAACACTGTGCGCCACGTCCGGTCTTGTGCAGACCATGCCGTACATAATGCTCCCAATCCCATTTGAAAATGGAACAGATTCCATCTTCTTTCTTTCCTCCTCGGTCTTTGGGCATTGTTCCTTGGTAAGTTTCAAGTGTTGACCGACCGGTGTGCTGGCCATTTTAGATTCAGCCATCCGATACCTTGAAATTACCTTCTGCAAATAACACTCCTGAGACAGAAAAAGGTTACCGCCCGGTCTATCCCTTTTAATGTCTATGCCCAAAATCCGCCTTGCTTCCCCTAGCTCTTTCATTTCGAAAGCATCCGCCAACCTTACTTTCGTCTCACCGATCATGCCCCTGTCACTGCTAGCAATTAGGATATCATCCACATAAAGCAGGAGATATAACATTTCACCGTCATGATTCAGAGTGTAAACACAGTCATCATAATTGCACCGCTTGAAGTTCAGCTTTATCAGAAAGTCATCAAATTTCCTGTACCACTACCTTGGGCTTTGCTTCAAGCCATAAAGTGACTTCTGCAACAGACACACCCTATCATCCACAGCGAAACCGTCCGGTTGCTTCATATAGATGGTTTCCTCCAAATCGCCGTGCAGAAAAGCTGTCTGAACGTCCAACTGTTCAAGATGCAAATTGCAATGCGCAACTATTGTCATCAGAACTCTGACCGAACAATGCTTAACCACTGGAGCAAAGATCTCATGATAGTCTACGCCTTCAATCTGAGTAAAGCCTTTGGCAACAAGCCTAACTTTGTACCTCGCTTTCTCACCGCCCGGTGTAGCTTCCTTTTTCTTGAAAATCCATTTCGAACCTATGACCTTCTTACCCTTCGGCAGATCCACCAATCTCCAGGTGCTATTCTTTTTCAAAGCCTCCAACTCTTCTTCCATAGCACCCTGCCAAAGATGCCGGTCGCTGCTGTCAAGAGCCTCCTTATAACTTCTCGGTTCATCCGATCGGTTAAGATCTTCAGCAGCATTCAGGGCGTAGCAGATTAGATCCGCCTCTCCAAACCGTTTGGTTGGCTTGGAGATCCTTCTTTCTCTGTCACGAACAAGCTGATAGTTTCTCAAATCAACACCAGCAGCTTTTCCATGACTTCCCTCGCTAGACATACCATCTGTATCATCACCAAGGTCTGTTCGAAATTCATCCGATCGGTTCTCCTCTATCGTCCGACCGTTTTCAACTTGCCCTTCACCCGTTTGGTTTTCCTCAGTCCCACCGGGCGTGCCAGCTCCATTAGTAGTATGCTCCACCTCCACGAGAATCTTCTTCTCACTTCTAGAGTTTTCAGGGTGCATCGCCATCCTTGTTTCATCAAAAATGACATCCCTACTAATGATTAGTTTTGAAGGTGAATCTAACCTCCATAACCTGTATCCCTTAACTCCTTCGGCGTATCCAAGAAAGATACATTTCACCGCCCGGGAATCCAGCTTATCACCCCTGACATGAGCAAACGCCAAAGAACCAAACACTCTCAAGTGTGAGTAATCAGCCGGTCGTCCACTCCACACTTCCATTGGCGTTTTAAAATTGAGAGCTGAAGACGGACTCCTGTTAATCAGATAGACGGCCGTATTGGCAGCCTCTCCCCAGAAAGCCTTTGACAACCCTGATCCCAGCAACATGCACCGGACCCTCTCTAGAATGGTTCTATTCATCCGTTCGGCCAAGCCATTCTGTTGCGGAGTTCCAACGACTGTTCTGTGCCTCCTGATCCCTTTCTCTTTGCAAAAACCATTAAACTCCTCTGAAACGAACTCCAGCCCATTATCGGTTCTTAGGCATTTCAGCCTACACCCCAATTGGTTCTCAATCTGTGTGTGCCACTCTTTGAACTTCTGAAACGTTTCAGACTTATTTTTTAGAACGTAAATCCACACTCTCCTTGAGAAATCATCAATTATACTTAAGAAATACGCTCCTCCACCATGAGTTAAGGTTCTTGCCGGTCCCCACAAGTCATCATGGACATATTCAAAGGGGCGTTCGGTTGAGTGTTTCCCTTTTCCGAACGGTATCCTGTGTGATTTCCCTAAGACACAATGGTCACAGAAATCCAGCTTCTGCAGTTTGTCTCCCAGAAGCAAGCCTTGCTTTTCCAATTCTTCAAGACCCTTCTCACTGATGTGTCCCATCCTCAAGTGCCATAACCGGGCGGTATTCTCGGTCCCACTTGCTACTGAGACATGACCAATGACAGTTGATCCCTCCAGAATGTACAAGCCGTTCCTCCTTCTGCCTTTGGCAACCACAGAATCTCCAGAACAAACCCTCATTACTCCATCTTCAACTTTAGTGGTGTAACCTCCAAGATCAAATGCACTAATAGAAATCAAATTTCTCTTTAGTTCGGGCACATACCTAACAGCCTGCAACACCATCTCACGATTATCAAACATCTTCAGCCTCACCGACCCCACACCTTGCACTCGGCAAGCTTTATTATTTCCGAGCAGTACATTTCCATGCTCTTTCTGATCAAGATTCTCAAAAAACTCCTTCACCGGGCACATGTGATAGGAGCAGCCGGAATCCATGACCCAGCTCCTTTGAGGATCTTCAGACGAAGCCACCAACACTCCAGCCGATTCATATCCCTCAGACGCCTCTGCCACATCAGCGGTTTCTTGTGGCCGACCGACCTTTCCTTTCTCCGGGAAGAACTTCTTGATATGACCCATCTTCTGGCACTTGAAGCAACGCACCTGCTTCGTACCGTCCAGATTCAGCTTCTTCTCTTTTCCAGACTGCTTCTTTCATTTCCCTTTCACCGAGATCAATCCGGACGCTCCTTCCTCGGTTGTCTTCGAATCTTGAAGTTTTTGGAACTCCTTGGTTCGAATTGACGTCACAACCTCCTCTAACGTGATCACTTGATCTTTCCCGTAGAGTAACGCATCCCTGAAATGCTCGAAGGTTCTTGGAAGCGCATTCAACAGGATGACAGCTTTATCTTCATCCTCCAACTTCACTTCAATATTCTCCAGATCATCAACTATCTTGCTGAATTCTGCAATCTGCTCCTCTATCGTTCTTGATTCTGACATCTTGAACGAAAAGAGTTGCTGCTTCAGGCACAACCTATGAGCCAACGATCTCGTCATGTACAGAGACTCCAGTTTTGCCCAGATTTTAGCGGCAGTCTTCTCCTTCGCAACCTCCCTCAGTACCTTATCTCCAAGGCACAAGATGATTGCACTCCTTGCCTTATCTCCCATCTTCTTCTTCTCTTCTTGAGTCATGGCATCACTCATCCTCGACTCACCCTTCAACGCTTCATCACATCCCTGCTGTATCAAGATTGCCTCCATCTTGATCTTCCACAACCTGAAGTCATTAGCGCCGTTGAATTTCTCCACGTCGAACTTGGTTGCCATTGTTTCTTGGGAATTCTTGAATCCTTGCCCCACGGTGGGCGCCAATTGTTGGGTTCTTGGAGCGTTTCGAGAAAACCCAGAACCAGAGAAAAATAAGAGAGAGAGAGAGCGGAGCGTGAGAATGAATACTGAATATTATTGAATGAAAAGTTATTCATGAGGAGCGGGGTTGGTTACAATTTATAACCAACGTAAACGCGCAACAGGCAAAACCGGCAAACAAAACAAGCGCAAAGCGCGCAACCGGTAAACCACACAAAGCAAACAACCAGACCGACCGGACCGACCGGACCGACCGGTCAACAGACAAAAGAAGCTAAGTCTAAATAACACTAACAAAGACTTACTTTGAAAGGAAAGTTTTCTAAACCTTAGAAAACAAATAAGAATTGTTAAATTAGATATATTCGGAGATCAAGTTAAATGAAATCAACAACCCTTTAATTTGCAAAATGGGTGTTTTGTTTTGTTTTAGTTTTTTGGTTTAGGGAGATGTGTTGGTGTATTTGTTGTTAAAAAAAAAACACTCATGTTTGTTACAGTTGTATCATACTTACAAGTAGGTATTTGTAGAATAGTTTAATAAGATACATTGTTACCTTTGATTTCTCTCTATTTCTCTTTTCTCTTTCTCCTATTATCCTATAACTATTTGATGAGCTATTATATATATAATGAGTTTAACATCTTAAAAATAATTATCTTAAAATTTACACGAGTAACGATTCCATAGATTAATTATATAAAAAAGTACACTAAGATGGATATATGATAAATTTAAAATATTATTGCAAATAATAAAAGAAGATGCTATACCGTTATAAACAAAAATTTCTAAATAAAAAAATGATAGTTTTTGGAATTAGTAACCAAATATAGTCGTAAAATAGTGTAATACACAAAATATATCACCAACTAATACCCTTTTATGACATTTTACATGAAAATTCTGAAAAAAAATAAAAAAGTAAACTGATGAAGGTCCGTACAAAGATGTTTTAAACAAATTCGCGACTTTATTTGAATGGAAACCTACAAAGTCTTGTTATTATTTTTAAACGAGGGTGTAATAGCCTTCTCCCAGCTTTTAGTTTTTAGAATCCAAAAAGAATCACTTTTACTTTATTATTCTTCTTTTACTTTAGAGAATCACTTTTTATACTTGTAAGAGCATGTATGGAATGTTTTTTTTTTTCTTAATTCTATCTGTTTATAAATGACAGGTTCTTATCAAATTTAAAATAAGTTGAGTGCTTGAAATATTAACAAAATTTAGTCAAAATATTCTGAAAAAGTAACCTATTTTTATAAACATGAAATTTTTAAGTTTATATATTTTTTTAAAATTTTCCTTTTCAATTCCATATTTTTTTTTCTTATAAAACTGAATTTTTTTCGTTACGTTCAAACAAATTTATTATCGTGGATCACTGTTAAAATATTTAATGTGATCATAATTATAGTTAATAATATTTGCTTATAATTTATATTATTAAATAAAAGATTTTACTTTTCGGTGTACGCATTTTTTTCCCAGTAACTTGCTTTTAAAATTAAAATAATCATCTCGCGAATTTTATCATTTAAATATATTCTTTTTAAATTTAACCATTTCTAAAATGAAAATAATTATATATAGTAAAAAAATATTTAAAAAATAAATAAAAACTATCTATAATAAAATTATAAAAATTATTTATATTTATTTTTATAATTATTATAATAATAACTTTTATTTTTATTATCATAAAAATATAACACAATACACATAGGTGATTTGTTAGTAATAATAAATTCATTATAAATATATTAACTATTTAAATAATATAATATAACTGTCCTATTGAATTGTAATTTGTGTTGTAATATATATATTGGTAAACATTGAAAAAAAAAAATATGATAAACATTTATTGTTGATAATGAAAGTGTCTTTTGTTATTTGATTTGATTTCTGAAAAATTTAATGGTGTAATTCTTTATGCATTTTGTGTTCTATATTGGCATCATGGAAGGATAGTTTCGTAATAAGCGACGGTACTATCAGAATCAACCATAATGTTGTATTTATTTATGTAAATTCTATGTTAAAGTAGGATGCGGTGGTGATATGTGTTAAAGATGATCAATAGTGTGGTATGTGATGAAGATGACGAAAGAGAACAAAGTTACAAAAATAATAATAATAATAATAATAATAATAATAATAATAATAATAATAATAATAAAAATAATAATAATAATAATAATAATAATAATGATAACAACAATAATAATTATAATTATAATTATGTTAACAGTTGAAAAATGAAATAAGTTATGAAAACAAATCTCTACGTAACAATTGTGGAAACAAAATTTAAATTAAAGCAAAGATAGAAAAGTAATTGAATATATTACTAACTGACTTTCTACCTAAATTTTTGCTATATCGAGAGAAGTATAGTATTCATAACTCTCTTCCTTTTCTTCTCCCTTGAATTGTTGCACCAAACAATCCAATATACATAAATCATAATAACAATAACAATACTATAAATTATTCATTATTATTTTAAAAAAATAGAATAAAAATATTTGAATCATAATATTAATTTTACAAAATTTAAATAGTTTGCTCATGATTTTTTAAACAGACTAATGATATAAATATATTTTGTTAATATTGATTTATATAATAATATAGCAATGATTTTTATTAACTTATTATATTATATGTGTAAGATTTGATAATTTCTTTTTAATTTTTGAAATTTAGTTGAAATTAAATTAACAATTGATGTATTTTTTTAAGAGATTATAAATAAATGTAACCTATTTTGTCATTTTTTTTATTTATTTTAAGATTTTATTTCTATAACTTTAAATTATCTAAGCTTTGTATTGATAGTCTACTATTTTCACAATTAGATATCGTAATTGAAGATAGAGTTAAAGATTGTAACATCCCAATAAATATAGGTTGAAAACTATAATTATTTTAAAGAGTTGACAATAACAATCATAAACAACAGTGGAGAATAAGAAAGTAAGAAGAAGGAAATATGCAATATATCACATAGAATTTAAAACTGTACAAGAAACAAAATGTACACAAAAATACCGAACGGTCTAAGGTTCAACAATGATACCGAACAACCTAATAAGCTACACCGAACGGTTTTACAAAATGTTAAACAACTGAACGATTAACTATACAAAATATTGAGATAGAATCCTAAACTAAGGACCTGACGGTCCTATACTATCTTCAGGCACACTAACTTCAGACTGCTCAATCAGCAGGACGTCCTCCAATGAATCTTCAATAACACCTTCTGCTCACATCCAAAGGATGATCATTACAGTGAAGAGAATGACCGAACGGTAAGGTACCGAACGGTAACAAGAAAAGACAAAAGAGAAGGGTAAACTTATGTAAATTTAATCAATCATTTCCAACATACATATAAACATGAAAACCGAATAGTACAAACAACATTTCATTCATAAGATCCTCATACATGCATAACTGAATAAACCGAACGTTCAAACTATCATGACCAACCACTTTTGACACTGTCTGGACTGTATGAACTATGTAGCTCGACGTTTCTAGCACCCGGTGTGGTGTAGTAGCTGGCATAACTCATCAGCTGCCACCCGAGGTTAGTCCTAAACGATCATCTGGTCTTATGACCGCGGACCTCCTGCCATTCCCACGCATGAATGACCTTCCTCTACATGAGAAAGCGTCCTCACGGAATATCAGGATCAAAACGACAACAAAGTCTGACCATGTTCATACTTTACCAATCATCACCAATTATGAGACATTCCTCCCTTGGAATTCTCTTACTTAACCAAATTCAACCAATTTAAAACCGAGTACACACTAACACATCCAGAAGAATATAAAATGTTAAGAGGGATGACCGAACGGTCTAACACTGAGGGGAAAAGTGATTATCAAAGACTACTTTAGTAAGTGACCGAATTGTCAAACACTGAGAAAAATCGAGTACTTTACAGTTTGGCCGAATGCCTTAAAATAAAAGAGTCCTGTTCAATAGACCGAGTGCCAGTACAAGACCAAACACCCTTTTGGAAAATCAAGTGTCGGTATAAGACCGAACACTTTTCAAAGGAAATAATATTAATGTAAGGCTGAGAACTACAAAAACCGAAGTGCTAGTCTATGACCGAGCACTCTCAGAACCAAGTACTCAATGTATGGCCAAGTACTTTAACTTATAGAAATACTAGTCTATGACTGAGTATATTCTAAGACCGAACGCTCAACAATGAGTATTATTAATATAAGACCGAGCACTTACAAGACCAATCGCTCATTGTAAGACTGAACGTTCTCAAACAGATAATTATATGTGTTAAATATGAGAATGAATCTTTCTTAACTTGTTTGGAATGGCTAGACTAAGCAAAATAATAGGATAATCAATACAAGCTTTTATAAAACCGAACGGTCCTCAACTGACTCCTTACAGAAGAGGATTCAGCCAAGACCGAACGTACTGGGGGAAAACCGAACGGTCCTAATGACTCTCGGTCACAGTTTCAAAATTTTACTAAGTTATCAACTTAACCCTATATCTATTTTTCAATCATTCATACATTCCAATAGACATGCAGTATCACAAAATCAAACAATTCATACATGTCAAATCATTCCAGCATACCACATTCAAAGTGTAGAAATTATAATTAAATTTATAAGCTTCCCTTACCTCTAAATCCAACTAGGCTTCTACTACTTCTATGGCTTCCAAAAACCCAAGTTGATCCAAACGAAAATCTGATCGTTGCAAATGAAAGAGCTTGTCACTGGAATGAATTAATCTGAAAGGAGGTTGATGATCGGAGATGGAGCAAGGTTAGAAATCTAGAGAGAAGTTGGAGTGTTTTAGAGAGAAGGAGGAGAAAAATGAAGTTTTAGAAAAATGGGTGTGAGGAAGAAGAAGGGTTGCATGCAGAAAGTGACACCAAATTTTAAAATCTCACTTTAAATACAGTCCCAAAAATTGAATGGTCCACTTGCCTGCCACCTGTCTTCCACTTTTCTGGAATTTCAAAATCTCTTAGCTGCCACACGGTTACCAAGGACTGGGGAATTAAATGCCCAGAACCCCTTATCCCCCACTAACTAGGAAAAATAAATGGGTCCTGACAAAGATAAATCAAGGTTGATCGATAAGATCTTTGAATACTATTCTTACATTTAGAAATTTCTATAACACTTTTTACTATTAAGAGAGTTAAAAGTTATCATTCTAAATGATTAAATTACTTTAAGGTAAATGAAATTAATTATCTACATGTGTTAATAATTAAGTTAATTCATGTGTTTGAATATGTAGAATTAAATTAATATTGGTCACATAAAAAAAATAGAATTATGTGAGTCCATTGTGGATTATGTGTCACATTTTTGAAGTGATAATGCTCATCACTTAAGCCATAATAGGAAATTTAAGTGAGAAAAATGTCAAAATAATTTCTTTGCTTTACACTTTCATCACTTAAAAGACATTTGGTTACTTAAGCAATGAAAAGTAAAACAATTGAGATGATTTTTGAAAGAAGAGCTTATGTTGACTCTCTTTTCATTAAGTGTCAAGTGCTCAAAAGCTAGCTTAAACATTTAGGTCGGGAAGAAGTTAAACCAATTATTTTCCCTCTGGTGCCCTTATTGCTCAAGTGACACAAATTCACTTAAGTGACAAAAGGTATCACCCAAACAATGTTCTCACAACTTGTGTGGGGGGCCTTTTTTATTTTGAGAAGACATATTGCTTAAATAACATATTCCTAATTTCAAAAGCATGATTCAATTAATATGACTCATATTCTAATTGGTAAGTATAATACACATACACATACATTCATTGGAATCTATATATAAAATATATTACATCATATTCGAACAAAGTTTCTCAAAGTGATATATACATTACATGTATCAAACAAATTATCAAATCATCATTACACATTTCCATGACAATAACTTGCAACATATCATTTCCTCATGTACTATGTACAATCATAACATTTCACGATACACATGTAAATGTGAACTAACTTAAATTGAAATAATGTATAACATGATACACATACACACATAAATAAATTTCATCATACTATTAACACATGACAAATTATAATTGGAACATTGTCATAGAGATCAAAGAATCATTGACCACATCCTCAATGAGCAATGTATCACAACATAAAATTGAATCATTGTCACCAAGACGTCTCATCCCTATTAAGTAGTTTAAATATGTATTAAAACATGTCCCCCAAAGATTGACATCCAACCTATTGAAAACACCATCGATCAAAATTAACATCAGTTTCTTATGTCAAGGTAGTTCATGCACCTACTAATTCAAACCTAATGCACAAACCTTTAACTTTTTACCACTTGATGTCTTAATTTACATGATCATATCATCAATGAAACATGTAATTTCATTTTTCTTAATGAGTCTCATGCTTAATATCTTGACTCTTGATGATCGACACCATCCCAAGTATCCCTTATATGCACTCGTAGAGGTAACACACCCATAAAGGAGTCACAACCATGAAGGGCACATATTACACATATACCATTATACAAACACTCACAACAAAATATACATACACATAACAATGTGTATATACATACACACGTATACTAAATTAATGATTAATCTAATCAATATACATATTCCATGCATATCACATATATAATTAATTACATATTAACATATCACATTAACATTAGTTCAGTGTTAGTTGAGCGAGCTTTCGTCGCTTGAGCAACCTAGCTTCCCACTACTTAGGAAGAGTTCTTTGCTCAAGAGGTCTTACACTACTTGAGCGAGACATATCTATGGTAAAATTGATTATGTTTTTCCTTGCTTAAATCCCCACTTTCACATTTGAGTGTCTATTGATAAGTGTCTACTTTAATTAATATTACATATAATTTTAATACTTATCATGTATGAATTTGATATAAATCTTAATGAAACAAGACCTTTTACTTTAGATTACATGATGAGAAGTAGAGAAGTAAGAAAATATGGAATTTGATAATGTTTTTGCAGATAAGATCAAGGAATTTAAGAATGTTGAGCTCCAAAGCTGAGGCTAGACATCGCAAGACAGTTTGTTAAAAATTCAAATATAAACCTTATGACTAGATAATGATATTGGTGCTAAGTTTCAAAGAGACAACATTCATTCAAACATTAACCACTAAGCCTAAGAGAAAACTCTCATAAAAGGTAAAGCTAAACTACGTACTAACCACCACACCAAGAGTTCAAGCTCGAGAAAATCCATCTATAAAAGAAACATCAATGACTGACCAATATCTTTGGAGTTGAAGCAAGTTTAAATTATTTGAAAACAAAACCTTAATAAAAAAATGAGCCTTAGTTATTTCTGTGCCAGTTTCAAACTAATCGTTGAATGAATTGTACTTAAAAATTTATAAAAAAATGACGACACTTGATTTAACCGTTGTTAAATTAAAAATAAACCATGAAAAAAATAAAAAAGATCGTCGTCAAATTTAAAATTGTACAGAATTAAAATAATTGAAAAACATTTATGACAATGTATCTGTCTTAGAACCGTCGTTATATATAAAGTTGCGAGACCAAGACAATCATAATCACTAAAGAATTTATCATTAAAAAATATTGATGTATAAACATTTCAATATAATATGTTTTTGAGTTTGCCTCGGAAAATATTTGAAAATAGTTTATTTTAAAGGTTTCACTATAAGCTACTAGCTACTTCAAATAATTTCTAGCTTGTAGTTTGTAGCTTATCTAATTTTCTTCCATTATTATTCCTTATATTTTAATACAATTTTTTTTTATCTATTATTATCTATTTTATTTTATAAAGATAATTAATTATTATATTATTTTTAGTACTTGTTTAATAACTTTTGATATTATATATGTAGTTATAAATTTAAGTAATATTTCATTATGATGTTATTTCAAAATTACATAGAATGAAAATTGTAAAAACAAATTCGTTGTAACCTTAGTTTAAATTGAGAAATAGCACAATTTAAATTTATAAAAATAAATAAAAGTTAAATTCTATACATACTCAATTATATCAAATTATATACAACTTCTAAAAATATAAACAGAAGAACTAAAAAATCTAATAAGAATTTCATTTTTTTTAAAAAAAATCTAAAATTATAATTACATAATAATAGATTTTCATCTGCAAAAATAAAAAAAATGCTTATAAAATAAAATTTATATAATTATGTAAGCTAACTCGTTAGAAATTATAAATTAAAAATTTATTGATCAGTAAGTAACTTATAAATTAAAAGTTAGTTTATTAACTACTAGCTAGCTTGTCATATTTAGTTTTGTGAAACAGATCCTAATATCTTAAATTATAAAATAATAGATTACGAATTTTATTTTATTGTATCGATATAAATTCTTTACTATTATTAATATTAAATACCATTTCTACTAGTGATTACAGTATTTATATTAAAATTATTTCGAATACAGTATTTAGAATATACATATATGTATATTATTTTTAATATTTAATAATAAATATTTTATTAACACTTAAAAACTATCACTAATTGAAAAAAATATTTAGTAATGGTTTAAATTCGTGGGTGTGGTACTGGAAACACTTTGTTATTTGAAATTTTTGACTTTTGTTTCTGAGGTTTAATATAGTTTTTTCTAAAAAATTAATATTTTGAGAAAATCACGTTTTCTGAAATTGGTTTTACCTAACCTTTCTACAAAATTGCTGTCAATAGATGTGAGAATCGAACTTTCTCAAATTGTTTTTTTTTGTTCCATAAAGATATCATGTAACTTTTTTTAAATTATTTTGATGTGATAAATAATTAAAATCTCTAATAAAATTTAATGTTTCTCTTTAGTTCTCATAGAAAACTTACATGAACATTTTCAATATTTTTGTTATCAATCAAACGTATTATTTCTATTTTTTGTGATTTTTTGATGTGAAAAATATTTCATCTGCCAATAGACGTCGAATCAGACGTCATAGAATTGTAGTACATCGATTTAATAATTTCATATTCAAATTGATCAACATTTAAAAATAGAAGGAGGGAACTAAAAAGAGGAGCAAATTAATTAAACCTTGGAAAAAAAAAGTCACATCATTACAAAAAAAGGGTGACAATAAGATAACATATAATAACGAAATGTTACGTAGGAAAGAGTATATGCTCATATTCAACCACAAATAAATTTTCTAATTAAATAAGCTTTTCTACTAAAGATATTATAACAATAATTTTGCATATATTTTTGTCATGTAATAAATTCGGCATGTTACCCTCCTAAGTTCTCTTAAGACCTATACTCGAAACATATAAAAGATTAAAATATGATGTTTAATATATATGTTAGAAAGTTATAAAAGAGAGGGTTAGAACAGGTAAAACAGTCAAATGAAACGAAGGATACACTTCATTTATATATTATATATAAAGTGACTTAATTTTTAATCAATAACTGTAATAATTAATATAAGCTTAAAAAAGGGAAAAGGTTTGAAGAAAAGTATGATGATGAGAAAAGAAATTAGAAACGTAAGTAGAATAATTGGAGTGCACAATTTTCACGTGGTATGAAATGGGTGAAGAGAAAAGAGGTGAGAGGGAATAAGAAAGGTATTTGGGAAGGGGCAGTGAAAGAAAAAAAGAGGGAATTACCAAAAATAGAAAAAGGAAATGGCTTTATAAAAAGAAGGAGAAATAGTTGGGTTATATATTTATACCAAGGGGATGAAAAATGAAAAGGACTAAGGTGAAGAAGAAGAAGAAGAAGAAAAAGAAGAAGAAGAGTGAGAGGAGTGAGAGAGAGAGCATCTGGGTATAGATAGGTAAGGGTTGTGGTGTACTACTCCTATGCGCAGCCTATGGACACGTTTTTAATCTATTTGTGATTTGGAAGTGTTGTTTATTTTTGTGTGATATGGATGGAATTGGGTGTGCAGTTGTGGATGCTACCATTTGTTTTTCACTTTCGTGTTTATGTGTTAGTTTGCAGCATCGAGGGTCACCCAATTTGGTCCCTATAGTTATTGCCAAAGTACCATTTTATCAAAGTGACATTGATTCATGCATAGGTCACGCCAAACACTTTGCCGCATTCATATCAATTTGGGTTAGACATTTACAAAAGTCAGAAAGTTACCTTCTTCTCCTTCTTCATATAACACTCCACAACTCCTACTCGTGCACTCAACATATTTCACCACATGCTTCTCATCTCTCTAATCCAACGGCTACCCTTTTTAACCACGTGCTTATATATTACCATTGCTTCTCTTCTCTCCATAACTGCATGTGCATATTTCTACACCTCATCTGCGTGGCACTTTGCTCACCATCTAACACCCCATGTGCCTACCTTCCTCTTATGGCTATTGCTTCACTCACCATTGCCTTTCTTTCTTCTAACTCTGTTATGTCATTTTACACCCTTTAGCATTTATTCTGATAAAAGATTCTAACAAATCCCTTATATACTTCAAAGGCGTGACAGTCAAAAGTACCTCGAACAATTCATAGCTGGGTACAGTCTATGTTCACCTCTTAGTGGAACTTTCTCTCAAATGATCAAGCATTTCTATCCATCAACCTACAAATATGTATATATGCACTATGGAAACCACAACTTATGCTATACCCGCTTTCAACCTTCTCTAAATCATTCACATTTTTCTCACACTCACTCTCTCACTCACTCACATACCTAACATTTCTTTTCCCCAAACCATTCCTTCCTTCTCCAAACTCATACCTAAACTTTCTCTTAATCATTAATCTTAGATCATCTTCATCTTTAACATATCTCATTCATAATCTCAAAACATAACCTAACTTAAACATCATCACCCATACTAACATGTTATAAGTGCAAAATAATCATACTTAAATTTAGTTTCATTTTCCCACTGGTGGTAAACACCCTTTTCATTTCTATTGCTTTCGTCAAATTAGGTTACTTGTAACATATAATTACTGTAGATGTAAACAAGATTTCTTTTTTTAAGTAGGTCACTTCATGAAGAAAAAAAAAACATAACATTTTATGCTGATTATGATTATAACATTCAAAGATTTCTTACATAGCAAATTAGAAGCACAGGTTCTATGCCGATTATGATCATAACTTATGCAGGATTGATAGGATGTGATGTCTTTTACGTCAGACATCCCTCTTAATCGACGTAATAATAATGCTCTTTTCTTTTTAAAATGAGGTTTCTTTTGGGACCAACTCAAAACCTGTAATAAAAAAAAAAGAAATTCTAACTGAACAATGCTTATATATTCAAGTAGTTTTAGCACAACAAAATAGTTATAATAACTGAATAATCACATTCAAATTAATCATCTTACCTATTTAACTAAAACTAGAAATAAATTAAACAATTATTTAAAATTTTATATGAATAAAGGAATGAGTGTATGCATATAGAAACTATGATGCAAAAGTTTATATAAATAAAGGAATGAGTGTATATGCATAGAGAAAACGTGATGCAATAGTCATATTTTGGCCATTTCAGTTAAAATATCAATATCAATCTCACCTTTGATTAACTGAAATGAACACGTAAGTCAATAATATAATTTAAAATATGACTAAGAGAATTTAAAACATACCCTTATAATAAGATTTTCATTTCATTGGTGACTTATAATTTAATGGACAAAACAACCTAACAATGTAGCCTCGAAATATAATGACAATTAATTGTCTCTGTGAAACGACAACAACAATTGGTGATAGAAGTATGATAATTATAAAAGAACAAATCATTCATAATTAGCCGGTCTATTTATTAAGCCAAATATATGTCCTTTTTAGTCTTTCATCTATGTTTGTAAGTATTATAGATCAACGCATTTGTGTTCCAAGACTTTTGAAACTCAATTAATTCATATATATATATATATATATATATATATATATATATATATATATATATATATATATATATATAATTTTCTCTTTTCCATATTCAATTTGTTGATGTACCTAAATAAATGAATGTATTGGTTAAAAGTAATTTTTTAAAGTATTAAAAAACAAAATTAACTAAAAATATGACTTACAATGGCGGCACGATTGAAATATTTAACACGAAAGTTCCTTTGGTTATCTCAGATACATCTCGTTGGGAAATGTATAGTGGAACAAAAACGTTATCTTTTCTAAAAAAATTGTTGTCCCACTTTAACTACAAATGATAATATGGTCCATAATGGATTAATAGGGTCATCTTCAATTTCTGTTTTGTCATTATCATCTTCCAAATCAATTACGAATTCAAATTAGAAAAAAAGAAAAAAAAAGATATTAAGTATCGACCTCAATGACGTATATAGTTGAACACTTGTAAAAGGTGACACACCAATATGATCGAATAGAAATGTCCGCAAGCAAAATGAAGCATAAAGAGAATGAGATGAATGACTGAATTACTAGAGAGGACCACAAAAATAAGAGCTATTATCATCACAAGAAACTTTCATTCATAACACAAAAGTGCAAGGAAAAAGATAAATCAGGTCTATAATAAGACATTATAAATCCATTTTCATAAACTTAACGTAGAAAAATTCATTTTATCATCAAAAATATTACTAGACATTATTTACGAATGTGTTTTTGTTTTTAATACATGTAACATGAATTATGCATTTTACACTTGTAAGATATCAGCTCATGAATATAAAAGTCTTAATCAATGACAAACGTTATTTAAAAGTTTTTCCAAGAGTTTAATCAGGAAGTTTAGAAAATATAATTCCCTTAATTTGCTTACCTTATTTCATGTTGACATGTAGGGTGTATAGGATTAAAAGAGATGAGTTTTATATAAAATTAGGAAGTGATAAAATGTGAAGAAAATTAGGTATAAATGTCTTCATTGTTTTAATGAGGTGATCTGAGTGGTAGGAAATAAGGCATGAGACAGAGACAGAGATACAAAAGTTTAATGGGTGATGATCCTAACTAATATAGCAACCTACTAAGGTCTGTGTCCTAAGCTTAACCTGCTTTCCACAATCTAGGAAAAAAATGTGATGATATCAGAAGAAGACAATTTATTTTCTGTTTTGCAGTAAACCGTGGAGATTGAGATTCTGTGATTGATGCACAGAGAAGTGACACATAATAAGGGTGAAAGTGTTGTGCACTTTCTAAGTACTGTTAGGCAGAACTGATATGTATAATTATGAATGACATTTAGGTACTTGAAAGGAAGCTGGTGAACTGCCATCTGCCACTTCTCGTCTTCAATGATAATGAACAAAGTTTTCTCAGCTTTGGGTTAGCTGGCAACTGTCCTACAAACTAAACTTGTCGACCACACCCACCCAATAGTCAAAAAGGGTGTCTTCTTGTCTTAATTACAGGCCCCTCGTCGGTGATATATACCTTAAACTATACAATTTCCTATTAAATAAATAAATAATAACCCTACTTCCTTTCATTCCTATATTCACATTTCTATCACTTTTCACAACTTCTCAATCTTTCAATTCAATTCAGCTCTAAACATAAATGGAAGATCACTTTATAATATTTTACTGCATATAAATCTTATTTTACAGACTTCTTAATTATATTAATCATGACGATGAGGTATGAGCTATATTTTTGGCTCCAAGATGTGATGTTTCAAACGGTGAGTGACACTTTGCTGTAATGTTTGGAATTATTTCAGCTGTGAAATGGTCGAATATTATGCAGAAATAACTGTTCAGAATTGTTATTTACTTATAGTTGAAATGGATATCGAACCCATAATAATAGAGAAACAATCTAAGAAATGAGGTATATATATATATATATATATATATATATATATATATATATATATATATATATATATATATATATATATATATATATATATATATAAAAAGAGGTTTACTTGTGTAGGTAGAATTACATTTACACTCTTGTATGAATTCAAGTGATGATGATTGTGTATACATTATTAGAAGAGTACGATTCGAAATTTGATGTGATGAGAGTACGTTAAGTAATAATTTCCTTATATGTAATTATAATTATCTATTAATTGTATGTAGGAACACACTTTATTTTGGAGTTTGAACTAACTTGCGAAAGTACGATTTTAAACGCAATCATCTAGAAACTTATAAATGGGTGCAATATTATTTAAGGAATGAAGAAAAAAATCCTTCATATGACAAATGAAAAAATGGACTTCTATACTTAGAATTGTCTTTTTTTAATATTAATTTTGTTGATCAAATTAATTATGATTTATCTTGGGTAATATCGTATTATAAACACACTTATAACCCACCAAAAAATATATAAATTATTAGAAAAACATAAATAAAGCTTTATAATAAAATTAAAAGTGTTTTTAAGACTAAGTGTTATAAAAAAATACTACTTTATTATCTTATTATTAAATATTTTGTCATATAATCTTTCTATAATATACTTAATGGACTATCTTATTACATGTATTTTTGCTTATTATATATTGCTTATTGGGTGAATTAGTTAAGGGTCTAGAAAGTCATATATGTCATGTTCCTTCACATTCACACATTACACAAAGATATACCTAAATTATATAAAGCTTAATCAATTATTTAAAATACACTCACACATGTGATGGATGAATTAATTTTTAAGGAACTAACATCTTAATTGCATGATGAATATATTTAGCACTTGATTGTGTGATGTAGTCTCCAAAATATCAAATATTGTATATATAATGGGAGATCATTGTTCAGTGGTCTCCCATGACACTTTCATTGAGTTTTTATATTAATGCTCATAACAGATTGATTATTGTTTCTTTTTTTTTTTACATGAAACTTTATTATGTTTGTGCTATACATATTATCTTTATTTAGTTTGTTTTGATTTTTTATTTTTATTTTGGGCTTAGCATATTTCTTCTATTATAAGTATATGACCTTATGTCTATATTTAACATAAGGAAGATTAATCTCATATATAGTTTTTCACTATATTCAACATGGTATCTAGAGTTTGGGTTTTTTGAGAATTTTTTTTTTATTTCCTTTGTCGCTACACTTGTCGTTGCCGGCGTGACACTGTCTACTGCTGTCGGTGGCATCGTCGTCTATCGTTGTCATTATTGGAGTTTCAATTTCAACCAATGATCACATAGTTTTGATTGTCGCTGCCATGCGATCTCTTTGTCGTCAACTACACCTTCATCGGAGCTCCTACACATTCTCAACGCCTTTTGAAGTTGTGGATCTATACCCTTTTCTGTCGTATGTGGTGACACGTCTCGTCTCCTCTCAGACAACGATTTAAAACGTCAAGGTCACTCTTTTTCCTCTTTCAGGTTCGTCGTGCGTGTTTACACGTTCCGTCTCCTCTCAAACAACTATTTAGAGCATCGATGTTGCTCTTTTTCCATTTTCAGGTGCCTTGATTAGAGAATCTTGGAATTTTTTAGGTTTCTCTCTTTTGTTCATCAATGACTTCTTCTGTTGTTATCTCTTCTAACCTCTTTTTTGTACCATTGCGTTTGACCCGTCCATATATGCTTTTTTTATCCTAGCAAAGATGACTTTTATTATTTTATTTATAGTAGTGGTGACTCTTCAACAATAACCTCTTTATCCACTAGATGTCAACAATGACTTCCTCAACGACGATTTGCAAGAAGAGATTTACATGGAGCAACCTCCCAGATTTGTTGCTCAGGGGAGTCTTCTGGGTTGATATTTCTTCTTTTATGTCATCTTTGCAAATAATTAACAATTTGGTGTCACTTGAGTGTAGAAGCAAACTAAGTCTTTATTGATTATATTAGTAACAAGCTTGGTACATATATGATTTGTATGCACTTGCTTGAGGAGGAGTATTAGATATATTATGTTTATCTTATCTTTATATTTTATCTTTAGTTTGTTTGTTATTATTTCTTATTTGTATTTTGGGCTTAGCCCATATTTTTCTACTATAAATAAAGGACCCTATTTATATATTCAACACAAGGGAGATTAAACTCATACATAGTTTTCACTATATTCAACAATAAGCAACAATTTAAAATTAGTGAGAATATAAAGTATTTTAAATAAATATAGTAACACTAGTATTCATTTATAACAAGTGTTTAATGAGTTTCTAAGTCAATCAATGAAAATTTTGAGTGCTTGTATGACAATAACAACCTTGGATGTTGTCACATAAATCATAAAAATATCACAATGGACCTTCTACCCCTTGACTTTCATCATATGAAAGGGGAAGACACTGTAAAATGATGACCCCTTAAAGACCTTCCCTAAGGCTATCAATAGGGACGAAGAATGTCGTCAACTTACAACTCACATTTGCTTATGTGACATCCTAAAATATATAACAAGTATATATAATTAGAATGCATCATATTATAATATGTGAAAGCAGTTGAGAGAGAGTAAGATAACAATACACACACACACACACATATACACACACATACATATAGTCATCCAAATTAGGTTGGAAATTAAAGTTTGATACAAGTTTGAGAATTCTCCAAAATACACAACCAACTAAAGATTTAAGGAGGCCTAACAGTGTTTCCAAAATACAGATCATGATAAAATAAAAGCTAGAAGTCTTTCACAATGAAGGAGCTATCTAAATTTAAGAACTAGTAGAAGATCTAAGAAGTGGGAGTTGGGTCGTCCTCATTCTCCAATGCTTGCTCCAAGGGCACATCACCAGCTTCTGCTCACATCCAAGGTTTTGGATGATCATCGCAAGGAGAAAGTCACACACATACAAAACACACAATTGCAAAGGTAAGCTAGGTTTCTGTAAACAAACTAGTTAATTCAGAAACTAATCTAATATGTCCAAGAACATTCACACATATAAGCTTGCAAGTCATCATCAACATAGGAGTCATTTTCATACAATTCACCCAATCGATAATCCTATCATGTTATGACTTCCAGACTCGTCCGGACTTAGAATGGATGTAGAACTGGGGCGGGTTGTGCACTTGTGGTGGCATTTACTGCCTTTCAAGGCCATTGCCAATGGGTTTCACCTAGAGATCTTAGTTGATATCATTCACAACAATTAAATCCTTTCATAATCCACTTTGATTCATCAAACATACAATTTTCATAATCATTGCAGTGTATTCTTACTATGTTAACTCATATCAAACCTATACATCACCATCCAAGCAGTCTAGGAGAAGAAAACAACCAAAACAAAATAACACAGGTCGTTCAGCGCACCACTGTGTGCCCTGCGAATAAGGTGCAGGAGAGGGAGCTCGCCTAGCGCAACTCCCTTTGTGCGCTATGCGGATGGCAAATCAGGGGTGGACCTCCTAGGCATTTTCGCTATGCGGAAATGCTCGCTGAGTGAATCTGCAGGTCGGCAGAATCCAGTTTTCTACAGACTTTACAGAACTCATCCACTCACATTTCGTTTTAGGCATTTTATGAACTTCTAATACTCCTAACTTCATTTAGATGACATTTTAAACTGGTATAATCGATTCTAACTCTTCCTAGAGCCTTTATCTAGTGATTGATTATAGATTTATACTCTATTAATTCAATTTCTTCAATTTAGAGACCAATTTCCAAATTTACCTATTAGGGCTAGTTTTAACTCCCTAGACTCTTCTAACACATCTAAGATGACTTGTCTAAGTCATCTAAGTTGGCTAGCACAGACTAAAACCTCTAATTCAAATTTTGACTTTCCTAGTTCCCTTATTAGATCCTAAAACTCTTATAACGTACTCTACTATCCCCTTAAACTATTTAACTTAATTTTCTATCATATACTCATTCAATTTATGCACATATATTTCAGTACATTCCTCAAAATCCCTAACAGCAAATTTTACAGTTCATAACACCCAAGATCAGCGCACATAAAATTTTCACAACAGTCACCAATTTCCATATTAAGCATCAACAAGGTCATCACACAATTTTCACACATGCACAACGTTTCAAATATAATTCACAATCAAACAGTCAAAATCTATCAAAACAGGATGAAACCTAGCTTCCCTTACCTCTAGTGTAGACACAGAGAAACAGAACCCCAATTGCTCTTTTACTTTTCAAAAGGGAAATTTGCTAAAACCACCTATAATCATCAATTGATGATGGAGAATGAACTTTAGAACTAAATAGAAACTAGATTTGGAAAAGAAAACGAAATGGGCTGCATGCAACAAGTTTGGTTGCATGCTCACAACCCTAGGGAAAATGGAAAAGGGTTTTTCTTACTTGTTACCAAAAATTGAAGTTCGAACGGTAGAACAGTTGCTTGTAGCCTTAAGAACACTTATGAGATTCCTATTTAACAAACAGATGGATAAAATTGAGATATGGTAAAAAGAAGGTGGAGCAATGAAGAGAAAAGGAAGGAGAAGCTGAGCTTTGGGGATGAAACAACATGGCAGAGAATGGGGCTGAAACCTGAAGGCAACATTTTAATAAAATTCCATTTGGTTATTAAAACTGTGCTCAATACTTTGTTGCCACGTGTGCACCACCTAAATGATATTTTCTCAGACATTACAGCTTATTGAGCCAATGTCATCCATTGATGGATCAACAATAATATAACTTCTCTTAGTACTAATTTTAATGGAGACCTTTCAAATTGTATTGTAACAAGTGTTTATAGTCTTAAGGCTTTAACAACATATTAAACTCCTGTATGAGGTTTTGTGTCAACTTCTAAGTGACCTCTTCCTTAAATTACCAAATTCCATTTGTAGGGTGATTATCCCTTTTCACCTCCTCATCATCTTGACATTAGTGCAAATAGATGAATCACAATGAGAATTTATTTCGGTTTGATATTATAAGATTATGATCATTGATTTTTACCATGTAAAATGTAAAAATCCACAATTGAGACATCTTTAAATTTTTTTTTCTATAAAAACAATCATTAGAGAATTTATATATCTTTTATATTGCAAACCCATCAAAAAAGATATTTATTTTGCGTCATAAGTTGATTAGGTAGTGTATTTCCTCATGAAAGCATGTCCTTTAACAATTAAAACAAATTAGCGAAGCTTTTGTTAGTTCACCCATGAGTTATTTTCATATTATCAACCTTAAAATGACTGACAATTTTGTGAAGTTAGTTGAACTAGGATACAATATAGTCTCAACATTATTGGACAAATCCAACACCTTGAATCATATCCTCCAAATAAAGGTTTAATACCAATTTTGGTCCCTCCTTTGGGAGAGTTTGTTCAAAGTGGTCCTCCCTTTTTTGAAAAGTTCACTTAAGTCCCAACTTTTGCAAAAACTGAGCAAATTGGTCCTTTTTGGTAACGGTGTTAACTTTGTTAACGGCAGAACTGCCAGGTGGCTAATATCTGATGATGTGACATTGTTATGTGTTTTAAAAAAATAAAAAATTGTGACGTGTAAATTAAAATAGTTAGGGTTAAATTAAAAAAATTAAATTGGGGTAATTTGGAATGGATTAAGTAAATTGATTTAGGGTTCCAATTGATTTAGGATTAAGTAAATTGATTGAGCAGTTTCAGTTCCAATTCACCATTCATCGTTCTCTCTGTTCCATAAATCATGGCTACATACCAAATCAAGAGCATCCAAAAGCCGATCACGTTTTCCCACTCAGAAATCGAAGCAGTGAAGCAACTCATTCAACTTAGCAGCGGAGATTCTGAAGAGGATCACCACAGCAGCAACAACAGCTGCAGCTACAGTGTGGTGCAAGGGAAACCGCGTCAGAGCAAGGTCGATTCCGGTGGAGATGTTTCCTCCGTCGCAGAAACCACCGTGGACTCCTAAGATGAAAGCTTTGCTACCACCACCGAGAGGTACCGTGTGTAAAAGATTTGTATAGCGTTACAGAGCCTGTTCCTGCAGCGAAAGCCAAGAAGAAAAGGAGCGTTGATCAGAAAAGGAGCATGTTCTCAGTTTTTAGCTGTTACTAAGGATTATAGAACACTGCTTCTTCTGAGTGCTATCAGAGATTCACCCATCTAATCTATTCTTCTGCTCTTTCACAATTTCTACGATTTGGGTTCGTCAAGGAACGCTGATGAACAGGACTGGATTCAATGTGAAGAACCCTAAATCGCCCAACAATCCCAATCGCAACTTCTGAGCAAATTTCCCTAAATTAATTTACTTAATTAATCCCAAATTATCCCAATTTCATCTTTTAGTTTAACCCTAAATATTTTAATTTACACGTCACAATTTTTTATTTTTTTAAAACACATAGCAATGCTACATCATCAGATATTAGCCACCCGGCAGCTTTGCCGTTAACTTTGTTAATGCCGTTACCAATAAGGACCAATTTGCTCAGTTTTGCAAAACCTGGGACTTAAGTGAACTTTTTAAAAAAAGGAGGACCACTTTGAACAAATCCTCCCAAAAGAGAGACCAAAATAGGTATTAAACCTCCAAATAAATTATTCATGGTTGAATCAACAACCTCTTCAAATTGTTACACACTTAAGAAATCTAATAATTCACCATGTCATGATCGTATCATGTAATTCCCTAATAATTTTTGTAGTATGAAGTCTTCTTCCATTCAAACAAACAATAACTCTTAGTCCTTTCAAACAAATTGCACAAATTCTTTCACTTGTATCTTGTTCTTATCTCTTACGAATGTTAGTTAATCAAACTTTGATCTATATCCACAATATGTAAGTTATTCAATCTCTTTTAAATAGTTTCTCACTAGAAACCACTTTAAACTTTAGGTTTTGTACTATGACCTAATATGAAAAATTGTCACGTATTATGACTTCTCACTCACGAAATGAAAAATATACATTGTTTCAAAGATTTCTTACGAGATTTCGGTATGTCATTAGAAACACAAGTGTAAAGACATTGAAAATTTTATATAGAGAAAAATAGCTTAATTACGATTTCACATTTTTGAGCAAAGAGGAGAAAGAGAAAAAATGAAAACCATGAAAGAGTGAGCTCAATCATTTACATTAATTAAATTTTAGACATGTGCTCAAATATTTAATTCATTTTTTTACACAAAGTCAAGTAGAATCACTATACTCACACTTGTTATTATATAAAAGGTTTATTTTTTACTCCCAATATTTAAGGGTTATATTCAATGTGATCCCTATTTTTTTTTTTCTCAATTTAGTTCATATTTTATTTAAAAGAAGTTAATGCAGTTCCATTAGATTAGCGTTGAGACCATTGAAAGGTGTTTGCATGTTAGTGACTCTGAACTTTTCCAATCCTTCACTCTCTCTGTTTCTAGTTACTACAAATATTTCTACTTTCCCAAAAGCAGTCGTGGAGGTGTTAAAGGCACAAACTAAAATAAAAAAAATTGTTTTTTTAACATGGATCTAGTTTGTACAATTTTCATAATATTTTATTTAAATGATAACTTTTGCATATATTATTATCATTTTATGTTTTAAATATGAAATTAATTTATATCTTAAATTTCACTCACTTTAAGATAGGTATATTTTATTATTTTTATTTTAATAAAAATTAATATAGGCAAAAAGTCTTACTAAAAAATCAGAATTTATTGACAAACGAAACTAGTTAGTAATCACCAAAAATTCATCGGTAAATACAAATTATTGTTAAATAAAAATTTGTTGGTAATTACCTATCATTTACTAATGGGTTTGGATTGTTTATAAATATTGCTATTTAGTCTTTCTTTTTGTTTTTCCTTTCTTTTTCCTTATTTTTTTCTTCTCCTCCCTTCTTCTCTATCATTCCTATCATCATGTTTGTTATTAGTGTTATTGTTCTTCCTTGTCGTCTTCGTCCTTTTCATCCTATACTTTTCCTTCTTTTCTTCTTCTACCACCATCATTGGTTACCATCACCTCCACTACCCCTATAACCTCCACTGTTGTTATCATCCCATCTTCTCTTCTCTCCTCTTCCTATTCTTCTTCCTTCTCATTTACTTTCTTCTTTTTCTCTTATTCTCTTTTTCTTCTCACCCACTTTGATTAATTCATGACAAATATTTTATTATATTTAATAGAAAAATTTATGTTCACTTTATCAATGATGTATCAATAAAATTATTAACGAATTTAGAAATAAAATATAATTACTGACAAATTTTTAAAAAAAATTAAATTACTAGTAGATTTTCAAAAAATTCAATTGTTTAAAGTTTTAAATTAAATATTTATTTACATGTTTAATGGAATTTTAAAAAATTTCAATTACAAATTAATTTTATTTTGATATGATCAAAGTCTAAAAAAAGTTTTGATTTATTTTATCAACATAAATATCTATGAACAAAGAATATTGTAAATTATCCATGAGTTATATTGACAGATATTATTGATAACTACAAACGATTAATTTCATCAATAGTAAAATTTTTGATTTATATTACTGAATATTTTATTGAAGTCCATTACTAACATATATTTTCATTTATAATTAAAATTTTAAAATTTGTTGATAATATTTATTTTACGGATAGATATTTATTTTTTCATGAGATAGTTAACATATTATATAAACTCGATAATTATTTTAAGTTCTCGATTAGAGGGAAATATATTGAGTCTAATATCATTTCATTTTGACCGGAATTATCTTCTAACACCTTGTCCAGACCATTCTTTTGGTAGTTAACAAATTAATAATTAAAGAGAACTTCTGACTGGAAAATAAATAAATAGGAGATAAAATAATAAAACGAAGAACCCAAGATATGCAACGATAATTTTGACAAGGCAAGAGAAACTTCCATTATCAAATGCAGTTAGCTATACAAAATAATGAATGAATCACATATAATATAATATTAGGGTTTATTGTCGTTTTCTCTTTCTTAAACTTTTCTACTTCCAAGCCTTACTTAAATTTTAATATGACAAATTTGAAATTCTCAGTCACTTAATTTTTTTCTACGATGTAAGAACTTTGTCTTAATACGAAGTCGAAGTAGTTCAAATAAATCATGAAATTTAAAACAACAAATGATAAAATGATACATTTATATTTATTTAATATATATAGTAAGAGTAAAATAGTTATAAAAAGATAAATTTTGTAATTTATTAAATAAATAAATAAATATAAAACATAATACCAAATTAATATAAAAAATTAATGTATATCAAAATATATATTTTATTTAAAAAATAAAAAATATTTAAATATTTGTGTCAAAACAGTTAACCGCATTCCATTGATTTTGAAAGGCAGGAGTGAAAGCCATGCAGCTAGCCAGCAGTTCTGGCGTGCTTAGACTGCTCTATCCTCTGTATTATAAAATATCACATTGTATTCTATATAACTACATTACAAATACCAAATTTCTACGGTAACTTTAATAAATAATTTTTTATAATATGTTATGACAATATTTTCATTTCAAGTATATATTTAATTTTTTTCTCTTAATTATATTTTAAATTTGATAATTACTATCCTACATATGTAATAATGAAGAAAAAGAAAAAACCATTAAAGATTGATTATCCATCCATTGCAAATTAATTACATACTTCTAATTTATCTTTCATTTTTCCACAATATTGTTACATTTTCTTTATATTCTTCTTTCACATTTATTTACACGATTTCTTCAATACTATTTTCCTTCCAATTACATATTATGCACAGAAAAATAACAATGCATATAATTTATTTCAATAAATATATAAAATTAAAATTAATATAAATATTGTCAACTGTTTTGAGAATAATTTGAATTTTTGTTTAATTTGTTGTTGAGTGAAATTTTGTTACTTACAGTGTTGTTTTTGAACTTTTTTTTGTGTTTCGTTTGTTTAGATTTAGTAGTCGTATTGTTTTTATTTTCTAAGTTGAATGGTGTCTATGTGATACATTTTTTTTATATCAAAAAAAGTGACATTTTCTATATTATTTGTATTTATATTAGTTTTAAAATTAATATAATTTTTTTTAACCTATATAAAAAAAACATTTCCTACACTAATGTGATATTGTAGTTAATGTAAAATGATGAGTTTTATTTCTCTTATTAAAAATAGGCTTAATACCTCAAATGAATCAACTAATCTTATTTTGGTCATCTAGTTTGCAACAGTCTCAATTTAGTCACAATTTTTGAAAATATGCATACATTGTATCTAATCCGTTAAGTGGTAGCAGACGACGTTAAATGTTGTCCACGTGTTGGAGTGAGAATGTGGTGAGGTGTTAATTTTTTTTTACGTGATGGCTTCAGAGACTCTAAGTCTCTCCCCTACACACTCACGAGACCTGAAGTCTCTTCATCCAGCCCAAAGGGTTCACTTCGCCAGCAGCCGCACGCCATTTCACCACCAACTGGCCACCGCGTGCCGTTGCCGTCACCAGAGCTTCTTTGCTGCCACCGTCAGGAGCTGCCGGTGACTACAGCCGGCCACGAGTCACCCTCTCTCGCGCTAGGGTTACGCCACCATGCCACCACTTCTTCGAGTCCAAACATCGCGCCACACCTTCTCTAGTATCAGTATCGCCGGCGACACCTCCCAACGGAACTACCGGCGGAAGTTGCGCCAGCCAAGGTGTCGGGCTCTCTCCGCCTTCTCTCCTTTTCTTGAATTCGAAACAATCGCCATCACCAGAACTGGGCGTCGCCGCCGTTGTCAACACCGGCAGGAGCGACGCTCAAACACCCTACCACCGCTCTTCGTGGCAGCCAAAACCTTTAGATCCTTCCCTTTGTGCGTGACAGAGGGGTTTCAATACTTCTATTTTCTTCTATTTCTGGTTGGGTTCGAATGGAGAATGATGGGGGTTGAGAAAATGACCAGAAAGTGATTGGGGGTGTTGTGGTCCAGCCACGAATCCGAGACTGGAAGGGTGACGAAGAAGGAGGTGATTAGGGGTGTTGTGGTCTGAATGTGGTGAGAGGATTTGGAGGTTTTTGTGGTGAATTGGGGGAAATACCAAATCCTCCTTGTTATCTTGGATTGACCAATCATTTGGATTTGGAAGTGGTGGAATTTGAGGATCCACATTTCCCATGCTTCTTCATTCAACTCAGCACTCCACTGTAAGGTTCTTCGCAAAATTTGAAAGGTCAACGACATAACAGTGCTCAGAGAGGAGCTAACAGGATAGGTGTTTTATGTTACAGGTCGAAGATAGCGGAAATTTGACACTTGGTATTGGAGTCATTTGGTATTGAAGTCATGAGACTTTGTGATTTGGTCAGATTTGGTCTGTATGTTTGTTCATCACAGGTGAAGGGCGTTTCGAGATAGGGAGTGATTATACGACTTGCAAGGGAGAAGAAACTACTTCTGTTTGTTCACCACTAAACAGTTCACGGAAAAAAAAATAACACCTCACCACATTCTCACTCCAACACGTGGACAACACTTAACGCCGTCTGCTACCACTTAACGGATGGGATACAATGTGTGCATATTTTCAAAAATTGTGACTAAATTGAGACTGTTGTAAACTAGAGGACCAAAATGAGATTAGTTGATAAATCAGAGTACCATTTGAGGTATTAAGCCTTAAAAATATGTTAGATAATGAAATTATGTTTCCACATCAATAACCAAAAAATTGTTTCCACCAACGCCATTGTTAAAACCATTCTTGTTATTTTACTTGTTTTTAATGAAAGTAATAAAAGTCAATTGATAATTTTACATTAATTGTAATAATTTTTATTAACCACACAAGATAATAGAAAAATATAATCTTAGCATGTAAATATAAATAAGCAAGATGATAAAACAAAATAACAACTAGATAACCTAGTTAACAAAAAAATAAAAAAACATACAAAGACTTAATTGAAATATATAAAAAAATTCAAATACTTAATGAACACAAAAAAATTAATGAAAACTATCCAAAACTACGAAAAACTTGAAATTTAACTAAACACACAAATTAATGTGCAAATATATTTTTCTTACAATAAAATAACACATAATAACAATGCGGTTTTTCTTATATTATTTAATTTGTTTAGAAATACAAGGTTAAAAATATAAATCTATATTATGTATAAAAACTTATATATATTTTTATTATGAAATGTTTAGTAATTTTATAATAATGATTGTTTTTGAAGTGGAGGACTGAGGTTAACCTCCAAAGTTCATAAAGTAATTTAAAGGGTCTCAAAGTTGTCTTTTGCTTCAAGTTTCTTATAGTCATTCATCCAAGTGTTCAACATACAAGGTATTTTAATGTCAAAGTCAATTTAACTTATAATAGTTCAAATATTAATGATGTATTAAATGCAATTATTTACCTCCTTACCTTAAACCTATATTTATAGATTTTAGGGAGAACCTTTGATTACCAACCACATATATATATGGTTCAATTAGTGATAGTCACATCTTATCTTAAGTTGTCCAATTACCCAGTTGACGATTGGTCAGACTTAATGACCAACTCAGTCGTATAGTATATCTACAAAATGAATAATTCTATATAGCAAACCTGCATTGCTAATTAAAGCAAAATCATAAAACTTAGTTTAGTTTGAAGTTTTATATTAAACTAAAACTACATTTTCTCAAATCACATAAAATTATATTTAGCTGGAATGAGATTTGAAGAAAGCATACAATAAAAAAATGGAGATTAACATATTAGGTTATACTATGCAACAAACCGTTTAATCCAAACAATTTGACACTACAAGAAAATTCTTAAATAACAATCAATTTTAGAGAAAAAAAGATAATTACCCTTTAAAATGACTAATTTAGATACTAATTTATAATTATTAGTATCTAAAGTAGTCTTTATTTTGAATAAAAAATTATAATTAATTTATGAATTAGATTCTAAATTATTCTTTAGCGTTAGCTACTAAAAGGAATTAGTATTTAAATTAATTTAGTGTCTAATTTATTTAGTAGTTAATATAACAATATACAATCTAATTCACAAACTAATTATAATTTTTTATATATAATAGAGAGAAATTTAAACACTAATTTCTTTGGTAGCCACAATCTTATAGTTTATGTTAAAAACTAATTTAGAGTTTATTTCACAAACAAATTATAAATTTTTATTCATAATGGAGACTCTTTTAGATACTTATAATTTTTAGTTTTTAAATTGGTATATAAACTAATCACTATAGTTGATAATATTTTTTTTTATCTCTAATTGGTTGTTATTTAAATATTTTCAGAAACAAATAATTCAAAAATGACATTTACAAATAGTAAAATATCATTTTAAAACTATGGGAGTAAAGAAAGGAATCATGAGGGTACAGGAAAATAAAGTCATAAATGATATTGTGAAGTATATTTAGGCCCAAAAGACCCTATATTAGGTTGGTGTTACTACCTACACCTCCCTGTTTCCTTCCACCACCTCCCCCTTCCATTTTTACCCTTCACTCTATTTCTCTATTCCTTTTTTATCCTTTCAGTAAAAATTTATATTTACCCACTTTGGTCTGAGAGTGTGGTGAGTGAGAAATTGGAAAGGAATTATTCCAAGGTGAGAAAGCTGAATCATCTCTGCGATGTCCGACAACGGATGTCAACGTCCGTAGGCGTCTGGATCTTGCTCCATTTCACATGCTGTGTCTCACCACATTTAAAAGCAAGATTCGCTGAGATCAACAACAAATAAGCACAAAGGGAGAATGAATCTCAATATTTGAGTTTTGGTATTTTTCAATAATCTATAAAAGTAAAATTGTTAGTTTACAAGCAAGTTCAGATTATAATTTTACTAGGCAAAGGGAATAAATAAGAAATAAAGAGCGAGTATCTTTTGAGTGTCATCATGAGTGTTGAATGAATTCATCAAAAGCAAAGGAACATTGCTTCCGTATTTGGAATTAAGATTCTATATCATGAGTGTTGAATGAATTCGTTAGCGAAAAGTCCATACAAGTGGGGGAAACATAAAAACCAAGTAAACGAAGAACTCGAGAATAACCTCAATTTGGATGAGAATTAAATCTAGAAATGTCAACCCATCATGAACTTCAATGACAGATCTGCATTTGATTTGCATATTCATTGCAAATAGTCTCATTAAGGTCATATATATAAGAGCCTGCGGGTTCATTGCCAAATAGTCTCATTAATCAAACCGAACCAAGGGAAAATCAAAAGCAGAGAAATTTCTTTCACAGCCACCACAGTAAAATTTGAATTTGAAACCATACAAGCAAAAACAAACTCTTGTAGGGTTAGTGACCACCACAGGTATATAATTCTCGTCAATCATCATATGACTCGTAACTAACCAAGTTTTTGAATTTACAAAAAGAAAGCTAATATAAAACTTCACTAGATGTCATGTAAAGAAGATCAGGCAAGATCATTAACATGGTCTAAAACTCATAAAGTAATTTCTCCATAGATACCTGTTTGCTAGGAACAAGCCTTATGCGAAGCTCATTACATGCATTTGTAATAATTGTCTGCATCTGCGACCTGCAAAGCAACAAACACTTAATCCAACATTCCACACCCCAACTTCTAATTGGAGAAACATCTTCATATACTACATAGAAAAATAAGAAAAGAAGTGAAATCAGTTTCTTTGTAAATTGAATGGGCCTGTTGCAGAAGTCAAGTTCCTAGTCTGTTATGGTGGCATGGTCGGTTTCTGGGTCAAGGTATCTGAGTTCCGCAATTGGGTCATCTTCTTCTTGGAGAATTGCTTCTGGTGCTTCTTTCTGGGTCATTTGCGCCAATTTCTTTCCATATAACAACACTGAATTCTGTTTACAAATCGACGAAAGCAAACAACAGAACGTGAGGATTCGTTACCTTCAGGAGTTGGCGCCAAAGTGTCGTAAGGCACAACCACTTCGTCCGTAGGCGTCTGGATCTTGCTCCATTCCACATGTTGCGCCTCGCCACTGCAACGCATTTAAAAGCAAGATTCGCTGAGATCAACAACAAATAAGCACAGATGAGAAGAGGTTGTTCCGTCTTGGAGATTGATTCACCTGAGATAGCGGGTGACGAGGTTGATGAATTCACTCTTCTCGTTCTCACTGCACGGAACAAAACACGAATCAGATTCTGATCTGGCGAAAACGGAAACGAGAATGAAGGAAATCGAGAGTAGAGGGTTGATATTTAGAGAATGCGAGACCTGATTTCGTTCAGTCCGACGACGACGGTTTGGAAAGCGGAGAGCTTCTCAGTGGCAGTAGCCATAACGGTGGAAGAATCGAGAAGGCGAAGGATGCGTGGGTTACGTGAGGAGATTAGAGAGGGAAGATAAGGAAGAGGTGGTGATAATAGAAGAGAAGAGAGGGTCTCGTCCAATCGGAGAAAATACTGATGTCAAACAAATCGATAAATATAAGATGTCTAAAAAATCGAAGCACCTTGTAGACGAATGTCCCGATCTGCACCATACACCACTGTTGCAAACCACTACCGTCTAAGTGAAACACCACCGGCACACCACCGTACCACCACCGCACCGCACCATGAAGGATAATAAAGATAGAGTTTGGAGAGTTTGGAAGAAGTGACCTGAAGAAAACAATGTAACGGAAGTGGGAGAAGAGAAGGCAGATCTCGGTAGGGGTGGGACTGGGAGAAGTGAGAAATTAAAAAAGTAAAAAAGAAATAAAAAGGTTAAAAAAGGAAATGAAAAAGGTTATTATTGTAATTAAAAAATAAATAAAAAAAATTGGGGAGGTAGAGGGAGGAAAGGGGAAGGTGGAGGGAGTAACACCCATATTAGGTCCAGGAAAGATAAGACCCAATGTGGATGGAGGTCGGCTAGTTACTTTAGGAAAAAAATTACTTCATTTTATTATAATAATTTAAATGGATAAAGTTGACATGTAATTGTTTCCAAACAAAACAAATTTTGTTTTTACCTATTCAAATGTTTATAGCTTTTATTCACTTTACTTTTATCACATTAATCAGTGTCAGAAAAAAATAGAGAGAATGTGAAAGATTATGTGTTGTATGTGAAGGTAATGGGAAGATGAAAACGTATTACCCATATAATATTTCAATACATTATATTTTTGGTAAACATTACATTATTCTACACAAGTTTTTACAATTTTAGGATTATTAATAAATTACATAGTACTCATTTCTGAACGAGAAACTCGTAATTCCCTTAACATAATTAGGATTACCTGATTATAGTTTGTGTTGGAGTTGCAAAGAATATAAAACATGTAAATTAACGTTGGAACGCTATATGATTACATTTAATAAATTGTTTGTCGCACTATTCATGTTCAATAAATTGTTTATTACACCGTTAATGTTCGCTTAACTGTTTGTTACACCATAAAATTCACTATAAAATAAACATTTTTTTATGAAATTATTAATGAGTACCAAACACAAATTTATGGTTTTATTTGTATTTTAATTCAAAAGTTCATTCCAGGTATTATTATATTTATGGTATTATTATATTTATGATTTAATGTATTTGGAGGTCTCTATTTTTGTGGATTCGTATCAATTGGTCATCGTATTTTGAAAGTGCTCAATTAGGTCCCTAATTTGATAAAATTTAGTTAATAATATCCCTTCTGTTAAATGCAATGGACGACGTTAACTTTTTAAACAGGTGGCATGCTGAGACATCCTTTAATTTCTAGGTGGCACAGTTTAAGCTTAATACGTGGATTTTATATCATTTTGAAGTATTCACAACAAGTTGGATTTATTTAATCCCTCAATCTGAAGGTCAAAATCCCTAAATTAAAAGGGTGTGTTAGGAGGTCAACCTTGTAGTTTTGCGATGCAAGTGGGTGTAGTGGTGTTGGAGCTTGTGCTTGTTCTTGTTCGAAGACAATGTCAAAGGAGCACTCTTGCTATTCATCGAGTTGTAGTTTCAGGCGGAAGGAAAATGGTATGTCTTCACCGATCTGCCCCTATGGTCAAAGATCTGTGGTGAGAACTGCCAAAACTATGAAGAATCGGGGCAAGCAATTTTGGGGATGCTCAAAGTATAAGGTATGTTAGATTCAACCTAATTAAGTTGTGGTATTGACATTTTAGTTGAATGTTGTCTTTACAAAATGGTGGTGAAGACGGTGGTTGCAACTTCTTCAAATGGTGCACTGATATTGGGGTAGCTACTTCAACAGTGAAGGAAACAAAGAAACTTTGGTGAACAGTGAAGACATGGATAGTACTAGGAAAATGATAGTGAATTTACAAAAATCAGTGTTCATTGTTCAAAAGTGGATGAAGGTGTTGATGTTGTTGGTTTCTGTTTTATGTGTAATAGAGATAATTTTAGTTTCAATGTTGATGAGGAATGGATGATTTCTTGTAACTTTATTGTAGGTTGGTTTTGTTATAATGAAATGAATGAAATGAAGAGTTGTTTCGCAATTAATGGAGTTGTACTTATAGAATATGTATTCATCAGTAAGCATGTGATAATTGTAATTTGACTTTAATATAAAGAATTGGATTACTAAGAATTGATTTACATAATTAGTATAATAATGCACATAATCTGTTAAGGTAAGGAAGAAACATAGCAGTGTAGTCGAAAAAATATATAGCTTAATGACTATGGAACCCGGATACTTCTGTTTCATATAACTTGATATAACTTGATATTTTCTCCTTATCAAACCTTAAGTGTACTTAGTCCTGTTTCATATAACTTGATATTTTATACTTATCAAACCTTAAGTGGTATGAATCATTCTATAAAAACAAAGATAACATTCCATAAAAGCAAATATATACATTAGAATTGGTTACAACAATGAGATAAACATCAGAATTGGTTAAAAAAAGATGTGCTATAATTGTGACATCAGAATTGGTTCAACATCAGAATTGTTTACATCCTTAAAAGGTAAAAAAAGATGTGTTGAAATTGTGACATCAGAATTGGTTGAACATCAGAATTCTTTACATCATTAAAAGGTAAAAAAAAAAGATTTGCTGAAATTGTCACAGACAAACATCATAATTGGTTACAGCACTGAGATATACATTAAAATTCCCTTCCTATTCTTCAGGCTCATTTGATGATGGTGTGTTTGGTTAATTTGTTGGGTTGCTTTGTTGTGTTTGGTCAGGGTTCACATCACGATCTTGGGTTGATTTCTGGAAAGAACGTCTGTTGTGACCCAGCTCCCTACGAAATCCACATCTTTTATGTATACCACCCTGCCTCATTCTTGTGTCGTCCCTGACTAACTCCCATTCCTGCAACCTTCTTTTCTTCTTTGGTTGACAATATTCTTTTTTTTGGAGGGAACACATCATTATATGGGGTAATCTGCCACATGTTCTCAACATTAATTGGATACACAATGGAATAGTACATTTATTCATATGTTGACTTCCTAAAACAACAAGGGATGAAGTCCTCTGCATCTAAATTCAAAAACTTCATAGTAGCCAATGCATGACAACATGGAATGCCCGAGATAGCCCATTTCCTGCATGTTCATTCATATTTGTCTATATCAACTACAAACTTGTCCCCAGCTTGGGACACATGACATACTTCAAACAGCTTCAGTGCTGACGAGCTGGAAAAACAAAATTAATATTGAGAAACTTCACATTTGATTAAGAGTTGAACACATGATAAATGTTAATAAATTAAGCTTACCTAGGAATAAAAAATTTAGTTAGCTGGGACTACTTATTAACTCTACTCTTGATTTTAGGACAAATCAACCCAGACAATGATTCACTTTTTGTTTAGTTTGTTGCCCATCTGTTCATCAAGTAAAGGCGGATCTCCTCCAACATGGTTATGATTGGCTTGGACCTTGTATGCACCAAAACACTGTTGAATGCCTCTGACATGTTGTTTACCAAAGTATCACACTTAGAAATGGTGGTAAACCTTGATCGTGACAAGTATCTACATTGCAAGAGATTATGAAATATTACTATCAAATTCTGGCACTTGCACAAGTATGAATTGAATTACACACACATTTATTGAAGAACATACCTGTGAGGAATTTTTATAAGGTATTTTAAAGCCTTAAACTTGACTTCCTTTAATTTTTTCATTTCGGTTTCCCAAGCTTGTGGATGGGTTGTTGTAGTTGCCTTCCACATTAACCGCTTGAGCTGCTTTCCAGGGAATTTTTTCCTGAAATTTGCGTAAAGGTGCGTAACGCAAAAGCGGTGATCAACTCCAGGGACCACTTCTTGAATAGCTTGCATTAAGCCCTGTAATTTGAAATTGTTCGTGTTGTTAAAGGTTTGATATCAATAACAATGAACATGAACATGCATTTTCAGGAAAAAAGGGCATGTGAATAACCTTTTGTTGATTTGATATGAATGTCAACGATGCATGTACTGGCTTCCCACCAACGTCTTCAACCAGAAGTTCCAGAAACCATTTCTATGTCTCCTTGTTCTCTACTTCCACAATAGCATATGCTAGAGGTAGCATCTGCTCATTTGCGTCTCTTCCAACAATAGTTAGCAATTCACCACCAAATTTACCTTTTAAAAAAGCACCATCCAACCCTATAATATGCCTACAGGACACAAAACTGTCCTTGCAGGCCTTTAGACAAACATAGAACCTCTTGAAAATATGTCCACCAACATTCTCTTCCACTTTCACCTTCACTATGAATCCAAGATTACGAGCTAGGAGCTCATTCGCCTAATCATAGATCCTTTTATATTGCTCTTTGAAATACCCATCTACATGGTCTTAAGCAATGGCCTTTGCCCTATAAGCCATGGATCTAGATACACCTACAGTTCACTTTCTACTTATCTTGTCACGAATTTTCACTCCCTTGACTTTGGGATTTTCTCTCAGAGTTTTCTCCAACCTTTTACTCAGCCATTTTTAATTAAGTAATTTGACTTTGTGCTCTCTACTACAACTGTGGTTGTCAACAATAGTCCTTAATTGCCACGTTTGTACTGCATTCATATAAGCACAGTATACCATCCAAGGGTAATTTCCTTTAGCACCCATACATTTGGCCCTAATTCTCTTCTTATCATTTTTAACATATATTATATTTCTTCCATTTTCTACTGCATATGTTATGATGACATCCAGAATATCTTGCTTGTCAGCAAAATAAGTGCCCAAATCCCACTTGTAATCCACCATTGTTTTAGGCATACTAAATGTTACAAACTTTCCATAACTCTCTTCTTCATCATCTTCTCCATGACTTTCTCCTCCACTAAGCAATTCTTCTGATTCCCAATTATCATCCTTCGATATCACCAAACCAATTCCCAAATCCATGTCCTACCTTTTCTTGTATATCACAGTCAACTAGGTCTTCCATACAGTCATCATTAACATCCACATTGCAATCAACATTGGCATCCTCACCACTAGAACTCCAACTACGAAAATCAACATCATCTCCTTCAGACTGACCCACGTCACATTCAACTTCAATTTTACCTTCAACAACATCATCTCCGTCACGTCTTTCTTCTGAAACAGGAACTTCACATATCTCAACTATCATGTCATTCACCTCACCGATTATTTCAGAACCTGTACCTTGTTCACACTCACCATGACCTTGTTCACACTGACCATCACCTTCCTCTTGACACTGACCATGACCTTGTTCACACTCACCATCACCACTATCATTCATCACTGGTTGAACTTCTTCTTCATCTATGTTTTGAGGAACATTTTCTAACAAGTGTATGACCTTAGGTTCCGACACTGTGTGAACAACAAATAGATAAACCTCCCAATTTAGCCTAGCTAAGTTAATCATGTGCATGGCTCCTCTATCATCACACAAAGGCTCTAACCTATTATCTAACACAGAACCCCCTCTACACAAGACCACAACTCCTTAAACCCATTATATCAAAGTCCTTTTACTACATTGACTACAATGAAGTAGCTCTACATGTCTGGGTCAGAAGACAGAGTTGTACTTTCCCCCTCATACTTAAGTGGCCCATCATTTATGAACTGACCTCCATGGTGGAAAAAAACTTCAAAATGATCCTCCATGTACAACACTATAATAGTATATATCCTATAAAATAATAACAAGGTCAATGACAACAAAAATTATACAAAATTAGAACCAGGACAAGGAAACCTGGGGACCAACGACAACATAACTTAAACAAAATAAAAAGCACAAGAAACAAACATGGGGAACCACATTGCAACAACAATATAAAGCACAACAACAAAAACAAACTACGACAACACTTCAAACATGGGGGACCACATTGCAACAACAATTTAAAGCACAACATTAATAACACACTAGCACACCACTTCAAACATGGGGGACCATGAATGACCATGCATTATTGTCCAAAATATACGAACAATTAAACATTTACTAACCTGAACACGTGCTACACCTCCAACGACCTTCGCGAAACTCTTGCACGTGATTCACCGCCAACAATTAGCTGCTTCCACCGAAAACCATCGATAGATGACTACAATTTCACACAACGAAAGGTTATGTATAGGTAATTTCTCACGAAAAGCAATGTTTCCCAAATGCCAGCACAAGGACGAACCCACCCACGAACCCTAATTTCCCCAATTTCGCACACACTCCATATCTGACCCCCAAAATATTAAACATTGGTTTAATAACTTTTAATTATATTTCCAGAAATCATTTCTTAATTCTGCTTTTATTATATTTACCTTATTTTACAATTTAAAATGATATAAAATCAACGTATTAAGCTCAAACTGTGTCACCTGGAAATAAAAGGATGCCTCAGCATGCCACCCGTTTAAAAAGTTGTCGTCCGTTGCATTTAACGGAAAGGGTATTACTAACTTAATTTTATCATTTAGGAACCCAATTGAGCACTTCCAAAATACGAGGACCCAATTGATACGAATCAACAGAGATAGGGACCTCCGAATACATTAAACCTATATTGGCCTTTTCTTCTACATTTATTAGTGATAGTGAATTTTATTCTAAGGTTCTTAAAAAGGATGTGAAGAGAAATTATATGTAAACCTAAATTTGAAAGAAAAATACTTCTTACTAACCAACAAAATTTTGGAAGAAGCTAAACCTTATTTATAAAAACCTAAAAGAAAACAAATTTAAAAGAAAAATTTAATCTGCACTCTACATTATTAGAACCCAAGATTCAAACTCAAAGTTTGTTTAAGAATAAATACAATTTGGTATTAACCCTAAATGACCATATTTGTAATTCTTGCTCTTCTTTAAACTTGTTAGCGGCCACAATCTTGTTCCACTCCTTTACAAGATTGTAGGTGTCTGATTTCATAGTCCACTTCTTCATCGACAAATTATATTCTCTCAAACAGGGGTCCAACACAGTCACTTCCAAACCAATAATTTTATCATTATTTTCTTTTTCTTCCAAGTTCATAATCTCATCTTCAGTGAGAAAATCACATTTGATTTTCTTTTTTGGAATTGATAATCGGTTATTGTTTGGCTTCACATCTGATGAGAAAAGTATCTTGTGCATCACAAATTTAAGATCATAGCCATTCAATTGGGTGACTCGATTCCTGAATTCTACTAACAAATCTGATGATGGAGGTGTTGGACTTGTCACAACTACCCTTCGTGGTGGTGGAGGTTTTGGCCCTACCACTTTCATCCTTGACGGTGGTGGTAGAGGTAAGGATAGTGGTGATGCTAGAGGTGGAGGTGAAGATGGTTGTGGTGGTATAGTTGGAGGTGAAGATGGTGGTGGTGGTACAAGTAAAGTTAAAGGTGGTGATAGTGGTGGAGGTAAAGATGGTGATGGTGGTGGAGGTAAAGATGGTGGTGGTGGTAGTAGCAGAAATGGAGGTAAGGATGATGATGGTGGTGGAGATGAAGATGAAGACGAACATGAACTTTTCATAATTTTCCTCTGCTTTTTAATATTTGACTCCTCGATTTCTCCTTTTGGCATTTCTTCTCTTTGTCTATGTATAAAAATAATTTTAATTAATAATTATACTCATTCTAGTTATAATTTGATCCATAACTAGTTTTTACATTAATAAAAGTTATTTATAAAAATAAAGCCCTCTTTAACAAAATTCTAACTCAATATGTAAAATAAAACAAAATAAGAAATGAAATTTAAATTTTAGAAGAATTAGAATAAATTTTCAGAAATCTAACAAAATTAATGAGATTTTACCAATTAAATTTCGTTTTCATGATCTAAATATGATGTGATGCATTTAAATTTATAAACTAATAGAAATCTAGCAAGCTATTACTACATTAAAACTACTTTTTGAAATTTTAAAAAAATAACTATAATGTAGTCAAATATAATATCTTCCTATTATGATTGTTCAAATTAATTTACAAATTAATCACAGTGCAAAAATCTAACGATTTTCCTGATACCAAATAAACAAATCTTTAATCATCTTATCCTATCTATTTAAGTCATATTTAGTTAAGGAATTATATAAATAATATATAGGGGTGGGCAACTTGGAATAAATTTACAAATAGAAAACTATATTAAATAGCGTTTTAGATATTACTATTATTATATATTTTTTCTATTCAATTATACTATTATGTCAAATTAATTTTTTCGTTAAAACACATGTGAAGCTAAGTTTTTCAATCAAATTCATAATAACTATCATATTTATAATTATACATACATTGCTTATATAATGTATTATTATTTTGACTAATGAAGGATTGCTTAATGTTATATCTAATGTGATTAAACACGTGTCTTTCCCTAACGTTCATATAAAATTAATTTTTCTTCCTTTTCTATGAGATTTGAATATATTTTGGTCCTAAAATTATAAAAGGAATGGATATAGTAATTTGAATCTAATTACCTTAAATTTTAGTGAAATATCAAACATGTTTTTCAACTAACACAATTACTGGAATGAAATATGTTCAGTATTAAAAAAAGTTGATGTAATTGGATTAAAAGAATTTTATTTATTTATTAATAAGTTTAGATAAATTTCAATTTCATATCAAAATTAAAAGTTTAAAAACATATTTAATCCTTATTTTAATGATATTACATCAATTTGAAATAAGGATCTATATTTACTTGTTTAAAATAATGATCATTATATAAAAACAGTGGGATAAAATTGAAAAAATATATCATTATACATTATACTAAATATTAAAATAATAAATAAAGTGAATTTCAACATACCTTATTGGAACACTTCTTCGTGTATTATTCTTTTATAAATGTGATTCATAACAATTTGAAAGTTGTTGGTGGTAATCCTCTAGTTGAAGCAATTCTTCTTCACTATAAAAGTGTGGAGCATCTTGAGATATTAACCAATCCAACATAGAAGGTTCAAATGACTTGAAACACAATATATTAAGTGACTCTCTATCAGTAATACTTGCAAGCAATTCCTTTAAAGTCTTCAAGTTTCTCATTATGAAAATCAAATAAATAGTGAGAACTTGAAAGTTGAAAAAGAAAAAAAGTAATAAAAAATAATAAGGTATAGAAGTGCTAAGGATTTTAAACAGGAAAACAAAGATAGATCATAAAGATTAAGATAAAAATAAAAAAGAAAAGATAAACCATAATTTTTTTTATACATTTGATTTAATTAAGTTATGAAAAAAGTTATGAAAGATAAACTTAATAAAAATATACATCAAAACTTTTGTTTAAACAAGTAAATAAAATAACAAAACTTAGAAGTCAAAAGTTCATCAAAACCAAAATGATAAGCTTAACAATAAGATAAATACAATGATTTAAATTTTCGATTATTTCTAAAAAAATTGTATTTATATTTTACACTTATATCCAATTTAAAGTAAAATTAACATTATTTTAGTTGTGTAAGAAATAATTGATAACTATTATTGATAAGATAAAAAATATATTCTATACTTAGAAAATATAGTTATGATTTAAAGATAAATGGTTTTATCTTTAAATATATATATATATATATATATCTTTTAAAATGAATAAAACATATGTGAATCAAATATTTTCTATTTACGTACACCATCCCAATAATTACATTGAGAACTCCAAATATTATTACCCACACCCATACTATCAATAAAAAGACTAAAATACTTGCCGTCCATTAGAATCAATGTTATCACAAAGCTTCTTCTTCACTGTACCTAGAATCACACCTTCATTCTCATGTGCACTCTGTGAGAGAAAAAGATGAAGTAAAGAGAGTAAAGCAGCAAGCAAGAAACTCCCTTCTTGGGCCCCTCCTCTGGCCCACATCCTTCACAGAGAACCCCTCCAAGGCATCTACACCCACGTCTACTCCTTCGCCATCCTCTCCCTCGAGTCCGACTGCGTCATGCACTTCACCAACGCCTCCCTCTCCGTCCCCGTTCTCCTCACCCCTGGCTCATTCATTCTCATGTCCGGAGAAGCATGCTACCATTGGAAACACGAAACTTTTTTTTAAACAAGTAAATAAGATAATAAAACTCAGAATCATCAAAACGAAAATGATAAACTTAACAATAAGATAAATATAAAATGATTTAAATTTTTAATTATTTTTGAAAAGAATTATATTTATATTTTACACTTATATTCAATTCAAAGTGAAATTACTCTTATTTTAGTTGTGTAAGAGATAATTGATAACTCTTATTTGATAAGACAAAAATATATATTTTATACTAAGAAAATACAGTTATCTTTATATATATATATATATATATATATATATATATATATTAAAATGAATAAAAATATGGGAATAAAATATTTTCTATTAGCTAAACAAACCACTTTTGATAAAAAAGTGAACAAATTCAAAACTTGTTGAAGAGAAAAAATAATTTTGTTTCATACCTTTTTTCGTCCTTGTGTTCATGTTTTATATTTTCATTGTTATAAAGAAAAAACAAGTTAAATCAATATCACTTTCTAGATAAATGTTTTACGGTAAATTCAAATAAATTTTGAGATAAAAAACCAACTCAATAAGTTTGAAATTAGATATAAGTTTTTAATTTGATTTTTATCCCAAAGATAGTGTTTTTATTAAAATTCAAAATGATCTAAAAAAGAGCTAATTGTTCAATTATTTTTAGATCAAAATTTATGTTTTTATGAATTTATATGTAATTTGATAATTTATTTTGTTTAATACTATTAAGCATTAATTAAACAAAGGTTTATCATGAATAAAATAAAAAAAATTCTAAAACGTTAAGAATACATGAGCTATTTAACAAGTCTAAGACCATGCGTACACATGCACTTTATTTTTAACTTATTCGTTTAAATAATATGATTTTTTTTGTATAAATAAATTTAATATATATTTAATTATTATAACTATATATTTAATAATTATAATAATAAATATTATAATAACTAGATATGTATATTTAACTATTATAATAATTAATTATAATTTTTAAGATATGTATATTTAATAATTATTATTATAATTATATAATTAATAATATTAATAATAAAATTTTTTATTATTATTATAACAATAAAAAATAATAATACTAAAACCAATATTAATACTGGTATAACAACAACAACAACAACAACAATAATAATAATAATAATATTGATAATAATAAGGGTTAAATATGTTTTTAGTCCTTTATATGTGTTTAGAGGGTTGAATTGTTAAGAGTGAATGTTGGAATCTTATACATTAAAGTCAATCAACCCCAACCAAGTTTGGCACCAAGGTTTGGGTCATTTTATGTGTTTAGAGGGTTGTAAACAAGGCTTCTTAGGTAGTTGCATGCCCTTTATAGGGGTAGATGATTGTCATCTGAAGACAACATATGGTGACCAGTTGTTGGTGACAGTGGATAAAGACCCTAATGACCAATATTTCCCACTAGCTTCTGTTGTGGTTGAAAATGAATGCAAAGAAAGCTAGAGATGATTTTTGACACTACTGATTGGTGATATTGGGGACATTCATTGTCAACGGGTTTTTATTTTTATCAATAATAGGTATTTTCATTTTGATGATTTCCTATTTTTATTTGGTAGCAGTCACATTATTTAATATTGACCAAGACATTCATTGTTTTTGTAGGGACTAATGATAGTTTTTGATGGCATTTTGGATGGAGTGGAACACAGGTTGTGCTTAGGACATTTGTACAACAATTACAAGAAGAAATTTGGTGGAGGAGTGTTGATTAGAGATCTTATGATGGGGACTACCAAGGCCACATTTCAATAGGAGTGGGAAAAGAAAATGGGTGAGTTGAAGAATGTAACATTGATGCTTACAATTGGTTGCTAGCTATTCCAACTAAATGTTGGTGTAAACATGCATTCAGTAGTTATCCTAGATGTGATGTGGTTATAAATAATTTGTGTCATTTAATAGTACAATTTACTAGCTAGAGACAAACCTATCATAACTATGATGGAATGGATTAGAACATACATTATGAGTAAGTTTGCAACACTTAGAGAAAAAGTAAAGACATATCGAGGAGATATTATGCCTAAACCAAGAAAAAGGCTTGATAGGGAAGTAGAAAAGAGTGGGAATTGGATTCCTCTTTGGGTAGGGGCTGCAAAATTTGAAGTCACTCACGACTTTACAATGGAAAAGTTTGTAGTTGACCTAAGTAACCATACATGTAGTTTTCACTTTTGGGATTTGGTAGGAATACCTTGCAAGCATGTTGTGGCTGCCATAAATTGTTGAGATTATTGACAACACAATATCTATATCACTATGGTTTTTGATGATGACAACACATTTTTAATAACACATGTATTGTTGGTGTGTTACATGTTCTATTGCTTATTGATTGATATCTTGCTGAACATGTTTTTGTGTTTATCTTGATATGTGAATGCACATTTATTGAGTTTGTATATGTTACATCATATCTGGTTGCATTACACATGTTTTGAAAGAAGAAAACTACATGCACTTTTATGAACTTACATTGTGTGGCATATCTGCAAACTATAAGTCGACTTCATTATGGGGGAAGTCGAATTAAGCTTGAGACTATGCACAAATTTTCAGAAACAGAGCTATGTGAGATTTTACATTGAAAAGAATTTCAAAGTGAACTATTGTGTCGATGTCGACTGTGTGCGTCACACATTCGACTGTGTTAGTTGCTTGATTTGAAATTCTGTTATGCTCATGAATAGTAATGACTATATTTTTAAAAGTTAGTTGAGCATTGAATGTTGGTCAACTATATTGAATGAGGAATTAATTTGTTTGACTGGATTGCTACTATTTTGACTTAACTGTTAGAACTGTTTTAATACAGTAGACTCTATTAGTAACGTATTCGACTGCAGGAGCGTCTGTTTTATAGAAATCTATAAATAGACGAGACCTGAGTTGTTTCATAGAACTTTTGGTGAACTTTTGAAAATCTAACATTTTCATATTTTGTGTCAGATTGTTTCTTTGAAGAATTGAGCTCCAAGAACTCATCAAGAAGACGATTGTGATCTTTCTTTGAAGAGTTTCTAAAGGAGAATCGTGTCGCGCTTATTGCTTGATCAAAATCTGCAGAATTGAGGTGTTTCTGAGTTGATCAAGATTGTTGTTGGCATCCGTGGTGATTGCTGTGTTACCTGTTGTGGCTATAGGGGTTGAACTCGTGGAGTCTGGGTCACTTTGAGGATTGTTCAAAGTGGGTTGCAGATTGCAGGAGAGGGGATATCTTGCTGCAAGTCTTGTTGTGTGGTTTGCCTATATTTTGGTTAGAGGGTTAGAGAGGTGTGTTTATATTTTTGACGTGGAGGTCTCTATAAAAAGCCTTGTTGTAAAAATCTTGACCGTTATAGTGCATTTTCTTCCTGGTACTGGAAGGACACTTAATATAGGCATTGAGGCCGAACCAGTATAAAAACCTGAGTTTGAATTCTCTATCCATGCTCTTTTACATTTAGTCGACTTTACAATTCACGTAGTTTACTTTGATTTTCCGCTGCACTTAATTTTCTATTACTTGCGATTCAAGAAAGTTTGTAAAGTTTTGTACTTTGATTCAAAGATTGCGAAAAGACTCTGATTTTGAAAACTCGCCATTTCACCCCCCTCTTGGTGTTAAAACGAAGCCTACCTGTTTCCCAACAGAATGCGTGGCGCACACAGTCGACTTCGACACAATAGTTTACCTTGAAATTCTTTTTAATGTAAAATCTCACATAGCATTGTTTCTGAAAATCTGTGCATAGTCTCGAGCTTAATTCGACTTCCCCTATAATGAAGTCGACTTACAACTTGCAGATATGCCACACAATGTAAGTTCATAAAAGTGCATGTGGTTTTCTTCTTTCAAAACATGTGTAGAGCAACCAGATATGATGTAACATATACAAGCTCAATAAATGTGCATTCACATATCAAGATAAACACAAAAACATGTTCAGCAAGATATCAATCAATAAGCAATAGAACGTGTAACACACACCGACAATACATGTGTTATTAAAAATGTGTTGTCATCATAAAAAACTAGAGTGATATAGATATTGTGTTGTCAACAATCTCTCCCTTTTTTTTATGATGCACAACCATGATTAATAAACAACCATGTTTGCACAATACCAAACCAAATTCAGAGTAGCCACAAGATATAACAATCAGATTTCAGTTCAAATACTCTCTGAATGCACACAAACAATCAGCAATATATCAAGCAAATAACATTTCACAACACTTCTCCCCCTTTGTGCATCAACAAAAAAGGTATGCTTCTAGATATGATATGCTGAAAAAGCAATCAGAGATGCATCAATAAGAATGTAAGCAGTTTGAAAACATGCAGTGATGCTCACCCTATCATATATATTCACATGTAAAAAGATAAAACTCCCTGAAGTGTAACATGTGAAGAAATATGTGCAATAGTGTAATGCTCCCACTATCATTATGCATATTTTCACAAGTATTAATGCACAATGCAGTACAGTAACAATCAGAGCATACAACCAGAGTAAGACATAATTGCATCATGTATATTATTTCAAGCAAATTTATCATGCATAGATACAATTATCAACAATCTCACAATATAATCTCATGTATGAATCACACAATCAGAATCAGAGATATATTGCAGATAAGCATAAGAAAATAATCAATCAACATAATAACCAAATTCCAGTGAAGGAATTTATAATCCTGTCAAGATTAAGTCGAATAAATTAGTGTCCTAGTCGATTTCATTGCTTATCAGTGAGTTAGAACTCCAGCAGTGATTTCCAAGCAATGTTTTCCTGCAAAACCCTTCAAAGATCTCTTGTAGATCAAGCAATTTAGTTATGCAAGAAAAATAATCCGTAAGAAAGTTATTATGCAGAAAAATGTAACAATATAAATATGCATAGTCAACTTCACTCAAATTAAAGTCGATTTAATCATTCAACAGAGTAAATTTAATCAAACAGATTAAAGCAATTGAACTAGAATCAAAACAATAATTTCATTTCTTGTTCAAAGATATTACAATGAGAAGAACAGAGCAAGACCAAGACAAAAAGAAACAAAATGGAAATTCCAACCAAACAAAAAGACTAAAAACAAAAATATACTCAATAGACTAAAACACTGTAGAGCAGTCAAAACTTTATTCTGATTCTGAAGATTCCTCGATCTTTTTGTCTGCACTGTTCCTTCCACTATCTGAATCATCTACTGATATGTCTCTAAAGGCACTTATACGAAGAGCATAATCCATCTTCTTGTGCAACTCAGACAAAGATTTTTGCAGAATTATCATCTTATCATCTAGTCTGTCAAATTTTTTATGCACACGTTTTTCAAATATGGTCAGAGGATAGAACTTGTATCTGGAGGAGTCAACGTTCAAAGGATTCAAGTCATATGTTGTAGGAATATCATTAAGTACAATCCAGTCATCTTCTAATTTTCTAAACCCAACAGAGTCTAAGAAAACCTTTTCCATTATATTTCTCTTGTTGCAGTGGATGACCCTTTCATTTGTGAGGTTCACTTTGTGCAGTTTTAATACAGTGCTTATGAAGAACCTGTTGGAAAACAGATTGGCTTCTTTCTTCACCAAGAGGGGGGGGGGGTGTGAATTGGTGTTGTTTCAAAAACAAGTTCTTTTCGCAATCTTGTAATCAAAGTCTAAAGTTTTTTAAACTTTCTTGAAATGCAAGCAATCAGAATATGTATGCAGCGGAAAATACGTAGTTGACTGCGTAAAGAATAAAGTCAATTGTAATGTAAAAGATAAGGGATAGAGAAATGCAAACACAGGTTTTTATACTGGTTCGGCCAACAATGCCTACATCCAGTGTCCTTCCAACCCAGGAAGCAAATGCATAATGGTTGCGGTTTTTACAACAAGGAATTTATAGAAGACCTCCATGTCAAAAATATAAATCTCCTCTCTAACCCAAAACCAAAATATAGGCAATAAACCAGCAAGACTTGCAGCAAGAATCCCCTCTTCTCCAATCTGCCAACACCACTTTGAACAATCCTCAAAGTGCACTATCCCCTGCAATCAACAGGTCAAAAACCAATAGTCTTCACGAATGCCAAGTTGCACAATCAATTCCAGCAGTCTTCACAAGATGCCAAGCCTTCACGATCAATTATAGAACACCTTCTTGTGCAGATATTGATCAGATAGTGAATGCGCAGTATAATGTCCTCTTTGAATCTCTTTCAAGAAAGATCACCACCGTCTTCTTGGAGAATTCTTGGAGCTTAGAGAAATCTGAAACAGAATTGAAATTGTCAGTTCATCAAAAGTCTTCTAAACAAACTTGTGTTAAGTCTATTTATAGATTTCTGTTAGTCAGATGATTTCTCAGTCAAATACGCTACTAATTCAGTCGACTGAATTATGATAGTTATAATAGATTAGTCAACATAGCAACTTTCAGTCAACTAAAAACAAACCACATTTAATACAGTTGACATAGTCAGCAATGCTCAACTAACTTTCAAAAATATAGCCGTTAGAGTGTAAAAGCATAACAGAATTCTAAAACAGACAACAAATACGGTCGAATGTGTAGCACACATAGTCGACTATCAACATGTAAAACATTTTCAGATTTTCAGATTTAAAACATGTGCAGTAAAACATATGAAATGATGCATAACACATAACACATAAAGCATGTAAACACGTTCCAAATATATATTAATCAATCAACACAGAAACATGTAACACAATACATAAACATGTTCAACAGATATTACAACCAATCAGCATAAGAACATGTAATGCAACAATAACATGTGCTTGTTATTAAGCAATGTGTTGTCATCATGAAAAACCAGATTGATATAGAAATTGTGTTGTCAACAATCTCAACAGACCCCATACGACAGACAAAGTCCAATGCCTTTAGTGAACTTCATCATTTGATCACGAATTGCAAAGGCCCAATTTGTTAGAGTGTCAGACGACAGAGCACACAACATATAAATGTCTTCTCCATTCAGCAAAGATTGATCATCCTCCCTTAGAAGTAGTATCCAAGTTATCATATACAAACAAAGACGTTCATCCTTCCTTAAGTTTCTTATGCTAAAAGATTCATCTTTACCTGTTAAATCAGAATTCTTCAAGAGGCAATTGTACAAGTCTCTTTTGTTAAAACCTGACATTCCATGATGTGATAAGAGACCTTCTTGTTGCAAACTTGCTACATTTTTCTATATAAGGTGATCAATGGTGATGACAACACCTTTCACCCTTGACTTTAGACTGTTTTCTTCTCTTCTCAGGTTGAAATAGAAAACTTTGACTAAGTTAGGGTAACAATCACCTTGCATCAATCTTCCTGGTTGAAAAAGAATTATTAATGAGTATCAAACACAAATTTATGGTTTTATTTGTATTTTAATTCAAAATTTCATTCCAAGTATTATTATATTTATGGTTTAATGTATTCAGAGGTCTTTATTTCTGCGTATTTGTATCAATTGGGTCCTCGTATTTTGGAAGTTCTCAATTAGGTCACTAGTTTGATAAAATTGAGTCAATAATACCCCTTCCGTTAAATGTAAAGGACAACATTAAATTTTTAAACAGGTGGCATGCTGAGGCATCCTTTTATTTCCAGGTGCACAGTTTGAGCTTCATACGTGGATTTTATATCATTTTAAAGTATTCTTAACAAGTTGGATTTATTTAATCCCTCAATTTGAAGGTCAAAATCCCTAAATGAAAAGGGTGTGTTAGGAGGTCGACCTAGTAGTTCTGCAACGCGAGTGAGTATAGTGGTGTTGGAGCTTGTGCTTGTTCTTGTTCGAAGACAATGTCAAAGGAGCACTATTGTTATTCATCGAGTTGCAGTGCCAGGTGGAAGGAAAATGGTACGTCTTCACCAATCTGCCATTGTAGTCAAATATCTGTGGTGAGAACTGCCAAAACTATGAAGAATTGAGACAAGCAATTTTGGGGATGCTCAAAGTATAAGGTATGTTAGATTAAACCTAAGAAAGTTGTGGTACTGCTTCTGAGAACACGACATTGTTGTTGAATGTTGTCTTTACAGAATGGTGGTGAAGACGGTGGTTGCAACTTCTTCAAATGGTGCACTGATATTGGGTTTGACAAAAGGGGTAGCTACTTCAACAGTGAAGGAAACAAAGAAACTTTGGTGAACAGTGAAGACATGGATAGTACTAGGAAAATGATAGTGAATTTACAAAAATCAGTGTTCATTGTTCAAAAGTGGATGAAGGTGTTGATGTTGTTGGTTTCTGTTTTATGTGTAATAGAGATAATTTTAGTTTCAATGTTGATGAGGAATGGATGATTTCTTGTAACTTTATTGTAGGTTGGTTTTGTTATAATGAAATGAATGAAATGAAGAGTTGTTTCGCAATTAATGGAGTTGTACTTATAGAATATGTATTCATCAGTAAACATGTGATAATTGTAATTTGACTTTAATATAAAGAATTGGATTAGTAAGAATTGATTTACATAATTAGTATAGTAATGCACATAATCTGTTAAGGTAAGGAAGAAAACATAGCAGTGTAGTCGAAAGAATATATAGCGTAATGACTATGGAACCAAGATACTTCTGTTTCATATAACTTGATATAACTTGATATTTTCTCCTTATCAAACCTTAAGTGTACTTAGTCCTGTTTCATATAACTTGATATTTTATACTTATCAAAAGTTAAGTGGATGAATCATTCTATAAAAGCAAAGATAACATTCCATAAAAGCAAATATATACATCAGAATGGGTTAAAAAAAGATGTGCTATAATTGTGACATTAGAATTGGTTCAACATCAGAATTGTTTACATCCTTAAAAGGTAGAAAAAGATGTGTTGAAATTGTGACATCAGAATTGGTTGAACATCAGAATTGTTTACATCATTAAAAGGTAAAAAAAAAAAGATGTGCTGAAATGGTCACAGATAAACATCAGAATTGGTTACAGCACTGAGATATACATTAAAATTCCCTTCCTATTCTTCAGGCTCATTTGATGATGGTGTGTTTGGTTAATTTGTTGGGTTGCTTTGTTGTGTTTGGTCAGGGTTCACATCACGATCTTGGGTTGATTTCTGGAAAGAACGTCTCTTGTAACCCAGCTCTCGACGAAATCCACATCTTTTATGTATACCACCCTGCCTCATTCTTGTGTCGTCCCTGACTAACTCCCATTCCTGCAACCTTCTTTTCTTCTTTGGCTGGCAATATTCTTTTTTTTTGGAGGGAACACATCATTATATGGGGTAATCTGCCACATGTTCTCAACATTAATTGGATACACAATGGAATAGTACATTTATTCATATGTTGACTTCCTAAAACAACAAGGGATGAAGTCCTCTGCATCTAAATTCAGAAACTTCATAGTAGCCAATGCATGACAACATGGAATGCCCGAGATAGCCCATTTCCCGCATGTTCATTCATATTTGTCTATATCAACTACAAACTTGTCCCTAGCTTGGGACACATGACATACTTCAAACAACTTCAGTGCTGAGCAACTGGAGAAACAAAATTAATATTTAGAAACTTCACATTTGATTAAGTGTTGAGCACATGATAAATGTTAATAAATTAAGCTTACACAGGAATCCAAAATTTAGTTAGCTGGGACTCCTTATTAACTATACTTTTGATTTTAGGACAAATCAACCCAGACAATGATTCACTTTTTGTTCGGTTTGTTGCCTATCTGTTCATCAAGTAAAGGCAGATCTCCTCCAACATGGTTATGATTGGCTTTGACCTTGTATGCACCAAAACACTGTTGAATGCCTCTAACATGTTGTTTACCGAAGTATCACACTTAGAAGTGGTGGTAAACCTTGATCGTGACCAGTATCTACATTGCAAGAGATGATGAAATATTACTATCAAATTCTGGTACTTGCACAAGTATGAATTGAATCACACACACATTTATTGAAGAACATACCTGGGAGGAATTTTTATAAGGTATTTGAAAGCCTCAATGTTGACTTCCTTTAATTTTTTTATTTCAGTTTCCCAAGCTTGTGGATGGGTTGTTGTCGTTGCCTTCCACATCAATCGCTTTAGCTGCTTTCCAGGGTACTTTTTCCTGAAATTTGTGTAATGGTGCCAACACAAAAGCGTTGATCAACTCCAGGGACCACTTCTTCAATAGCTTACATTAAGCCCTGTAATTTGAAATTGTCAACGTTGTTAAAGGTTTGATATCAATAACAATGAAAATGAACATATGTTTTTAGGAAAGAAAGGGCATGTGAATAACCTTTTGTTGATATGATATGAATGTCAATGATGCATGTACTGGCTCCCCACCAACGTCTTCAACCAGAAGTTCCAGAAACCATTTCCATGTCTCCTTGTTCTCTACTTCCACAATGGCATATGCTAGAGGTAACATATGGTCATTTGCATCTCTTCCAATAGCAGTTAGCAATTCACCACTATACCTTTTAAAAAAGCACCATCCAACCCTATAATATGCTTGCAGGACACAAAACTATCTTTGCAGGCCTTTAGAGAAACATAGAACCTCTTGAAAATATGTCCACCAACATTCTCTTCCACATGCAACTTCATTGTGGATCCAGGATTACGAGCTAGAAGCTAATTTGTATAATCATAGATCCTTTTATATTTCTTTTTGAAAGACCTATCTACGTGGTCTTAAGACATGGCCTTTCCCCTATAAGTCATGGATCTAGATACACCTACAGTCCACTTTCTACTTATCTTGTCACGAATTTCCACTCCCTTGACTTTGGGATTTTCTTTCACAGTTTTCTCCAACCTCTTACTCAACCATTTTGAATTAAGTAATTTGACTTTGTGCTCTCTACTACAACTGTGGTTCTCAACAATAGTCCTTAATTGCCACGTTCGTACTGCATTCATATAAGCACAATATGCCATCCAGGGGAAGTTTTCTTTAGCACCCATACATTTGATCCTAATTCTCTTCGTATCATTTTTAACATATGTTAGATTTCTTCCATTTTCTATTGCATATGTTTTGATGGCATCCAGAATATCTTGCTTGTCAGCAAAATAAGTGCCCAACTCCCACTTGTAATCCACCATTGTTTTAGGCATACTAAATGTTACAAACTTTCCATAACTCTCTTCTTCATCATCTTCTCCATGACTTTCTCCTCCACTAAACAATTCTTCCGATTCCCAATTATCATCGGACAGACCTCTATCATTGTCAATATTTATACCATCATCAACATCACTATCGGACATGTGAGGTCATGATGGTATATCATCTTGCACATCAACTTCGATATTGCCAAACCAATTTCCAACTCCATGTCCTACCTATTCTTGTATATCACAGTCAACTAGGTCTTTCACACAATCATCATTAACATCCACATTGCAATCAACATTGGTATCCTCACTACTAGAACTCCAACTACGAACATCAGCATCATCTCCTTCAGATTGACCTACATCACATTCAACTTCAATTTGACCTTCAACAACATCATCTCCCTCATGTCTTTCTTCTGAAACAGGAACTTCACATCTCTCAACTACCATGTCATTCACCTTACCCATTATTTCAGAACATGTACCTTGTTCACACTCACCATCACCTTCCTCTTGACATTCACCATGACCTTGTTCACACTCACCATCACCACTATCATGCATCACAGGTTGAACTTCTTCTTCACCTATATTATGAGGAACAGTTTCTAACAAGTATATGACCTCAGGTTCAGACACCGTGTGAACAACAAATAGATGAACCTCACCATTTAGCCTAGCTAAGTTAATCACACAAAGGCTCTAACCTATTATCTAATGCAGAACCCCATCTACACAATTCCACAACTCCTTAAACCCATTATATCCAAGTCCTTTTACTACACTGACTACAATGAAGTAGCTCCACATGTCTGGGTTAAAAGACAGAGTTGTACTTTCCCCCTCATACTTAAGTGGCCCATCATTTATGAACTGACCTCCATGGTGGAAAACAACTTCAAAATGATCCTCCATGTACAACACTATACCAGTATATATCCTATAAAATAATAACAAGGCCAACGACAACAAAAATTATACAAAATTAGAACCGGGACAAGGAAACATAGGGACCAACGATGACATAACTTCAACAAAATAAAAGGCACAAGAAACGAACATGGGGAACTACATTGCAACAACATTATAAAGCACAACAACAAAAACAAACTACGACAACACTTCAAACATAGGGGACCACATTGCAACAACAATTTAAAGTACAATATCAATAACACACCATCACACCACTTTAAACATGGGGGACCATGAATGACCATGGATCATTGTCCAAAATATAAAAACAATTAAACATTTACTAACCTGAATACGTGCTACACCTCCAATGACCTTCGCGAAACTCTTCCACGAGATTCACCGCCAACAATTAGCTGTTTCCACTGAAAACGACCGATAGATGACTACAATTTCATACAACGAAAGGTTATGTATAGCTAATTTCATACAATTTATATATATATTTCCTTACATAAAAAATTTCATTTTATAAATTGATTTAATAAAAATTGAGTTAGACTTATTAAATTTCACTTCTTATATATTATAGTCTAATTATAATGAAATTTATTTATTTAATTTTTAATCTCAATGTTAACAATAAGATCACTTACATTTTTCAAAAACTTTTTTTTTTAAGAAATTTCTTGAATTCTTCCTTTTTTTTTAAGATAAATACTTTGATTTTTAAACTCAATATTATTTCAACAATGAGGTCATCTACATCTTCCAAAGATTTCTTTTTTACTGAGTTCTTAAACTCTTCCTTTATTATCTAGAAAAAAGAAATTAGATCTAGAAAGATATCTTCAAATAGATAAATATTAACCTACTATTATTTAATTATTGGATTAGCATCAAATTTAATTAAAATAAAGTTTAAAAAAATACTTAAAAAATAAAATCCTCTAAATATAGGTATATAAACATTTATGTATAGGATAATAATAAAATTATTATTTTCAATAAATAACGAATCCAGTTAATTCCAAAATTCATTTTCACATTTTTTACACGCATGCTAAGTAATGATTATTATTAGGATTGATTTATTTTTTTGGGAAAAAATATATTCCAATAGATATTTACATATATGTTATCAAAATCTTGTAACATAAAGGAGTTAGACTGTGTACAAGTGTATGATTGTATGAACATAAGATCAAACCATATAAATGTATTTTGCTTTAAGATAACCTTTTTGGCAGCCATTTTCAAATTTTCAATTTCATTTCCAAATCTTCAATTCCTTTTTCAATATTCCCCTTATATCTAATCATTTCTCTCAATCCCTCTCTATACAAAGCTTCAGTATTTCCACCCTCCTTACAACTTTGCATGAAAATATGAAATGCTCTTGCTTTTTCTTTACATGACCACGAACTCAATGAAAACTTTTCTAAAGAAATTTGCTGCCACATACAATTGTCTTTTGAGGCATGCAGAAAATCTCTACCACATACTTTCATGTTATAATGATCAATGCAAGATTCATAACTTACCTTGCAACCACATTAACCAATAAGTTTGTGGGAACTGATTTGATTGGAAACAAAATAGATTTTTCATGTTTAGTGCATTGTCTTTTGTTGTCTCTCCAAACTAATTCTTTTATTACAATCAAATGAGCAGACTTATTGCTTTCATGGCATTGCCTCTTGTTAGAATGTGTCTTCTTCACCAATTTTGAAGTTGTCATGTTTACTTAATATTGAGATTCAAAATAAAAAATTGTATGATAGTAATGATGAAATATAACTCATTATGGATTATATATATAAAAAAATTAAAAGATTTATATGAAATATTTTGTATATTAATCAAATATGATAAATACATAATAAATATAGATTTTCATTGAATTTTTTTATATGGTTATAGTTTTATTTTATTTTATCTTATTTAATATAATAATTAGGAGTGTAATGGTTAAAAAAATAAGATAAATGCTTATTAAAAATAATAGAGGATATGAATATTGTTTTGTCAAACAATAAAAAAATATTATTTAATTTTAAAAATAAGCTAATGGTTTATTTAAAAAGAGTAAGATGTGTGTATTATATGAAGTATGTCGATCGGAACTAATCGTCATTTATGCACAATTAGCAGGTATTAATAGATAAGATTGCCACTTTACAAGTATACGGTATTAATTATTGATTACTGGGTTTGATTGCCTAAAAATATACTACACTAATGGTTAATCAATGGGTTTGCCTTCCACAAGCCCTATAAATATACAATTGATGTCGAGGTAAAGACATTCTTTTCTATCCTAATAAAATAATGACCTCTTTATGAAACATATCTGACCTTAGTGTTAGAGTGTTTTCTGCAGGTCAACAACCCGTCAGAGTGGATTACGTTCTTGAAGAGGATTGGATAATTGAAGCATAATGAAGAGCAAAGAAGGACGACCAACCATTAGACCAATTCAACAGAAACATTTGGCGTCCACCATGGGGCCAAGCGGCATTCCCATGGAACCACGAGGAACCAGACGCGCGTTCGATCTCGACATCGTTACTCTGGATCAAGGTGAAACTTCATGGATGAGGTATTGATAGGTTCAAGGGGAAGGTTTATATTATAAGAAATAAAAACTGACAGACAATTATAATTGTCTAAGGGGTAGTTTTGTTGTTTCAGACCTTTATAAAGTCTGCATGGGCAGTTTATTTTAGCAGTTTTGATCTTCGTTTTTGGAAGTTGTGGAAGTCTAGGGAAGTGGAGAGTCTGGTTCTCTCAAATAACCAGAAGTTGTATGCTGTTTCATGTTTCTCTGTACTGTTGGAAATTCAGTGTGTTTTTGAATAAATATATACAGTTTTAAGTTGTTCCGTATAGGTCTATAATACCTATCAAAGGGGACCACCCAGGCTGATAAGATGCACCTTGGTTAAGTCCTATAACATGTGCCAGATAAAAGAGCCTTGTAATCGTTTACAATGGGCTCGTAATCGTTTACACGAGTCTGTTTTGTGTTTTGGACATCCTATTGCATTGAAGGAACTACCTGTGGTAACGTGGGGGACCACAGGTGATTTTGTGTGTTTTTGAAGACAATTTCACTGCTTTGTACTTGTACACGTTGTATAAGTGTGACTGTATGGTTGGAGGTGATGTTTTGGAAACCCCAGGTTGGAGAAAGGGACCACCTAGGCTGATAAGATGCACCTTGGTCAACTTCTGTAACATGTGCCAGATAAATGAGCCTTGTAATCGTTTACAATGGGCTCGTAATCGTTTACACGAGTCTGTTTTGTGTTTTGGACATTCTGTTGCACTGAAGGAACCACTTGTGGTAACGTGGTGGACCACAATTGATTTTCTGTGTTTTTGAAGACAACTTCACTGCCTTGTACTTGTACATGTTGTATAAGTGTGACTGTATGGTTGGAGGTGATGTTTTGGTAACCCCAAGTTGGAGAAGGGGCCCACCCAGGCTGATAAGATGCACCTTGGTCAAGTCCTGTAACATGTGCCAGATAAAAGAGCCTTGTAATCGTTTACAATGGGCTCGTAATCGTTTACACGAGTCTGTTTTGTGTTTTGGACATCCTGTTGCACTGAAGGAACCACCTGTGGTAACGTGGGGGACCACTTGTGATTTTCTGTGTTTTTGAAGATAATTTCACTGCTTTGTACTTGACAAAATAACTATGAATGATTTCATTAAGGTGAATACAATGATTACACTTAGAACATTGAAAAAGTCTATTTTAATAACATTACAGTCATCCAATAAGCAGTTTTAGAGATTATAACATACTATTATAGTTATCCATTAAAGTCATATTTTCACCTGCATTACAAAAGATAAATGAAACCATATGTAATATTAACTATTAATGGTCTGCTTGTTTGGATGATGATGATGATGGTTGGTCAGTTGGCGGAACAAATTTGCGGAGGATGACATCCACATTGACATTGTTTTCTGCCCACATCGAAAGTCGAATGACAGGTTTTGGAGTTTCCTTGACCAGGTCAATTGATGGAGGACAAATTTCAGGAGGAAAAACCTTCCCTACGTTGCAGTGAACGATATTCAGGTAGTGGTTCTTCCCAAATGCACTGAAAGATTTTACCTAATTGAACACTACCAAAATTAAGTACTACTTAAATATGAAATTAATATAACAAACCACAAGAAAGCTAAGTAGTACTAAAATTTTAAATGAAGTACTGAACGATTGGTGTCAATACCAAATTTCGTCCGGATGTTTTTTTTTTTATTTTCTTGTTTTTTTGTTGTCACATATTTTTAGTATTTACTTACTTATTTTCATTTTCGTTTTTATTTTTTATTTTTATTGCATTTTTTTATTGCCTTCATTATATTTTATTCTACCATTTTCTATTTTATTTTATTCTACTTTCCCTTTTTAATATATTTTTTTTTAATTCTTGTATTTTTTTTTATTTATTTAATTTTTTGTAATTGTTTTTTATTATTCTATTTTATTTTTGTTTTTTTTATTTTAGTTTTACCTTTTCTTTTTATATTTTATTTTATTTTTAGTATAATGTGAAAAAAAAGAAAAGCAAAGGGGCAAGAAAGCAACAATAACAAAAAGGGGAGGCTTTCAGCTAAGGAAGAGGGGGGGACATCATTATAGTTATTCTGGATTCACTTGCAAGAAGGGGAAGAAGCACACTATTGAGAGAAGGATCATCCATTTTGGACAGAGCACACCTTCATTGGACCAACACAGAGGGAGAAGGCAAAAAAAAGAAAACAAAGAAAAAATTCGAGGACCGACCATTTTTCAACCAGCAGAAGGACTTGAATGCATCAGGACATCATCATAAGATAGAGAAGACACATCAAGAGCTGAGGGATTGATTCGTGGACGTCCTCACAGCCGGCGCCAATCGCATTCTTCTCGTTGAAGACACTCAGCAGCACATAAGGCTTCAAGAGGTAAGCATATTTTGTTCACAACGTCTATATTTGTTGCACTATATCTTATCTTGTGCTTGATGTTGCTTGGCCTGAGTATGAATATGACGTAAATAAATAAAAGGGGAAAATAAAAATGAAAATAATTAAACGCATGTCAATAAAAGCATCACAGGTATATTCGGTCGGCACAAGCTCGGTCCTGGAGGATGTCGTGAAAAAAAAAAGAAAAAAACCAAAAAAAAGAAAAAAAGTGAAAAAGAAAAACACATGTCGAATTCGTTGTCAATAAAGGTTTCAAAAGCGTAGTACTTTCGGAAAGCAAAAGCAAATAAAATTTTGAAAAATACCGGTGTTGAGTCTTTTCCTGATTCATGGTTTCGGGGGTAACCAGTGTTCTTTTCTTGATAAAGCACTTGCATTCATATTACTTGAACGCTTAGCCTTTTCATTTCCCCTCAAAACAAGGATTGTCATGAATATAATATTGGGACAGTTTTCATCATGGTACACGTGCCCAATGATCTGTTGATCGGGGAGATAAAAAGAAAAAAGAGAAAATAAAAAAAAATAATAAATAAATAAATAAATAAAAATAAAAATATAATAAAAATAAAAAAAAGGAAAAAAAAAGAAGAAATAAAATAGAGTCGATGTGTCAATCGTCACAGAGTTTCGTTTCAGGTTTAAGGTCGGAGAAAGTAAGGCAAGCAAGCTTCAGAGTGACGTGTGACCGTTCTTCTTCACCCAAATGATAAAATAAATTTATCCAATTTCACCCCTTTTAAGCCCTAAGTCATAATTGTTTTCATTACCCTGGACAAGAATCATTGGCATGTCGATGTCAACCTAAAGTGTACATCAAGGGCATCCAAAATCAAGAAGAAAATTTCAAAAAAAAAAGAAGAAAGAAATGAAAAAGAAAAGTTTAAAACAGGCCACAGTAGGGGCAACTGAACGAATGATCTAAAGGGAAAGAAAGAAAAAAAATAATGAAAAATAAAAGGATGTCTGAAGTTTCAAACTCCTAGAGACAGTTGACTCGACACCTTGCAGATGATTCTTGTTAAAACAATTTAACCATCAAACACTTATTTGGGCCTTCATTATCCATTTCTTTCAAAACCCTCTAACCTCTAGCCACGGTACAAGCCAATAAAGTTCCACGCTGACTGAAGACTGTTTATCCTGATCTTTCTCACAAACTTAACTCTAGAATAAAATGATGTGGCAAATGACACAATCACTTGAAGAAAAGAAAAGAAACATCGAAAAAGAAAACATAAAAAGATGTGAGGTTTCCCCGTCAATCGAGAATCGCCAAACTGGGGCAATCCTTCCTACCCAAGCCCTTCCACCTTTCCAAAGCATACTTACTGTGCAAAATTGGGGCAACCCTTGCGAGCCATGCGTGTTTAAATATTAACAGCACCTCCCCAAGTGAGGAAAATTCAAATGCTAATGTTGCCCACAGATAATCATCCAACCATTTACTTTTCATACCTATTTCCCTCACCTTCTCAGGTTCAAGCTAGTTTTGGATTGCAAAAAGCGATAAAAAGAATTTGAACCCCTGGTTACGCTCTCTTCCTTTTCATCAAAGGACTCGCTGTTTCTTGACATTATTTTCAATGAATGCATCTTGAATGTAAATCGAGTTTGACGATGATATTGACAACGAATTGCAAACATGGAATTTTCAAAAAATTAAACAAACAAAAGTGAATAAAAATGATGAAAAATATGAATGAAAGAAGGAAAGCGAGAGCAAATGAAAAGAACGGAACAAAGGTCTCCTGTGTTTATGCATTCATGCACCCTCATGACATTACATCATGCAGCAAGGAAAATTATTTGAAGGATCTTTATGTTTTGCTCGATATTTACCAGCGTTTCAAAAATTTGAATCCTAGTTTTTCTTCTATGACAACTAATGATCACTTTTATTCACCCATTCACCCATAGGGTTGTTACACCGTCCTCGAGGTTGTTACACCTCATTCATTCATCCATAGGGTTGTTACCCCCTTCGCGAGGTTGTACACCTCATTCCTCTCAAACACAGTTTTGGTCTAGCTTTTTTAGGCCCAATTTTATCTGGCACCTTTAGTTTTTCCGTGTTATCGGCCCTCTGCTTGGCAATGGTTGAATTTGAATTTTTATTCTGGGATTTTGGCCCTCTACTAGGCAATGGTCAAATCCAGGTTTTTGTTTTGTGTTATCAGCCCTCTGTTGGCAATGGTCGAATTTAAATTTTTATTCTGCGATTTTGGCCCTCTCCTAGGCAATGGTCAAATCCAGGTTTTCGTTTTGTGTTATCGGCCCTCTGCTTGGCAATGGTCGAATTTTTTTTTGTTGTTCTGCGATTTTGACCCTCTTCTAGGCAATGGTCAAATCCAGGTTTTCGTTTTGTGTTATCGGCCCTCTGCTAGGCAATGGTCAAATCCAGGTTTTCGTTTTGTGTTATTGGCCCTCTGCTTGGCAATGGTCGAATTTGTTTTTTTTGTTGTTCTGCGATTTTGACCCTCTGCGAGGCAATGGTCAAATCCAGGTTTTTGTTTTATGTTATCGGCCCTCTGCTTGGCAATGGTTGAATTTAAATTTTTATTCTGCGATTTTGGCCCTCTGCTAGGCAATGGTCAAATCCAGGTTTTCGTTTTGTGTTATCGGCCCTTTGCTTGGCAATGGTCGAATTTGATTTTTTGTTTTGCGATTTTTGCCCTCTGCTAGACAATGGTCGAATCCAGGTTTCCGTTTTTATGTTATCAACCTTCTGTTGGGCAATGGTCGCTTTCCTTTGTTGCAATCTCTTTTTTTTCCATGGATTTGGTTAACTTGTGTTTCGTATTCATCTGTCTTCATTTCGTTTCTGTAGAAATCCAGAGGAAATTAGTATTTCTATCTTTACTTATCTTTTACTATCTAATATGAAAACGTTGCTTTGTCATATTATCTAGTAAAATCTAAGTAAAAAGGGGCAACTGTCAATACCAAATTTCGTCCGATTTTTTTTTTATTTTCTTGTTTTTTTTGTTGTCACATGTTTTTAGTATTTACTTACTTATTTTCATTTTCGTTTTTATTTTTTCTTTTTATTGCATTTTTCTTATTGCCTTCATTATATTTTATTCTATCTTTTTTATTTTATTTTATTCTACTTTCCCTTTTTAATATATTTTTTTTAATTCTTGTATTTTTTTATTATTTTTTTTTGTAAATTTTTTTTATTATTCTATTTTATTTTTGTTTGTTTTTTGTTTTTAGTTTTACCTTTTCTTTTTATATTTTATTTTGTTTTAGTATAATGTGAAAAAAAAGAAAAGCAAAGGGGCATTTTTTCTTTTAGTGCAAAATTTAAAAAAAAGGAAAAAGGTTTTGTTGGTGGAAAAGAGAAAATGGTACGTGTGTTGGAGACAGAGGCAGAAACGGTTTTCTGTAGGCTGAGGGTGCGATTTTTGTTTTCTGAAAATGCGGTTTGGACTGGCACAGAGCAAGGAGGAGAAATCTTGAAAGAGGAAAGAAAAAGAAACAATAACAAAAAGGGGAGGCTTTCAGCCAAGAAAGAGGGGGGGACAACGTTATATTTATTCTGAATTCACTTGCAAGAAGGGGAAGAAGCACACTATTGAGAGAAGGATCATCCATTTTGGATGGAGCACACCTTCATTGGACCAACACAGAGGGAGAACGCAAAAAAAAGAAAACAAAGAAAAAATTCGAGGACCGGCCATTTTTCACCCAGCAGAAGGACTTGAATGCATCAGGACATCATCATAAGATAGAGAAGACACATCAAGAGCTGAGGGATTGATTCGTGGACGTCCTCACCGGCAGCGCCAATCGCATTCTTCTCGTTGAAGACACTCAGCAGCACATAAGGCTTCAAGAGGTAAGCATATTCCGTTCACGACGTCTATACTTGTTGCACTATATCTTATCTTGTGCTTGATGTTGCTTGGCCTGAGTATGAATATGACGTAAATATCCCTGTTTCTCCGTCATCGCCCAAGGCTTATCACGTTTTCTCTTTAACCCGAATTTCTATCTATGTTTTGTCGTTCATTGATGATCTCCGCCATCATCTTTAGCCTCACCGTGCCACCCCTCTCACCCAATCCGCTGCCCTCCTCTATCACCACCCTATCTGAACCATTCCACGCTCCCTATCACAGCCTCAATCACCATTCTATCTTCCTCCACCCACACATATAACACCTAAGACAGCAGAGACCATGTATTCGTCCACCACCACAACAGAAATCCAAACCTCACCAATCCCTTCGTTCCCCACCCAATTTGCTCTGTTCCTCACACAGGTCCAAATGCACACACGCACTATACCATAACAGAAACCCAACGTCACCAAACACATGCACAAGAGCACAAACACAAAATCTGGAACTCTAAACCACTGTTAAGCAACCCTGTCTCGTTGGGTAACCAAGTCAAAGTTGAGGGCTGATGTAACGTGAACTGGTGAACGAAGAAGTGGAGGGTCGGAGAGGAAACCAATCCTCAAGGCTGCTACTGGTGGTCGACGGCGGCGACAACGCTCATCTTCTCTTACTCGAAGAAGGAGGAGGGTTCGTGCTCGACGCTTTCAGTGAGGGTTGGCGTCGTCGGCGGTGATGCGAGACGAACCTCGACGGTGGTGGCGCGGTGGCTGTCAGAGGAGGCGCCGACGCACTTGAGAAGAAACCCCAACCCTAGGTCGTACAGAGAGAGAGAGGAAGGGTGAGAACGTCGCGGCCAGCGGTGGTTCCAGCGAGGCGTGATGTTGTCAGCGATGCCAAGGCTTGCAGAAGAGAACAGTGCGGTGACTGCTGGTGATTTGAGAGTGGTGGTGGCTTCAGGGGACGACGTCCGACGATTTGACGGTGGTGGTGGCCGGTTCGAAGTGGTGGTGGTTCGTGACGGTGCGGCGGAGAGAGCGAGAGAGACCCCTGCTCTCTGGAGAGTGAGTGCGAGAGAGAGATTTGAGGTCTCTGCGTTTGGTAATGGGTGAAATGAGGGAAAAATGGGAGAACCCCTATTTTCTGAAGTTGAGGGGTGCCTGGGCTTCTGGCCAAACCCAAAAACCAAAAACAACAAATCCTTTCCGCACCCCTTTTGCTTCATTATAGCCCCGTGTTTTATTTGCACACCCTCTTTCGATTTGGGCTTTGGCCCAATCTGATTACAAAAAACAACTCTTTTCTGCACCCTTATTTCTGCTAAGACGCACCCCTAGCCACTTGGGTTTAGGCCCAATTAGTTTTCTAAAAGTGGTTTACGCACCCTCTCTTCTTATTTAAGCAGCACCACCCCTCTTATTTATTATTTTCTTTAATATTATTATTTTTATTATTTAACTTTTTAGTTTATTTATTTTTACTCTTTATTTTTATTTAGTTATTTACCCATTTATTTTATTTCTATTGTTCCACTTTTTTATTTTATTTAGTTATTTACTTATTTTATTTTATCTATTTTTAAATAAATATTAAAAATAAAAAAAATTATTTTAAAAGGTTTAAGCACACGTGCGACCATTCGCGTCAGCCTTGTGTTGAAAACCTTTTTTCTCTTCTATTTTAACAATAACAAAAATATTTTAAAGGTTTAAGCGTGTGTGCGACCATTCACATCAGCCTCGCGCTACAACTTTTTCCCATGGACCAACCAGGAGGTTTCACCATGACAGGAAAAGAAAATCTAGTGTGTAAATTAAAGAAATCAAGATATGGACTAAAACAAGCTTCCCGACAATGGTATCTAAAATTTAATGATACCATAACTTCGTATGGTAGAGAACACTGTTGACCGGTGTATATACATAAAGGTCAGTGGGAGTAAGTTTGTTATTTTGGTCTTATATGTTGATGACATTCTTCTTGCTGCCAATGATATTGGTATGTTACGTGATGTAAATAAGTTTCTCTCTAGAAACTTTGAAATGAAAGATATGAATGAGGCATCTTATGTGATAGGAATAGAAATATTCCGTTATAGATCACAAAGATTGTTAAGTTTGTCTCAAAAAGGCTATATTAACAAAGTGTTAGAGAGATTCAGAATGGAAAAATGTTCTCCTAGAATAGTTCTAATTCAAAAAGGGGACAAGTTTAGTCAAATGCAATGTCCCAAGAATGATTTGGAACAAAAGGCCATGGAGTCCATTCCTTATGCGTCAGTGGTTGGGAGTTTGATGTATGCTCAAAACTTGTACTCGGCCAGATATCAGTTTTGTTGTTGGAATGTTAGGTTGATATCAAAGTAATCCCGGAATGGATCACTGGAAAGCTGCAAAGAAAGTTCTTAGGTACTTACAAGGTACCAAAGAATACATGCTCACTTATAGAAAGTCAGATCATCTCGAAGTGATTGGCTACTCGGATTCAGACTATGCTGGATGTGTGGATTCAAGAAAATCCACATTTAGGTATGTCTAGCTTTTGGCTGGAGGAGAAATTCTTGGAAAAGGGCAAAACAATCAGTCATTGCTACATCCACCATGGAGGCTGAATTCGTGGCATGCTTTGAGGCCACAGTTCATGCTTTGTGGTTGCCGAACTTTGTATCGAGGCTTGGCATTATTGACAGTATAGCTAGGCCGATAAGGATTTATTGTGATAATTCCGCAACCGTCTTCTTCTCTAAAAATGACAAGTACTCAAACGGGTGTTAAACACATGGATTTGAAGTACTTGTCGGTCAAAGAAGAAGTGCAGAAACATAGAGTGTTGATTGAGCATATTGGTACGGATTTGATGATAGCAGATCCGTTAACTAAAGGACTACCGTCCAAAACTTTTATTGGCCATGTTGAAAGTATGGGCATTTTGGATAAGTAAATGTTAACATGATGATGTTATCTATCTATATGGATATGTATAGTTATATGCTTGTACTGTCATGACACTTGTGAATTCAATTAAAGTTATGTTTCTCTTTATTCTATTGTTATCCACATTAAGTTATATACATGTATTATTGATTGTGGTGACATGATAGATCTCTTTTAGAGATATGAAAGTCATAAGATTGATTAAAGTTATGTTGAGTTGGTTTGATACATGGAAGGAATCTTGTCGATCATGAGTTTTGCCCGTTATGTCCGATCATTTTCAATTCATATAAGGATGATGACTTGATAATTCTAATGAATGGTGCGGACTTAAAGTTTATTTTTAGATCTTCAAGTCATCACATGAATCAAGTGGGAGAATGTTAAATTATATTAATAATTAACATTGGTTCATGTAATTTAATGTATAACTTTGATGTAAAGATTCTAATGTGATGATTATTAGAATATAAGGTATTGAAGTTATTGGGATTATTTTAAAGTTATTAAAATTAATCTCTCTCTTCTCACTTCAAAAGGACATTTTGGTATTTTATTAAAGTTAATTAAAATATCATAAAAGAGGGAAAAGTTTTGACTACTGTTGACAGACCTTAAGTTTCTGGAAAAGAAAAGGAGAGAACGTAACATTCTCATAAAGGAAAAAGAAACGGTAACCTTGACAAAGAAAAAAACACCCTTGCAATTTCTATATCATCAAGAAAGCATTAAAGAGGAGTAAGAGGAGAGAAAACAATTGTCAGGAAGAAACAAGAAGAATTATACAATGGATCCAGGTTAGTTCTCTTTCACTGTGAATGTGGGAATAGTAAGTATCATAAAAATTCAAAATCCTGTGTGTTGTTTTCATTTAATTGAAAAATCAAAGATTTGCTTACATAAAATTCATTTAGAATGTTTGAGTAGTTTTATTTTAAACTGACAAAAGTAAATTGTAGATAAATTGGACATAAGATTGAAATGTTATTATATTGTTTTGATGGAATGCTTGTGGTGATGACGAAGATAGATTTTGAATTGTTGTTAAATTTATGGTTTTTTTAGTATAGAAAGGGATTTTGATATGGAATTTCACGCCTTAAATAAGTTTGTTTTAGAGGTAGACATGGTATAAAAGTAGTTTGAAAATGGAAAATGTTGAGTTTTTATATCGTTGGAACTATTTTTTTTAATTCGAGAGTGATTGTTTCTCCTCTTAGTAACGACACATACAAAAAAACCAATTCTTTTTAGTCGACAAGCCCCATTACTCATGTGGTGACCCATCATTTGAATATTATTGGTCAAATAAGGATCATATATTTAATTGTACTTTTTATAAATTATCTTTAAGGATGTATATTTTTTTAAAACCTTTTAGCGTTTTTATATATTATTTCGTTGATTTGTATATGAGGAAATGTGAGTGGTTGAGATAATTTGTTGATGTGATGCGAAAAATTAGTGGTTACAAAGAGAATACTACTAAGATGATGAGTAAGTATTAAGTTGACATATTCAATGAAAGATATAAATTTTACCTATCTCCTAAGTCATCTAAATAAATATAGTAGATAATGAGAATTAAATAATTGTACGAACTGGATGTCAACAAAAGTAACGATTTTGTAATTATAAATATATACGAACTAAATAAATACTAACACACTTTCTTTTAAATTCAAAATTTAATATAATCTTTCACAAGTTCATAATCTTTAAGAATTTAATTAAAAAATTTATATCTTTAGTGAGTAATATAGATGTGTTTGATTGTCAGTATTAATTAATTAGTATAAAATATTTTAAATAGTTATTTTTTTTAATCCTTTTTGTTTTATAATTATAACAATTACGTATTGAGAGTTCTTAGAGAGAATGATGCAGAATAGTCTTCCCGACAATATTAAAGAAAATGTCCTTTTAACTATTAAAGTATACAATCATGTATAAGTTTTATGATAAAGTGCTCTGATATCTTGTATGTATGTAGATGACCATGAATTTTATATTTTGAAAACTAATATTATGTATATAAATTATGTTTATTTTATTATAATAATCTCTATATTAAATTTATTAATTTAAGTTTAAACTAATAAATATTTTCTTTTATATGTCCGGTTTGAAAAGAAAAAGAAAAAGAAAAAAAAGTTATATATATGTGACATCCCAATTATATTGCATGCACAATATAATAAAGACATCATCATTTTAATATAATAGAACAGTCAGAGTAGAATTACAAATAAGATTCGGATTACAGTCATCCAATAAGATCTCATAATTCAAACTTTAACAAAAGAGGTTTAAGTTTTAAACTTAACATATGAAGTATTTCAAAAGAACATAAAATGGCAAGGAAATTCCTAGGAAGACTAAGCTGCAACATTCGTATCCTCAAGCTCTTGCTCCAGTGGAACCTCCTCAACATCTGCTTACATTCAAGTGGATGATCATCGCAAAAGGGAACATACACAAGCAATACAACCAAGCAAGGGTGAGCTAATTATATAAAAAAACATGCATCATATCAAACATATAATATACAAGAGTTAAATTTTTAATCAAAAGGCATAAATCCTAACATGTTGAATACTAGACTTGACTCGTCCAGACTTTAGAATGATAGTCGAGCTATGGCGGGCCATGCATCCGTGGTGGCTTGTGATACTTAGGCTCCCCCGTCCTAGGCTCCCCCGCGCTGGGCTCCCCCGCCCTGCCACTCACGAGGTTAGTCTGTTCCGCGCTTTGGAACATGATGGAAGCCTCCAAGACTAAGACATCTTGCTACTCCTCACCATATGGGTCAATCATCTCTACATGAGAAGAAAGGCCATTGGAGAGTCAGGAAAACCCTCAAGACTGAGCTCCTACTTTCATTCTAAAATACTAAGAATCTCACCGAGAGATTTTACATAGATGGAACTTGGATTTCAACTTGAATTACATTTCATTACTTAGTAACCACATACTTTTGATACCACCATAACCATTTATAATGTTGTGCAATAAACTTTAAGTCATGTTTCGTGAAAAATCAACAATATCATACTCACATAACCAAAAGGAAACTCGGATGTACTAAACATTCTTAATACAATAATACAACAATTATTAAAATAGTGACAAGTCAACCATAACCTCCAAAAATAGTCAACCAAAATAAGATGTAAGAGGTATATATACTACATACAACCCCTTTCTAATAACTAACACCCAAAACTACTAAGATAATTTAAATAATATATATATATAACCTAAGTGGACCCTCCTTCCTTTTTTTTTCAACCACTTTTACGTACATCACCAACTATTACTCTTACTTTTCTTTTCCTATGTGGGACCTACACCATTCCATGACTATAATATAAAATATTAAAATAAACACTTCCTATCTACTATTCATGTGGAAACCAAACCTTTAACCATAGAAAAGTCAACTTTCTTCTCCTATTTTTCTATCTTCAACTACTCTCTCTTTCTTCATTTTATTTCTACTCACTAAACAATTACTCTCACCTCATGAAAGATACTCTCACTTCTCTCACCTAATCCTTCACGCACACACCTTTATTATATATTTTCTTAGAACCCCATTCTATCTTCCTCTGCTCGTATTTATATCTTATACTACACCCAATTCTAACTTATATTATTTTTATTTTTCAATAACTCCAAGGTGGGACCATGCCTTCTCTCTCCTTTTTTTTTTCTATTCATAATATATACACTTTGCTCACTCCTTTCTCACCAAAACAATGCTCACAGTGTGCCCATGCACAACCTCCATTTTCAATTTATGATTTTCTCACTCAATATTTTAACCTTCCACTTCACGTACACAAGTGATAATTAAACCATCCCCTGCAGATCACTCTTGCCTCTCCACCATCACATGCCGAAGCTTCATCCCTTTCTCTCATTTATTTCAGTTATACATACACAACCCTAAATAACTATTACACTCACTCTCTTTTTATTTAATCTTCTACTGCAACTCCAACTCTATATACTGTTTTCCCTCCCCTTAGATTCACCTAGGTTTCTTCTCTAGACGACTTCATTCTCTATTCCCCTATGTTCACATTCAACAATACTATTGTATTGTCTTAGGTTCGTAACACCCCTGCATAAACCTTCTTCACAGCAGATTCTTCTTCATGCAACTACTTCATAATTTGAACTCTTCTTCACAATAAACCTATAACCCTTTCACCCGCTCTTGCTTTATTCTACTTGTCTCTAATTCGTTTCTCCCATTTTGCTACTTCCATGAACCCTTCTCACTGTGCATCCAGGACATCAAACAACCCTATCCAATACATAACTAACATTTTCTATTCTCTTTCAATCATGAAACTGTCACACTCACATGGCATATAAAATCATATTTCACAAACCGAAAATACTCGAGCAGAGCACGAACACACACACACACACACACACACACAGATATATACACACACACACACAGAGATATATACACACACACACACACACAGATACACACACACACACACACACACACAGATATATACACACACACACACACACACAGATATATACACACACACACACACAGATATATATACACACACACACACACACACAGATATATACACACACACACACACAGATATATATATGCACACACACACACACACACACACACACACACACACACACATATATATATATATATATATATATATATAAACAGCAACCATCGTACACAACAATAATTCTAGGTTACTCCCCTTACACATATACCCATTCCCATAATTTACATGTATAATTACAGTATCATAACACATACCACTCAAACACAAAATATGACTTTTAAACACTTAGTAAACCAACTAACCCAGTTCACTTATTAGCGAGCTAAAAAAATTCGAACTCGGTCTGACCCACCACGATTTGGTAGGTTAAACGGGTTGACTCACTAATTCACTTAATTATAAGTTTTTTTTTAAAATTAAAAAAATTATAACTTTTTTAATTCAAATCTAAATAAATTTCACTCTAAAATGATGTTAAACTCTAAAAAGACAATTCAAAATAATAATAAAATATTATATAATCTAAGCGTAATCCAAAACTAAGCCTAAAAGGCAAATAAATAAATTTTAAATATTGATAATTTTTGTATCACTTTTCCATTTATAATATTAGAGTCCTGAATAGATAAATCTATAATATTTTTCTCTCTTGAAACATCTTTTTTTTATCCCCATCTACAATATAATAAAAGAATGTTAACTAATAATATCAAAACACAAAATAATAAATAATTAAATTAAATTAAATTAGGTGGGTTGGTCAACCAACTCAGCTCACGGGTTCAACTTGGGTGAGTCAGGTTGACTCGCGGTTACAACCTATTTTGACAGCACCATACATGTCAAAGTCACTCCGACTCTCAAGTTAGTGACTTTGCGTAATAATATTGTAATAAAGATTAATAATTATAGTTAATTATCTCCCTTTCCCGTTAGATATATATATTATAAATAGTATAAAGAACTTATCATTGGGTCTGACTCATTAATCACCAATAAATGACATTTTTCATATTAATTGTCAATCAATGACTATTATTTTCATTAATTACTCATTAATAGTTGTTATTGCTCAAATTAATTTCTAGAGCAGTCGATCATTTTCTCACTGGATGGTTAGCCGCCCAGTCCTTGGTTGACCAAGTGGTCCTATAGTACACAAGCCCCCCAAGCCAAGCAAGCTCTTTATTGGAAGAGATGCACGGATTATTTTGAGCTTTAAGAGAGGCTGTTTGTGTTGTATTGGGGTTTGTTTTCGATGCGCTTTAAGTCTTCGTTCTTCTTTATTTTGCCCGATCGATGAGCTCTAGGAGTTCATTGAGAACGTTTCCTAGGCCATATAAATGACGATGCAATGTGAGTCCACTTTGGAACATTCCTAATTGATCAGTGAACTCTAGGAGTCTTAGAACTTTCCTAGGTTGAAGGAATGATCCGATGAGAGATCGCTCCTTACCGGTCAGTGTGCTCCAGGAGTCTTAGGACTTTCCTAAGCTGAAGGAATGATCTGATGGGAGATTGTTCCTCACCGGTAAATGAGCTCTAGGAGTCTTAGGACTTTCCTAGGCTGAAGAAATGATCCGGTGGCAGGTCGCTCCTCACTAGTCGACAAGCTCTAGGTTGGCCAAGTGGTTTGCATGCAGGGTCCCATCATCTGTACTGAAGAGAAAATAACAATTCAAATTTGAAAGGTAAAAAAAATTGTAGTCAATCAAATTATATAAAAATAGTTTAGGCTATGAAACTGGATGACCGAGTAAGCGAGACTGTTTGGTCTTCGGTTGTAAGTTTGAGGAATCGATATTATGATATATCACGACTAAAGGTGTTTTACTATCCTCCAACCTGCACAAAAGAATAACGAAGGACACTGATGATGATCGTATGGACAAACACTCGTGCCCCCTTCTTCCAGTGTCCTTTCTACTCCTAGTTTGCTCAAATAATCTAACTTTCTTAGCAATCCAAATCCATACTATCTTCAAAAGATAATAAAGAAGACTTAGATGTAGGCACCATGATTGTCCCAATAACGCATGATGAGTCATGAAAATATGCTCTTATTCCATATAGGTGTAATTAAATGTGGATAATATCAAAGTCGTTCACAATCCCCAATTCATTAGAATATGCAAAATCAAATTTGAATTTTAAGGGAGAGACTTGGAAAAATTCGGACACTATCCCCATGTTTATGTTGGAGTTTTTATTTTTCTGTCCTTGACGATAAAAGTAATTTCTCCAGTCCCCAATGGGATGTATAAGTGCGCTCTCTAGATTACCAGGAGAACCATAATTGTGAATTGTTACAAAAGGAAAGAAATCCATTAGATTGCAAGTAGAATCAGTGGAACCAAAATCAAAATAATTTGAGAAGCCAAACCTCTGTAACCCAAAACCGTAAAACCATATTCTAGCTGGTACATAAACCAAATTCTTGACCAATCAAGTTCAGAATTGGGATATCCGAGGACCAAATTCTAACATGAAATTGAAATTTTTCTATTTGTGTAATTGTGTGGCAATGTAGCTTATCGACATATTTCTTCAACCCTGAACTTACAAATTCAGAAAGCACCAGGCGTGATGACTGATAAGAGCAAATATAACTAAAGAGACACAATACATAACCAATTCTAATTCCCTCCATTGCCATGATTCTTCATATCAACAAACAATACCCCAATTATGATGCCATTAAGCTAAACATGATAATCAATCATCATGAGTGTATAATTAATATAGTAATACCAAAGGAAATTTTAATATATGATAAATTAAGTTAGGATTATAATAGATTAAAGTAGATCAGATTTTAGGAGCAAGCCTGGTTAGTCAACAAGAACTTATTGGCTTGAGATGCAGTTGCAGCTTGGGATACCAACGCTTTTATGACCTAAGTCTTAAGCTGCCTGGGTTTGAAAGGAAAACCCTCCTTCGCATACGAGTTAAGCAACGATGTGGTTCCCTCCTTCACCAACCCTCTGAACGCGTTACTTTCCTCGTCATTCCTCGCCGCGGCTTCTATCAACGTCAGATTCGATCTGTAGTGTTCGTACACCCGAAATCCAAACACTTTCGACACCGTCGACGTCACCGAAATCAGGTAAGGAAGATTATGTGAAGGAAGACTCTATTAAGGGGGAATCAGAACCAGGTAAACTGCAACAATATGCTCCCCAATTGGGAAATGTTGCACCTAATGACGGAGAAAATGCTCGTATGCTGCAATAATGGATGAACTTGAGAAAGAAGAGCTTGCTGTAGAAAGTGGCAATCAGAGTGATGAAAATAATGAAAGTATTGGTGATGTTGATGAGATGTCTTATAAGGACATAATGATAACAATCTCCAAAATTCAAAAGATTTTTGTCAAAGTACTGGTAATGTTATTTGTTATATTTTGATGTTGTTGTGAAATATTATCTTTTAATTTGAATTCATGTTGTGTTTGGTGTGTTGAACCCAAACCAGTAGCGAAGCCATGACAGTGGGATATACCATGATTTGTAATAGAATGAAATAAATGGCTCTCGACAAATGAGTAGGAGACACATGTTGGAGTTAATAAAATTAAATCAATGGTGTTGGAAGATATTATTAGAAGCCCTAGACTACAAAGTAGAATTTGTGACACAATAACGATGCTTAGACTAAGCGCTCGTCTAGTTTCTTGTGGTGGATGTCGCTCGGTTCTACAGTGGACGCCAAAATGTTTTAGGTAAGATGATGAGATCCCTTACACAAAAGCATTCAAAGTTGTTTGAGGGTCCTCCATCATCCAAGTTTTGTCGTTTGGTCTCTCTTCTTCGTGTCCAAGCCGTGTGGGCAGGTACTTGCCAAAGGTGTTACCAATAAGGAGTATTGGGAAAACTGGAAGACAATTGTTTTGATGATGCTGCAAGAAGCTTTAATTGAACAGGATGTTAGATTTATTTAAAAGCAATTTGTAGAGATTAGATGTAGTAGGAAAAACTTTGTAAATTTTGTAAAAATTGCATTTTTAACTGCAATAATCGATTATGGAAAAGCAATAATCGATTATCACAAGTCATTCAGGAATAATCGATTATCACCTTATATAATCGATTATCATTTTTTTGAAAAACCTGTAACGGACTTGAATAATCGATTATCACTTACAATAATCGATTATTTGTGGCAGTTGGGACTTGACCTTTGATATTCAGAGTAGCTGGCTATATACTGGTTTTCTGAGAAGTTCAGAAGCAATGTTTTTGAACTGAGGCTTTGCAGAATACTGTTTGTCAGAGGAAGTTCTCAGAAGCTTGTTCAAAGTTCCCTTGCTAAGTCTCGTGAACAGGAGAGGCTCACGTTTCGTGTGTCGATAGTCGGAGCAAGCTCTCTTCGAGTTAGCAAGGTGCTCTGTCTGGTCTCGTGAATAGGAGAAGCTCGCGTTTCGTTTGTCGAAAGTCGGAGCGGTTCTCTTCGAGTTGGCAAAGTGTTCTTCTTCCGGTTCGTTCGTCGAAGGAAGGTTTATTTATCTGTTTTATTTACTATTTGTTGTAATTTGTGAAACATATTTTTAGTGGAACTGTTAATCACTTTTTATAGTGATTAACGACTAGACGTAGATTCTGTTGAATCGAACCAGTATAAAAATTACTCGTGTGATTTTCTATTCCCTACACTCTTTATCTTTTACGCATATCAACTGTTTGACAAATTTTTTGAAAGAAAATTGATTTTCTAAAAACGGACCATTTTAAGTTAAAACTGTGACCGAACACGCTTTCTATAACTCTAAGTTTATATTCCGCTGCATTACACTCTGTCTGGTACCAACCAACAAAAGGCACTCTGACGCTCAAGTCAGTGACTTTGCGTAATAAACTTGTAATAAAGATTGGTAATTAGAGTTAATTATCTGCCTTTCCCATTAGATATATATATATATATATATATATATATATATATATATATATATATATATATATATATATATATATTTATAAATATTATAATGAGCTTACCATTAGGTCTGACTCATTGATTACCAATAAATGACATTATTCATATTAATTGTCAATCAATGACTATTATTTTCATTAACTTTCCATTAATAGTTGTTATTGCTTAGATTAATTACTAGACCCATCGGTCATTTTTCTCATTGGATGGTTAGTTGTCCGGTCCTTGGCTTACTTGGTGGTCCTATAGTACATATTCCATATGATTTCTCCACGCATCTCCTCGCTCTAAATAACACCAGCATAATTTGTAACATCATTGACTCTTGTATAACGACACAAGTTATATGACCATCGCACAAACACAAACAAACGAATATGAATTAACAAAAAAACAATACAAAATAATAAGCAAACAACCGTACTCACTCATACTACTCAAATCATTCATTCAAATCCATGAAATTTCATCACATTCATGAAACATAACAATGTATCACCATCACTAAGAAACATCATACGAAAGCACACCACTTTCAAGTGATACCAAACTTATGTCATTCTCTCATAACCAATCGTCACACATAACCTACTTACCAATACATTCCTGCAAAATAGACCGGTTCGAGTCGTTCTGCTTGTTTACTAAAGCATCCCATCCATAACTCGTTTCCCCTGTTTCCCAAAAACCTTACGAGTAAAAACTCTGCTTGCTTACCAAAAACTCACCAATAAAGCATTATACTTAGTTCAAGCCAAAGCTTTACGAGCGATACAACTCTCCCATTTCCCTTACTTACCAAAGTCTTAGGTGAAAAGGAAAAGACTCTAGCATCCCTCTTCCCCGGCCTACCAAAGCCTCAGACAAAAGGGAACAAAATCTTACTTTATAAGTTACAGAAAGAAGACATAACAAGTAAACCTGTCTCCCAATACCGATTGAGACGGACGAGACAACAAACAAATCTGTCTGTCAATACTAATTGAGACAGACAAAACAACACATAAACTCATCTCCTAATACCAACTAAGACAGACGAGCCAAATCACACAATCACATATTTCGACAACAGAACCGACACGACAACAAACAAACTCGTCTCCTAAAATCAACTGGACTGACGAGTCATCACACCATCAAGCAGCTCAACCAGCAACAAGCAACATGATCAAGTCTAAACATAAATCAACAAATAGCCAAACAAATAAATAACACAACAAAATAATGTGATCGATAGCATATACAGTTCGAAAATCATTACAAACAACTCGGTCAAAGACACACAAAGCTCGACAATCAACACAAATAGCTTGACCAATACACAAATAGCTCGAAAATCATAACTCAAAACTCGACCAAACATGACATTATGCAATACAACTCGATAAAATACATAAAACAACATGGCAACAGATTTAAACACCTAAAATAACGTAAAACAACTTGACAAAACATGGAAACATCATGGTAGTGTATTAAACAACCCATAATTATTACAGGCAACTCGATACAACATGAACACACAATAACATTCAATTAACTCGGCACATCATCAAAACATCATGATGACATTTATAATAACTTGGCACAGTCCTAGAACCTCATGGTAGTAATTTAATACAACATAACAAAATCTAAGGACAACATGACATCATATTAACCACCCGACAACATCCTTAAAATCACATGACAATTTAAAAGAAAACAGACTGACACCCTTGGCATAGGAAGGAATTAATGTGGAATATACCAAATAATATCCACTCTCCCAAAACCTTGACCGCAAAATAATCACAAAAACAAAAGTAAAATACACCTCAAGCTTGCACTACAAATGGTCATAGATGGCCTAATAAATGAAAAGCATGAAAATAAAGTGGAACAAGCATGCACCTCTAAGAAAAAGAAAAACACACATCACGACCAATTAAGTGAACGCCTAACTTGAGACAAGAAACATGAACTGCATAACCATGAATAATTGTTAATTACTACAAAGAAAAACAATGGGCAACCTGGAATGGAAGCAAACACCATGAAAACCACTACAACACATATAAAATGAAATAGGTTGAATGGAATTTTAATTCGAAAGTTGCACCACATAGAATAAAAAATGAGGTAATGTTGTGTGTTATGGTGTGTCTTGTCGGCCCAACTGGTGCTGAGAGACAAAGTTGTGTGTTATGCCTTTCGTTGTCGTAATTATAAAGCCATATATGGGTCATTTTTGCCTTTGTGAGGTAATGGAAAAGGGGAGGTTACGATGTTGTTCCTTTCGCCTGTGTGAGGCAGTAGAAGGAAATCCTTTTTACCTGTGTAAGGCCATGGAAAAGGAGAAGTTATGATGTTGTTCCTTTCGCCTGTGTGAGAGAGTGGAAAATGGGCCCTTTTCACCTATGTCAGGTAGTGGAAATGGGTCTTTTCGCTTCTGTGAGGTAGTGGAGAAGGGGAGCTTGTGGTGCAATTCCTTTCGTTTGTGTGAGACATGGGAAATGGGCCTGTGATAGTAGGTTACATGAGAATGACATATATTTGATATTACTTTATGGTAATGTGTTTTCATGTGATGTGAAGGTGGTTAACTTTCTAGATTGGATATGATGCTTTGTGTAGTGTGGGTGAGTATAGTTATTGGTTATTATCTTGTATTGTTTTATAGTTACCTCGTCCTTGCTTGTTTGTGTTTATGTGATGATTGATAATGGTCTAAAAACCGTTATTTTCATGCTTAAATTTGGTATCAAAACACACCCTTTATGGTTTAGAATGAACTTAGAATCAAGTAAAAACACTTAGTTGAGTCACATGAGAGTTAAAAGTTGTTTTTAGAGATATTATGCTTGTTTTCCATTGTTTTGCAGGGTTTTGATGAGAATTGAAGATGGAAGTGAAGTAGGAAGGACTTAGACTCAAGAAAGAAGGAGAAAAAGGAAGAAAAGAAGAATCAATGCACCGCTCAGCGTCAAATTCCAGCGTTGAGCAACAGAACTCGAGGGTGCAGCCACTGCTTCTCGCCCAAGCGGTCCCGCTGAGCGTCCACGCGATTAGAGGCAAACCGCTGAGCAGTGATACTGACCGCTGAGCGGTGACGCGATTAGAGGGAAACCGCTCAGCGGCTAAATTAGGCGTTGAGCGGTTGTGTGTTGGGCTTGGGCTGAAATTTTGTTACTTTTATGCGTTATAAATAGCCTCAGTGCGATCTTCAGAGTATTCTTTTGGTAGGCAAAGACATCCAGAGCACTTCTACACTCCTTGGAGACGGATTCTTTGATGCGTAGGCTCCAATTTGTCCAATCTAGGGTTTATTCTTTCATCCTTTCCATTAATTCCACCTAGTTTCACCATGTCCATGGTGAACTAAACCCTTTGTTGTTGGGGAACAATGTAATCTTTTGAAACTCTCTTATATTGAAATTCTTATTTTATTCATATGTTTCATATGCTTATATTATCAATTGTTGGGTTTCTTATCTATCCTTAATGCTTTTATCGTTTAACTTATTTGATATAAAGATATCCGCCTTTGTCGATACGGGACGTACGGGGAAGTCATGAATTGATAGGAAATTCCTTGATTAAACAATACTGCCTAGGGATAGGGGTAGGACGATCAATTGTATTTTGCTTCTATGATATAATGCATTGCTAGTTACTAGGGGAGACTAGGGATAGTAAGCCAGTAACTAGTAATAGGCTATTTTCGCCGAGGGATCGGTTTAGGGTAGACTAAGAAAGTTTGCATGGCAATTTGATAATATAGCGAATTTAATAAGAAAAGTATATATAAGAGGGTGGATAAGATGATATTGTAAACCCCAACAACTCCATTCATTCATATCTTTTCTTTGCCAATTGAATCACTTGCATGTGCATGTTTATTTTCGTTCTTTGCATTCAACCACAAGTTTATTTCTTTTCAAGTCTTATAAGATTAATTTACATGAAAGATAAGACCTAAGAGTCCTTTTGGAGACGATACTCGTACTTACGGTTTATATATTACTTGATAACAGTTTGGTACACTTGCTAGGGGTTTAACAAGTTTTTGGCGTCGTTGTCGGGGACTCGTGGTTTAAACTTTCAAGTAGTGTAAATTGATTGAATTTGACTTTTTTGTATATATTTTGTATTTTGTTCTTATTTTTATTTTTTTTATTTTTTTTATATATAAAAGTGCTTCTAGGGTATTTGTTTCTTGTGCATACAGGAAGTCATTCATACTAGGAGTAAGAAAAGCCAGCAACCGCTTCTTGAAGGATTATCAGACAGGAGAGGAAGGAGAGTTAGATGTCCATCTAGAGAATTGTTTCCTTCTCTTGAGAGATTGTTACAACCCTCACCAAAAGCTCTTACACAAGATCAGGAAGAGATAGCAAATGAGCAACCTCCTCCTAGACGCACACTTGGTGATGCATCTAATGTTGTGGGCCCGTTTCACTTCAACAGTATAGCCATGCCAAGAGATAATACAACCAACATGGTCATGAATCCCACGTTAATTCATCTTGTACAGGGCAACCAATTTCATGGTTTGTCAAATGAAAACCCTTATGATCATTTGACAGTATTTAGTGAAATTTGCAACACTGTAAAGATGACTGGAGTATCGAATGAACGAGTAAAGCTTAACTTGTTTCCTTTCTCACTGGGAGGCAATGTTAAGGCATGGTTAAACTCTTTTCCAAAAGGAACGTTTACTACGTGGGAGACTGTGGCATCCAAATTTGTCAACAAGTATTTTCCACAGTCGAAAGTCACCCAAGGAAAGTTGGAGATCTCTTCATTTAAACAGGGCATGGAGGAAACTCTCGATCAAGCCTGGGAAAAGTTTAAAGGTCTATTGAGGAAAACGCTAGTCCATGGGTTTAACAAGACAACTCTAGTTCTTGCATTCCTTGGAGGCCTGAATATGCAGTCAAAGATGATGTTAAATGCTGCAGCCGCTGGCGACATAAGAAGAAAGACTAAGGATGAGGCTTATGATTTGATTGAGACTATGGCAGATAATGGGGAAACACATGGTAAAAGTGCTGATGTTGTTCAGGAAGTTTCATTGTTACAAAATCATAGTTTAATGATGGAGCAAAACAAAATAATTGCTCAGCAGTTGGAGATAATTATGCAAAAATTATTTGCCTTACCACAGGAAATTATAGAAGTTTCAAGAAGCCCATAGCAGCCTCAATTCATGCCAGTACAGAGGAGTGCAGAGTCTGAAGAGATTTTTCAGAGAGTTGTGAATAGGAGTGTGTTTTATGTTAATCGTGTGGAAAAAAATGATGTGAGAGAAACTTGTGAGATTGTTACCAGAAGTGGGAGAGTATTAGAGGAGAGAAGAGTTGAGAAAAGAGAGGAAGAAAAATAGAGTGTTGAAAAAAAGAGTGATCAGAGGGAGGTGTGTGAGAAAGAGAAAAATATGATGAATAAAAATTTGAGAGATAAAGGAAAATTTTAAGATGAAGAGGTTGAAAAATTGAAAGAGAGGGAGTATGAAAAACCCTTGCCTTATCCAAAGACATATTCTAGGAGGGAGAAAGAAAAGCAGTTTGAGAGTTTTATGGAGATTTTCAAGAAGTTGAAAATAACCATACCATTTGTTAAGGCACTTCAGCAAATGCCATCATATGCAAAATTTTTAAAGGAACTTCTCATGAAGAAACGGAAGTATATTGAGGAGGAAACTATTGAGATATAAGGGAATTGCACTGCAGTCAGACAGAGGACATTATGTGACACCCGGGCACTGACGAGGGCAGGGAGTGATCGCCGGTGCAAGAGGCACGGACAAGGAGCGACTCCTGGCTTCCAATGGAAGGGGTACATGGAAGAATCGAACATACACCGGAATGAGAGGGATCTAGAGACTGTATAGGTGTGGGACTATACGGTTGAAGGATAGCTTAAAGGAACTGATTTGGCTACTCATATCAACAAATGCATTTGCTTTTTAGTAGTTTAACCCATAAGAACTCCTTGGTTAAGCGTGCTTAGTCTAGAGTAATTTGGGATGGGTGACCTTCTGGGAAGTTTTCTCGGAAAGTGTGCGAGTGAGGACAAAGCACACTAGAAAGCCTCGTGTTGATGTGTGAGGGCAGTCAACAGTCCCTGTAAATTGCCGGAGCGTTACAAATGGTATCAGACCATAGGTGTGGGGCTATACGTCGTGTTGATGTGTGAGGGCGGTCAACAGTCCCTATAAGTTGTCGGGGCGTTACACATTACCTCCTAAATTACAAGATCCAGGGAGTTTTACCATTCCATGTACCATTGAAGAGTTAGAAGTTGGAAAAGCTTTGATTGATCTAGGAGCCATTATTAATCTAATGCCTCTTTCTATGTTCAAAAAGATTAGAGGATTGGAAATCAAGCCAACAAGGATGACTCTTTAATTGGCAGATAGATCCCTTAAATATCCATATAGAGTGGTTGAAGATGTAATAGTCAAGGTAGACAAATTTTTATTCCCAGTGAATTTTGTTATAATGGAGATGGAGGAAAATGGAGATGCACCTTTGATTCTTGGAAGACCTTTTATGAAGACAGCCAGGATCATAAGTGATGTTGAAAATGGCAAGCTTAAAGTCAGAGTACAAGATGAAGAGGTGGATTTTGATGTGTTTCAAGCAATGGCACATCCTAAAGATAATAAGTCATGCTTTCAAATAGACATTGTGGAAGAACTTTGTATGACGCAAGAGAGTAGAATTCGTGATGCATCCATTATGGAAAGAATCCTTATTAATGAATGTGAATATTTAAATGAAGAGGAGGACAAAATAGTTGAAGAATGCGTTCAGAATTTGGAGGCAACAAAAGAAATTCCAGCAGAAAAGGCTATTTTTGAAAAAATTGAGCCTAAAGAGAAAGTTCAAGAAAGTAAGATTGAATTGAAAGAACTACCACCGCATTTGAAATGTGTTTTTGGAAGATAAGGAAGGAAAGCCAGATATTATTAGTACTTCATTATCTCTAAAAGAAGAGGAGAAGCTGGTGGAAGTTTTAAAAGCAAATAAGGGTGTTATAGGCTGGTCAATTGCAGATCTTAAGGGTATAAGTCCCACGTACTGTATGCACAAAATTCTTATAGAAGATGATTACAAGCCAGTAGCTCAACCATAGAGGAGACTCAATCCTGTCATGAAAAAGGTTGTGCAAAAGGAAGTATTAAAGTTATTGGAAGCAGAAATTATTTATCCAATTTCTTACAGTAAATGGGTGAGTCCAGTTCAAGTTGTCCCAAAGAAAGGAGGGATGACTGTGGTTTATAATGAGAAAAATGAACTTATTCTTACTCGAACAGTCACTAGTTGGCAGATGTGTATTGATTACAGGAAATTAAATACAGCTACCAGGAAAGATAATTTTCCCTTGCCTTTTATGGACCAGATGTTAGAAAGATTGATTGGACAAGCCTACTATTGTTTCCTAGAGGTTATTCTGGATATAATCAAATTGTGGTAGAACAATGTCATTTGGATTATGTAATGCCCCTGCCACATTCCAGAGGTGTATGCAAGCAATCTTTGCAGATTTCATGGAGAAAAGCATAGAAGTCTTTATGGATGATTTTTCAGTATTTGGGGATTCTTTTCAAAGATGCTTGATCAACCTAGATGTTGTTCTTAAAATATGTGCTCAAACAAATCTTGTTTTGAATTGGGAGAAATGCCATTTTATGGTTACAGAAGGAATTGTGTTGGGACACAAGATTTCAGCCAAGGGGATTGAAGTAGATAAGGCAAAAGTGGAGGTTATTGAAAAACTTCCACCACCGACAAACGTGAAAGGAATTCGAAGTTTTCTAGGCCATGTTGGATTCTATCGGAGGTTTATTAAAGATTTTTCAAAGATTGCTAAGCCATTGAGTAATCTGCTTGTTAAGGATACACCGTTTGTAATGTGTACGAGCTTTTAATGTTTTAAAGAAAAGCTTCATTTCTGCTCCAGTAATTGTGGCTCCAAATTGGAATAGAGATTTTGAGCTCATGTGTGATGCTAGTGACTATGCCATAGGTGCTATGTTGGAGCAAAGAAGAGAAAAGATATTTCATGCTATTTACTATGCGAGTAAAGTTTTGAATGAAGCCCAGCTGAATTATGCTACTACAGAAAAAGAATTTTTGGCTATAGTTTCTGCATTGGAGAAATTTAGATCTTATCTTATCGGATCTAAAGTGATCATCTATACGGATCATGCGGCTATAAAGTACTTGTTAACAAAGCCAGATTAAAAGTCATGGTTAATTAGATGAGTGCTTCTGTTACAAGAGTTTGATGTAGAACTTCGTGATAAAAAGGGAAGTGAAAATCTAATTGCTGATCATTTATCTCGGCTAGTCAACACTGAAGTAACAAGCAAGGAGAAAGAAATCTGGGAGTCTTTTTCAGATGAAACTCTCTTGTACATTCAACAAAGACCATGGTTTGCTGACCTGGCCAACTTTAAAGCTGCAGGTGTTATCCCTGAGGAATTGAATTGGCAACAAAAAAAGAAGTTTTTACATGATGCTAAGTAATTCATATGGGATGATCTGTACTTATTCAAGATTGGAGCAGATAATCTTTTGAGGAGATGTGTAACGAAAGAAGAAGTAGAAGGAATTTTGTGGCATTGTCATAATTCTCCTTATGGAGGTCATTATAATGGAGAGCGAACTACTGCAAAAATTCTGCAATCAGGATTTTACTGGCCAACTTTGTTTAAAGATGCTCATAATCATGCTAGGAATTGTGACAAATGTCAAAGGACAGGGACTATTTCACGAAGACATGAGATATCGTTCCAAGACATTTTGAAAGTTGAAGTTTTTGACTGTTGTGGTATTGATTTACTAGTTCATAACAAAGTCTTTTTTTTTTCTTCTCTAAATTTAACTCTTCTATTTATTACGAGTACACCATATAGTATAGTATATTTCAAACATTTAAGAGGAGTTATTGCATGGAATATAAAGTCAAATTACGTGTAAGTTTCTTAAAAAATCTGTAGAAGATATCAATGCAGCTTACTTTACTATTTTAATTTTAAAAAACTCATTGTATAAACACCAATTGTGATATCTTCAAGGTCTTAACAAATCCTCTATATTTAAGAATTTAGCATTACAAAAACTTTAATTATGGGGTATTAATGGGACATAGTGGGATTATAAATTAAACATTAGAAATAGAATAATATTTTTCGAAGTACATAACATATATCTTGACGGAAGAAGGAAAATAATTTCAAAGTGATATACATAAAACAATTACAATTTCTATGCATATGAAAATATTATTTATTGTGTTCAACAATATTAAATTAAAATTTAATTAATTTAATAATATTACAATATTTGATTTCATTTAATTATAACATTGTTTTTGTTCATATAATTATAGTCACATTAAATTAATATTTAAATATACTAATTATAATGTGAAACGACGTCGGAGTAACGGCAAACGTACAACAGCCACAACCAGTAGACCTGGTCCACAAATTTCTGCGCCAGTTTTTCACACGTTGACCCAATAAATTCCTTCCACGTGGAAAATGCCTAACCTACGTGGACCCTCCTGCACTGAACCTGTGCCACCAATTTTATTCCTTCAAACTTGGCAACTTTCAACAATGGTGTTTTTATGATTTTTCCTTTTCATCATTTTTATTTTAGATTCTTCTCGAATTCAACAAAACGATGCTAAACTTTTGATTTATGGTTACTGTTAATATTATGGTTAATTAAATAATTATATACAAATATAGTAGACGAAAATAATAAGATTTAAACTCATAAGTTTTTTGTGTAAATTATTTTAATTCCTCTGGTTAGCATGATCTTCCTAATTTTTGGGTAAAGGTATACTTAAGTATAAGACAATTTTAATTTTAATATAATATTACGTATATTTATTAAATTAAATTTTTAAAAATATTATTAATTTTTCAAACTAATTTTTATAATTAAAAAATTTTAAAATTATTTTTCTCAATATTTATTAATACACAATACAAATACTCCTAATATTTTATAGTGATAAAAAAACTAAAACAAAAATAAAATAGTATAGAAATTATGAAATACCTTATAACAATAAGAAACACTTAAACAAGACTTATAGCAAGAATCTAATGAAGCGTTTATTCAAGAAACAATTGGAAGAAGCTTTTCTTTTTCAAATTACTATAAACATATTAAATATTAGTTTCTCTTTTTCTTTTTAACTGTCCATTTTTTTACTAACAATTTTTTCCTTTTATGTTATAAAATAATTATTTTTTGAATTACATCCTTAATTTTAATAATATGAAAAGAGGAAAATTAATTATGATAAGAGAAATAGAGAAAAAAATATGATAACGTAAATATGCAGTGAAATAAGAAAACTAAAAAAATGTGACCAAAGTCACTTCAAATTACATTGAAAACAAACAAACTTAGATGATAATGACTATTATAAAATAAGAGAGAGTATCTAATTTAATAGGCATTATTAATTAATGTAGTGGCACTGGATAAGTATATTTATTTTTTATTCCACATACATGTGTAATCACTAAAAGTTTTTACTATCATCTAATAAAAAAATATACTTTGATTATAAAATTCACTTAAAAGTTTATATTAATATATTTTAAAATAGTTGTCATAAAAGTTAAAATATTTATTAAATATAATGATTTTTCAACAGTATGGTTTTTAAAATAATTGGTATAGAAAGTCAATCAACTACAAATCATCATCAACATTATATTAAAAATCATCATATATTTAATATAAAATATATGACTTTTAAGATATTAATATAAAAATTAATGAAGCATATATGGTAATTTATATTGAATAAGCATGTGATAGAAAAGTCAATAATAATTTTTACTCACTCAATTTATAATTATTCTCATAGATTTTATTAAAATATATTTAGTTATAATAGCATATAATCGATTTATATTATCTTAAAACTAACAAAATACATATAGTAATTTATGATTGAATCAGCATACAATTAAGAAAGTCTGTTATAATTTTATTCTGTCAAATTACAATTATGCTCTTGCATTTTACGAAATTGATTTTAGATAAAAAAAAAATTATTCTGTCATAAATTATAATAATGATACTTTAAGTGAAAAAGAAGAAGATTGCACTAATTATAAGAAGGGAGAAAAGCTTATAATTTGTTTCTCCAATCTGAAAGAAATAAAATTAGAGGTTGTTTGAAGGTACGTGTCTTCCAAATACTTTTCCTCCTTTCAACGTTGTTGTATTTGTTTGTTTAGCCTCCATATGTTGTTGTCATTGTCACTTTTTCTTCGTGGCATAGGTGTTGGAATGGTGGTGTGACAGTGATCTGTGGCAGATATTTGTGCTATGGGTACTTGTATGTCAAAGACTGATGCATGTGCAGGAGGGATGTTGAATTTTTGCAAGAAGAAGACCATGAAGAAACGAGATGTACTCAGAAAAAGAGTGTCTTATCAGTTGTCCAATGAATCATTGAACAAGGTTGATAATATGCCTGAGCCAGAGCCAGAGACTCAGCCGCGCTCCTTTTCCAACCCCATTTCCCAAGGTTCATACTTTTATTTTTATTATGCATTTCTCGGATTTGGTTTTGTTTTTATCTTCTTTTGGAGAGTGATTTTCCGTTTTTTTTATGTTTTATAGCTGCATTTTGCAGTTTTGCTGTTTGCTTTTATGCCTTTGTTATAGGAGACTTTGTAGTGTGAGCATGTATTAGAATGGTTATGCCATGTGAAAAGCTGAGATAGCTGTTGATTGTTTTAACAGTTATTACAGCTTAGTGAGTGTTTGGTTTTATGCTTTCACATATTCTGAAGCAATTGAACCTGACTGAGTGAAATAGATGGAATGGCATTCAACATGAATCTAAATGGAGGTTCTAACAAACTTTGAAGCACTGAAGTAGACAGATTTTAATAACCGATGCAAATTTGCCTCTTAAGCTTAGAAGTTTGCGGCAATTGTTATATGGATAAAATGTCTGGGAGGTTGTGGTGGGAATTGGATTAAACTAATATTAGAAGGATTAAGCTAATGTTTTCTTCCCTAAGGCAGGTGTTGAAATTTAATAGTAAACTAAGCATTGGTCGTGGGATTCACGGTTTTCTTCACAGATAGTTTTATCCTCAGAAAAAGTTTGAACGTAAATTTGTAAATTGGAACTGAGCTAATTAGTGGATATGTATTTCAGTGGACTTTCTATAGTTTTCTCACCCTTACATCTATTAAATTAGCTTGTGCCAAAAGCTATTTCCTGAAACCCGTAGTTCTCCCGTGTTTAATTTGTATGGCAGATGGAATTGTTGAGGAAGCATGGTTTGATTCTGTTGCATTATTTGACTCAGAGTGTGATGATGATTACCAGAGTGTTCTTGACGGTATGATTTTGCGTATTCTAAATTTAGTTTTTGATGTATTAGTTACAATCACTTTAATGCATTTGTTTATGATCACATATTTCAATATATGATTGAATAAAATTTATTTATGCAGATTTTATATCTCTAAATGGAACTGAATCAAACCGTGGAGTTTTAATAGATCAGATGCATGAACCAGGGGAGCTATCAAAAGGACATTCTGCACATGACTCTGAAGGTGTAAAAAATTCACAGAATGAGTCTTGTGATGTAGATATCACGGATTCTAAATTTAAACAAGAGGGAAGTGTAAATGAAGCACAAGAACCTGTTTTTCTTGATGAATTTTCGATAGTGAATGAGAACTCCAAAAGGGATGATGAAGATTTGGACAACTGCGGCATTCTTCCAAACAATTGTTTGTCATGTCTTTCATCTATTGATCAGAGATCATTATGTTCTAGTCCTAATACAAGGAAGAGGGATCCTACAAAACATTCTTCTAAATGGAATGGGAATCCTACTTTATGTGAGTTCAAGTTCTCGAGACAAACTTCTTATCATTAATGATCGTTGTCACTGAAATGTACTGATCAAACACTGGGATTCTATTGTTTGATATATATGTTTACACCAATGCCTTAATAGTTTTTAATTACACGGTTAAAATTTAGACTTGTAAATACATATCCACAGGCAGAATTATATTTGGCTTGGCCTTATTTTCTTTATAAAACATTTTTATGGCAGGGAGTAGAAGAAATAATTTTCTTCAAATCGTGCTGTATATCACCCACTTTGAGTTGATCTATTAGTTATGATTTAGCTCTGCATTTTGTCATATGGAATGTTGGGTTAGGACTTGTATGTTTAACCTCTTTTATGGAAGAGTAGTTTTTAAATTAGAAAAGAAAATATCTTAAATTTCTTAATAACTGGATAGATTTTACAAAAGGAAGCAGAATCCATTGAAAAAACGATTAAATATAGAACCATTCTTTATCAAAGTTCACTGCGTAGCTTGCATGCTAATTTGAATTGATGAACATTACACGGTTCTAAATTCAACTTTTTTGTTATGTTATGATTTCAAAATGCATCCTTATTTTATCAGCACATTGCTTCTTATTATGAAACAATGAGTGTATATCCTCATGTTTCTTTTCCTTTTATGGTTTTCAGCTTCATCGAAGACAATTCTACTAAGACCACTAGCAGGTTATCAAGTGCCCTTTTGTCCAATTGAGAAAAGAATGCTTGATTCTTGGTCACGAATTGGCCCCTGCAATTTTAAAGTTCGAGGACCAAACTATTTGAAGTAAGATTAAGATTCTGTTTGCAATTTGTTTGAAGAACACATTATTGTACACAGATGCCTTGACTTGAATCACAGTTAAAATATATATTTTAACGTACGTATCCACAGACAAAAATTACGTTTGACTTGAGCTTATTTATTTGACAAATTATATCATTTTTATGGCAGGGATAAGAAGAAAGAATTTGCTTCAAACTATTCTGCATATTACCCATTTGGTGTTGATGTATTCTTATCCCCTCGGAAAATAGACCATATAGCCAGGTTTGTTGAACTTCCTCTGGCGAGTCCTTTTGGGAAACTTCCACCCCTACTTGTAGTAAATGTTCAGGTACTCATATTTTTCTTCCCCTTCTTGCTGAGAATCGTTCTAGTAGTAACTGTGGATTGCTAGATAGATTTTTATGTCTATTTTTACCTTTGCCTGATCATGGTACATTATTGTTAACATAAAAGTCAAAAAGAACTTTTAGTATATAAAACTTCCATTTGGAAAATTAAAAATAATTTGTTTAACACAAAACCAATAACAATTGACCATTTAACTGCATCATTCTATTCACTAATATAAAGTGGGGAAAAAAATGAATCCATATTAGATGTCTGTGTGAACAGGTTTTACACTGAAAGTGTAAATAAATTGAGTTCTCTTTCAATATGCTCTAATCTATTGTTTTTGGGTGCATACTCTTATACTCTTATTTTTGTGGGTTTCAGATTCCTGTTTACCCTCCCTCACTTTTTCAAGGTGAAACTGATGGGGAAGGAATGAGTTTTGTGATGTACTTCAAACTTTCTGAAAGTTACTCCAAAGACCTTCCGTTGAATTTTCAAGAAAACATCAGAGTACGATAGGTCCTTAATGCAGTTAATTTATCCTTTAATATCGCAGTGTAAATTCTGCTAAAGTGTGCATTGTGCAATGTTTATGATTTCTTATTCTGATGAAGTAACAAAGTATTCATGCCTACAGAGGTTGATGGACGATGAAGTTGAAACAGTAAAGACTTTTCTAGGAGATGCAATTGTTCCCTTCAGGGAAAGATTGAAAATTTTAGGTCGTATTGTCAACCCAGAAGATCTTCATTTAAGTGCACCAGAACGGAAGCTTTTACAGTCTTACAATGAGAAACCTTTTCTCTCACGACCGCAACATGAGTTTTACACAGTAAGCTGCTTCAGTGCTTCTCATAATGGTTTTCAATATACCTATAACTAATGCTGAGAATGAGCAATACCTGAAATTTATGTATTATGGTTTCTTTCAGTAGACTTGTAACGCTTCTCATATTTCCGTTAACTCGTATAGTCTCTTTACAATTACGTCTTTGATATCTCCAGTGAATGTTTTCTGTTGTTATGTTATTGATAAACATTGTCTCATCAAGCAGTTAATTTTCAAACACGGTCATCAATTGCTTATAAAGAAAACGATCATCAATCGACAAAAATAGATTGTGAAACACTAGTTAGACTTAAAAGGGAACATAATTTTCTCTGGGCTACTCCGACTAGTTTATTGTTAATGTACATTTTGGTTGTCTTTTTAGGACCTATATCTTTGGACCACAATTTATGGTGGTGCCATTTCATTTGCAAGACACATAATATGCACATGCAGTACTTTGTTTTCGAATCTTTTGAAAAACTGATCAGTATGATATTTGTGGCAGGGAGAAAATTACTTTGAGATTGATTTGGACATGCATAGGTTCAGTTATATCTCCAGAAAAGGTTTCGATACTTTCTTGGACAGATTAAAGAACTGCGTTCTAGATGTTGGTCTAACTATTCAGGCAAGCAGTTTCTCTATTGTAAAAATGAAATGTATTTTCTGCTTATTTTCCAGTTAATTACTAACAATTTTTCTTATATTTGCATCACAATTCAGGGGAGCAAAGCAGAGGAGTTGCCAGAGCAAGTTTTATGTTGTATTAGGCTAAACTGTATAGATTATTTGAATTACCCGCAACTGGGGCTAACTGAGGATTCCCTTTAATAATATGCTTGCAAAACATTATGATCAGCAATTGTCATTTCAAGATGGGTTCGTATCATCTTTTTTATTTTGTTGGTATAGAGTTTAATATCTTATCACAAATGATAGGAAATAAGCCTGTGATGATGGGAATTTATAGCATAGTTTTATAGTGGAAAGACCAGGCTCAAGGAAATGTCATTGACACAACAATGCAAATAGGGGCCTACCTACACCAATTTAAATAACGACAAGAGGATCCACAGTCTCCGTATGCAAACAAATTTATTCTATCAAGGTAACTAAATCAACTTAATGAATGAGTTCTGATGAGGAACAGAGGTAATTCAGCTAGTAGCAACAACCATATAACTTTTAAGTCAATTATGCTTCATTATGGGTGTACAGTAGTTGAAGGAAGCAATCATTAGCCATAATAAAAAAAGGGAATTTCAGGATTTTACATATTTTAATTATCCCTCATGAAGTTGTTCGGAAGTTTTAGGATACTTCTCACGATTGGCTTCTAACACTAAGCATAACATTTCTTCTCGTGTATTAGGAATGAGATACTCTAATAAATATATTGTGAATCCGGGATCTTAAACTGTCACAAAAATCCAATCATTGTCTTAAGTTTCTATTTCTAAATTAAAAAAGAAATGAATGAAATAAGAGATGTATCTATCCCTTTCCTGGTGAAATACGTGAATGCTCAGTTTTCTGGTTGTGTATCAAGCTGAAAATCACGTTTCTGAATGATGGCGAGAGTAGCTTTAAGTAAGCATTACACTTGACAATTTTCAAAGTTTACAAGGACCGAGAGGCTTTCCACATAACCCTTTATTTCCAGAATACGAACTCTCAGGAAAGTCAATCAAAGGTTTGCCCTCTGGAATTTCCCCTTCAAGATGATTGTTAGATACGTTTAATTCCTTTAGCTTCAACAACTTGAGAAATCCGTTTGGAATTTTACCGGTGAAGTGATTTTCCTGTAGCTTCAATATCTCCAATGAGGTTAAATTTGCCAGCACTTCTGGCATGTTGGAGCCTAATTCGTTGAAGCTCAAATCCAAACTATTAAGTGAATTCAATCTCCCAATTGAATTTGGTAACCTACCTTCCAGATGGTTATGAGACAAATTCAGAAACTGAATACTATGTTGCCCTCCAGCAATTTCCTCAATACCCCTTGAGAAGCTGTTTTGGGAAAGATCGACAAATTTCAGTGAACCCCCGAAAATACCTTGTTCTATGTCAAATACTGGAGCTATGGAACCTGTTAGTGTATTTGAGTGAAGATCAAGGACACCAAGATCTTGCAAATTTCTAAAGGAATCAGGGATGTCTGAATAAAGAGAGTTCCTAGAGAGATTTAACAAGTAGAGTTGACTGAGGCTTCCTATCCATGATGGTATGCTTCCACTGAGAATGTTTACTGACAAGTCCAGTTCCTGTATTGGACTATTGGTTGTTTGGAAAAAATCTGGAATTTGGCCCTGGATTCCACAACCAGCCAAGTAAATGTTGGAAAGTGATGACATGTTTGCCATCCATTTTGGAATGGCAGAGAGTTTCAGATGGTTGAAAGAAAGATCAAGTGTTTGAAGATTTTGAAGGGAATATATCTCCTGAGGTAATGGTCCTTCAATCAAATTTCTAGAGATGTTCAACATTATGAGCCGAGAAAGTTGGCCTAGTGATTTTGGTATTTGATCAGACAAGAAGTTACCACTGAGATATAACTCAGTCAGTGATATCAAATTTCCTAAACTAGACGGCAGTACTCCTTCAAGTTTGTTGTTTGAGAGTGACAGTCTTTGAAGAGATACCAAATAGCCAATATTGGAAGGTATATTTCCAACAAGGAGATTGTTATGGAGTCTTAAGAAACTGAGAGAAGACATTTCACCAGATCTTGAAGGAAATGATATGGTTCCCTCAAGAGAATTGGTGTTCAGATACAAAACTGAAATGACAGTTAAATTGGTTAATGAAGAAGGCATCTTCCCGCTTAGCAAATTGTTTGAAAGATCAAGCTTTGTCAAAGCCTTCATCTCACCAACACTATTGGGTATATTGCCCACAAGAGCATTGTCATGAGCATCCAATTCTGCCAAATTTATCAAATTCCCAAGTGAGTATGGTATTATACCTGATGATTTATTTGAATAAAGCAGCAACCTTTTGAGACTTTTAAGGCTTCCAAGGCTCATGGGAATAGACCCCCATAGCTTATTTTCCTGCAGAGCTAGGTCTTGGAGGTTTGGAAACTGTCCAATGCTTTCTGGTATTGGACCAGTTAAATTGTTGCCATAAAGGTAGAGCTTTTGGAGCTTTGGCAGGTGCAAACCAATGGTGTTTGGAATAGCTCCACTAAGACCAACTAAACCACCAAGATCAATGATTTCAAGGGAGGTGAGGAGTGTTATGGAAGGAGAAATCCGCCCTATCATTTGTGTTTGAAATAAATCTGTATCTGTGGAAATAAATCCTGGGAGATTGATCTGTATCACTCTAGAGGTTGCATTTTCACAGACAATACCTTCCCACTTGCAGCAGCTCGCACCAATCCACTTAGCTAAGCGACCAGATGTGTCCTTTTGAATTCCATTCTTGAAGCTCATCAAAGCTCCCAGGTCAATGGGGCTGCAGGCTTCTATGGTCCAACTTGTGCCTCCAAATGCTATCAGTGTCAGCAGTGCAACTACCTGCAGCAGCTGATGATCCATGTTTTTACTACCAAATGAAGTTGGTTCTTTTGGAGTGATCTCTTGCAACTGAAAATGTACTTAAGATTGTTGGTTTGGATTTCATCTTGAGAATAGATCATAAGGCACAGATAAGAAAAGCTAGTTCTTCTCAGAGATCTAACTTTTTCTTTTTTGATCACCTTTTCCCTTTAAATATTTTTATACTATGAAAAGAATATTTGTCTGTGTCATTATGTGTTTAATAATGCTTGTGGCCATTTAATTCAAACACTGGCCCATCTCATTTGATTATCTGGATAAGTGACTTGAATTCGTCCCTTCCAAGTTCCAATCACTCCTACATTTCTAAAATCAAATGTTACGATCCAATTTTACCTGAGTTTTTGGGGGGAAGCAACTTGAGTTTGGCATTGCAGTTATGAAATATAGAGATACTTCTGCAATATCGTATGTCAACATGTCAGACACTGCTGGAACATGACACTTGTGAAATATGTTGTGCTCCTATCAGACATTTTTCATCTTTGTCACAATTAATATTTTTTTAACACTTCTTCAATATTTTTTTGCCATACTCTTCTCAGATATCCCTATTATACAAAAAACACCTATTATTAAAAAAGTGAAAGAGACAACTTATATTGTAAATATTTCAAGACTTTTATCATTTTTTTTTTGTAAAGCTTGTTATAAATTTGTTCTTACTTTAAGAGATATATTTCATCTCCTTATTTTATATTCTTTTCTTAGTAAATACCATTTAATTAAATAATTCGTTTTAGTATTATTTTTTTGTAACTTACTGTCATACAAAAATTGTTACATTTAATAACTTTGTTTAGGTGGATATATAAACCTTAATCCGAGATTTAAAACTATCATATTGACTACATATTTCAATATCTTATATTTTAGACATTTGTTGTGTCTTGAGTTTGTATCATAATCGTCCACCTAGAGTCATAACTTTAAGTGTAGACTTTATAACATCGTGATAGAGAGACAACCTGAAACGTCCAAGTGTTATTAAATTATTATCTCAGTGTCTATTCTATAAAACCTTTACTTTATAATAATAATAATAATAATAAAAATAGTAATGCATTCTATATTAATAAAATTTATATAAAGGCCGGAACTGTAAAAGTCAGCTTTTGTGGCATGATTCTCTCAAAGTTGTCAAAAGGCTACCAAACAGCAATTTAGAAGTTATTCAACTTTCGTCATTTTATACTATTCTTCTTCCTTTGTGTACTTTTATTGCAAATTTTGTGCACTTCAAGGACTCATTTCTGTCCATTGTTTTAAACTATAAGATATGCATTAAATTCCTAACTGCACTCTTTTACCTGCCGTGTTTTCTTTTTGTGGTGAATATTTTTATATGACAGAAATTTAAGTGTAAATTTAAATCTTACATGTAATAAAAGTATAAATTATGTAAGGGAAATCATATTTTGACACTCATTTTTGACAAATTTTTGACACTAGATATGTGTTGTTCTTTTATTGATCCATGTGATAAATGTTTAAAAGAAATTGAAAATGAGGTGGAATTAAAGGGTTGGAGGGGTTTAAAGTTTCTTTTGGTTTTCTTCCTTCTCACACTTCTTCTTCTTCTCCACACCCAATCAAGCCAAACCAAACTTCCTATTTCTCTCTTTCTCTCTTTTTCTCTTTCTCTCTCCTTCTTCAGGTGTTCAGGGGATCGCGTCGACAATTATTCCCTCCCCTCTTTCCTCCTCCACCTTTCAATTTGTCTCTCTCGCTTTCGCTTTTCTGATTTCCTCTTTGCAAATGCTTCTTGTCCCTATATTTGGCCGTTACTTCCACCGTTATTTCTGTACAATGAGTTTTACAAAGAATTGTTCATTGGCCATGAAGTTAGATATAAATGTGATAATCAATACTTGAAAATCACTTATAAGTCCAATAAGTCTTAAAAAAATTGGTTCACTTAAAAATCAATGTCATTTTCACAGTTGACCCATATGTGCAGAAACTTTGCCCCACTTTTGTGGCCTTTACTCCCGGTGTTGTTTCTGCACAATAAGTTTTACAAAGAATTGTTCCTTGGCCATGGAGTTCAATATAAATGTGATAATCAATGCCTGAAAATCACTTATATGTCCAATAAGTCTTAAAAAAAATTGGTTCACTTAAAAATCAATGTCGTTTTCACAGTTGACCTATGTGTGCAGAAACTTTGCCTGAACTCCCTACTTATTTGGCCTTTTCTCCTAGTGTTGTTTCTACACAATGAGTTTTACAAAGAATTGTTCCTTGGCCATGGAGTTCGATATAAATGTGATAATCAATGCCTGAAAATCACTTCTATGTCCAATAAGTCTTAAAAAAAATTTGGTTCACTTAAAAATCAATGTCATTTTCTTAATTGACCCGTGTGCACATAAACTTTACATGAACTCCCCACTTATTTGGGATTTGCTCCTAGTGTTGTTTCTGCACAATGAGTTTTACAAAGAATGCTTCCTTGGCCATGGAGTTTGATATAAATGTGATAATCAATGCCTGAAAATCACTTGTATGTCCAATAAGTCTTAAAAGAAATGGTTCACTTAAAAATCAATGTCATTTTCATAGTTGACCCCTATGTGCATAAACTTTGCCTAAACTCCCCATTTATGTGGTTTTTTGCTCCCGGTGTTGTTTCTGCACAATGAGTTTTACAAAGAATTGTTCTTTGACCATGGAGTTCGATATAAATGTGATAATCAATGCCTGAAAATCACTTGTATGTCCAATAAGTCTTAAAAAAAATGGTTGACTTAAAAATCAATGTTATTTTCACAATTGACCGTTGTGTGCAAAAACTTTGTATAAACTCTCCACTTATTTGGCCTTTGCTCACGGTGTTTTTTCTACACAATGAGTTTTACAAAGAATGTTTACTTGGGGATGAAGTTCGATATAAATGTCATTATTAATTCCTGAATATCACTTGTATATCCAATAAGTCTTTAAAAAAAATGGTATGAATAAATTTGTAAATGTTTTTAATGAATATTCAGCGTAAAAAGTGTGAATAAATTTTTTATATTGCAATTTGGATCTGGAGTGATATTATTCACCTAATCCTTAGTCATGACAAAGGGAATATGATTTTGTATATCCGTGAAAGAGATAAAGAGATGTTCAAACCTTCATAGTCAATCACACAATAATATAATAATAGGTGAATAATGAATACTCATACATTCATAAGAGCTTTTGTCGAAACTAAAAACATAAAATGCATAAATTATAATCATATGGTTGTTAGATGCTTACATGTTAACATACATAAACGTGGTGCATATATTACTCCCAAGACAACAACTGCTCAGTATTTACATTAAATATGCCTATTTTCTAAGGTAAAATAATGCACTAATCTTCTTATTAGGAATCTTGAATCCGCCTCTTTTGGGATTCAATGTTATTTGACTCCCTCCCAACTGGATGAATGAGATCCGTAATCATCTGAGTTCCTGATACAGAAAATCACCATATTGCTACATATATTTCTTAGCTAAAAAATGAATAACAAACCTTGTAAGTGATACCGAAATAACATCAAGTTTCCAAAGTTCTAATGATAGCATATTATATACATCCTAAATACAATGTATCCATAACAAAAATAATTCAAGTTCAATATCAAGTTTAACACATTAGAATTACAAAAAGGCTATAAGTTAGTTTGTACTCCCAATGATGAAGTTGTTGAAGTTTTTCATTTAAAAAACCTCATTTCATCTTTTCTTTAAAAGCGGTTAAAATTAATAAAATCTCAAATAAACCGCCAAAAGTTTCATCATACAAAACATGAAAACAAAAGGAAGTACAATCATCGTGATAAACATGAATCTATGTTTACTTCATATGACCAAGTAATAAAGAATTTGGAACTATCTATATGAAACAATTATCGAGGAAAGAGTTTTATTACTCAAGAAAATATATCATCCTCAAATGGCTTGAAGCGGGACTCAAGGGACTCCTACTGCTCGCTGTCCAATGCTACTCAATTGGAGCAGGAGCAGGTATCTCTTCATTCTCTAAAAGTTGCTTCAACTCTTCAATGTATTCAACTTGATTAATGGTGATGATGTTCTTTTTATTGAGAGGATCTAGGACAATTAGTTTATCTCTTAATTCTGTGAAAGAAAGCTCATCTATTTTTTGTTCTTCTGCTGATTCACCTCTAGATTCTTTTGCTCTGTACAAAATAACAACTTATGCACATCTTGAAATAGCAAAGTTCATAATATGGCAACAATTAAATAATGGCACATTTCACAAGGGAAATATAAAATGTAAATGAAAGTGTTTGGCAGCAAGCTACTTAATACAAAGTGATTAAAACGGTAGCAAAATCACAAGAATATCAATGAGATCACAACACTTTTTCAACAACTCATATCAATATGCAAAATACATTAACACAAGCAAACTGCAGTAACATAATATATAAACGACTATGAAAAAAGTGAAATGGTAAATTAATAATGATATATTTAAATGGTCAGTGGCTCATGTTTATACCTACAATAAGAATACTATACTAGTGTTTGCACAAGTTCATATTATATGAGAAGAGTACCATATAGCTTTAAATATACAATTATGCTTTTGCTCAAATGAGAAATCTCCATCGTAATAAAAAAGTAATAAAGCAAATATTTCAGGACACCAACACATCTATTTTAACAAGCAGTCAATTTCACATTTCAAAATGCATTAAATCCAAATTTCACTGTTCAAATTCCCTTCTCTTTCCTTACGATGATAACATGTCTTCTTTAATTATGACATTCTTCTCTCCTCCCACGCGAAGAACAAGAAACCGTGTAAGGGCCTCCCCGAAATGGAAAGAGATTTATGAAATAGAATAAAAGAAACTGAACAGTTTTACTGAATGATTGAGAAAAGGAGAAGAAATTCTCCTGTAAGGTTAAACAAATAAGGTTAAACAATATCTCAATAACACCCATAAAACAACAAAACCCCTAAATAGTAAAAAAAAATTATAAAACAATTCAAACTCACTGATCAACAACAAACAATTGTCCAAAGGAACGGTCCAACGACAACGTAATGGCAGAAACGCGACGCTTTCAGTGGGCGTTGCTTCCAAACGGTAGAACTGTGGCGGAATGTCCTTCAGTGAACAACGACGGTCCCGGAATGGTCAAAACTCCCTCAAACAATGATTCTCCTTACCGCAACACAACTTTGGGTGCTTCTTCTCTCCCTAGGGTTCTCTCCAACCCAAAGTGATATTCTGATTTTAAAATTCCAAAATAAAGCCCCACTTGAAACACCAAAAATCCTTAATTTCCACGTCATTTTCCTTTGGGTAATGATACTTTGACACCTAAATTTGACAAACTTTTGACACCAGACACGTGTCATAAGCTAATTGGTCCATGAGTTTTAGGTTTTAAAAAATTGAAAATGAGGTGGATAATGAAGGTTGCAGGGTTTTGAAAGGAAGGATTGATTTAGATTCATTTCAAAAAAAGAACCTCATTTGCGCCAGAGCCTTCTTGAGAACCGTCCTCCCTTCCACCCACCGACAAGCTTCCATCTCCCCACAAGGATCGACGGCGTTGACGGTGTTTCAAGGTTGCTGAAGTGTCACTGTTAACCGGAACTCATACACATTTCCCTTTCACCGTTTGAAGCGAACTTACCCCGAAACCGCCATTGAAGATGTGTTTTTGAAGCTTTTTTCCGTTTGTTTCAATAAAGCATTGTTTTGGTTCTGTGGGTTTTACTTTTTTTTTTAAGTTTTTGGGCATTTAGGGTTAGTTTTTTTATTTGGTTGTTTCTTATGTTATGGTTAATTGTGGTTTGAATTTTTGTTGAATACTTTTGTGTTTATGTTGTTTTTGGGTGTAAAGTTTGAATTTTTTTGGTTAGTGATTATAGTTAGGTTATTTTGACTTAGGTTTTCTATTATGTTTTGTTTGACTAATGAAAAACACACCTTTATTTTCACCAAGGATGCTCTACCATTCATAAAACATGCATCCTAAGACAAAAAATGAACTTCAAAAATAAGAAATGCAGGTTCAGTACAACACGGGTACCATAGTTCAAATAAGTGAGGAGTTTAGTTATGATTTCTTCACATGAAGGTAGACTTTATCCCGAATACATGTTTCCTATTAAAAAAATAAGAATCATGTTCATACACCTTTGTTGTGAAAATTGATGAATAAATGTTGGATTGATGGTGGATTTTTGTTCTACGTGTTGATATACGAGTATATGAAGTTTTTGATGGATTGGATTGTGAAATGGGATGGAAAATAAGGGAGTTTCAACTTACTTTTTATCAAATACAAAAATTGTGTGTTTTGGTTGGTTGATTAATTTTGGATGGAAGAATTGAAGGATTGTAGGAAATCTTTGGTAAGATGGAAATATGATGAATTAACCATCAAGATTTTCATGTTGTAAAAAGTTTATGTGTGGAAAATGATAAATCCAAAGGTGTATTTTGATGAGTAACTACAAGGGGTTAGGGAGAAGTATGTTTGTGATGGATTTTGGATGTTGACAATGTGTGGAACGATGAAGTGTTGCAAGATTTAGGGTTGTTGTAGATGTTGTACAATATGAATTCTTGCAATGTAATTTATGGTTTTTTTAGAACTATTTCATAATGTATTGATTAGGTCTGGATGTACATATTTTTTTTTTTTACAAATGATCAAAGAAATCTATTGCTTACATTTATTGATAATAAAATTTGAAGATAAGAATGATAATTGTGTTATTTTTGGTGTTCATTAACAAAAGGTTGAATAAAATAATGACAATTTTTTGTGTAGGACGTTTGTACTGCAGTCCCCATGAAATGTATGTCATTATGTGTGTTCAATGTGGTATTGTATGTTGATTAAATGTTGAAACTTAATTATTGGTCTTAAGCACTAAATGGCATGAACTTTGTTGACCAACAACATATGCAAAATATTTGCCTTAAGTGTCATAGTCATTGGCTGAACAGAACTTGTATGTCCAGTAAGTGGTAAAAAATAAATTTTGCACTTCAAAATCAATGGTATTTTAAAAGTTGACCTGTTTGTGCAAAACATTTGCCTAAACTCCCCACTTATTTGGCATTTGGTACCAAGGCAGTTTCTGCACCCTGAGTTTTACAAAGAATGGTTCCTTGAGGATGAAAAGTTCGATATAAATGTTATAATGAATGCTTGAACATCAATTGTATGTCCAATAAGTTCAAAAAAATTGTTCACTTAAAAATCAATGACATTTTCAAAGTTGACCTGTCTGTGCAAAACATTTGCCTAAACTCCCCACTTATTTGGCTTTTGCTACCAATGCAGTTTCTGCACCACGAGTTTTACAAAGAATGGTTTCTTAGGGATGAAGTTTGATATAAATGTCATAGTGAATGCCTGAACATCAATTGTATGTCCAATAAGTCTTAAAAAAACTGTTCACTTCAAAATCAATGACATCTTCAAAGTTGACCTGTTTGTGCAAAACCTTTGCCTAAACTCTCCACTTATTTGGCCTTTGCTACCAATGCAGTTTTTGCATCATGAGTTTTACAAAGAATGGATCCTTGGGGATGAAGTTCGATATAAATGTCATAATCAATGCCTGAAAATCAATTTTATGTCCAATAAGTCTTAAAAATATTTGTTCACTTCAAAATAAATGGCATTTTCAATGTTGATCTGTCTGTGCAAAACCTTTGCCTAAACTCCCCACTTATTTGGCCTTTGCTACCAATGCAGTTTTTTTGAGTTTCGTTTCTAAGTCACAAAATAATCTTCAAAAACAAGAAATATACCTTCAATACACCTATAAGACCATAGTTCAAATAAGTGGGGAATTACTTTATGAGTTCTGCACAACAGGGTAGACTGACTTCTAGATAAAGCTTTCCAACTTCAAATATTAAGTATCATGTCCAAACACCTTTAATTTCAACAAGGAAAGTCTATCGTAATATTGACTTTCGTAATATTTTTCCAAACTTTACATAATCAACCAAATTTGTCAACGTAATACCAAACATGAACATAAAAGACCTCCTTATTTGGTTGGCCAATTAACTTGAAATACTCGGGTAACAACTTCATTTCATGTCAACAAACATAAAACATAAAACAAATTTCATTCAACCACTTTCATACAATGAAATTCAATTCAAATTAATGGGAAAGAATAATTCTTTATACATTAACATATTAACTAACAATTACATTTCCTATTGTACTTGAACATCATCAACTGAAGTTCTTAACATTTATAAATCACTACAAATTATTCAACTACTCATTCTTTTCTTCCACCGTTTGTAGTAAATAGAGTTCTATTTGCCCGACTCTTGGATCGTCTTCGGTGTACAACCTTCATTCGGTCATACATTGTGCTTTGCTTCATTTCATCCTCACGTTCAAACCCTTGGGTTTGCTGCTGATGTTGAACCAACGTACTTTGACAAGGATCTTCATTTCCAGAAAACGCTTTCTCCCCAAACTTCTGACCCTTATCTTCATTTTTGGCTTCAACCAACATTCTTAAATGATGAATAGCATGTCAGCAATAGCCCGCGTTTATTCTTCTACAACACGAATTATTTTCTCCTTATCTCCTTTATTTTGCTGGTTAAATGACACACCATATTTCTGAACAACTTCTTTCACCATACCATAACAAAACTCTTCTTTTGACACCCCAACATCAACAACAACCTAAAAAAATGAACAAATTTCATTACATAAAGCACAATAAAAAATAGATTGCACCACACATTCCTCAAACAGATTCGCCTAGATTCACACAATCTCGAATTCCAATTCAAATTCATCCATTCCATCGTGTTTTCAAACATATTTGGAGTCCAAATTCATCCATTCAAATTCATCCAGTCCACTGTCAACAACATAAATAATTCCCTGCATGATTGAAAAAATAAGAAATAATAAGGAGGATTCATCTTTAACCCATTAACACTCCTAGTCAATAAAGAAGAAATGATCACGTTTTCAGCTCTGCAAAATTCCTTTGAGTAGCAAAACCAGCAAAGAAACAACTCTTGTTATCATACAACAAACGACCAACTCGGTAAGGCTAGAACAAACAAATTAATCACTTTATGCATACATATCATTGCTATACTTAAACACTTAGTTTCAACATGCATTGTATTCGTTTAACCATTTTACTGATACACCAGCACAATTGAAATTGAATAATCATGTCAAGTACATATTACTACTACTACACAAGACATAGGTGGCTTGACCAACACCATCTAGACAAAAAGGTTGCTCATATCAAATCATAACAATTTTTGGTTGGCCAAATCAAAATTATTTCAAATTGCAAGATTCGATTTGCAAATCATAATCCTAATAACTATGTTGAATCATTCACACAATTGGAAACAAAAATCAAAAGGTAAGAACTTTGTGCGGATCATTAACATTATATGAGCGACACAAAAAAGAAAGAGAAACACGAAGTAGCGAAATGAAAAAGAAGTACTAAGAAGAGAAACGAAAAAGAAACACTAAGAAGAGAACGAGGAAAGTGAAAACCTTATTTTCAAAATTTTTTAATAGTCAAAGCGCTTTCGTTGGTGCTTCGAAAGGGTGAAACGGCGACGGACAAAGGTTCGGTAAACGATGGTCATCCGGTGACGATGCAAATTTTGTGAATGGTAGCTTCTGCTCAGCCAATGCTTGCTTGTGGGTCGGAGCACTTTCATTTTAGGTTTTCTCGGTAAGCCAGAATGAAATTATATTTTTTTCAAATTCAAAATGAAGTCCGGTCCTTGCATTTTCATGTCATTTTTATTTTTTAATTTTGAACCCACTTGGATCAATAATAAACTTACATGTGTCAGGTGTTAAAAATTTCTCAAAATCATTTGTCAAAATATCATTACCCATTCTAATATAGAATACTTAGTATTGTTTCGTTTTTTAATTTAAGTTGAATAGTTTATAAATGACAAAATCTACTCACATTATTTTAGCTTAAATCTAAAGTGTTTAAGGAACAACTTATAACTTATTGTTAAAGATGTTATATTATGTAATCTTTAATAAATTTAGTCATTTGAAAATGTATTAGATGAATAATGAATTAGAAAGTGAATTTTAAATAATCATACGAAAGCTTGTAATATACTTGTTTCAAATCTTCTCAAAATTAGAAAGGACAAATAAACTTGTTTATGTAATTATTGCTTTAATAAAATTTTATTTTAACGAGAAATTTTTATATCTATCGAATACATATATAAGTATGGATAATATCTTATTTTTTAAATTAGTTAAGAACATAAGATGAATTTTACATTTAATTATTTCTACCCTTTTAATTTTTGAATCTTAATATAAAGTGTTCACATGAACCTTGCATTTGCTATATATTATGAAAATTTCTCTTCTTTATTATTTTTCTAATTCTTAATATTTGTTTTATTTAAAGAAATTTTATTTTTGATAATACAATTACCATTATCACTCAACAATTGCATTATTTCGATAGTTTTGAAAAAAGTTTTATGAGATCTCCAACTTAGTTTTTATTTTATGATATCCTTAGTTATACATTTTTTTTATAATGTAATATTACTTAATGGTACATCAAATGAGGACACATATTTGATATTTTTACTTATTTTTAATATTTTTATTTATTATTTATTATTTATTTTTATAATGTAAAATATTTTTTAATAATTTTTTATATAATTATTTTTTAACTCATTATCGTAAGTATCGCAATAATTACATAAAGAAATTTCATTCACTATAATAAAATAATTTAATGGTATAATCATGAATCTTGTAATATAATTGAAATTCAAAAGATATAATATTTTATGTTTAAATTTAAATTATTATAAATTTAATTTTTTTTCTTTATGCAATTTTGTTCAAGTAAATATATTACAATTTTTTTCATTAAAATTTAGAGAAAAAAAAGGTAAAACGATATTTAAAATATTTTCAAACTTGAATACTTGTTTTCTTTTAATATTTTTAAAAAATATTTTTTAACTTTATTAACTTTCTTTCATTAACTTTTGAAAAATTAATAAATATTTTGGTTTTTGATATTGTTAATTTTCATGATTATCCTAGTCATATTTTATTAACAAAATCAACTATTCTTTATGTTTTGACCTTCTTAATCCTTAATTTTATCTTGTTTTTGTATAGAGTAATGATATTATGATATATTTTTACATTCATGTAACACAGAGTATAAGGGAAAATGGTCATAAAAATGTAAACTTTTGTATTTTTTCAAGAAAAGTTAAAAGTAAGTAAGGGCAGTGTTAAATGAATGTAAAAAATTTAGGTATGTCAAAGAATCATTTTTCTTTTGTATATAATTACATTTTGGTTTACAGTAATCTAATTATACCACAAATTCCCATTTTTAGTGTCTAATTCAGTGTTAGGAAGCTTTTGCCTCAAACCTAAGAAGTCGGCAACCTACAGAAGTAAGAAGCAACCAAAATGTTTAATCATGGAAAAACATCAGCGTTGAACGACACAAAAGCAATGCTCGATGCCACAAATTCATAGAGCAAGGTTATCCAACCTTACAAATGTCGATAAGCACCAACTATAATGGCACTGAGTGTCATTCAATTCACAAAAATTTTAGCATCGAGTAGAGAGCGTTTAGCGCCATTGAATTCGCAAAGACGAGTACTCAGCGATGGAACACGTACGCTGAGTGACACTTATGGTGACATGGAATTTTTACCTTATTTCTTTTTGTTGTTCGAGGGAAACCCATCTTTGGACATTTGGAGCAAGAGCAACTGTTAAACCCCTGTCAAGTGTACCAGATCGTTATCAAGTAATATAATTGGTAAACCCAATATCGTTTTCCCAAAGGACTCAAAGGCTTAATCTTTCATCTAAACTAATCGCTTAAGACTTGAGAAGAGAATTAAAATTAAGTTTGGAATGCAAAGAACAAAAACTAAACATGTAAATGCAATTGATTCAATTGGCAAGGAAAAACTATGAATGAATGGAGTTGTTGGGGTTTACAATTTCATCTTATCCACTCTCATCTATCTACTCTTCTTATTTAATTCACTTGTTTATCTAATTGCATGCAAACTTTCTTGGTCTACCCTTAACCCAATTCCTTGGCGAATAGAGCTATTATTAATTACCGGCTTGTTATCCCTAGTCTCCCCTAATAATTAATAATGCATAGTAAACAGAAGCAAAATACAATTGATCGTCCTACCCCTATCCCTAGGCAGTATTAACATAATCAAGGAATTCCCCACCAGTTCATGACATTACCGTACATTCCCGTATCAGTAAAGACAAACAACTTTTACTGAATGAGTTAAACAATAAAAGCATTAAGCATAGATGAGAACCCAACAATTGATAAACAAGTATATGACAAGCATATGAAATAAATAAGAATTTAAATAAATGAGAGTTTCAAAAGATTACATTGTTCCCCAACAACAAAGGGTTTAGTTCACCATGGTCATGGTGAAACTTGATGAATATAATGAAAAGAACGGAAAAGCAAACCCTAGATTGGATAAAAAGGAGCCTAAGCATCCAAGAAATCTTCTCCAAGGAGTGTAAGGTAGGTATGAACGTCTCCCTCTGCCAAAGAATATGTTTTCAAGTCACACTGGGGCTATATATAGGCCAAAAAGATAACAGAATCTATCAAAATCGAAGTCCATAAAAACAAACAACCGCTCAGGCGCCTAAGTGCAATGCTCAGCGGTTTCCCTCTTGCCGCTTTGACCGCTCAGCGGTCAGTTTTGCCGCTGAGCGGTTTTCCTCTAATCGCCCTGAGCGCTCAGCGCTTGAATTTAGCGCTGAGCGGTCTGTAGACTCTTCTTTTCTTCCCTTTCTTCTTCTTTTCTTGAGTCTATGACCTTCCTTCTTCACTTCCATCCTTAATATTCATCAAAACCCGGCAAAACAATGCAAAACAAGCATAATATCTCTAAAAACACCTTTTGACTCTCATGTGACTCAACTAAGTGTTTTGCTTGATTCAAAGCTCATTCTAGGCCATAAAGGGTGTGTTTTAATATCAAAATTAAGCATGAAAATAACGGTTTTTCAACCGTTATCACAACCCCAAACTTAAAACTTTGCTTGTCCTCAAGCAAAAAAAACAAAACTTGGCTTCCACTTAGTCATCATATATCTTGATACTTCTAAGAAATCACAACAAGTCATTATACAAGTCAGATTTTTAGTGGAATCCTTTCAAAGTGCATGCATGCTTTCAATCCAATTTGGTTCATATAAGCACATTATTTCCAACAGATGTTTTATTCATGAATGACCAATCCACTAAGCATAGATTTAAATATGGATTTCACAATTATCACCAAGCAAGTGTTTCACTCAATCACTCAAGTGTTTAAGGAATCACTCCACTCTCTACTATTCACATGTCACATAAAACAATATTGTCATTCATCTAAAACAATCAAAATCCTTACATGCACATGTCTTACAAGGACTTTTCCAAGGCTTGTAATGAGGTTGGGCTATCAAGAAAAATTGGTTTTTCTAGATCACAAAATACTTGAGCTAAGAGAGCTATTTTATCATTGAAAAGGTTCAAGTTTAAACTCTCTCTATCACCAATCTCCTTTATTCCAAACTTCTTCCCTTTTTTTTTTACATTGAACTCACTCATGCTTCTTTTCTTTTCTTTCTTTCTCATGCATTTTTCTTTTTCATTACTTGAGCTCAATGCTTTTTCTTTACCATTAAATTTTCCCCATACAACCCCAAACTTGAACCTTTTCATCACATATGACTATTCTCAACCCAACTCAAGATAAATAATTTCAAATCAAGAGTTTTCATCTTGTTTAAGGCCAAGGTTCAAAAAGGGTATAAATTTTTTTAAAACTTTTTGGGTGAAAATTTGGCTAAATAAGGGCTTCCAAAAATGGCCTTGATCATATAACATAAGCATGCAAATCAATCAATTATCAAGACTAAGGCAATACCATTCATGATTCCCTGTGAACAGTACATATATCAGTGAAAACTCTGGAGCTCAATTCCTCACACAACATGCTATCTCTCACACATGAATCTTGCTTAGAATCACAATCACAATCATGAATCATCACACATCTGTTCACAAGTTAGTGAACCATTCTTGGATATCAACATACACACATTCAATCATCAACCACATTCAATCATCCTTTCAATGACTCATCATGAAATATAGAAAATCAAGCCATAATTCCAATAAGTGTACAAGCCAAGCCATAAACACCAAAAATAAAACTCCTAATCTAAAAATCAAAAGTACAAAAGGGAAAAGAAAAATAAAACCCTGTCTCGGTGCAGAAATCCATCAGTAGATGCCATGTCAGTCCCTATCCTCATCCGAGTCAATCATCCCCCTCCTGGGCATCCTTGAAATCCTCATTCTCCTGGTCATCATTCTCTCCTCCTGGGGCTTCAGCTACTCCAGAACCGCTGCCCTGTGCCTGCTGCTGAGGCCAAGCCATCGTACTATGGAACTCATCCATAGTCCACCTATGCATTGGTGGATGGTCATAAAGTCCTAAAATCATCTCGGCAGTGGCCACCTGTCCTCTGTGGAGCGCCTCCATCCTCGCCTCCATCATGGACATATACATGTCCCTCATCTGGATAGGCTCTGGTTGTGTGCTGGTGCCTCTGCAGGTGGAGCCCCCTGTTGTGTTGCTCTCCTCCTAGGACGTCTCCTAAGAGTTGCTCCGACAGCTCCCTCCTCCAAACAGTACTGCTGAAAGTAGGTTGCATCTATGGCCTGCCTAGGTCTCTCATAAGGTGGAACTGCAGTGTCCACCCTGCCTGCTGACATAAGAAATTAATAAGGGATGGATGTCCCGGTGGCGTCCGGCTACTTATAGTGTTGGCACAGCTCAGAATTTCGCTGGTAATAATTTTCCCAACGTTCACGTCCATTTATCTCATTATGCGATAAATGACTAGAATCTTATGCAGTGTGATATCAGAAACATGAGAGCATGGCTGGATGTTGGCATGAGTAAATGCCATCTAGTACTTAGCTAGAGGGTTCAAATCTGCCCTAAGGATGTTAACTGGTGCTCCAATAGGGTTTCTCTGAAAATGCATTCCAGGGGTGCACATTACTCTCTCAATCTCTGCATAATCCCTGGCTTCCCCTAGTATAGCAGCATACCTGCACTGTTCTCCTGGCCACTCAGTCCCTAAGAAGGCGTTACTGGTGTCGGGGTCATAGCTGATCAAATGTCCTCTTACATAGCTCATGTATCTTCCTACTGATATTCCTCCCCTAAGCAAAGCATTATCATAAAACTCTTTTACCAACTCAATACTGGCTGGTGCTGGATAATTAGTTAGTCTCTCCCAGCCTCGCCTCTCAATCTCCAGACCAAACTCTGGAGCTAACTCAGGGATGCACATAGTTTTCCTTTCCATTATCAACTGCCACTCCTGGAACGTAGCATAATGCTCTTCATGCTTCCTTGAAAGGAATATGGAAGAATAAAATCTCCTAGATCTTTCTGGCTCCTTCCTTTTGTTGCCCATAGTCTTAACTCTTCTTGAAGTAGACATTCCTGCATTAAACCATCCAAATAATATTCATAGAAATGTCGTTAGAGGTTAGTACATCATCAATCCTATGACTTGGATCACACAAAATCTAGTTTTTGAGGGAAAACAGGGCCTCTCAATAGACAAACATCTAAAAATTCTAGCATTTCGGCAAAATCAGTTGCAGACCGCTCAGCGTCAATGAAGACCACCCAGGCGGTTTGCCTCTAGCTGCACCACAGCTCAGCGACAATGCAGACCGCCCAGGCGGTGACGACTAGGTTTTCTCAAAATATTTTCCTAAATGATTCTAATCTCCACTCTTTTACTCATTTCATTAAATCAAACCAAAATCATGCAATTCAATCGGTTCAAACAGTTCCTATTTCATCAATTCATGCATAGAAATCAAAAACCCCAATTTTATCATATTCCTAAGCATGTTCATCAACAAATCCCAAAATAGAAACCCTAACATGAATTTGCATACTTACTTGAGTGGAGACTTTGAATGTTTGCAGAAAAATTGTTCGATTCATGATGAATGTCCTCTCCAATGCAAAGCCCTCAACCAAAAACCCCAAACTTTGACAAAGCAATGTAGAAAATTGAATTTTTGGTGAATGGGTGATAAGAAAGTAGGGGAATCTCTCTAGGAAACTCTTGAAAGTGAAAGGAGAATCTTAGGACTTAAGGAAAACGCTCAGGCGAAATCCAAAGAAGAGTTTAAAAGTGAAGAACTTTCAAAACCGCTCAACTTTTAAGAAAAGTCGGGACCCCTAGCGCCGCAACCGCTCAGCGGTTTGCGGTATTTTTCACTTCTCCTTCTTTGCTTTCTTTCGAGTAATCTTACCTTATAGCACTCAGTTTCAACCTTCAATTTTTCAATTATATGTCTTTCCTTTCTCGGATGCAACAATTAAACATGTAATGCACTTATCACAGAATTAAAACAATACAATCAATTGGGTTGCCTCCCAGGTAGCACTTGTTTAACGTCATGAACCTGACCCAAACCTGTTTAGCACTTGTCAGTAAATGTTTATCTTTAAACACCCTTCAGTAGGTGTGCCTTCTTGTATCCTTCAGTAGATACATTAAAAATTTAGCATCCCTCAGTAGATGCTACCCAGAAATTGTTCAAAATTCAACAGATTAAAAATTTAAAAATTAAATAATCCTATAACTACAATTGTTCTACAATACACGGGATTAAATCACATGTCTTCAAATATTTTTATCCCGGTTGGGTTCTTCATTTACCCAACTCATCAATTGCCTTCTATCCACTCTTTCGATGGCTTTAGTGAATGGTTTTCCGATTTCAATCTTACCACCTTCCTTGATCTTGATAATAATCCACTTCTTGTTCTTGAATTTCACATGTGCTCCTATCAGAAGTGGTGTATATTCTGAGTGAATAATGCCTCCTTTGTCAACCTCCTCATCTTTAGGTACCTGCAAAACATTACAACTATTAGAATTAGTACCTGATGTGTTATATTCTTCATCTGACACAGTTTCCCTTCTTGACTTTTTATGTTTGGCTCTCTTTTTAACCTAAAATTCTTCTCTTTAGAGCCAGTACATAAGATCACATGCTCATTATCTCTCATCATGATTCTTGCTTCATGGACACTAATAAACATCTTGGATGTTGCCATGAAAGCTCTTCCAAAGATTATTGGAATTTTCTCCTCATCTTCCATGCCCATGACAATAAAATCAACCAAAAATTTCAACTACTCCACACACACCTCCACATTTTCCACCATACCAAGTGGTGTTTTGATTGAACCATCCGCCACCGTCACAGTGATATTAGACGGTTTTAATGTTAACCCTCTAATTTTCTTCAAGAAACGCTTAGGCATCATGTTAATGCTGGATCCAGAATCTATCATTGCTTCTCCTACATCAAAATCATTAATCGTACATGTCAAATTCAAACAACCCGGATCTTAAGCTTTAAGCGGATAATTTTTTTGAGGTTCAATTTCAAATTCCTGCTCATCATAATCTTCCTCTATATCAATAGTATCTCCCAAATAATATTTCATCCTTTCAGCATATACAAGACTTTGTTTGATGACAGAAGGCACTACAGTCACTTGGTTAAAAATTTCTCTAATTTGCTCTTTGTGACTAACAATTGTTTCCTCTTCTTCCTCTCCTTCACTACTATCTAGCTTAATAATTTCTCTCTTCTCTTCTTCTTCATCACTGCTTCCAGTCTCCACAACTTCCCTTTCAGCTTTTCTCTTACTTCTTGTTACAGCAACTTTACATTCTTCTTTAGGATTAACCTCAGTGTTAGCCCTAAATTGATTCTTCTCAGTAGTGTCAACCCTTTTTGACAGCTGTCCAATTTGCATCTCTAAAGATCTGAAACTAGTCTGATCATGTGCATGGTTGGACTCATAAACTTTCAAGAATTTATCAAACCTATCACTCAAACCTTTGACAAATTCCGTCAAATGATTTACCTGCTGCCACATGGGAGAAGGTTGATGCTGCTGCCTGAAGCCTCCTGTCTATCCAGATGGGTTATTTTGACTAGTACCAAGATTGTTCTTCCAACCTTGGCTAGAATTGCCTTGGTTGAAATTCCCTTGCCTGTACTGATACTGATTTCCCATATAATTGGCTTCCTGCTGCATCTCCTTTGGTATAACACATTGACCATTGATATGGTCACCACTACAAAAATCACATAATTGTTGTGTTTGAGAAACATTACGAATAGGATGTTGTGAAAGTATCTTTGTTAAGTTATCAAGCTTTTGAGTCAAAAGATGATTCTGAGCTAGCATGGCATCATCTGTAGGTAGATGCAAGACTCCCCTCTTTTGTGTAGGTACGCCTCTTTCAGTGTAAGTTCCTTGCTCATTAGCCACCATCTTCTCTATCAAGTCATAGGCTTCATCTTCAGTCTTTTGTTTGATATCACCTCCAACTGAGGCATCCAACATCATCTTAGATTGAGTGTTCAAACCCCCAAGGTATGCAAGAACCAAGGTGGTCTTGTCAAAACCATGGGTTGGTGTCTTTCTTAGCAAACCCTTGAATCTTTCCCATGCTTGACCTAATGTTTCATCCATGCCTTGCTTAAATGATGAAATCTCTATCTTTCCCTGAGTGACTTTAGACTGTGGAAAATATTTAGTGACAAATTTCGCAGCCACAGTCTCCCAATTTGTAAACGCCCCTTCACGAAAAGAATTAACCAACGTCTTAGCATTGCCTCACAATGAGAATGGAAACAAGCTAAGCTTTACTCTTTCATCTGTAACACCTGCCATCTTCACTGTATTGCAGATTTCACCAAACGTTGTCAAATGGTCATATGGGTTTTCATTTGGCAAGCCGTGAAACTGGTTGCTTTGCACCATGTGAATCAGAGCTAGATTCATCACCATGTTGGTATTTTGGTCCGCAGGCATGGCGATGCTATTGAAGTGGAAATGGCCAACCACATTAGATTGGTCTGCAAGAGTACGTCTTGGAGGAGGTCTTTCTGCCATCTCCTCTGCTATTCGGATTGGTGAAGGTGAAAGTAATCTGTTAGGGGAAAGAAATAGATCCCTAGAGGAATGTCTGACTTGCCTTCTTCTCCTTGCCTCGTTCAAGCCTTCTAGAAGAGGTTCTGTATTTTTCTTGCTTCTAGTATGTCTAGTCTCTTGCTGCATGCACAAGAAACACAAACCCTAGTAGCACTTTTATATATAAAAAAAATAAAAACAAAAAAATATATACAAAATATTTACAATCAAGTCAAAGTTAATTAGTTTACATTACTCAAAAAGTTAAACCACGAGACCCCGGCAGCGGCGCCAAAAACTTGTTAAACCCCTGGTAAGTGTACCTGATCGCTATCAAGTAATATAATTGGTAAACCCAATATCGTTCTCCCAAAGGACTCAAAGGCCTAATCTTTCATGTAAACTAATCGCTTAAGACTTGAGAAGAAAATTAAAATTAAGTTTGGAGTGCAAAGAACAAAAACTAAACATGTAAATGCAATTGATTCAATTGGCAAGGAAAAACTATGAATGAATGGAGTTGTTGGGGTTTACAATTTCATCTTATCCACTCTCATTTATCTACTCTTCTTATTTAATTCACTTGTTTATCTAATTCCATGCAAACTTTCTTGGTCTACCCTTAACCCAATTTCATTGGCGAAAAGAGCCTATTATTAATTACCGGCTTGCTATCCCTAGTCTCCCCTAATAATTAATAATGCATAGTAAACGGAAGCAAAATACAATTGATCGTCCTACCCCTATCCCTAGGCGATATTAACATAATCAAGGAATTTTCCACCAGTTCATGACATTACCGTACGTTCCCGTATCAGTAAAGATAAACAACTTTTACTGAATGAGTTAAACAATAAAAGCATTAAGCATAAATGAGAACCCAACAATTGATAAACAAGTATATGACAAGCATATGAAATAAAGAAGAATTTAAATGAATGAGAGTTTCAAAAGATTACATTGTTCTCCAACAACAAAGGGTTTAGTTCACCATGGTCATGGTGAAACTAGATGAATATAATGAAAAGAACGGAAAAGCAAACCCTAAATTGGATAAAAAGGAGCCTAAGCATCCAAGATATCTTCTCCAAGGAGTGTAAGGTAGGTCTGGACGTCTCCCTCTGCCAAAGAATAGGTTTTCAAGTTGCACTGAGGCTATAGATAGGCCAAAAAGATAACAGAATCTATCAAAATCCAAGCCCATAAAAACAGACAACCACTCAGGCGCCAAAGTGTAGCGCTCAGCGGTTTCCCTCTTGCCGCTCTGACCGCTCAGCGGTCAATTTTGTCGCTGAGCGGTTTCCCTCTAATCGTCCTGAGCGCTCAGCACTTGAATTTAACGCTGAGCGGTCTGTAGACTCTTCTTTTCTTCCTTTTCTTTTTCTTTTCTTGAGTTTATGACCTTCCTTCTTCACTTCCATCCTTAATATTCATCAAAACCCTGCAAAACAATGCAAAACAATCATAATGTCTCTAAAAACAACTTTTGACTCTCATGTGACTCAATTAAGTGTTTTGCTTGAGCTTGTAGGAATCATCCTTTTCCTTCTTGTATCTCTATCTTTTTTCATATTTCATTTTGTAAGCTTGGGCTCTTTATGAGAATGAAGAGCTAAACCTATTTTGTTGGGGGTATATGTACCCACTGAACTCTTTTATATCTTTGAATGTTTTGAATATACATATATGTGCCTCTTCCGTTAAATGCTAGTATAATTATTTCTTTGCTTAATGCTTGATTTAGTTTGGCTATCCATTTCTTGATACATGTATATGGTTCATTTGATGTTGGAAATATCTTTTTCAATTTATAACTGAAACAAGATACCTAATGGAACTTGTGCATAGGAATGGAACTTGACCCATTGATTGTCATAAACCCTAATTCATAAAGCAAATTTGTTTGTTAAGGGTTCAAGGGATTCTATTGAGAGATTAAGGTTTAAGTAAACTTGTGAGTTGATGTTGATATATTAATGGAGATGGTTGAGTGTTTTAAATGTATAGGAGTAAAGTAAATGAAATCTAACACCAATAACAACATTCCATATCATTTCACATCTTTTACATTGTCTAAGTGTCTTTAACTACCAAAATTCATCTCTACTTATTTAGGCAAAAATTTACTTTCATGTATATAATATCAATTATGAAAATATTCTTTAGTTTAGATTAATTATTAAGTGTATGATTTATTTGGTATAATATGAGTCCTTTAGGAAACAATATCCTATCTTAGTGGTTACTAATTGTACAATTTGGTACATTTGTCAATAAGATAACAATTATAATAGAAATTTATCTTATTATAATATAAATAAGATAACGGTTATTTATCAATATTTTACATAATTGTTTCTTTTATCTAATTATTATTTATATTCTAATTTAAAATTTATACATTTTTAATTTATTTTTAAATATTTGATATTAAAGATGTTAAAGATGTCTTTTTTATATTGAATAATTTCATAATGTTTTTTTTTAATTTTATGTTTTTTTTATAAAGTAATACACTAATATTAAAATAATAAAAAATATATGAATATAATTTGATAATATTTTATAACTATTTTTTATAATTATTTTCTTAAACTATATTTGCTACAAAAATTAATTGCAAAATCTAAATTAGTTTAATCACTATTTTTTATAATAAATATATTTTGCAACTTTTTTTTTAATAGAAAAACAACATACATATAGAGACATGTGTTTCTTTTAGTATAAGATAAAGAAAAACAATACTTAAATCCTTAAAAGAAATTGTAAAACTTAAATTTCTATAATTATTCTCGTATTTCAATGTGTCATTCCTAGTTTATAATCCATTCTTTTATCTAAGGTTGTGTTTACTTTAAGGAGATAATTTGGAGGAGAATGAGTGGATGAATTTAAAGGGATTTGAAGGTAAATGTTTTGTTGTTTATTTGAGTGAATTAGGAGGTGAGTGAGAGTGAATTTGGAAGTAAAAGTTATGAGAATTAGTGTAGGATTAGACGAATCTGACAGATAAAAAAATGATTTAATTAATAGAAATTGAAGAGTACCAAAATACCCTTAGTAGTAAAAATATTATATAATATTATTATTATTATTATTATTATTATTATTATTATTATTATTATTGTTATTATTAAAAGAAGAAAAATATGAAAATTATAAGCAAAGACAAATATGAAAATTGGTTTAAATCCTTGCAAATCACCTTATCTATGTGAAGATTGAAAATCAGATGCATCCCACAATTTCCTTCTGCGCTAATCCTTGCAAGTAGCGTAAGGAATTCTTCTTTTCCATCTGTGTGGATTCACGTGAATAGGAATTTCCTCTCAAGTAAAAAAAGCGTAATTGATCAAATATATCCTGATACTTAAACTTTGAAAATTATATATGTATGTTGCTTAAGCCACTATAAATTGATTCAAGAAAATTCCATAACGAATAATTTGATATGTTATTGACTAAATAAATTTTAAATGATTCTAATATTATTTCAAAAATAGTAAAATTAGGTTGATATTTATTTTAACTTTTATATATATATATATATATATATATATATATATATATATATATATATATATATATATATATATATATATAGATTACAGATAAATTAGCACAAGAATCGGACAATGGAGGACTTAAATTGATTGGTCAATGATTAAGACAATTAATTCTGTGTTGAAGATAGCTTTAGACCCTGAGACGATCTACTTATTGTTGAAGTGTTGACATCGACCTTACACATCGAAACTATATATAGAAATTATATATATATATATATATATATATATATATATATATATATATATATATATATATATATATATATAAAATAGAGTTGTATTTCTAATTGTAATCCTTTTAAAAGGGTTAGACATTTCATCATATTCTCCAACACGAAGTACTTTTTTTTTTTTGTTTCTTTCAACTTTTTTACGATTCCTTCTTTAAAACAAAACAAGTTTCTTTAAAGAGTGTTTCTCCCTACACCTTAAAGAGTGTTTCTCCCTACACCTCGCCCATTCTTTCAATTTTTCAAATAATGACAGATTTGTTATTTTGTGTCAAGAATTTTTTACCACTTTTTTATTCTCTCAAATTCTTCTCTCTCATAGAGTTTCTCCCTAGACCTCACCTTTTTCTCTCTACACCTTTAACTTTTCAAATAATGATAGATTTTCCATTTTGTGTCAAGAATCTTTGACAACTTTTTTCTTCTCTCATATCCCCCGAATGAAAAAAAAAAACCTAGTGTAGGCCTCCACCTCCACGACTCATTCTTCTTCTGCCATGAGTTCTCAGCCTTCTTCTCCGCCTTCGTCTTCCTCGACCCTCAGTTGTCGTTGGTGCCTAGAACGTCACTACAATGATTGTTGGTGATTATCATTGTTTATGACGTAGTGTTGGCGGTGCTGCAGTTCATCTTCCTCGTGTAGCATATCGTATTCATCATCCTGATAGAAGTAACCCTCCGTTCTCCCTCCCCCTTTTTCATTGCAAGGTATTGTATTATATGTTCATTAAAATGCATGGATATTTTAAGAACCTAGAAAATAGAGTATTAGAGCAGATAGGTGTATTAAAATAATGAGACGAGCATTTTTATTTTAAAATAATATTATAATATAAATAGAAATTCTAAAGCTCGGTTCATTATCTAAACACCTTCATCTCTCTAGAACTTTATCCTCCTTTAGTTCTCTGGCTTCTCTTTATCCTTTCTCATTGTAGTGTTATCTGTTCAACGATCAGGTATTGCCTAGACGATCCTTGCGTCAAGGGCAAATATCTCTACAGATCAATTTCTTGTTTTGAGCCGGTAAGTTGTTTCTCCTTTTTTCCTTCATAAGTTCTTGGACTGTGATCATGCAAAGAATCTTGTTTGCAAGTATCTAGTAGTGTTTCCTTCCAATTTCTCGCTCAAGTTAGGTTATAAGATGGATTTTCTATCACTAATCGGTGAGTTGTAGGTTTCTGTTGAGTTTCCTTGCGGTGCAAGCTTTTGTCGGGGTTTCTATGAGTTGTGTAGAGTTTGAGTGAGCTACGGGAAACTGGATTTTATCTCTGTTTATTGTACTATTTGGTTCATGTGTGAATAATATGCTAGTTATATATATTGAACTGAATTGTTGACTTTGATGTTAGAATAAATGTGCTTAATGTGGTTGTTGTAAGTGTGTATGGATGAACTATGAATATGAAATGATTTAAATGATGATTCTGATGTTATAGACTAGATGAAATGTTAAAATCTGTTATGAGATTGGTTTATGAGGAATTTGAATGAATTATACTTGTTTAAGGTAAGTTTTGAGGAAGTGTAGTGAAATTGTATTAGTCTGTTGGGATAGTTTAGACAAGTCATTTGAGAGTTATTTGAGTCCCTAAGTGGTTAAAAATAATACCAAAAGTGGTAGAATTAGATTTGGGTCTCTAGGTTGAGAAATTTGGAGTTTTGAAATAGAAATTGGTTCATAAACACTTTAGATTGAGGTTAGTGAGGTGTAGGAACACTTACTGAAGTCTAATAAGGTTTATAACACAAATTACGATGGTCAGAAGTTGGGAAAAATAGTTAGAAGTTGTAAACTTGAGTTGAGTTGCATAATTCTGCAGAATTTGTGTTGTAGGATTATGCAGAGTCGTTGAGCGAATGGATTCACACAGTGAGTCACCCTGGCAAGGAGATATCTGCCAGGGCATTCCCACAGCGAATAGATGCGCTGTGCGAATGGATTGAGAGGTTTGCTCTCTGTGTGATGATCCGCATAGCGAATCGAGGCGTTGTACGACTAGTGGTGGCCTGGGATCACTGCCAATTTAATTCGAATAGCGAAGGGGTGCGCTCTGTGAGTGTTTGGAGAGTCTGAGCCACTGCTTGGGGCTCTCGCATAACAAATTGGGCTGCTATGTGAGGTATTAGGGTCTGATACTATTAAGAGTTTATTCGCACATTGAATTTAGTCGTTGTGTGACTGATTATTAGTCGGGAGTCTCTGTCTGAGGATTCGCAAAGCGAGCTGCTGTCGCTGTGCGAGGAACCTCTGGATTCCCTATGCGAGAGGGTACGCTGAGCGAATAGTCCTAGGTTAGTTTACTCTTTACTTAGTCATTTTTGTTTGATTTAAATGATGTGGTGGATCAATTTAGATGATGTCTAAGTTTATTTTGGATGGTATGAATATCAGACAATGAAATGGTGAATTCAAATGGAGACAAGGTATGATTTCAAAAGTGTGAATCTCTCGGTGGGATTTAAGTATGTTTAGAATGAATACAGGGAGCTCAGTATTGAGGGTCATCCTAAAACTCTAATGATCTTTCATTCTCAAATAGAGAAGATTGATTCATGTGGTGAGAGTAGTAGGAGGTCCTAGTATAGGTGGTACTTGGAGGCCTATTGTGCGGTAACGGACTAACCTTATGTGTGTGGTAGGGTGAAACCCATTGCAATGGCTTTGCAAAGCAGTAAAGGCCACCACAAGTGCACAACCCGCCATAGCTCGGTATTCATTCTAAGTTCGGACGGTCTAGTCTAACTCATAACATGTTAGGATGTCTGAACTATGTTATCATGCTTGAGTTATCATGTATATGTTCTCTGTTATATAATTATATGAATGCTTTTGTATCTAACTTACCCTTTTGCTTGTGTTTGTGTTTTGTATGTGTGATGTTTTTCCTTTGAATGATCATCCTATAGGTGTGAGAAGAGGGAGATGAGATCTCCATGGAGCAGGTGCTGGATGGAGATGATCCAATTGTTCAGTAGTTTTAGGAGTAGTATTGTAAATAGTTTTGTAATAGACTAGACGTTTATAAAGTTTTAAATTTTTATGGTTATTTTGGATAAATATAAGGTTTATACTTTATATTTTAACTGAACAATTGTTTTATCTTATCATATATGTGATGATTCGTCTATATAGTTCAAGCTATATTTTTGGGATATTACATTAATGGTATTAGAGCAGTTCTTTCCTTGGGAATTCTGTAGGTTGTGAGTGTGCCTTGCTTGTGTTTGTGTACTCTTAGTTATGTCTAGTGGTTATCCTTGTTTCTTTGAGTTGGACTGATGGCTTTTCTCTATGCGTAAGTAGAAGATGGCACCTAGGCCTCCTCCTCCCCTACCCACACATCTTGATGCACCTGATATGATGAGGATGATGGAAGTAGTGTTAATTGCTATGCAACAACAGAATGTTGCATTGGTGCAGCAGAATACAGTAGCCTTGCAGTAGTTAGAAGTCGCTAGGGTGTCAACTGAGACATCCCAAAGGCAGTATATGGATTTGGTGGCAAGTGGCAGGGCTACAACAGGACCTTCTTCTTCCTCGGTTCATTCTCAAGAGTGGAGTTGGAAAAACTTCCTACAACATCACCCCGCCAAGTTCAATGGCAAGTGTAGTCCCAATGAGGCAGATCAATAGTTCAGGGATATGGAAAGGATCTACAATGTTAAGAGGTGTTCAGATGAGAACCGACTAGCTTTCTTAGAGTATCTATTATCTAGAGAGGCTAGCCATTGGTGGAGCGACACTAGATCTTTGTTGGAAAGTACTGATACTCAGATCTCTTGGGGGTTTCTTAAGAAGAAGTTTTACACTGATTATTTTCCCAACAGTGGGAGGTTTGCAAAAGAGGTAGAGTTTCTGCAGTTGGTCCAAGGAAATATGATTGTTTCTGATTATGCTGATAGGTTCAAGCACTTGATTCGCTTCCACACCTTACCCATGAATGAAGAGTGGTAGTGTAGGAAATTTGAGAATGGCTTAAGAGGTGATATCAAGTTGATGGTGCCCGGTCTTTGCATTAAAGAATTCCCAGTGTTAGTGGAAAGGGCCAAGGTCTTGAGAAGACTAAGAAAGAGGTTGAAAGTCAACAGAGTCAACATTGAGGGTTGGAGGACCAGTTGTGTCCAGAGGCAGTTTCGATTCTCGAAAAACGCCGTATTCTAGGCCTTCATCTTTTAGGCCAAGTGGTTCTTCCTCTTAGTCATTAGTGCAGTAGAGTTAGACTACTCACTTTGGGGGTGTGAGATGCCATGGTTGTGGAGGTCCTCAGGTTTTATTTGCCTGTCCTCAGAGGTTGCTTATAGGAGATATAACCGGTGCAGAAGGGAAGGTCATTATGAGAGGGATATCCCCATGGGTAAGAGAGCCGGCACTCAACCACAGCATGCAGGGAGGTTTCAGTAGAGAGGAGGTGTCGGACCTTAGGCTACTGGTAGAGTATATGCTTTGACTGGATCGGAGGCGGCTAGCTCAGGTAATCTCATTATTGGTTGTTGTCTGTTATTTGGTGGGCTGTGTTGTGTATTGTTTGATTCGGGGGCAACACATTCGTTTATGTCTGGGGATTGTGTGGAGAAATTAGGTTTGTTTGTAGAAGAGTTACATTTTGATCTAGTAGTGCCTACACAAGCATCTGGGTTAGTCAAGACATCTACAGTGTGTGTTAGATGTCCTGTTGTTGTTGAGGGACGTCGGTTTAAGGTGAACCTCATTTGTTTACCTTTGCCAGGATTAGAAGTGACCTTAGGAATGGATTGGCTATCCGCTACTTGCATTCTTATTGACTGTGGTGAGAAGAAGTTGATATTTCCTGAGATAGAAGATACAGTGTTGATGTCTTCAGGGCAATTGAATCAAGAGTTGAAAGATGGCTCTTTTTGCTTTCTTGTGCTGATTCACATGGAAATGGAGCAGCATGGTCAGAGTGTAAATCACTCTGTTGTAAGTGATTTCTTGGATTTGTTTCCTAAGGAGGTGTCAGGATTGCCTCCTTAGAGGGAGGTTGAATTTTCTATTGATCTGGTGCCTGGTGCAGGACCAGTATCAATAGCTCCTTATCATATGACACCTACAAAATTAGTAGAACTGAAGAAGCAGATTGAAGATTTGCTTGAGAAGCAGTTTATCCGGCCGAGTGTTTCGCCGTGGGGAGCGCTTGTGTTCAAAGTGAAGAAGAAGAATGGTAGCTTCAGGTTGTGTGTGGGCTACAGGTAATTGAACAAGTTAACCATCAAGAATAAATACATGTTGCCTAAGATTGACGACTTGATGGATCAATTCAATGGAGCTACAGTGTTCTCCAAGATAGCCTTGAGGTCAGGTTATCAGATTCTGGTCAAGGCACGTTATGTGCAGAAGACTACTTTCAGGTCTAGATATGGTCACTATGAGTATGTGGTTATGCCATTTAAGGAATACAAAACCTAAAAAGATCCTAAACAAAGACAATGAAAGAAAACCTAAGAAGCTATTTCTAAAAACCAGAACAAAATTTAAGCAATGAAAAGAAATTTTATTTACAAACTGTGACAGATCAAAAAAATAGAAGAGAAACCAAAACAACTACTAATTACAGACCAAAACAACATCTAATATGAAAAGAACCTAAAACAAGGAAAGCTACTCCTAAAACCAAGCACTTATGTACAATGGAATTAAAACAAACCAAAGAATCAAAGCTATTTACACTACCTAGAGTATATTTACAGTAAAGCAAAGCATCTACAAACTAAAACACACCTACTCAGTAAAATTTCTTTATCACACTTTTCTAACAGAAACAAAGACATAACATCTATATACAATCTAAACCAAGTAAAACAGAATGGTATAAGGAAGAAAAAACTAAAACAAGAAAAACTTAAAGGAAGTTCTAACCAAAGTCTAAAAACAGAACCTAAGTAATGAAAAAAAATCTTAAAGCAATTTTATTTACAAACTGAAACAGAACCTAAAAGAATGAAAACAACCTAAAACAACTACTAAGAAAGCCGCAACAGAACAAGAAACTTAAAGAAGGAAGAGAAACTAGGTAATAGGAAAAGAAAGGAATCCTAAAAGAAGTTCTAAAAGAAAAAAAAAATGAAAGGGAAAGAATCTAAAGCAAATGCATATGTACAAAGGCTAAAACAGAACTTGAAAACTAAGGCAATTACTAATATTTAAAAAAAAATTAAGAAAGCTAAAATAAGGCTACTGATACGTGAAACAAAACTTAAAGAAGCTAAAACAGAATCAGGAAGAGAATAAAATTTTTACAAACAACTATGAATTCTAAAAAAAACAAAGTCTAGTCTACAACCTAAAACAGATTATACAAGCATCAAAAACTAAGTATTTACAAACCAGAAGCAAGTATTTAGAAACTTAAACAAAACTGCAATCAATTCAGAAAAAAAGATTACCCCTATTTTACTCAAAAATATATGCTAACAAAGCTATATTTACACCAAAAACAAAAAATTTCACCTATACCTTCCCACCCCCATACTTAAGAGGCACATTGTCCTCAATGTGTGAGTGGATAAGGTTCCTAAACCACACATAACAAACACAGACATGTAAAAGGTATATACAAGACAAACAACATCAGATATTTACATAACAGAAACTGAAAAACACAAAAAATAGCTAGAATTGAACAATAGCAAAACAAGTATGTACAAATCAAACAGGACAAACATTATTAGACTTATTCAAAACATAAATGAAAAAGAACTAAAATTGAAAAAGGATGCATATAACAGAATAAAACTAAGAAAACTAAATTCAACAGAGCACACAATGTATATGCACAAGACTAAGAAAAGTAAACACAAAAGAACAGAACTAAAAGCCTAAACTAAACTACAAAGCTACAAGAAAAAGAAAACCTCAAATTGGCCAAAGATCAAAATTAATTTTCTTAATTTTTATGTAGAACAACATATTTAGTATCCTATTATTTACTATACATCCTATGACTAAGCAAGTTATTAACAATAACCTATTACTACATAAGAATAGAGAGGGAAAGAATGGTCTTATTGGTTTTTTTCCAAGCTCTGCTCAGGTGCGCATTAGCTCCTTTCCAGCTCTCTGCTTTAGTATCATCAGTTCTCCTTCAAAGGTTGACAGCTGCTTCTGTACTTTCCAAGCACCTTGCTGCATCAACCAGCGCTCCTCATGCCTTTGCTGTTGATTCTGCAATTTCCAGATTCTTTGAGCATCATTTATACCTTCTCTTGTATCCATCACCACTTCTTTTGTGTCTGCAGCTTCCTTTGGATGAGTTACAATATTAGTCATGTCAGCTGCAACAACAAAATCAAAGTCAATGTTCATCAGTGAATCATCAAACATTTCAGCTTTGTTAAAAGTGAAATCAAGATCATTTTCATGAAAAACCAATGCATCAAAGGTGGAACAATTATTATCAGTGCAAACAGTAGGGGTATGGATATGATCAATCTCAAATGGTGCTCTGAGAACCTTAGAATCAATAAATGCAATAGCGTCATCAAAATGCTCTATAGGATATATGCACAGACAATCAAATGCATTAAACTGTACAGTGAACTCAGATAAAGCAACTGGAATTTCAACGTTAGAACACACCTGTGTTGACTCATTTAAAATGTCCTTACCAACAATAGCCGAATCAATTGAGTCAGTGCATGGCATAATGTTATCATCAAAATTGTGATCAAGCTCAATGCACACATCATAAACAACATCAGGTATATCAATGTGTTCTACAACAAATATTTCATCCACAATCTCAGAATAACTAGGTATGACAACAAGACTATTAGGCAAGGGTTTCTCAAATTCAACATGCATAAAAATATCAAAGTTATTCTGAACCTCACCTAAACCATTTGGAAGCTCAAGTTTATAATTAACCTGTATTGGCTCCTCAAAAATAACCTCACCAATCTCCACCAAGTCAGCAGCAGAATCAGCACCTACTGTGAAGCTATTATCAACTGGAATGATGTCAAAATCAACACATAACTCTGAAACAGCATAAGGTGTGTCAATATATTCAATGGAAAATGCTGAATCTAAATTGTGATTGTGTGCAGGCATAACAGTAACATCATCCAGGGCAGGTTCTATGGGTTCATCTTTAAACAAATCAAAAGCATTAAAATCAATTTGAACCTCAGGCAATTCAATAGAAATGTCAAGTTTAGAATAAACCTGTACTGGTTGCAACTCAGAACCTGTGCTCTCACCAGATTCACTAGCTTCATCATGACAACCACTCAACTTTGATATCAAGCAGGATGAGCAGGTGAGCAGCATAAACATAGAGTCTGTCATGTATACTCAATCCATCAATGAAGTGCAGGATGAGCAGGTGATCACTAATTTGATGATTAGGACATGAGGCACACAGCTGGTTGAATTTGTCCCAGTACTCCCTCAATGTCTCTCCTTGCAACTGCATGATGGAACTGATTTCCCTTTGCTTGGAGACAGTTGTTGAGACTCTGAAGAACTTCTCCAGGAAACTCCTCTGCATGTCAGCCCAGGAAGTGTATGGTGCTGAATAGGTCTTGTACTACAACCAATCCTTGGCTGCATCTTGAAGGAAGAAAGGGAATGTCTTCCACTTGCCCAATCTTCAGGGACTTCTGATGGTTTAAACATGAGGCAGACCACTTAAAACTCCTTCAGGTGCCTGTAAGGATCTTCTCCAGCCAATCCATGGTACTTAGGCAACCTTTTTATAAGCTTGTACAGCCAGTCCTGTGAATTTGCCATCTCTGGTCTGGTACAGAACCTGTCTAAACCTGGAATTCACTTTGAGCCAAGGTTATACCAAGAAACAATAATAGCATGGAGAGCTACCACTATTTACAGATTCTAATGTTTCCAGAAACTGAAGCTTGAGACACAGAAACTAAACACGCAGAATATCAAAAACAGAAAAAGATAAAGCTAACAAGATCCTAATATACAAAAATGCAAAAGGAAGAAACAGATCCTAAACTAAAAAGAAGAAAATATGCACATTAAACAGAAATAGAATCAAGAAAACAAACCTAAGCAAGACTAACCTAACACTCTAAGACTTAACTCGCCGAGTGCCCGGCAACGGCGCCATTTGTTAAACTGATATAGGGACAACCTAGGTATCAATCCAAGGACTCGCTTGTTAAGTTTAAAGTGTCTAGTTATAATCTTGTTATTATTTACTTACTAACTACTGACTAACTAACAAACAAGGTGAGGAAAAGAAATGAAACAAAGAAATTTAAAAGGAAAAGAATCAAAATAAAAACAGAACCTATAAAAAAAATAAAAGAAGAAAGTAAGTAAACAGAATCTAAGCTAAAATAATAGAAAAAAAAAATATAGAACCTATTTATACCTAAAACAGAAACTAAAGCTAATTCAACTAAGATTAACTATGTCCAGAGAAAGAATGACTTGAATCTGAAAACAAAAGTTTATGTATTCTAAAAGCAAAGAAAAAGGAACTTCAGATCCTAGGCTAAAGCAAAAATAATCATCATTTCAGAATTAAAACTAAGAGACAAAACTAAAATACTGAAAGTAGAAAACAAAACAAATTGAATCAACTCAACAAGAAAATACTTAGAACTAATGGATAAAGCAACGAATCATGTAAAAAAAACTCAAGATTCAGACTAGCTCTAATCATTACGAGCAAAACATAACCTAAAATACTAAACCGAACAAGATTAGTGAGTAAAAATCACAAATATGAACCAAACTTGCTTGAAACGGTGTATCAATTGAATTATTATACAGGAAGACATCCTGTTCATAAGTTGCCCACCTCGGGGTCTAAAGTTCTAATACAGAACTAAAAAAATTAATAACAGTCAAATGATTTATCGAATCCAAACAAACTTTGTTCAACTTCATCATTTTTAACCAAATCTACAAACAACAAATGACAGAAAGTAAAACAACATGAAAAACAAATATTTTTTTATTTATTGAACTTCTATATCTAACTCGAGAAGACCTCTCGTGAAATCACGCCCACCTCGGGGTCGTTTTAACTCCAAAAAGGAATTTTAGAAGTGTAGATTTACAAGTTCAATAAATTTTCCAATCAAAATACTCACATACGCACACGAGTATACAAACACATTGAAAGAATCAAATCACATTAACACAAACATTCAACAGAAACATCACGAATGGAAGTAGTATTAACAAGGAACAATGAATATCAAAGACAACTAAAATGTACCGAACGGAATCGAGCGAGATAACAAGAACTTGAGTTTACCGAAGAATGCAATAAAACCCTAGAAATCGCGTTTGCTTTCTCTACTCTAGAAAAACGTAAACTCAAAAGTATATCTCTGTGAAAGTTTATTCCCCGTATATTTACAAAAAGCCCTTTTATAGGGTCTGAGTACGAAACAAAGAAAGTAAAGAAAAAGGTAGAAGAGACTTGCTTGGCGACGCTTTGAGCTCTTAATCGAACGGTCATCAGCTGTTTCTCGTGAGCTCCACTTCCAGCCCTCCGATCCTCTTCATTTTCCCGCCGGTCAGGTCTTCTTCTCCGAGCAGGAACACAAGCTTGGGTCTTCAATTTCTGGGCAAGTGGTTCGGGCACTCCTTCCTTCAGCTCTGCCCTAGCTCTCGAAATGCTCTCCCTCGAAGGTGTTCCCTCTCTGCCAAATGAACTCTGATTGTGCTTTACAAATGAATCGCAAAACTGAGATCCCGAAGTAGCTGACAACCTTCAAACGGCATCGTTCCACTAAAGGGAAGTCAACCCAATTTATCCATGCCCCCCAATCAGCTTCCAATTAAAGATATCAGCAGCCTAAATCCATAATCATGTGCATCGTAGACCAATTTCTTGCAATCAGCCCAATCAAACAGCTCAATGCAACAACAGCGTTTAACACTTCTTCAATTAAGATCAAAGGCCCAAATCAACCTTCAGAGCAGCCCAGTTCTAAAGCCCAGGCCCAATTATGCTTCTGCCAAATTTATAATGCCTATTCTGCAATAAAGAAAGAAAAAGAATTCAATCCAAAATTAAAGAAAAGGAAATTTAACAAAGAAATATTTTTACCAAACATTTTCTAAAAAAAATTAAGATTTTCTAATCTAATGACTAAACCTAAAAATTACACCTAAAAACCTATTTTTTAACTACAATTTTATAAAACTAAAGAATTTTAAGAAAAAACCTAAAACTAATATAATTCTACACAATTAAAGCCTAAAAGAAACTAAGAAAGACTCCTAAACACTAAAAAAATATGCAAAATTGAAGAGTTATCACATGTCAAGCTGTCTAAGTGTGAGTTTTGGTTGGAAGAGGTGCAGTTTCTTGGGCATGTGATCTCAGCTGGTGGTATTTCAGTGGATCCAGCTAAGGTGCGGGCAGTGCTTCAGTGGGAGAGACGTCTGCCATTAAGATCAGGAGCTTTGTGAGTTTGACTGGCTATTATCGTCGCTTCATTGAGGGTTTTTCCAAGATTATGGCATCGCTGACTCAGTTGACGAGGAAGGATCAACCTTTTGCTTGGACGGATCATTGTGAGTCTAGCTTTCAAGAGCTAAAGCAAAGTGTTGAGATTGTTGATAAGGGAAACACTGATTTAGCTAAACCTTAATCTCATAGTGTTTCTGGTTTTTTATGATAACAACACATTATTAGTATCACATGTATTGTTATGTGTTACATGTTCAAAATCTTTATTGTGTATGTATTCTTGAAGAACATGTTTGTGTTAATTTTGTATATATATGCATATTCACTACTCTTTACATGAGATATCTTCTGTGATTGCCTTACATGTGTGTTTAGAAAAGAAAACCACATGCACTTGGTTGAACTTATATTGTGTGGCAAAACTACAAGTTTTAAGTCGACTTCATTATCAAGTAAGTCGATTAAAACTCGTGACTTTGCACAGATTTTTAAAAACAGTCCTGTAAGTAATTTTGAAAGAAAAGATTTTCAAAACTGCATTGAAGTGACATAGTTGACTATGCGAAGGCAACTTGACTTAGTTAGTTATGTTTTGAATTTCTATTGATGCTTGTGAACTATAATGACTATATTTTGTCTCTTTGACCAAGCATTAATTTCTAGTCAACTAAATTAAATGTGTAATCAATTTGGTTGATATGACTGCTACTAATTGGTTTTAACTATCTTAACTGTCGGACAGAAGTCGACTGTATTAGTAACGAAGTCGACTACATAAGCGTTTGTTTAACAGAAAACTATAAATAGACGTGGTTATGTTTTACACAGAGACTTTGGTTATTCTAACAATTTCATTCTACTGTTTCAGATTTTGATCTTTGAGAAAAGCTCCAAGAACTTATCAAGAAGGTTGTGGAGATCTCTCTTGGATAGTTGCTTGACGAGCAAGGTTGTGCTGAAAGAAAAGCTTGATCATACTGCACGTTGAGGTGTACCAGAAACGTGATCATCTACTTCTCTCCATCTTGTGACGATTGTGGCTACCCTGTTGTGATTACAGGAAGAGGATGTGCTGCGTTCTGAGAAACTTTGAGGATTGTTCAAAGTTGACAAAGACTGCAGGAGAGGGGATATCTTGTTGCTTTTCTTTGGGTGTTGTATTCCTATATTTTGGTTAGAGGGTTAGAGAGGTGTTTTATATTTTGAGGTGGAGGTCTCTATAAAAACATTGTTGTAAAAACCTTGACCATTATAGTGCATTAGCTTCCGAGTACAAGAAGGACACTGGATGTACGCAGTTTGGTCGAACCAGTATAAAAACTGTGTTTGAATTTCTCTATCCCTGATCTCTTTATTTTAAGTCGACTTTATTTTTTGTATAGTCAACTATTTTCATCTGCACAGATTTATCTTTTTCATACGAGATTCAAGAAACTTTTGACTGGTTTATACTTTGTGAAAAAGATTTTGAAAAGACTATGATTTTTTATTTTCACCAATTCACCCCCCTTGTTGGGGCAAATCGGCAAGTGTACCAAGTCGCACAAGTAATATAAAATGGTAAGACCAAGTATCGTATTCTAGAGGACTCTCGGCGCTGAACAGTTATGTGAAAACAAGATTAATTAACACTTAAAATAAAAGAGATCATGGATTTGTATTACAAGAATAATAAAATAAAGCAAAATAAAATTGATCAGTGGCAAAAGAGCACAGAGATGAATGGAGGTTGATTGATATGAGATGAGTATGTTGTTGGGGTTAGATTTCACCAAGTTCCCTCTCATGTATATAAGAATTCTTCTTTATTCATTAATGCCAACGTCCCTCACTAAAACACTTAAACCCGATGTCTCGGTAAATAAGTTTGTCCCTAATTACCAGTTCATACGATTCCTAGCATTCCTGATAAAAAGATGTGAAGATCAAGAGGTTAAGACGACTAAGACCCATACCCTCATGTCTGAGCAATATAACCCTTAAGAGTAATTTAATAAGGACCTGAATTAAAAGGAACCTGTCGACACTCATGCAACTCACATATCATGCTATTGTATAAGCAAGCAATAAAAACAGATAAATTACTCTAACAATTAATGAAAAAAACATATAGAATTAAGAATCAATTCAAATACATGAGAGTTTACAAGGTTATATCATTTCCCAACAACAAATAGAAATTAGTTCCCCATAGACATGGGGGAACCTATGAACAATGGAAGAAAAGAAGAGAATGGAAGACTAAGAATTGGTTAGGAGTGTATTGCTATGCTCTCTTCTGCCAGGGATGCAAAACCTAGAGCCCCAGGGTCCTTTAAATAGTGTCAGATGTGTCCCAAAGTGCGGCCCGGTCCGAAAGAATCAAATCAGAGCAGAATCAGGGTTCGATCCACGTGAAATCACGCTTAAGCGTCACAGGGAGCTCGCCCAAGCATGAATTGGGGTTCATGTTTGGCTAGGGCGTCAGTTTTGGACGCCCAAGCTTCGAGCGTCCGTCGCCGGGGAGACCAGCGGTGATCTGCTCCGCGCTGTTTTTCGTTCCTGTCGCCTGGGCTTCGGGTTTTTCCACTTCTTGGTGCCTTTTTTACCCCTTTTGAGCTCCATCTGCTTGGCTTTACTTCTTCTTCCATTATTGCTTCAATCTCTGTCAAAACAAGGGAAATTTGTTAGAAAACTGTTAGAATCAACCTCAACTCTCTTATTCACACAATTTATGAAAACACATGAGTCCAAGGAAGTTTCTAAGTGAAAAAGGGTGCTTTTAGTACCAAAATCATATAGCAAATAACGGTGTTTCAACCTGTTATGACCCCTCTTGGTGTTGAAACTAAGCCATTCTTTTTCCAACACAAAGGTTGACTAGTGCTCCGATGTTAGTGATCCTTGACACAGGTAGACCTTTTGAGGTTTTATGTGATGCTTCATACAAGGGATTGAGCAGTGTGTTGATGCAAGAGAAGAAAGTGGTCGCTGATAACGGTTGAAAAACCGTTATTTTCATATGCTATTTTGGACTAAATTACACCATTTATTGCTTAGAATGAGCTTAGAATCAAGTAAAACTCAATAAATGATTCAGTAGAGAGTCAAAAGCTGTTTTTAGCGATATTATGCTTGTTTTGCATTGTTTTGTAGCAAATCTGAGGAAAGTGAAGATTGGGGACGAAAATGAAGGTCTTAGACTCAAGGAAAATGAAGAAAATTGAAGAAAAGAAGAGTCTAGGAACCACCCGGCGGCAAACCCCTGGTGTCGGGCGGTCTGACGGGAGGAGAAGACAGCAGCACCTGACACCGGGTGATAGACCCCTGACGCCGGGCGGTTTTACGGCACAAGGGAAACCGTCGGGCGGTAGACCCCTACCGCCGGGCGGTGGCGCGATTTAGGGTGAATCGTCGGGCGGCAAAGTCTAACGCCGGGAGGTTGTCAGATGGGGTTGGGCCTGTTTTCTGTTGCGCTCCTCAGTTATAAATAGCCCTGTTGCGATTTCCAATTCATTCTTTTGACAGATAAGGGCGGCCAGACCTACTTTTCACTCTCTGGAGAGGATCTCTTGGATGCTTAGGCTCCTTTTCATCTTTTCTAGGGTTTGCTTTCCATATCTTCCATTATTTTCATCTTGGTTCACCACGACAATGGTGAACTAAACCCTTTTGTTGTTGGGGGAACAATGTAATCTTTTGATACTCTCTTCTATTGAAACTCTTCTTTAATTATATAATTTTCATATGTGTTTATTATCAATTGTTGGATTCTCATACTGTGCTTAAAGCTTTTATCGTTTAACTCATTCGGTAACTGTTATTTGCCTTTATTGATACAGGGACGTACAGTAATGTCACGAACTGGTGAGTAATTCCTTGGTTAAGCAATACCACCTAGGGATAGGGGGTACGACGACCAATTGTTTATGCTTTTGTTTGTAATGTGTTGCTAGTTACTAGGGGAGGCTAGGGATAGCAAGCCGGTAAGTAGTAATAGGCCCTTTTCGCTGAGGGATCGGGTTAAGGGGAGGCCAAGAAAGTTTGCATAAAAATTAGATAATAAAGCAATTTAAACAAGAGGAGTAAATAAGAGAGAGCGGATTAGATGAAATTGTAAACCCCAAACAACTCCATTTATTTATACTCTTTTCTCGTCAACTGAATCACTCATTGCATGTTTATTTTCTGCTTTTGCATTCACCACAACAATTAATTTTTCTTTCACAAGTCTTACGATTTTGGTTCATACGAACGATAAGGCCTTTCAAGTCTCATGGGAAGAACGATAATGGGTTATACCATTTTTATTACTTGAAACGATATGGTACACTTGTCATACAGTTAACAAGTTTTTGGCACCACTGCCGGGGACTCGAGGTTTAACTTATTAAGTAGTGTGAATTGACTGAATTTGACTTGTTTGTAATTATCTGTCTATAGTTTTATTTTTATTTTGTTTTATTTTATTTTTCTGTAAAAGTGCTTTTAGGGGTATTTTTCTTGTGTATGCAGGAAAGATCAGCAACCTCTTCTCGAGGGATTACTAGACAGGAGAGGGAGGAAAGTTATACATTCTGCACGTGAAAACTTTCCTTCTCCTGAAACAATCTTGCAATCTTCACCAGAATTTTCTGCACAAGGTAGAGAGGAGATGGCGGATCAACCTCCTCCAAGACGCACACTGGGGAACTCAGCAAACACTTGGGGAAGCTCATTTGCTGAAGGGACGTTCAGGAACTGGGATGCTTTAGCGAGACAGTTCGTCACCAGATTTTTTCCGCAGACCAAGATTCATCAAGGGAAGCTCGAAATCTCCTCATTCAAGCAAGGGATGGAGGAAACTCTCGGACAGGCCTGAGACAGATTTAAAGGCCTGTTGAGAAAAACTCTAGTCCACGGATTCAACAAGACTTCTTATTTGCTCGTTTTTCTTGGAGGGCTGAATACTCAGTCTAAAATGATGTTGGATGCCTCGGCTGGAGGCAGTATTAATAGGAAGACTGAAGACGAAGCTTATGATTTGATCGAGGAAATGGCCCTAAATGAAGTTTCCCAAAGTGAGAGGGGCGCACAGAAAGGAGGAATCTTGCATCTCCCTACTAATGATGCAATGGTTGCGCAGAATTATCTTCTTAATCAAAAATTGGACAAGCTAACAAAGGTCCTTTCCGAACTTCCAACAGGGTTAAGAAATATTTCTCAGACTCAACAACTTTGCGACTTATGCGGTGGTGACCACATCAATGGCCAATGTGCTTTTCCTGAAGAAATGCAGCAGGATGTCAACTACATGGGGAATCAATTTTCGTTCAAGCAGGGTAATTTTAACCAAGGTAATTCTAGCCAAGGTTGGAAGAACCACCCCAGCATTGGACATAATCAGAACAATTCTTCTAGGCAAGTAGGAGGCTTCCGGCAGCAACAACCTTCACCTTTATGGCAGCAGGTCAACAGCTTGATAGAGACTGTCAGAGAATTAACTGACCGATTTGATAGATTTCTGAAAGTCTATGAGTCTGAAAAAGCAAGTGACCAAGCTAGTTTTAGAGCGCTAGAGACACAGATTGGGCAGCTGTCAAAAAGAGTTGACACTACAGAGAAGAATCAGTTTCGGGCTAACACTGAGGTTAACCCCAAAGATGAGTGCAAAGTTGTAATGACAAGAAGTAAACAGAAGCCAGTAGAGGAAATAATTGAAATTGAGAGCAGTGAAGATGAAGATGAGAAGATGATTTGTAATGATAAATTTGAGGAACAGACAAGCTGTGAAGAGAACAGGGAAAGAAAACAAAAGAGTCACCAAGAGTCATTCCGAGAAATCTTTAATCGGGTGACTGTTATTCCTGGAATGTTTCCACAAATGCCTGAGTATGATAAGAGGGTCAAATATGATCTTCGTGAGATAATTGATCTTGATGAGGAAGAAGAAGATCAGGCACGGATTGTTAAACCAAGGAAGAAAGACCATCCACAAAAATTGAAGGATTTAGGAAATTTGACTCTTCCTTGTGTGATCAATGATGTGGATATAGGGAGAGCTATGATCGATTTAGGATCAAGTGTTAATTTAATGCCCTTCAATGATTTCAAAAATATTGAAGGGTTAAAATTAAAACCAGCTAACACTACCCTGACAGTTGCAAATGGATCCATAAAAAAACTCGTTGGTATAGTTGAAGACGCAATTGTTCGAATTGAGGAGTTGGAATTTTTGGTTGATTTCATAGTAGTGGATATGGTAAAGGATGGAAGAATCCCATTAATTTTGGGAAGACCGTTCATGAGGACCTCTCAGATGATGATACATGTCTATGATGGGAGAATAATGTTGAGAGATCAAGACCAAGTGTTAGCCTATAGTGGATCTGAAGGAGAAAAGAAGAGAATCATAAAAAGATCCAGATATAAAAAGGCTAGAAGAGAAGCAGGAAAAGAAGAAACTATCACAGGTAATGATCATCTTAATAGCTATACTATTTTTGCAGGCACGTGGTGAGGAAAAGATAGATAAAGGAAAGTCACCTCATTCAAAGGACACACTAGTTCCGCGGGGTGTGGCTGTTAGATACAAAAACAGGAAATGGATTGTCAATAGGAAGCTCGAAGAGAAAGGAATGGTTGAAATTAGAAGGCCATATTTCATTGCTATTTGAAAAGTAGACAGATGAAAGCTGAGACGGTGGGACGATGAAGAATCAAATGTGAAGAAGAAGAGATGATTGCTGAAAAAGCACATTTTGTATTTTATGACAATTTTATTTTATTTTTCTGTTGAACATGTAACTTTTAAATTTTTGAACAATTTTTGGGTAGCATCTACTGAGGGATGCTAACTTTTGGTATCTACTGAAGGATACCCGAAAGGTACACCTACTGAAGGGTGTTGGAAGGATTGCACTTACTGACAAGTGCTAAACAGGTTTGGGTCAGGCTCGTGACGTTAAACAAGCGCTACTAGGAGGCAACCTAGATTCTCTCTTCTCACTTTTGCACTTTAAATTTTTAGAATAGGTTGAATTTTATTTTCAGTGTGTATGCTTAGCTTGAATACTTTCCTGAAGATGTGTTGACTGAATGATTTGCATGATGAGTTTGTTTGATGATGATCTGATGTGAATGATTATTGAGTTGTGTTGCATGTTGATATCCTGTGAAACAGATGTGTGATGAATTATGATTGTGGTCATGATGCTAAGCAGGATGTATGAATGAATGTATGTGAGAAAGCATGTTGTGTGAGGTATTGAGCTCTAGAGTTATTGTTGTATGTATTGTTCACAGTAAAGCTTGAATGATATTGCCTTAATCTTGATGATTGATTGAATTGCATGTGAATGTCATATGATTAAGGCCATTTTTGAAAGCCCTTACTTAGCCAAACTTTACCCAAAGTGCTTGAAATTTTATATTCTTTTTGAACCTTGGCCCTAAACAGAATGAAAACCCTTATGCTGAATTTATTTACTTTGAATTGGGTTTATGACTGTAAGTATATTCAAGGTTCAAGTTTGGGGTTGTGGGGAAAGTTTGAATGGCAAAAAGAAAGGCATTGAGCTCAAGTATTGAGAATGAAAAATACATAAGACAAAGAAAAAAATCATGAAAGAATAGCTCAATGTAAAAATAAAAGAAAAAGGGAAGAAGTTGGGGAAAAGTGAGATTGGTTAAGAAAGAGAGCTAAACTTGAACCTTGAATGATAAATGAGCTCTCCTGATTCAAAGATTTTGTGATCCAGAAAAACCAATTTTTCTTGATAGCCCAGCCTCATTACAAGCCTTGGAAAATTCCTTTTGATGGCATTTGCATGTGACGATGTTGATTGTTTAAGATGAATGGCAATTTTATTTCATGCAACTTGTGAATAATAATGAGTGGAGGGCTACCCTAAACACTTGAGTGATTGAGTGAAACACTTGCTTGGTGAGAACTTTTAAATTTCATGATTGCATTCTTGCTTAGTAGACTGATCATTCATAATATGAGACATCTGTCAAGGGAAGTGTGGGCTAAATTCAGGAGAGAACATGCATGCATCTTGATTTGATCTTACTGATGGTTTGAAATTGAGTAGGTCTCATCATGTACTTTAGGAATGTTGAATCATTGGATGAAAGTATAGAAAGCCAAGTTTTGTTTTTAGTTTTGTTTTGTTTTGTTTTGCTTGAGGACAAACAAATTTCTAAGTTTGGGGTTGTGATAACGGTTGAAAAACCGTTATTTTCATATGCTATTTTGGACTAAATTACACCCTTTATTGCTTAGAATGAGTTTAGAATCAAGTAAAACTCAATAAATGAGTCAGTAAAGAGTCAAAAGCTGTTTTTAGCGATAGTATGCTTATTTTGCATTGTTTTGCAGCAAATCTGAGGAAAGTGAACATTGGGGACGAAAATAAAGGTCTTAGACTCAAGGAAAATGAAGAAAATTGAAGAAAAGAAGAGTCTAGGAACCGCCCGGCGGCAAACCCCTGGCACCGGGCGGTCTGACGGGAGGAGAAGACAGCAGCACCTGACGCCGGGCGGCAGACCCCTGACGCCGGGCGGTTTTACGGCACAAGGGAAACTGCCGGGCGGTAGACCCCTACCGCCGGGCGGTGGCGCGATTTAGGGTGAACCGCCGGGCGGCAAAGTGTGACGCCGAGCGATTGTCAGATGGGCTTGGGCCTGTTTTCTGTTGCGCTCCTCAGTTATAAATAGCCCTGTTGCGATTTCCAATTCATTCTTTTGACAGAAGAGGGCGGCCAGACGTACTTTTCACTCTCTAGAGAGGATCTCTTGGATGCTTAGGCTCCTTTTCATCTTTTCTAGGGTTTGCTTTCCATATCTTCCATTATTTTCATCTTGGTTCACCATGAGAATGGTGAACTAAACCCTTTTGTTGTTGGGGGAACAATGTAATCTTTTGATACTCTCTTCTATTGAAACTCTTGTTTAATTATATGATTTTCATATGCGTTTATTATCAATTGTTGGATTCTCATACTGTGCTTAAAGCTTTTATCGTTTAACTCATTCGGTAATTGTTATTTGCCTTTATTGATACAGGGACGTACAGTAATGTCACGAACTGGTGAGCAATTCCTTGGTTAAGCAATACCACCTAGGGATAGAGGGGTAGGATGACCAATTGTTTCTGCTTCTGTTTGTAATGTGTTGCTAGTTGCTAGGGGAGGCTAGGGATAGCAAGCCGGTAATTAGTAATAGGCCCTTTTCGCTAAGGGATCGGGTTAAGGGGAGGCCAAGAAGTTTGCATAACAATTAGATAATAAAGCAATTTAAACAAGAGGAGTAAATAAGAGAGAGCGGATTAGATGAAATTGTAAACCCCCAACAACTCCATTTATTTATACTCTTTTCTCGTCAACTGAATCACTCATTGCATGTTTATTTTCTGCTTTTGCATTCACCACAACAATTAATTTTTCTTTCACAAGTCTTACGATTTTGGTTCATACGAACGATAAGGCCTTTCAAGTCTCATGGGAAGAACGATAATGGGCTATACCATTTTTATTACTTGAAACGATATGGTACACTTGCCATACAGTTAACAGTCGCCTACACTTCAAGGCAACTCAAGGTTCATGAGAAGAATTATCCCACTCATGACTTGGAGTTGTCAGCAGTAGTGTTTGCCTTGAAGATTTGGAGGCACTATTTATATGGTGCTCAGTTTCAGGTATTCAATGATCATAAGAGTTTGAAGTATCTCTTTGATCAGAAGGAGCTGAATATGAGATAAAGGAGATAAATAGAGTTTCTAAAGAATTATGAGTTTGATCTCCTCTACCATCCTGGGAAGGCAAATGTTGTAACTGATGCGTTGAGTAGGAAGTCAGTGCATGTGTCTGTGTTGATGGTCAGAGAGTTGGAGTTCATGGAGAGTTTCAGAGACTTGAGGCTGTAGGTGGAGTTAGAGTCAAATAATATCAGATGCAACAGTTTGGTAGTGTCGAGTGATCTGTTGGCCGTATCAGAGAGAAGTAGTTGGCAGACGTCAAGCTACAAAGGTTAGTGGGTTTGATTGGTACTAAGCAGGGCAAAGATTTTGTTTTGGGGGCTGATGGTATTCTAAGGTTCAGAGGCAGAGTTTGTGTTCTGAGTGATTCAGAGCTAAGGAGATTGATCCTTGAGGAAGGATGATGAATCAATATTTTATATCATTAACTTAGTTTCTTGCGCCGAATTGTGTTGATGATTTGCGCTTAATTCTTAGTTATTGTGTCATTTTCACCATTTGGGCTTAATTAGACCACTAATTCATATTTTAATTAATTTGAATTATTTGAGCTTAATTATTCCTATTTTCATTTTCAGGGAAATTTTGAAATTACACTGGGAGACTTTTGGAAGAGTAGAAGCAATTGATGAATTTCTACAAATTAATTTTAGATGTAGTCAAATTTTTAATTTAGTATATTAGGCTTTTTAAATTAAGTTTTGTAATTTTGGGCTAATTTTTGTTAGGTTAGACTAAGCCCAATAGTAAAAAAATGGTGACATGGCCCTAGGGTTTTATGATGTGTGGACCCCACCATGAGGATGTAATTTTTTTCAGACCTAGGGATTTAGGGCCGGCACTTTACTTTTGAATTTGGAGAGGTTTCGGTTGTGAGCTATCTTGCTTCCCGAGAACACATGGAGCGGCAGCCGACACATGGGGATTGGGGGATTTTTTTTTCATTTTGAGTGACATACAATTTTTTATGCTTATGGTTCTGGGACGATGGAGAAGGGATAAGAAATGAAGCGCACATTCCTTTCTTTTCTTTATTTTGCAAACACTGTTTCCATTTATGAATCCACACGTTGAAGAGCATCATTACTCTCGGAAATTTTTATTTCTCAGCTGAACCGAAATCTTTCTCGGAAGAGAAGGCAATGTTTGCAATTTGGATGATGGGATAATTGGAAGATATGCTACCGCCGACACCCACATGGATTCATTGGCTGGAAGCTTTTCTCTTTCATTGGGTCACGTCATTTGTTCTTCCTAATTAATATATGTAGGTTGATTTTCATTGCTCTGCTGCACCCAAAATATTTTTGTGAATGAAAAGAGATTAAATGGTGGAGATGGGACGTGTCCTCTGGATGGTTAGCAATTCACTCACTTTGCTTTTAGAAAGAAATAGATAGATGAGTATCACGGTCTGATGGAGTAAGTGTACGGTTATTCAATTGGGCATTGGATTGGCTTAGAATTCTATTCACGCTGCAAGTAGTAGATGGGGGGCTGGAATGGAGACCGTGGAAGTCCAGCAGCCGCCACATTTACTTGGATTCTACTTTGAATGTTTGAATTAAATGGAAAAGCACTTTCGCATTGGAGTTTTCTCTTCAAGCACGTAGTTAATATTTTGATTCCAGCAAGCACATGGTCAAGGCATTTCCTTGGAAGACAACATTTACTTTAATTTCAATTAATAGAAAAGCAAAGGTGCAGAGGATTTTATGGCCAAGGTTAAATTTTTATGTAGCTTGCAATTTCAATTTTCTTTTTATATAGGTCACGTGAAGTTTTAGGTAGACTTTATATTATTTTTTTATTTTCTTTTATTTTAAATTAGTTTAGGTTTTAGATAAACTTTATGTTTTTATATTTTCTTTTATTTTAAATTAGTTTGAATTGTAGGTTGAGTTGTTTTTAATTTCTTTAATTTAGTTTTTTTTTTTTTTTTTAATTTAATTTAATTGTGTTTAAATATTTGTTTAGTCTAGTATTGGGGTTAGCATTTTCACTCTCTTTAATGTTTTAATTGATGTTCAGATGTGTTTAATTTTTATTTTTAATTTCGTATTTTTAATTCACAAAACACTTTTCAAACCCCCCTACTTTGTGTTAAACCTAAGACTCGAAACTCGAACCACATTTGGTCCTTGAGAGACGACCTAGGAGTCACTTCCTAGTATTATACTGCATTCTTTTATGCACATCAAATTTGTGTGGGTTGCGACACCCATCAAATTTTGGCGCCGTTGCCGGGGACCAACGGTTTAGTATTGAGTCTTTTGTTTGTGTTTGTGTGTCTTGTGACTGTGTTTTGACGTGTTGTGATAGTCTTTGTTGTGTCTTGTGATTGTTTTCTGTGATTTGAGATTTTTGTGCTATTGTTTCATGATTAGAGGGTGTTGTGATTTAGTGCATGACTAGAGGAAATCCTGGTTTCATACCACCTTTTGACCCTGAAATTGATAGGACGTTTCATAGGTTAGTTAGGCATTCTAGGAATTTGTCTTTAGAGTCTGTTTTTGAGTCTGTCCCATTAGATATTTTTCATCCAACTGTTGAGTATTCTGTGCATACTGCATCCACTGCATCTGTTGCATCTGCACTTGATTTTGATTCTGATTCTGTTGTTTTTCACACTGAGAACAATATGGCACAACCTCCACCTCGTGAGAGGACTTTTAGGGAGATGGCTACACCTGATTTCGATATTGAAAGCTTGTGCATCCAATATCCTGATGAGGACGTTCCATTTGTTCTCAAGACTGGACTGATCCATTTGTTGCCCAAGTTTCATGGTCTTGCAGGTGAGAGTCCACACAAGCATTTGAAGGAATTCCACATTGTCTGTTCTACTATGAAACCTCATGATGTTCCTGAAGAGCACATCTTTTTGAAAGCATTTCCTCACTCATTGGAAGGTGTTGGTAAGGATTGGTTGTATGCTTTGGCGCCTAGATCCATCACTAGCTGGGATGATCTGAAGAGGTTGTTCTTGGAGAAATTTTTTCCAGCATCCCGGACCACAGCTATCAGGAAGGACATCACTGGGATTAGGCAGCTTGGTGGAGAGAGCTTGTATGAGTATTGGGAGAGATTCAAGACACTTTGTGCAAGTTGCCCCCACCATCAGATACCTGAACAACTCCTTATCCAGTATTTCTATGAGGGTTTGAACAGCATGGATAGGGGTATGATTGATGCTGCCAGTGGTGGAGCTCTTGGAGACACCACACCTGCTGAGGCCAGGCATTTGATTGAGAAGATGGCTTCCAACTCCCAACAGTTTAGCGCCAGGAATGATGCCATTGTGGTGAGGGGCGTACATGATGTGGTTGCCCAGTCTTTATCAGCCATTGAAAGCAAGTTGGAAGGCAAGATTGAATCTCTTACAAAGTTGGTGACACAGTTGACTACCAACCAGAGATCTGCAGCTCCATCTGCATCTGTTGCACGACTATGTGCTATTTGTCCTTCCAGTGACCACTATACAGATGCTTGTCCTACTTTGCAGTCCTCAGCTGCCTCTGATGCGCCTCAGGCTTATGCTACCAACATATATAACAACAGGCAGCCACAACAGCAAAGTCATGACTTGTCTAGCAACAGGTACAACCCAGGGTGGAGGAATCACCCCAATCTTAGATGGAACAATGCGCCGCAGTTTCAGCAGCAGGCACCACCTTTCCAGAATGCTGGAGCACCTAACAGATATGTGCCTCCACCTATGCAACAACACCAGAGGCAACAGCAACAACAGCAGCAGCAAGAGGCACCTGCCCAACCAGCTGCCCAACCTTCCACTTCTTCTGAGCCTTCATTGGAAGAGTTAGTGAGACAGATGACTATGCAAAACCTGCAGTTTCAGCAGGAGACTAGAGCTTCCATACAGAGTCTCACTAACCAGATGGGTCAGATGGCTACTCAGATGAACCAGGCGCAGTCTCAAAATTCTGATAAGTTACCATCCCAGACTGTGCAGAATCCGAAGAATGTGAGTGCCATTACCCTCAGATCAGGGAAGCAGAATGTTGTGCCTTCAGAGCCCGCTTCTACACCTACACCCGTGCCTGCCACTTGTCCTAGAGAGGATGACCATGACGGTCCACGCAGGGCATTTGAGGTGGGTGGATCTTCTTCTTCAGCCGGTGGTTCTTCTTCAGGTGGATCTTCTTCCTCTTCCACCACCACCGCTGTTGCACCTTCTCCATTTGTTGACCGACCTATCCCTCTTCCATTCCCTTCACGGGCACTTCCTAGCAAAAGGACTGAAGAGGTAGATAGGGAAATTCTGGAGACCTTCAGGAAAGTAGAGGTGAACATACCTCTACTTGATGCCATTAAACAGATTCCAAGATATGCCAAATTCTTGAAGGAGTTGTGCACACACAAGAGGAAGATGAAGGGCGATGAAAGGATTAGCATGGGAAGGAATGTATCTGCGCTTATTGGTAAGTCGGTCCCGCACATTCCTGAGAAGTGCAAGGACCCAGGTATATTTTGCATTCCTTGTGTGATTGGAAACAGTAAATTTGAGAATGCCATGCTTGATTTGGGTGCTTCTGTTAATGTCATGCCTTTGTCTATATATTCCTCTTTGTCTCTTGGTCCTTTGCAAACCACGGGTGTGGTCATTCAGTTGGCCAATAGGAGTGTTACCCACCCAACAGGTTTCATAGAGGATGTCTTGGTTAGGGTTGGTGAATTGATTTTTCCTGCTGACTTTTATGTTTTGGAGATGGAGGAGGGATTCTCTCATGGATCCGCTCCCATTATCTTAGGCAGGCCATTTTTGAAAACTGCCCGAACTAAGATTGATGTGTATGCTGGAACTTTGTCTATGGAAATTGCTGATATTGTTGTTCATTTTAATATCCTTGACGCAATGAAATTTCCAGCTGAGGACCATTCTGTGTTTAGGATTGATTCATTGGATGACATTATTGATGAATTTGTTGTTAACGGCTTTCACTCTTTGCATGAGAAGAAGCATTCTTTTCTATCTTCTTTACATCCATGCATTGAATCTGGGATTGAGACAGGAATTGAGAATAATGTGGAATTGGATGTTGATTTGGATGAGAATTGTGATGTCCAGGGTATTGTTGATGTCCAGGTTATTGATGATATGCATGTTTTTGATGATGTTGTTGATATACCTGTGATGGATATTGATCTGGATTGTGATGAGATGGGTTCTCTGCCTTTACCTGTTCATTCTTTAGAGTCAGAATGCATTAACCATGTTGCAGGAAGTACACTTGAATCTGACTTGCAGGAACCCACTCTTGAGCTGAAACAGCTCCCAGAAAACCTCAAGTACGTGTACTTGGAGGATGATGAGAGGAAACCGGTCATAATTTCCACCTCCCTTGATTCTATGCAAGAGGAGAGGTTGCTTGGAGTGTTGAGGGCGCATAAGAAAGCCATAGGTTGGAGTTTGGCGGACATCCCTGGTATTAGCCCATCCACATGCATGCATAGGATTCTGTTGGAAGATGGGGCCAAACCAGTGAGACAGCCGCAGAGAAGGCAAAACCCTGTGATCTTGGACGTGATTAAGAAGGAGCTGATGAAGCTTTTGCAAGCTGGGATCATCTACCCTATTTCAGACAGTCAGTGGGTGAGCCCCATCCATGTTGTGCCCAAGAAGACTGGCCTCACGGTTGTGAAAAATGAGAGGGATGAGCTGATTCCCACAAGAGTGCAGAACAGCTGGAGAGTCTGCATTGATTATAGGAGGCTCAATCAAGCAACCAGAAAAGATCACTTCCCCCTGCCATTCATTGATCAGATGCTGGAGCGCCTGGCAGGTAAGTCTCATTATTGCTTTCTGGATGGTTTTTCTGGTTATTTCCAAATCAATATTGCTCCTGAGGATCAAGAGAAAACCACATCCACCTGCCCCTTTGGCACTTTTGCCTATAGGAGGATGCCCTTTGGCCTATGCAACGCCCCTGGTACCTTCCAGCGGTGCATGCTTAGCATTTTTAGTGACTTTCTCGAGAGTTGCATAGAGGTGTTTATGGATGACTTTACTGTGTATGGATCCTCTTTTGATGCATGTTTAGACAGTTTGGAAAACGTTTTGAAAAGATGCATAGAAACAAACCTTGTTCTCAATTTTGAGAAATGTCACTTCATGGTTGAACAAGGTTTGGTTCTAGGGCACATCATTTCTGAAAAGGGAATAGAGGTAGATCCTGCTAAAATATCTGTGATTTCGCAATTGCCTTACCCCTCTTGTGTGCGAGAGGTTAGATCTTTTCTAGGACATGCAGGTTTCTACAGGCGCTTCATCAAGGATTTCAGCAAGAAGGCGCTTCCCTTGTCTAGACTACTGCAGAAGGACATCGATTTTGAGTTTGATGACAGGTGCAAGCAGGCGTTTGATTGCCTGAAGGGAGCTTTGACCACCACTCCGATCATTCAGGCACCAGATTGGACAGCCCCATTTGAGCTCATGTGTGACGCATCAAATCATGCCTTGGGAGCTGTCCTGACACAGAAGATTGGCAAGCTGCCTAGAGTGATCTACTATGCTTCCCGCACTTTGGATGCTGCCCAAGCAAACTACACCACGACTGAGAAAGAGTTGTTGGCAATTGTTTTTGCCCTTGATAAGTTTAGGTCGTATTTGCTTGGATCTCCTGTTATTGTGTATACTGACCATGCAGCTCTGAAGTTTCTGTTGAAAAAGGCTGAGTCAAAGCCTAGATTGATTAGGTGGATGCTACTGCTCCAAGAGTTTGACTTGCAGATTAAAGACCGGAGTGGAGCACAGAACTTGGTTGCAGACCACCTCAGCAGGATTGAGAGAGCTGAGGATCAGGCTCATGTTTTGCCCATCCAGGATGACTTTCCTGATGAGAGTTTGTTAATTATTTCTTCTTCTCACCCTACTCCTTGGTTTGCACACATTGTGAATTATTTGGTTGCTTCTGTTTTTCCTCCCTTAGCATCACGTGCTCAGATTGCCAAAATTAAGAGTGATGTTAAGTATTATGTTTGGGATGACCCATATCTGTGGAAGTTGTGCAGTGACCAGGTTACTAGGAGATGCATTCCGGACCATGAGATTGACTCGGTCCTCCAGTTTTGTCATGCCTCCTCACCTGGTGGTCATTTGGGGATTCAAAGAACAGCTCGCAGGGTGCTTGATTGCGGTTTCTACTGGCCTTCCATCTTCAAGGATGCAGAGAGGACTTGTAGCACCTGTGAGCCATGTCAGAGAGCAGGAGGACCTATTTCACAGAGACAGGAGATGCCTCAACATCCTATGCTGTTCTGTGAGGTGTTTGATGTCTGGGGTATAGATTTCATGGGTCCTTTCCCTGTTTCTTTTGGTTTCTCTTATATTCTCCTTGTTGTGGATTATGTTTCAAAATGGGTGGAAGCTAGAGCCACCAGGACTAATGATGCTCGGGTTGTTGTGGATTTTGTTAGATCTCACCTCTTTTGCAGGTTTGGAGTGCCTAGAGCGATTGTTAGCGATCAGGGAACCCATTTTTGCAACAGATCCATGCAAGCCTTGCTCAAGAAATATGGGGTGACGCACAGAGTTTCTACACCTTACCACCCCCAAACAAATGGGCAGGCTGAGATCTCCAACAGGGAGATCAAGAGGATTTTGGAGAAGATTGTCCAGCCCAACAGAAAGGATTGGAGCAATAGGTTGGACGATGCTCTCTGGGCCCACAGGACTGCCTACAAAGCACCCATTGGGATGTCTCCCTATAGGGTTGTCTTTGGAAAGGCATGTCATTTACCAGTTGAGATTGAGCATCGGGCATATTGGGCTGTGAAGATTTGCAACTTCTCCATTGACCAAGCTGGAGAAGAAAGGAAGTTGCAACTGAATGAGTTGGATGAGATCCGATTGGAGGCCTATGAGAACTCGAAGTTCTACAAAGAAAGGACCAAGAGGTTCCACGATAGTTCCATTGTTAGAAAGGACTTCGAGGTTGGCCAGCAGGTTTTGTTGTATAACTCTAGGCTTGGCCTCATGGGTGGTAAGTTGAGATCAAAGTGGACTGGACCTTTTGTTGTGACTAATGTTTATCCTTATGGTACAGTAGAGATCCAGGATCCACCTGCAGCTACAAGCTTCAAGGTGAACGGGCATAGACTGAAGCCTTTCCTCAGCAATCCTTCTTTGTTGGATGCAGTGGTGGAGGAGACGTCTTTGGTCTACCCCACCTACCCTCCCAGCTGACTCAGGGAGTTTCTTTTCTCCTTCCCTCCTCACTTTTATTGCACTTTGTCTGTATCTGATGATTGTTCTGATTGTTGATCTGTTGATTGTGACACACTGAGGACATTGTGTAGTTTAAGTGTGGTCTATTAGGGGAGGTTGTTCTTTGTTTAGATTTCGTTTTCTTGTGAATTTTGTTGAGTCTTGTGTACAGTTTTGCACGCTTTTTGTGAATTCTGGACTGTGATTAGGTTGCTAGTTTCCCTTCACTACATTGATACTCTATTTTGTTGGACTCCTTGCTCTTCTTTGCATGGAAGATGATCATGATGTTTGAGAGTTGGATTGATTGTGACCGATTACCTGTGTGAGATTTGAGCCATTTGATGATCTTTCTTGTGTGTGATATGTCTCTAGATTGCTTGCACATTTGCCTTGGCTTGACTCTGTTGTTAATTCTTGATTCATGAGCATGTTTGAAAATGATAAAGGCATTTTGTTGATTGAGCCTCTCTAGCCAGATAGCCTACCCTGTTATGATCTCTTTGTTAGCCCCCTTGAGCCTATACTTCTCCCATTTCTTTGTTTTGAAGCTCATACAATAGCCTAAGTGAAAAACCATGATTACCTGAACGTTAAGGAATTTTGGAGCTTTGGAATTGTTTTGGGAATAAGTGTGGTCTCTTAGGAGTTGCAGATGAATTGGCTAGTGAGTCCTCTTCTTGCGGTTGCATTGTAAATATCATGTATCTTGTCTTTTGAATTGTGTGTTGAATAGAAAAAAAAGAGACAAAATGAAAAAAAAAACAGAGAAAAATGAGAAAAACAAAAAAAAAAATTGTGTGAATAATGGAGTCAAGAAGAGGATGGAATTAGAGGTTGTGGGTGTGTTTGAATGTGTTTACACTTGTTCCCCATTGCTCCTCTATTCCTTATGGTTTGTAGCTTCTTTTCCAGATGTATCATCCCTTGACCTTGGCCCCATTACAACCATGAAAAGACCTTTTGATTTGAACATGCGTATGTGCTTGAGTGTTGATATTAGAGGCTTGCCAAGTCCATTTGTGTTTGCTTTCTTGAGTGCATTGAGTGACATTGATCTACTTTATACACTTGAGAGAAACACTGATTGTGTGCATCTGTGAGGCTTTGTTGCTTTTGATTCATCTCTTGAACTGATTGATTGTTTCCCATGCACTAAACTGCTTGGATGATTCTGTGAGTATCTGCTTTCATTGACTTTGTGTGGGATTCTACCTATGCCTTTCACTGTCCAGATTTTGTGAGAACTGTGCAACTCTGTGTCTGTCTGTTGAGTCTGTGTCTCTTCCTGAAGTCCTCAGTATTGTTCTCTGCTTTGCGTCTTGATTTTTCCCAGGAGTGCAAAAGACTAAGTGTGGTCTATTTTGATGAATCAATATTTTATATCATTAACTTAGTTTCTTGCGCCGAATTGTGTTGATGATTTGCGCTTAATTCTTAGTTATTGTGTCATTTTCACCATTTGGGCTTAATTAGACCACTAATTCATATTTTAATTAATTTGAATTATTTGAGCTTAATTATTCCTATTTTCATTTTCAGGGAAATTTTGAAATTACACTGGGAGAATTTTGGAAGAGTAGAAGCAATTGAAGAATTTCTACAAATTAATTTTAGATGTAGTCAAATTTTTAATTTAGTATATTAGGCTTTTTAAATTAAGTTTTGTAATTTTGGGCTAATTTTTGTTAGGTTAGACTAAGCCCAATAGTAAAAAAATGGTGACATGGCCCTAGGGTTTTATGATGTGTGGACCCCACCATGAGGATGTAATTTTTTTCAGACCTAGGGATTTAGGGCCGGCACTTTACTTTTGAATTTGGAGAGGTTTCGGTTGTGAGCTATCTTGCTTCCCGAGAACACATGGAGCGGCAACCGACACATGGGGATTGGGGGATTTTTTTTTCATTTTGAGTGACATACAATTTTTTATGCTTATGGTTCTGGGACGATGGAGAAGGGATAAGAAATGAAGCGCACATTCCTTTCTTTTCTTTATTTTGCAAACACTGTTTCCATTTATGAATCCACACGTTGAAGAGCATCATTACTCTCGGAAATTTTTATTTCTCAGCTGAACCGAAATCTTTCTCGGAAGAGAAGGCAATGTTTGCAATTTGGATGATGGGATAATTGGAAGATATGCTACCGCCGACACCCACATGGATTCATTGGCTGGAAGCTTTTCTCTTTCATTGGGTCACGTCATTTGTTCTTCCTAACTAATATATGTAGGTTGATTTTCATTGCTCTGCTGCACCCAAAATATTTTTGTGAATGAAAAGAGATTAAATGGTGGAGATGGGACGTGTCCTCTGGATGGTTAGCAATTCACTCACTTTGCTTTTAGAAAGAAATAGATAGATGAGTATCACGGTCTGATGGAGTAAGTGTACGGTTATTCAATTGGGCATTGGATTGGCTTAGAATTCTATTCACGCTGCAAGTAGTAGATGGGGGCCACATTTACTTGGATTCTACTTTGAATGTTTGAATTAAATGGAAAAGCACTTTCGCATTGGAGTTTTCTCTTCAAGCACGTAGTTAATATTTTGATTCCAGCAAGCACATGGTCACGGCATTTCCTTGGAAGACAACATTTACTTTAATTTCAATTAATAGAAAAGCAAAGGTGCAGAGGATTTTATGGCCAAGGTTAAATTTTTATGTAGCTTGCAATTTCAATTTTCTTTTTATATAGGTCACGTGAAGTTTTAGGTAGACTTTATATTATTTTTTTATTTTCTTTTATTTTAAATTAGTTTAGGTTTTAGATAAACTTTATGTTTTTATATTTTCTTTTATTTTAAATTAGTTTGAATTGTAGGTTGAGTTGTTTTTAATTTCTTTAATTTAGTTTTTTTTTTTTTTAATTTAATTTAATTGTGTTTAAATATTTGTTTAGTCTAATATTGGGGTTAGCATTTTCACTCTCTTTAATGTTTTAATTGATGTTCAGATGTGTTTAATTTTTATTTTTAATTTCGTATTTTTAATTCACAAAACACTTTTCAAACCCCCTACTTTGTGTTAAACCTAAGACTCGAAACTCGAACCACATTTGGTCCTTGAGAGACGACCTAGGAGTCACTTCCTAGTACTATACTGCATTCTTTTATGCACATCAAATTTGTGTGGGTTGCGACACCCATCAAAGGACATCAGAGTCGTTTTGGCATGCATCTTGGAATGACTAAAATTTATCAGGACCTTAAGGAATCATTTTGGTGGTCTGGAATGAAAGGAGATGTTGCACGTTTTGTTGCTTCTTGTTTAACTTGTCAGAAGGCTAAGGTGGAGCATCACAGACCTGGTGGTTTATTGCAACAGCTGGAGATTCCAGAGTGGAAATGGGATAGCAACACCATGGACTTTGTTACTCATTTGCCATGGACGATTAAAGGTCATGATGCGATTTGGGTGATTGTAGAAAGGTTAACCAAGTGTTCTCATTTCTTGGCAGTTAATTTAAGGATGTCTATGTCGAAGCTTGCATAGTTGTACATCAGAGAGGTTCTGAGACTGCATGGGGTGCCTTCCAATATTGTATCAGATAGAGATCTGCAGTTCACTTCTAGATTTTGGCAGATGATATAGAGTGAGATAGGCGGCAAATTTCATATGAGTTCAGTTTATCATCCCCAGACTGATGGCTAGTCAGAGAGGACGATCCAGTCACTTGAGGATTTGTTGAGGATGTGTGTATTGGATCACTTGGGAGTCTGGTATGAGGTGTTGTCGTTCGTGGAGTTCACTTACAACAACAGTTTTCAGGCCAACATTGGTATGACACCGTTTGAAGCATTGTATGGTCGAAGATGTAGGACGCCTCTGTGTTGGTTTCAGGAGGGAGAGTTAGTATTGATCGGGCTATATTTGATTCAGTAGATGACTGAGAAAGTAAAGTTGATTCAGGAGAGGATGCAGGCATCTTATAGTAGACAGAAGTCCTGTGCTGATTAAAGACAGAGACCGTTTTGCAGTTGGGGATCATGTATTCCTAAGAGTGACTCCTACTACTGGTATAGGAAGAGTCATTCATTCTAAGAAGCTATCTCCTGGGTACATTGGTCCTTATCAGATTCTAAGGCATATAGGTTCGGTTGCTTATGAGATAGCCATGACACTGTAGCTGGTGAATCTTCATTTAGTGTTCCATGTCTCACAGCTCAGGAAGTATGTGTCTGATCCTTCTCACGTGTTGGAAGTGAAAGATGTACAAGTAAGAGAAGATCTTTCAGTAGAGGTGCAGCCTGTCAGGATTGTGGAGAGTCAGACCAAACAACTTAGGGGAAAAACCATCAGTCTAGTCAGAGTTGTCTGGGATAGGATGACAGGTGACTTTACATGGGAATTAGAATGAGTCATGAAAGAGTATTATCCTCACCTGTTCTCTAGTAAGTCTAATTTTCGAGAGCGAAAATTTTTGTTGTTGGGGAGAATGTAAGAGCCTAGAAAATATTGTATTAGAGTAGATAGGTGTATTAAAATAATGAGACGAGCATTTTTATTTTAAAATAATATTATAATATACATAGAAATTCTAAAGCTCGATTCATTATCTAAAACACATTCATCTCTCTAGAACTCTATCTTCCTTGAGTTCTTTGTCTTTTCTCTACCCTTTCTCACTATAGTGTTATCTGTTCAATGATCAGGAAGTGCCTAGATGATCTTGCGTCAAGGGCAACAATCTCTACCAATCAATTTCTTGTTTTAAGCCAGTAAGTCGTTTCTCCTTTTTCCTCTGTAAGTTCTTGGACTATGATCATGCAAAGAATCTTATTTGCATGTATCTAGTAGTGTTTCCTTCCAATTTCTAGCTCAAGTTAGGTTCTAAGATGGATTTTCTATCATCGGTGAGTTGTGGGTTTCTGTTGTGTTTCCTTGTAATGCAAGCTTCTGTCGGGGTTTCTGTGAGCTATGTAGAGTTTGAGTGAGGTAAAGGAAACTGGATTTTATCTCTGTTTGTTGAACTATTTGGTGCATATGTGAATAGTATGCTATTTATTCATATATATATACATATATATATATATATATATATATATATATATATATATATATATATATATATATATATATATATATATGTAAGCATTGAGTTAATGTGTTGAGAAAAGCATGAAAAGAAGCAAAAGATAGAATGAAAAGAAAAGCTCAATGCAAAGAAAAGGGAAAGTTGGGAATGAGTGAGATTGGTAAGAAGAGAGTTTGTGCTTGAACTATGAATGTTTGAATGACTCTCTTAACTCAAGGATTTTTTTCATCTAGAAAAACAAATTTTTCTTGTTAGCCCAACCACATTATAAGCCTTGAAAAAATCCTTGTGATGACATGTGTGTGTGATGATGATTGATTGTGGTAAATGAAAGACAATTTTGTTTTATGTGTCATGTGGATAGTAGAGGGAAATAGTGACTTCTTGAAACACTTAAGTGATTGAGTGAAACACCTTGTCTGGTGAGGAATGATTCCATGAATCTATGATTTTATCTATGCTTAGCTAGTTGATCATTCATGAGAATAGCATTTGTTAGGTATCATATGATTGTGTGAACACCATGATAAGCATTTAGAATGAAGGCATGTGTGCATCTTGATCGAATTCTATTGATGAGCAGATTTGAGTGATTACTTGTCTTGAAAGAAAAAAGTTTTGAATGTGATTGAACCACTGTGCCGATTAGTGGAAGACTGAGTTGCATTTTGTTTGCTTGAGGACAAGAAAAGTTTTAAGTTTGGGGTTGTGATAACGGTTCAAAAACCGTTATTTTTACACTTAAATTTGATACAAAACTCACCCGTTATGACTTAGAATTAGCTTGGAATCATGCATTTTGCTTAAGTTAGAGAATAAAATAGCCAAAGGTGGTTTTCTTGGTTTTATGCTTGGTTTTCCCATGATTTGGCAGGATTTATAAGGAATTGAATGAAGGAAGTTGAAGTAGAAAAGAGTTGGACTCAAGAGAAGGTGGAAAAGTGAACAAAAGAGGAAATTGAGTGTCGGGCCCACCACTGAGCGCTACCTACTGCTGAGCGCTGGCTTCTGCAGTGAAGTCACTACCAAACGCTTGGGCGTCAACGCTAAGCGTCCACCTTGAGTACCGTACCCACCGCTGAGCGGTGATCCAGCGTTGAGCGTCACTGCTTTGGGCTTGGGCCAGTTTCTACTTCGTTTTAATGAATTATAAATAGATTTGGATGACCTAGATGGTTTATCTTTTGGCAGAAGAGATGCAGAAACACATTTCTCACCCCCTTGGAGGCGAATTTTGGATGCGGGAGGTCCAACTTATGAAATCTAGGGTTTATCTTTTCATTGTTTTCATCTAGTTTCACCATGTCTATGGTGAACTAAACCTCCATTGTTGTTGGGGAAAACAATGTAATCCTATTGAAACTCTCATATATTGAATTGATACTTTATTCATATGCTTTATTTCATTAATTGTTAGTGTTTTTCCTCCATTATCTTTGCATGCTTTGTTTAAGACATTATTCAATAGCGTGATCTTTGAGTTTATCTATATGGACACATGTAGGTAGATCTAGCTAGACATGAGAGAATTCTCTCGGAAGCAATATTACCTAGACATAGGGATAGGAGGACTAATTGTCTTTAAGCTTCTGTGCGAATGTAATGCATATGAACAATTGCTAGGGAGACAAAACATTGTAAACTAGTAATTAGGAGTAGGCTCTCTTCACCAAGACATTGGGATTAGGGTAAATTAGAAAGTGACATTAACATTAATGAAAAAGTAGAATTCGTAAATATATGAGAGGATTAGGATAAGTCGGAAACCCTAACAACACAATTCATCCATATCATTCAACTGCCAACTGATCAACCTTTGCATGCATATTTAAATTTCGTTTTTGCATTATAAACCCTAATTTTCGTTATTCAAGTCTTAAATAATCAAGAAATCACATGAAAGTCTAGGCTTATGAGTCTCTAGGGAAACGATACTTGGTCTTACCACTTATTATTACATGATACGATTCGGTACACTTGTCGGAGTCTTAACATCTACGTGCTCAAAATATGATGAATCGCACTTTGTAGGCCTTTCATGTCGTGGAAGTGTAGTCTTCTATGCACCTTTGGTTTTTACTTTATGTGAAGGAGGTACCATAAATGTTATTTTAGAACAAGACATGTTGCCTAGATTCATAACTTTGTTCGTCTATGCTTTAACGAAGTATGCCTTACATAGAATGATCCAAATGTGATTGACACATTAGAAAAATAAAGGCCATGCAGTAGAGACATCTTGAAGACGATCAACATAAGCACTAAACATGGATTGTTCCTCACAGTCCATCACATTTTCCCTTGCTTCCATTAACATATCCCATGCCTCAACTAAATCCACTAACATTTTGCATTTGGCTTTGACATTTTTCATAATTTGGAACCTACAAAGCATCTAATAAGTCTTAGAAAATACATTTCCAATGACATTCATGAAAGCAAGGTCTCTATAAGTAACAATAACACGTGGATTGCCCTCAAATGTCATAAATAATCCTCTAAACCTTTTTAATGCCAAAGTGAAATTATTTTGGCATTCACTTGATAACAATGCAAAGGCGACTAAGAATGTCAACCTCGTAGATGTGACACCAACTATCTCAAGCAAGAGGAGACGATATTTGTTTGTCATGTATGTGGTATCCATCAAGAAAACAATATTAAACACATTCAACAAGTGCACTACATCTGGATGTATCCAAAATAGGTCATTAACCACTTCAGAATAGTTCAAACATCTACTTCATTGGATGTATTTATCTTGATCTAACATCATCATCATCAACTGATGCATTTCAGTTCTCGACCCTCTCAAAGATCGTTTGTATATGTACCTTGCATTATATATTTGTTTAATTATTATCACATTAGAATCGTTATGTTCTTTGAGAGTTAATAGAATATTTGAGGGCTTTACTTGACTATTAGTGATGTCAACAAGTATTGACTGTTCAACACCATTTAACCTCCCAATAAGATGATCAACCAAAATCTCAGTTAATTCATGGTCGTGATATCCATAGATTACCTTTAAAACCCAACCCTCTCCATTAGAATAGAGTTTACCATTCAACTTAAACGGACAATCACACTTTCTTGTCCCGAATACACTAAACTAAACATTTGGGTTTATACTTCATGTACTTCCAAGTCCTTTGACAACCTAACAAAACGAACGTCTTTCTTTCAGCTTCACCAATTGTGGTGTCAGATCTTATAATAATCATAACAAATCCAAGATCGAATGTAATTCTTCGAACCCATTTAATTAAATCATCACGCGAGGGAAATATTTGATCAATAGTAAAATATTTGTATAATCACCTTCAGCCACTTCATTTATTAAAGAAGAAAATTCAAAATAAAACTTAAATTTATTTGAGAATTTATTAATCGAAATTATAATATAAATCACAACCTATACAATAAACATATTTATCCCTCAGTATTTCTCTCTTAATAACAATAACAACACATATTAAAAAAATTAAATAAAAAATAAAAAACAACAACACATAAAAAATTAAACAATAAATACAAAACATTAAGACTTATTAAAAATTAAATCATAAATAAAAAAGAACAAATATTCCAAAGTCAAATAATAAATAAAAAATTTTCAAAATGAAAAATTATATAAAAATATTTAAATAAAAGAATTTAAAATTTTTCGAATTGAAGAATAAATTAGATTTCAAAATACTTTTAATTCTTAACCGGCTTTCAAAAACCAACTAACCTTAACCGACTTTTGAAAATTGATTAAGAGAGTCAAACGTTTTCCAAATCTAAAAACTTCACTTACCTCGAAACTCAGAATCTCCAACTCCAAACAATTAACTCTCGTCAACGAGCAACACCAAAAAACCACTGCCATGATTACCACCGAACAAAAAAAATGCATAATGAAAGAAACAGAGACATTATGAAACAAAGAGAAATGAATTAACAAACACATTTTGAAGTAAGTGAAACCAGGAGGGTACATAGTAATATATACCTTCATTTAATATAGGTTACTAAACGTTGATGATTAACATATTCATTACTCACTCGTACAAATTATTTTATTTCTTTTTAAATGAAACAACACATTTATATTTTGGAGGTGAAGAACTTCGGAGATGTGTAGAGAGAAACACTCACTCTTAAAATTTGAAGAAAATTACAGTGATGAGACAAGGTTTTCTTTCAACACCTTCCAGAAAATATGGTAACAAAATCATTCTCAACCAAGTATCATTTATATCAACTTAACCTTTTCAACAACGATGATATTGGTTCAATGTTGTCAGCAAGATAACAAAAATTAATAAATATGAAAACTCAGATATTTCTTTTTTATATAAAACAAAATAATAAGATGCATAAAATAGAAAAGAGAAAAATTATTAGTTGTAAGAGTCTAAATAAATAAAAAGGACTATTGGGCCCTAGTTGGAGGCAGTCAGGCCCATGACTAAGGACACCTGACCTTAGCAAGAGTCCTCCTAAAAAAAATCAGATTCTTCATTGTTGCTTTTTCCCTTCTCTCTCTAGACAAAAGCCTTTTCTTCCTAAGAAATTGCTATGTCTTTTCTCTAAAAGATCAAAACACTGAACCATTTAAATTTTAATTTGAAGGTGCCTAAACGTTCGTGGTGTCAAGGGCTACACTTTGAACTGATCAATTTCGCCGTTTTGTCCCGATAAGTGATTTTCCCCTCTCCTTCGCTGTTCTAGAACCTAGGGCATGCAACTTTGTTGGATTCATGTGCCTTGTACATTTTTCCTTCCATTCTCTGTCTATCCGAGCTCTAAGAGCTATGTTTTATCACCAATTTGGTGATTTGTAGGTTCTGTAAGCCAACGCAGTGGGTTCCTGTTAGGGCGTTTTCAATTAGCTTGTTTGATAAAGTGAGGTAATGGGAGCTAGTTATTTTTGTTTGAAATTAATTTATGAGATATATGTATGTTGAATCCTGAATTGGTGTGTTGATTTAAACTGTAATGTACCTATTGAGTATAAATTGACTTGTGTTATGATGCTGAAAATTGTACATGTAAAAATGTATTGGTTGTAAGTTGTTATGATGGGATTGATTGTTGAAATATAGATATGTTACAATGGGTGATGAAAGGAAAAAGGAGAAGGTGGATTTTTCCATTAGAGGGGTTCGTGAATTAAGTGCATGGTTATATTTTTTTTTGTTCCAAGTTTAAATGGGTACATGAGAAGTAATATGGAAAATGGGTATTTTAATATTTTATTTCATTGTAGAATGGTTATTAATATAGACATAGGGTGAATGATGTGGTGGCAGGTTGAGTTTTAGGCGAGAGAAAGAAGATAGAAAAGAGAAATGGGTAAAGAATTAGGGTGTCTTATAAATAGAAGTGGTGTCACGTCAAAATATTGTAGGGTAAATGCATATAAAAGTAAACTTGTATTACAAAATGTAAAATGAGAAAAAAAAGGGGGTGTTGTACTGATTAGAAAATGAAGGTTGATAAATAATATATTATATTTTATATTATATCTATTGATTATTTCCTTATTATGATTCTTGTATATTATATAATAATATATATTATAAAATAATATATAACTTTTATACATATAACCGTATAGAAATTTAACAAGTTTTATTTAATAGTATATTGTTATATAATCTATGTATATTAAAACTATTAAGTTGGTATTAAACTTTTAGTTAGAATATTTGTCACTTTTGTTAGTAATAACAGTTAAGAGTTGGTACGAAGGGGGAGAATTAGAGAAGGGGTTTTGGTTTCTTTTTGTTTGTTCTTCGTTTTGTGGTTGATTAAATGATAGTTACTTAGTTTGTGGAGCATGGTTTAATATATATGGCCTTATCTTTAGAACTTTAACATGTATGTTGATTATAATCCAAAGTATATGAGTTTAAAAGTAAAGAGGTATGATTTCAAGGTTGTTTGTAGTATGTTTCAAAGTGTAGAATCTCTTGGTGAGATTCTTAGTGTTTAGAATGAAAGTCGGAGCTCAGTCTTGGGGGTCTTCCTGACGCTCCAATGGTCTTTCTTCTCACGTAGAGAGGGTTGAACCATGTGGTGAGGAGTAGCAGGAGGTCTTAGTCTTAGAGGCTTCCAGTATGCTCCAAGGCGTGGAACAGGCTAACCTCGTGAGTGTGGTAGGGTGGGAAACCCAAGTTTCATAAGCCACCACGGGTGCATGACCCGCCATAGCTCGACTCTCATTCTAAAGTCCAGACGAGTCAGGTCTAATATTCAACATGTTAGGATGTATACCTTGATCTGTTTTGATTAATGTTAACCTCTGTATGTTCTAGGCTTGACATATTCCATGCTTTTTTTTATATATAATTAGCTCACCCTTGCATTTGTTTTTTTTGTTGTGTTGTGCCATGTTGTGTGTGTTTTCCAGTTGCAATGATCATCCATTTGGATGTGAGTAGAGGAAGGAGAGGTCTCCCTGGAGCATGTCTTGGAAGAAAATGAAGATGATGCAGCTTAGTTCACTAGGGCCTTTTGCCAACTTTGTTTTCCTTAGGACTTTTTACTTTCTTGTGTTCTCTTGAAACACTTTCTGCTCAATCTATTTTGAATTACTCCCTAGTACTTTAAGTTTTTTAAATTTCCAGTACTATTTTAAGGATGACTGTACTCCTTTATACCTTAAGTTACATCTCTAACTGCTTTCCAGTATTATATGTGATGACGTCTTATTATTATATGTCTGGCGTATATTTTGGGATGTCACACTAGTCATTAAAACTTATTAACTGGGAAAAAATCTTAATGTTATTTAGACTTGGCTTCCTTTGTCTGTGGACCGGTCAGTCCGGCCGGTCTGGTTGTTTACTTTGGGCTTGTTTTGTTTTGGGCTTGTTTTGTTTACAGGCTTTGCCTGTTGCGTGTTTACGTTGGTTAAATATAGTAACCAACCCTGTTGCGTATTTACGTTGGTTAAATATAGTAACCAACCCTGTTGCGTATCTACGTTGGTTAAATATAGTAACCAACCCTGTTGCTTGTTAACGTTGGTTATAAATAGTAACCAACCCCGTCTTTTCAAACACAACTTTCAATTCAATAATATTCAGTATTCATTCTCTCGCTCCGCTCTCTCTCTTTTATTATTCTCTGGTTCTAAGGTTTTCTTGAATCGCCCCAAGAACCCAACAATTGGCGCCCACCGTGGGGCAAGGATTCAAGAATTCCCAAGGAGTAATGGCAACCAAGTTCGACGTAGAAAAGTTCAACGGCGCTAATGACTTCGGGCTGTGGAAGATCAAGATGGAGGCAATCTTGATACAGCAGGGATGTGTTGAAGCGTTGAAGGGTGAGTCGAAGATGAGTGATACCATGACTCAAGAAGAGAAGAAGAAGATGGGAGATAAGGCAAGGAGTGCAATCATCTTGTGCCTTGGTGATAAGGTACTGAGAGAGGTTGCGAAGGAGAAGACTGCCGCTGAAATCTGGGCAAAACTAGAGTCTCTGTACATGACGAGATCGTTGGCTCATAGGTTGTGCCTGAAGCAGCAACTCTTTTCGTTCAAGATGTCAGAATCAAGAACGATAGAGGAGCAGATTGCAGAATTCAGCAAGATTGTTGATGATCTGGAGAATATTGGAGTGAAGTTGGAGGATGAAGATAAAGCTGTCATCCTGTTGAATGCGCTTCCAAAAACCTTCGAGCATTTCAGGGATGCATTACTCTACGGGAAAGATCAAGTGATCACGTTAGAGGAGGTTCTGACGTCAATTCGAACCAAGGAGTTCCAAAAACTCCAAGATTCGAAGACAACCGAGGAAGGAGCGTCCGGATTGATTGCGGTAAAAGGGAAAGGGAAGAAGCAGTCTGGAAAAGAGAAGAAGCTGAATCCGGACGGTACGAAGCAGGTGCGTTGCTTCAAGTGCCAGAAGATGGGTCATATCAAGAAGTTCTGCCCGGAGAAAGGAAAGGCCGGTCGGCCACAAGAAACCGCTGATGTGGCAGAGGCGTCTGAGGGATATGAGTCGGCTGGAGTGCTGGTGGCTTCGTCTGAAGATCCTCAAAGGAGCTGGGTCATGGATTCCGGCTGCTCCTATCACATGTGCCCGGTAAAGGAGTTTTTTGAGAATCTGGATCAGAAAGAGCATGGTAATGTACTGCTCGGTAATAACAAAGCTTGCCGAGTGCAAGGTGTGGGGTCGGTGAGGCTGAAGATGTTTGACAATCGTGAGATGGTGTTGCAGGCCGTCCGGTATGTGCCCGAACTAAAGAGAAATTTGATTTCTATTAGTGCATTTGATCTTGGAGGTTACACCACTAAAGTTGAAGATGGAGTAATGAGGGTTTGTTCTGGAGACTCTGTGGTTGCCAAAGGCAGAAGGAGGAACGGCTTGTACATTCTGGAGGGATCAACTGTCATTGGTCATGTCTCAGTAGCAAGTGGGACCGAGAATACCGCCCGGTTATGGCACTTGAGGATGGGACACATCAGTGAGAAGGGTCTTGAAGAATTAGAAAAGCAAGACTTGCTTCTGGGAGACAAACTGCAGAAGCTGGATTTCTGTGACCATTGTGTCTTAGGGAAATCACACAGGATACCGTTCGGAAAAGGGAAACACTCAACCGAACGGCCCTTTGAATATGTCCATGCTGACTTATGGGGACCGGCAAGAACCTTAACTCATGGTGGAGGAGCGTATTTCTTAAGTATAATTGATGATTTCTCAAGGAGAGTGTGGATTTACGTTCTAAAGAATAAGTCTGAAACGTTTCAGAAATTCAAAGAGTGGCACACACAGATTGAGAACCAATTGGGGTGTAGGCTGAAATGCCTAAGGACCGATAATGGACTGGAGTTCGTTTCAGAGGAGTTTAATGGTTTTTGCAAAGAGAAAGGGATCAGGAGGCACAGAACGGTCGTTGGAACTCCTCAACAGAATGGATTGGCCGAACGGATGAACAGAACCATTCTGGAGAGGGTCCGGTGCATGTTGTTGGGATCAGGGTTGTCAAAAGCTTTCTGGGGAGAGGCTGCCAATACGGCCGTCTATTTGATCAACAGGAGTCCGTCTTCAGCTCTCAATTTTAAAACGCCAATGGAAGTGTGGAGTGGACGACCGGCTGATTATTCACACTTGAGAGTGTTTGGTTCTTTGGCGTTTGCTCATGTCAGGGGTGATAAGCTGGATTCCCGGGCGGCGAGATGTATCTTTCTTGGATACGCCGACGGAGTTAAGGGATACAGGTTATGGAGGTTAGATTCACCTTCAAAACTAATCATTAGTAGGGATGTCATTTTTGATGAAACAAGGATGGCGATGCACCCGGAAAACTCTGGAAGTGAGAAGAAGATTCTCGTGGAGGTGGAGCATACTACTAATGGAGCTGGCACGGCCGGTGGGACTGAGGAAAACCAAACGGGTGAAGGGCAAGTTGAAACCGGTCGGACGATAGCTGAGAACCGACCGGATGAATTTCGAACAGACCTTGGTGAAGACACAGATGATATGTCTGGCGAGGGAAGTCATGGAAAAGCTGCTGGTGTTGATTTGAGAAACTATCAGCTTGTTCGTGACAGAGAAAGAAGGATCTCCAAGCCAACCAAACGGCTTGGAGAGGCGGATCTAATCTGCTACGCCCTGAACGCTGCTGAAGATATTAACCGATCGGATGAACCGAGAAGTTATAAGGAGGTTCTTGACAGCAGCGACCGGCATCTTTGGCAGAGTGCTATGGAAGAAGAGTTGGAGGCTTTGAAAAAGAATAACACCTGGAGATTGGTGGATCTGCCGAAGGGTAAGAAGGTCATAGGTTCGAAATGGATTTTCAAGAAAAAGGAAGCTACACCGGGCGGTGAGAAAGCGAGGTACAAAGCCAGGCTTGTTGCCAAAGGCTTTACTCAGATTGAAGGCGTAGACTATCATGAGATCTTTGCTCCAGTGGTTAAGCATTGTTCGGTCAGAGTTCTGATGGCAATAGTTGCGCATTGCAATTTGCATCTTGAACAGTTGGACGTTCGGACAGCTTTTCTGCACGGCGATTTGGAGGAAACCCTCTATATGAAGCAACCGGACGGTTTCGCTGTGGATGATAGGGTGTGTCTGTTGCAGAAGTCACTTTATGGCTTGAAGCAAAGCCCAAGGCAGTGGTACAGGAAATTTGATGACTTTCTGATAAAGCTGAACTTCAAGCGGTGCAATTATGATGATTGTGTTTACACTCTGAACCATGGCGGTGAAATACTATATCTCTTGCTTTATGTGGATGATATCCTAATTGCTAGCAGTGACAGGGGCATGATCGGTGAGACGAAAGCAAGGTTGGCGGATGCTTTCGAAATGAAAGAGCTAGGGGAAGCAAGGCGGATTTTGGGCATAGACATTAAAAGGGATAGACCGGGCGGTAATCTTTTTCTGTCACAGGAGTGCTATTTGCAGAAGGTAATTTCAAGGTATCGGATGGCTGAATCTAAAATGGCCAACACGCCGGTCGGTCAACACTTGAAACTTACCAAGGAGCAATGCCCAAAGACCGAGGAAGAAAGAAAGAAGATGGAATCTGTTCCATTTTCAAATGGGATTGGGAGCATTATGTACGGCATGGTCTGCACAAGACCGGACGTGGCGCACGGTGTTAGTGTTCTCAGTCAGTTCATGGTTAATCCTGGACCAACACACTGGGAAGCGTTGAAGTGGATGCTCAGATATATACGGGGGTCTCTCGGTACTGGATTGTCTTTCCAGAATAACTTTCAAGGTGGAGGTTATATTGAAGGTTTTGTTGATTCCGACTTTGCCGGATGCATGGACACTAGGAAATCCCGGTCGGGATATGTGTTTACACTGTTTGGGACTGCTGTTAGCTGGAGGTCTACACTACAGTCGGTTGTGGCTTTGTCAACTACGGAAGCTGAGTACTATGCTCTTGCTGAAGGAGTTAAGGAGGCACTGTGGTTGAAAGGTTTGGTTCGGGAACTTGGTTTTGATCAGAAGACTGTATGTGTTCATTGCGACAGCCAGAGTGCTATTCATCTGGCCAATCATCAGATTTATCATTCCAGAACCAAGCATATTGACGTCAAGCTGCACTTTGTCAGAAGCATTGTTGAATCCGGTGACGTTCAAATCTGCAAAATTGCATCCGAAGAGAATCCTGCAGATATGTTAACAAAGCCGCTCGCTAAGGAGAGGTTTCTCTTACTGTTGTCCAGGATTGGGTGTCTACCGGCCGGTCACTAATTGTTTGACCGGCCGTGTCCGTGTTTTATTTTTGTTTTGTTTTTGAAGCAAGTCTAGGTGGAGAATTGTTATTTAGACTTGGCTTCCTTTGTCTGTGGACCGGTCAGTCCGGCCGGTCTGGTTGTTTACTTTGGGCTTGTTTTGTTTTGGGCTTGTTTTGTTTACAGGCTTTGCCTGTTGCGTGTTTACGTTGGTTAAATATAGTAACCAACCCTGTTGCGTATTTACGTTGGTTAAATATAGTAACCAACCCTGTTGCGTATCTACGTTGGTTAAATATAGTAACCAACCCTGTTGCTTGTTAACGTTGGTTATAAATAGTAACCAACCCCGTCTTTTCAAACACAACTTTCAATTCAATAATATTCAGTATTCATTCTCTCGCTCCGCTCTCTCTCTTTTATTATTCTCTGGTTCTAAGGTTTTCTTGAATCGCCCCAAGAACCCAACAATTGGCGCCCACCGTGGGGCAAGGATTCAAGAATTCCCAAGGAGTAATGGCAACCAAGTTCGACGTAGAAAAGTTCAACGGCGCTAATGACTTCGGGCTGTGGAAGATCAAGATGGAGGCAATCTTGATACAGCAGGGATGTGTTGAAGCGTTGAAGGGTGAGTCGAAGATGAGTGATACCATGACTCAAGAAGAGAAGAAGAAGATGGGAGATAAGGCAAGGAGTGCAATCATCTTGTGCCTTGGTGATAAGGTACTGAGAGAGGTTGCGAAGGAGAAGACTGCCGCTGAAATCTGGGCAAAACTAGAGTCTCTGTACATGACGAGATCGTTGGCTCATAGGTTGTGCCTGAAGCAGCAACTCTTTTCGTTCAAGATGTCAGAATCAAGAACGATAGAGGAGCAGATTGCAGAATTCAGCAAGATTGTTGATGATCTGGAGAATATTGGAGTGAAGTTGGAGGATGAAGATAAAGCTGTCATCCTGTTGAATGCGCTTCCAAAAACCTTCGAGCATTTCAGGGATGCATTACTCTACGGGAAAGATCAAGTGATCACGTTAGAGGAGGTTCTGACGTCAATTCGAACCAAGGAGTTCCAAAAACTCCAAGATTCGAAGACAACCGAGGAAGGAGCGTCCGGATTGATTGCGGTAAAAGGGAAAGGGAAGAAGCAGTCTGGAAAAGAGAAGAAGCTGAATCCGGACGGTACGAAGCAGGTGCGTTGCTTCAAGTGCCAGAAGATGGGTCATATCAAGAAGTTCTGCCCGGAGAAAGGAAAGGCCGGTCGGCCACAAGAAACCGCTGATGTGGCAGAGGCGTCTGAGGGATATGAGTCGGCTGGAGTGCTGGTGGCTTCGTCTGAAGATCCTCAAAGGAGCTGGGTCATGGATTCCGGCTGCTCCTATCACATGTGCCCGGTAAAGGAGTTTTTTGAGAATCTGGATCAGAAAGAGCATGGTAATGTACTGCTCGGTAATAACAAAGCTTGCCGAGTGCAAGGTGTGGGGTCGGTGAGGCTGAAGATGTTTGACAATCGTGAGATGGTGTTGCAGGCCGTCCGGTATGTGCCCGAACTAAAGAGAAATTTGATTTCTATTAGTGCATTTGATCTTGGAGGTTACACCACTAAAGTTGAAGATGGAGTAATGAGGGTTTGTTCTGGAGACTCTGTGGTTGCCAAAGGCAGAAGGAGGAACGGCTTGTACATTCTGGAGGGATCAACTGTCATTGGTCATGTCTCAGTAGCAAGTGGGACCGAGAATACCGCCCGGTTATGGCACTTGAGGATGGGACACATCAGTGAGAAGGGTCTTGAAGAATTAGAAAAGCAAGACTTGCTTCTGGGAGACAAACTGCAGAAGCTGGATTTCTGTGACCATTGTGTCTTAGGGAAATCACACAGGATACCGTTCGGAAAAGGGAAACACTCAACCGAACGGCCCTTTGAATATGTCCATGCTGACTTATGGGGACCGGCAAGAACCTTAACTCATGGTGGAGGAGCGTATTTCTTAAGTATAATTGATGATTTCTCAAGGAGAGTGTGGATTTACGTTCTAAAGAATAAGTCTGAAACGTTTCAGAAATTCAAAGAGTGGCACACACAGATTGAGAACCAATTGGGGTGTAGGCTGAAATGCCTAAGGACCGATAATGGACTGGAGTTCGTTTCAGAGGAGTTTAATGGTTTTTGCAAAGAGAAAGGGATCAGGAGGCACAGAACGGTCGTTGGAACTCCTCAACAGAATGGATTGGCCGAACGGATGAACAGAACCATTCTGGAGAGGGTCCGGTGCATGTTGTTGGGATCAGGGTTGTCAAAAGCTTTCTGGGGAGAGGCTGCCAATACGGCCGTCTATTTGATCAACAGGAGTCCGTCTTCAGCTCTCAATTTTAAAACGCCAATGGAAGTGTGGAGTGGACGACCGGCTGATTATTCACACTTGAGAGTGTTTGGTTCTTTGGCGTTTGCTCATGTCAGGGGTGATAAGCTGGATTCCCGGGCGGCGAGATGTATCTTTCTTGGATACGCCGACGGAGTTAAGGGATACAGGTTATGGAGGTTAGATTCACCTTCAAAACTAATCATTAGTAGGGATGTCATTTTTGATGAAACAAGGATGGCGATGCACCCGGAAAACTCTGGAAGTGAGAAGAAGATTCTCGTGGAGGTGGAGCATACTACTAATGGAGCTGGCACGGCCGGTGGGACTGAGGAAAACCAAACGGGTGAAGGGCAAGTTGAAACCGGTCGGACGATAGCTGAGAACCGACCGGATGAATTTCGAACAGACCTTGGTGAAGACACAGATGATATGTCTGGCGAGGGAAGTCATGGAAAAGCTGCTGGTGTTGATTTGAGAAACTATCAGCTTGTTCGTGACAGAGAAAGAAGGATCTCCAAGCCAACCAAACGGCTTGGAGAGGCGGATCTAATCTGCTACGCCCTGAACGCTGCTGAAGATATTAACCGATCGGATGAACCGAGAAGTTATAAGGAGGTTCTTGACAGCAGCGACCGGCATCTTTGGCAGAGTGCTATGGAAGAAGAGTTGGAGGCTTTGAAAAAGAATAACACCTGGAGATTGGTGGATCTGCCGAAGGGTAAGAAGGTCATAGGTTCGAAATGGATTTTCAAGAAAAAGGAAGCTACACCGGGCGGTGAGAAAGCGAGGTACAAAGCCAGGCTTGTTGCCAAAGGCTTTACTCAGATTGAAGGCGTAGACTATCATGAGATCTTTGCTCCAGTGGTTAAGCATTGTTCGGTCAGAGTTCTGATGGCAATAGTTGCGCATTGCAATTTGCATCTTGAACAGTTGGACGTTCGGACAGCTTTTCTGCACGGCGATTTGGAGGAAACCCTCTATATGAAGCAACCGGACGGTTTCGCTGTGGATGATAGGGTGTGTCTGTTGCAGAAGTCACTTTATGGCTTGAAGCAAAGCCCAAGGCAGTGGTACAGGAAATTTGATGACTTTCTGATAAAGCTGAACTTCAAGCGGTGCAATTATGATGATTGTGTTTACACTCTGAACCATGGCGGTGAAATACTATATCTCTTGCTTTATGTGGATGATATCCTAATTGCTAGCAGTGACAGGGGCATGATCGGTGAGACGAAAGCAAGGTTGGCGGATGCTTTCGAAATGAAAGAGCTAGGGGAAGCAAGGCGGATTTTGGGCATAGACATTAAAAGGGATAGACCGGGCGGTAATCTTTTTCTGTCACAGGAGTGCTATTTGCAGAAGGTAATTTCAAGGTATCGGATGGCTGAATCTAAAATGGCCAACACGCCGGTCGGTCAACACTTGAAACTTACCAAGGAGCAATGCCCAAAGACCGAGGAAGAAAGAAAGAAGATGGAATCTGTTCCATTTTCAAATGGGATTGGGAGCATTATGTACGGCATGGTCTGCACAAGACCGGACGTGGCGCACGGTGTTAGTGTTCTCAGTCAGTTCATGGTTAATCCTGGACCAACACACTGGGAAGCGTTGAAGTGGATGCTCAGATATATACGGGGGTCTCTCGGTACTGGATTGTCTTTCCAGAATAACTTTCAAGGTGGAGGTTATATTGAAGGTTTTGTTGATTCCGACTTTGCCGGATGCATGGACACTAGGAAATCCCGGTCGGGATATGTGTTTACACTGTTTGGGACTGCTGTTAGCTGGAGGTCTACACTACAGTCGGTTGTGGCTTTGTCAACTACGGAAGCTGAGTACTATGCTCTTGCTGAAGGAGTTAAGGAGGCACTGTGGTTGAAAGGTTTGGTTCGGGAACTTGGTTTTGATCAGAAGACTGTATGTGTTCATTGCGACAGCCAGAGTGCTATTCATCTGGCCAATCATCAGATTTATCATTCCAGAACCAAGCATATTGACGTCAAGCTGCACTTTGTCAGAAGCATTGTTGAATCCGGTGACGTTCAAATCTGCAAAATTGCATCCGAAGAGAATCCTGCAGATATGTTAACAAAGCCGCTCGCTAAGGAGAGGTTTCTCTTACTGTTGTCCAGGATTGGGTGTCTACCGGCCGGTCACTAATTGTTTGACCGGCCGTGTCCGTGTTTTATTTTTGTTTTGTTTTTGAAGCAAGTCTAGGTGGAGAATTGTTATTTAGACTTGGCTTCCTTTGTCTGTGGACCGGTCAGTCCGGCCGGTCTGGTTGTTTACTTTGGGCTTGTTTTGTTTTGGGCTTGTTTTGTTTACAGGCTTTGCCTGTTGCGTGTTTACGTTGGTTAAATATAGTAACCAACCCTGTTGCGTATTTACGTTGGTTAAATATAGTAACCAACCCTGTTGCGTATCTACGTTGGTTAAATATAGTAACCAACCCTGTTGCTTGTTAACGTTGGTTATAAATAGTAACCAACCCCGTCTTTTCAAACACAACTTTCAATTCAATAATATTCAGTATTCATTCTCTCGCTCCGCTCTCTCTCTTTTATTATTCTCTGGTTCTAAGGTTTTCTTGAATCGCCCCAAGAACCCAACACTTAATATGAAGAAAACTTTTGCTGGAGTTAGTTCAGTAAAAGTTTTTCTTTAAACTAATTTCTATGCACCAATTTACATAGGTTAAATCCTTTTTTGGTCCCTAAGTTAAAAGCTGGTGTTCAATTTAGTCCCCCCTATGATGTGCAAAATGTATCAAATCAGTTCTATCCGTTAAATATTAGGAAGAAATTTGCTGGTATAAACCTGAGACAATTACTATGGAAGGCTGCAGCATCAACAACCCCTGAAGCATGAGAGTTAGTAATGAGACAAATGAAAGAAGTTAATAAAAAACCTTTAACAGATAGAACTGATTTGATACATTTTGCACATCATGGAGACCAAAGGTTTACATTTTTAAAAGGGAAGACTAAACTGAACACCAACTTTTAACTTAGGGACAAAAAAGATTTAAACCAATTTACATATGATTAACTGTTTTTTTTTTCTTTCTCACTCATTTTAGTAAGGGTGAACATGAGTTGTGTTGAATTGGATTCGAATCCAAGATCAATTTAGTATAACCTGAATTTATTTAAAAATTTTGTATTTGATTATTTAATTTATCAAGTTAATTAGATTTGGGTTATCTAATATATGGGTTAATTCGATTGGGATTTTTGGATCACAAATTTATTTAATGAAAAGAACTATTTTTATTTTGAATATATAATATAAACATAATAAATCTTTAAATAAAAAAATATGTATAGTTTTAATGATAATTATTATAATAAACTACGTGGGAACTCTAACCAACACAACCAAATGAAAGTCGGAAAAACATATGTGAATGTGACTTGTCCGGTTCCCCCAGTTCAAATAATCTCCTTCTCCCTTCAAACGGTCTCCCACTTCCCAGCTCAAATTTCAAAATCTTTTTTCTTTTCCTTCTTTCCATTTCTCCCAACTTTAACCCTTTTTTTCATTTACTCAAATAAAAGATAGCAGTATTTTAAGCATGCAATATAAAGCGAGTCAAATTATGTTATTTTATTCAATAGCAAAACTATGTTGCTTGATAGATACAGAACAAACAAGTTGACAACCTAAGCTGCCCTAGCCGGAGCTGGAGGTTGAACAATGTGAGCTGTACAGTTCATGACCACAACGTGTTTTTCCAGCTCTTTCATCATGCCCCCTAAAACACCATTCTTAAACAAGCTTTAATCGATTGAGATTTCTGTTTTTTATATGTTTGTCTAATGTTTAAAAATAAATCATTTATATTTTAATAAGCATATCCTATATGCTTTTCAAATAAACTATTTCTTTTAAATCTTATTTTAAATTTAAACAAACTAACTTAAAATTTATTATGGACAAACAAATAGTCCTTTATAAAATAGTAAATTATAATTTGTGTCAGTATTTTGTTATGGGAACCGTGATAAGAAAATTTTAATCTTTAATAAGATTTAGTAAACAAAGAAAATAAATTTTAGCTGCAAAAGAAAGAAAACAAATTTTGGCGTTATATAAAAGAAAATAATTTTTAACAAAGTTTAAAACTTTACACAGAGAACAAGCTATTTTTTTTCTCTGGTTCTCTCTTTTTGCACACATGTGATTAAAATTTCGGTAGTGCACAAGCTGGCCCAGGTGATTCTTTTCCTCTTTACGGCTAAGCTTCCATTTCAAAGCCTCTGTTGATGCATTGAACGTTACTCTAAAAGGGAAATTTTCCATTTGTTCTTTCTGAGTAGAATTCAGCCATATCTTCATTGTCCCCTGGTTAGTTGATGCAAAAGTTTGAGAATTTTTAAGACAATGAAGAGGGTGAAGAAGCTAGAACAATTGTTGTTGCTTTCCTATAGGCCTAAACCTCTTCAAATTTTCATGGCCATGATGCTTCTCTATTTGCTCTTCACCACCTTCGAAATCGAAACTTCTCTTGCTTTCAATACCAGGTTTGTGTCAGTGTCCTCCTTGCTGGGTACGGAACACCAATACACTCATCTCAGCAAAGCCTCAAACCTTCCCTCACAAGGGGTGTTCCAAGGTTCAGTGCATCGGAAAACTATGCAGGGGTTGCAGAAAGTTTCTACCTTGAGTTTTATTGATGTTTTGAACCACAGTACTGTTGCTAAAAACGAGGTTTCTGAACTCCACAAGGTTGCTAGGCATGCTTGGTTTGAAGGGAAGAGGCTTTGGGAAGAAGTCGAGAGTGTGATGAAAAGCGAGAATGTGACAAGGCTCAAAGCTGAGAACCTTTCTGATTCGTGTCAGAGTTCAATTTCTTTATCTGGTTCTGAATTGAGGGGGGAGAAAGGGGTCACGGTGATGATGCTTCCTTGTGGCTTGACATTAGGGTCTCATGTTACTGTCGTGGGGACCCCTCGTTGGGCTCACTGGGAGGACGATCTTAAGATATCGGTGGTGAAGGAACAGGAGGGGAAGGTGATGGTGTCACAGTTCATGTTGGAGCTTCAGGGTTTGAAGAGTGTGGACAAGGAAGACCCTCCCAGGATACTGCATTTCAACCCCAGGTTGAAGGGAGATTACAGTGGGAAGCCTGTTATTGAGCAAAACACTTGTTACAGAATGCAGTGGGGCTCTGCTCTCAGGTGCGAGGGATGGAAATCCCGGGCTGATGAGGATACTGGTGATGCATTTCATCCTTTCTCATTTTCAGTTTTGAAAATGTTTTGTTATGTGTTTTCTTTGATTAGCATCATTATTTTGAATTGGGGCTGTGAAGTGCATTAAAACCATGGTTAGCATCTTTGACTTCCAATGGAATCGGACCAAATATAGGAACAAGGGGTTTTCCAAAGGCATTGCAAATAACATGGTTGTGCACTTGTGCTCCATAAATTTCATGATATGTGGTAATTTTTAGGGCCTTGATATCCATGGACGTTATTTCTGTACTTTTATAATCCAATGTGGTATGTACTGTAAAGGTTTTAAATACATCCGGCATTGCAATTATAACCACCTCAACGACTTTTTTAAGATATCTAGGAAAACGATACAACTGCAACTGCGACCACAAATTAACTTGATTTTTGTCGTATGTGAACTAGAATATAAAAGAAGCACCACTGCTTTGTTTTATTACGATTTTCATTTTCAATGGTGAATGCAGTGCATTTGGTGTGCTTCATTTTTCTCTGCTGTGGCTTGTCAGGTCCAAGGGACATTTCCCCCTATTCTGATTTTCTGTGCTTTCTGTAGTTGATGAACAGGTTAAATGTGAAAAGTGGATTCGTGATGATGATAGCCGCAGGGAAGAGGCAAAGGCAACATGGTGGTTGACCAGACTGATAGGGCGAACTAAGAAGGTGACTGTTGATTGGCCATACCCTTTTGTCGAGGGGAGATTATTTGTTCTAACCGTAAGTGCTGGATTGGAAGGTTACCATGTTAGTGTGGATGGAAGGCATGTGACATCTTTTCCCTATCGCACGGTTGGTACACTGATCATGTTTCCCTTTGCTGTGTGAATTCAGACATTTCTGAATTGTTTGTGCTATGTTGTCAGGGCTTTTCTCTTGAGGATGCGACTGGTCTATCCGTAAAAGGGGATGTTGATGTGCACTCTATATTTGCAGCCTCCTTACCTACATCGCATCCAAGTTTTGCTCCACAAATGCATCTTGAATTACTTCCTCAGTGGAAAGCTCCACTGCTTCATGTAAATGTAGAGCTTTTCATTGGAATACTTTCTGCTGGCAACCATTTTGCTGAACGGATGGCAGTGAGGAAATCATGGATGCAACATAAACTAGTCAAATCTTCAAATGTTGTGGCTCGGTTCTTTGTTGCCTTGGTAAGAGTAATGCATCTTCCCTACCCACCAATGATGATAAAGTATAATCCATAACTACCTTTCTTTTTGTTTAAAATATCTACAATTTTTTCATTTCTCATTTTTTGTATAATAGCATGGAAGGAAAGATTTAAATGTGGAGATAAAGAAAGAAGCTGATTATTTTGGCGACATTGTTATTGTGCCCTACATGGATCATTATGACCTGGTTGTGTTGAAGACAATAGCTATCACTGAATATGGGGTGAGTAATAGCAGAGTTGAATATAGGGCGAGGAATATCAGAGTTGAGTTATTCATTGTTGTTGAAAATTATTGTTTGCAGATTCGAGTGGCCGCCAAGTATATCATGAAGTGCGATGATGACACATTTGTCAGAGTTGATTCTATGATCAGCGAAGTAAGAAATGTAAGAAATGGTAGAAGTCTGTATATTGGAAATATGAATTATCACCACAGGCCTCTACGTAATGGCAAATGGGCTGTAACATTTGAGGTATAGCTTCTCTTATCATTTCTGTTTATAGCGGATCTTTCTTCAACATATATAGTTAGCTTACTATATTATTTTGTGGACTATGGCTTAAAACAGTTGCTATCATCACATTTAATTTTCTAAGAACGCTCAGAGGTTTATTGGTTAAATTTTAGTGATGAAAGAAACTACTAATACTTTGATCATGGATATTATTTCTGAATGTCTCGTGTGAATGGAAGTTTGTTGCTTAAATAACTTGCCATCACATTTGGGAGGCTGATGAATTTTGTGCATTTGCATTACCTGAAGTTCTGCACATTATGTTTATGGAACATTCTGTATTCTTCTCTTAACTGACCAAATGTTATATTTAGGCATATGACTGTAAGAGTTACAGCTTAGATGTAGCGTGTTTGCGTTTCAGTGAGCTTGAAGAAGCTAGGAAGTTCCATGCAAAATATTTGTGACCTTGGATTTTCAAGATTGAAAACTGTCATCACATACTAATTGTTTTATGCCCTTTCGTTTTGTTTTAAATTTATGGTTCATATCTACCAGGAATGGTCAAAGGAAGAGTATCCTACCTATGGTAATGGTCCAGGTTATATAATCAATCTCTTCAGATATTGCTCACTTCATTGTATCCAACTTTGAGAAGCACAAACTAAAAGTAGGTTTTCAATTATCTTGTGTTTGTGTGCATATACTTGTGCTGTCACATAAAGGGTTGAAGTTTTGGCTGTTTATTGAGGACAATTTCAATGTGTTGTAGTTATTTAAAATGGAGGATGTGAGCATGGGAATGTGGGTAGAAGAATTCAACAGTTCAAGAGCAGTTGACTATGTGCACAGCTTGAAGTTCTGCCAATTTGGTTGCATTGAAGATTACTACACTGCACATTACCAATCTCCACGACAAATGACTTGTATGTGGCATAAGTTGCAACACCAGGGAAAACCCTTGTGTTGCAACATGAGATAATATAGCCTATGATCATAATATTCATATTATATATTTGTACATAGGCACTGAGGACCTTTTTGGCCTCCACATATTCATTCATTGTTTTACCTCCTACTTTTCCCCATTTGGATTCTCCTAAGTAGAAGGCCTAGGTGTATCATATAAAGTTGGATACTGCAGCGATCGCTGAAGGAGCAAGCCAATGATTTGTGAATTTGTAATGTGGTACACATTGTACCAGAAGCCAAATGAAATGTTTATTTCTGGTTTTACTTCATATTTGGTTTGCCATACCAAAATTACTGTGTGAATACTGAGTCTAACTTAGTGTTTTGGAAAGACCTTCAATCTCCCCTTCTTTTTTCTTGATCTTATATCTCCTGAACATATATATCTTTATTAGGACTGTAAGTGTGAATTTGGTTGAGTAGAAATGAGTCTTAAAAGCAATATATAAGAAGAAAAAAAATCCATCTACTAATTATCTTAAGGTTTTAGATTGAAATTGATATTTTGACTTTATTATATTAAATATTTATGGCTCATTAGAGTTGGCATTTTCCCAAGCGAATGTGGATGTGAAACCACTACACTACTTTGAAAATAACAAGTTGAAAGGTGTAAGAATGTTTATTTTTTTGGATAAAACTAGATTATATTAATAATAATTGTTTAAAAACCATTCAAAATATAGTCATGTTAATTTAGGCAATAAAAAATAGCACTATAAAGTAATAATTTCAAAGAAATATAATCTAATAAAATGTTTTTTTTTATTATTAAGGGTGAATGTTCTATATTTTTTTTAATGCAAACAAAATGGCAAGAGTTTACAGAAGTTTATGAATAGCCCAGATTTTTCTTCAAGAATTGTGAGCTAGAATATTGTGGATTGTATTGTGAGCTAGAAGTTTATGATACTTAACACGTATTGCCTTTAACTTTGTAGCAAAAGAGAAACAATGTATTTCCAAATAACTTACCATTGAAGAAGTCTTACCATTGTTGTGCTATAATGATATTAAACCTTTGGGAGATCTCTTGGGGACACTCATTTTCATCCTAGATCTACATCACAAATGCAACCACTATGACAATTTACTAGTATCCGTATTGAATGCAAAGAATTTGTTTACAATGTGCTTTGACCTCCTTATTTTTTTATTGTTGTCATTGTCTTAGAATGCCTTCAAAAAATTCTTCTTGCAGTACCATCTTTTCAGCTTTTGTGTAATTTTACCTCTACATCATTTGCAACATTTACTTGGTCCTTCAAATGTTGAAAAACCTACATTTGCACTCGAATTCAATGTTATAGACCTTTAAGCATACTACTCTAAGCCAAAGTGACCCCTGTACTAATATTATATGAATCGACCTAGATCTTCTTAATTAGATAAAATTAGTTATCTGAAAATAAACATTGTGAGAAATCTATTTCTTATAGAATTACCAATATCGATCTTAAAGGTCAATAACTTCAAGACACAGTCTTATAGTTCTTTCAAAGTTTTGACTACTTTTAGACATGACATATTTTGATGCTGGCTGAAAATTGTTCATAATTCGATTAACTTGATAAAAAGGAAAGCACTCAAAAGTCTAGTAAGATTAGTGCCTTCTATATCTACTTTATTAGTGCCTTCTATATCTACTTTATAAGTGCATATAGTTTTTAGGTTTAATCTCACAAGAAGTTCCTATTTTTGTTTGAAATCTTAAATAGGTCTCTTTTTTTTGACATATAATTGGATCCTGTTATTTGTAAATTTGATTCAATTAAAGATCTGCCGTCAAATTCACCTAAGACAGTTTAATATTTGGTGACATGACATTAAAATTAAATTTTGTTTTAAAAAATTTTTAAAAAGTATGATGATATCATATTAAAGGAAGGACAAAGATGGAAAAGATTAAAAGATTAAAAATTTTAAAGACTATGAAACAAAAAAAAAAAGATTGTGAATTTTTATGATTAGAGTTCGTTTCTTTGTTGGAAGAAACAAATAATGAAGTGCAGGAGTGACATCAAGATTTATCTCAATCCCTCACAGAATGAAATTGTCCAAAAAAAAGGGATAGATGCATTGATTATATGGTGAAACGCTAAAAAAAAAAAAAAAAAAGAAGAAAAAAAGGAAAAAGAAATAGTGATAGCAATAGGAACAACAATATGGAGTAGGCTATGTAGAAAAAAAAAAAGCAAAGATCTGGCGTCTTGGCTAGCACGGCCTCCGGCGGTGAACGACGGTGATGGTAACGTCTTAGCCGGCGACCGGCAATGGCTGGTCTCGCCAGTGATAGAAAGTATGAGTCCAAATGATTGTTTCCCTTCGAGCACGAGAAGAACAAAAGGGGTTTTGACGTCATGGCCGACCATGGGTCCGACGGTGAGTGATGGAATCGACAACGGCTTTGTCGACGACTCGCGACGGCCGGTTTGATGGGGGCGATAGCGGGCAGGCGAAGGAGATTCTACAATTCTTTATTCAGAACAATCTTCAAACTAACCCTAATCATAATAATCCCAATTTTTTTAATCTTTTTACCTTTGCCCTTCCCTTAATCTGATGTCATCTCTCTCCTTAAATTTTTTTTTTTTAAACAAAATTTAATTTAAGTGTCAGGTCACCAAATATTAAACCGTCGTTAGGTGAATTTGATGACAAACCTCTAATTAAATCAAATTTACAATAAGAGGAACCTAATTGAAAAGAGACATATTTAAGATTTCGGACAAAAACAGAAACTTCTAATAAAATTAAACCTAATTTTTATTATAATTGTAGGAATAAGGAATGGATCTCAGATCAAAAAGTAACTACTATGAAACTTATTTGTTGAAAAAAAGTAACTATTATGAAACTTATTTGTAATAAAATCTTCATAAAATAATGAGATCAAGTCAAACTAACGATAAGTCTGAATGATAATGTAAATGTTATATCATGTGAAGTTGTAAAAGGTGAACTTTCACACACTCCATGTATAATTTAAACATAACTATATAAATATTAGACAATAAGAATGGAAACTAGATACAAATTTTTCTAAATTCTAATTAAAAATTTTTTTATACATTAATAAAAATTATAATATACCATTTGAACAAAATTGCACAAAATACAAAGATTAAATTAATAATAATTGGTAATAAACAAGATTCATGACAATAACATCCAATTATTATATTATAGTAAATAAAATGTTTTTATACAATTGTATTGATAATATTACACTCATAAAATGAGTTAGAAAATAAAAATAATTATAGAAAAAATCATCGAAATGATAAAAATAAACAAATAAAGGTATTATAAATAAATAAAATGATTAAATGTGCATCTTTAAAAAAATATATACCAATCTCATAAAAAAAAATAAATGTATAATTAAGGACATGAAAAGATCAAAAGTACGTAAAAATTAAAGAAAAGCTTTTCAGAAAGTACTACTAAATAATCAAAATTGTTTTAGCAAAACAAAATATGAAACAAAAATTAAGAATCAAAGAAAATAACAAAATTAAATTTTTGAAATTACTTACTAAATGAAAGGTTATACTATTGAATATTTGAATTTAAAAATAAATAAAATATTTTTATGTATTAATAAAGAGTAAAAATATTCAAACATATATAACTATTTAATTGATTATAATTAATAGTACATCATTTAAACACAACCATTTAAAAATTATATAAGAAAGAAATTATCTTGAAAATATGAGTGGGTTTTATGGTCTTAAAATAAATAAAATAATTTAGAAAGAAATGAAAACTTAAGTAAAAATAAATTAAGTTTTATAAAATTAAAAATCAAATATATATATATATATATATATATATATGTATATATATATATTATTTAGGGTATCTAATAAATTATGTATTTTATTAATTTAAACATCACTATATAAATATTAGAGAATGAGAATGGAAACTAGATACGAATGGTTCTCATACTCAATTGAAATATAAAATAGAATATTATAGTTTAAAACGAATTATTTTAAATCTAATACCCAATTGAAATATAAAATAGAATATTCTAGTTTAAAAGGAATATATTAAATCTAAGTATGTGACTTATTTTATTATCTTTTCTTTCACTATTTTATTTCATCACATTATACTCCTTTGAATAAAGGTCTTATTATATATTACAAGACCATAGTATGATATTATTAAAAAATATTCAAACTTAATATTAAGGTTATACTTTTTTTTTTCATTTAAGCATTACTATGTTGTGATTTCTATTTATATTGGCGTAAATTATGAACAATAATAATAAAGGAATATTCAACAGATGAAACTTCATTTGTAAATAATACTTTAACACTTATCAAGTTAATAAATAAATAAAAATATAATAAAAAATAAAGTATATAAATATAGAAAAATGTAATTTAAAATAAATTTTGATGTAATAGATATGATGGTATTGTACAAATTTCTCAATATTAATATAATAGTTAGGTATTTATACTAGAGATAATTTCTCTATTATTAAAAGATCTGTTACAATATTTGCATATATATATATATATATATATATATATATATATATATATATATATATATATATATATATATTACTAGATATTGTTATATTAGAGATAATATTAAAATTAGACGAGTATTTGAATTATACAATTATATACCTGATTCGATTTGGTTAATAAATATCTCATTCCAACTAAAACAAAATAATATCTCTTCCCAAGTATAAAACATAATTTAAGTATTTTAAATGTGGATAAGTTTAGTTGCATAATAAAAACTATAGAATGAGGAAGAAGATGAAAAACTTGAATCTAAAGTATGTCTATACCTAAAAAAAATTATCCACATGATCCCTCTATATATTCAAAAAGGAATTCATAACATGGTAAAATAATTTCACCAAATCATTCAACGTTCAATATATAATTTGAATGAATAATAGTAAATTTGAAATATAAGAGGAATAAACTTTTCAAATAGAATTAAATAGAGTTTTTTTTGTTACTTTTCAATTAATTTAAGTATATCATTATAGGTATTTTTAAAATAAATTATAGCGAAAATGAAAAGGGAAATATTTTTTGGATTGGCTTGGTCTCTTGGTCCCTCTTTGCCTTGGCTTCCCAAACAGTCTTTTTACCACCATAGCCGCACCCACCTTTTCCTTCTTCTCAGATTCTTTCATCATTCAGTTCACTCTAATCTTCATTTTATGTTTACAAAATTGCCATAATAATAAAGTAAAAGACGCAGTATTCTCGTACTGTGTTGGGCTTCTCCGTTCCTTGACAAAACCCCACCAAAGTTTGTTGCTTACTGATTTGAATTGTCCATGAGAAACCCTCTCTGTTGGCAGAGTAGAAGAGAAATTTCAAAACTTGTGTAATGGGTTTACCTTTTTCACATGAAGAAAGCAGTTATCTCCTCTTATTTCAACTGTTTTCGTTATTATGATCGTAATCCATTTATGGGTTTTGGTCCAAAATGTCTGAGTGTGAAATTTTCCTCTTCTTTGGGTTCAAGCAATGTCAGACCTTTTCCTGATTACTCCCCAAGAAAGGCTTCAGTTAAAGACTCTGACTTTGTGCACCACATTTCCACCACCGTTAAGCAGCGCCGCTCCGAGCCTCTTCGCCGGATTCTCAAGCCCTTCGAGGCAAAGTTCAAGCCTGACCATTTGATTTGGGTTCTTATGAACATCAAGGATGATTATAAATTGGTGTTGGATTTCTTCAACTGGACGCGCCTGCGGAGGGACCCTTCTTTGGAAGCCCTTTGCATTGTTGTTCAGATTGCTGTGGCTTCTAAGGACTTGAGAACGGCTCATAGGCTGGTTTTTGAGTTCTGGGAAAAGCCTCATTTGGATGTTGGTAACTCGTTTGCTCAATTTACTGAGAGGTTGATTTATACTTACAAGGACTGGGGTGCACATCCATTTGTGTTTGATGTGTTCTTCCAAGTTCTTGTTGAAGGAGGGTGGCTTCTAGAGGCTCGGAAACTGTTTGATAAATTGGTAAATTACGGCGTTCTTGTTTCTGTAGATTCTTGTAATTTGTTTCTAGCTAGGCTATCTAACAGTTTTGATGGGAAAAAGATGGCAATTAAGGTGTTCAGAGAGTATCCAGAAGTGGGTGTTTGTTGGAACACCATGTCGTATAATATTATTCTCCATTCACTTTGTCAATTGGGTTGGTTAAAAGCAGCGCATAATCTGCTCTTACAAATGGAGTTTAGGGGGAGCTTTCCTGATGTTATAAGTTATAGTGTTATAATTAATGGATACTGTCAGGTTGAACAGATAGGAAAGGTCTTGAAGCTCTTGGAAGAGTTGCAGGGAAAGGGGTGTAAGCCAAATCAATACACATACAATAGCGTAATTTCCCTTCTTTGTAAGACTGGTAGAGTAGTTGAAGCGGAGCAAGTCTTGAGGGAGATGATAAACCAGAGGATTTTTCCTGATAAGGTTGTGTATACAACTCTCATCAGTGGGTTCGGCAAGTCTGGGAATGTTTCAGCTGAATACAAACTGTTTGATGAAATGAGGCATAAGAAAATAGTTCCTGATTTCGTGACTTATACTTCCATGATTAACGGGCTCTGTGAAGCTAGAAAGGTTGTGGAAGCACGCCAACTGTTTAGTGAAATGTTTAGAAAAGGGTTGGAACCAGATGAAGTTACTTATACTGCTCTTATAGATGGGTATTGCAAGGCCGGGGAAATGAGTGATGCATTCTCTCTTCACAACCAGATGGTTGTGAAGGGTTTGATTCCTAATGTTGTCACTTATACAGCATTGGTTGATGGCCTGTGTAAACGTGGTGAGGTAGATATAGCAAATGAACTTCTTCTTGAAATGTCTGAGAAGGGCCTTCAACCAAATGTCTGCACATATAATGCACTTATAAATGGTCTTTGTAAGGTAGGAAATATAGAGCAAGCCATAAAAATTATGGAAGAAATGGATCTGGCAGGGTTTTATCCTGACACTATTACATATACTACACTCATGGACGCTTATTGTAAGATGGGTGAAATGGCCAAGGCTCATGAGATGCTGTGGGTTATGCTTGATAAAAGACTTCAGCCTACAATTGTTACATTCAATGTGCTAATGAATGGGTTTTGCATGTCAGGGATGTTGGAAGATGGTGAAAGACTAATTAAATGGATGTTCGTAAAAGGTATAAGGCCGAATGCCACAACAATCAATTTTCTCTTGAAGCAGTACTGTATTAGAAATAACATGCGTGCTACAACAGAGATTTATAAGAGGATGTATGCTCAAGGAGTGATGCCTGACAATAATACATATAATATTTTGATTAAAGGGCATTGTAAAGCTAGAAATATGAAAGAGGCATGGTTTTTGCATAAAGAAATGGTTGAAAAGGGATTTAGTCTAACTGCTGCTTCCTATAATGCTCTTATAAAGGGTTTCTGTAAGAGGAAGAAATTTGTGGAGGCTAAGAAGCTATTTGAGGAGATGAGAACTCAAGGCTTTGTTGCAGACAAAGAGATATATGATATTTTTGTTGATGTAAACTATGAAGAAGGGAACTGGGAAAATACTCTTGAGCTTTGTGATGAAGCAATAGAGAAATGTCTTGTTAGGAGAACTTAGTTGACTTTTGCGTATGCCACTTTATGATGGAATTATCAGGGTAGTAATTGTTGTTTGTGTTGCTCCTTCTTTCTTGGTAGTTTCACTGAAAGTAACTTGCATATGATGACACCAGTTACTCTCTTGATTAAAGGAGTGACATGGGACTTCCAGGTATTTTCCAATTCCAAAATATTGAAACAGAACATCCCAGTAGTGCACACAAACACGAGGGAGTTTTACATACAAATGTAATAGAGATTTGTTAGAATGTGATAGACATTTTTTAGTAGAAGAATGTAAATAGAGATTTTAAATAGAAGTAATTCTTGCAGCTTTCTATATTCCTGTTGTAGGTTTCCCATCCTTTAAGACCTGTTATAGAGAGCTGTGATGAATAATGAAAAATTGATGATTTACTTCAGACTTGACGTACTCATCTGCTAAAATTTGAAATTCCTTCAAAGAAATCGTAATAATCATGCAGTGCTAAGACTTGTTTTCATGAAAAAGCATTACTGCTGATGTAAATAAGTTATTAATATCTATTGAAATCTTTAGAGATTACATGGTGTTAAAAAATTATGTTAGTTTGTTTGAATCTGTTAAAGTTAGTTTTATTTAATTTGGTGGAAAGAATATATTAATTGGTAGAAATTCTAGTCATTGCTTACTGGTTCGTTAAAATGTCTGAAATGGTAATCTGAATTTGGTACCAGGGTTAGTTGTTTTCAAGAATAATAACAATAATCAGCAACGGCTAAAGTGCAAAATCAGGCATTTTGATAGCATGGAGATCTAAACAGTGTTGGAAATGTGCAAGATCAAGCGCAATAATATAGATATTTAAACAGAAATTTTTATAGAAAGTAACTCTAGAAACCTTCTACTTGTATTTTTTCCATCCTTTGAGACCTGTTACGGAGAACAGTAATCAATGACGATTTACTTTCTACTTGATACAAGGGCTAAAAGTCTAAATTCCTTTCATCTCACTGAAATTTCTGTCAAAGTTTGATTTAACTTGTAAGAGGAGACCCCAATGAAGAGAAATTATTAAAGGAGGGAGGGGGGTTGGAAGTGTATTAAGAAAATTGTAACAGAATAGGCACTTATATAAACGGATTAATAACCATCAGTTAGCATAACAGAATAGTATAAATAGTGAAAGAGGAAGAAGAGAAGAGGGGAGATTGTTATCAAGAAAAAATAGTGAGGCCCAAATGTGACAAACCACTAAAGAGCTTATCGAGTTGCATTATTAGTTTCAGTGACTTATCTGATTATCACACTGATACGGGTTGGAGGGCTGAAAAACATAATAAAGATTCATATTTTATTGCACTTTCATTTCTCTGTATTAGTTTTATAACATGCTTGTATCCATTAAAACAAATTCTAGTTAATTTAGTGCTAGGAGGAAATAAACTCCTAGAAAATTTTAGCTGTAAAAACATATCAATAATAATGTTTGCTTATTTGTGTTTGTTTTCTAGCATTGGTATTCTACCTGGGTACTTAGAATTTTGTATCATGGGAGCATAGATACATTTTTATATCCATATGTTCTGCTGGTAGCTTTTTCTATCTTATTTCTGTACTGTGATTATTTTTCTTTCAGTATTCTCAGTATATGGAGAGCATAAGGGTAGGATGCTTAAAGAAATATTTTCTTACTAGTCGTAATTCTCAGTTGGCAAATGTCAAGGCAAAGGCAAGTATTTGACAATTCCAATATTTGATGATTCTATTTGGCCATGTTAACTATGTTTGAGGGATTACTTTAAGCTGATCGACGTATGGGGTTAACACGTTCGAGGGACTAAATGTGACAGGGATTCTACTGTTTGTAGCCTCCAACCCAGGGCTACAAAGTTGTCTTGTTGGTTGTTCACCAGCCTATGGTAAGATGTTACCTTGATCAATAGCCAGTAAAAGTTGAGACATGATAATGGCTCAGTTTCTTCCATCGTATGTTGCAATATACTCGTTGTTCTTGAAAGAGATGCAGGAGTGCTCTTCTAAGTGGAAAACAGAAATCAATATATGGCATAAATGTGGGTATTGGTGTACCAGTATGTCCACACAGGAGCTTGAGATTTTCCTGATGTTGGGATACTGGACTTAGATGCATATTTCTGATATGTTGGTATGAATTTGCTTTCCCTGGGATCCAGTTTTTGCAATTACAGTGGCTTTATCTGATTTGTAGTCAATTAGAATGCCTGTATTCGATGCCTCATATCAAAGCATGTATTCTCTAGTGGATTTTAGGATGTGAATGTGAACTGGTATGTCGAAGAATAATATTTACAATATTTAATAATTCAATCTAATAACTTAGCAGTGACATTAATGAAAGGTAGGAAGTAGGTGCAGTAGAATAGTGGACAGGGTTAGGTAACAGTACACAACTTCATCTAGCATTCTACGTTCACGTTGTGAACTAACCTCCTAACACTCTACATCAACTAATCTTCTCATCACTATTGCTTCATTCTTCTATTTAATTATTAGTGATGAGCATCCAAGTAGAAAGACAAACCTAGGGAATTGTAACAGGTGACAATGAATAACGAGGTGAAGTTGTTGGGAGCATGGCCAAGCCCATACGTCTTGAGGGTTCGGATAGCTCTAAACATGAAATCAGTGAAGTATGACTTCCATGAGGAAAAGTTATCGTCCAAAAGCCAGCTTCTTCTTCAATCCAACCCCATTTACAAGAAAATCCCAGTTCTCATTCATAAGGAGAAACCCCTCTGCGAGTCTTTGATCATTGTGCAATATGTGGATGATGTTTGGTTCTCTGCCTCTCCCATTCTCCCTTCTGATCCTTATGACCGTGCCATTGCTCGTTTCTGGACCGTCTACATTGATCAAACGGTATAATAACTCTTAATCCCTGCCGTTGTTCCCCATTTAGTTCTAGAAGTGATGCAGTTTTATGTTTCCAAAGGCAACTTACCAATTTAAGAAATTTCTTTTCAAGTTTACTCATTTTTGTAAATTTCGAATAAATTTTCATGAAAAAAAGATTGTAAAAATGATGCATATCTAATGAGTAGTGATAATTAACAAGACGCTGAAAGTGTACTATTTTTTGTATTGAATGAATGTTTAACTCATTTTCATTATTTTAACATAAGAAGATAAAAAAAAAAAGTGTAGCTTATGATGTTTGTGACTACGTGAGCAGTTGTATCCAACCATGAGATCCATTAGAGGAGCTTCGGAAGAGGATGAGAAGAAGAGGTTGATAGAGGAAGTGAGAAAAGGATTGACAATGTTGGAGGGTGTGTTCAAAGATAGCAGCAAAGGCAAGGGCTTTTATGGTGGTGACCAAATTGGGTTGTTGGATATTGCACTTGGAAGCTTCTTGGGGTGGCTGAGGGTGGTAGAGATAATCAACGGGGTGAAGTTGCTTGACCAAAACAACACACCTGAGCTGCTGAAATGGGCTGAAAGGTTTTGTGCACATTCTGCTGTCAAAGATGTTATGCCAGAGACAGGGAGGCTTCTTGAGTTTTCCAAAACTCTAGCTAAGGGCTGAAAATGAATGCTTCTACTCAAAGTCATTGAAGTTTTCTATAAAATAACATGCCATGCACTGTTGCTCATGCATTCCTCAGTTTAGTTTTCTTTTCTTTACTTGAAATCTGTGTAGTTGGAACTTGATATGAATATTGTTTCTCGCCTGATTTGTGTGGTTCTGCTAAAAAATTTAAACCAAACACAAAAAGAGTCTTGGAAACTTTTTCTTTTTTAAATTCGTAAATAAGCACAGACTGTGTGATTTGAGACAAATGATTAAAAATGAAAAAGAATTGGTGAGAAGAAAAAAAAGTTAACGCAGCTGTAATTTCAGCACAACTCAAACATGTTTCACTTTACGAAAATACGAATTTTCTTTCAAAGTTCATCTCTGTTTACTTTTATGTTGTCTTTAAAATTTTGTAATATAGTAGCAGTAACTATAAAGAGGCTGAAAATGCACAGTTTTTGTTAATAAAATACTAATAACGAGTAAAATTTAATTAGTGGCTCAGAAAAAAAAAATGACAGTCTTAACTATGTAAAGTGTATTTATTTAAACATTAAACTTATATGGCGTTTCTTTGTCTATCAAATGCATACCTCAAATTAGAAGAGTTGCCTCTCATTGTCTTTTTTTTTCCCTTCTGCTGAACGTATATTTATTAAAAGTTATAATCTCAAATGCTTTGGTCAACCCAATTTGAAATTATAATGGAAATTAAACCATATTGGTTGTCATTCTGCTATAGAGTTGGACCAAGAAATTATTTATAATGTCATGTTAGTTTTAAGGGGTTGACTTCAAAAGGTAAATGAGTTGGACAATCACCAAACCTTTTGCAAAATTCAGAATAAGAATCTTGTTAAATCTACGAATTTAAGGATCTAGTTGTTTTCAAATTTATGCATAAAAACAATACTAAATTATATCAATAAATTGAATGATAAACATATAGAAACATTAACATAATAAATTTTTATATTGGTTTACTTTATTTCAAGAGTTGCATCGTGTTGCTCTTACTAATTAAGCTCACACTAAAATTTGAAAGTTTTCACTAGCATACAACCAAAACAACAAAAGTAAAGAACTCCAAAATTGAATTTTGAAGCATGTAAGAGTTGATTACTCAACTAGGAGACCCTGTTCCTAAACTATACCTATAAACATTATCCTAAAAAAAGTCTATTAACTAAAATTGAATTGAGAAAATGAAAAATATATTACCTATAATAAGATTAATACAAACAAAAAGAAATAAACAAGCGAACCTCTGTTTTTTTTTTTCAATTATATTATTAATCATAAAATGTACATAAAGAAAGTTTTAAGAACAATTTATTTTTACCAAATTTGGAATCTTTCTTAACAAAACAAAAGAATGTTAATGTGTATAAATTAAAGGTGACAAAGTGGGACGGGCCAATCGAGTCAGTCTGTATCCCATTAGTAAAAACAAGTGATAGACTAACATTTTGAGTCTATTAACTTACTAAGCTTGATTTGCATAAAATGCAACTCACGCGACCCTAGAGTAGGGTAGGGTTTGTTTGCATAAATTGAAAATGTCACAATTTGTTTCTCTTACTCCAAAATTTGGACATATGAGACAATTTGTGCTTAATTTCTTGAGTCAGTTGTATATTAATGTTGTTGTTTGTGTATGTTTATTTTTATTAAAATGTTTGTGAGTTGGTGTTATTTGGATCTTATATGGAAGTGATTTGAGTTTCAAAATTAAAAATACTTGTTCTTTTTGTTCTAAAACTGTTAATAAACAAGGAAACAAGGTTATAATTATTACATGAAAGGATGAGGAGGAATGATGGAAACCCATCCAAGGAGCTTGATGGAGATCCATCCAGAGAGTTACAACTTGAACTAGGGCTAGGAGAATGGAAGAAGAAAAAGGACTTCTACTCTTGTGGAAGATAGTGTTTTAGCTTGTTATTTCATTCTCTTAAGGCTTGTAAATATGTAAATAAGTATTTTCTTTAGACCTTATATTTTAGTCAATGTTACATTTCATTTAGGCTTTTATTTTGGCAAATTTTGTTGTTCAAGTAATGTTTTAAAAAAAAGACTCATAATCGATTAAAACAGACAAGTTTTCTAAAAAAGCAACATTATGTACATTAGAAAGTGCAATTTTAGCTTTTTAACTTACTTCTTGAGTAGGAAGGCAATCCAACATGTTTATGGGCTTGCTTGGGCATTAAGGAACCTTCTCGAACATGGTTTAAATGAGAAGGCTCCTATACATTGTATCTACTCTTGAAGAAGGTTCAAGCTTTCTAGTTCAAGGCACCATTGTTGATTCAAAATATCTTTGTTTTTTTCTTTGTTAAGACTTAAGTTCAGTCCCCCTTCTATTAAAGGAGTGCTCATACAATATACATTCAACTTAGCCTTGAATATAGAGGAAATTGTGCCTAAATTTTGCATCTCTTCATTTTTCTAAGTTCATTAGGATGGTCTTATTCTTGACTTATCCTAACATTTCCTTGAAGGTTGGCCCAACCTTCTTCAAGAAACACTCCAAACCTACTCTCCAAACACAACATCCTTCATCTTTTTATGCTTCCACGTCCATTGCATCATCTCCATGGATCCTTCTTCAACTTGAGTGAAAACGGTTTCCATCATCTTGGCACCAAGACTTGTTCCTCATGTGAGTTTTGACCCATTCTTTGGATCATACTCCATCATTGGAGTCTATTGTGCAGATTAATGAAGATTGACGTGGTCCACCTCCATCATTTGAATTTGCACCAAATCACCTTTCCATCATTTGGTATTTATGGTTAGAACCTTTGCCATCATTTTGATATCCCTAGAAATGGCTACATGCATAGGTTTCATTCATGGGTCTTCAAGAGATAAGTTTTCTTGATCCAATTCCATGTTGTTTCTTGTGTTTCTTATATGTATTGTGTTTGTGTTTGAATGATATGTGTTTCATATTGTCTTTAAACTTGGTTCAAAGCCATTTGTTCTTCTTGAACCATCCATGTGTAATATGATTTTTATTTCTATTTTAATCAATTAAGAGAAATTTTAATCGATCAATATATACAATATCTTCAATTTTGTGTCTTTTCTTGAATTTTATGATCTTGTGTAAAGATATAATAAAGTTTGAATAATAAAGAATAATGTCTTCATTTCTTGTTTCTTGTTGCCCGATGGATTGAAGGGTTTTATACATAAAGTCAAATATGTTATGTTATTCCATAGAAGAATAATGAAGCTGTCAAAACCATGACACTGAATTATATTTCTAAATTTTTAAATACCAAACGAAAAACACCAGTGCTCTAGTGGTAGAATATTACCCTGCCACGGTACTTGACATAGCTATAGTATGTTGAATATAAGAAAAACTTAAATTTATGAAAAAATAAGTGTTGCTATGAGTGCAATGGACAAAAATTTTCATCGTGTGAATATTCAGTAGTATTTGATTACTTCCATATAAAAAATAATATTATATTTAGATACATAATTATCATAATTGTTTTTATTAATAGAAAAGTAATATTTAATTATAATGTATTTAAATGGTTCTACTCATCAAAAATCAGTAGACTATAATATAGTTTTAATAGGAATAAAGTTTAAAACTTTATTAATAATTAATTGATCTTATACTACTTCTTGGATGATATGCATTTTGTCAAATATTCTTGTACATTTCCTTATGTTTGACTTTTTGGATGATATGCATTTTGGAACTTATGCTACAATCTTTTTTTAAGAGTAATTTTCTTTACCTTCTATCTTAATGTATTTGTTATCAAGAGTAACAATTAATAAATACTTGATTTTTTTTAGTCTTAGGAGGAAATTAAAAGAAAAGATAATCATAAGTGAGATTTGAGTATTTGATTTCTAATTAAGTTTTGATTAGTAAAATCTTTTAAGAAGTTTCTTAAAAGAAAACCAGATGCAACTCAAGCGTTATGGGTAATGAATATAAATTTTAATATTGTTTTATTTGTTTGCTAAAAGGTTTATCATATTACAAAGAAAGAAAACCAGATGCAACTCCATTGAATTCATTCCTTCTAGACTAAACATGTTATTTTAATTGGTATCAGAACTAACATATTGGTGTTGGTTCTTAACAAAATAAGAGGCACAATATTAGAACAAAACTAATAGAGTTTGAATGTCATGCAATCAAGTGTCCACCTTTAATTAAAGGCATAGATTATAAGTGCTGAAAATAGAGAATACTTATAAGTTGTGCTTACTGATCAAAAAGGGTTAGGTGGGTACCAACTCTAAAGAATATGTTGTGTTACTTGTTCCATTACCTGTTAGGTGTTCTTGAAAAGAATATGGAATAATTGTTTTATATTTACATATATTTTTTATTTTCTATTTTAAATAAGACTATTAAAAAATAATTCATTAATATTTTAACATCCCAAAAATATAGTATGAAACTACATTCAGGAGTCAACATATAATAATATGATAAAATAGTTACTGGAAAATAAAGTTAATTTTACCGTCATTAACAAAATAACCAAAATTTAAACTTTACAATAATTATTTTCTACTGCAAACTAAATACATAACCAAACGGAACGTTCTAACTGAACGGTTAATACAAAACTATGAACAACACCTAAGTGGAATTCTAAACAGACGGACCCACCTCTTCCAAAGCCTACTCCATAAAGCACACCTCTACTTCTGCTCACACCCAAAGGTGATAATTGCAAAAGAAGAAACGAACAAGGAACATGGACAAAATAGGAAATAAGGGTAAACTAATGTAATATACATACATTTAATACAAGATCAATCACTGGTAAAACTGAACACCAAATCATACATAAACAACAAACCATAATTCAAGTCTAAATCTAATACTAATGAATTGATCATCCGGATTGTATGAATGTGTGACTACGACGTTTGTGCACCTGGGTGGTGTAGTAGCTTAAATGCCCTCAACAACTGCCACCCAAGGTTAGTCTGTTAAACATCACCCAAGGTTACTTTTATCAACTGAACCTCCCGTCATTCTCACACATGAGTTACTCCTCTCTACTTGAGAATGAGTAATCACAGAATATCGGGATAAACGCCAGCTTAGCACGATATCCACATTCATACTTTACAATACAATAACCATTTATGAGACATTCTGCCTTGGAATTCTCTTCCACATTACTTACAACATAATCATCATGATTCAACATATAATTTCATACAATAATCATATCCTCACATAAAAGACCACAAATAAATACAACAACCTGTGAATGTTGAAGACCGAACGTTTATAGCTTAAACTAACTACTAATAGCTAGAATACCTATAGGTTAAACTGACCACTAATAGCTTAGATCGAATGCTTATAGACCAAACCGACCACTAATAACTTATACCGAATGCTTATAGATCAAACCGACCACTAATAACTTATACTGAATGCTTATAAATCAAACTGACCACTAATAACTTATACTGAATACTTATAGATCAAACCGACCACTAAGAAGACTGAGTATTAGTTCATGACCGAACACTACTAAGACCGAGTGTCAGTTCATGACCAAACACTACCAAGACCGAGTGTAAGTTCATGACCGAACACTACCAAGACTGAGTGTCAATTCATGACCGAACACTACCAAGATCGAGAACTTGGATTGTACTAGATACCCTATCTAGAACGAGTACTAGGCTCAAATTGAAGACAATGACTAGACCAAACGGTCATGAATTGATGGAACTTCCAAGAAACTGAACCCAGTTAAAGACCGAGTATAGTACACGGCTGATCGGTCAACAGTGACTGCTCGTCATTATACATAATTTTGCAGAATGTCTACAAAATTATAAATAACACCTACTATATACCAAACAAGATATTTTCTTGACGTCTAACATTAACCTAAATGATCTTTTAATCTTAAACTCACATTTTCACTTATCCACTTCTAAGTATAGAACAAACTAAATACTTTTCTATAGGAAACCTAATATGTTCACAGGTTTCGGTCATACACAAAATTTTCATACAAATCATTCAAACATACAATTATTCATACATGCAAATGTTCAAACAACAATTGCACACACAGAAAAACATAATTAAATTACTAGCTTCCCCTACCTCGAATAAATCAGCTAAGTTCTATGCTTCCAAAGTCTTGATTAACCTGCAAGTAACTTCTAAGACAACCTACCAATATCTAATTGGAGAAAAGAGACCAACCAGAGGATCAAAGAAGGAAAAACAGATTTAGAGAAATGATAGATGAACACATGCATGTTGAACAGAGCTTGCATGTCACGAAAATTGTAGAAATTTCAAGAAACGAAGGAGTTGAACTTACCCACTCCAAAACAACAACTTGTTCGGTTCAAAAGAAAGAACTAGACACTAGGAATACTTAGACGCTGCCTAAATCGGAAGAAGAAAAGTAAGAATTTGTAGAGAGAATAGGAGAATTGTAGAGAGATGGAGGAGGAAAGAAGATTTCAAAAGGTTGAAGAAAGAGAGAGTGCATGCAGAAAGTGACACCAGATTTTTAAACTTTTACTTATATACCACCGTCAAAACTTGATCGGCCACTCAACTACATACACATGTCTTCCACTTTCTGAATTTCTCATCCCTTACACCTCATATTTTTTTCTTAAAATAAAATTCAAATAAAATTGCATGATGAAATATTAGTAAAAGTACATTTAATATAAAAAAATTAATTTTAAATAAATTAAATCACATAATATAAATTTTAAAAATTAATAACCTTTTAAATAAATAATTCATTTTCATGAGTCTAAATAAAAAAATTGTAAGTACATGAAAACAAATTGCTAATAATTATTTAATGGTTAATATTTTTACTATTAACTTTATTCAGGTGACTTGATTTCTTTTTAAATATCAAAATCAATGTTACTAAAAATAGATAGATAATGGTAACTTAAATTTGTGAAGTAAATATCATATTATTTACATATGTTTTGTTAATAAACAAGTAATTAAAATACTTATATTTATATTTATTATTAAAGTATCATTAAATACAAGTTATATATATATATATATATATATATATATATATATATATATATATATATATATATATATATATATATATATATATATAAAAGTTATATGGAAGTAAAAATTGATGTAAATGAAGAAGAGAGTGATGAAGAAGAGGGGTTGAAGAAAGTGATACCCAACTAAAACTACATGTTGGGGGTTATTTTATTGATGAATGAGAGTTTGAATTTTTGTAAAGTTGAGAAGAAAGTGGAAGTGAGGATGAATGTGACAAAAGAGAAAGTTGTGGTCCCTTTTGTACATTTCAGAAGCAAAAGAGTATAAATGGGAAGTTGGCATAATCTTTACAAATAAACACGACTTTAAGGAGGCTATCCAAAGTTACGTCGTCCATGCATGGGTGGATAACGTAGGTGTCCATGGCTAGCTTACTATGCTTTTTTGCTTTCATGCAAAACTTGACAATTAAGGAAAATTGTGGATAATCATACTTGCAGCAAACAATTCAATATTAAAATGATGAATACTAAGTGGTTGAGTGAGAAGTTGGATAGGTCCTTACAAGAAAATCCAAATTTAAAGGTGAATGAAATATGTTCAAAAACTTTGAGGAAATGGAATACCAATTTTGCAATTTCTAAAGCACGTAAGGATAGGTTAATGACATCATGCCAAGTTGAAAGTTCCTTTAAAAAACAGTTTAGAAGAATTTATAACTATGCACATGAGTTGAACTGTAACCCAGGTTCACTAGTGAAGGTTAAAGTAAATAGTGATAATGATGAGATGATGTTCCAGAGATTTTATGTTTGTTTGAAAGTTTGTAAGGATAGTTTTGTGTGTTTTCCACCCATAATCGGTTTAGATGGATCTTTTTGAAAGGACAGTTTAGGGGAGAGTTCCTTACTACAATTGGTAGGGATCCAAATAACCAGATGTTACGAGGTAGTTGAAGTGGAAAATAAAGAAACATGGATGTGATTTTTAGACTTATTGATAGAAGACCTTAGGGGTGATGAAGTTTATCGGTTATGCATATATATGTTTGACCAACAAAAGGTTATGTATTACTTATATGTATTTTATTTTATTTTTAGTAAAGTTTAAATGACTGATTAGGAAATTTATGTGGACAGGGGTTGTTATCAACTATTTAGGAACTTTTGCTTGGAGTAGAGCAAAGATTTTGCATGAGGCATTTGTATGCAAACTTCAAGAAAAAGTATTTTGGATAGACATTGAAGAATCTTATGTGCAGTGTTACCACAAGCACCTAAGCCTAAGCTTGGGAGAAAGAAATGTTAAATATTAAAGAAATCAATGTATAAGCGTATAAATACCTTATAGCTATTCCCCGAGGTAGAATTTGTTCCTTACATTCACATTAACAAAATCTATGTAGGCTAAACCATTTTCATTGTTTCTATGAAACAAATATTGGTCAAGATCTAGATTTACAGGTTAAGCAGTGTGTGATACCCTTGATAACAATATGAGTAAAGCTTTCAATAGTGTTATTGTTCATGCTAGAGGAAAATCCATTATAACCATGCTAGAAGAGATTAAACTTTATCTCATGAAAAGATGACCAATAGAACGAATGTGACATCTATGGAATTCTCTATCTGTTCAAAGGTTAAAAAAAGACTTATAAAGGAATCAAATTTATCAAGATATTGGATCCCAAGGTAATAATCTATTGTTAGTCTTAATTTATATTGATGTTCATTTGTCTATGTTCATATTTAACTTAGTTTTTTCATTATTTGGTAAAGCTGGTCAACACGAAAGATGTTTGAAGTTAGACACGTTTATGTGATTATGAACAAGTTCACAGTGGGCTTGGACAATAAAGAATATAGCTACATGAAGTGACTGATCAGTTGCATCCCTTGCTGTCATGCTATTGCAATAATGAAGTTCTTAAATGTAGACCAAGAAAATTGTATTCCAAGTTGGTTCAGACGATCTACATATGAAGAGACATATGCCTCCATTATTTATCATGTGAATGACCACCTGCTATGGAAAAGAACAACCTTCCGAAGTGTCCTTCCACCATTTAAGAGAAAGTTTCCTGACAAGCCAAAGAAAAAACGAAGGTTGGAGCATGGAGCTAAGGAGGGATAAAGTTGCCTGACAAGCCAAAGAAAAAACAAAGGTTGGAGCATGGAGCTAAGGAGGGATAAGGCTCAAATCACTAAAGGTGGTCATTTAAAAAAAAACGTAGCATTTGTAGTATAGTTGGCCACAACAAAAATAATTGTCTCTTACATCCTTAAGTAACACATTAACTCTTGAATCCCAACAACCATCACAACCACCAACAGAACCAACTCCTTAATCCGTACAACCATCACAACCACCAATAACACCAATTCCCTAATCCCCATTACCATCACAACCATCATAGCCAACTCCCCAATTCCCTCTACCATCACAACCACCGCAACCAACTCATCAATCCCTTGAAGCATCACATGAACCACCACAGCCAATTCAGGAATTGACACATTCATCACACACACTACTTCAGCTAACGTAGTAATCCACACAACAATTAAGTCAACCAATAAGAATGGAAAAATTAGATATTAGGAGACAAACTTAATAATAGTATGTAAAACATTGTTAAAGAAAGTTTATGACATTCGAATATGTACTTTCAAGCATTTGACTGGCAAACACTTATTTATTGTGCTTGACTATGATTACATTATGTTATTAAGTGATTAACGAAACCCAAAGGTATTGGCCAGTCTATTTCAACTCCAGTTTAATATATTATCAACTCTTGTTTAATATATTATGTTTCATGTCCTTTGTATGTATCAGATTCACTCACAAAATAGGGACCACATTGACAAATATTTAAGTGAAATGGAGACTAAATTGAACAATTGATAACCAATTCAAATTTCATTTATTGTTCATTTGTAGACATTACAACACATAATGATTCATGATGGATTACATCAACCTACACACTCAACCTAAACACATCAACCTAAACACATTAACCTAAATACCTCAACCTAAACATTAACATTACATCAACAAAAATAAAACCAGATTGCCAGCATAATAACATCAACCTAAACACACCCACAATATCAAAATGTTCAATACATTAACAATGCGCACAACTCCTACTAAGAATTTCATCCTTTTATTCAAAAATTTCACCGAACTCTAGATCATAAATCTTCTTCCTTTGCTTGGTAATTTTAGCATCTCTTTCATTATTGTTTTCTTCATATAACCACTTAAAATAGTTACAAGATATGACATTAGAAGACCTACTTTGTTATTCGCCAAAATAACTTCAAAGTCAATGTTAATTATCAACACATAAATCCAAAAAAAAAAAACACAAAATGGTACTATTCATAAAACCTTGTAGTGACAACATTCCCAAAAGTTGTCTATGAACATTTCTTTGAAGTTCTTGCCATTTTGATTACTGTCATGTCACCACAATTGTAAATGAGGATTATCCCAATTGACCTTGAACCACCACCATGTGATGAATGATAAATTTGTTGGCCCCACGTATTCAAACAAGATGAACATGATTGTGAAGAAAGCATACCTCAAGAACCCATTACCTACCACGAATTCTCTCAACGTAATGACTTTGCTTAACCAGGGAACCAATTCCACCAACCACCCAAAAACCCAGGCCCTCTTCCCTCTTCATATAGGTGTTGGGAAACAGGTAGGCTTCGTTTTTACACCAAGAGGGGGGTGAATTGGTGTTTTTACAAGTACAAAATCTTTTTGCAGTCTTGCAATCAAAGTTATAAACTTTTCACACTTTTTTGAAATGCAAGTAATGAAAAATTAAATGCAGCGGAAAAACGTAGTTGACTGCGTGAAAATTAAAGTCGACTGCAAAGTAAAAGTGTAGGGATAGAGAAAATCAAACACTGAATTTTTATCCTAGTTCGGCCAACAATGCCTACATCCAGTGTCCTTCCAACCCAGGAAGCAAATGCACTATAATGGTTGTGGTTTTTACAACAAGGAATTTATAGAAGACCTCCACGTCAAAAATATAAATCTCCTCTCTAACCCAAAACCAAAGTATAGCTGCAGAACAAAACCAGATTTGCAGCAAGAATCCCCTCTTCTGCAATTTGAAACACCACTTTGAACAATCCTCAAAGTGAACAACCCCTGTAATCACCAACAGGTACAAACAACAGTCTTCTTGGATGCCAAGCCAAAATAACAATGCAGTAGTCTTCAAAGGATGCCAAGCCTGAATACACGATCACACAGAAGCACCTTCCTTGTGCAGACACTGATCGATCTTTGTGTGCGCAGAAGAACCTCCCTTTGAATCTCTTTCAAGAAAGATCACCACCGTCTTCTTGGATAATTCTTGGAGCTCTTACGACAGAGAATTTGATTTGAAACAGAAATGAAATTGTCAGTTCTTCAAAAGTCTTCTAACTAATTCGTGATTAGTCTATTTATAGATTTCTGTTAGACAGACAGATTCTCAGTTGATTATGCTACTAATTCAGTCGATTGAATTATGACAGTTATAATAAACAATCAACCAGGTAGCATACAGTCAACCAAAAACAAAACACATTTAATACAGTTGACCAGGTCATCAATGCTCAACTAACTTTTAAAAATATAGCCGTTGGGGTGCAAGAGCATAACAAAATTTCAAACCAGATAACTAAGACAGTCGAATGTGTGGCGCACATAGTCAACTTCAACCATGTAAAACATTTTGAAATTCTTTTCTCTTCACAAATTCACAGAGCACTGATTCTCAAAATCTACACAAAGATTTTAGCATAGTCGAATCCATTAATAATATAGTCGACTGCACTAGAACTTTGTTACACTGTTATAAGTTCATAAAAGTGCTTGTGGTTTTTAGCTTTAAAACATGTGCAGAAAACATTTGTAAAGATACATGCACATAGCACATAAAGCATGTAATCATGTTCCACGTATATATCAATCAATCAACATAAGAACATGTAACACAGTACATAAGCATGTTCACAAATATAACAATTAATTTGCATAAGAACATGTAGTAACAACAATCAACATATCCATGTTATTAAGCAATGTGTTGTCATCATCAAAAACTAGATTGATATAGAAATTGTGTTGTCAACAATCTCAACAATAGGAACCATAATCCTCAACTCAAATGCCTTTTGCCTTTCAAAAAAACCGCTTTCAATTACCATCATTCCACCTCACCTTCATTTAAGTTGTCACGTACATGAAAAACTTACACCTAATTCATTAATGGCGAACCTGGACACTGTATCGTTAAAGATTTAGATGTCGTCATTAAAAAGGACAAAATTGAACAAAATATACAAAAGTTGAAACCACATTAAATATCAAAAAAAGTCAATGATCACTTTGAACAAAACTAATAAAAATAAAAATCAAAATAGATATTGAACCTTCTTGTGTGATAAAAGATGTAAGTCATATTTGTCATGACGATATATAAAGTATCAAAAGAAATTCGAAAAAACAAACTAGGCGTTTTGAAGGGTTCTTATAAATTGTTTTTACATGAAAAAGAAGAGTGTATATTATTTATGCTTAATTAAATTTTAAGTATGTCATAAATTTTTAATATTTGAATTGAGCACTTATTAGAAAATATTTTAGCAAAAGTTACAAATTTTTTTATTAATCTAAATATCACAATTTTTTTCATTCCATTAATTAAGTCTTTCTATGTCCAATTCATTTATTTTTTTTATTCTTTTTCAACTCACGAGTTAACGTGCTCGTTCTCTCTTCAAAAAGAATTTATTGAAGAATTAAAAAGATTTAAAGAAAGAATAAACAAGTTGGAGAAAATATTTTAAAAACTAAAAAAAACAAAAAGTTAATAAAAATTCAATTAAAACTAAATAAATTTATTATATATTTAAAACTTAGTTAATCCTTTTACAATTAGCATTATTAGTTTTTGGAAGCACATAGGCTTCTTTATTAAAAAAAGAAGAATGCTTAAATTTAAATTGTTTTATAAAATATGTATAAATTTTAAAAATTTATAAAATATGCTTAAATTTTTAAAAAATTATAAAATATAATTTAAGTTGTATAGAAACAAAAACAAGGCTGAAGAGAACTAAATATACGGTAGGGATCCGCATCAGAAAATTTTGTTTATTGGTGAAAAAAACTGGAAGTCACATATTGCAACTTAGCCGGCAATGTTTTGACTTTTGTTTTCTTTAAATAATAACTATTTAGTTCTGGGAGAAGAGTGTTAAAAAATATCAAAGTATTAGACAAATTTTAAAAGAGGTTTACTAATTTACTTAGACTATTTTTAATTAGTATATTTTAGCAAAATATACAAGTTTTAGGATAAAAAAAAATTCTTGTGAAAAAAATTAACTTTAAATTAAGTATATTTCAATAATTTTAAAATTTAATTTAAAATAAAAAATAAAAAATAGTATTTATTATGTAAGAGTAGTTATTATTTTTATTATATATTGTTTAAAAGGTAATTATTTTTTAAAATAAAAAATAAAATAAAAGGTAGTTGTTTTTTAGAATAATAATTATTTTTTATTTTTTTTTATTTTAAATTAAATTTTAAAATTATTACAATATTTTTTTTAAAGTTAGTTTTTTTAATAAAAACTTTTTTATAATTTAAAAATTGTACTAAATAAAAAAAAAAAACTCCTCCATATAAAAATTAAATTATTTAGAACTTGTTAATTCTCTTATTATCTCTTTCAGTATTTTTTTTTTCTAATACTAACGTTATATTATTATTATTATTATTTTTATTTTTTTTTACTTTTAGACAACATATATGTGTATCCATCCAAAGAGAGAATATCCATATATATATAGGGACATACGCAGTTACCTTGTGGAATATCGATGGCGAAGAGCGAGTTAAAGGTGATTGGAAAATGGTCGAGTCCTGATGCTATGCGAGTGAAGATTGCCCTGAACATCAAAGCCCTTGAACATGAGCACTTTGAAGAAACGTTGAACCCCAAAAGCGACCTTCTTCAATCAAACCCTGTGTATGGCAAAGTCCCAGTTCTCCTCCACCATGGCAGACCCATCTGTGAATCTTTGATCATAGTTCAATACATAGATGAAACATGGTCCACTGATCCTCCTATCCTCTCCTCCGATCCTCACGATAGAGCTCTTGCTCGCTTCTGGGCTGCTTACATAGATGATAAAGTAAAGTTCTTTCTTTCCCCTTCTGTTTCCATGTTTGTAACTAATTTTTGAGCAAGTATACTTTTCTTTTAAATTGTCAAAAGATGAAATTAGTTTGATTTGATTTCATTATTTTGTAGATATGTTGCAGTGGTTTCCATCCATGAAAAGCATTATGACTGTTGAAGGAGAGGGGGAAAGGAAGCCATACTTTGAGGTGTTGGAAGAAGTACTTGAAAGGATGGAGGGTGCTTTCTGGAAATGCAGCAAAGGAAAGCCATATTTTGCAGGAGACAGGATTGGATTCCTTGACATTGCTTTTGGGTGCTTCCTGGGATGGCTCAGTATGATAGAATATAGATATGAAAGGAAACTGCTGGTTGAAGCAAAGGCTCCTGCTTTGGTGAAATGGGCTGAGAGATTTGCTGCTGACCCTGCTGTCAAGGGGCTTATACCTGAGACTGATAAGCTTGTTGAGATTTCCAAGTCTCTTCAGATCAAATGGAGAGCTGCAATTGGCAAGAACTAGGATTGGGTAGTGGGAGTTGTTTGTGCTGATGATGCATTGCACTTGTATGATGAATTGTGTGGAAAAATAAAACTCATTTACTTGGGGTTCTGTTGCAGTTAAATGTGTCTTTCTGCTCTCTTTACTTCAGAGTTTTTTCTTCACCTTCTCTCATTTGTAATGACACCTCAGTTACTGGTTCAGTTTGTATTTCAGTGTCATGTAAGTTCATTAAATTATCCCTTTTGCAACAAGTTTCACAATCTTATAGCATCTCTGACTAGGACATAATAATCACCAAAATAGAATATTTTCACAACATTGCTTCATTCTTTTGAGCTTTACAAACTTAAGTTTAGTAGTGTTGTCCGAGAGTTTAAGTCTTATTGAGTAAAGAAAAAAAAATTGAATATTGTACTCTATGACGGTCGGTAAGCCAAGGATTGAAGAAATGATTGACGATATGAAATAGTTATTATTTGATAATTAATCTAAACAATAACAATTAGGTTTAAATCTTTCCTTGATCCTAATTTTTGTATCTAAATCTCAGTTTGGTCCTCATGTTTTCATCTATCTCAATTGGATTATATTTTTTGTAAAAATGAACACATTTTACTTTAATCATTAATTGGTCTTAGACGATGTTAATTGGTGTTGACGTATTGCACAAACAATGTATTGACGTGTGTTATTTGATTACGTGGATTTTTTAATTTAAATTAAAAGTATTGACGTGACAGGATGCCCACTATTTACTTTAGGGATTTGTGAGAATTAGGAATTTCACTTCCTAACAATAATAACCTAGCGTTCTTCATCAAGAAGTCCGGCCATGGGCCTTCCCACCAGCCGCCAGTCACAGTCAGAGTTTCGTAGACCACAATCTCTCTTTGTCTTTCTCTCTCTCCGTGTTCAGATTCTCTCTTCTCCTCTGTGTTGGAATTGGGTCTCTCGTCGTTGTTGGTGTTCTGAGCGATTGGTATGTCATGCTGCTGTTCCCACACCTCACACATCACTGCCTTCCTTCGCAACCAAACAACTCCTCCCACTTCCCAACCTGTCGATCGAAATCCATGCTTATAACAAAAAAGACAATAATCTCGAGCTATGCTTATAACAAAAAGACAATAATATCGAGCTATTGGCACTCGTGAATTACAAACTGCCCTATGTACTTCTTCTACATTTTTCTTAGCATTCAAATTTCATTTACAAAATAATTTTTTATGATTATATTGGTTGTGAAAGCACTGTAGAAAACAATGTGCTGTTTAATATGTGATGGGAGGTAGATTCTCACAAAATTTGTAATAATTAAAGTGTAACAGAATCCTTGGTGTTGTCCAGTTGAAAAATGTAAAGTTTGGGGTTGTCCAGTTCAAAAATAAATAAATTAAACTGCATAACCCATACATTATCCGCTTCACAACATTGTAATAAAGAAAGGGGAAGGCTGGCTTTTAGGCAAAGAAGACTTCACCAAATGGAAACTAGCATCTATTTCATCTGATAGTTATTCTCATACTTAGAACAGTCATCCATTTCATCTGATAACTATTTTCATACTTAAAACAGTCAGGGAAAACTCCCATCATTGAACCATTACACTATCAATTCCCAAAACAAACCATACACACATAACACTTCTATAAAGCACCATGATATGACCTTTAAGCACCACTTATTTCTAACCAAGATTCTCAAAAATTCAGATTACATCAGCTACTAAAATCCTAGCTCTGGCTTAATCATTCCAAGCATTTTCCATTGTGATTAACAAACTATTTTAACTAGCTAAAACCTGTTGCACCAAACCAGTTTTTTTGATTTAGCTCTACAAACTCAATTTCAGAAACCAAATTACAACAGTACATGTTAATTTCAATGTGACTTTCAATTCAGCAACACGAATAAGTGTTAATGAATAACACCAAGGATTCTCACGCATAATAAAATCTAAGGAATTAAAAACGTAACGAGACAGACTACCAAGACACAATACTTTTCATAGAATCATTTACAAGCCATATCACCCGAGGTCTTCAAACTCATTCGCTTTTCTGCCTCTAAATATTTAATTCTAATGGATGTGGATTCTGCAGATTTATTCCTTCTGGAGAGAAACTAGACATGATGGGCATTATTGCAGACAACATGCTTTCGTTAAAGACAAATTGTATTAACATAGAGAAAAATGGATATTTTTCTGTCAAAGGGGAACTAATACAGTAGATTGCGATTGTTGGAGACAACGAAAATGTACAACTAAAACATAAATATTACAGCTATAAATTAAGAGTAAATTTGACAGATACAACATTTCAAAAGCAATGCAGTCCATCTCTATTTTGATGTAATGAATGGGAGATAGACACAATTGACAACAACAAATCAAAATCATTTGTTGGTTTATTACACCCAATATCTCTCCTCTTTATTTGGTTTGCCAGTATCCAACACTTCAGACCATAACTTTTGAACATCCAATTCACCCCTTATGAAATGGAAATAGGAACAACCATTCAAATTCATTTTACTAATGACAAAAGTAAAATGCATTAAATTCAATTGACAAGCACGAAAATGAAAAAGAATTGAAAGCAGTTAACATTGTTCCTGCTCTTGGTGTGAAGAGTGAGTGAAAATTTTCTGGTCAAAATCTGATTTTCCCAGATTGGGATTGCGCAATTTTAGGGTTTTGAATCTGTTTGCAGGTTTCGGATGGAGGTGCAAGCTACCATGGTTTCATGAGATTGATGATGGAGGTCGCAATTGAGAAGATGTTTGCGACCTAACCCCACGATGTTTCAGCACAAAGATCTCAATGAAAGTCCTGTCATGTCTCTCAATGAAAGGTGCAGAAACAACCTCAATGTCGTGCACATACAGAGGGTTTGACAATCCTCTGAAATGCTTTTGCTCATTTTGTGGGATTGATGGTTGCGATTGACCAGATTTGGATGAGCTTGTAAGGTTCGATTAGGAACAAATTCCTTCTTTCAGGAATAAATTTTGTCACGTCATAAACTTTTAATTTTAAAAAAAATTCCACCTAATAAAACACTTTTAAATCAGCGTGCACCACGTCAACACAATTAACGTCATCTGAGACAATATGATCCAATTGAGACAGATGGAAACATGAGGACCGAACTGAGATTTTCATACAAAAATTAGGACCAAGAAGGTTTAAACCTAACAATTATTAATGGGTAGTTAATGAGAATAATAGTCATTGATTGATAATTAATAAGAATCATGTCATTTATTGGTAATAAATAAGTCAAACCTAAAGCTTAATATAATATTTATAAATTAAATATATGCCAGAAGTAGTTAATTAATTCTGATTAATTATCTTTATTAGAATAATTTTATGTAAAATCATTGACTTAAGCATCAGTGTCTTTTACAGACATCCTCCCACATGACTTGAACAAGAAGGAGAGAGAACATACAACCTAACTTGGATGATGGTTAATAAGTTCATCTGGTCTTTAGGACTGCTTGAAGTGCTTTAAGTAAGGAATATCAGTTCCTTACCTGAAACATTTTGACACTCACTGTGGAAGTGAGAGACATCCCCTATAACCACCACAAGGAACCAGACAAGCAGTACAGTCGAAGACAATAACGTAATCGCGTGGCCCAATCCTCATCATCTCATAAAAAAACTCTCACACACTCCTCTGTGCATGATTGCAATCCTTGTTCATACGACACCGTGCCAAGAAGCATGCCTTGCCCTGGATGGAAGACTACAGGGACGACCCTAATGCCGAACCTGATTCCTCTGTCGAATGGGATAAGCTTGACGATGGAGACGCCCACAAATCTGAGGAGGACCCCGACCCTGGTTCATGGCGCCCCATCTTTGAGCCCTTCTCCGGAGATCCTCAACCTCTCTTGAGATTTAACGTCACCTACTACGTCGTCGACTAGCTTATATTCAACAAGTCCTGCCCTCGTTGAGGACGTCGTTGTTGCAGCCGAGACTGGTCGTCCCGTCGCGCAATCAGTTCTTGGGTGTTTGTGGGAAATAGGGCTTCTAAGGGAACGAAGCAAGGGGAAGGCATTTTTATATCACCACTTTGCCGCCGGGGGCGGCAACATGTAGTCCAAGATAGCTTTGGCTTATAAAAAGGTCATAATAGCAGGTTCAGTATGTGGGGTTGGACAACCAAACATCCTTGCCATCATTGCCTTTTTATTCTACAAATGCCATAAGAGCGTGAAGGAATTCTGAATGCCAGTAATGGCGGAAGAGCCGCTAAACTTTTGAGTGGCAAAGAGATAAATAAAGCCATAAACGACTTTTCCAATGACCGACTTCTTGGTGTCCAGGGCTCTAAGGGCTTTTCCAAAAAAGTCTTAGTCCTTGCCAGGTTGTTAGTCCCCAAGAAAGATGGGTCATGGCGAACCTGATTGTTGGGCTATCAACAACATTACTGTTAAGTATAAGCATCCTATTCCTCGATTGGACGATGCTATGACTCCGACAAGTGTGTCGCAACCGAAATCGCGATGGGATGACGACGATTAGAAAAAAAAGAAAAAACGATGATTTTGAAAAAGAGTTTGGAGTCGCCACCATAGTTTATTCTGGAAAACTACGGAAAAACCATAAAATACAGCAAGGTCTGTGAAAACCGAAATTCGGGTTCGGGAGTCGGTTACGTGTGGGGAAGGTATTATCATCCCACAGCGCCTGCCCTAAGGCAGTACCTTTAATTAAATATGCGAATTTGATGTGGTTTGCAAAATGTTTAATTTCCCCTACCAAATAAAGCTCTAACAAAGTATTTTTTTTAGTTTTTTGGGCCCGACAAGGATTGACCTTGCTCCTACGTATTCTCATTTTGAATGAGAAATCAGGGTTACGTAGTTCTTTGAAAATATTTGAAAATTTTTTTGAGAAATTGTTGAAGATTTGTTTGGATTTTTGTTTAATAATTGATTAGAAAGTGATTGGAATTTTGTTTGAAAATTAATTGAAAAGTGTTTTTGGTTTTTGAAGATTTTATATTTTTTTTGGTATTTTTATAGAAAAAAGGAAAAGGTTTTTAGCACAAGGCAGACAGAATGGTCGCATGTGTGTTTAAACCTTTAAAAATAAATTTTTATTGATTTTGATAGAAATTAGAGAAGGAAAAAGGTTTTTAGCACAAGGCAAACAGGATGGTCGCACTTGTGCTTAAATCCTTTAAAACAATTTATGATTTTTTTAAAGACGAAAAAAAAAAAAATTAGCACGAGGCAGACATAATGGTCACACTTGTGCTTAAACCTTTTAAAATATATTTTTTATTATTTTTTTTTAGTATTTGTACATTCAAAAAGTAGATAGATATTTAAAACAGAAAAAGGAAAAATAAAAATAAAATAAAATAAAATAAAAATAACAAAATAAATAAATAAATAAATAAAAATAAAAAATAAAAACCAAAATAAGATAAAAAGTAAAATAAGAAAACAAAAATAGAAAGGTGTGGAGGTGCTTAAAGAGGATGTACAAAACCTAATTTATTTGTAATGACAGATTGGGCCTAAGCCCAAGTGGAAAGAGGTATGAAAATGAAAACAGGGGGCCGCAGGAAGGAAGATTGTTTTTTTTTTCAGGCGGAATGGGCTCGAGCCCAAGCCAATGGAGTGAACAGGAGTGTGCTGGTATGAAATGGGGGTTCGAATGGGAGTTTTGGTTATTATTTTTTGTACCTATTTTATTAAAAAAAAAAGAAAAAGGGCCATGGCCCAAGATTCCTAGCAGCAGAAAAAGGGGTTCTCCCCCTAGCCTTCATTCCATCATCTAAAAAAAACCTAAATCCCAGGGTTTCTTCTCTGCACGAGAACGCCAGAGATGGTTTGTCTCCACCACACATCCACACGCCCACCGCCGTCGACGACCACAGGCCGTGAGCCAAGGCCACGCCGGTGACGCTGCCTGTCGCCGGAGCCGAAGACCAGAAGCCGCGAGCCAAGACCGCGCTGGTGACGCAGCTCGTCGCCGGAGTTGTCGTCGGCAGCCAAGTTTTCTCCACTTCTTCACGTGCAAACTCTCTCCCTCCTCCGTAGAACACCGGCGACTCGAACAGGGGCACCGCCAGCGCCACGAATCATGGCCAAAGTTGCTGCCGCTCGTCACCCACATCAGAGGAAGACATCGGCCACGGAGTCGGGTTCTCTCCTTCTCTCTTCGTTCCGCACACCGTCCAGAGTCTTCACGGTACCCGCAGAATCACAGAGACCACAACCAACAGAGCTCTTTCCCTCTCTTCTTAACTTGTCAAGTGTTCTCGGTGCTCATGCTTATTGGGTTACGTTTTGCATTGGGGGTTAATTGATTTGGAACACACAACTTAGTGTAAGGGAAGGAGAAAAGGTTTTCAATGAATTGATTTTCTGAATGACATTACTTCTTGTTGTGGTTATGGTCAAGGATTGTGAGAACTTAGCTCATGGCTTGTTGGAATTTCTTTAACTGGGTGAATTTGGAGTGGGAAGACGATGAATCTGTAAAGAAGGGTTTGAGCTTTTCTCGTGCATAAAAATGATCATAAGGGTCTTGATGGTATAGGGTGAACATGGGCTATTGGCGTTGACGGAAAATGATAGAAACAGAAGATCCGAAGCAGATTTGGTTTTCAACTTGATGGGAGGAAAAAATCTACTTCTGTTTTATGTCTAGCTTGTTTTACGTTTTGCTTTCTGTTTCACATGAGAATTGATATGAAAGGAAGAATTTGATTCTAGTTTGGGTGTGCACTCCGAAATCTTTCTTCTTATGACATTTTTCCTAGAGCGTTTTGTTTGCAAGTAAAAGAATATTGAAAACTTGATGTTGGGAGTGTGTTTTCTACTGTTAGTTAAATCTGATTAAATTTGCAGGCCTTGAAACTACATCTTGGATGTATTTCGGTTAACAGATGAAACCCCAAAGAAAGCAAATAAGGGAAATGTTTCTTTGACACCCACATTTGACACAAATTTGACACCGTTCCAGGTGTCAAATTTCTATTGGGTGATGTTTTAAATACTGAAACTGTTTTTTTAATAAAGTGGGAGGGGCAGAACTGGAATAATGAACGTTTGAAGTGACATTGTAATTAGCGGTTTCAGTTTGGTTTCACTCTTGATTGAGAACAGTTTCGCACACCTTTGGCTTCTCTCGAATGTCTTCTTTCTTCGTCCATGACCATCTCCATTGCTGCGTTCTCTCTTCGTTGTTCGTCCACCACCATCTCCATTGCTGCATTCTCTCCATTGCTCCGTTGAGAACAGTTGCCGAGAAGACTTTCGCCTTCTCTCGAACGTCTTCGTTCTTCGTCCACGACCATCTCCATTGCTGCTTTGTCTCCATTACTCTGTTCCTTTCGTTTTATCTCAACCAGGGAAAGGCGATCATTGAGAAGGTAAGGCCGTAGGGTGGCATTGGGGTTTTTGGTTTGGGTGGTGGTCATGTTTCTTTGGTCATTTGTTGCCATTGTCGCTTTTTGGTGGTTTGGGTTTTTATAAATCATTTCGCTTCTCATTATAATGTGGGTGTTTAGGGGTTAATTTTATTTTTGTAAACCCTAACCAAGTATTGAAATTTGACCTTTTTCAGTTGGAATGGCTTCCTCAATCCCAAATGTAAGATAAAGTTTGTTACTTTTATTTAGTTGGATAATTTGTTGTTAATATTAACAATCTTTTCTTTATGTGTTGTAGTGGAGGGTTCGTACTTGTTTGGATACGTCTTATGTCATTGCAATGAATCATTTGTTGAGAGAAGATCATGTTCTACGAATTTGTGACACACCTTTCAGGTGGTGTGTGTACCTACGTGAAAAGGTGGACATAAACTATGAGTTAATTAAGGTGATGGTATGTCGGTGGGCCGGCCATGACGTTAGCTTTAGGCTGAGTCATGAACTGGTTCCATTTACCGTTTTAGATGTTTTCATGACGACGGGTTTTGGTATAGGTGGTTTAGAAGTACCGTTTGATGAATGTATAGAAGGTTTGGTTGGAGAAATGTTTAACAGAAAAAGCACGTCTTTGAGTGACTTGGTTGAAGTGTTTCATGTGATTGTTGTAGACAAAAACACAGATATTGATGTTGTTTGTAGGTTGTATATATTTGTTTGTTTGGTTGTCTTTTTCTTTCCTAGAAAGTCTAAGGTAGTAGCTAACATGCCATCAAGAGTGTTAGATGACCTAGACAGCCTCTGTTTATACGATTGGGCTACAGGTGTACATAAACACCTAGTTGATAATTTGAATAAAGGCATGAAAAAATTAATGGCTGGACAAATCCGCAGTTCGCTAAGTCTAAGTGGCAATCTTGCGGTATTGCAGGTAAAATTCGTTGTAGTTGTTGAAGTCAATTATATGAATTTTGTACATTGTGATATATGTGTTAGTGAAGATTTTCATGATATTGTAGGCGTGGGCGGTGGAGAGATTTTCCCTTGATGGAAATCCAATTAATAGGGATTTCCCTCGGATGCTCCATTGGTTCCGGTATAAGGCACGGACATTCGAAATAATTGACGATATATTTTGGACTGCTGAAGTAAGTACTTCATTTAAGTTTGTTATAAATATTGATGATTTGAATGCATCCATTAATATGTTTGAATGTTTGTAGTTTAAGTCTGAGTGGTATGTGGGGGAACGTGTTCGTGACCTGCCCGAAATCAAAGCTGCATTTGAGTTGTTCGATGGAGGGATAGGTGTACCGCAGATGCCAAAACGATGTAGAGTTGATGAAGCTGTAGATGATAGCTCCGATGATGGCACCTTTGAAGCAAACCTTGAGGAGACATTGAAGAAGAATAATGAAGAAATGATGGCGTTGTCTTCAAGGCTAATTTTTTTGAAGAATGAGGTATGTAAAATTCGTGACATTCCAATTGTGAATGAAGAAGGTGTTGGAGGACTTTATGAAGAGGCTTTAGGTGAAGAAGGTGTTGGAGGAGATGATGAAGAAGCTTTAGGTGAAGAACCTTTAGTTGAAGGAGGTGTTGGGGGAGTTGGTCAAGAACCTTTAGTTGAGGAAGGTGTTGGAGGAGTTCATCAAGAACCTTTAGGTGGAGCTTCCAATGAAGAACCTGTGGCTCAATTTGAAGAAGTTAAAAAGGTTGTTGAAATTGTTGAAATTGTTGAATATGAACAACCGGATGCACCGCAAGCAATGGCAATCAAACCTCTGCGTGCAGTTCCTGCTGATCCAAGGCCTAACGTCAATGCTGACCAACTCTACATCGCCGTTGGCGTAAGGGATAGACCGCACAGGTAAGTAATGATAATTTAGTTTAATGTATTGTTATGGGAATAGTTGTTTATTGAAAAGTACATTTGTTTTTAATCAGGATTGTGTGTGAAATAATTGGGCAGACATTGAGCACAACATCTATTCATACCTTAAGTCCTCGCAATTACGTTGATAACATGGTTAGTGTTTGATGTCCCTACTTGATTTATACTGTGATTATAATTTGGAATGAGTGATGAATTTTGAATGTGTAGTTGGTGCTATTTGCAACAACCATATTTATGCACTTTGAGAAAAGGAGGACGGGGGTTGTGAAGAGGATACTGTTTAGTTCGTTATATGCGGTAACGTATTCTGTTATGATGGGTTTATTTCAGTTCCTTTTGACTTTTTATGTGTTAGTCATTTTGGATTGTTGTATTTCATTGTATTCTAAGGACCTTATAATCAGTGATTATTTGAAGAAGGACAAAAACCGTCGTGTGTTTAGTGCTCATAATTACAGGAGTTGTCTACGTGCGGGACACTTTAGCCTTGCAGACATTCCAACAGCTGACTTTGTAAGTGAGGTTTATTTTTGACTTTGTATGTCGTGGTATGTGACATATAACAATTGTTGAATTTTTAACTTTGTTTTTCTTGGTTTGTAGCTGTTTCTTCCTTTTTGCCATAGTTATCATTGGTGGTGTTATGTTGTAAAAATCAACACATTGGAATTATTTATTCTTGATTCTATGGCGAAGGGCGTAAGAGACCGCAGAAGGATTGACATTCATGTGGTATGTGTTACCCGATTTGAATATTGTAATTGAGTTCCACGTAATAATGTATAGGTAAGGTCTAATACTTATTTTGAGTTTGTAGGCTGCAAACCTTGCCCATTTTTTTTGCATGTTATACAACAAACCGGAAGGGAGTATTGCTCCTTTGAGTTATGTACAAGCAAATATTTCATCCCAGCCCAACCTGTAAGTTTCAATAAACGTTCATTTATAAAAGAATGTTATTTTAATTGACCTTCAGTGTCATAAGTGGTTCATGTAATAAATTTTATTGTTTTAGACATGACTGTGGAGTTATCATGTTACAAGCTATGGAACTATGGGATGGACAGGATAAATTCAATGGCACTAGCATGCCACAATACTCAAACGTAAGGAAGAATACAATTTGTTTTAATTATTATTATTGGGTTGCTTTAACAAGTAAAATATATTCATTTCAGGAGGTTCTGCTTGCAATCAGAAAGCGATACGTAACTGAATGGATCCTGGACCAGGAGAACATAAGATTACTGGATGCACTAGACGTGTATGGAATGTTGTAGGGTAGTTTTTAAGTGTACAAATGTAGTCTATTTTAGTTTCACAATACAGTGTACTTTATATAAGCAGACATGCGTTCCTTTCTTGTTATGTACTTTCTACATGCAGACAGTTTACATCTTGTTATTCGAATACGATTGTTATTGACATTTGAAGACTCTGTAGAAATTGTTATTTGAATAAGAATAATGATTTCAAAAATGGCTATTAGCAATGTATACATGATTGTTGACATATGTTTGATGTCAAAGTTGTTTGTTATGTCCATTGTTCCATTGGAAGTGATATTGAAGGTTGCATGTCTTGCTTGGGAGATGAAAGTTGCAGTAATTAAAGTAATCCTGCTGGAAAAACCACTTTTGTAATCGTTTACAAATACCTGTAAACGATTACACGAAACATAACTTGAATTTGAACATCCTTTTGTAGTGAAGGGACCACCAGGGGTCAAGTGGAGGACCACAGGTCATGTTAGGTGTTTTTTTGCATAAGTTGACTTATTCTTGGTAGAACTGTGTGTCTAGGGTTGGTTAACATGGTTTGGAAACCCCATGATGTCTAAAGGGGTCCAACCTTGGTATTTATCCCAAAGTTGCACAAGCTGAAGGATTTGTGCTTGAAAAACCAGTTTTGTAATCGTTTACAAATACCTGTAAACGATTACACGAAGCATAACTGGAATTTGAACATCCTTTTGTACTGAAGGGACCACCAGGGGTCAAGTGGAGGACCACAGGTCATGTTAGGTGTTTTTTTGCATAAGTTGACTTATTCTTGGTAGAACTGTGTGTCTGGGGTTGGTTAACATGGTTTGGAAACCCCATGATGTCTAAAGGGGTCCAACCTTGGTACTTATCCCAAAGTTGCACAAGCTGAAGGATTTGTGCTTGAAAAACCAGTTTTGTAATCGTTTACAAATACCTGTAAACGATTACACGAAGCATAACTGGAATTTGAACATCCTTTTGTAGTGAAGGGACCACCAGGGGTCAAGTGGAGGACCACAGGTCATGTTAGGTGTTTTTTGCATAAGTTGACTTATTCTTGGTAGAACTGTGTGTCTGGGGTTGGTTAACATGGTTTGGAAACCCCATGATGTCTAAAGGGGTCCAACCTCGGTACTTATCCCAAAGTTGCACAAGCTGAAGGATTTGTGCTTGAAAAACCAGTTTTGTAATCGTTTACAAATACCTGTAAATGATTACACGAAGCATAACTGGAATTTGAACATCCTTTTGTACTGAAGGGACCACCAGGGGTCAAATGGAGGACCACAGGTCATGTTAGGTGTTTTTTTTCCATAAGTTGACTTATTCTTGGTAGAACTGTGTGTCTAGGGTTGGTTAACATGGTTTGGAAACCCCATGATGTCTAAAGGGGTCCAACCTTGGTACTTATCCCAAAGTTGCACAAGCTGAAGGATTTGTGCTTGAAAAACCACTTTTGTAATCGTTTACAAATACCTGTAAACGATTACACGAAGCATATTGCCCGCAGGACCAGGTATAAGAGAAGCAGAAGAATCACATTTTTTAAGGTCTAACTCCAGGCCGTCATCATCATAGACGACGTCTTCCCAAGCATCCATGATACTCCTTTGATAAGCTGCAATTGAGTCCGAATGGAGGTTAAAAACAGTACAACATTACAGACCAAGTATCATTTAAATAATAAAAAAAATAAAAACATTTCAATTCATGAAGTGCAACGAATTCACAAGTAACACGTAGGGTTTCACGAAGATATATAAAGACATCTGGAAGCATTAACTTTTAATAAAAAATGGTATAATAAGACTATATCCACTTTGATGTACGAATTAATGATGATGGCTAAGTTGGTCACCGAGCCACTCACTTTATGTCACACTTTAATTAAACAAGTAGTGTAATATCTTGGTTGATTGACATTGCATTAAATGTTTGGAAGGAAAAGTGAGCTGCATTTATTGTGGGCAAGGAGAGAGAAAACCTTTTTCATGTTACAATTAAATGGAATGATGGTCAAGAAATATTGCCTTTTCAAACCAACATTTTCCTTCCTTCAAACAAATATTGGGTGTTACCTTTTCTTCAAGCCATTCCAACGGACACTTCTTCCCTCCAAAACCTTTCCCTCAGGTACCATTACTTGTCCACCATAACTTGCTCCAACCACCTTACTCTCTTCATTGAAGGCATAGTGTTTATTGCCTGCCCAGGTGTGCAGTTTGGTGAAGTGTACTGGAACCTCATTTAAGGACATACGGTTTGTAGTAGGCTGCTGAGGACCACAACAACTTCCTTTAAGCCACTTCTTAGGTATTAATGTCTTTCTTTCATTTAAGATCACAATTAAATTCATTTTATCTTCTTTAATGTTAGGGACCCCTTATTTACTTGGCGTGTTACATATGAATGTTAATCATTTTTCGTTGAACAACTTCCGCATTTTGTATACAAATTTCTTATACTTTTCTTTTTGATCAGACTTATGTGTGGTAACTATGACTGGTACAACCTCAAGTCATGAAAAGGACCTGCCTGAATGCTATGAACATGATGCTGAGCCTAATCAAATGTTTATAGACAACGAACCTAGGATGAATATGTGTTTTGAATCACTTGAAGATGCCAAAAAATTCTACACAAATTACGTCATTACATGTGGTTTTGCTGTAAGGACAAGATCATCAAAGAAGGATAACGACAATAATGTGTACTATTTGCGATTAGTTTGTTCCAGAGAAGGGAAATATGTGTCTTCTATTAAACCAGAGGTCAAAACACATGCAAGTCAAACAAATCAATGTCCAGCTAGCATTACCATTGGAAGGAAAGACAATTATTGGGTTATAAAGAGCGTCGTGTTAGATCACAGTCATGAACTTTGCCCTAATACATCTAAGTTGATTCCTGGTAAAAGAAAAATAAGCATGCAAGCAAAACATACGTTGCAAGTGAATGATGATGTGGGCGTTCGCATTAATAAGAGTTTTCTCAGCATAGTTAGTGATGTTGGTGGATTTCAGAATATGGATTTCCTAGAACGCGATGCACGAAATTACATTGTGCAACACAGAAGATCTTTATGTAAGGACGACGATGGTCAAGCCCTTCTAAGACATTTTTCATCGATGAAAGCATTGAACGACGACTTCTTCTACGACATTGCATTGGATGAAGGGAATAGAATATGTAGTGTTTTTTGGGCAGACGCAAGAAGTATAGCAGCTTGTGAGGAATTTGGTGATGTTGTGTCCTTCGACACCACTTACTTGACAAATAAGTACGACATGCCCTTTGCGCCATTTGTAGGCGTTAACCATCATGGTCACTCAATTTTACTTGGATGTGGATTGCTTTCTTCAGAAGAAACTGCATCATTTGTGTGGTTGTTTGAATCTTGGTTGAGATGCATGGGAAATAAGGCCTCAGTAGCCATAATAACGGATCAATGCAGGGCAATGGCCAATGCCATTGAAGAGGTTTTCCCAAATACACGACACAAATGGTGTCTATGGCACATAATGAAGAAGTTGCCTGAAAAATTTCAAAGCTACAAAAATTACTATGCCATTAAAGCGGATATACATGCACTCATCTATGACTGTGGGTCGTCAACCGACTTTGAGATTGGATGGGAAGAACTTCTTACAAAGCACGCATTGGAGGGGAATGAGTGGTTGAAAAATCTTTATGAGGAAAGAATGAAATGGGTTCCATGTTATTTAAGGAGTCAATTTTGGGCAGGTATGTCAACAACACAAAGAAGTGAGGGTATGAATGCCTTCTTTGATGGATTTATAAATTCAAGCACCACACTACATCAGTTTGTGGTTCAATTTGACAATGCACTTAGGGTGAAGGCACAAAAAGAAACACAGACTGACTTCTCCTCCCTAAACACCACGATCGGTTGTGGGTCCCAATCACCGATAGAAAGACAATTTCAATTAGAGTATACGCATGAAAAGTTTGAGGAAGTCCAAACAGAATTTCAATGTTGGATGAATTGCTTTATAAAGAACACTGTAAAAGACAGCCTTGTGAATACTTATACAATAAAAGAGGAGCGAATGTTTGAGGGAAAGTGTGCAGATAAATTTTATAAAGTTGAATTTGATCCACTTACTCACAACACAAGTTGTTCTTGTCACTTATTTGAATTTAGAGGCATTATTTGTCGACATTCTCTTTTAGTTTTTGGTCAAGAAGATGTTCGCAATGTGCCATCCAAATACGTCCTTCGTCGATGGAGTAAGAATATTCGTAGAAGACACACCATGATTAGAGCAGCCTATAATACCTCTAAGCTTCAACCGACGATGCAAAGATACCAGGTTTTATGTAAAAAGTTTTATGAAATAGCGGAGGTTGTTTGTGAGTCAGAGGATTTTTCTAATCAGTTGGAAAAAGACCTTGATATACTTCGAAATAAATATGGATGCAGTTCATCCATGGCTACTAAAATCATAACTGATGGTGATGAACTAAGATATGCAAATCCTGTAAGCACTACAACATCTGACACTGAGCGGGGAAATATTGATGTTCTTGTGCGTAGTCCATTAACAGTTAAGCGAAAAGGCAGACCACGCACAAACAGGTTGAAGTCAACCATCGAAAAAAGAACAACAAAAAGAAAACCATCTTCAGCAAAGAAGTCATCCACACCATTGGTAGACGACTCTTCTTCTTATTATCTTCTGTGTTAATTGAATAGACGTGTGCTAATTTTTATGTGTCTTCTAACTCGTATTTAATTGATTTAGGAAACTGCAGTACCTGATGTTGTACAAAGTGCTGAGGTCACTCAAGTTGCATCCCAAAGTTACCAATTTTCAGACCAATCCACGATGGCACCATCTGGATTTATGTCTTTGTTATCTGCTGTGCATAACACTTTTGATAATAACATACTTTGATGTATATAAGTACTTGTTATTGAATTCGGTATGAATATAATGTTTGTTGTCTTGTGAAGTTCTATGGCTATCCAATTTACTTAGTAAAAATTAATATTTTGTTGAATAGAAATTTCATTATCAAATGTGAAAAAGACGTGAAGGTAAGGTAAAGTAATAAATTAATAGCTTTTCATACATGGCAGCCCTGCATGATTGTTTAAAAACATGATGCATAATCTGGAAATAGGTGATGTAATCGATTACGGGCTGTGATGGGTTCCTTTAAATACCAACTTAATGCTTCAACTGCCCACGTTCCCCACTTTAGGTTTAACTTCCCACCATCCAATTTTAAACTAAACTAACCTTTATCTTCAAGTTGTGGTTGTCCCTTGGCAGCAGTTTCTCCATCCATGGCTGAGCGTGCAAGGAAGAAACAGAGGGGAGCTTCTTCTCGTCCTCAACGTAGCCATCGTAGTCCAACGCCACCGCCGAGCCCAACCCCATCTCCACCCCCATCCCCTCAACCAGCCGGACAGGAATTGTTTTCTTCCCCTACACAGTATGAGAAATTTACTTTGCATTTTTTCAATTGACACATATTGGAAAGCAAATACCTGGATGAGGAGTACTTTGAGGTAAGCAATTTTGATTTCTACGACATTTTGCGAGATGTAGGTCTTAGCGAATTTGATTCTCTTAGAAAACCTTTCTACCCCCAATTAGTTAAAGTTTTTTACACCAACATGGATATTTCTGAGACGGGAGTTATTAGAAGCGAAGTCAAAGGTGTTAAAATTCGAGTGAGGCCTAGTCTTTTTCAACAACTCACCTCCCTCCCATGTAGCGGAGTTAATTACGAACGAAGACTAGTTGCTGATTGGAAAGAAGAGTACAATCCCATAACTGCTAGGCAACTTGTTTGTAATGACAAACAAGTCTTGAGTGGTCGAATAACTGCAGGGGGTTTGAAGGTGCAGCCAAGGATACTGCATTATGTCCTAACCAGGATATTAATTCCACGTTACTCAAATATTGGTCAGGCATCCAACGACGATATTTTGGTGTTATGGGCCCTTTTGAATTCAAAGCAGGTTAACTGGGGTCATGTTGTCCGCAATAGGATGAAAAGGGCTTTATTTGACAATGAAAGGCTGCCTTATCCTCATTTGGTCACTCTGTTGTTGGAACACTTTAACGTGCCTATTGCTTCTGATCCTATTACACATATCATGGATAAACAAAAGGTGGGAAGTGAAAAAATTGCATCCTTTGGTTATGTCCAAAACGAACATGGAATTTGGGTACACAAAGATGACGTAGACAACCAACAAAGTGAACACGGACAAGTGCAACGAAATGATCAACCAAGTTCTTCTACAACTCTTGATGATGTCATTCAACGCATTGACCAATTGAAGACCTACGTTGCTACAAGATTGGACGGCCTGGAAGCAAGACTTGACAATATTCACAACCAAGAGGCACATGTTGGAAACAATCAGAACCGCATGCAGCAACATCCCACACAGACACCATTTTATCATTTTACTTCGTAGTTTGAATTTGTTGTTGTTATGTATTGTCATCGTTTTGGGACTTCTAGTTGAATATTGTACTGTTTTCATTACTTCAATTTCGGTAACGCAATTTCCAAGTTTTGTTATACATCTTGTTTGAATGTTCGAGTGCTTTATTTGACGTAGACACAAACAACAACAAATGAAGTAACAAATTTATCGTGCACGTATTATACTTCACATAAATAGAACGAACTACAGAATAAGTTAAGCATGTTTCGCCAATTAATTTAAACAAATATACAACCAACCACAAATAAAGGACCAAAAAACACAACTTCAAAGGATGCATTTGGTCAAAATCACACTGTGGTCCTCCACTTGATAACTGGTGGTGCCTTATGATCAAAAGGATGTCCAAAGGGCTGATATGATCCGTGTAAACGATTACAGGGCTCTGTAATCGTTTACAAAGACCACTTTCACAGCAAACGAACCCATCTTGACTTCACTCCTGTTTGTCCACATGGGTGCTACCTCCCTCACATGATGGGGGGCCAACAACATCAGGTACAACTAGGTGCTCACTAAGGAACCAAAAACACAACTTCAAAGGATGCATTTGGTCAAAATCACACTGTGGTCCTCCACTTGATAACTGGTGGCGCCTTATGATCAACAGGATGTCCAAACAGCTGATATGATTCGTGTAAACGATTACAGGGCTCTGTAATCGTTTACAAAGACAACTTTGACAACAAAACCAACCCAACTTCACTTCACTCCTGTTTGTCCACATGGGTGCTACCTCCCTGACATGATGGGGGGCCAACAACATCAGGTACAACCAGGTGCTCACTAAGGAACCAAAAACACAACTTTAAAGGATGCATTTGGTCAAAATCACACTGTGGTCCTCCACTCGATAACTGGTGGCGCCTTATGATCAACAGGATGTCCAAACGGCTGATATGATTCGTGTAAACGATTACAGGGCTCTGTAATCGTTTACAAAGACCACTTTCACAGCAAACGAACCCATCTTGACTTCACTCCTGTTTGTCCACATGGGTGCTACCTCCCTCACATGATGGGGGGCCAACAACATTAGGTACAACCAGGTGCTCACTAAGGAACCAAAAACACAACTTCAAAGGATGCATTTGGTCAAAATCACACTGTGGTCCTCTACTTGATAACTGGTGGCGCCTTATGATCAACAGGATGTCCAAACGGCTGATATGATTCGTGTAAACGATTACAGGGCTCTGTAATCGTTTACAAAGACAACTTTGACAACAAAACCAACCCAACTTCACTTCACTCCTGTTTGTCCACATGGGTGCTACCTCCCTGACATGATGGGGGGCCAACAACATCAAGTACAACCAGGTGCTCACTAAGGAACCAAAAACACAACTTCAAAGGATGCATTTGGTCAAAATTACACTGTGGTCCTCCACTTGATAACTGGTGGCGCCTTATGATCAACAGGATGTCCAAAGGGCTGATATGATTCGTGTAAACGATTACAGGGCTCTGTAATCGTTTACAAAGACAACTTTGACAACAAAACCAACCCAACTTCACTTCACTCCTGTTTGTCCACATGGGTGCTACCTCCCTGACATGATGGGGGGCCAACAACATCAGGTACAACCAGGTGCTCACTAAGGAACCAAAAACACAACTTTAAAGGATGCATTTGGTCAAAATCACACTGTGGTCCTCCACTCGATAACTGGTGGCGCCTTATGATCAACAGGATGTCCAAAGGGCTGATATGATTCGTGTAAACGATTACAGGGCTCTGTAATCATTTACAAAGACCACTTTCACAGCAAACGAACCCATCTTGACTTCACTCCTGTTTGTCCACATGGGTGCTACCTCCCTCACATGATGAGGGGCCAACAACATCAGGTACAACCAGGTGCTCACTAAGGAACCAAAAACACAACTTCAAAGGATGCATTTGGTCAAAATCACACTGTGGTCCTCCACTTGATAACTGGTGGCGCCTTATGATCAAAAGGATTTCCAAAGGGCTGATATGATTCATGTAAACGATTACAGGGCTCTATAATCGTTTACAAAGACAACTTTGACAATAAAACCAACCCAACTTGACTTCAGTCCTGTTTGTCCACATGGGTGCTTCCTACCTGACATGATGGGGGGGCCAACAACATCAGATACAACCAGGTGCTCACTAAGGAACCAAAAACACATCTTTCAAGGATGCATTTCGTCAAAAACCCATACCAACATCTTTTTAGTTCATTGGTTTTGTTCAAAAACACAGTATACATCACATTATTTGATTTGTAATTCATTCATTTCTTTCAACAAACAGTACCACTTGACAACCATTTCTTCATTCATTACACAAGACAATATCAATAGCAACAACAATTATAAAGTCATTGAATCAAACACACAATTCATTTCCAATAACATAAACGACTGTTCCACATATTGAACCAAATAGTAGGTTTAAATACATCATATTTATCTTCAACCCTAACACAGTAGTTAATCCTTTGTCTTTCTAACTCATACATTTCCTGTGTAAGGTGTCCTTAGTGCTTTGCTCTTAACTCTTCTTCTTGAACCAATCCTAACATAAGTCCTCAGCTGTGATTGGTTCTCAGACATTACAGCAGGTGCATTTGGAGACATTGGACCTTCTTCATTGTTCGTCAATTGTTCGTCATACTACCACCAACCTCGACCGAGAAACCAACAGGTGAAACAAATGCATCGTGAGTAAATGGTTGTGCACATCCAACACTTTCAACACCATCATCTGCAGTTGACCTCTTAGGTGTTCTTTTCGCCTTCTCTCTCTCAAACTCTTCCTCTAAGTCATTCACCTCCTTTTTAAGTCTTTCAATTAAGCACTTCTGATCCTCTGCAGTGCGCATCAAACTCTCCCTGCGTTCTTTTTTAAGCAATTTCTTTTTTCGTTGGTCTTCATAGTTTTTTGGTGGTGCTTCTTTTTCTCTAACATCCTTCTCATCCTTCTCATCCTTCTTCACACCACCACTTTCATCTACAACATGAACCTGAAATTTCATAACATATTACATGTTATATAACTATTGTCAATTAAAATTAACATTCAAAACATAGCAAACAATCAATGACATACCAAACCCATCTCAAACACACGTTTCACAGGGTTGTCTCCAACAGTTTTATTAATCCAATGCAAAATCCTAGGAACTTTCGCTATTGCACCTTCAGGAGCCATGAAATGCTCACAGAACCAAACCTAATAAACAAGTAAATATAATATCTTAGGCATCATCAAATAATGAATATTCCAAAATTTAATTGTGAAATTCGTACCTGCAACATGTAAACACAGCCATCAACATAAACATTCGTTTCCACTTTGCCTTTCTTCACAGAATCTGAAGCTTTACTCAAATTTTCTAGCAAATAACGATAAACTAAACCACCCCAACAATATTTACTCAGACCACTCAAGTCATCCACAATTCCAAACAACACAGGAAAAACTCGTCCACTACGATTTGGGAATAAAATCTCACATATCCCCACCAAGATGTACAAGCTACAAAAAACATCACAAGGAATGTTTTTCTTATGTTTTTTCAGCAAGAATTTGTAAATGAAATTCAAATCCCTAATTTCATTACCTAAGTATTTGACACATTTACTACTACCCACTGAAGAATCCTTCAAGTTTATACTTTTACCATCTAAACTCAATCCTATTCCAGAACAAAAATAATTTTCATTCATAATAAAATGCTTGTCTGCAATAATGAAAGAGTTCGTCGAATCCACCCATGTCTTGGTTAACTCACGCAAAAGTTTGGTATTGAATATCACTTTACCAGTGAACTCTAAAAACCAAACGAATGGAGTCTTGCAGATGACTTCACGTTGCTCCTCTGTCAACCGCTCGTTAAGAGTGCTAATATACATAGTTGAAAATGAATGACGCACGGTCAACTGTCCATAACAAAGTAACAAACCAAATCAAATAACAAACAACGTGAGACAACCCACAGCAACCCCAAAACCAAAACCTAAAACCAATCACCCAATCATAAATCCAAAGACCCAAACCCAAAACAAAGGCACTTACCTTGCTCCAACGAAGGTCCAAACCGGAACTTGCCATTTCAGAACAGTAGAGACCACCGGAGGGGACGAAAGTCTGAGAGCGATTTTGAGACCACGATGGGTGACGATGAAACGATGAAACTGTAAAATACAACCTCTCTGTCATACAAACCAAACGAAAATGACGAGGGGTAGAAGTGGAATTCAATATATGACAAAACCTATTCAGTTTTCAGGCCAAATTTCAAAAAAAAAAAATTTAAACATTAGCCAATAGCAGCTTGACACGTGGCAGTGTCAAATGAGTGTTAAATGGAGAGTGTCAAAAAAACGGGATCCAGCAAATAAATATGTAAATTGATCAAACATCGTCATTCACATGTAGACGACATCATTCATTCATTCCCAACATCACTCATTCATATCTATACTCCTAACAGAGGGCATGCATTCACATAAGGCAAAACCAAGAGCTTAAACAAAGAAACCTACCTTCGCAGCTTCAAAACAAAAAAACTCTTCTTTTTGGGTTCTAGTTCCCTTTGTCTTCTTGATTGGAATTTTCCTTTGCTTTCCAATGGTCTTGCCGACGTAAGAAGTTTGAATGGGAGGTTCAAGGATGGCAACCAAAGTGAAGGCAATTGGTTCCCTCTTATCTCCGTGAGGTCTCTCTCCTAAGCCATGATGATCGGTGTCAAAGGTGAGTCCTCAATATTCTCTGGCTGTTACAGGGTCTTCCCCTTCCTGCGCATCAACTTTTGAATCTAAAGTTGGTGCCGCTTTCTCCATGAATGAATAAGGCTTCTATTGCAAAGCTGGCATGGCCTTTGTTACAAGAGTCGAACTGGGTTCGGGTCCTTAGGGCCAAGTATGGCAGCATCCTCCTCGTACACATGCGGAGCATTTTATTTGGGTACAAAGCCATGGGTATTGGAAGTGGATGATTCACGCAGTTGGAGCCCTGGTCCTCGCGTGTTTTGAGATTTTTTCTTTCCCTTATCTATGAATCGAGGAAGTTGCTCCCAAGTTCATCCCCCCTCTCTCACTGTTCTCCTCTGCCCTTTTGATGGTGAATGCCTTGTATAGTGGGTGATGGCCTGTGCTCAGGCGTGGGAATCTTTTCTGCTATGTGCTGCGGGTGATTATAGGTTAGGCATGGGAGAGGCGTCATTGTTTAATTAAATCAGCCATTAACGAATATATTCTCTTCTTCCACAACGTGACCGTGCACTTGTGCTTCCAATTTCCCATCACACCCCTCATCATTGTGTCAACAAACCCCCCTTTTTTTTATATTCACGTTTTCTTTTTTTTTTTATAAATTATTTTTCTTTTCTCTTTTTTTTATTTCTTTTTTCTTTTTTTTTCGTTTTCTTTCTTTTTTTTCTTCTTTTTTTTTGAATTAAATCAAATATTAAAACAAAAATTAATAAAACAAAAAATAATACAAAATAAAAATAAGACAAAAATAAAAACTAATCTTATTATTTAGTTACCTGGACGAAATTGGGTGTTGACAGCTGCCCCTCTTTACTTAGATTTTTACTGGATAACATGAAAATGCGATATTTTCGTATTATCTGAGTAAAAGTTAAGTAAAGATAGAAACACTAATTTCATCTGGGTTTCAAACATGAAAGAAAGCGAATGAAACAAATCATGACCAAATGACCATTTCATAGCAGAGGGCCAAAGTGGCAGAACAAAAATTTGAATTTGACCATTGCGGAGCAGAGGGCCGATGACAGAAAATTAAAATTTGGATATGACCATTGCCACGCAGAGGGTCAAACTCACAGAACAGAAATTCAAATTCGACCATTGCCAAGCAAAAGGCCGATAACAGAAAACTAAAACCTGGATTTGACCATTGCCTCGCAGAGGGCCAAACTCACAGAACAAAAATTCAAATCCGACCATTGCCAAGCAGAGGGCCGATAACAGAAAATTAAAACCTGGATTTGACCATTGCCAAGCAGAAGGCCAAAATCGCAGAAGAAAACTAAAAATTGACCATTGCCGAGCAGAGGGCCGATAACAGAAAATCAAAACTTGGATTTGACCATTGCCTCGCAAAGGGTCAAACTCACAGAACAGAAATTTAAATTCGACCATTGCCAAGCAGAGGGCCGATGACAGAAAATTAAAACCTGGATTTGACCATTGCCAAGGAGAAGGCCAAAATCGCAGAAGAAAACTAAAAATTGACCATTGCCAAGCAGAGGGTCGATAACAGAAAATCAAAACTTGGATTTGGCCATTGCCTCGCAGAGGGTCAAACTCACAGAACAAAAAATCAAATCCGACCATTGCCAAGCAGAGGGCCGATGACAGAAAATTAAAACCTGGATTTGACCATTGCCAAGGAGAAGGCCAAGATCGCAGAAGAAAACTAAAAATTGACCATTGCCAAGCAGAGGGCCGATAACAGAAAATCAAAACTTGGATTTGACCATTGCCTCGCAGAGGGTCAAACTCACAGAACATAAATCAAATCCGACCATTGCCAAGCAGAGGGCCGATGACAGAAAATTAAAACCTGGATTTGACCATTGCCAAGGAGAAGGCCAAAATTGCAGAAGAAAACTAAAAATTGACCATTGCCAAGCAGAGGGCCGATAACAGAAAATCAAAACTTGGATTTGACCATTGCCTCACAGAGGGTCAAACTCACAGAACAGAAAATCAAATTCAACCATTGCCAAGCAGAAGGCCGATAACAGAAAATCAAAATTTGGATATGACCATTGCCTCGTAGAGGGTCGATAACGCAGAAGCAAAACTAAAAGTGCCAGATAAACTGGGCTTCATAAAGCTAGACCAAAGTTGTGCTTGAGAGGAATGAGGTGTACAAACCTCGTGGAGGGTGTAACAACCCTATGGATGATGATTTTGAGATGTAACAACATCGTGGAGGGTGTAATAACCCTTATGGAAGTGAATGAGGTGTACTAACCTCGTGGAGGGTGTACCAACCCTATGGATGATGGTTTTGAGGTGTGACAACCTCGTGGAGGGCCTAATAACCCTATGGGAGTGAATGAGGTGTAAAAAACTCGTGGAGGGTGTAATAACCCTATGGAAAACTGAATGATGTGAGGTGTTCTAACCTCGTGGAGGGTGTACCAACCCTATGGATGAATGTTGTGAGGTGTTCTAACCTCGTGGAGGGTGTACAAACCCTATGGATGAATGATGTGAGGTGTTCTAACCTCGTGGAGGGTGTACAAACCCTATGGATGAATGATGTGAGGTGTTCTAACCTCGTGGAGGGTGTACAAACCCTATGGATGAATGATGTGAGGTGTTCTAACCTCGTGGAGGGTGTACAAACCCTATGGATGAAAGATGTGATTGTTGTATTCGATAAAAGTGTTGAAAGAAAAAGTTTAGCTTTAGGGTGTCAGTGAACTGGGCTTTGGTTGTCAGATGACGCCGGGCTTTTGTGGGCTGGTGTGGAAATTGAACTTGGTGGACCAGATGAAAGTGGGCTTGGTGGACCAATAAAGAGTGGGCTTTTTGTGGGCCAGTGTAGAAAATTGGGCTTTGTAGGCCAGGTGAGACTGGGCTTTTGTCGTTATGGTGATTATGGTCTCTGAGGTGGTGAATACGACTGTGATAATGGGTATTGGAAGTGGATGATTCACACAGTTGGAGCCCTGGTCCTCGCATGTTTTGAGGTTTTTTCTTTCCTTTATCTATGAATCGAGGAAGTTGCTCCCAAGTTCATCTCCCCTCTCTCCTTGTTCTCCTCTGCCCTTTTGATGGTGAATGCCTTGTGTAGTGGGTGATGGCCTGTGCTCAGGCGTGAGAATCTTTTTTGCTATGTGGTGCGGGTGATTATGGGTTAGGCATGGGAGAGGGGTCGTTGTTTAATTAAATCAGCCATTAACGAATATATTCTCTTCTTCCACAACGTGACCGTGCACTTGTGCTTCCAATTTCCCATCACACCCCTCATCATTGTGTCAACAAACCCCCCTTTTTTTTATATTCACGTTTTCTTTTTTTTATAAATTATTTTTCTTTTCTCTTTTTTTTTTTCTTTTTTTTTTCGTTTTCTTTCTTTTTTTTCTTTTTTTTTGAATTAAATCAAATATTAAAACAAAAGTTAATAAAACAAAAAATAAAATAAAATAAAAATAAGACAAAAATAAAAATTAATCTTATTATTTAGTTACCCGGACGAAATTGGGTGTTGACAAAGTGTACCGAATCGTATCAAGTAATATAAATGGTAAGACCAAGTATCATTTTCCCTAGAGATTCATTAGCCTAGACAGTCATGTGATTTGTTGATTATTTAAGACTTGAGAAACGAAAATCAGTGTTTATAATGCAAAATAGAAAATAAACATGAATGCAGTTGTTGATCAATTGACCAAAAGAATACGCAGGTGAATGATATATGGATTAATTATGTTGTTAGGGTTTCCGACTTATCCTATCCAATCTCATGTATTTACGAATTCAATTCCTTCATTAATGTCAATGCCACTTTCTAATTTACCCTAAACCCGATGTCTCGGTGAAGAGAGCCTACTCCTAATTACTAGTTTACAATGTCTTGTCTCCCTAGTAATTAATCATGCATTACATTCGCACATAAGCTTAAAGGCAATCGGTCCTCTTATCCCTATGTCTAGGTAATATTACTCTCGAGATAATTTCCCCAAGTCTAGATTTTCCCGTATGTGTCCATATCGACAAAATCAATGATCATGCAATTGAATGAGTTAAACAAAGCATGCATAATGTAGAGGAAAAACCCTAACAATTAATAAAGTAAAGCATATATATCAAGAATCAATTCAATACATGAGAGTTTCAAAGGATTACATAGTTTCCCCAACAACAATGGAGGTTTAGTTTACTATAGACATGGTGAAACTAGATGAAAATAATGAAAAGAATGAAAGATAGAACCCTAAAAGTTGTAGATTGGAGCTTCCGCATCCAAAATCCGCCTTCGAGGGGTGAAAGGAGTGTTTCTACGCCTCTTTATGTCAAAAGATACCCTCTTTGGGTCGTGCAAATCAATATATAGCTCATAAAAATAACAGGAAATTGGCCCAAGCCCACGAGACTGGCGCTCAGCGCTGGTTTTGCCACTCAGCGGTAGGTGCGGTACTCAGAAATATCGCTCAGCATTGATGCCCAAGCGTGTGGTAGTGAATTCACTTCACTGAAGAGGCTGGCGCTCAGCGGCGAAATTAGTATTGAGCAGTGGCTACGACTCTTCTTTTGTGCCTTTCTTCCACTTCTTTTGAGTCCAGCTCCTTGCTACTTCACTTCTTTCATCCAATTCATGTTAATTCCTGCCAAAATAAGGAAAACCATGCATAATACCAATAATACTACCTTCAACTCTCTTATTCTTTAACTTAAGCAAAAAGCATGACTTCAAGCTAGTTTCTAAGTCATAAAGGGTGTTTTTAACATCAAATTTAAGTATAAAAAATAATGGTATTTCAACCATTATCAGACGACATGTTAGATGAGCTATATGGAGCAAACATGTTTACTGAAATTGATCTTAAAAACGGATATCACCAAATCCGTATTAAAGAGGGCGACGAATGGAAAACCGCTTTTAATACCAAGTTTGGCTTATATGAATGGTTAGTCATGCCTTTTGGCTTAACCAATGCTCCTAGTACCTTCATGCAACTAATTAATCATGTTCTTTAACATAGGAAGCTTTGTTGTGGTCTACTTCGACGACATTTTAATCTATAGCAAAGGTCTTAAAGAACACCTTCTCCATGTGAAGAAAGTCTTGATTTTGCTTAGACAACATCACTTATTTGTCAACTTTGACAAATGTACTTTTTGTCAAGAAAGTGTTATCTTTTTGGGATTCAAAGTTGGGAAAGATGGTGTCCATGTTGATCCAGACAAAATCAAAGCTATCCAAGAATGGCCTATTTTAAAAACAGTAGGGGAAATGCGAAGTTTTCTGGGACTTACAGGTTTCTATAGACGTTTTGTAGAAAACTTCTCTACCATTGCCGCTCCCCTTAATGAGCTTATAAAGAAAGATGTGTCATTCAAATGGGGTGATAAACAAAGCTTAGCCTTTGAGACCTTAAAACATAAGTTAACACATGCACCCATTCTACACTTACCTGATTTTTCCAAGGCCTTTCAAGTAGAATGTGATGCATCAAGGGTAGGAATAGGAGTCGTTCTTATACAAGAAGGTCATCCCATAGCTTACTTTAGTGAAAAACTTAAGGGACCAACATTAAACTTTCCTACCTATGATAGAGTTATATGCCCTTATTCGTGCATTAAAGACTTAGGAGCATTACTTGGTATCAAGAGAATTTATTATTAATACTGACCATGAATCTCTCAAGTATCTTAAAGGGCAAAGAAAATTAAACAAAAGACATGCAAAGTGGATAGAATTCCTCGCGCAGTTTCCTTACGTCATCAAACATAAGAATGGGAGTACTAATGTTGTTGTGGATGCTTTATCTAGGCGTCATGCATTATTGTCACTCTAGGATCACAAATCTTAGGCTTTGATGACATCAAACAACTTTATGAAACTAATCCTACATTTGCATCCACTTATGCATCTTGTCTTAAGAAGCCGTTTGATGGATTCTATCTGTCTGAGGGGTATCTTTATAACAAAGGAAAACTTTGCATACCCCAAGGATCCATTAGAAAGCTTCTTATAAAAGAAAGTCATGGCGGAGGACTCATGGGCCATCGTGGAGTTGATAAAACTCTACATATTTTAAAAAGCAAATTTTATTGGTCGCACATGAGAGTAGACGTCTAAAAGCATTGTTCTAGTTGTATAGTTTGTTTACAAGCTAAATCCAAAGTTATGCCTCATGGACTCTACCTTCCTCTACCTATAGCTAGCACCCCTTGGGAGGATATTAGTATGGACTTTGTCCTAAGCTTACCAAGAACTCAAAAGGGGTTTGATTCTATATTTGTGGTGATTGATCGATTTAGTAAAATGGCTCACTTCATACCTGGCCACAAAGTAGATGACGCTAGCTATATCGCACGACTCTTCTTCAAAGAAGTAGTCAAATTACATGGCTTACCCAAAACCATAGTTTCTGATAGAGATGTTAAGTTCCTTAGCTATTTTTGGAAAACATTATGGGCCAAGCTAGGAACTAAACTACTATTTTCTACTACGTGTCACCCATAAACTAATGGGCAAACCGAAGTAGTAAATAGATCTATATCCACTCTATTACGGGTAATGTTAAGAGGTAATCACAAAAACTAGGATGATCATCTACCTCACATAGAATTTGCTTATAATAAAGTAGTCCACAAGACTACTAATCTTTCTCCTTTTGAGGTTGTATATGATTTTAACCCACTCACACCTCTTGATCTACTACCTCTTCCAGAATCATCTTCTTTTTCTTCATAAAGAAGGTATTTCTAAACGGAGTTTATCAAGAAGTTACATGAAAAGGTCAAAAAACATATTGAAAAACGAACTCAAAAATATACTGAATACAACAACAAAGGAAGAAAAAAAGTAATTCTTAAGGAAGGTGACCTAGTTTGGCTTCGTTTGAGAAAGGATAGATTTCCCTCTCACTGCAAGTCCAAACTTACTCCAAGAGGTGATGGTCCTTTCAAGGTGGTCAAGAAAATAAATGACAATGCATACATGTTAGACCTTCCTGAAAGTTTTGGTGTCAGTCATACTTTTAACGTCTGCGACTTAATTCCTTTCATAGGAGATGACCAACAGGTACAAGCAGATCTGAGGACAGATCCTTTTCAAGAGGGAGGTATTGATGGAGGACCATCTAAGCTACACATAGGACCTTTAACTAGAGCCATGGCTAGAAAAATCCAAGAAGAAGAAGGAGCACTCACTACTTTACTCCTATGGAGTATTACTTATTAAAACCTTTTTCTCTTTAACTAAATCCATTTACCTTGTTTTGTAGGACATTAATAAAGGTTGGAACGATCCTAGGAGAATTGCCAAGCAAGGAAGAGCAAAGGAGACAAAAGAAGAATACCTTCACAGCCAGCGCCCAACGCCCTTGTTGTTGCCGCTCAACGGTAGCGGAATAGCTTCTTCTCTTTGAGCACATTTTAAATTATTCACACATGGAACACCCGGCCAGCCTTGAAGCGTCTCCTGCACACTTCCCTTAGCTCATGCACGTTTTAAATATGTAGCTTTCCTTGCATGTTTCAGAGCTTCTCATCATCTATAAAAGAGAAACTCAATCCTTTGTAAGAACTTAACTTGAATTGATATAGTGAACTGCTGCTGAATTGAATCCAGCCATTACTTCTTCGAGTTCAACCTTTGTGCTGCTTTAGCATGTCTCCCTCTAGCTCCCTTCCCTGCTGAAAAGCTATCTGAGTTAGAAACTCTTCACGCACACATCCAAACACCGCTAAACATTTTAACAAACACCTTGCCTGCACTGTCGTTCTCATCCTTCTCTTCACTCTGCTGCATCATTCTGGTCTAAGGAGTCGTCCATTCTTGAGGATTGGAGTTGTTTCTATCACGTACATATTGCATACAAACCTTCCTTTAAAAAAAATGAGAGTTTTTATATCGGTATAAAATGTAAATTGTTTTAGACTATATTTTATGTCAGTTTGTATGTGGTACATAGTACATACAAACCTTCCATTAAAAAAAAGATAGTTTTTATATCGATTAATGCTCTAAACGATATAAACTATAAATCTTTTTATACGGGTTGGTTCTTGAACAGTCATAAAAAAGTATGGGTCATACATCTAAAACATTTTTTCCCTAGCAAACTTTCTATACCAATTCCATAACTGGTATAAAAAGTTCAATACTTTTTATATCCCCTACTTCTATACAGACTTGAGAACCAATATAATTTTTTTTTAACCGAGTAAAAAGGGTTTTTTGCATTAGTGATATTTGAATCCAAGATCTCTTGTTTAGTAAACTAATATTTAAAGAAACTACAACTTATAAAAAAAGCAAAATATGTAAAAGTTATCCCAAATATCTTCCGATATTAATCACACTCAATGCGCATATTAGACTCACACTTAGATTTCCAAAATCACCCTTTAAAGTGTGAGTCCCTTCACATTTGCACTTCCCTTTCGGGCTTTCACATTTCACAAACCACAAGTACATCTTACTTGTATCGTTGTTCATATAACGGGACACGCTTGTCAGACCCTCCATCAGGAAAACTTTTGATACAAGTACTCGTCTAAGCTAGTCACCAAGATGAACCTTCGACTTTGATACCATTGTTAGGGCTTTCGAGAGAGGATCATTGGGAAGATAGAACATCAATGAGATACGAGTTCAACCCATACATAAGGGATTAACACTAACTCCAACCAAAAACCTTAAGGCAATGATTTTATGGGTCTTCATTCTTATATAATGTTCAACTTTCTCATTTCTACTCAATATGAGATTTAAAATCACACTTGGATTCCCAACACAGAATACATATCAATAATAATATAACAATCCACCTAAACTTTACATAGCGGTGTGTCTCACAACATCATACAATTACATTGATTATTTCACACAACCACACAAAACATGTCATCATTGCGAATAATACAACCATTAGTGAACTCAATGTTAGAAAACTGAGTTGTTCTCGCACATAGCTTACTAATGCAAATGTCACTTCCCATTACTCTCCTTGAAAGCTTCTCTAGCAAGTACGCAAATGTCACTTCCCATCATTCTCCTTAAGAGTCACGACGAAGTTCACCTCTAATACAACTATGTGAAGTTATCTCTCACCACCTTTTCTCGAGTCACACAAGCATACATTTACGTTTCCAAACAAGCACATATTAACATGTCATCACAATTATACTAAATAACATCAACTCTACAATTTAGACTCATAACATGCTACATCACATACAAACAAGAAGACAAGAGAAAAAAAAAGAAAACAAGAATGTAAGCTCCCATATCTCTTTCTTTTCATTTCTTTCTTCTTCCTCATAAAAAATTCAACCATTAAATCCTCCATTTTCCCTTAACTTATCACCATTCACTAGTAAAATATTGATCTTTTACCGCACACATTATGTCGCGGTTCAATAGAAACCGAAGCATAATATTGTGCGGTGGCATTTTTGAAATTATATCGACAGTATAGGCAGCGGTTTCCCATCGAACCGCGGTCTATTCCCCTAAATTTTTTTTCAGAACTCCTTTTGGGGAATGTCAAAATTTTGCAGGGGGAATAGATTGCAGTTCTGAGGGGAACCGCGGTCTATTCCCCCTGCAAAATTCTGACATTCCCCAAAAGCACTTCTGAAAAAAAATTTCAGGGGAATATACCGCGGTTCTAAGGGGAACCGCGGTATATTCCCTCTGCAAAATTCTGACATTCTCCAAAAGCAATTCTGAAAAAAAAAATTCAGGGGAATATACTGCGGTTCTGGAGGGAACCGTAGTATATTCCCCTGCAATTTTTTTTCAGATCTGACTTGGCGGGCAGTCAGAATTTTGCAAAAAAAAAATTGCAGGAGAATATACCGCGGTTCCCCCCATAACCGCGGTATATTCCTCTGAAATTTTTTTTCAAAACTGACTTGGCGGGAAGTCAGAATTTTGTAGAAAAAAAATTGCAGGGAATATACCGCAGTTCCCCTCAGAACCGCGGTATATTCCCCTGAAATATTTTTTCAGAACTGCTTTTGCGGAATGTCAGAATTTTGTAGGGGGAATAGACCGCGGTTCTGAGGGGAACCGCGTTGTATTCCCCTGAAATTTTTTTTCAGAACTGCTTTTGGGGAATGTCAGAATTTTGCAGGGTGAATAGACCGCGGCTCCCCTCAGAACCGCGGTCTATTCCCCCTGCAAAATTTTAAATTTTAAATATTTAAGGGAATAGGCCGCGGTTTGGCGGTGAACCGCAACATAAAGTTTGAAAAAAATTTCAAAAATGTCATTTCAAATGTATTTTGAATTTTTTTTTAGGAGAATAGGCCTCGGTTAAGCGGTGAACCGCGGTCTATTCCCCTGCTTAGGTTACAAAAATAAAAGACACAAGATCAGTATCATCATCTTCCTTCTTCTTCACGCGCAAACAGTTTCAGAGCCTCCTTCGTCACGCGATCCTCTGCTTCCATATTCAATCATTTTTCACCGTTTAAACCCATTTTTGTTCGGTGTCGTGGCCATTTTCAATGTTGGGAAAGAGTTTTAACCGATCAAAATCATTCAAACGTCTTTTGTTGTGTGTTTCCGATTCTTCCCCTAAGAGGTAAATTGCGTTTTGATGTTTGTTTTTATTTCTAAAACTAATATTTGTTTGTATATTTTTACAGGTTTGAATTTTTTAGAGTTGAATTATCTAGCGTTTTGATCGCGGGTTGTTCATTGTTATTGGCTTTTCACACTATCAGGTTCTTATATTAATGTTTAAATTTTACTTTTATTAGATTGTATAATTTTGTATGATTGAATATGTGATTGAATGATCATATAATTTTGTATCCTTAGATTTTGTATGATTGTATAATTTTTATGATAGTATGATTTTTTATTTTAAAGTCAGAATATTTACGTATGGATCGAAATTGGATGTAAATATTGATTATTGTGTTGAATCTGTTGAATTTGCATTGATATGCAGGTCTATTTTTGTGATACTAAATATCACAAAAAAAAATCTGTTATTAAAAAAAATCAGGAGAATAGGCCGCAGTTGTGGCCAAAACCGCGGTAGAAAGTTAGACGATTTTTTTTTAAAAGAAAGGGGAATAGGTCGCAGTTCCAGCAGGTCTATTACCGCGGTTGGAACCGCGGCCAAAAGGTTAGAAGAATTTTTTTTAAAAAAAAAATGGGTTTTGACTGCGGTTCTATAAAGAACCACTGTTATATCCCCAGGTTATTACCGCGGTTGGAACTGCGGCCTAAAGTCTCAGATAGGGATGGCAAAAAAATTCGTGCCCGCAGATATCCGCGGATAAAATCCGCAACGGATAGTTGATACCCGCGGATATTTACTACCTGAAACCCGCGGATGGTGGATATTTTAATATCCGCTTATAAACGGGTCGGGTGCGGGTATTATACTATCCGTACCCGCGGATATCCACTGCCCGCAAAAAATAAAAATAAAAATTTAATTTTTATTTTATTAAGTTAAATATAATTAAAATTAACATTAATTTATATTTTACAAGGTTAAATTTAATTAAAATTGTACTATATGAAATATACCGATCAAAATTAATTGACAATTAACAGGTATTAATAGGTTAGATTGTCTTACTCTTTACAAAATATAAGGTATTGATTATTGATTATTGGGTTTGATTGCCTAAAAATATAGCGAACTAATTAATAAGTCAGATTGTCTTACTCTTTTTGCAAAATATACGATATTAATGATTTATTATACGATATTAATTATTTATTATTGGATTTGATTGTCTAAAAATATAATGCACTACCGTATATTTATACAGTATTGATTATTGGGTTTGATTGCCTAAAAATATACCGCACTAATTAATAAGTCAGATTGTCTTACTCTTTTTGCAAAATATACAATATTAATTATTTATTATATGATATTAATTATTTATTATTGGATTTGATTGCCTAAAAATATAATGCACTAATGGTTAATCAATGGGCTTGCTTGTCATAGGCTCTATATATATATATATATATATATATGTGTGTGTGTGTGTGTGTGTGTGTGTGTGTGAGATATCTAAGTACAATCTTCCTCTTCTATCCCAATAACATTTAGACCTTTTTATATCTTGAGTGTCGGAGTGTCTTCTGCACGTCAACAACTCATCGGAGTGGATGACATTCTCAAGAAGGATTGAAGATCAAAAGAGAACAAAGCAAAGAAGGACGACTGACCATCGAACCAATTCAACCCAAACAAAAATTAAATTTTAATTTATATTTAATTTAATTTATATTTTATTTTATATATTTTTTTGTAATTCTATTTAAATTTTATTTTAATAATTTATAAAAATATATATTTTTAAATATTTGCGGGTATCCGCGGATATCCGCGGGTTTTAAAATATCCGCGGATTTTTTTTAGGCGGATACCCGGCGGGTAGCGGATCGGGTTTCGGGTACAGTTTTATCCGGCGGGTCGGATTCGGGTATCACACTATCCGACCCGAACCCGACCCGTTGCCATCCCTAGTCTCAGACTTTTTACCTCGCCCGTATATGTCGCGGTTCTAAAACCGCGATATATAGTTAAAAACAACCGCAGTTGTTTTCCTTTGCTGCACTAGTGATTTTAATTAAGATTCTCTCAAAACCGTTTTAAAAACCTAATATTTAAAAAATATATATTTTATTTTCAGTTACTATTATCTAACAATAATATATAACTATATATAAGGATATCTTATACTATTTAACAATATCTCATTATATCTTTTAATTTATAATAATATCAAAAAATATAAACTAATATCTAACAATTTCTAATAATATTTTTTCAATTAAATAACTATTTATCGAATATTATGTTTTTAAAAATCTTTTAACAAAAATAATGTATTAGTTTTTACATTAACAAAAATTATTCATAACAAACAATGCACATTGTAACAAAATTCTACACTTGATTTAAAAATAATCTAATAAAATATGAAATAAATTTAACTTTAAAAGAAGTAATATATTTTAAGAAATCTAACAAAAATAATGAGAGTTAACTTATTAAATTTCGTTTCCATAATCCTGATGTATTTAAATTTAAACTATAATAGAAGTCTAACGAGATATTATATTGTTAAATTAAAACTAATTTACTGAAATTTAAAAAAAAAAAACTATAATTTAGTGAAAACATAATATCTTCTTATGATTGCTCTAACTATTTTACAAATACTTTGTGAAAACCAAATAATTTTCATGATACTAAATCATCAAAGTATCTAATTATGGTATCTTATCCTACTTATATTTAATTAAAGGATTATATAGAGCGTATGATTTTATTAAACAAAAAATATAATTAAATTACTATAAGATAAAATACATTGACAAAGTAATAACTATAGAACATAAAAATATATCAAATAGCTTTTTACATATTATTATATTTGTTTTTTGAATTTTAAAACAATAAAATTCTTTTTTAAAAAAAAAACATATGAATATAATTTCTTTCGTAAACATCATGATAATTATGTTACTATAATCACATTTTATGTCACATATTCTATGCTATTTCTTTAACCATTAACAAATAATTCATTTTTCATTTTATTTTATGTATCATTCTTTTAAGTAAATTGCACCAATTTGTTAAAATAAACTATATTTAGTTGTTAGAAAAAATTGACGTTGTAAAATTCCAATTTATTAGATTTACACTACCAACTCAATTAGTACAAGTTAAGCTTTAAGTAATATTATAAGTTAAATAGACCATCTCATAAACATATAATATACATTTTTAGTTCTCCACGAATTTTAATAATATATTTTTTAGAATATATAATTTTTTTTTTCAAGAAATAGAGGATCAATATAAATACAGAACGGTATAAATATGCATGAACTATACTTTATCTTAGCATCAACACTCTTACTGTTTTACAACCTTCCTACCTACATTATTCCTACTAATTATTTATAACATACAATTATCGTAGGCGAATAAACCATAACCAAATACAAAAAATAGGATAAGTTTATAGTAGTTTATAGTATCACATATTATAACAAAAAAATTAAACAGAAACAACAGTGTACACATTTCACATACAACAAATATTATCAATTAATTATATCTTATAATTTTAACATAACATATTCTAGACTCAATGCTCAAATATACATTGAATATATACTCGTAAAGTCATGTACTTGTCATATAATCATGAAAAAAATATAAAGACGGACCCAAATTATTTGTTCTCCATCCTACATGATTGGTAAATTCACTTGTAGCATCACCATAAAAAGGGTGTTTCACTACAAAAAAAAAAAGTATAATATAATGGGGGATTTTCTTCTGCGGTTTTAGAAACCTCTCCTAAATTTGAGCGGTTTTAATCAAAACCGCAACTATGTTTTTTTTTTAAAAAAAAAAACTTTTCCTAATTTCTCAGCTTTCTCTTCGCTCCGTCTTCACACTTTCCGACCTTTGCCTTCTGCATTTCCTCCTCCCTCTCATTCTTCACAACACCTTCCCTTTGCCTTTTCTTTTTCACTTTGTCTTTATTTCTTTCACATTAACTTCTCCTTCGCATCGCCTTTCCTTTGCCTTTTTATCTTTTCCACTCTGTCACTCGTTCCCAACCCTAATTTTCACTTCGTCGCTCTCCTTCACGTCGCGTTTTGCATCTTCTCCACTCTGACTCTCTTCCAACCCCAATGTCCCTCGGCCCCCGCAGCGACCGGACTCCACCGCAAGTTGCTCGAGCTTGGATGGAACGACAAGCTCCGAGGTGGCGATTGCAGAGCAGGAAATCACAGGTTTGACTTGATCGAACTTAAACGGCGTCGGAGGCATTTGAAGGGTTTAAGTAACTGAAGTTTCATATAATCTGCTCCAATCCTAAATGTGAAAGAAGAAATGCTCATTTATAATTTCATTGATATCTTTAAAGGTGACCTGGATATGCGGTTGGAGTTGCTGCTGCATTTAGAGCTCCAGTTGGTGGTGTGTTGTTTGCTTTGGAAGAGGTTACATCTTGGTATAAATTAATGGAACTCCTCATTGATTTTATTTTAATTCTTCTCACTGATAAGGGGATATTCTAGTTGCTATTCTATCAAACTACATGGTAGACATTGACTGGTTGATTCCCGGTGAGTCTTCTATTATGATTTTCCAATTCCTCCTTGCTTTTGCCTCTCTACTCCCCCAAATTTTACCTGTTTGTAGTCTGACAATCCTTTTTGTCCTTGGGACTACTGAGGTTATGTACTAATTTAAAAATATTCTGGCATTCGTTGTCATATTTTCAAATTGCTGGGAACATTTGTTATTTTGCGATGTTAATTTTTTTTCTTTTCCAGCTCCTCTTGCTCCTGCTGAAATAGTGCACACCATCTCTTTCTTATAGAGTTACACTACCTTACTTCACATATTTGCATATCTGAAAGGGGCAACCCAACCATCTATTTCTCTATTATGCACAACCATAATTGCTGGCATGTCTTGAGCTCTGAAATTCGTGCTAACGTGAACAGTTTTGATTGAGTTTCTCAAATTGTTGATCTCATTCTATTTTTCCCTTTCAATTTTTGCTGGGATAGCTTGTCCTGCACTTTCAAAAGTTCCCCATGTGCTAGTCATTCACGGAGAAAGTGATGGCAGGGGGGAGTACATAAAGGTTTGTCTAAGATCTAATATATTTGGTCAAGATTGATTACGTAAAACTGGTTGAAAGATATTGACTTGTATGCTACTTCTCTGATTGTTAGAGAAGCAAACCTGCAAAGTGGATTCTGCACAAACCAACATTGCCAATTTCATTTGGGACACACCATTCAAAGGCCATGCTGCTTATATATCCTCAAGGAGTGAGAGTCATTGTGCATACAGCGAACTTAATTTATGTAGATTGGAACAATAAAAGCCAAGGTTTGTGGATGCAAGATTTTCCATGGAAAGATCAAAATAGTCCAAGCAATGGAGCTGGATTTGAGAATGACCTGGTTGAATATCTCAGTATACTGAAGGTAATGATAGACAATTGTCATTTATATTGAGAGACGAATAAACAATCTCAAGTTGATAAGATAAAACTAATGATGAATAGTTATTGGAAAACTGTCTCTGATTTGATGCTATTGGTTTAGGACTTGCAGCTCATTGTTTACGGTTCGCTTCAGCTTGGAGCATGCCAATTTAATTGAAAATATTTTTAATACTTTTCCTACAACAGCATTAAATCATGGTAAAAGTAATTTTTTCTTCCATGCAGGCTCCCATGGGAGGTATATGCTGTCATGCTGGCTGACAAAATTGAAGGATACAGAAAACAGTAGGTGCATTTGATTTCTGAATTTAAGAAGCATTTTAACATTGAGTTTATTGACGAAGTTGTAAATAGAGAAGATGCTGGGATTGTGAATTGTTGGAACGTGGTCGTCCAAGAAAGTAAGATGCTATTATACACTTCTGTTTTTTTTAGCTATGATGATGTTAAGAACTTCACTGTGTTGTAAAATATTAATAAATTGTTGGCGCACAGAATAGTGGTAATTAGAGTTATAAACACTGAAACTATCACTTTGCTTAATTTTATAAATCCAGTTATATGCCTATAATATATTGAAAATTAATTATTAGGGTGGATAGTTCCTTCAATTAATTATTATTGATTGTTGATTATTAAATCATCATTATCAGGATATGGTGAATTAAAGGAGTGCCATCTGCATTAAAGGAGTGTTGAATTCATTTTGTTCATGCATATATTGAAAATTGGCAATGTTTTTAAAATATTACTCTCGCCGTTTTAAGTTTAAGACAACATTAATTGCTATTTTGTCATTTATACCCTTATCCTTCACCTAATTTTTAACTAGTTTACATATATACTTTTATGTGATGTAGAAATGAAAAGGGTAAGATGGAAAATCTTGTAAGTATTTTATTAGAGTCAAGAAATTTTATTGCATATTTTTATTTCTCCAAAAGAACCTTAAATGATATTTCAAAAGGAATGGTTGGAGTAGTAATTATTGTATATATTAATATATAGGTATGCATGAGTATGAACGGGGTGAATAACATACAGCCCAGACCCTTGTTGATATCTTGATGATGTACTTGAGTTGTTGGTTCTGAGACCAATGCTTTTCCTTTTTTACTTTAAATAGTGGTTATTGTTGGATGGAACACTTACTACTATGTCAAACACAATTCAACAGTTATAACTGACATAAATATTGCAAGCGTTTGGGCTATCAAAGTAGTTCGTTGGCAAGAATGATTATTTAAACTTATAGTATGATTCATATTACACGAACACCTGTAATATGATTGACGTAACAGGCTGCCAAAGATTGGACAGACTTGAAAATAACTCTCGCACAGTCAAAAATGCAAAACTAATTGGTCAAGATAATGAAGCGTTGGGACATATTCTGCTACCACTGCAAAAATGGTCAAAAGGGTCTCAAATATTTGCAGGTATATATGAATTTCATGCTCAAAATAAAACTTCTATTTTGCAGATTGAATTAGTGTGGTGTTGTCCTATTCTCTCTTTATCTTCTACATAAAAATAAAATAAATCATATTGATTGACGAAAAGTGGGCTTTTGTATAGTTATTTAAATTTTAAAACACTTTCAACAATTCAGTAACCTTTAAATTAAAAGTTATTGCTTTTTAGGCTCGAGTACACAACTTTTATAATTATCTTTGAAGTCTAATTGCATGTGAGCAATGTACAGTGATCAAGATGTTCCTCAATCAAATCAGTCATTGAGGATTCTCTCAAACCTAGTTGCAGCTGGTGCCTTCAATTCTAGTGGACGAATAGATGAACTATTAAGAGAGCTTCTTGTGTTTACTGGAGCCGTTATAATTTAGGAAGCAATCTTAGTAATTGTTGAAGAAGCGATCTTAGGAGCAGTTTATAATTTCTTATGTTTCTTGACTTGTTCAGTTAGTGATTCTATTTTTGGTATGCCTTCAATCTTCATGTTTTAGTAGTGATTCTATTTTTGGTCATAACAGCCTTGTTCCTTCCATTCTAAAAATATTTTTGATAGGTTCAAATTCAATTTTTAAGGAAGTAATTGTTAATGTATCTTAGTATGAGAAAAATGAGAGTTTTAGAGAGAGAGGATGGATAAAGAGAACTCACTAAACGTGGCTGAGTCATTTATGGAAGAACCCTTGGCAACAACCAAAAAAAAAAAAAAAAACTGGAAGCATTTCCAGCGGTTTTCTGGAAACCCCTGGAAATAGGGGCGGTTCAGTGCAACCCCGGTTAGTTCCGGCGGTTTTCCAGAAAACCCTGGAAATAGGGGCGGTTTGGCACAACCCCAGTTACTTCTGGCGGTTTGCCCAAAACCCCTGGAAATAGGTGCGGTTTTCCAGAAACCCCAGCAAGTCCCGCCAGTAATTTTGTGACGGTGGTTTTCCCAGTGGTTCTCTGAACTGCGGGAAACGTGTTTTTTGGGGGTTAAAACCCCTGGAAATGCTAAAGAAAACCCCACCTAAAATTAATAATTTTTGTAGTGTTTTACCCAAAATCTCGCTATAAGAACTTTCCTCAACTATCATAACCTAAACCTCATCCTCTATATGAGTCTACGAGCTTAGTAGAGTTAAGATAACTTCGTAATGTGAATCTCTACTCAATGCATAACACTATATTAACTAATATAACATTCCTCCTTAGGAACACCATATTCATACAATGCACACAACATCTCCATCTAAAACATTTCATAGTTCCAACCTAGTTTCCACCTCTTAAAATCATAACCATTCAATATCATAATAAATTCTCATTATAATTCCACAATTCAACAATTCATCATATAAAACAATTCACAGACTCGCTTAATGAGTAGACAACTCACTCAATAAATAAAGCATTGGAAACAAGCACGTTTAAATTTGCGTAGTGAGGATAGACTCGCTTAACAACCAAACCTCCCCTACCTCTCATCCATTTTTGAATTTTCCTCTCACTCAGCGACTCATTCACTCCTCTAGTGACTTAGGCTTTGAGAGCTTATAAAATCAAGCTCGCCTTGCAAGTTTTGACTCGTCCAACAAGTGAAAGGTCCTCATTCTCTATGTAATCCTTTTTAATGCTTGCTTACCAGAGATTTGGCACACCTAGCTAGTCTGCATAAAACCAAAAACTCCTTGGGTGTACTAGATTAGTCACTTGATTAATTTGGGCAATGTTACATGTTTCTTAGTTCGAGAATAATATTGTCACTAATTCAAGGTACCATAGATAAACCAAATTAACATAGTGTTAGGAGTTCTATGAGATACTTCAATTTCAAACAAAGCAAGAATGAAGTAAAAAATCTAAAGAGAAAATAGAAAAAGAGTTTAGAAAAAGTTTTAGTTATAAAATAAACTCAATAAATTGAAAATTCTTATGATTTTTTGAAATAAAATAATGACTTAATACCATTGTTGGTCTTAATTTTTATCAACTTTGTTCGAAATGGTCCTCATTTTTTTAGAATGTTCAATGTAGTCCCTTATATCATAATTTATGTTCAATTTAGTCCTTTTTGGCAAACGACGTTTAAATCGTTAACGACACAGTTTCAAAGTCAGCAATCAGTAAATGATGTAACCTTTTTTATCTTACGTGGCTGCCTCTCGTCATCTTCATCCTGGCCACTTCATCATCTTCCATCTTCAACCTTCTTCACCACCGTGAAAACACCTTATTTCTTTAAATCTAAATAAAATTGCATTTATGATTTTAGTTTTTCAATGGGGGCATTTTATCAGAGAATCCAAATAAGGGTCAAGGCTTTGTTCTTTTAGAATTTGGGAACCTAGCCTTAGGGTCACGCAAGAGAGATTCTTCAGATCTCTTCTTTTCTCCATTTATCGTAAGCAAAACCCAGAAGCTTCAAGCTTCTTTCCCCTCTTTTCTCGCGGATGAACTGGTCTTAGGTGTCATTTTCCTCTCGTGCAAAGTTTTCGCCTAGGGAGGGTTTTCTTTTGCTTTCTTTTTTCTGATTCAAGTTTGCGTGGAGGCAAGGGAACCATTCTTCATCAACCCTATCTGGAGAGGGTTCTCCTTCGCGCAGAGGAATTTTGGTTTTCTTTTTGGGTTTTATTGATCTTGTTTGCGAAATTGGAAATGGGGATTTAGGATTTTTCGGTTGGGAGATTTTATTTTCTTAATCATTCAACGTTTGCAATTGAGATTGATGACTACGTTTTGGGGTTGTCTCTGAGATTGAGAGTTATGTTCTATATTTGATTATTGGTTTTTTATCTAGTTGTGCGAGTGGTGGCAAGAGAGGCGCAAATAGAGGTGACTATGGATGTCACGGTGGCCGTCAATTTGATAAAAACCCTAATATTAACGGGAGTCATTAAATATCAAACATACACTTTCAAAAAACATAAATTCACCTCAATAGCCAATAAATGGAATGTCATTGATTGATTGCTTAATTGGACATTTAGCCGTTAACGATTTAAACTCGTTTGTCAAAAGTACTAAATTGAACATAAATTACGATATAATAGACTATATTGAACATTCTAAAACAATGAGGACCATTTGAAACAAAGTTGACAAAAATTGGGACTAATATTAAACTTAAAATAATTATATCTTTGAAAATCACTACTATTCTTACTTATTTTTTAGGTTTTGATAATTTGTAAATTAAAAATATTCAAAATGGTTGAAAGAAATTAAAAAATATATATTATTATATTATTTAAAAATAAAAATAAATAAATAAAATGGAGTGTAAACATGGTAAGGATTTTTTTAATGGAGTGTAGACATGGTAAGAGTTTTTTTTTTCTTCCTTGGGTTACCATTCACTTTCTTTTCATACAAGATTAAGTTTTAATAAAGAATTGGAATACAGTATATATTTCACTCATCATACTTAGTACTTTTTATCTAGTTTTTAATTATATTTAATATTTTAAATATTTAAAAAATGAATAATTTTATTTACGCACTTATATGTTGTGCGTGTAAACATTTTGAATACAAATATAAAATATACAATTTAAACAAATGGTTCATACACTTCAAAATATTGTGCTATCTTTTGCAATTGATCATGTATTCTATTTTAAAATTATGTGAAAAGGATGAATATTATTTGATTTGGTATCTGTTAAGATATAAACTAAATATATATTTACCTAAAATACAATAACAAATATTTATATATATTTTAACAAATATAACTATAAAATTTAAAATATTTATAATTTTAAGTGGTTTTATCTTTCATTTTTAATAAAAAATTAATCTCCATTATCTAGATCAAATTATTTTAAAATTGCCATAATCTTTTCTCATCATTAATATTTTTAGTGTATCCTTTTTTATTATTAAAAACCCTTGACATGTTTATACTTCCATTAAATTTTTGTTTCAAATCTTAAGTTTGTTTTTAATTTATTCTATGATCATGAGTATCTTGGAAACTTTAAATTATATTTGGTTGCAAGGATTACTAATTGAAAGTTGGTTAACAAGCTATTTTGCAAGATATTCAAACCTTGATTGAAAACATGTTTCATAATTTTATATTTTAAACAACTTTAAAATGGTTTTCAAGAACGTGTAAATACAAAAAGTACATAGAGGGTGATAAAAATATGTATTATTGTAACGTTTTTATATATATAATTGCTTATTTTTGAATAATAATTATTTGATAACATTTATTGAAAGATTGAATGTTATTTATATAGTTTCTTATTGAATATGATTTCAATAAGGATAAGATATGTTATTAAAGGCTTTGATAGCTTGCAACCAACAAAGTTTTATCACGTAGATTCATATTTTCATATAGTAGTAATTCATAAATTAGTTATAAATTAGTTATTTCAATGATAAGAAGTTTTTATATTTCACTACAATTAGTTTTTATTAAGATGTGAGGGTAAAATAGTAATGATTGGTCAATGCCAATAAATAAAATTAGATTTATTTGTATAGACTAAATTTGTTAAATTTATACTAATTTAAAATTAAAAATTAGTTTAGACACTAAATGTTTGGTAGCTAAAACTTTGATGGTTAATATTATAGATCAATTTAGACTAATTCATAAACCAATTATAATATTATATTTATAATTAAGACTATTTTAAATATCAATAATTTTTAATTTATAAATTGATATATAAATTAGTCACTTTATTTTTTGTTTTGTTATTATTTAATTCTTTTCTTATAGTAACAAGATATAGGGCTCTTAATATTTTAGAAAATAATATATTTTATAATATGTAAAATATTTATGTATTTTTATAATACATAAATATTTATGTATTACATATTATGATATTTTTATAATATGTAAATTATATATATATATATATATATAATTATGTTTTAACTAATTATTTCTAGAAAATTTTATCACATAATAAAGAAAAAAATTCTTTTTAATTAAATAGCAATTACTTATATATTAATAAAGTGTTACACATGCCTACTTACAAATTGCATTTCATTCTTAGAAACCAAACTTTTTGGAACCACAAAATTTGACATATTATCGATTTTCATAAAAAGTTACATATCTTTTTCGTTGTAAATGTGATTACTTAGTCTGATTCAACCCATTTCATTAAATACTTCATTGTCTTTATAATAAACTTCATTTGTCAAGTTGCATACTGAAATGTACCAAGTATATCCATTCACCATTTATGGAATGGCCAAGATGACACTAACATCTTAATGACACTGACATTGATCTCTAGCAACAGAAAGTAAAGAGAATTGTTTAAAAAGGTTTGATAGTTTCTTTACCTTCAACAAGTACTTTTGCTAAATGCAAATCCTTTGCTTGAAAAATTTTCAAAGGCCTTTTCTTCTACATTTATTAGTGATAGTGAATTTTATTATAAGGTTCTTAAAATGGATGTGAAGAGAAACTTATATGTAAACCTCAATTTCAAAGAAAAATACTTCTTACTAACCAATAAAATTTTGGAAGAAGCTACACCTTATTTATAAAAACCTAAAAGAAAATAAATTTAAAAGAAAAATTTAATTTGCACTCTACATTAGAACCCAAGATTCAAACTCAAAGTTTGTTTAAGAATAAATACAATTTGGTATTAACCCTAAAAGACCATATTTGTAATTCTTGGTCTTCTTTAAACTTGTTAGCAACCACAATCTTGTTCCACTCCTTTATAAGGTTGTAGGTGTCTGATTTCATAGTCCACTTCTTCATTGGCAGAGTATATTCTCTCAAATAGGGGTCCAACACAGTCACTTCCAAACCAATAATTTTATCATTATTTTCTTTTTCTTCCAACTTCATAATCTCATCTTCAGTGAGAAAATCACATTTGATTTTCTTTTTTGGAATTGATAATCGGTTATTGTTTGGCTTCACATCCGATGAGAAAAGTATCTTGTGCATCACAAATTTAAGATTATAGCCATTCAATTCGATGACTCGATTCCTGAATTCTACTGACAAATCTGATGATGGAGGTGTTGGACTTGTCACAACTACCCTTCGTGGTGGTTTAGGTTTTGGCCCTACCACTTTCATCCTTGATAGTGGTGGTAGAGGTAAGGATGGTGGTGATGCTAGAGGTGAATGTGAAGATGGTTGTGGTGGTATAATTGGAGGTGAAGATGGTGGTGGTGGTACAAGTAAAGTTAAAGATGGTGATGGTGGTAGAGATGAAGATGAAGATGAACATGAGCATGATGTACTTTTCATAATTTTTCTTTGCTTTTTGATGTTTGGCTCCTCAATTTGACATTTCTTCTTTTTGTCTACATATAAAAAACATTTTAATTAATAATTATACTCATTCTAGTTATAGTTTGATACATAACTAGTTTTCACATTAATAACAGTTATTTATAAAAATAAAGCACCCTTTAACAAAATTCTAACTCAATATATAAAATAAAATAAAATAAGAAATGAAATTTGGATTTTAGAAGAATTAGAATAAATTTTAAGAAATCTAATAAAATTAATGAGATTTTACCAATTAAATTTTGTTTTCATGATATAAATATGATGTGATGCATTTAAATTTATAAACTAATAGAAATCTAGCAAGATATTACTACATTAAAACTAATTTATGAAATTAAAAAAAAATAACTATAATGTAGTCAAATATAATATCTTCCTATTATGATTGTTCAAATTAATTTACAAATTAATCACGGTGCCAAAAATCTAACGCTCTTCCTTATACCAAATCAGTAAATCTATAATCATCTTATCTTATCTATTTAAGTCATATTTAGTTAAGGAATTATATAAATAATATATAGTAAATATTATTAAATGATTACAACTTGGAATACATTTACAAATAGAAAACTATATTAAATAGGCTTTTAGATATTATTATTTTTCTATTCCCTTCTACTATTATGTCAAATTAATTTTTCGTTAAAACACATGTGAATGTAAGTTCTTCAATCAAATTCATAATAACTAATGAAGGATTGTTTGTTTCTTATATATAATGTGATTAAACATGTGTCTGTTTCTAACTTTCATATAATTTCTTTTTCTTTTTTTACATGAGATTTGAATATATTTTCGTCCTAAAATTATAAAAGGAATGAATATAGTAATTTGAATCTAATTACCTTAAATTTTAGTGAATATCAAATGTGTTTTTCAACTAACCCAATTATTGAAATGAAATACGCTTAGAATCAAAAGAAAAGTTGATGTAATTATTAAAAGAACTTTATTCATTTATTAAGTTTAAGGATCAAAATGTATCAAAGTTTAGACAAATTTCAATTTCATATCAAAATTAAGGAATTAAAGACATATTTAACTCTTATTTTAGTGACATTACATCAATTTGAAATAAGGATTTATATTTACTTGTTTAAAATAATGATCATTACATAAAAAAAGTGGGATAAAATTGCAAAAATATACATCATTATACATTATACTAAAAATTAAAATAACAAATAAAGTGAGTTTCATCATACCTTTGTGCATTATTCCTTTCTAAACGTGATTCATAACAATTTGAAACTTGTTGGTGGTAATCCTCGAGTTGAAGCAATTCTTCTTCACTATAAAAGTGTGGTGCATCTTGAGATATTAACCAATCCAACATAGAAGGTTGAAATGACTTGGAACACAATCTATTAAGTGACTCTCTATCAGTAATACTTGCAAGCAATTTTTTTAAAGTTTTCAAGTTTCTCATTATGAAAATCAAATGAATGGTAGAACTTGAGAATTGAAAAAGAAAAAAATAATGAAAAAAATAATAAGATATAGAAGTGCTAAAGATTTTAAATAGAAAAACAAAGATAGATCATAAAGATTAAGATAAAAATAAAAAAGAAAAGATAAACCATAATTTTTTTTGATACATTTGATGTGATAAAGATTAAATTTCGTTTTCATGATCTAAATATGATGTGATGCATTTAAATTTATAAACTAATAGAAATCTAGCAAGCTATTACTACATTAAAACTACTTTTTGAAATTTTAAAAAAATAACTATAATGTAGTCAAATATAATATCTTCCTATTATGATTGTTCAAATTAATTTACAAATTAATCACAGTGCAAAAATCTAACATTTTCCTGATACCAAATAAACAAATCTTTAATCATCTTATCCTATCTATTTAAGTCATATTTAGTTAAGGAATTATATAAATAATATATAGGGGTGGGCAACTTGGAATAAATTTACAAATAGAAAACTATATTAAATAGCGTTTTAGATATTACTATTATTATATATTTTTTCTATTCAATTATACTATTATGTCAAATTAATTTTTTCGTTAAAACACATGTGAAGCTAAGTTTTTCAATCAAATTCATAATAACTATCATATTTATAATTATACATACATTGCTTATATAATGTATTATTATTTTGACTAATGAAGGATTGCTTAATGTTATATCTAATGTGATTAAACACGTGTCTTTCCCTAACGTTCATATAAAATTAATTTTTCTTCCTTTTCTATGAGATTTGAATATATTTTGGTCCTAAAATTATAAAAGGAATGGATATAGTAATTTGAATCTAATTACCTTAAATTTTAGTGAAATATCAAACATGTTTTTCAACTAACACAATTACTGGAATGAAATATGTTCAGTATTAAAAAAAGTTGATGTAATTGGATTAAAAGAATTTTATTTATTTATTAATAAGTTTAGATAAATTTCAATTTCATATCAAAATTAAAAGTTTAAAAACATATTTAATCCTTATTTTAATGATATTACATCAATTTGAAACAAGGATCTATATTTACTTGTTTAAAATAATGATCAATATATAAAAACAGTGGGATAAAATTGAAAAAATATATCATTATACATTATACTAAATATTAAAATAATAAATAAAGTGAATTTCAACATACCTTATTGGAACACTTCTTCGTGTATTATTCTTTTATAAATGTGATTCATAACAATTTGAAAGTTGTTGGTGGTAATCCTCTAGTTGAAGCAATTCTTCTTCACTATAAAAGTGTGGAGCATCTTGAGATATTAACCAATCCAACATAGAAGGTTCAAATGACTTGAAACACAATATATTAAGTGACTCTCTATCAGTAATACTTGCAAGCAATTCCTTTAAAGTCTTCAAGTTTCTCATTATGAAAATCAAATAAATAGTGAGAACTTGAAAGTTGAAAAAGAAAAAAAATAATAAAAAATAATAAGGTATAGAAGTGCTAAGGATTTTAAACAGGAAAACAAAGATAGATCATAAAGATTAAGATAAAAATAAAAAGGAAAAGATAAACCATAATTTTTTTTATACATTTGATTTAATTAAGTTATGAAAAAAGTTATGAAAGATAAACTTAATAAAAATATACATCAAAACTTTTGTTTAAACAAGTAAATAAAATAACAAAACTTAGAAGTCAAAAGTTCATCAAAACCAAAATGATAAGCTTAACAATAAGATAAATACAATGATTTAAATTTTCGATTATTTCTAAAAAAATTGTATTTATATTTTACACTTATATCCAATTTAAAGTAAAATTAACATTATTTTAGTTGTGTAAGAAATAATTGATAACTATTATTGATAAGATAAAAAATATATTCTATACTTAGAAAATATAGTTATGATTTAAAGATAAATGGTTTTATCTTTAAATATATATATATATATATCTTTTAAAATGAATAAAACATATGTGAATCAAATATTTTCTATTTACGTACACCATCCCAATAATTACATTGAGAACTCCAAATATTATTACCCACACCCATACTATCAATAAAAAGACTAAAATACTTGCCGTCCATTAGAATCAATGTTATCACAAAGCTTCTTCTTCACTGTACCTAGAATCACACCTTCATTCTCATGTGCACTCTGTGAGAGAAAAAGATGAAGTAAAGAGAGTAAAGCAGCAAGCAAGAAACTCCCTTCTTGGGCCCCTCCTCTGGCCCACATCCTTCACAGAGAACCCCTCCAAGGCATCTACACCCACGTCTACTCCTTCGCCATCCTCTCCCTCGAGTCCGACTGCGTCATGCACTTCACCAACGCCTCCCTCTCCGTCCCCGTTCTCCTCACCCCTGGCTCATTCATTCTCATGTCCGGAGAAGCATGCTACCATTGGAAACACGAAACTTTTTTTTAAACAAGTAAATAAGATAATAAAACTCAGAATCATCAAAACGAAAATGATAAACTTAACAATAAGATAAATATAAAATGATTTAAATTTTTAATTATTTTTGAAAAGAATTATATTTATATTTTACACTTATATTCAATTCAAAGTGAAATTACTCTTATTTTAGTTGTGTAAGAGATAATTGATAACTCTTATTTGATAAGACAAAAATATATATTTTATACTAAGAAAATACATTTATAATTTAAAGATAAGTGATTTTATCTTATATATATATATATATATATATATATATATATATATATATATATATATATATATATATATATATATATATATATATATATATATATATATATATATATATATATATATTTAAAATAAATAAAATATATGGGAATCAACTATTCTCTATTAGCTAAACAAACTTTTAAACAAACCACTTTTGATAAAAAGCGAACAAATTGAAAACTTGTTGAAGAGAAAAAAATAATTTTGTTTCATACCTTATTTTATCCTTGTGTTCATGTTTTATATTTTCATTGTTATAAAGAAAAAACTAGTTAAATCAATATCACCTTTTAAATAAATGCTTTACGGTAAATTTAAATAAGGCTTAATAGCCTTTTTTTTTTTTTTTATCCCCAAATTTGATCGTCTTCTTGGTAAAAATAATATATTCATTACAAGTTTCCTATATATAAATAAAAACAAAATTCTAATATAATTTAAATTATTTTCTTTTACTTCTAAAATCTTCTAATTAATCTTATATTTTTTTCTTGAAACATTGGTAAGATAAAACACCTCAGGTAATACATTCAGATAAGACAATGATAAAGATATCGGAGTTATCATAATGGAATTAGTCAACAAGTCATTTTTATGATTAAAATGCTAAAAAGTTATTTATTATATGGAGTTTTGTAGTCACAATCCTTTGCAAACATAACACAGTTTATTTACATACAAATACATAATATTCCAAAACCAAATGCAGATAGAAACTAGTGTTCCTATTAAGTATTTTGTTGTCTCATATTCTGTTGTGATAATATGTTGCTTTATATCATACATGCATCACAAAACATATGATTTTAGTTTGATCTTAGCCAGTTGCTAAAAGTGATAAAAATCATACCTCATCTCAGGTTGTAACTTATTCTTCATATGGCTAAACTTCTCTTCCTGAATTTTTCAACATATTACAGAATTAATGTAACATACCATTTGAGGTGAATAAAATAATAAGATAAAGAAAACGTGAAATTTAAGACCTCCTAATATAAAATTAAAGCACTCCAAGCATAAATGTCTCAACAAAACGCAACACAAACCATCATATATGTTTTGCATATAATTTGTCAGCACATGAATTATAATGCAACCATTTGAATAGGGCATTGAAAAGTCTTCTGATTAACTCCTTATTAGTTTCCTAAGAAGAATCACGGTCATTTCTGATTCCACAAGCAAGCAAAAAAAGTCGCACAACAATTTTTACAAACAAATCGAACCGTTGACAAAACTACAAAGGAGGAGAGAGTGACACACGCGTACAAGGGAGACGCACGCGTACAAGAGAGTGACGCACACGTACAAGGAAGACGCACGCGTACAAGAGGGTGACGCACGCCTACAAGGGAGACACACGCGTACAAGAGGGAGACGCACGCGTACAAGGGAGACGCAAGCGTACAAGGGAGACGTACGCATACAAGGGTGATGCACGCGTACAAGAGAGTGACGCACGCGTACAAGAGACTTATGCACGTATACAAGGGAGAGACACGCGTACAAGGGAGAGACACGTGTACAAGGGAGACACACGCGTACAAGAAAGTAACGCACACGTACAAGGGAGATGCACCTATTTAAAGATTACTAAGGTTTAATGAAAATAACCCACAATGGATTGAAGAGTAAAATTATTTGTGATGTATAGTAAGGTTTTCCCAACAAAAGATTCCACAACAAACAAGTTTTTTTATTTAGATTTCACTGAAAAACGCATTATCCCCGAAATAGGGCATTGGAAAGTCCTTTGATTAACTCCTTATTAGTTTCCTAAGAAGAATCGCAGTCATTTCTGATTCCACAAGCAAGCAAAAAAAGTCGCACAACAATTTTTACAAACAAATCGAACCGTTGACGAAACTACAAAGGAGGAGAGAATGACACATGCGTACAAGAGAATGACATTCAGATAAGACAATGATAAAGATCTCAGAGTTATCATAATGGAATTAGTCAAGTCATTTTTATGATTAAAATGCTAAAAAGTTATTTATTATATGGAGTTTTGTAGTCACAATCCTTTGCAAACATAATACAGTTTATTTACTTACAAATACATAATATTCCAAAACCAAGTGCAGTGATAGAAACTAGTGTTCCTATTAAGTATTTTGTTGTCTCATATTCTGCTGCGACAATATATTGCTTTATATCATACCTGCATCGCAAAACATATGATTTTAGTTTGAACTTGGCCAGTTGCTAAAAGTGATAAAAATCATACCTCATCTCAGTTTGTAATTTATTCTTCATATGGCTAAACTTCTCTTCCTGAATTTTTCAATATATTACAGCATTAATGTAACATACCATTTGAGGTGAATAAAATAATAAGATAAAGAAAACGTGAAATTTAAAACCTCTTAATATAAAATTAAAGCACTCCAAGCATGAATGTCTCAATAAAACGCAACACAAACCATCATATATGTTTTGCATATAATTTGCCAGCACATGAATTATAATGCAACCATTTGAATAGGGCATTGGAAAGTCTTCTGATTAACTCCTTATCAGTTTCCTAAGAAGAATCGCGGTCATTTCTGATTCCATAAGCAAGCAAAAAAAGTCTCACGACAATTTTTACAAACAAATCAAACCGTTGACGAAACTACAAAGGAGGAGAGGGTGACACACGCGTACAAGGGAAACGCACGAGTACAAGAAAGTGACGCACGCGTACAAGGGAGACGCACACGTACAAGAGGGTGACGCACGCTTACAAGATAGACACACGCGTACAAGAGGGAGACACACGCGTACAAGGGAGACACAAGCGTACAAGGGTGACACACGCGTAAAAGAGAGTGACGCACGCGTACAAGAGAGTGACACACACGTACAATGGAGATGCACCTATTTAAAGATTGCTAAGGTTTAATGAAAATAACCCACAATGGATTGAAGAGTAAAATTATTTGTGGTGTATAGTGAGATTTTCCCAACAGAGGAGTCCGCAACAAACAAGTGTTTTGATTTAGATTTCACTGAAAAACGCATTATCCCCTAAATTGGACATTGGAAAGTCCTCTGATTAACTCCTTATCAGTTTCCTAAGAAGAATCGCGGCTGATGCTGTCACAGTCCATACAAATTTGATTGCAAATTAAGAATGCAGTATAGTGCTAGGAAGTGACTCCTAGGTCGTCTCTCAAGGACCAAATTGTGGTTCGAGAATTAGGTCAAACACGAAGTGGGGGGTTGTGAAAAGTTTTTGCGAGGAGAATTAATCTAAATTAAAACTGGAAATTAAATACAACCAAACATAATTGAAAACATGAAAACAGTAAATTGAACAAGGCATGAAGAGCGAACAGTCCTACAGATGACCGAACGATTCTACATTGAGACCGAACTATCTCTATAGCAAGTGAGGAAATTGGAAATGCAGAAAAATAAAGAAACCTGACAGAACCAACATCATAGTAAACTGAAACAATAAACCCAACATAATAGACAAATATCCAGACATAATTAAAGCTATTAAAATGCAACAAATGGTAAACAATGAAATCAATGCTACCGAAATGCAATAATTAAGAAGAAAAATAAAATGCATCCTTCTATCACTCATATTCATCATGGAACAACTTAAAAGAAAAGAAAGAAAAACGCGCTAACAACAAAGTAAGACAATTAAACAAGATACTTTCATGAATGCATTAAATTTCTTGGTGCAAGCTTAAAATAAGATCAAGGAAAACCATTTTGAAGCAAGCTCTGTACTGCTGGACCATGAGCTGTGTGCATATTTTAATTTGGAATGTGAATTGAAATCTTGAATTTTCTCCAGATTGTAACAGCTGTGTACTTCCAAAATGAAATCAGCGTGATGGTTCTAAAATAATCATGAAATTGGCACCTACAACTAGCTAGTCACCGTGACAGCAGCTAGGATCATTGCTCAGTTTTCTAATTAAATTGGCATGTGCTTTCATTCTTTTAAATTTTGAAAATCAAAAAAAGAATAAAGTAGGGTGTGGCTGCTGATCAATGCCAGGTCGTGAATGAATTTCCAAAGTGTGGGCCTCCCCTTCATCAATCCCATGACCGTAACACATTGCCAAGACAAGAGCACACCTAAACTTAATTGAAATGAGATGAAATTCTTCTCTCAACACATCACCACCGTACACCATTCAACTACTCCCATCTAATGACTTCATTCTAAACTAAATAAAAGAAAATCTTGTTAATTGAAAACGGTGCAGAACCTACTACCACCTGAACACTTCTTCAATCATTCAAATTGAAATAAAACCTCAAAGGAATCAATCCACTAGACCCCACTGTTTCATTCAATGAAGCACAATTGTTGGACAGGGGCTGCAGCATCTCACCAACAATAAAGCATCACACACCTACCTACTATCTAATCCATTCTAAATTCAACAACTAATTAAAAGAAAAGTGAAAATGGAAACCTGCCCACGTCTCATCGTCACGCAGTAGCTCATTTATATAATGAAAAAGAAAATGTAAGGAAACCTTCTTATTTATATGACCGTGTGCTCTCCAACAAGTGGCAGCTGGAGCCTAGCACCTGCTCTATATCAAGCCTGAATAAAAAGTGCTTCCTTCAGCAAAAGAAAAGAAATGAAATGCGCGTGCTGCAGTGAAAAGATCAACACCATTTTTTCTCAATCAACCAAAGTCTAGTAGGAAGACCATGTTTCCAGTCGAGAGTAAACAACGTTGCAGCCCCTTTTGTCAAAATGAATAATACTGAGAGTGAGTGAGTAATGCCATGTGACGGTTGCCTTGCAATCCCCAGGACATGTGTCCTCTAAAATGAGGTAGGGTCCACCTTCTTTGCAAAATCCTAGGTGCCATGTCATGTTTTCTAATTGGGCTCAAATTATTTTGACAAAAATTGGCCCAATGCTTACAAGTTGAATTAAAAATATTTTATACTACTAAGTTACAACATAATTAAATTTAAAATGTCCAAGTGAGAGTCTTTAATTTATTTGGTGTTCATCCTAATGCTCCAAAATATATCTCCAAAATTTTTCCTGCAATTAAAAATGCAAATAATTAGCTCAGAATATTCAAATTAATTAAAATTAGAATTTCTGGTCAAATTAAGCATAATTAGAAAAAATGGGAAAATATCGGACAATTAAGCACAATTCCCTGATTAATCCTAGCACAATAAACTAAGTAAAGTCGACAAAATATCGACTCATCAGCGGCCATTTCTGATTCCACAAGCAAGCAAAAAAAGTTGCACAACAATTTTTACAAACAAATCGAACCGTTGACGAAACAACAAAGGAGGAGAGAGTGACGCACGCGTACAAGGGAGACGCATGCGTACAAGAGAGTGACACACGCGTACAAGAGGGTGACGCACGCCTACAAGGGAGACACACGCGTACAAGAGGGAGACGCACGCATACAAAGGAGATGCAAGCGTACAAGGGTGACGCACGCGTACAAGTGAGTGACGCACGCGTACAAGAGAGTGACGCACGCGTACAAGGGAGACGCACGCGTACAAGAGGGTGACGCACGCGTACAAGAGGGTGACGCACGCCTACAAGGGAGACACACGCGTACAAGAGGGAGACGCACGCATACAAAGGAGATGCAAGCGTACAAGGGTGACGCACGCGTACAAGGGTGACACACGCGTACAAGAGAGTGACGCACGCGTACAAGAGAGTGACGCACGCGTAGAAGGGAGAGGCACGCGTACAAGGGAGAGGCACGCGTATAAGAGAGACGCACGCGTACAAGGGAGACGCACGCGTACAAGAGAGATGCATCTATTTAGAGATTCGTAAGGTTTAATGAAAATAACCCACAATGGATTGAAGAGTAAAATTACTTGTGGTGTATAGTGAGATTTTCCCAACAAAGGAGTCCACAACAAACAAGTTTTTTAATTTAGATTTCACTGAAAAACGCATTATCCCCGAAATAGGGCATTGGAAAGTCCTCTGATTAACTCCTTATCAGTTTCCTAAGAAGAATCGCGGCCATTTCTGATTCCACAAGCAAGCAAAAAAAGTCGCACAACAATTTTTACAAACAAATCGAACCGTTGACGAAACTACAAAGGAGGAAAGAAAAGCTGAAGAAAGAGAAATGAGAAGCTGCTCGGAGCAAATGGCTTCTGGTTCACCACTCCATATCCTGCAAGGGCAAAAACGTGTTGTGAGACGCATGTACCAATATCAGTTAATCTTAACATTTATTTGAATAACTATAGAATTAAATATGTTTTTAATTCTTAAATTTTGATATAAAATTAAAATATTTTATGTTTTAAATTTTGATTTAGTTTTAAATTTTTAAAATGAATAAATATAATTTTACATCATTTTGTTAAATTTTAACTTAAATATCAATCTAAGTTAAAAGAATTTTATTTATTTATTTTCAAATTTTAAAAATTAAAATATATTAAAATTTGAAAGAGAAAAAAATTTTAATTTTATATTTAAACTTAAAAATTAAAACATATGTAACGCTAAAAAACGTAATACTAAGTTTAATTATATTTTTAAGGAAAATTTATGTAATAAAACTGGTATTAGAAGCACCTTCCAAGAAAACTACCAAAAAAAAGCTTTTGATTTTCATTACAACAAAAATTAAGATTACAAATATGTAAACTTATTAAACTCTCTTAAGCCAATCCTAATGGATTTCTTTTGTTATCCATTATTAAATCTTACTTTTCACCTTTAATTTTCAATTAAAATGTGTTGAGATCCCATGAATTTCGTGTTGTTTTTTATAAGTTTAATACCTCTCTTGGTCCTCGTATTTGTGTGAAAATCTCAGTTCGGTCCTCAAGTTTTGAACTTTCTCAATTGAGTCATAATTTTTGTAAAAATGCACATATTTTATCCCAACCGTTAACTGATCTCAGACGGCGTTAAGTTTAGCTGACGTGGTATGTTGATGTGTTGGCTTAATCCCTTATTGGTCCTCGTATTTGTGTGAAAATCTCAGTTCGGTCCTCAAGTTTTGAACTGTCTTAATCGGGTCATAATTTTTGTAAAAATGCACACATTTTACCCCAATCGTTAACTGATCTCAAACAGCGTTAAGTTTAGCTGACGTGGTAGCCAGAGGACATATTAACGTGTATTATTTAATTATATGAATTATTTTTTAAAATAAGAAGTGTTTCACGTGGCACAATGCCTATTATTTAGTTTATTTGAATTAGGAATTTTATTCATCTCTCTGAGAATCAGGGATTTTACACAGATTATCTCGCCGGGCCAAAAAATAAAGTCATCGGAAAACTCGCGTAACCAGTGCAATCAGTCTCACAGGCTTTTCTGCAAATGAACCAACTTGGTAACCTATAGGTTCATCACCAGCCTTTAAGCTATTTATTCCACTGATAGCAGAAGATAACTGTTGCACAGTGAGATCAGTTAACGATTGGGGTAAAATGTGTGCATTTTTACAAAAATTATGACCCAATTGAGACAGTTCAAAACTTGAGGACCGAACTGAGATTTTCACACAAATACGAGGACCAAGAAGGGATTAAGCCAACACGTCAGCATACCACGTCAGCTAAACTTAACGCCGTCTGAGATTAGTTAACGGTTGGGGTAAAATGTGTACATTTTTACAAAAATTATGATCCAATTGAGAAAATTCAAAACTTGAGGATCGAACCGAGATTTTCACACAAATACGAGGACCAAGGGAGGTATTAAGCCTTTTCTATACTCACAAAGAGCAATACCCCTAATGCCTATTAGGACTCGGAGATGAAGAATAACATTAAAAGGTAAAGAAATCTACGTCCAAGTTAATAAATAGACCCAATTTATTTATAAGAAAAAGCAACATAAATACAAATTTTTACATTTGAAACTAAAAAAGTAATACATCTATAGTAAGGCTAATAAATTTCATGCATAACTTCTGAATAATGTCAAACTTCAATTTAAATGTATGCAAGAAATGTTATATACAGGAATTGAATTGAAGTTGGTCTAAGATCTTTGGTGTAGCCCACAAATAAGACGAATGGCCTTCAATATGATTTGTCAATCCTCGAATAAGCATTTACAAATCTTCCTGCTACCATCTACGCAATACTGTAATGTTTAGAAAATATTTATTCTCATTATACGGATGAGAAAGTCGTACTAAGAAAATTAAACGAGTCACAAACCTTTCGAGCTTCTTCCCAGTTCTCGTCCATGATTGGGATGGGTGCTCCTAGAAGTACAACTCTTTATACTAGTTCAGCTGCCAATAAATAATAGTGATAAGGTAACATCATTCAATGAATAAAGATGGCTAAAGTACCAAGGACATAATTATATGCAACCATCACTGGAATTAATAAATGAATAAAAGAACAGAAACTGATCTAATGTGTAGTTAAATAATCTAAACATATCAAGGATAAACAAATGAAAGGGGTGAAACTTGAAATACCTACTGTATTCTGTTTTAGCCAAACACTATAAGCACTTGAAAATAACTCTTGCCCCCAATGAGTAACCTATAAGTGTCACGGGTCTGAAATTCAAACATCAATAAGAATACATCTATCAACAATTTTCTTAGAGCGGGACTAAAAGTGATAGGCCTGAAGATAAGCACGGGTGGATTGTATATGAGAGAAAGAATAAGAGAGTTAGTTAGAAAGGTTAGTTGGGGGAGCATGGCAGTTAACTGTCACACAGTTAAGTGGTTTGGGGGAGACGATTAGTATAAATAGGAGTTGTTTTGTTCATTGAGATGTTTTTTGAACACTTACTTGATTGACGGATTAAGTCCTGCGGATAAGGGTTAAGCCTCTTGATCCTTTGCTGCATATTCCATTCTTTGTGAATAATACAAAACATCCATTCCTTTTCTCTGTTTGTCTCTGTTGAGGGAGTGAGGAGAGTGCTTGATTAGGTTTTCCTATTGAAATCCTATCAATTGGTCCGACCTGCCGGATCCAATTGCCGATTGTTCGAGATGGAGGGGAGAGTTGCGACTACTGTTGCGGAACAAATCGAAGCAGTGGAGGTGGCGCTGGTGGAAACGAAGGCTGAGACGGTCTACTTGCGGCATGAAACAGGAACGCTAAGGCAGAATTGTGAGATGATGCGTCAGGACATTCAAGCAATTTTGACGATCTTGAAGGACCGCAAGATCGATAAAGGAGGGATGTGACGGGATGAAAGTGAATCGTCGGTCATGATAACGCCGGAGGAACCAGAGGCGAGAGAGAACCATCAGGAGCAGGGAGAACAGTGGCTCCGATCAACTAGAGGAAACGTGTGGAATTACCCATGTTTGAAGGGGGTGAACCCTGTAATTGGATTAGTAGAGCGGAAAAATTCTTCGAGGTACAGAAAGTGGAAGAAGAAGAGAAGATGCAACTGGTGTTTATCAGTATGGAGGGGTACACTGGTAGTTGGTTTCGTTTTTGGTGGGAGAAGACCAAGAACTATTCTTGGGAAGGATTGAAGAGAGCGTTGGGGATTTGCTTTGGAGGAGGAACTCGGGGAACGGTCTATGAGAAGCTATCAGCGATCAGACATACCGGGCCAGTGGAGGAATATGTTCGGGATTTCGAAGTGCTAGTGGGCCAAACGACGCAAATACCGGAAGAGCAAATTCTTGGGTATTTTATGGCGGGACTCAGAGAAGAGGTGAGCGACCACGTAAGGCCTCACGATCCACCAGACCTCATGACCGCGATGCGAGTCGCGAGAGACGTTGAAAAGCTATGTGGGCCGCTGAAGATAGGAGGAGGAACGGGTTTAAAAAATTCTAATGCATGGGGGCGATCGACGGGAGCCATCTCTCGAGTGGACTCCTCGAAGGAATCGCAGAACAGAGGAGGGGCCGTGGAGAGTGTAGGGTCTGTGCGGAGGGACACGACCCAAGGGGGTGGCGCTACCAGGAACACCGGCGAAGGCAGAGAACGGGGCCCGAGGAACCTACCCTACTCGGAGTACTTGAAACGGAGAGAAGAGGGGAAGTGCTTCCGATGTGGGGGTCCGTTTAGCCCGAGGCATCAATGCCCAGAACAGGGACTCTGAATGATGATCGTCGTGGACGAGGAGGAAGAAGAAGGAGGGGAAACGGAAACGGAAACGGAGGTGAACCTTGATGGCATGGAGTTATCAGCCTTATCGGCGGGAGGGTTGACTACCTCCAAAACGATGAAATTAAAAGGGCGAATAGGAGACCGAAAAGTGTTGGTGTTGATCAACAGTGGCGCAAGCCACAATTTCATTAGCAGGTGCTTGGTAGAAGAGTTGGGTATGGCGGTGAAGGAGACCCAACCTTATTTTGTAAGTTTGGGAGATGGACAAAGGAGAAGGATCAGTGGGTGCTGTGAGCAAGTGGTATTGAAGTTGGGGGATAATGAGGTGGTTGAGCAATTCTACCTGTTTGAGCTCGGAGGAGTGGAAGTCATACTTGGCATTGAGTGGCTGAAAAAGTTGGGGGAAGTGACGGTGGATTGGGGGAAGCTGACGATGGTGTACCGGTTAGGGGGAAGGAAGATAACGGTGAGAGGGGATCCCCAATTGGAGCGAAAGGTGGTGGGGCCCGAAGCTCTATTGAAGATACACAATACAGAAGCTTGGATGATGGTCTAGGAATTGGGCCCAATTGAGGCCCAGAACACCAAACAAGGTTATATGGCCCTTACGAGGGAACAAAAAGAAGACATGGAGAAGCTTCTCAGACGTTATGAGGTGGTGTTTGTTGAGCCCAACTGCTTGCCACCTAGCAGAGACATGCAACACCAGATAACGCTTAAAGGAGGGAGTGACCCGGTTAATGTCAGACCGTATCGGTACCCGCATGTGATGAAGACCGAGATTGAGCAGCAGGTCGCAGAGATGCTTCGGACTGGGGTGGTCCGACCAAGTCATAGTCCCTATTCGAGTCCGATTATTATGGTGAAGAAGAAAGACGGTAGCTGGCGCTTCTGCATAGATTACCGGGCTCTCAACCGTGCGATGGTGCCAGACAAATTCCCCATTCCCGTCATAGAGGAGTACTGGACGAGTTGAAGGGGGGAGCTTTCTTCTCTAAAATCGACTTGAGGGTGGGATACCACCAAATACGCATGCACGAGGAGGACATTGAGAAGACAACGTTCCAAACACATCAAGGGCACTACGAATTCGTAGTCATGCCGTTCTTACTGACCAATGCGCCGGCGACATTCCAGAGTACCATGAACAGCCTTCTCCGACCATATTTACAGAAGTATGTCCTGGTGTTCTTCGATGATATACTGATTTACAGCCGTGACTGGACAGAGCATCTCGAGCATGTGGAGAACATATTGTCAACGTTGCAGCGGGAACGGTGGGTGGTTAACCGGAAGAAGTGACTTCAGACAGACCCAAGTCAAATATTTGGGGCATGTTATCTCCAGCAAGGGCGTGGAAATGGACGAAGACAAAATAAAGGCCATAGTAGAGTGCGAAAGGCCGAGAACAGTAAAAAGCTTGAGGGGTTTTTTGGGGCTGACTGGGTACTATCGTTGATTCGTGAGGGATTAAGGGAAAATAGCCAAACCGTTAACAGAGCTATTAAAGAAGGGAGGCTTCACTTGGAACGCAGAGGCCGAGGAGGCTTGGGGGACGTTGAAGAAGACTAATGCAACAACACCCGTGTTGTCGTTGCCCGAGTTTGGGCAACCCTTTCACATCGTGTGTGATGCGTCCAGATGGGGAGTGAGAGCTGTTCTGATGTAGGATAAAAGATTGATCGCCTATTTCAGCAAAGCGTTGTCCAAGGGGAAGCTTAGCAAATCGATATACGAGAAGGAATTGATGGCCCTGGTATTAGCCATACAACATTGGAGGCCTTATCTCGTTGGACAGAAGTTCATTGTTCACACCGACCAGAAGAGCTTCCGCCACTTGTTGGAGCAGCGAATTACAACCCAAAACTAGCAGGACTGGATCGCGAAGTTGTTGGGGTATGACTTCGATATTGTGTACAAATCGGGGGCTGCGAATAAAGCTGCAGATGCCCTGTCCCAAAGGTATGAGGGAGAAGAGGAAGAGGGGAAAGACTAGGCATGATGGTGAGACCCTTCTAACAAGACTTTGAGGAGGTGGTACGAGAAGTAGAAGGTGATGAATCCTTACAGAAGGTGGTGGATGATATCAAGAGGGACCCAAATACGCACCCCTCGTATACACTAGAGCATGGGAGGTTGCATCATAAAGGCCGATTGGTATTGTCGGAGAAATCAAAATGGATTCCTAAACTAATGGCAAAATTTCATTTAACACAAACGGGAGGCCACTCAGGAGTCTATAGAACATACAGACGCATAGCACAGTCATTATATTGGACTGGGATGAAGAAGGACGTGATGGAGTTTGTAGCCAGGTGCGTTGTCTGTCAACAACATAAATATCTCTCTTCTTCTCCTCAAGGCCTGTTACAACCATTGCCAATTTCGAATGCTGTGTGGGAGGAATTGATCATGGATTTCATTGTGAGGTTACCGAAGTCGCAGGGATTCGATGCTATTTTAGTGGTTGTGGACCGATTGAGCAAATATGCTCATTTCATCCCACTCAAACATCCGTATTCAGCTAGGACCGAGGCAGAAGTGTTCATCCAGGAGGTAGTTAGGCTACATGGGGTACCTCAATCCATTGTGAGTGACCGGGATCCACTGTTTTTAAGCAATTTTTGGAGGGAGCTGTTCAAGGGGCAGGGGACTCAATTGAAGATGAGTACGGCGTATCACCCCGAAACTGATGGGCAGACAAAAGTGGTGAGTTAGGTGCTGGAGGGGTATCTTAGGTGCTTTTGTTCTGAGCAACCTAAAGGGTGGAACCTAGTTTTACCGTGGGCGGAATACTGGTATAATACCAGCTTTCAAGGGGCTATAAGGTGTACTCCGTTTGAAGCTGTATACGGGAGACCACCTCCTTCTTTGCATAGATTTATCCCGGGTGAAACGCTGGTAGAAGTAGTGAGCCAGGAACTTCAAACCCGTGATGAGGCGTTGAGGCAATTAAGATTTCATTTGGAGAGGGCCCAGGATGTGATGATGCGACAAACAAACAAGAGGTGTAAACCAGCGAATGTTGAGGTGGGAGATTGGGTTTTTCTGAAAATACGACCCCATCGACAGTCGACAATGCCAACTAGACTTCATTCCAAACTTGCAGCCAAATATTTTGGTCCCTTTTAAATAATTCAGAAGGTTGGGGAGGCAGCCTACAAGCTGCAGCTTCCAGAAACGGCCAGGATACATCCCGTTTTCCATGTTTCACAGTTAAAGAAGGCTGTAGGCACACAAGGGGTAGAGAAGGAGCTGCCGCAGGAGCTACAAGGGGAGCGCCCATCATTTTGGCCGGTGAAGGTGCTAGGACAACGACAGATACGACAAGGAGATGTGGTGCCACAGTTGTTAATAGAGTGACAAGTTGGAGGTCCGGGTAATGCAACGTGGAAAGATAACCGTTGTGTCTAGACTTGTCAACTTGACTCTTCTCACATTGTTTGACTTTAATTCACATAAACTAGCGCCAAAAATTACAAGATTAAAAAACTTCTCATTGAAAAAATCCACATTTCAAAATATTTCCAAAAGTCCTATGGACCAAAGTCATGTTTGATCAACAACTTTTATATAAATGAAATTATTTAAAACAAATAATTATTTGTTCTTTACGTTTTTCTTTTAAAGAAAAAAATGAAAACTTGATTGATCCATAACGGCACCGTTTAGCATAAGCTTGTAATTTTGTAATGCAAACCAAATCGCATCCAACATTGTTCATCTTCCTGTCTTCATTTGTCTCCTCACTGAATCGAAGAAGAAAAAAAAGCGAGAGACACTGCGAATTAAAACCCTAACAATGGCGTTGGAAATGCCATTAGATCAGATAAAGCAGCTCCGGATTCTGCTCCGCAAAGAGGCGAACCTCTCATGGTACGAACCCGAGAAGGAGGAAAATCTTGCGCTCCCGAAGCTTCCATCCGTCTCCGAAACAATATCGAAGTTGGATCCCTCGCCGTCTTATCTTCGCTGTAAGAATTGCAATGGCAGACTCATATGCGACGTGCAATCTTTCGTCTGCGTATTTTGCGGCACGAATTCCCGCAAGGACCTCCCTCCTGAACCTATCAAATTCAAGAGCACCATTGGCTATCGGTGGCTACTCGAATCCCTTCAACTCGACGGATCGGTAATACCAATCTTAGTGTTCTCTCTAATATTAGGTTCTTAATGCTGAAAATGGGAAATTATAGGTGTTGTTTTGACATAATGCCCGTTTTTATTTTGTTTATAATGCAAATAGGAAAGAGAAGTAGATAAATCATAGTTCGTTTTGCTAGGCTATGATTTGTTTTAAAATAAATCTTAGATGGAGTTCTGTAGGTGCTTTTAGCGTGTTTTTTCTATCAAAATTTGAATATTACCATGACAATATGTGTAGTAAATGCTTATCTTAAATGTCAGTATTAGTTTTCAAGGTGAAACTCCAATTTCGATCGGAGAGTAATACTAAAAGCACCTAAGAACTACGTCTAATTTTTAGAAAAATCTTTGATGCAATCTAGTATTGATTTCTGTTCTGGTCAAAGTCATATGGCAGGAAACCTTAGATACTTTCATGCATCTCGAGTAAGGGGTGCAGACCTGTTAGCCGGGCATGGATTTGCAGAGGAACCTTCTTCACAGGATTATCCAGTATAAAAAAATTATAGAGTTATTTTTTAGACGAGGTTGGGTTCAAGTTGCTCTTTGGTTGCTGTTATGCACTCTACCATTGGGTGAAAATACTCCAGTGGAAATCGAGATTCATAGAAGTTCGTATATCTTCTCTCTAGGTGATCCCTTATCTTGTTGAAATTCAAATTGGATTTAGTGTACAGCCCCACATAACTGCATGAAATGTTACGGAAAGTGATAGCTGATGGCAGCACCTTCTGATGCATAATGACAATTGAGCTCTGCAATGAGGGTTGTTGGTTTACTAAGAATATCTAGTGAGAACAATTCCAGGGATATATCAATCTCTTCTATACATAGTATTTTGTGAAACTGGTGGCTAATGTCGACATCTTCTATGCATAATGACTGTTGGGCTCCGCAATGTGGGTTGATCTAGTGAGAATAGTTCCAGGCATATTATCAAACGCCTCTACTTGTACCTGCCCAAGGAGAACATTATTCTGATCTAGGAGATACATAAGGTTATTTGGTAAGCTAAATTACCTCAGTGTGACCTGTCTTGACATTACCTTTCCAGTAAGCATAGCAAGTCAGTTTTTAAACACTAATTGTTAAGGCCATTGGGATGCAATTGTATAGATCCTAACGTATATTAAAAGGGCTCCTAGAAATGGCCTCATTTATAATATAAAAGAAATCCTCAAATTGTTAGATATTGTGACGCTGATGGGCAGGGTCACCAAGCAATAAATCTTATGTTCTTGTTGGAGGTAATTTAAAAGTCATGAAAAAATAAGAAACAAAAATGTTGTGGCAAGATCATGTGCAAAAGCAAAATACAGGACAGTAACATTAATCACTTCTAAGCTCATATGGCTAAAACAACTTCTTGAAGAGCTTAAATTTGAACAAAGTTCCCAAATGCACCTTGTACATGACAACTAGGTAGTATTACACATTGACTCTGATCCACTCTTTCATGATTGGATAAAATATTTTGAGCTGAGTTGTCATTGGTAAAAGAAAAACTAGAGTCTAGAAGCATGACCACTAGATTTGTTAACTTCATTGAATAATTGGTTGGCAAATTCACCAATTCTATAGTAATGTAAGACCAAAGATATATTTGTAGCAAGCTAGGCATATACGGCCTATAAGGAGTTGATTGTATATAATCTAGAGTTTCTAAATTATATTGAATAATTTTTTATTTATCCTTGTATCATATCTTTGTTATGAGAGGATATCAAATCTCCTCTATTTATTGTATTGATTCCTTTTTCTTAATATAAATAAAACACCTATGTTGTATCAAAACCATATGGTTTCAGCTCAAAGTTTCTTTCCTCCGGAGTTTAATAAGAGGACTTTGCAGTATAGTAGGTGGAGGATTGAATACTCATGGTTGAACTTGTTGCAAAGGTAAAGTAACATCTCTCAATGACTAACCAGACATTCAACTTGGAAATCACAATGCATTAACTTGAACTCAGTTGTGAGGAGACTTTTGCGCATTAGGTTAAACACTTCCTAATAAATATTGAAAACCCCAATTGCCACCGATCTGGAAATTTAATTTTACTTGGCTTTAGTATTCATGACAATTCCAACAATTGGATGTTCAATCCTCCTCCCATTGAGATGCAAACTCCTATATAATCAAAGAGTTGGATAATATACGGTAACTATTATCACTAGATCAACACCTGTTCTAGAGCTCAATTGCCATTACACATTAGACGATGTAAAAAAATTGTAGTGAAGATTAGCTATCGCTATTAGTTACATTTCATGTACTTATACAAGGTTATAGACTTGAATTTCAAGAAGATAGTAGACCAGCTAGAGAGATTGTTAAGTTTCTGAGTTGGAAACCTAACTGTCTCACAACTCCCATAATGGACTTTTTTAATCAAGAAGTCAAGAAAATGAGTAAAAACACACCAGACAAACTCACACAGTGAATAACCTCAGATTGTATTTAGTAAATGGAAGAAAACAATGTTCCCACAGCTATCAAGGAAGCCTCACCTTCCCCCCACTGGATTGAGATCCAGTAAACAATACAAAATAATTCCTGATCCCGCCCTTCTCAACAAACTCTTTATTTATACTCTCATATCTTCTAACAAACTCCTAACTGACTTATTTACTTCCCGCCTTTTTTATTCTTTCTTACATATACCTTTAATCCCCTATTTAATCCCCTATCAATACCCCCCTCCTCTTCAACAACCTTGTCCTCAAGGTTGAAAGCAGGAAATTGCTGTCTGATAAATGTTTCATCCTCCCAAGTCGCGCTCTCTATCCCTCCATCTTGCCACTGAACCAATATCTGAGTGGTCTCCTCCCCTTGTTGATTTCTTCCTCTTCTTTGTAGTACTTTTAAGGGTGTATATAGTGGACTGTCCGCTTGCAGTCCTACGGGTAGCTCCCCTTCCACCTTGTGCTCCCCCACAGCCAACTTTAATTGTGATACATGGAACACCGGATGTATCTTTGCAGTGGCAGGCAACTGCAGTTTGAAAGCCACTGGACCCACTTGTTTTTCCACCAGGAAAGGGCCATAATATCTGGCCGATAATTTGGGGTGCAACTTGACCGACATAGATACTTGCCTGAGGTCGTATTTTCAAAAAAACCCAATCCCCTTCTTTTATGCTAGACTCCCTTCTCTTCCTATTTGCATATTGAACCATCCGCTCTTGGGCTCTGGTCAAATGATATTGTAGCTGTGAGATGGCTTCATCCCGCGTCTGTAAATCTTGTGCCATAGCTTCCACCACTGTTTCTCCCGGTATGAACTTGGTTACTACTGGGGGTTTTCTTCCATAAACCACTTCGAACGGGGTACACTTCGAAGCCCCTTGGTAACTGGTGTTATACCAGTATTCAGCCCATGGCAACACATTGCTCCAAGCCTTTGGCTGTTCCGAACAGAAACACCTCAAGTAGGTCTCCAACACTCTATTCAAAACCTCTGTCTGCCCATCTGTTTCTGGGTGGTAGGCGGTACTCATTTTTAATTGGGTACCCTGTATTTTGAACAACTCTGTCCAGAATATACTAACAAACGTGGGATCCCGGTCGCTAACAATCGATATAGGAATTCCATGCAAACGTACTATCTCTTTTACAAAAATCTCTGCAATTATCTTGGCTGTATGAGGATGTTTGATGGGTATGAAATGCCCATACTTGCTCAGTCTGTCCACTACCACCATTATTGATTCAAAACCCTGAGATTTCGGTAATTTGACCACAAAGTCCATGCTTATCTCTTCCCAAATGGCCTTGGGAATAGGCAATGGCTGCAACAGCCCCTGCGGAGATGACGCCATATATTTATGTTGCTGGCAGATAAGACAGGAGGCTACATAGTCGGTTACCCTTTTTTTCATGCCCATCCAGTGAAAAGCTTGGCCAATTCTTCTATAGGTTCTATAGACACCCGAGTGTCCCCCAAGCGTTGTATCATGAAATTCTGCAAAGATCTTCGGAATCCATTCTGACTTTGCTGAAAGCACCAACCTTCCCTTATAATGGAGTCTCCCGTTCTCTAACGTATAAGCTGGGTGTGAATTCGGGTCTTCCTTCACTTCTTCCATTATTTTCTTTAGCCCAGCGTCTTTTTCCACTTCGTCTATTATTTCTTGGTAGTCAGGCCAATAGGGCCTGGTGATCATTAACAGCGTCCTATCTCCTTCGTCCTCTTCTCCCTTTCTGGATAGCCCATCCGCAACTTTGTTGGATGTCCCCGTCCTGTAATGTATATCAAACTCATAGCCCATGAGTTTCGCCAACCAATTTTGCTGGTTCTGAGTCGTTATGCGTTGCTCAAGTAAATACTTCAAACTCTTTTGATCTGTATAGACACTAAATTTCTTTCCCAGCAAGTAGGGACGCCACTGTTGAATAGCTAATACCAGCGCCATCAATTCCTTCTCATACACTGACTTTCCCAACGAACTCTCCGACAATGCCTTGCTGTAGTAAGCAATAGGCCTCCTATTCTGTGATAACACAGCTCCTATCCCCTTCCCCGAAGCATCACATTCAACTTGGAAAGGTTGTGAAAAGTCTGGCAGAGCCAGAACAGGAGCAGTGGTCACTGCCTTTTTGAGAGCTTGCATGGCTTCCTCTCCTGCATTTGTCCACTCAAACTTCCCCTTCTTCAAAAGATCCGTAAGGGGTCGGGCAATCTTCCCATAATTCCTGACAAATCTCTTGTAGTATCTCGTGAGCCCCAAGAACCCCCTTAATTCTTTAATACAGCGGGGTGCTGGCCATTCAGTCACTGCAAAAATTTTTTCTCCATCCATTTCCACCCCCTGTTCGGATATCATGTGCCCCAGATATCGAATATGTCTCTTGCCAAACTCACATTTTTTTTTTTGTTGGCAAACAGCTGGTGTTGTTCTAGCACTTTCAGCACCTGTCTAAGATGTTCCTCATGATCCCCCCATGACTTACTATACACCAAAATGTCATCAAAAAATACCAGCACACTCTTCCTTAAGAACGGTCTCAACAATGAATTCATCATGTCTTGAAAGGTGGCTGGAGCATTTGTGAGGCCAAAGGGCATTACTAAAAATTCATAATGTCCTAAATGAGTCCTAAAGGCTGTTTTGGGTATATCTGCCTCCTTCATCCTTATCTGGTGGTATCCAGATTTGAGATCCACTTTAGAAAAATAAGCAGCACCGTATAATTCATCTAGAAGCTCTTCAATCACAGGAATTGGATATTTATTGGGGATAGTCACTCTGTTTAAAGCTCTGTAATCTACACAAAAACGCCAACTACCATCTTTTTTTTTAACCAAAATTACTGGACTGGAAAATGGGCTATTACTGGGCCGAATAATACCCAGGCCCAACATTTCCTGAACCTGTTGTTCTATTTCAGCTTTCATTAAGTGAGGATACCTGTATGGTCTCACGTTCACTAGCTCAGTCCCTTCTTTAAGAACTATCTGGTGGTCCACTTCTCTGACAGGAGGAAGCCCCTGCGGCATCTCAAACACCCTCTCACACTCTCCCAAAATCTTCTCCAGATTTTCTTCCTGCATAGGGGTTAAATCCTCTGCTCCTTTCTTTTCCCCTGCTGTTTCAGACTGATACAGGCCCCACACCACCGCTAGAGTTTCAATCCCTGTCTCCTTTTGTAACGCCTCGGGATTGACGACCTTCTTCAATGATCGGTTATCACCCCTTATCACTCCCTCTCCTGTTGTCGTGCCATACTTCATTGTCATCTGCTTCCAATCCATTCTAATTTCCCCCAACGTAGCCAGCCACTCCACTCCGAGCACGACGTCGACGCCCCCCAGTTCGAAGAGATAAAAGTTCTCTTTAATCTCTACTCCGTCCAGTATCAAAGAAACTGCCATGCAACGGCCTTGCGTTTCCTTTCTCTGGCCATCCCCCAAGCAAACGCTGTAAGGTGTCGTCTTCTCCTTCTCTAAACCCATCTCCTCCGCCAACAGTGTCGAGATGAAATTATGACTTGCTCCGCTGTCAATGAGGACGACTACTCTCCGGTCTCGAATCCACCCCGACAGCCTCATCGTATTCGATTGCGGGATTCCCCCAGCGGAATACACTGACAACTCCATGCATCGCTGTTCCACCTCCTCTTCTGCTTCCACCGCTTCCGCCTCGTCGTCGTCAGCCCCCAAGATCATCACCTTGAAACTCCTCTCTGCGCAACGATGTCCAGGGCTGTAAGGTCCTCCACAATGAAAACAACGACCCTCCTCTCTCCTCTTAATGTATTCCGGATACGGCAACATTCGCAATCCGTGATTCGGTCCGCCGCCTGACGTACTTTCCACTTTAGAACCGGCAGTTTTGGTCGTCTCTTCTTTCTTCGGAACCAGACCGCCGCTGCTGTTCGCGTGCCCCTCTGAAGACCCTCGATAAATCTCCGTTCTAGATATTGTGCCCGCACTGGCGGTATACTTCCCCCACGTTGGTCCTCCTTTATTCACCGTACCTCCTCTGGTCACCCTCGATACCAACCCAGATTGCTCCACGTCTCGTGCCCTTTCCATCGCGGTTAACAGATCGCGAGGATCGTATGGTCGGACAAGATCCCTTAATTCTTCTTGGAGTCCCGCAAAGAAATACCCCAGCAACTATTCCTCCGTTACGCCATCCGCCTGAGCCACCAGGATTTCAAACTCCCGAACATATTCCGCCACTGATTCCCGTTGTCTCACCGCCGCTAATTTTTCGAAGATCGTTCCTCGGTGTCTACCTCCGAATCTCCTGACCATCGCCTCCGTTAACTTCGCCCAGGTATGTTTCTTAACTTTCTTCCGCCAAAAGCGAAACCAGCAGTTCGCTTCCCCTTCCATACAGATGTACACCAGCTTCATCTTCTCCTTTTCGGTTACACTCTGTATTTCGAAAAACTTCTCTGCTCTCGCGATCCATCCCGTCGGATCGGTCCCTTCGAAAGTGGGTAATTCCACTCTCTTCATCCAACTCTTCTGCACATCAGCGCTTTCTTCCTCCGATTCATCCTCCGATTCCTCCTCCTCCGTCTCACGACTTCCATTAATGGAATGACTGTCCTCCGAACTCCTCCCCTGGTTCCTTCTTCTCTCGTGTTTAACCAATCGTCTTTCATGGCCGCGATTCCCGTCTCGAGTCCTTCCTCTCATCTCCGCTCGAATCTCTTCCAACATGGCTTCCATGGACTCGAACTTTCCTTCCCACCTTTCCTCCAGTGCATTCATCCTGTTCTCCATCGCGCAACTCCTCCGATTTGGATCCGGCAGGTCGGACCAAACTGATGGACTTCTTTAATCAAGAAGTCAAGAAAATGAGTAAAAACACACCAGACAAACTCACACAGTGAATAACCTCAGATTGTATTTAGTAAATGGAAGAAAACAATGTTCCCACAGCTATCAAGGAAGCCTCACCTTCCCCCCACTGGACTGAGATCCAGTAAACAATACAAAATAATTCCTGATCCCGCCCTTCTCAACAAACTCTTTATTTATACTCTCATGTCTTCTAACAAACTCCTAACTGACTTATTTACTTCCCGCCTTTTTTATTCTTTCTTACATATACCTTTAATCCCCTATCATCCCACTCCCACAAACGCAATCAAATAAGAAAGAACAAAGGAATTTGTTTGTATAATACTGTACTTGTGTGTATTCACTGTAATTGTATAACGAAAACAATAACCGGGAGCCTAATCCCCCTCAACAAGGTCCAAGACTTGACTAAGAAATGGCTAGCTGCCTTCAACAGAATTAAAGAAATGGCTACCCTCTCTCTCCCCCTAACAGCCTAACAAACTTTCCCGCTCTTTTTATTCATCCCCCACCGTTCGGTATTAGTGTAGATACCGTTCGGTCTCTTACTGTTCAGGACTCCTCTTCTTCCTCCTTTCATATACTCGCCAACTCCTAACAGAGATGATGTACAAACTTCTATGAATTTCAGTTTTCACTAGAGAATGTTTGCTTACTTTAGAGAGCATAACAGGAATCAATGGGCAACTCCATTTCAAATTCCGTCTGAAAAATACGTTCTAGAATTTTCTCTATACTAGAGAATCCTATGAAGAAGGAAGGAATCTAAAGATTTTGCTCTATGGGGTCCATGTTGTGTTCTCTGCATTCTTACACGTTTTACTTGAGATGCATGGAGGTCTGTTAGGTGTCCAACAAAGTACTTTCTGTCATATTGGATACAAAAGCCTTCAATACAGAGCTGAACGGCATCATGGAGATATTCAATACCTTATTTAAGAGAAAATACACATTGAATGCTCTGGTTAGGATCCCCTAAAGACATGGACCAGAATATTTTCCAATCTAAATTGGAGTTTTACCTTGGTAAACAATACAATAAAGGTTTGTATTAAAGGTGATGATAGGTTGTCTTTATTTTTTTATTAACAAATTGAGGTGTTTTATGTATTGATGTGATAACTCTGAGCATTGGTTAGCAGGAGATGGTGGCACCCGTGATGGATGAAAATGAATGGAAAAGGGGAAGGAATGAATCGAAAGATGAGATTCCCCTATCTGAACTGCTGGATTTGGAAATTAGATGGCCTTCCGAGGCTGAGATAGCTCAGTTGAGTACTTCAGATTCTGCAGCTTTTCTGGGAAGAAGTTCATTAAGTTTGGCTGGAGTTGATCTTGATAGTTATTTTGACCGGAAAGAATCTGATTCAGATGTGTTAGAACAGAACTTGACTTCTGGAAGACAGGTGGGTACTGCTGTAGATAATACATTCCAAGCGAATGAAAATCTTAGTTTGTTTCAGAATGTACAAGCTTCAGAAGTGGCTTCAGGGTCTACAGAAAATCTGAGTGGTGATTCGTTTTCCAGTTGGGAGGCTAGCTTTACATCAGCTAGTTCCGGTCCTATTCATGAATTGTCCAAATCTGTTGATAATTCTAAAGTTGATTTTGATAAAGCACCTGGACTCTGGAAAGATTCTGTTGGTGGTAAGGAGAATGACAATTTCAATCCCTCAGCATCCACAGAACATGATTATTTTCAGGGTGATGGATCGAGAACTTCAAACTCTATGTTACATGCCCAGACTGGGAAATCAGAATCGACCATTGATCATATTGGTACTAAAACAACAGACAGTGCTAGTGGTTCTAGTAGAAATCTTGAGTGGATGCAAGATGACCTAAGGCAAGGGAGTGATAACAAGACAACTGATCCCGTGGCTAATGCTGAAGATAAATTTTCATTTGATGAATGGAATGATTTTTCTGGCTCAGCTAGCACACAAGACCCTTCTAGTACTGCTACCAGCTCAAATACAACTGGCCAGACTGGAAATATTGGCTTTTCTGTTGATTTTAATGATACCAAAATAGCGGAAGATGCTAATAGCTCTTCTAGCAAGGATTTTGATTGGATGCAACATCAGTGGCAAGATAGCAATAATAAAACAACAGATACCATCAGTGCTAATGTAGCTGTGGTCTCATTTGATTCATGGAATGACTTCACTGGCTCAGTCAATACACAACAATCCTCCTTTGGTGTATCCAACTCAGAGATAATGAACCAGACTGATACATTTGAATTGACGCAGGATCGTAATGATACCGGAACAGCTGAAAGTGCTTCTGGTACTTCTGGTAATTTTGATTGGATGCAAGATGACCAGTGGCAGGGCATTGATACCAAGGCTACTGGTATTGTGACTACTAATAAAGTGGCTGATTCATTTGATGCATGGAATGATTTTACTGGCTCAGCTATTTCACATAATCCTTCCAGTGTTGTTTCCGACTCTTTGATTACTGCCCAGACTGGGACATCTGCTGAAGTTACTGCTGATCTTAATGACATGAAAACAGAAAAGGACACTAATGCTTATGCTCATGATAGTTTTGATTGGACTCAAGATAACCAATGGCAAGACAGCAACAACAAAACAAATGATACCAGGACTACTAATGATATTGATTCATTTGATGATTGGAATGACTTTACTAGCTTGGCCACTAAGCAAGATCATTCCAGCAATGTTTTGAACCAAACTGCAAATCAGACTTCTGCTGAAAGGACATCTGAAACGAATTTACTCAGTTTGTCAATCGGATCACAAAATATAGAATTTAGCGGGATTCCACAGCATGATTTATTTCCAGGACAGTTTGGTAGTTCACCGAGTTCTCTTCAAGCTGCTTATTCCAACAGGTGAGACTTGATATTTTATTGGTTCCAATTTTTTAGTAAAACTATGTGTAGTTCAATTTAACCACATTCGGAGTACCAGGTGAACTTGACTGTTTTTTCAACACCTTTAGGAGTTTGAGTTCAGTCACCCAGTAGCCATTTAGTGCTAATTGTATAATTCAATAAAAGAGGTGTCTACACGGTTGAGATCCACTATGGAGACTGTTTGGAATCTCTTGGACTGAAAAGAAGATAACAGATTGCTAACAAAGAACGACAAAAGGCACTGTATAATTTTTGTATTGATTCTCAAAACTCTTACAAGGACAAAGGTATACCAAGTATACCCCAAAATGGAGCACTCTCCTTTTCACACTGGAAACCTAGTAAGAGAAAAAATCGCACTCTAATATAACTCCTGGAGAGGAAGAAGTCCCGTATGTAAAAGATTTCCAACAGACATAACTGAAATAAGTAACAACTTGACCCAGTACTATTATGTACAATTTGACCTTTTCCTTATTTTTCTGTCTATAATAAATCTGTAGAGGTTTTTTCCAATTTAGATGCTCCCTACATTCATTCCTAACAGAAACTTATGTATCTAGTAGTGCACAAGGGTTCTCTTGGATGGACTAGTTGAAAGAGGAAATGATTGATGGCATGATTCTTTTCTTTGCATGCTAAGGAATATAGAATGTTGGAAGGAACAAACTATTGGGTTGTTCTCTTTACTTTAATATTTTATTATAAATGCAATGTTCAAACATCTTTCTCCGCCGTAGGCAACTACTATACTTTTCTACCCTGAAACACTAGAGGCTTGGAAGTTCTTAATTTTAAACTATTTATACTCTTGATGCCTCGGATAATTTATGTGGGTTTTGCACACTCTTCTCACTAACATTATTTCTTCATTGACGTTTTCTATTATAAAAATAGAAATTTATTGCATCTGTTGCATGTTTAGGATGGCTGAAGTGGATGTCAAGAGAGAAAACCCTGGAGATGTTTCCACTGCAGTAGAGTCAAAAGATGACGTAGAGATGCTGATGTCACAGATGCATGATCTCTCCTTTATGCTTGAGAACAATCTTTCAATTCCCCCAAAGTAAGGTGTAACTAAATTATTTTCTTGTAGTCCATATCTATTTATTTGTTCGCTTGTATTATGATTACTTTTGTAATCTGTGGTATAGCACGTTCTTTCTGGGAATTTGTTCTTTGTCGAATGAGTAGGGAATAATATGGCTTTGATTCTGATTTCCAGTTTTCCCTTTATATTTTTTTTTGGGTAATTCCCTAAGTTAAGATTTTCGATAGTAGACCAACGTTGTTGGTATGTCTTATTTGTAGAATGCTGTTACTACTGTATATTATCTGGCAGTTTATGCTTGGGAGTGATTGTGATGTTTGTATAATGTCTGACTTTAGGGCTTCCTTTATTGTCTCGTTGGATGGGTAACGTAGGAGAATAATTCATATTTGATGTATTTAAAATTCTTTATAGTTAGAAGAAGTAATTTAGGAGAATCATTCATTTGATGAATTTAAAAGTTTTTATTGTAAAATGGGCTGTATGGATAAATAAATTCAAAAGAATTGAAATTTAGGATTTTTTGACATGGTATTTTAAAGGTTAAAAATCCTATTTTCATCTTATTCTTATAAAAGATTCAATTAGATTACTAATTTTTATTTGGTTTAAATTAGTCGTTTAGATTTTAAAAATTATTTAATTATAACTTTTTCATTAAATTAACATTTGATTTTTGTTAGAATTTATACATTAAATCATTCTACTTAAAAGGTCTAATATTTAAATTAATTTTATTTTTTAGATTGAATGATTTAATGTATAATTCTAACAAAAAAAAATCTATTTGAATTATTTTTAAAAATTAAAAAATTAAATTAAATCAAATAAAAATTAGGAATTTATTTGAATATTTTTATATAAAAATTAGAAGACAAAAATTAACTTATTTTAAGCAGTAAAACTCTATAATTTGAAATTCAAAATTTAAAAACGAATTTGAAATTCTACACTCACTTTTTGTATGCTTTGGTTGAGCCAGAGGTTATTACCATTGTGGATGACAACTCTGGAGTCACATTGACTATGTTCCTAGAGAGGGTTCTTCAAATGAACCTACCTTTCTTTCTTCATTTTCTATAGGAAAACGCAAAGTTGGAGAGTCCTCATGAGTCCATGAAGAGTCTCCTAAGAACGGTAAAAGGACAAAATTTCCTCCCATTAACGATCTCAAGTACTTCTGGGTTTACGGAAGGTTGTTAGTTATACTTTTAGCTTCCTTTCCATGTTATCAGTGGAGGATTTCGTTTCTTGTTTTAATATATGCCTTGAAGAATTTGTTGAATACTTAAAGGTTGAATTTTGTTCTACTAGTGATAGGTTCTTCAAAAAACCTGTCCTATTATGTTGACTTTACTTTTGTGTACGAATACATGTTTAATGACCTTAATGTTTTCTTTTCTTTGTCCGACTTCGAATGCAATGATAAGGAACAGTGGGTCTTTTTAAAGGCCTTTGAAATCCTGTATGAGCATCTAAGAATAACACTTACAACCAACAAGTTTATGTATTTTTACCACCCTAACCACGGCCAAGTGGTCGGTTCGATTTCCCCTAACAGTGCCTAGTATGGGTCTCTTTTTACTATATATATATATATATATATATATATATATATATATATATATATATATATAATCCTACCAAAGATTTAAGAATCGTATTTTCAAGTTGAGGTGTGTCGAAACCTCTGATGCACAGACACGTGGATGAAAGCTTGTGTATCCGTTTCCAGGTATCTCACAAAGATGTCTTAATGGAAAATGATATTTCAACACCAATTTTTGACACCATTTTGACATTGCACACGTGTCAAAATGTGGTTGGACGATTTCAAATTAAAAAAAAATCTGATGGAAGGGCATATTTGGAAGAGAAAAATCAAAGTTTTTTTTTTTAATTTAAAATCGTCCAACCACATTTTGACACGTGTACAGTATCAAAAAAATTGGTGTTAGAAATATCATTTTCTATATGACTTGTGGGTGTTGCTCCCTTGACCACCCAAGTGCTCATACACCTCTTCACTATTTTCTTTTATTTTAAAAATACTCTACATTTTTCCACCTTTTCTTTTATTCCAAAAATATCATATATCTCCTCATTACCCTTAACAATCTTTTTCTTTCTTTCTCTATTAATGGAACATTTAAACTTGTAATATATTGCAAAATATAAAATTTAGAGAAAACTTCAATATTATTGTTTCTACTACTTCCATTTTATAAACTTAAAAGTTAGATGCAAATACAAAATAATATTAATAGTAAATAATAATATATTATTATTATATATTAACTTTATAATGACGAAAGAATTAAATAAATTTTAAATCTTTAAATTTTTATATTATTTATCTAATAAATTAAATACTTTATTCAAGTTATTTGAATCAAATATGTCGGTAAGTTAAAACATAATATAATGTTCAAAATTATAGATATTAAATGTGAAAAAAAAAAAAAAAAAACACACACACACACACACACACACATATATATATATATATATATATATATATATATATATATATATATATATAAACATTTTTCTAGAAATTTAGAATAAAATTTTATCATTTATTAAGTAATTTGAAGAAAAAATATATATTGAACATCGGAAATAAGACTAAGTCAAACTTATTTAAGGGAAACGATAAATGTTCTATTAATGCAGAGAGAAAAAGAAAGATTGTTGAAGATAATATGGGGGAGATGTATTTTTGGAATAAAAGAAAATAATGGAGAGGTGTAAAATATTTTTGAAATAAATGAAAATAATGGAGAGGTGCAAGAACATAGTGGTGGAAGGAGCAACACCCATGACTTGTTCATTATTTTTTTAACATTACATATTTTAATAATATCACCGTTCATCTCATTTTTAATTTATTAAAGGATTTTTTTTTATATTTGTAACTTTACTATCTTTAATACTCACAACGCACATAAAAATAGATTAATGACCCAATATTATAGCTTTTGGAGAATTTGTGTCTCACCAAAGGGTTTGATTCTCAATTCTTCATCTATGTTTCGTTATCAATTTTTTATTTTCTGTTTCGTTAAGTGATTTTATGGATATAAGGTTTTTGTCAATTTTGGGGTTACTACCAAAGTCAAACACTTTTATTGATGTATTTTGGGAATAGTGTCAGCATGGAAATAAATAATAAATATTTATAATTCTTTCATAATGAACTTATATAATAGATGACAACTCTTATAATCCATAATTTTATTAGATGACAATGTTGACAAAAAAAAAAAATTGTATTTTTATCAAACAATTTATGTGTAACATAAATTTAACATATAGTATTTATAATTGTCATGATTAGACTTCTATTTTCATGCATTCTCAATCATCTCAATTTCAATTTCATGTCACATTAAACTCACAAGATTACTCAAATTCTATCCCTAATTAATTTGAGCCTATGATAACACATCAAATACTAATGGTTTGAATCCTCAACAAGCACCATGCATTAAGTTCAAGCATTAAGTTCAAAAGTCTTAAGATTAATGAATTATGTTCTATCCCTAGATACAATCTCCATTAAGTATTTAATGTCAATTCTAGTTTCAAAAGATATTTTCAATACCTTAAAATTAAGCAATCAAGTCATGGGTGAATAAGTCATAACAAGTATTAAGCTTAGAAATCAAATATTAACAAAATTTAAAAGGTGATACGATATCGTTGAAGCTATCAAATTAATACTACTTCACAAGGCAATTTCAGTATTGCCAAGTTAGTAGTTAAGAAAATAGTTAGAGTTAAAGTAACCCTGAGTCGTTTCCCAACGAATACGAAATTTATTTTCAATACTTGATTCATATGGAGACTCTGAAAGATTACTAAATGTTATGCAATGCTTAAAAATAAAAGTAAAAAGCTATCTAATTAAATTAATGTGGAAACATGTTTGAGTTTAATTGAAGAACAAATAGGAAACTTAGAAACTATTATAATGATGTAGGCTAATTCCACTGTTTTTCCAAGATAGATTCATCATCTGTTATCCACATATTATTGTTCAATTGATTATTGCTTAAGTTTCAAATTAATTAAATTACTTTTTTAATTAACTTGAGGGCGATCTTACAATTACGTAGATTCTCAATCAAAAGCAAGACCTTCCTAGATTATTCACAATGAACCCAACCAAAGTACATTCTCAATCAAATCCTATTGTGTTTAATCATGTCTATTCTTAAATCTCCTAACCATATTAAAAGTTAATTAATCAAAATAAAATCTCAATTAGTTATAGTTGAAACTCTTACCACCAATCAAAGTACATTATGAATTAGTAGCGAAAACACGTTTAATCATATGAAAGTTCCTAAATTCAAATTAAAGTATATTCTTAATTAAACATAGAAACCCTTGAACTCATATGATCAATATGCATATAGATTCAAACACCTTATGATGCATAAATCATTGCTTTCAACATGATATACAGATGAAAGACATAGAAAAGGAATAACTCAAATCAATAATCAAAAGAAACAAATACATTAATTCAACTTAACCTCATAATCCATAATAAAATTATAGTGGAATAGTCCTAGAAGCTTAGCCCTCCATGAATGGAGTAGAATACATGGTAAAATAAAATGAGAGGAGTGATGGATGATTGCTTCCCAATGGAGGATTCTGAATGAATGAATGAGCGATGATTTCTGCTTCCCTTGGGTCTCTTTATATAAGACTTGATTAGGTTTGGATTCTAAAATATTTTGTTGATAAAATCTTTTATCTTATATCTTCCAAATAATTAATCGATTTAGATAATTATAAAGAATATTTGGAAGATATTATCGGTTGATAAAATCTCTTATCTCATAATGTAATATCTCCCAATTATCTTCTAAATAATCTAATATCTTCAAGATATATTTGATTATTGTGGAGATCTAAAAATATTTGAGAATATCTTTTCTAGATTCAAAATGATTTGACAAATATTATCTTTTGATATTTATTGATATAGTTAAATAAGTAATGATTTAATAATATCAAATAAAATATCTTAAGATATATTTTTTCCAAATTATCTTTTAAAATATCTAACGAATTTAAACTTGCCCAAAATTACATTTCAGCCCCTTTTATTTTATTCAAAATTGCACAGAAGTCCAGAAATTTTCCCTAATTGCACTTTAACCATTTCTTTCTTTTCAAAATTGCATTGGAACCCTAAGTTGACCATATTGGACAAACTTTGACCAGAGTTTAACATCCAATGAGGCCCTATTTTGTATATTGGACATTTAAATTTAATCCTTTTAATTATTCAAACATTGACTTTAGTTGCATGAGTGATAACGGTATAAAAACCGTTATTTTTATACATTAATTTGATATCAAAACACAACCTTTATGACTTGGAATGAGCTTAGAATCATGCAAAACATCTTAGTTTGGTGTCAAGAGAGTCAAAAGTGGTTTTAGAGGTATTATACTTGTTTTTACATTGTTTTGACTGGATTTGATGTGAATTGAATGAAGGACACGAAGAAGGAAAGACTTAGACTCATGAAAAGGATGAGAAAAGATGAAAAGGAGAACTCAAGTCCACTGCTCAGCGCCAAGCCAGCACTGAGCGCCGGAGTCGCACACCGCTGAGCACCACAGTGATCGCTGAGCGTCCTACGAGTTCACCGCTGAGCGGTAATGAGCATTGAGCGCCTAAATGATGGGCCTGGGCCAAATTTCTGTTATTTTTCTGTGTTATAAATAGACCCAGTGTGACACTTAGGGTAATCTTTTGGCAAACAGAGACGTCCAGAACATCTTATTCACTCCTTGGAGGCGGTTTTTGGATGCGGGAGCTCCGAATCATCAATTCTAGGGTTTATTCTTTCATTCTTTCCATTAATTCCATCTAGTTTCACCATGTCTATGGTGAACTAAACCCATTGTTGTTGGAGAACGATGCAATCCTTTTGAAACTCTCTTATATTGAAATTCTTATTTTATTCATATGCTTGTATTATCAATAGTTTGAGTTTTCTTTTTTGCGGATAGAGCTTGCATCGTTTAACTCATTCAGTGTCATGATCTTTGATTTTGTCGATACGGCTACGTACGGGGAAATCTAGAACTATTAAGAATTCTCTTGATTATGTAATACTACCTAGGGATAGGAGTAGGACAGTCAATTGCTTTTAAGCTTCTGCGATTAATGCATTAGTAATTACTAGGGAGATTAAGGATAATAAACTAGTAATTATGGTAATAGGCTCTTTTCGCCGAGAAATCGGGTTTAGAGTAATTTTGAAAGTTGCATGACTTTGATAATAAAGCGAATTTAATAAGAATAGTAAATATAAGAGAGTGGATTAGGATGAATTTGTAAACCCCAACAACTCCATTCATCCATAGTCTTATTTGCCAATTGATTCAAGTTTTGCATTTTGCATGTTTAATTTTATCTTTGCATCAAAATACCAAATTATTCTTCTTTCAAGTCTTATGCGATCAAATCACATGAATGTCTAGGCCACTGTGTCCTTTGGGAAAATGATACTCGGTCTTACTGTTTATATTATTTGATAACGATCTGCTACACTTGCCAGGGGCTTAATAAGTTTTTGGCGCCGTTGCCGGGGACTCGTGGTTTAACTTTACTATTAGTGTGAATTTGATTAAATTTGACTTGGTTTGTATTATTATTTTTGTTTATGTTTTATTTTTATATAAAAGTGCTTTTAGGGTTTTTGTTTCTTGTGTATGCAGGAAGCAATTCACACGAGAAGCAAGAAAAATCAACCTCTTCTCGAAGGACTGAGTGACAGGAGGGGGAGAAAAGTCAGAAGACCATCTCGTGAACTATTCCCTTCTCCTAAAAGACTGGTACAATCCTCACCGGAAGTTTCAACTCAAAATACAGAAGATATGGCAGAGGAAGCTCTTCCCAGACGCACTCTTGTTGACGCATCAAATGTGGTTGGTCCCTTGCACTTTAACAGTATTGCTATGCCAAGGGACAACACAACTAACATTGTGATAAACCCTGCGTTAATTCATCTGGTACAAAGCAACCGATTTCATGGGTTGTCGAATGAGAATCCATATGATCATTTAACAACATTCACTAAAATTTGCAGTCTTTACGGATGCCAAGCCAGAAAAATAATGCAACAGTCTTCAAGGATGCCAAGCCTGACACGTGATCAACATAGAAGCACCTTCTTTGTGCAGATACTGATCAATCTTTGTGTGCGTAGAAGAACCTCCCTTTGAATCTCTTTCAAGAATGATCACCATCGTCTTCTTGGAGAATTCTTGGAGCTCTTACAACAAAGAATTTAATTTGAAACATAAATGAAATTGTCAGTTCTTCAAAAGTCTTGTAACTGAATCGTAATCAGTCTATTTATAGATTTTTGTTAATCAAACAGACTCTCAGTCGATTATGCTACTAATTCAGTCGACTGGATTATGACAGTTATAACAAACAGTTAACCTGATAGCATACAATCAACCAAAAACAAAACACATTTAATATAGTTGACCAAGACATTAATGCTCAACTAACTTTTTAAAATATAGCCGCTAGAGTGCAAGAGCATAATAGAATTTCAAATCAGATAACTAATACAGTCGAATGTGTGGTGCACAAAGTCGACTTCAACCATGTAAAACATTTTGAAATTCTTTTCTTCTAAAAAATTCACAGAGCACTTATTCTCAAAATCTGCACAAAGATTTTAGCATAGTCGAATCCATTAATAATGTAGTCAACTGCACTAGAACTTTGTCACACAGTTATAAGTTCATGAAAGTGCTTGTGTTTTTCAGCTTTAAAACATGTGCAGAAAAATATATGTAATGATGCATTGCACATAACACAAAACATATATTCACGTTCAATATATATATCAATCAATCAACATAGGAACATGTAACACAGTACATAAACATGTTCACAGATATAACAATCAATTTGCATAAGAACATCTAATAACAGCAAACAACATATGCATGTTATTAAGCAATGTGTTATCATCATCAAAAACTAGATTGATATAGAAATTGTGTTGTCAACAATCTCAACAATCTCCCCCTTTTTTGATGATGCACAACCATGATTAATAACCAACCATGTTTGCACAATCTAATACAAGATAGAGTAACAAAAGATATATCACAGTTCAAGTAACTCTGTATGTAACAAAGTCAAACAGCAAAATATCAAGCAAATATGAGATAATAAAGCAAATATGAGATAGAATAAACATTCTTCGCCTTTCATAAGGCTTTCATAAATTCTCTCTCCCTTTGTGCATTAACAAAAAAGGAATGCTCTAGATATTTATGCTGATATATCAAACTAAGATGCATCAAAAAATGTATGCAATTTTCAAGATGCAATGATGCTCTTATTTAGCACAATTAATCACATGAAATTGATAACTCCCCCTGAAATGCAGGCATGTGAAAGAAAGTGTGTAATATGTGATACTCCCCCTGTCATTATGCATGAATATCAAAACCAGATCAGATGCACAATGTAGTATAACACAGAGTATACAAAGCAGTACAATACAAATTTGTATCAAAGACAAGATATCAAACAGCTTAGTCATGGAATGATACAATCATCAACAATCTCACAACATTATCTCAAATAAGATATTTTAAATTCAATTAATATCAGAGATAATAGCAGATATTCAGAATAAGCAATCAATGAAAGAAAAACCAAATTCCAGAATTGGAATTTATAATCCTGTTTAGAACAGTCGATTGCTTTATTTCTTCAGTCGAATGCATTGTTTTCCAAGGTCGTTGAATTCCATTTGCAGTTCCAAAAGCAATGTTCTTCTTGCAAAACCTTTCAAGGATCTTTTCCAGATCAAGCATTTTAGTTAAGCAAGAAAGATAATCAATAGTAACAAAAGTTAATATGTAAAGATGTGAAAACGGATTAAGCATATTAGACTTCACTCAAATCACAGTCGAATCAATTCCTTCAGTATAACAAATATTAATCACACAGATTAAAGCAACTGAAATTGATTCAAAATACTAATTTCATTTCCTTGAAAGAAAGATATTACAATGATAGACTCAAAACAAGGAAAACAAAAAGAAAACAAAAGATGGCATACTAAGCCATACAAAATGAAAAGTAGACTTGATTACTATCATAGCTCAGATCACATCACTCAACCAACTAATTCCTTGTTACACATGAGAGTGCATAATCTTGCCTTCATTTGTTTCTTCTTCAGTTTTCTTTTGTACTAACAGGTCAACTTTTTCCTCAAGCAGATCAAGCTTGTTCTCAATGTTTTGAAGTTGATTGGTAGCAAACTGTATGCAACAATTGCAAGAGTGTGTGATGTTTCTCCGTTCAGTTGTGACATAAGTATTTCCATACTGATATAATATATTTTCTTCACCTTTGTAGCACCATCCTTTCAGTGTTCTTGTCAGCCCAAATGAAATCAGAGTATTCTGATTTATTACGTTTACACAGTTACACCTAGACTTTCTTTCTCCAACCAAGTTGACTTCCTACTCTTCAAGAATCTTACTTACCAATAGTGCATAAGGTAAGTAGATTGATTTTTTTAATGCACCTTCAATCATATGATCTTTCAATACTCTTACCCAATTGGTGGGAATATTATTCTTGAGCACATACAGCAGAAAGATGTCGTCAGTTGTCATTCTTGAGTTGAATATTCTTCTAGGAAGAATTACAGAGGCCAGAATGTGAGCCATTATTCTTTCTTCTATTTTGAGCCCTTCATGATCAAAGTTTCTTGTAGCATAACGATCGTCAGATGATCTTAGCCATTCTTTGTAAATGTCTTTCTTCCTCAGTAAACTATCTTCCTAAGATAGTATTAAGTGAGTGGGCTCATTTTCGGCAGTTAGACCAATCGTATCAAACCAGGTATTGTCGTCAATCACAATGTCAATTCCTTTGACTCTGGAGTGAATGTTCTCGTCAACCAGTTTCAAGTTGTGATAAAATACTTTCAGAAGGTCAGGGTACCACCAGCCCTTCAGTTGAACCAATGATGAAAGATCATGAGACTGCAACCAACTCAGAAACATGAATCCTTCTCTTTCAAATAGATTTAGATCAATGAACTTTGGGGTAGCGACAATCTTTATAGCTCCATGAGTAAATCTTTCTCAGACATCATCATCGCTTATCCATCCTGTAGGATCAGCCTTTCTTTTAGCAGTTGAGATAATCTTGAGTCGCTTTGATGAAGACGAAGCCATTTCAAGGGAAAAGGAAATAGTTCCTCCTCAGAGTAGACAAGGGTTTAAGTATGGTTGTGTGATATTGAGTCAGAGCTAGACATCAGACTTTTTATAGACTCAGATCAAAGATATAGTGTGAAAACCTTAGATTTGTAAAATCAAATTCCGACTTTAAAAATAGAATTTTGACAACACATGCTGAACATAGTCGAATGAATTAATCAGATAGTCGACTAAGACACGTGAAAAACAAAGTTTCAAACCAAACAATCAATCAACCAGACAATCAATCTAACCAAGATGTTCATGCAATAACATAATCACAACCAATCAAATTTAACAATAATGCAGTGAATTGATACAGTATTACCCGTTGTAGATACTCATGATTTTTTATGTATTCCATAATTGATTCATCCTTGAGATCAACTTCATCTGCTATGTATCTTGCAAAACAGTTTAAGTTTTGGTTGCTGGTACCCATTTAACTTTGGGTCCATGATTGTCAGTCTTTATTACTTGTTCCTTTGGTATCCAAACATATAATCCTTTAGGAACAACAACTTTTCTGTAATAACAATTTCTAACAGTATGGCCAACAGAATTACAATAGAAACATGCATTTCTAGCAGGTTTACTTAAATTAGTAAATTTTTTAGCATTGATTATGTTAGATTGAGCTTTGTAACCAATTCCTTGCCTGTATATAGCTCTGCCAGATGATTTTAATATAACATTTAAATTGTCTCTTCCTTGAGTAAACTTAGCTAGAGTACTAGTCAAGTAATCAATTTTTTCAATATGAGTAGGACAATTTTCACAAGCTTTTTCAACAATAATAATTTTAATTTCAACCTTCTTAGCAGATAACAAAGCTTCATTTAACTCTTTTTCCAGTTTTTCATTTTCAACAACAAGTTTGTTAATTCTATATTCATAGTCTCTTCTTTCAGAGTTTAGTCGATTAACCTTGTATTCCAGTCGCGCTGCTTCAGCATGCAATTCACTGAATGTCTCTAAAAGTTGCTGATACTTCTCTTCTATAGGCAGCTTCTCAAATTCTTCATCCCTATCACTTTCATCTCTTGATGTTCCAGCCATGTTGCACATGTTGGATTCCTCCTCTTGATCAGCATCCTCATCACTTGAGCTTTGAAATCTCAGTTCTCCCAAGCAATGTATGCTCCTTTTCTTTTCATGTTTTTACCTTGAGGAAATCTCTTCTTCCCTTTCTGCTTAGGCTTTAGATCAGGACAATCAGGTTTGATGTGACCTTCCTTTCCACATTCATAACACTTAATAGCATTTGTACTGAAGCTTTTCTTTTTGCCTTGACCTACATGGTTAGTCAGTAGACTATCATTATTTAACAGTCAACTAAATTTCCTTACCATCAAGGTCATCAGTTCTTTCTCGTCCATGTCTGTTTTTGTGTTGTTCTTGATTGTAACCTTCAGAGTTATGGACTTCTTTTCTTCATTCTCCTCTTCATCCTTTAATCTACCAAGTTCCAATTCATGTTCACGTAACTTGCCAAACAAGGTAGCCATGTTTATCGTTGTGAGATCTTTGGATTCAGAGATTGTTGTGACTTTTGGTTGCCAATTTTTGTTCAGACTTTTCAGAGTCTTGATATTGATCTCTTCTCTGTCAAATACCTTCCCGAGAGTAATGAGATGATTTACAATATGAGTGAATTGTTTCTACACATCATAGATGCTTTCTCCAGCCTTCAGAACAATTCATACTCTTGTATTTGTGAATTCTTTCTAGCTCTCTTCACTTCATCTGTGCCTTCATGAGTTACCTCTAAAACATCCCACATTTCCTTTGCGGATTTGCATTGAGATATCCTGAAAAATTCATCAACAGTTAGTGCAGAGGCAATAATATTTCTAGCTTTAATATCATACTGAGTTTTTCTATTTTCATCAGCAGTCCACTCATTAAAAGGTTTCAAAACAGTTTTCTCATCAACAGTTTTTGTAGGCACAAAAGGACCATTTAAAGTAATATCCAAATTCCTTTATCTTACGATTCAAGAAAGATTTGCATTCTAATTTTCCAAAAAGGATAATTTTCCCCAGCAAACAGAGGTGGTCTGTTTGTTGAAGCACCTTCACCAAAAGTTTGAAAACTGGAAGCCATCCCCAGGTTTATATAGTCGAATAAAAAAACAGAGTCGACTAGTTTTTCAAATATCTTATTAAAACCAGCTCTAGTTCCAATTGTTGGGAAACAAGCAGGCTTCGTTTTTACACCAAAAGGGGGTGAATTAGTGTTTTGACAAATACAAAATCTTTTCGTAGTCTTGCAATATTAAACTTTTTACACTTTCTTGAAATACAAGTGATGAAAAATCATATGCAGAGGAAAAACGTAGTTGACTGCATGAAAATTAAAGTCGACTGCAAAGCAAAAGTGTAGGGATAAAGAAAATCAAACATTGATTTTTATACTGGTTCGGCCAACAATGCCTACATCCAGTGATCTTTCAACCCAGGAAGCAAATGCACTACAATGATTGCGGTTTTTACAACAAGGAATTTATAGAAGACTTCCACGTCAAAAATATAAATCTTTTCTCTAACCCAAAACCAAAATATAGCTGCAGAACTTATACGCGGGACCCAAGCCCAATAAATAAAGTCCAACAACCCAACCCAAATAGAAGGGTAAAAGAGACATTTCCACAAAGGGGGTGAGCTTAGTGATGAAAGGGTTGCATCATGGATGCACATGAAAGAATTCAATTTAGCACACTGCCACATGTGAATTTTATTTTCCACATTGTAAATGTGATATTCTAGAAGGCCAAGACATGCTGAATGGTCATGACACATGCAAGCTGATCCGCCTTTCACGGATCACGTTTTCCTCACACGGCCAAAGTGGGTTCATCTATAAAACTCATCATGGCAACACCTTGTATGCACTTTTGGATCATTTGAGAAAACTCCGTTGAATGCATAGTCTCCTTTCTGAAAGTCACTTCATGCTTTACTTTCTCCCCTGCAACTTCCTTCCTTGTGTGAAGGTCTTCTGAGTTGTAGCCACCTCATTCAAAGCTCTCCTCCATTCCAAATCACCTTTGCATACACCAGCCTCCGCTGCATCCTTTCCAAACACTTCCATCCAAATATAACCTCTGCAGCAGCCATGGTTCTGCACCTGCTGGATGGTACTGTTCCATTGGTTTCCAGCTGCTGCTTTGCTTTTCCAAGCCTCTAATCTCACGGATCTAAAGGAATACATCAAGCCTGGATGTATCAAATGGTATTTAGAGCAAGGTTCAAGCCAAAACCGTGAGATAAGTGTCACTTTCTTCATTTCCATATTGTCAGCAAAATCCTGCAATGTCTTTGACTCTGTCTTCATTTGTTCTGGCTATTTGATTTTGATTTAGGTTCTGTTTGAGTCTTCTTTGATACTAGCTGTGTCTTGCTTGAGTCATTTACATTTTTAATCGGTTAATCTTTGTTTTTTTTAGTCTTTTAGTTTGAGCATCACACCATGTATGTCACGGTCATGTCATTTTTTTTTATTTTTTCTGTCATCAAATCTGGTTTGAAATCAAGTTTTGCCTAACTGAGATTGGAGTGAAATGGACATGTCCTGTACCATCAAAGAGCAATGACCATTCCTATGAGGAGCTCAGGTGCATAAGTTGTGCCATTCATCTCAGATTTGTTTGATTCGGTGCCAACTTGTATTTATGTTTGAATGTTGCAATTATTGAAGTTATGGTTGATAGTTGGTCTGCAATGCTATTTTGAAATTGCCAAAATGTTTCACTGAAGCTCTTCCAAAAAGAATACCAATAAAGCATTATATTGCTGTTGCAATTGCTGAGGTAGTATGAATGGAAGGCTATGGTTGTAACTCTGGTTGCAGTAAACAGATATGCAAAGTTCTTTGTGTGGTTAATCTGCGTGTCCAGTTTGGTTGAGCATTTAGATCATTTCCAATCAGCTAAATAACGTTTCTGCCATTTTGAGCAACTTTCATGTGCTATGTCCGAGTCATTTGCAATGTCCAAAGTTAGATTTCCATTTGTTTCTAAAATTTGGATGCTATAGTTGTTGATTTTGAACTGCATCAGAATTGAACTAGCAAAAATCTGTTCTGCACTGTTTCTGGCCAGTAAACATGATCAAACAAGTTTGAATTCATATAAGAAATATGTTTGAACAAGTTTAAAGTGGCAATAGTCAGTTCTGTGCATTTAGCATATACCACTTCTTCCAAATTTTAGATGCTTCAGCAATGCTGTTAGTTATGCAGTAGCCAAATTCAGTTTCAAACTAATTTTTGGTGTTTGATTCATAAGCATGTGATGTAGTAAAAGCCTTGGTTCCAAAAATATAAATTGAACATTCAAAAGAGTTGAAAGCATATTAAGAGGCTACATGAACCAATACATCCGAGCTTAAGTTTTTGGATCAGCTGGTTTAAAAATTCTGCAGTAGAAATTGCCAGTTCTCTGTAGCATTTCTACAAACAGTTTGAGTCAATTGCATTGCATAACTATTTTGAAGCCAATTTTCAGTTCTGGTCTTTTATCGTTTTTCTAATCTACTCTAGAGCCATTCTTAAGTTCATTTTGACGTGCTTCCTTCATTGTTACCCAAATAATTGTTTGATTTTTGGTTATTGAACATCTTGCACACAACCTGTTTGACAAAAGGTCTGTGTTGCTCTGGTTTTTGGGTGCAATTTTCTGGCAGCATTGAGGTGATCTGCAGTGCTAATTCACGCTGTTGAACAGGTGTGTTATAGCTCAGATTACTCACCACACAAGAAAGCATAAAAGGAAGTTCATTGGTTGAGAAAACAAGTGCATGAAGTGGGCTCACGGACAAGGCATTTCGTGAAAAAACAGCAGTAGTGTTGCTCAACCATACAACAGCAGTTTCATCCATACAGTAGCAGTTTTTCTTTATCACTTCGCAGCTGGGAGTTTAGTGTGGATTGAACCAATTCATCCACTGTTTCTGAGAAGCTAGAGCTGCATACATTTTTCTATTATCATTTCCAATTCATTTCCATTCCATATCATTTTCTTTGTAAAAGCTCATTTGTTTCATTGATTTGTAAAGGGCCATTTCAAGCAAGTGAAGTGGAAGAGCTCATAAGTGTTCTTCCCTCATTTGCTAACTTGACTTAAAGTCTCCCCATTTAAAAATTAGTAGACGGTGAGTGTGTCTTAGATCCAAAGTCTAAGCCTCACCTAGGAGACCTCATCTTTACATTCTTCTTCATTCCAAGTTTCAATCTTCTTCCATTTTAAGCTTTAAGTTCTCGTCTAGGAAGCTCTTAAAGTCCGCATTACAGTCTATGTGTTTATTTCTTTGCTTGCTTGTTGTCTTTAAGACTTTTGGTGGATTTAAAAGTGATCTTTTCTTAAAGACTTTTGTAAGTAGCTGGAAACATATTTGGCAAGGCAAGACTTGGTATTTAAGCAACCTTTTTAGGTTCACCTCTCTTACCTGGAATATTGCCTTCAAGTGAAATCTCTAGTCATTATTTCAAGAAAAACATTTAAGTTCATCACCATGTCAAGAAGACATTCACCTAGGATTAGTGATAGTGAAAATCAAAAAGAGCAATTCACCCTCCAAACTTTAGTCAACCAACTCAGTGAGATTGATAGAAAACTAAGTCAAGAACAAGTCCACAATGAGCTAGATAATGTCAAGATTCCCAATGAATTGAAAATGCTAAGAAGGGAACAAACCAGAAATAGGGAGAAGTCTAGGGGAAATTACACTACAGACTTCCAAAGTAAAAGAGAACTCCTAGATAGGCTCTAAAGGTTGCAACAAAACTTTATGATTGTGGAAGAATATAGGCAAAAGATAGAGTTATATAAAATGAGGGCATGAATTGTTGAGAGGGAAGAGGTTACCTTAGCCAGATTTTTGAATGGATTAAATTTTGATATAAGGCATGAGGTTGAATTACTACCTTATAAAGATTTGAATAACCTTGTTCAAATGTGCATAAAGGTAGAACAACAATCATCTTCCAAAAGAGAACAAGAGAGAATAAAAGAGGAAGAAAGAGAGAGAAGAGAAAGAAAGAAAAGAGAAGAGGAAGAAAAAGAGAGAAGAAAAAGAAAGAAAAGAGAAGAGGAAGAAAGAGAGAGAAGAGAAAGAAAGAAAAGAGAAGAGGAAGAAAGAGAGAGAAGAGAAAGAAAGAGAAGAGAAGAGGAAGAAATAGATAGAAAAGAACAAGAGAGAAGAGAACAAGAGAGAAAAGAAGAGGAAACAAGAAAGAGAAGAGAAGAAGAGAGGGAGAGAGAAAGACAAGAAAAAGAAAAGAGAGAAAAGGAAGAAGTTGAAAGAAAAGAAATGGAGGAAAAGGAAAAAGTGCAATTAAGGGCAACATTTCCTCCTACACTTACAATAGAACCTAGTCTATTAAGGGGAGGTTTCTTATCTTTTCACTTTTCTCCATTTATTTTTGAAATTCCAAAATCTCACTTTTCTTTCCAAGAATTTGTCATGCCATCTTTAAAATCATTAAACTTCTCAACACATGGCAATTCACAACTTGGGTTAGGGTTACTTTTATGGTTACCACTAACTCAAGATACCAATAAAAATGAAGGCAGGTTTCTTTATTATATTAAATTTTAAAATTTTAAAATTAAGAAACCTTCTTCTAAAAACATTCTTTTATAAATTTTGTTGGGTCATAGAAAACTAATTAGAAATATGTTTGATGCTTATTGCAGATTAATATTTGACCCAGGTGGAAGATCTATGAAGCCTACAGAAATAAGTCCTCAAGCAAACCATCAGATTTGAGGACAAATCCTTTCTAAGAGGGAGGGGATGATACGCGGGGTCCAAGATCAATAAATAAAGTCCAACAACCCAACGCAAGGAGAAGGGTAAAAGAGACATTTCCACAAAGGAAGGGGGTAAGCTTAGTGATGAAGGGGTTGCATCATGAAACCACATGAAAGAATTCAATTCAGCACGCTGCCGCATGTCAATTTTATTTCCATATTGTAAATATGATATGTAAAACCCTGCCACATGTCAATTTTATTTCCATATTGTAAATATGATATGTAAAACTCGGATAAAATAAAAATAACTTTTATTTTTATTTTAATATTTTCTAACAATAGATATTTATTTATGGTTTATTCTTGGGTGATAAACGTATTTAAGAGTTGACAAGAATTAATTAGTAATTGTTGTATTATAATTTTTTTGAAAATGCCTAAGGTAATATTCATATATTTTTGGTGGTGTTTATTATTCTAGCCATTTGAATTGGGTCTTGTGGTAGATGAGTTTGTGTTGATTGAAATCTTATGGTGCATTTCGTGTTTGGATTTCTCCCACTTATTGACAAAAAGCTTTTGGTTTTCTGTATAAGTTGACCGTAATTAATATAGGTGTGATGGAAGCATAGGTATCTATTTCTTTTGTTATTTTTATTATTTGAATGTTTGACTTGGACTTTATGCATGGGTAGATTTATTTTACGTAATAAGTTTTGGGCCTTAGGTTTTAAAATAAATCAATAAATAAATAATGCTAGGAAAGAAAAAGTGATATTTGATAGGGATATTTAAGTGTGATTAGGGTAAAACCTTTGGAATACATCAACTGGAGTCGTGTGTGAGTGAGAGAAAAGAACCCTAGCCTACCTTGCTTTAACCTAGAGTATCGGTGGCAGAATGAGGAGACCCTTGCCCTTACGTGATGACCATGAGGGTTGTGAGGCAACAATCTTAGCCTTCATTACTCCATCCTTGTGCATCTGTAGAGGAGTTCTCTCTGGCAGGTTTGGAACGCATAGAAGCTCTGGCAGGTTTGGAACGCATAGAAGCCTTAGCAACATGCTGGAAAGCAAGGTAAGGGGAGTAACTCAGTTATATCTTGTGCATGGTGGTTTGTGATTTGATGACTGTTTTGTTAAGATTTTTGAGTCTTCCCGTGATCGGAAACTTTTCTAGGGGAAGGGTGTAATCTTGGGGAGACATGTATGTGCATCTCGTGTTGAGAATGGTGTGTTCCGTGGGGTTGTAAACAGATATAGTACTTTTTACTCTTTGTTTTATGCAGAGTTAATAACGTGTATGTTGTACCCATAAGAAGATTGTGTTCGTAAGGGAGCGGTTACTGAGGAAATAAATGCTTGGATTAAGGTGAGTGTTGGTAAAGCACGTGTAGGATTTAGCAGAAGAAGGGTATAAGTGCGATTGTATGGCAGTGCAGGTAGGTTACGCGAATGGGTGAAGGTATGTGATTTAGTGAGGATAATAGGAAAAGAGAATGCATGGCATAAGATAAAATAATTTAGATTTTAGAAGGATGTTGTACTATGTTGCAGGAGAAAAGGTTGGTATAAAAATATATTATATTTTATGAATATTAGGGTGGAGTTTCACTGGGTATCACGTAAGGATTTAATTCCTTGGAATTTTATAATTTAGTGAGAGAGTCATGGTATGCGTTGAATAAAAGAAGTTGGGATAATATTGGGGAGTTGGCCTTGGGTATTTAATTGAAAGTAGATTCTTAGGTTGCTGTTTTGTGATGCGAGTAAACTAGTTATTCTCAGTGATTAATGTTTACATGCAGGGGTTTGTTTCTCATAACTTGAGAGTCGGTGAGATTTGGTTTTGAATTGGAGAATGAGATGTGTGGGTGTAAGGGTGGTGGTATCTCGAGAGAAAGGGAGGAGGGTTATTTGAAGGTGTTGTGCCTGTTGCGGGATGGGGCTGTGTGGTTTTTGTAAGTTGAAAGGGTATTAAATGTAGTAGGAGAAAAGAAAAGTAAAATTAAAGGAGAGAGAAAAGAAAGACTTGGAGTACTGGAAGTTAGAAAAAAAAAAGGGTGCAGAGGCTTAAGTTTTCTTTTAATAAGTTTTTTAGATTTTAGTTGTTGTTTAAATGATTATGTAAAGTGGAATTGTGGACATTAGGATCAAAAGGGAAGTTGGAATTTAAAGCATAGATGTGTGCAACAATTACGTTTATGGGTCCCACAATGTTAAATGGCAAGTAGAATATAAATGTTTTGACATGGGGTTGCTCTTTTTCTAGTGGAGGTTACGTATATCTTATATATACATATATAAGTTTATATATTAGGTCAGGTGTTACCTATACATACATATATTACTTTACGTGTTACGGGTATATATATATATATATATATATATATATATATATATATATATATATATATGTATATGTATATTATATTATATTATATTTGGTGTTAAGTGTGTATATAAACATATATATTAAATATAATATGTTTTCTTTTTGCTATGAAGTTTCGGGTTGGACTGGTAATCATGATACGAGTGAGTGATTTTCATAATTTAATTAAAGGGATTGAGGGATTATTATGTATGTAAAATAAATTATAAAAGTTAAATATTTTTATGCATTGTGGTGATATTTTATAGTAGTAATTTTATAAGTTTCTCCGGTAATTTGTTCAATGTTGTGGTGTTGTATATGAAATCTTATTTTATATGGTGTTGTAAAATCTGTGTTTGGTGAGTTAATGTATAGTATTGGGAATATGTATGAACAATATTGAAGTTGTGTTATAAGTCTTGTGATTAGTGAGCAATGCATATTGTTGAAACTATGTATATTTTGAGAATAATGAGATAAATCTTATGATTTGTGGAAGAATGTATGATAATGAGAATGTGTATGGAATTGTGATATGAACATGAAACTGTTATTTTCCTCATACTGTTGTCGTTTGTGTGAGCCTTTAGTATTGTGATACGATAAGGATGTTGGGTCTTGTATAGAGACAGAGATTCGAGTGTCACTTCCTTTTGCGAAAGGAGGTGAATGTCTCGCCCAAAGGGCTTTTCGATAAGTCGGGGAGATAGGTCTGAAGTTGCGATGAGGACGACTCGAATCGCCCTGTTTTGCGTAACAGGTTGGGACAACAAAGTACAAGGAAAACGACATTTGTTTATAGATAGATGGATTGGTGTGATATTGTTTAAACGTTGAGATATGAATTCATTACTCGGTATAGCTTGTCTTTGATGTCATTTTACTATATTATATTTTATGATGATGTTCTCGGTTGCTCACCCTGAAAGTTGTGGTTGTGGTTTCCACCTACGATGATCGTACTTGTACGGGAGTAGATGGCGTTGCAGATAAGATCGGATTGAAGTAGCTGACGAGAGTTGGGAATCTTTGATTTCAGGGTTAATTGTTTATTATTTAAAGAGTTTTCAGACTTGCTATATTTTTATGTAAAAGTGATATTCTGAACTTTTCAAACGATGTATAAGATTTATTCCTTACTTTTATAATCATAATAGAAACGTATGCAATAAATTTTACAATTTTATGGGTTTTAGAAAATTATTGTATTTATCTTTATTAACATTGTACTGTAGTCATGTCAAAATTGTGTAAGAGACAAAAAATTATCTTTCAAATTAGACTTTTCATCAATACATGTACAAATATCGGTATCTAATACGTGTCACACATGGAGACACACTATTTGTAAGGTGTGACCAAGCTTTATAGACTGCAATAGAAAAATATAGATCATCATCAAATTTTCCCAATAAATCTACAGAGGTATGATACACCGTAAGAGCTTTATCATATTTTCCTTGGTTCTTTGCACTAGTCATAGCAACCTTGTTACTTTGTAAATGCAATTCATATTATGTATACATATGTTGTATTATTTTGATGTGAATTTATTTTAGACGTATTAATTTTGGTTGTTGCTTTGGGTGAAAGAATTGTTTGGTGAGAGGCAATATAGTCATTATACCCTCATTAGTTGTGTTTGCGAGACAGCATACTTGTTTGTCTGTCTATTTACAATTGTGAAATAAGTATGAATAAATTCCATCACTGTCAACTTTACGTCGATAACAACCATCATTGGTAATAAGTGTCAAACTTTTGTTTTAAGTATTTCTATTAATTCTATTAGTAGGATTTTCACTGCCTAATAAACTATCAAAACTTTATGTCTGACTTTTTCAAATATGATTTTAGGTATTTCTTGACTTTTAAGCATAGTAGGAAACTCATATATGTACTCCATTTTAATTTGTTTATTTATGTTCTTAGATAAAGTGAGCATAACTCAAATTTAATAAAGGAATATATTACTCGTCAATGCATATAATTTGTACTAATTCATCATAAGTTTTTAAATTAAAGGAAGAGGCAGACTCTGATATAGGATAGTAAAAATGTCTTGCAGACAGTGGTTGTAACATCCCTAACAAGGTGGTATTGTGTTTAAGGGCAAAAACTCATTGGAAATCCTTAAAGAAGACAAAAAGAAATGTGCTCACACTCTAGGGCTTATACTCATTTCCAAATTGTGCATCACTTCTTACATTGTTATATGCTACCATGTAACACATGATTATATCAGGGCAGAGTTATATACACAAACAAAAGGGGTAAACTAACATGAAATATAATATAACAGTTCTACAACATTCTTCATGTCATCTTAACTATACTTATCTCAACTATTTATCAATGCAACCATGCTATCATGTAAAGATGCATGTATCATGGGTCTAATTTTCGAAAAGAAGTCATGGATTGAATCGAGCATGTCTTAGAGACCCTGCACCTATCACACCTTGGGTAGATTTGGGACAACGTCAGTGGCCTTACCAACCACATATGAGTAAGACTCTAGACTTGAACCAGATTCTCCACTCCATCAATGTGTGACAGGGTTAGTCCCCTTATCGTTTAGCCGCAACGTAGTCCAAATGAAATTGCCTCAACCATGATCACAAGTAACCTTCATAAACTCTCACTCACTATGTACCTTTCTTTACATGAATCTAATTTTCAATAGAGTTTGGATGGTCTCTTCTTATCATGCCCCTAGACAAACATTATAATGCACAAACAAGCATCCAAGGTGGTACACCTCTCCCCCGAAGTCACCAACACAACCATCGCAATATCATAGGTGTACCGTATGACCGCATGATCAGATTTATGTGACAAACCATATGATCATCTATAAATGATGGGCCAAACGGTCTGACTACCATGAGATTACCACTAACACTAATTAGTTTAGAATAAAGTGTGAGTACCAGCAGTAGGATTATGATTAGGCCATCATTAATTCAAAACCTATTCTGAAAACTATAAATACGGGTTTGAGATAAAGAGGCAGGTGATTGCATTTAATACACATTAATTGTTATAAATTCCAAATGTTCACTGACTTTGGCATCAAAGTACCTTCTACAAGTAAACTCCCACTTTGGTCGAACGAGTATTCACGACGAACGGTGACCAAGACAAAGACTTTGACATTAAGACATACATTACACATAAACATATAACATTGACCCTATAACTAAAACATTTCTGCACCCACTGTGAGACACGAGGAAGCATAAGATATCCCAATGGTGATCACAAAGAACATGAGAAAAACTATACTAGGAGAGTGGGGCAACCAACAAGATCCTATGGAGCTGATACGGAAAATGCAGCACCATATGAAAGAAATGCAAAGGAGGCACAAGGCGAAGTTAGGGACATTGAGGGCCAAACATGCAGTTGCACGCCAGGAACAAATGGCCCAACACTCTATGTCGGGCAGTCTTGGCCCGTTGAACCTAAACAAACAAATGGAAGGACCAACTAAGACGGTCCAGTTGGCAAGCACAGGAGCAAGTAAGGAAGTTCCCATGGTACAAACGGGTCACACATCCAGTCTGCTACGTTTACCTTAGTAATCATAGATTTATCCATGCCCAAAAGGTGGATGCCCTCGACATTCGAGAAGTTTGACAGGTCAACTGACCTAGACGAACATTTAAGGATGTTCATTAATCTGATGGCCTTCTACACAACAAGTAACCTTGTGTGGTGTAGAGCCTTCTCTTTATCTCTAAACGGGGGAGGTTGGTTCAACTTTCTACCACCTAACTCTGTGGAAAACTTCTCTACCATTTGCACTCGGTTCAGTCTGCAGTATGCGGTCAGTAGGACCCATAACCTAACAACCCTAGCCTTGGTCACCACCAAGTATGAGAAGAACAAGTCCCTGAGAGCTTTTATGGACCATTACAATAAGACTGCACGAAAAATTAAGGATGTGAGCCAGGAATTTGTCTTGCATCATACATCCACGACCCTGAAAGCTGGACAGTTTGTTAACAGTCATTGCATGAGGCCAGCAAAGACTATGGAAGACTTACATGAATGAGCTATAGAGTTTATGCAGGTAGAAGACATGCAGAAATTCCACAAGAAGTAGTAGTAAGAGGTCGTTAAGACGAGCAGTGAGAAGAAGCAGACAAAGAAGTCGGCTAGTGAAGGAGATAAAGTGAATGACTCCAGAATGAAGGATCTTCCTCGAGGGCTAAAGTTTAATCAATACACTCCTTTGAACACGCCAAGGGCAAGAATCCTGGAGGAGTCATTGAGTGCATACCTTATTCTGCACATGAAAAGAAAACCTACCTCAAGGAATGCAGACGGTAAAAATCACTGTCAGTATCACCAAAACTTATGGCAAAAAACGTAGGAGTGTTCAACCCTCCACAACAAGATAGAGGATTTTTTCTAAGGGGGTCATCTCCATAGGTTCATAAAAATCGACAGCCCAGAAAGGAGCGCTCCTCGAAGGCAGAGCCCCAATCGGCATCCACGCTGCAACGAGCGTCGAAGGGAGACTAGGCATTAAAGTAGAAGTTGTTACCCCCCACCCCCTGGGTAGTAACATTAGCACAATCTCAAAGGCATTTCCAATAGGTAGATCCTCCCTATCTGCACGAAAAAGGCATTTCCACTTAGAGGATCGCAAGCTAAAGTCCATGCCACCCATCACCTTCACAGATGATTACTTCAAAGTGCAAGATCCCGATCAAGATGACCTCATGGTCATCATGCTCGAGATCACTTGGTACAGAGTCAGCAAGATCCTGATAGACTAGTGTAGCTTGGTGAACATACTATCCTGGAAGACTTTCCAGAAGATGGACCTTTTAGAATATTTGATCATACCATAAAACGAACATATGATGGGTTTTGTTAGAGAATGGGTGGACACGCACAATTGTGTGGATCTAAGGACCCAACTGGGGATCGAGCGTGACAAGAAGGAATTGAGGGTGAGGTACCTACTAGGGGAGGTGAACACCTCGTATAATATGTTGATTAGGTGTCAAAGCTTGAATACTTTTGGTGCGATCATCTCTGCGCCTTACTTAATGATGAAGTTCCCTTCTTATAGGGGAGCCACATGCACGTTCCACGTGCAACAGAACACCTCTCGAGAGTGTTACGTAGTCGAACTCAAGGTTGAACCCTATGTGTAAGGCCCGAAATAAATATAATAAATTATTTTTCTCCTAAGAGAGTTATTCCCAAATAAAGATGAATCTTATGGAATTTAATATTTCTGCTCTCTATGATGAAATTATGATTGATAAATTTTATTCACTAATTTAAAGTTTTTTGATATCTATGGATGAAGAGGAATTTAAATACAAAATTGAATGATTTTATCAGTGAAAGATAAATGATTTCTTAATCTAAAATTTTATAAATAACTGAATACATAAAAATTATATTACGTTAATTAAAAAGACTAAGAGTGATGGATATTTTTAAATTTAAATATTAAAATTGTGATGAAAAATATTTTATACTAGTGAATTAAAATGACTACAATTTTGGGTATTTTTTTGTACTGAAAGAATTGAATGAAAATTTTTATTCCCTTTGTTACCATAATAGAAAATGTTAAATCTCATTAGTCTTTGAATCCTTTAAATTAAAAATTAGTGAATTAAGCTATGTACATGAACGATGCGGAGAATTGAAAACCCTTTGCTATAATTGTTGTTGGATTAATAGCATTGGATGCCTTTGTCATGTAAATATTGTCGTAACCTGAATCACGATGGGACGACAATCCAAAAAGAAAACGAGTTTGAAAAAGTTTTGGAGTCGCCACCATAGTTTATTCTGGAAAACTACGGAAAAACCATAAAGAAAAGACACGGTCCACGAAAACCAGATTCTGGGTTCGGGAGTCGGTTACGTGTAGGGAAGGTATTAACACCCTACAACGCCTACCCGAAGGCAGTACCTTTAATTAAATACGCGAATGATGATGTGGTTTTCAAAATGCTTAATTATCCCCGAAAATGATACTATAAAGAAACAATATATATTTTTTTATTTTTTTTTGTGTCCGACAAGGATTGACATTGCTACGTATTCTCAAAGTGAGAAATCAGGGTTACGTAGTTCTAGCGAAACTTTTTGAAAATTTTGTTTGAGAAAATTTGTTTAAAAAAGATTTGGATTTATTTGGATTTTTGGAAAGTGAACTTGACAAGGACTAGCCTTACTCCTACGTATCTCCATTCTTGATGGAGAATCAAGGATCACGTAATTCTAGCAGAAAGATTTGTTTGTTTGAAGATGTTTTTAGTTTTTGAAGATTTTATATTTTTTGGTATTTTATTTTTTTTATATATAAAAAAGGAGAAAGGTTTTTAGCACAAGGCCTACACGAATGGTCACACGTGTGCTTTAACTTTTTAAAACATATTTTTATTATTTTTGTAAAAGAAAGGGAAAAGGCTTTTAGCACAAGACCTACGCGAACGGTCGCACGTGTGTTTTAACCTTTTAAAACATATTTTTATTATTTTTATAAAAGAAGGTTAAAAGGCGTTTAGCACAAGGCCTACGCGAACGGTCACACATGTGCTTTAACCTTTTAAAACATATTTTTATGAAAAAAGAGGAAAAGGCTTTTAGCACAAGGCCTATGCAAACGGTCGTGTGCTTAAACCTTTTAAACATATTTTTATTATTTTTGTGAAAAAAGAGGAAAAATATTTTAGCACAAAGCCTACGTGTGCTTAAACCTTTTAGTACTAGGTTCACACGAGTACTTATATTCCCATTAAAGTATTAGAAAATCATTTTTTGTAAATTTTAAAATTTTCATTTTTTTATACCTTATGATTTTTATATATTTTAATTTTTATTACAAAAGTTGGTGTATAGTAACTATGAAGGTGCAACTAATAAAATAAAAGTAAACCCAAACACAAGAAAAAAGTCTAACAAAAGACAACAATAACAGTGTGGTGTGTGCATTAGAAAGACAGGTGCAAGAAGTAAAACATAAACAAAGAAAAGTCCAATAAACAAAGGAGTGTGCAGAAAACGAAACCAGGGTGTTCTACTGGATCTTTTGTTGACCAAGCCCAAGGCCTCTTTTTCAGTTTTGAGAAGGAGAGAGTCTGAAATCCCTCAGCAGCTGGGTCTACGCCAGAATCGGAGATGGTGATGAGAACGCCGCAATCGTCATACTAAGAATGAGCGCCGAGGAAATGATCAACACCAATTTTCTTCTCAAGCATGGGCGAACATAAGAAAGTGGATTCGTTCAACTTGAACTCGGGTCGAGAGGAAGAACTATCTCTATTCTTGTTACTGTTGTTATCGTCAATGGTGGTAGAGATGGAGATTAGGAAGTGAATGAATGGGCTCTTCTCTGTTTTGCTTCGATTTTCTGTTTTTGTGATGAGTGGTGCAGTGATTTAGATTGTGAGAATTTGGTTCAGTGATTGAAATCCGGTAAGAATGGGCAATGAATGTTGGAGTTGAGGTTGGAATTGTTGTGATGGGTTTTTTTTGGTTGCGATTGTGCAGTGAGGATGATTGTGGCGGGGATGTAGATTGGGGAACCAACACAAAAATGAATGGGGAAAGTTGTGATAGAAGAACCATTTTCTCTTTTAAATTGGCACGGGATCTGTGATTATATCATGGGTGTGGGGTGGAAAAATTTGGAGAAGAAGATGATAGAGATAATGGTATGGTCATGAGAAACATGGTAGAGGTGGAAGGTATGAAGTGAATCCATGAGTGAATGATGGTTGGCATTGGAGGTGTGTGTTGTTGGTTGAGGTGATTCTGAATTGTAGATAGTGGATCAATGGGATTGAAAAGCAGAGGAATCGATTAGGATGAGGTAATGAAGTAGTGGTGAGCCCATGGAGATTCTCTTCTCTTTCACGCACATAATGATGGAAAATGGAGAAGAGGGTGGGAGTAGAGGATTGAAGTGTCTGCTATGCGTGATGTCCCCAGTCTGTTACGTCGTGTAGTGCCTAGTACAATCAAAAGTGTCCATGAAGTTTGTTGGGGTGGAACAGAGTGGTGGAGAGCCTTGGCCGTGTTGACGGTGCCGTTGTCTCCTTTTGTCGTTTTCTCTCTTTTTTCTTTTTTTTTTCTTTTTTCTTTTCTTTTTTTTTTAGAAAAATGAAATTAAATCCAATAATAATAATAAAAAACTAAATCAAATACTAAATAGTAAAAAAAAAATAAAACAATAAAAACAAAATAGACAAAGAATAAAAACTAGTCTTATTATTTAGTCACTCGGACGAAATTGAGTATTGACAAATATCAATAATTCATTTCATCATATAAAGAAAATCCCAACACATAATCTTCTCCTTATCTTTTCCATCCTAGCATCTGTGATAATTTGGTTTCATACAACAAAACTTATACGCTTGCAAGGAAATGAAAGAAAACATGCATAAGATTTGAAAGTAGTTACAAAGATAAGGAGTAGAGATTAAAGGGTTTGGTTCCTCTTTGATTAGAACCGTCCAAACTATTAGGTTGCTGAAAACAAATATATAACACCAACCTTCTAGTTTAATAAAATCAACAAAAACAATCAGAAAGTTAGAGAAGAGGAAGTGAGGATAATCTGAAATCTTTGTGAACATCTAGGAGAGACTTAGATCCGGTAGGAATATTAATCTGTAGGTTTACCTTGATTTGTTTGAGGTTTTGTAAGATATGAATAAATGTGTGATGTTTGGCTTTCTAAGTTTGTTGCCTTCTCACTCTGAAAACTTTAAGGTCGTGTAGGATCCATATGTTTATGCTATATTTCACTTTCAAGTGGAGTAAATAATCTATCGATGCATAATAGTGGTACTGGACCGTGGATAAGGTTTTTTTTTTCATTCATTGAATTCTTTATATATAAAAAAAAGTTGTTTTATTTTAACTTTACATCTAGGTAAAGTCATAATGGTCTATAATACAAGAATTTATAAAAGTTTAAGTGCCTCGGAGTTGTTGTTGGAGTTTTTATAATTAAACCATTCTCTTCCACCGTATGGGGTCTTATCATTTCTTTTCTATTGTGTTTCATTGTATTATTCATTGAAATCATAGATTAAAGTTGATTCTCCATTCCCTGTCAACTTTGTCCATTTCCTTTTGACTTGTTCAATGATTCTTCAATCATGTAAGCTAAAGTGAGATAATTTTGATTTATAATAGAAGCATGATAAATATGCAGGTTACATTTAGTAAATAAATCTATTTTGAATGTGCTTCTAAATAATCTAACATGAATGATGCAAATTCATCCAGAAAACAGAAAAATGTTGATTTTAAAATTTTTACTGTTGTTGATCTTGTGGTCTAAAAACTATGAATCTGGTGTTCATAGAAAGATTTTTGAGTTTAGATTCAACCAAACAAGAATTTCTTCATTCGGAGTACTTTAGAAAAAATTACGGATAAAACGTTGAGCAAATGTCATAGCTGAAAATACAGAAAAATGTGACTAAAATGTTGATTTTGAAATTTGGGTTAAATATGTTTTTAGTCTCTATAAAACGGTTTTGATTTTAGTTCATCTTTCAAACTAAAGTGTATTTTAGTCCTCCTTCTCTTTAAAGAAACTTTAATTTTATTCCTTCAAAACTAAAGCCGTTACTTTTCGTTGACCTGACTGGCTAACAGTGTGTCAATGTTTCATGCCACGTTGAAAACTGAAAATATCTTATTATAAAACTTCACTCTCCAACCAAACCCTCTCCACTCTTCGGGGTACATCCCTTCACCACTTCTTGCTTCTGCAAAATCCAAATCAACACCTTCCCCACCCATACAGCCATCCTCCCTCTCTCGGCCTTGGCCTCCACCCCGACTCCACCATAAAGCCACTGTTTCAATCGTTTCTAGTTTCTACAGCATCGACCGAACCGAATCATTCAGGTGACAAGAGCAGAGGAACATGATAGGCAAAAGCCTCAGTCACGGTTTCAATGAAAATATTTGATGCCCTCTCTCCACCTATGGCAGGTTTTATGGCATCCACTATAGAGACAGAAGGGGGAAGACCATGTCCCATTGTGATTCTTATAAAACCCTTCTCTCTCGTACGCTTCTCATGACCTTAAAATAGCAGGGTGATAAAATAGAAAAGGCACTCGAAGACAATGATTAAAAACTTCCTCTCTTTTTTTAAAGTTTCTTTTCTCTTTCCTTAATTTCTCTTTCTCTGTTTGCTGTGAAAACTTTCAAATAAACACCAAATTTTCTACTTTAGAACACAATAATATGGACACGCACTTTTATTTGTCTTCTGTTAAACCTTTCAAATAACTGTAGAAAATGAAATTAACAAACAATAATATGGACACACACTTTGATCTGTTTTATATAACAAATCCTAAACGGTTGAGTGTATCTTTGTCAGTTCTCAATCAAGAATTGGAATATGCAGCAAAAAAAAGAGGAAAAGTTGGCTGCATATTTCACAGCAGCAAGAAACGACATTACAGAAATTGTGGATGGACTTCACTCTAAAGTTCCAAGTGTCATATATGAAACTAGCAGTAAAAGAGAAACTGTATTGCTTGTGGCAATGAAGAATAAGCAAGTAAATGTTGTTGAGATGTTACAGAAGAGTTTGAAAAAGGAAAATTTTGATAGCTTAATTTTAGAAACGGATGACAGAAGGAACACAGTGCTACACTTAGCAGTAGGTACATCAAGCAACGAAAGAGTTGGTACTACCATGCAAATGATATGTGATATAAAGTGGTATCAGGTATGTAAGTATATATGTATGTATTTATAAATTATATCTTTCGATATCTTTCACCATATACACAATAATTGCATAATGAATGGAGCAGTACATCAGTGGTCTAGTGCCGAAAGAATTCATTTACAGACATAACAAAGATGGTAAAATTGCATGGCAAATCTATGAGCTGGAACACTTGAAGAAAGTGAAAGATTGCTCAGAGACCCTAAAGGACTTATCCAATTCTGAGTTGTGGTAGCTCTAATCGCCGGCATCTCCTTCGCAACATCAACTGTCGTCCCAGGCAGCACCGACGACGGAAAACCTATCTTAGGTGGTCAACCTGCATTTGATGTATTTTCCACTGCTTCCCTTATAGGACTTGGCTTCTCCATCATTGCACTGGTAATGTTCCTCGCCATACTCACTTCTCCAAAACAGGTTCAACATTTCCGCCTCAACTTGCCTTTGAAGCTTATTTTTAGCTTAGGTTCTCTTTTTGCATCCGTTGCTTCAGAGGAAGCCGGTGACGGTGGCAAGAAGGGTGGGGACGGCGGAGGAAGAGTCGTCGGAGGGTGTGGTGGGAAGGTCGGTGACGTGGCTAAAAAGGAGGTCGTGGATGGCGTAGGGGAAATGGAGAAGTGTTGGATGAGGGAGGAAAAGATGACCCAGTGTCAGAAAAAAAAAGGCGTGGCATTGCCCGTTAGCCAGCTTAGCGAAAAGTTAACGTTGTTAGTTTTGGAGGACAAAAATTAAGGTTTCCTTAAGGAGGAGGACTAAAATGTACCTTACTTTGAAAGAGGGACTAAAACCACAACCGCTTGATAGTATAAGGACTAAAAGCATATTTAACCCTTAAAATTTTTACTGCAGCGATCTTGTGGTCTAAAAATTACGAGTCTAGTGTTCATAGAAAGATTTTTGAGTCTAGAATCCAACAAAACAAGAATCAACCCATTCGGAATTCTATAGAGAGAGTTACAAATAAAACACTGAACAAAGGTCATAATTGACAGCAAATTATCTTAAACACGATTTTTAGATCTAACGTAAATTAACACGTGTATGTTTTCTTGAGAATTGATAGAATAGTCTTGATAGTTATATCGTATATAACCGGGGAAGGTTTATGTTTTATCTCAGTAGTTAAAAGGATAATTTCTCTTGCCTGTGTAAGGCGATAGGTGGATTTGAGTCCTATTACTTTTCCTCTTTCAAGAGGGTACAAGTATCTCGCCAAGGGTTTCTGACTTTTGCTGAGTATTGTGCTTGGTGAATGGATGTTACTCACCAATGTTTTTACTCGTAAGTCCTTGAAGAACTAGAAGATATGTCCAAAGAAGTGTACGAAGGACGACTCTTATCTGTGGTCCATATGAAGGACTGGTTTTGTTATATATTTATCATATATGTGTGTAGAAGGAGAACTAAGATAAATCCAATTATTGCGAGTGAGAGATAAGAAGCGGGTAGTTTCCGAAGTTACATGTAGAAATAATATGATCTTATTAATACACTGATAATATTATTAAATGTTCAAAGTGTGTAAGTAAATTTATCTGTAACTTATGTTTTTCTATCTTCGGTTATCTCACCCTACTTGTGTGTCTACGATGATCGTATAACTCGTGTCGTTATATGGGAGTAGATGATGTTTCAGGTAAAACTGAAGACATTTAGTGCGAGGATGCGTTGGGAAACACTCTTTGGGACTTTTAAATATGTATTTTAAATTATGGAACGTTCTGGTTTGCAATTTTAAACTACATTTAAGATTTGGTGTGTAATCCAATAATTACTCTTGAAAACTTTAACGTTATCATTGTATAATATTAATAAATGTGTGGTTTTAAATGTGAACGTATATTTTGGAAAACAATTTCTGTGACACTCCTAGAAGGGGTGTTACACTATGTACCACTTTAGAATCGAAGGTGAAGGGTGAAGGTTACTTTGAGAATATTGCTGCTTACCGTAGGGCACGACCGACGAGACGCCCTTCAACCTCATGTATGGTACTAACGTCATGCTTCTTGTAGATGAAGGTGCGGGAAAACATTAGAAGTGGGGGTTGAATAGTGTTTTCATAACTTTTCCACAACTTGCAAACTTATCATGATCTATGTAACACTTTGTGAGTTGGTTGAGCTTAATTAGTCAACGCTATCTTGGAGAGATCGCTAACATGGCCAACTCAGCTTATCCACTTTAGGATAAGGTAGTGACCTTAGACGTAATGACACGTATTGTGAGAGATAAAGAATATAGGAGACATTAACTAAGCTACATCGTTTGTCAACAGACTAAAACAAACAAGATGCTTTATATTGGTTCACCTGTTAAGGCTACGTCCAGTTCTCCTCTAAGTTAACTTAGAGGGTTCCATTAGATATTCAATGATGTACATTTGATTCTCACTCATGATTGTGTAGTATTATTCACCACTCCTAGTATCCCTAGACGCTCACAATGCAACTGAGAAACATCATCTAGTTTAATTATCCTAGATCAGTTGAGTATTTGCACTACTCCTGGTACTCAACACCTCTTACTGAGATTTCTTTAAGTATTTACACCACTTCTAGTACTCAGAAATCCTTACCAAGATTTCCTTGAGTATTTGAAACACTCCTGGTATCTAGGCAATTTGGTATCTACGATACAACCTAGTTGAGTTTCACCCACTCTTGATTGTGTAGTATTCTTCACCACTCTTGGTATCCCTAACCAATGAATAGCCTTTAGTTACCTTAGATCAGTTGAGTATTCCCTACACTCCTGGTACTAGATGACCTTGCCTAGATTTCCTTAACCTTTCAAAGTTAAATTGTAAGTGTTTTGATTCTCTCAAGAATTGCAATAGTAGATTGCTTGCAAGTCGTTCAAACCATGACTCTCGTAGAGAGGATCTAATTACAATACAATATGGTCTGAACACTCGCACGTATTTCTCTCATCTCTTTTTTCATCACCTTACATAAGTAAGCATTTAATACAATAAAGTACTAGAGGGATGCTTTACTTTACTTTTTCTTGTTGATTTTCAACAACCGGTATCGTGCAGCGGAATAAAAACGTTTAATAAAGGAGCGTCTTACAGTCAATAACCAATATAAAATGGTTCTTTTAGAAATCTTGATTTTCTTTTAAAACTTTTAACAAACAGTTTGAACGCTAAAGAAATATGATTAAAGAAAATCAACACAGAGATTTTTATACTAGTTCGAATCAAAAGATTCTACGTCCAGTTGTTAATCACTATAAAGAGTGATTAACTATTTCACTAAAATGTGGTTTGCAGATTACAATCAGATGAAATAGAAATTAAGAAAAGAAAACACCTTCCTTCAATAAACGAATGGAAGAATCTGCTCAATCAACTTGAACAGAACCGCTGCAACCTTAGACACACTAAGCACAAGGTTCTCCTATTCATAAAACTTGATATGAGCAACACTAACACTTGAAAACTTCTTCAGAGCGTATATGTATTTTCAAGTGGCTTAAATTCCTTTCCACTCATAGAGAGCTTCCCTTAGGCACACAAATGAAAAATTCTTTTGTAAGAGTTGTGAAGACCTCTATTTATAGTTCAAGGTTCATAAAATGAAAAGACAATTCTCAATTGCCAAATATAATCGATTATCATAAGTGATAATCAATTATTTGTGTCCATTATGGGGTTTTCAAAAAGTGATAATCAATTATCCTGAGGAATAATCGATTATTTGCGCAACTTAGGCAATACTGAATCAGACAAAGATAATCGATTATTTTGAGTAATAATCGATTATCTGCACGAGCATCTCTTTTCCAAATAGGCTCGTGATAATCGATTATTTCACCAAATAATCGATTATCTGCGTAAATTTTCTCTAGATTGGAAAACTTCTAAGCGTTCTTACATCAACCAAGTTATTCCTATACAATTTATTCTACAAAATGCTTTTAACTTAAATATAACAAGAGTCTTCAAGTTCTTCATCTTGTATCATCATCAAAACCATAATATCTTCAAGACACCAAGGCTCCTCATTGGTAACAGTTCTCTCTTTCTCTCTTGTTATAAGAACAAGTAAGATATTACAATGAAGCTTGAGAAATCTTCTTCTGTATTACACTTTTTCACTCTCTTTTCATTCTTCAAATGGATAGTCTGATGAAGCTTAAGAGTATTCTTCTTCTTTTCTTGAGCTCTTCTCTTTTTCCCTTTTCTTGATAGAAGGAATTTAGCATTGATAGCCCAAAGAGATTTCCTTGCTCAATGGATGATGAGATATCTTTATATCTTCATATTTTCTCTTTTCTTGTTCTTTCTTCTAGTCTTCTATTTATACACCTTGATGGTATAGCCATTGTGACGATGCTTGTCTTGAGATCTAATAATATGACTGTTTTGACAAAGCTTGTCTTAAGATTTGTTTTCTTCTGGCTATTGGTGTAAATGTCAGTCATAGGATGGTGTTTTTTTTTCAAAACAGACTTACTTTTAAGATCTTTTATCAAAAGTGGTTTTGACTTATCTTTTTGGCACATCTTTTGATAACCTGATCAACGCTCCTCTTTGTCTTTTTCTCAATGTTCTTTTTGGTGCTTATAAGATGAATGTTTATAGCAATTGTCCTACACAAGATAGAGATGTGTATAACAAGTGTGTTTATTTCCTTTTACTTTTATCTTTTTAAGTGTTTTAATAATGTTGTTTAGGTTTTTATGTTTTCTGATATTTTTATTTTTACGATATTAGTTGGTATTGTTTAGTTTGTAAGAGACTTGTTGGTTGGTGGTTTACTTATTAATTCCGTGGTTTGTTTTTACATAGGTATTATGTCACGGTTTTCTAGACGAAAAACATTCCATGAATGTATTGTTACCTACTACTAATCTTATTGGGTTTAGGTGTACGACTAGTTCATCCGATATCATCTTTGTTGTTTTTTAACATTGAACATTAAATTTCATTTAATGTTTGCTCAAAATAACAAAGTGTTTTTTCATTTCTTACTGTTAGGTAGTTTTTTACTATTAAGCTCTTTTCTAAAAATACCAAGCGTTGTATAGAGACTTCATCGTTAGACGAAGTATTGTTTAAACTCATGGTATCGTTAAGTCAAGTAAACGCTTCTTTTGGTTTTGTATCTTCATGGTTTCGGAATTAATGAGGTTGACAAGAATCTGACATGAGAGATGACGAGAAGCTCGTCAATTAGCCCCACGACTTCTACTCTGCTCGACATCGTCCTTTTAGTAGACCATGAAATCAACTTTCTCGTACACTCGATCCAATACAACGAAAATTTATGGCGACTAGCCTCATTAAAAATATTATCCCCAGCGGCATCATTTATTCCAACCTTAAAAAACTTATTTTTGAAACCTTTAAAGGAAACAACTATAGGGTAAATAACCACTTGGCTTGCTTCGATATTAGTGAAACCCACCCCTTCTTAGTTATTGGGCGGGTGTGAAAGAAGTGCAGTGACACAGCAAAGGTGAGAGTGATGCCTAGGGCCACACACACCACCACAAACGCTTACATAAAATCTCGATCGTTCGAATGAAGTTGCATGGGTGCGACATTAAGCTCACGTAGAAAACTCATTAGAAAATTGTCCAAAGGGAGACGAGTGAAGAACTCTATAAACATGTAAAAATACATGTACAAAAAGTCTTTAGGACTAGCTTACTTCTTATGAAAAACCCGTTTGTTTCCTTTGTAAACGATTAAGTTAAAATTTTCACCATCCACTAGGGACTTCACGAAGCGACATCTATAAGACCCATGAAAAATATCTATTTTAATAAATAGTAGTAAGTTTTAGCATTATTAATAGTAGTAATAATGAATAGAAAATATAATTAAGGTTAGAAAATTTTAAATCTTTGATAGAAAATTATAATAATTTCAGAATGGGGGATTTAAAATTTTGAGAAATTATTTTAGAAGGTTTTGTGAATAGTGAATAGTAAAAAGTAAATAGTAAAAAGTAAATAGTAAAAAGTGAATAGTAAAAACGAAAAAAATAAATAATATAAATAAATAAATCAAATATTCTGAAAGAATGAAAATTCTTAAGTATTAAGGAAAGGTTGGTAAGTGGTGGTTGAGATTAAGATGTTAATTTAATAAAATAATATTAAAAAAATTAGTGAATAGTAATTTTTTTTTTTACTATAAATAGCTAAGGAGGGAGGAATGATTCCACACAAGAAATAAGAGAGAAAGAGAGAAAGTGAGAGAAGGAAAGAATTTAGAAGAAAGTTTTAGAAGAGCAGAGGTTCTGGAAGGTTTTAGGGGGAACAATTTCGGAGTGGGAAACTAAGTCTGGAAAAGAGGTAAGGGGAGCTAGTTTTTCTTTTCATTTTAGTAGTATGCCTTGAATGTATGGTAATTTTGAAGTTGTATGTTGAGGTTTTGAATTATTATGTGTGCCTATGTGTTGGTTATATAATTGTTCAAGTATTAAAGTTATGTGTTAAACTATGTTATTGTTTTGAATATGTGAATAAGAAATTTGTTAATAACATGTTGAGGAACACTTTGGAAGACCAGGTTCTTAAGTTGTCCATTGTGACACACCTCTCTTTCCTGGAAGTCTACTCGATGTGTTTTTAACTAATCCTTATTAAACAGATTATATTCTACTGATTTTATGAAATTTGTGTTGAATGTATGATATTATGTTGGATGTGAAATTATAGTGTTTGGGGCAAAATAGAGGAAGTAAGGGAAGCTAACCTTTCTATGTTTTAAGTTAATACTATTGTACTACTATTCATGTTTTGAATTATTATGTGTGCCTATGTGTTGGTTATATAATTGTTCAAGTATTAAATTTATGTGTAAAACTATGTTGTTATTTTGAATATGAAAATAAGAAATTTGTTAATAACATGTTGAGGAACACTTTGGAAGACCAGGTTCTTAAGTTGTCCATTGTGACACACCTCTCTTTCTTGGAAGTCTACTCGATGTGTTTTTAACTAATCCTTATTAAACAGATTATATTCTGCTAATTTTATGAAATTTGTGTTGAATGTATGATATTATGTTGGATGTGAAATTATAGTGTTTGGGGCAAAATAGAGGAAGTAAGGGAAGCTAACCTTTCTATGTTTTAAGTTAATACTATTGTACTACTATTCATGTTTTGAATTATTATGTGTTCCTATGTGTTGGTTATATAACTGTTCAAGTATTAAATTTATGTGTAAAACTATGTTGTTATTTTGAATATGAAAATAAGAAATTTGTTAATAACATGTTGAGGAACACTTTGGAAGACCAGGTTCTTAAGTTGTCCATTGTGACGCACCTCTCTTTCCTGGAAGTCTACTCGACGTGTTTTTTTTAACTAATCCTTATTAAACAGATTATATTCTACTGATTTTAGTTTTGTAAAATACTCAATGGAAATGAAGTTTGTGTTGAATGTATGATATTATGTTGGATGTAATAGAATGGGAAATTGCGAAACTATGAATGGTGTTGTGAATATATATATATATTTGGAGGAGAAGCGTGGTTATGATTGAGTTACTAGTAAGGTGGATCTGTTTCAAGAACTATTAGGTAGTGTGTTAAGTGAAATTATAGTGTTTGGGGCAAAAGAGAGGAAGTAAGGGAGCTAACCTTTCAATGTTTTGAGTATTGTGTTTGGTGAATGGATGTTACTCACCAATGTTTTGAGTATTGTGCTTGGTGAATGGATGTTACTCACCAATGTTTTGAGTATTGGTGAATGAATGTTACTCACCAATGTTTTGAGTATTGTGCTTGGTGAATGGATGTTACTCACCAATGTTTTGAGTATTGTGCTTGGTGAATGGATGTTACTCACCAATGTTTTGAGTATTGTGCTTGGTGAATGGATGTTACTCACCAATGTTTTTACTAGTAAGCCCTTGAAGAAACTAGGGAGATATGTCTAATGTGGTGTGCGTAGGATGACTCTTATCCGCGGTCCATATGAGGGACTGGTTTTGAGATATACCTAACAAATGTGTAAAAACCGAGATAAATCCAAAAGTTACATGTGAGATGAGAAATGAGTAGAGTGAGATGAGAAGTGAGTAGAGTCTGATGAAAAGTGAGTAGAGTCTGATGAGAAATGAGTAGTGTCTAAAGTATACTTGAAGAAAGTAGGATATGATAATTGAGCTAGCAAGTAGTTGTATCCATATCCGAAGATCCACTTTGGGGAACAGAGTAGGATATGTTGTATCTAAGAAAAGTACCACTGCAAGCGTAGAATTTCTTTCGATATTCATGTGAATGTTTGGATGAGTATAGTTTATGATAATTATGGTATATTTATGGTATGATTGAGTAATTGATATGTATGCTATTAAATTAAATATACCATGTTGTTTTTTGTTGCATTAGCTCACCCTTACTGGTGTATGCATGATGTTTATCTATGATGCATATTGGTGTATGCATGGTGATCGATCTATGATGCATATTGTTACCAATAAGGGAGTATTGGTAAAACCTGAAGACAAGTTTTGATGATGCTATAAATTGTATTTCTTGATTGTAATAGGAGAATACGTAAAAAGCAACTTGTAGTTTTTAAATGTAGTAGGAAATTGATAAATATTGTAATTTCTACTTGTATAATCGATTATGTTTAAGGTATAATTGATTATCATATGTTTTTGAACTAAAATAATCGATTATCATGAAGCAATAATCGATTATCACAAGTCACACTTGAATAATCGATTATCACTTCAAATAATCGATTATCACTTCAAATAATCGATTATCACTTTTTGAAATTTCTATAACGGACTTGAATAATCGATTATCACTTACAATAATCGATTATTCATGGCAGTTGGGAGCTGACCTTTGGCATTCAGTGTGCTTGGCTATATAATGGGTGTTTGAGAGCTTCAGAAAATAACTTAGTGAAAACTTAGAAAGCTTAGAACACTGAGTTGTCAGAGGAACGTTCTTGAGAGCTTTTGTTTTCTTTGTTCCCTTCCTTGATCTTGTGAAAGGAGAGGCTTACGTATCGTGTGTCGATAGTCGAAGTGGACTCTCTTCAAGTTGGCAAGGTTCTCTGCCTGGTCTTGTGAAAGGAGAAGCTAGTGAATCGTTTGTCGATTGCTGGAGCTGGTCTCTTCAAGTTGGTAGAGTAGTTCTTTTCATTCTGTTCTTGTTCATTTCATTGTAAACTGTTAAACTATTTTTAGTGGAACTGTTAATCACTCTTTGTAGTGATTAACGACTGAACGTAGATTCTGTTGAATCGAACCAGTATAAAAATTCTTGTGTGTTTTTCTTATGCCATTTACTCATTCTACTTTAACGTACATCAACTACTTGGTTAATTTTCTAAAAGAAAATTATTTTCTTTAAAAAAAAGAAAATCGTTTCAACTGTGACTTAATACGCTTTCTGCTCTCTGAGTGTTTTTTAATCCGCTGCGCTAAACTCTTTAAAATTTACCCCCTCCGATACCATCAATTGGTATCAGAGCCTGCTTTGATATTCTTTCAAAATCTTTGCGAAAATGGCTGGTCACAGTCAAAATGCTGTTTATGCTGAGGGTGCGTCTATTAACAGACCTCCATTGTTTACTGGAGATAATTATGCTTTTTGGAAAGTAAGAATGGAAATTTTTATGGGGTTTGTTGATAGAGGCATTTGGGAAGCTGTACAGAATGGTCCTTATATTCCTATGAGTACAGTAGATGGTGTAGAAACAGAAAAACCTTATTTTAATTGGACTGCTGAGGAAAATAGACGAGCTCAGTTTGATATTAAAGCTCGTAATATTATTTCATCTGCTGTTGTGCTTGATGAATTTTATAGAATTTCAGTGTGTAAGACAGCACAGGAAATGTGGGAAGTCCTCAGAGTCACTCATGAAGGAACGGAGGACGTGAAACGAGCTAGGAAGAACACTCTCATTCAGGAATATGAGATGTTCAGAATGCAACCTGGAGAAACTATCTCTGACGTTCAAAAACGATTCACTCATATTGTGAATCACTTAACAGGTTTGGGTAAGACTTTTGATACTGATGAACTTAATGTGAAAATTTTGAAATCTCTGGACAGGTCTTGGCAACCAAAGGTAACTGCCATATCGGAGTCTCAAAATCTTGCTCAAATGACAATGCCAATCTTGTTTGGAAAGCTCCGGGAGCATGAACTTGATTTGAGGAGATTAACTGCTGAAGAGGATCAAGGCAAGAGGAAAACTCTAGCTTTCAAGTCAGAAATTTCTAAAAGAAAAAGCTCCAAGAGGATCGAAGAAGATGATTCTGATGATGAAGAAAACATGAGCTTGATGATAAAGAAATTTGCAAAATTCATGAAAGCAAAGGGAAAGGACAAGTTTCAAAAGGAAAATCAAGATTCTCCATCAAACGTTAAGTGCTTCGGTTGTGGAGAAAGAGGGCACGTGAAATCTGAGTGTCCAAAGAGCAAGAAGAGTGAAGACAAGAAGGAAAGAAAATTTCAAAGGAAAAAGAAAGCATACATAGCTTGGGAGGATAATGCCTCTAGCTCAACAAGTTCAAGTGACATAGAAGAAGAAGCTAACCTATGCCTTATGGCAGATTCTGAAGAAACAGGAAGCCAAGTAAGTGATTCCAGTTTTGAATCTAGTGAATTAGATTTACAAAAAGCTTTCTTTGAATTAATGAATGAATCTGAGAAACTTAATGCTGCACATAAAAAACTTAAAAAAGAGCACAGTGATTTAAAATTGAAATATGATAAACTGCTTGATGATGAAGTTGTGTTAAGAAACAGAGTCAGTACTTTAGAAATAAAATTGTCTGACTCAAATGCTATTGTTGAACCTGTTGAATGCTTATCATGCAAGAGCTATATGTTTGATATTGATATTCTTGAAAATTTGCTTGCTAAGGCAACTAAAACAAATTCACATGCTAAAACAAATTGTAATAAAAGCAAAATTAAAAATAGAAACATGCATCAAAATTATAAATCCAAGGTAAAAAGAACTCGAAAAATCTGGGTTGTTAAAGGAACTTTTGTTAAAAATAAAGTTAGTGATGTATGTTGCTTTTACTGTATGAAGCATGGTCACACATCAAACAAATGCAATATCAAACATGTTGGTGTTCCAAATGGCAAATATGCTTGGATTAAAGCTGTGAAATGATGTATTCTTGTATAAACTAACCCCAAGGACCCATGTTGAGATTGGGGACCTAAAAATTCTTGCTAACTTGTTTTGTAGGAACAATCTAAGTCAAAGAAGTCATTGTGGTATCTTGACAGTGGTTGCTCAAGACACATGACTGGTGACAAGAAAAGGTTCATCTCTTTTGAGAAGAAGAAGCAAGGATTTGTAACTTACGGGGATAACAACAAAGGCAGAATAATGGGAACCGGAGATATTGGAGGAGGAAACACTTTGACAATAAAAGACGTCTTATATGTTGAAGGCCTCAAACATAATCTTCTAAGCATAAGCCAACTATGTGACAAAGGTTTCAAGGTAACTTTTGAGAGTGATAAATGTACTGTTTATTTTAAAAATTCTGCTGAAATTGCTTTGCAAGGTGTTAGGAACAATAATATATACTTGATTGATATTGAGAGTGCATCTAGTCATAGTATAACATGCTTAGTTGCTAAAGAAGAAAATCCATGGCTATGGCATAAAAGAGCTGCACATATTCACATGCAACACTTAAACAAATTAATCTCTAAGGATCTTGTGATTGGTTTGCCTAAACTAAAATTTGAGAAAAATAAGCTTTGTTCTACATGTCAAAAGGGTAAACAAACCAAATCTTCTTTTTCATCTAAAAGTATGATTTCTACATCAAAATCTTTAGAACTTTTGCATATGGACTTGTTTGGTCCATCTAGAATTAAAAGTTTTGGTGGAAATTACTATGCTCTTGTAATTGTTGATGATTACTCTAGATTTACTTGGACTTTCTTTTTAACTCTGAAAAGTGAAGCTTTCAAAGCTTTTAAAACTTTTGCTAAACGTATTCAAAATGAAAAAGATTTGAAAATCAAAACTTTGAGAAGTGATCATGGTGGTGAATTTGAAAATGAATCATTTGGAAAATTTTGTGAAGAATTTGGAATTGCACATAATTTTTCTGCACCTAGAACTCCCCAACAAAATGGTGTTGTTGAAAAAAAAAATAGATCACTAGAAGAATTAGCTAGAACACTTATGAGTGAATCTAATGTGCCAAAATACTTTTGGGCTGATGCAGTAAGCACTGCTTGTTATGTGTTAAATAGAATGCTTATAAGGCCAATTTTGAAATTAACTCCTTATGAATTGTTGAATGGTAGAAAACCAAATATATCTCATTTGAAAATTTTTGGATGCAAATGCTTTGTATTAAATAATGGAAAAGATAATCTTGGAAAGTTTGATGCAAAATCTGATGAAGCAATCTTTCTAGGATATTCATTAACTAGCAAAGCTTATAGGGTGTTCAATAGAAGAACACTAAGTATTGAAGAATCTATGCATGTTGTCTTTGATGAGATTGTAGACCTTGAGGAAAATCCTCTTGAGTCAAATAAACCCATTGCAGGTGATGAGGATTACTTAAGAGAAGCTATAGAAGAAATGTATCTAAATGAAAATTATCCTTCGGAGCATCAAGAAACACCTCAAGTTGATGACTTCAAAAGCTATCAACAACCTAGAGGACTATCCTTGGACAACATCATAGGAGATATATCAAAAGGGGTAACCACTAGACATAATTTAAATAATTTTTGCCTAACTGGTGCTTTTGTGTCTCAGATAGAACCTAAAAATATAAAGGAAGCTCTTCAAGATGACAAGTGGTGCATTGCTATGCAAGAAGAGCTAAATCAATTTGAAAGGAATGAAGTTTGGGAACTTATCCCAAAACAAAAAGAATTTCAAGTTATAGGAACCAAATGGGTTTTCAAGAACAAGCTTAATGAGGACGGAATCATCACAAAGAATAAAGCAAGGCTAGTTGCTAAGGGATACTGTCAAGAAGAAGGTATTGATTACGATGAAACTTATGCACCAGTAGCAAGGTTAGAAGCAATTAGATTATTACTTGCATATGCATCTTTGATGAAATTTAAACTATATCAAATGGATGTTAAAAGTGCATTTTTAAATGGTTTTATAAAAGAAGAAGTTTATGTTAGTCAACCTCCTGGTTTTGAAGATTTTAAATTTCCTGATCATGTTTACAAGTTAAAAAAGGCCCTTTATGGTCTTAAACAGGCACCTAGGTCTTGGTATGAAAGACTTAGTACTTTTTTGATTGAAAATAAATTTTCTAGAGGAAAGGTTGATTCAACCTTATTCATTAAGAAAGTAGGAAAACACATTTTGATTGTGCAAGTTTATGTAGATGATATAATTTTTGGTTCAACTGATGACTCTTTATGTGAAGAGTTTGCAAAAAAAATGCAAGGAGAATTTGAAATGTCTATGATGGGTGAGTTAAATTTTTTCTTAGGACTACAAATAAAACAAATGAATGGTGGAACATTCATATCCCAAACTAAATACTGTAGAGAAATTCTTAGGAAATTTGGAATGAATAGCTACAAGGAAGCTAGTACACCCATGGGTACCTCTTGTTATTTAGATAAGGATGAAACTGGAAAGGGAGTGAATGAAACCATGTTTAGAGGCATGATAGGATCTTTGCTATACTTAACTGCTAGTAGACCAGATATTATGCAGAGTGTTTGTGTATGTGCTAGATACCAAGCCAATCCTAAAGAGTCACATCTCACTGCAGTTAAGAGAATTTTAAAATATCTTAAAGGAACTACTTCATTTGGACTTTGGTATCCCTCTGATGCTTCACCTAGTTTAATAGGATACTCTGATGCAAATTATGGTGGCTATAAAATTGATAGAAAAAGTACTAGTGGAACCTGTCATTTCTTGGGATGTTCTTTAGTATCATGGCACTCAAAGAAACAAGCATGTGTAGCTTTGTCTACCACTGAAGCTGAATATATTGCAGCTGGAAACTGTTGTGCTCAAATTTTATGGATGAAACAACAATTGGAAGACTTTGATATCTTTCTTGAAAATATTCCTCTAAAATGTGATAACACTAGTGCTATAAACTTGACCAAGAACCCTATAATGCATTCAAGAACTAAGCATATAGAAATTAGGCACCATTTTCTAAGAGATCATATTCAAAAGGGGGACTGTCAAATTGAATATGTTGATACCTTGCATCAGTTAGCCGATATTTTTACCAAAGCTCTACCAAAAGATAGATTCATTGAGCTTAGGAGAGAATTAGGAGTATTAGACATGTCCTAGAATCAAAATCTATGCAAAATATTGCATTTTCCGTGACTTTAGCGAGCCATAATCGATTATCACTGAGCCATAATCGATTATTTAGTCATAAAAGTAAATCTGGAAAACTTTGAGCAGATAATCGATTATCATCAGGCATAATCGATTATCATGCAATTCTGGGCAGAGATTAATGAACTGATAATCGATTATCACGAGCCATAATCGATTATCACGTTAACAGGTTCAAAAATAGAGCCGTTGGAGCGTCCCATAACGGCTATAAACGGCCATAAACGGCTAGTTTCTTCATTTTTCTTATAAATAGCCTCCCATAATCGATTGTTAGACATTCTTTTGCAACCAAATACTGCTAAAATCAAATCCAGAGCTCCAAATCTCCTCATCTCTCCTTCACTTCATAAACCTTCATCTCCTCCATCTTCATCCATGGCTGAATCAAGAAGGTATCGTCGCAAAACAGTTGGAGCCCCTTCCTCCTCTCAACCACGACTAGCCAACATAGATGGATGGATCTCAGATCAAGAGAAACATGCAGATTTCGTAAACTCCTGGCAAGAAAGGAAAATCATGGCGGTAAAGTACATCCGTCTTGATTTTTTTCGCTTTTATGGGTTTCAATTTCCAAATACTTTTGCTGAGCAGGGGTTAGCACATCTGGTAGAACAAAAAGGAAATATTTATCCAGATCTCATAAGAGTTTTCTACTTCAACTTGCGCTATCGAGATGGAATAATTTCTACCAAGGTCAAAGGCGTACGCATCATTTTAGATGATGACGTTTGGACAAATGTTGCTCAACTTACTATTTGGGATGATGCTGTCAAAGTCCATTTAGGACTTGAAGACTTCAACAGGATGCTAACTTTCCAATCTTTTCTGCGACATCCTGAGAAGCAAGTAAATAGAAGGCAACTATTGGTTGGAGGATTCAAAGTTGAAGAGAGGATGATCCACTACTTGATTGTTTGGATTCTCTGTCCTAGAGCAACCAACCATGCTCAATGCTCTGAGCAGGACTTACTTCTCTTGTATGGGATTTTAAATCACATACACATCGACTAGCCTGCTCTCATTGCTGACACCATGGTAAAAGCCAAGAAATCCCACTCTTATCAGTTTCCTTATGCTCTTCTTGTTTCTAGGATTTTAGAATATAAAGGAATACCTGTTGAAGGAGAACTTGTTCAAAATATTGAGACTGTGGGATCAGAAATCGGAGATACTACCTTTCGTCAGATGGGATTCATTACTAGAGGAAGGGTCCTTATTCACAAAGATGATGATCATTCTGATGATGATGACGATATGGACACTCATATGGCTGACCCAGTGAGTGCTGCAGCTCCATCAGAAGCTGGACCTTCCAACATACCCTTCTCTTCCTCAAATTCTATGGAAGAACACTTTGCAAGATTATCCAAAAAATTGGAGGATATGAGTCTCGCACAGAAGACACATTTTGATGAAGTACATGAGTGGCAACAATCTCTTGATGAGTACTTAGTTGATCAGTTTCTTGAGTTTGATGTTCGACTACATAACATTGAGAATCATCTCAATATCCCTCCCACTGAAAGATCTCCTAGTCCTGAGTTTTAGTTTTTTTTTTAGGATTCTAAGTTTGATTGTTTTCTGTGTGGCATTTTAAATCTTTATAAATTTTCCAGTTATTATTAATAAAATGAGCTTTTATGCATCTGTTATCTTTTTTAGGGGGAGCTCATATTAAGGGGGAGATTCTTACTTTTTGCTTATGATCAAAAAGGGGGAGATTAATATCTATATTATAGGGGAGAAGAAATAATATTCTTCAAAGTATACAGGTACTACTAACTCTGTGATCTTTTTAGTGAGAATGTATTGCAGGTAAAACTGAGTTGCTTTTAATAGAAGATTTTTTGATCATCATCAAAAAGGGGGAGATTGTTACCAATAAGGGAGTATTGGTAAAACCTGAAGACAAGTTTTGATGATGCTGTAAATTGTATTTCTTGATTGTAATAGGAGAATACGTAAAAAGCAACTTGTAGTTTTTAAATATAGTAGGAAATTGATAAATATTGTAATTTCTACTTGTATAATCGATTATGTTTAAGGTATAATCGATTATCATATGTTTTTGAACTAAAATAAATGATTATCATGAAGCAATAATCGATTATCACAAGTCACACTTGAATAATCGATTATCACTTCAAATAATCGATTATCACTTTTTGAAATTTCTATAACGGACTTGAATAATCGATTATCACTTACAATAATCGATTATTCATGGCAGTTGGGAGCTGACCTTTGGCATTCAGTGTGCTTGGCTATATAATGGGCGTTTGAGAGCTTCAGAAAATAACTTAGTGAAAACTTAGAAAGCTTAGAACACTGAGTTGTCAGAGGAACGTTCTTGAGAGCTTTTGTTTTCTTTGTTCCCTTGCTTGATCTTGTGAAAGGAGAAGCTTACGTATCGTGTGTCGATAGTCGAAGTGGACTCTCTTCAAGTTGGCAAGGTTCTCTGCCTGGTCTTGTGAAAGGAGAAGCTAGTGAATCGTTTGTCGATTGCTGGAGCTGGTCTCTTCAAGTTGGTAGAGTAGTTCTTTTCATTCTGTTCTTGTTCATTTCATTGTAAACTGTTAAACTATTTTTAGTGGAACTGTTAATCACTCTTTGTAGTGATTAACGACTGGACGTAGATTCTGTTGAATCGAACCAGTATAAAAATTCTTGTGTGTTTTTCTTATGCCCTTTACTCATTCTACTTTAACGTACATCAACTACTTGGTTAATTTTCTAAAAGAAAATTATTTTCTTTAAAAAAAAGAAAATTGTTTCAACTGTGACTTAATACGCTTTCTGCTCTCTGAGTGTTTTTTAATCCGCTGCGCTAAACTCTTTAAAATTTACCCCCTCCGATACCATCACATATTGGTGTATGCATGACGTTTATCATATTGGTGTATGCATAATGATTGGTTAAGAGATGTATGCTTATAATGTTTCTGTTAGCTCACCCTTACTTGTGTGTGCATGTGAATGCAATGATCATATAATGTGCGATGTTATACGGGAGCAGATGGAGAAATGGCAATCCAGTTCAAGCGGGGATAGAGACAGAAGAATAGTTGATAAGAGTTCGAGTTATATTTATAGATGAGAAGTTGAAATCTGAGTTTTGTATATCGAGGAAAACTTTTATTCCTTGTTTCTATGACTGATCTACCATATCAAGAATGTAATAACTATATTATAGTTTAATACTATAATTATTGGGATGTTACAACATCAGTCGGTAAACCAACGAAGCTGATTTTCAGTATGAAAAGAAGGTGCCATACTCCCCCACCTCATGTGACATCCATTCATAATCAGTGATGACCGGGAGAGCATCTACATCTACATCCTGCTCCCTTTCAAGTCCGCCTCAATAAAAATTAAGGTTTCCCGTGCGGTAGACCACGTGTTATTATCTGCTTGACCCCCAACTTAATCTGATCATTGCTTGGATGATCCCAAAATGGAAGAAGAACCAGAGGCTAACCCGAACGATTCATCATTCATATACTTCTAGCCGCTTCTCCCTACAGACTCCTCATACGACAGTAGATCAATGGTTGCCATTATTACCTTGGTAGAAAGTACAAGGATGGATGCTCGGTTCACAAAAAGTAGAAGAGAGTAGTAGTGAAAATGACCCAAAGGCCCACCATTATTTATAGGCATGAGGGCCCCCCAAGCAGCACCCTTAACTGTCAAATCATATTAGATCTAACAGTTCACAACACACGACGTTTAGCTTCCCAAAGCGTAGGAAATTTCAAGGTTCAGTCCTGAACATCGCAAGGTCGTGAATAACCAAAAACCACCCATCATATCGCTAAGACGACCACCCATCACAAACCCATTTGTCTATTAAGATAGACTTGGACTTAGGGAGCTTGTGTACCGTATGACTACACGGTCAGGTTTACGCAAGACCGGATAGTCATCTATCAATGATGGATGGAACAGTCCAACTACCACGAGATTACCATTAACATTAATTAGCTTAGAGTAAAGTGTGATTAGAAGCAATTGGATCATGATTTGTCGTTAATCCAAAGCTCATTCTGAAAACTATAAATACAAGTTGGAGATAAAAATGTAAGTGAGTGCATTTAATATGTATTAATTACTGTAATTGTCTTTAACATCAAAGTATTTTTTCTAAACAATCTCCCAATTGACCGAACAGGTATTCAGAATGAACCATGACAAAGACCAAAACTTAGATATTAAGACATACATTACACAATAAACATGTAACCGACATAATAAGAAATATCTTAGTATTTTTTTAACGAGGCCCTTATTAGACTCTTCTTAGCCCTTATCTTCCAAGATATGCTGACTAGTCCACATTCACGCACTACATAGCATCGTGCATTTCTTTCCCTTGCCCGAGATACACGAGCGCATGCATATTACCTTTCGCATGTTATTCTTCACAATGTACACACAAGAAAATAAAAGAGAGTATAAGTGCATTGTGATTTTCACACTCCAAACGTAACATCATGCAATACATATTCGTGCATACATCCACAACAAATATTGTTAGTTTCCCTTACTTGCACAAGTCTTCTAAGCACACTAGGTCATTATTGGCTGGTTACTCTCACTCTAAGGCCTCTAGCTTTCATTCCTCACTAGAACTCTCATGATAGAAAAGAACAAGATGAGGGAATGAGTGAATAGAACTCCCATGATAGAAAAGAACAAGACGAGGGAATGAGTGAAGAGAATGTAGTAATATGACGCTTTATATTTAACCTAATGTGGTTTGGATTATCTGAATGAGACAAAGTTTACAATCCCAAGGTATCTGCTCTGTGTCTCAAGCAGAAAACTACATCGCACCACAGTATAAGTTTGCACCTGACATTGTTCCTCTAAAAAGGGTGGCAACATATAAAAATACGTCGTCTCATATTCCTACCAAATCTCCAATCTCTTTCCTCTATGCATCCTTCCATGGTTACCTGCACTCATTTAAGGCAACTTAGTAACCTAGGTTCACCCATAACTCCTAAGGCACGAAATCTTGACTAAAGTCTTAGAGCGTCTAATGTCCTCTTTGACCGTCTAATGCTCTTATAAGAAGAGCTAATAATCTAATAAACCACTCGTTTTTTTACTAGGCGCATCTCACATAACTAAACTAAGACATGCATATTTTTTAAATCTTACAATGATCACATATGAACATATACTACTTTTATTCAGAGGAATTCATAGGCCTTGTATATGAATGATATTTTGTAAGACAATCAATTTCGTTTGAATCATTGTGTGCAAAATATTCATGTTGCTGCATACATCCGTTTCGTTATTTGACTAAGAAAATGTGTATTTATACATATACATATACATATATATACATATACATATATATATATATATATACATATACATATACATATACATACATACATATATATATATATATACATACATATATATATATATATATATATATATATATATATATATATATATATATATATATTTTCATTCAAATTTTTTAAATATATACTTTAGTTCTTAAAAATACATTTCTATCCAAAACAATTTAAATCTTTTTGAACATTTCAAATTAAAACAAAAATCACTATCATGTGTTCATCATTTTTCTTTCTTGCTTTTTCTTTGTTAAATGATGTTTTTCTTCTCTACGACTGCGGAGTAACACTGTAATTGTTTTTTAGATCTCTGGTTTTACCGTTATTTTTCTTTTAGAAAATAAATAATGGAGAAAAAAATTAGAAAATAAATAATGGAGAAAAAAAATTGTTGGTGACATAAATATTTGAGTTACTTTGAATAGAGATATATTTTAAATTGTTAGAGTACACATTAAATAAATATTGAACAGAAAGTCATAGATATATCACGTAGAGACCTTGGTATTAGGTCATTTGCTTTAATTAGCCTAAAATTGCTTTATACACATTAATAACACACGTAAAATATTAATACCTAATTTTTGTATTAATTAAGAAAAACGTTGAATAATAGAAATTCCTATCCTTAATGTTGTCCTTCATGCAATATACATGATTATTTATTTTCTAGATGTTAAGTTATAAGAAAATTCGATTCCGAGATGAATCTAAGTTTATAGGCTATAATATACTAATGATGTTTCATTTTAGGACATGGAGTGTTTTTCTTTAGAATTCTAGTCGAGACTCAAAAAGTGTTTCTTTCAATATTTTTTATTAATCTAGTCTTAATATCCCTAAATTAGAAAGAAGATAGATTTCGAAGTCAAATTTTTTATTATTTTATTTATTTATTTATAATTTCATGATTCAATTATGAAGAATCAAACATAATAAAAATTTGTATATCTCAGTTTATAACACAAGGTAAAAAAATGATCTAGACATGCTTATGTTGTATATATGTTATCTTTGTATATATTTTTTTAAGTAAAAAATTATTTTAATAATTTATCATTATATATGCTTATTTTATTTTTTTTAACTACTAAATATAGGTATAAGTGGGAGAAAAACAAAAGTCTCTTAATGCAAATAGAGATTATATTTATTTAATATTATATATATATATATATATATATATATATATATATATTACATTTATATAAGTTTTGTAAAAATGATAGATTTATAATAAATGTATGAACTTAGAAAATATAATACTAGAGTTGATAGATATTTTAAAATAATGAGATGAGTCTTTTAATATTAAAATAATTTAATAATATAAATAAAATTTCATAAACTCGTCTCATTATTTAAAGAATTTTTAATTTCTTTAAAACTATTTCTTTAAGTTTCATTTTCCTTCTTTTTGTAATTTCTAACTCATAAATAATTTGTTTGACAGTCAAAAAGTGTCTAATTAATCACGACGGTGAATTCTTCATTATCTATCGATTAGATTTCATTCTAGATCAAGTAAGTTTTTGCTCATTTTTCTTAAGTTCGTAGTTTAAGACACATGCGACCAAAAGTTTTCTCGCATGTGTCGTTCATCTCTCTCTTCTAGTTCTTTGTTGATCAAAGGTTCTAAGGACTAACTTCGATTGCAACTATGTGGTTTTTAGGTGTTCCTAGAGTTTCTTGAGTTTGAACCAAGGTTAGTGCGTGTATAGAGCGTGATAGCATTTAACTACAGTAAAAGCGCGTATTACCGAAGGCTTATTTCCGAGAGCCTATTGTCCTTCGGTAATGCCAGCGATGCCTTTTCACATGCGCACCACATCTTCATTTAGCCATTCTCTAAATATTTCCGAGGGCCTTTTGCCCTTCCGTAATGCTTGCGATGCCTCTTTATATGCGAACCACATCTTCATTTAGGCATTCTCTGGAGAGATCCACCCACACACATTTCTTTTTCTCACGAACCTTCGCTTGTCTCCGATCCATATTTCGATCTCCTCCGCCTCAGATCTTCATTCTCCTCTGCATTTCTCCCTTACCTCAGCTTAATCCACCATAGAATCCATTTTTCACTAATTAAACCTATCATCACCGTTCTATCTTCACTTTTGCCCGATTAAAACCTATTTTCGTTCCATTCCATCGATTCAATCGTTGAATCCTTTCTCTCCACCGATCAAAACATCCCAAATCCCCAACCCTAGAATGTATACTGATTAAACCATTCAATCTAGGGTTTGCCTCCGTTGTCTGTCATCCGTTGTTCTTCTTCTTCTACTAGCTCGATCTGTGCCAGTTTCCATGGTTCCTCGTCGATCCGCCTCGACCTAGAGCTATCAAGTGGTATTTAGAGGCGTGTCTACACGGAGCTAAGTATTTTCTTTGCCTTTCCATGTTGTCTTTGATTAATTGTCTTGATCTGTTTTGGTCTTGTATTGAAACTTTAGCACATGGATTGAAAAATACAATTCTTTTTCTCATTATTGTCAATATCCTGTATGAACTGTCTGTTGTGCTAATGTGAAAAGAATAAGTTTCTATCATAGATTGCTTTACATTATTTTATGCTTTTTGATATTTATGTTCAATTCTGGCGTGTCGAGGGTGTTGCAGTAAAATGGTGTTAGCTGATGCGTAGTGCTCAATTGCCACAGCAAAAGGTCATGTTTTGGCTGGTGCGTACTTCATCTTGGGTATGAATGCTTTAGTAGTGAGTAAACATTATTTGATGAGATGATTCTAGTATATGATATTATAAAGTGCATTTGTACCTCTCGTGGTGCCTCGTTAACATATTAAGGGTGTCTCTGTTGTGAATCCTTCTTGTTTATTCTCTTGAATCCTTTTGGTGGTTATTTATGGGTTAATAGTTTATGTATTTATGGATTAAAGTTTACTGTAATTAACTAAATGCTATCTTGGGCATTTTTTTGGAGACTGGTACAATTTTGATTGGTGACTCATGTTTTTTTTTCCTGTGTTTCTTAGAGATAAGAAATATAAAACTGGATATGTGTACTCTGTTCTACATGTGTAGTGATGATAAAATTTGGAATGAGCGGGTTAAATCGTGTAAAAAGAGTGCTTTTTCTACACACTTTGATGGTTAACTTCTTGTGGCTACTTTGCTTGTACAAAGAAACAATTTTATTTATTGAAGGGTGTTTTATTTTTATTGAAGGGTGTTTTATTTGCTTGTTCAAGGAAACACTTTGATTTTTAATGCTTAACTTCTTTTCTAGTGGCTACTGTGATGCACTGAAACACAAGAATTGAAACAACCTTAGGAATGGTTGAGACTGAGAAAGATGTCTTTTTTTAGCCTAGTGATAACCAATTTCACCCATTATTTGCATTGATGATGTTACTGCTTTGGAGATTGTTTTCTTTCAACAGTTGATATATATATATATATATATATATTTTATATAAAAAAAATGAATGTTATATTGTAGCATCACTATACAAGTGTCAGTTTCTGTGGACTTTATTTATGCTAAAACATAAAGTGTTGTATGATTCATGTCGTCAAATCTCAGTAAGTGGGAAAGTGCTTTTGTTTTTGTGAAGCTTTAATAATGATATCTTGTGTAATCGTGTTTCTTATTATATATGATACTTTTTAGGCACCTAAAACATCATCAAATTTTTGGATTCACTCATGAGCAGAATGCGAGTAAATCATGTATGCTATTTAGTCAATAAATAGTTTAACTAGTTCTTCAAAGTACTGGTTTAATTTTAGAAATGTCTATTACTTAGATGTTACTATTGCAAATGAATATTGTTGAACTTAAATATTCTCATTTAATTTTACTTTATGAGTTTTGAATGTTAGTGTTGTAACTTATAAGTTTTGGCATTTAAAAGGGTTTTTTATTCTATAATGTTGTTTCTTATTGATATTTTTTAATATAAAGCGGTAATTTTGAAAAAATATATTTTATTTTACTAGTTCAATCACAGTTAGCTCATTTATTATTGAACCGGTGCACTTACCTATTTAATGACCAGTTTGGTTTCCAAAATATTGACAATCCTGTTTCTATTATTGTTACTGTCTCGTCCTTAGTTCTGGAGGTTTTCTTGTTCTCTTTTTGTATATTACTTTTTCAAGTTTATAAAGGCTTTACTTGTTCAAAAATTTAATCATGTTTCAGTAAAAATTGCATAAAATGGGGATGTAAAGTGAGCTTACTATTACTGCATGAAATGGGGATGTAAAGTTGTAACCCAATACGTTTTTTAAATTATTGGCATTGTATAAAAGTTATATTATGTATCATCATCATTACTATAAAATGTTCTGTACATAATTTTACTGTCGATTTTATTTCTATTTCGTGTGTAATTTTTAATTATTGTTGTCCAAGTTTTTAATTTGAATCATAAGTTTATATTTTATGCTATGGAGTAATGTTTATTTAGTTTTATTACACTGAATTGTAAAAATTGGAAAACATAAGTGATGTTGATAATGGTGATATGGTGCAGACAATAACCTGGTGTACAAGTGCTACCCAGCAGGCCTCGCAGAAGTTATCAAAGTAATGGTCCAAGTGGGCAGCCAGGGCGAGGAGGTGGCAGTGGCAATGATGAAGACAATCGTAGTAGAAGGCATTGTCTTTGACTTGTTTTCTTATTTAGAAGTAGAATTTAAATGTTTTTTCTCTGTACTGATGTGTAAGAACTTGAACTTGTAGTGTTGTATTGTTGTATTGTTGTGGCAGTAAGTATCTTATGTAAAAGACTACGATTATATTATGCAATATCATTTGATATTTTCTTTTCAATTGTCCTTCTCCAGTACAAATATTAGCTGCAGTACAAATATTAGTGGTTAGTTTGACTTGATGTCATGAAAAATATTAGCTACAACACAAATATTACCGAAGGCTTTTGTCTTTCGGTAATTACCGAAAGCTTTTGTCCTTTGGTAATTACCGAAGGGCAAAGGCCGTCGGTAATGGTTAGTGACAAACGATTTATCCACGGCTTTTTGACCGTCGGTAAGCCGTCGGTAATATGTCATTACCGACGACTTCTGGCTGTTTCCGAGGGATTCTGACCTTCAGTAACGTCCTTCGGTAATAGGTCATTACCCACTACAAAAAAAAAACGTAAAATGCCGACAGACAAAATTCGTCGAAAACAACCAATATCTATCGGTAATGGACTATTTTCGGTTTATTGACAGTCAAATATTTGTCAGTAATTTCGCTATCAGTAACCATTACCGACGAATATAGGTCATCGGTAATTACCGATCCATCAATAATTATCGAAGGATAATGGTTGTCGGTAATTACTGAAGGATATATCCACTGGTATATCTATCGGTAAGTGTCAGGTAGAGACCAATGCAATTTATATTTTGTTTATCTCACAATCATATAATCATCAGGCCTGCACAAAATCATAGACAATCTATATAAAAAAAATCAAAAAAATCATGCATATATTGAGATACATCTTTTGTACGAAATTCAAATCTAATTTTTCATATATTGATTCAGTATAAGCATCTAAACTTATGTCTTAATTATGCTGAATATGTTCACCAACCAAGACAAAATGGTTTTTGTTAATGCTATCTTCAACTTCTACATATTTATTGTAGTTTTGTTTAGTATCAATTTAAATACCCTTAACTAGAGCATTGGACTCCTCACTACAATCACTCAATTTAGACTGATCATTTTATCAGCTAGTTAGTTAGTTATAACCATCATTATGCATTGTGTTCTCTTAGAGCAGTTTGTTATAGTTATCATTGTTTGTTTGTAATAATTGATCCCATAAGATTAGATGAGCTTCTGTAGTCTATGTATAGTTGCAGAAAAGATCAAGTGAAATTAAAGGGATGAATGTTTATAGTTTTCTTCACTTGGTTAGAGGTCGTACTGACGGGGAAAAAGAAACTGATGCTTGTTTGGGTAAAGATATTGATTATTTGTTGGAAGAAGAAAATTTGGATTTGGAAATGTCCCCACCATAAAACTTTGGTTTTTAGGTTGTCTTCGAAGACAATCTGAAGTACTGAATGATTCAACATCCAATGGTTGGGATGTAAATTCAAATGAGACTAAATCAAAATCCAATTATTGGTCTGCTTGGGTAAGTAACAAAGCTGGAACAAACAAAGGAAGATCTGAAAACGCCCATGTGAGTTCTTCGGGGAAAACTGTCACACAATAAGATTCTTCTAAGTCAAGTGGTTGTGATGGTTATGAAGGTTGTGATGATTGCAAACAAAACAGGTCAAGCAAACACAAAATCTAATGATGGTTTTGAAGCTGCACTAAAATGTATAGTTCATTGGGTTGCTCGCTTGCGCTCATTGGGTCGCTTCACTAAAATGTGAAGCTCCATTTCTATCTACTAGCCCAATACCTTTGAATACATATTGATCAATTTCTATCTACTAACTCAATATCTAAAAGCTCAAGAGCGATAGTTAAATGGAAACCTAGACCTCGAGCACTTAAATAAAATAAGGAAGGACTCAAAACTTACCTCGATGATCTGTGAGGCAGCTAGGGCTCTACAAAAGCACAAACTCTTCCTCGACAAAGATTCAGCAAGCACAAACCTTCAACAGCAACAATCCCTCATTGGCAACAAGCATCATTAAGGCAATTCATTAAACCAATTTCAGATCCAAAACAAGAACGCAATCCATTCAACACAGACTTACCTCCGGCATACCTCCACCACCAGACCTCTACCACTAGACCTCCACCGCCAATTTAGGGCTTCTAGAAAACCATAAACCCTCCACCACCACCAGCCACTATGACGCAGTTGTCATTGTCACCTAGCAGCACGCAAAGCGACCATCACCCCGCCGCCAGCCCCTAAGTGTCACCCACTAGCCACCAATGTCGTGTCATCAACCTCGCACTACCAACGTCGCTTCCATTGCACCTCCACCGCCATTAGTCATTAGTGTCCAACGTCGCGTCCACTACACCGCCACCAGCCACTACCGTCCACCGTCACACCACCACTTGGGGAGGCTTCAGATTAGGGGTTGGAGGAGGTTAAGGGAGAGGGTTTTTTACGAAAAAAGAAAATGGGGGACAGGTAAACCAGGTTCTAATGTCATAAACTCGAAGAACTTAGTGTCGCCTGTTGATATTGACTGATGACGTTTATCGATGGTATTATCGACAAATATATAGTCGATAAGTAACAAAGTCCATTACTAATTGCCATAGGCTCATCAGTAAGTACTCATTCTACACTCCGTCAGTAAATCCGTTGGTAAATGTTTGTTACCAACGGATCATTTGTCATCAGTAAAAATTCATCGGTAATTCTTGTAGTGTCCTTAAGGTAAGGAAAGTTAGTGCTTATGCTTAAATTTTGAATTTCAAGTATGGTTGATGGTTGCTATGATGATATAATGATTTAGTTGTAATTGAGATGAATGACTTGGTGATAATTGTGTTTTGGTTGAGTGAAATCAGTTGTATGTTGCTTAATGCCTTGTATGAGTCTGTATTGGATTGCGATAATTTTTTGAATGATGTTTTATGAATTTGGTAATGTTATTTTCGGTTGAAATGTTGAAGAGGAATGAATTAAAGAATTATAGGTCATTTTTGGTCAAAAAGAGAGGTTTTTATAGGTGAATTTTAGAAGTAATGGTCAAAAGGGAGAAATTGTGGTTAAGGATATGTAGTAATGTTTTTTAACACTTGTTTGGGTGGTAGTTAGTTGAAAGATGGTATAGAAATGGGTGACAAACAATAAGTTGTGTTTTGAATTACTTTTAGGTGCATTCTATGTGAGTTTTAAAAGTAGAAGATGTGAGGCAAAGTGGAGTTTCTGGGTCTATTATAGCTAAAATTTGTATAATTAAATTATGGTTTCTAAATTGATGTTTTAGTTAATTTGACTTGGAATCTCATAATAAAATGAGTTTAAACTTGGTTTAAGTTGGATCATACACAATTGGATGGGCCTAATTAGGTTTATAATATCAAATGGAAGTTATAGATGTTAGTAGAATTGTATACGTTAGACAAGTGAAGTTGAGGGGTGCAAATTCTGCAGAATTTTGCAGTCTCGCTAAGTGAGTGTAGCCATTGAGCGAATAGAACTATATCTAGTTGAGCGAGTGTAGGTGTTGAGCGAGCAAAACCTACTATTTCTGTATTTGCAGCGCGAGCTATGGGAGCTTAGCGAGTTAGTTTGAGGGAGAAGTTTATTATAATAGTGGATGGGCAAGATTCCTCGCTGAGTGAGAAAGTTTTCTGTTTGCTAAGCGAGTGTAGGCGCTAAGCAAGTAGAACCATATGTAGGTGAGCGAGTATGGACACTGAGTGACATGTTCAGAACATGTTTTGAGTCTTTCTTTCTTTTGCTTTGTAGTAATTTTGCACTATGTTAGAGCTTTGAGGATTGTGTAAAGGTATATATTGAATTACATGATGGTTTACTCTTGAGGTTATATACTGATAACTCTCCAGATTTACATCTTTCTTTGTGTCTAGAAGTCCTTGTTAGTGTATTTCTCTTCTTAATTGTTTAGAAATAGGTTAGTTTTAGTTTTTTTCTTTAAATTCTATAGTTTTGTATAATCTTAGTTAAAAATAGGTTTTTAAAGAGTATTTCTAGTTTTTGTTAGTAATTAGAAAATTTATATTTTTTTTAGAAAATTTTTGATAAAATAATCTTTCTTTCCAATTGTTAGATTTCCTTTTCTTTTCTTTAATTTGGTATTGAAAATTGTTTCCTTTGCTTTAAATGGGAGTTGTGTTATTGGATAGAATTGGGCCGACACTGTTGTTGCCACTAATGGAGATAGCCGCTGCACTTAACAATTAGCCACTGAGTTTTGAGCTGAGTCGCTGGCGCTGCATGTGCATCTTGGGCCATTACATTTGGTTAATTGGATCAGAAATGCAGCTGCCACCTTACTTGGATTCCATCTTGATGAAGCGCAGCGTTTTGGAGAAGCCCTCACTTGAGCTGCTATTGATTAAGCCACATGGCTGGACTTGGGTTGCACTTGAATTAGTGGAACGATAGCGTTTTGGCATTACAGCTGCCTAAGGGGTCTCCTCCCTTGCTTTTCATTTGTAAAGTTGCCCGAGACATCCATTCAGAGGAGCAAAGAAACACCCTTGAGCTAGGGCTTGGAGGAAATGCGAAACCAAGGAAGAAGCGTGTATCTGACCGGAGCTGCCCAATGAAGGTGACCGGAGCTGAATTGGCAAAGATGGACGCTTATGAGAGGGCTTGAAGAAGAAAGTGAAGAAGAGTCGTCCGATTGAAAGAAGCGTCACAAGCAAGTTTTTCTTTTCCTCTTCGTTTAATTTTGTCTTCTTTCGTTTTTCTTAGACCCTATAAAAGGGCTTTTGTAAATAGACTTTTGAGATAGACTTAGACAGAGAGAGACTTTCACAGAGACATTTTTCTATTTTTTTCGTTTTTAGAGAGCGACGTGAGAGTTCTAGGGTTTTATTGCACATCCGGTAGATTCAAATTCTCGTGTTGTTGCTCATTTCTTTTCGGTACATTCTTGTATTCTTGTTCTTGTTAATAAAATTTCTATAATGTTTCTCTGTGTTGAGCATTTGATATATTTCTTTGATTAATTCTGTGTTCTTGATCTTGATCGATGATGTGCGAGTTTTTCTTCTGTTGTTTTGTTTTGTAATAAAATCTGATTTAGACTCTATCACTCCACAGTTGAAATTCCCTAGGGAATTACATGCCTCCATAGTGAGCATGATTCACAGAGAGGTCTTCTCGAGTTGGAGATGTGTCTAATGAAAAAAAAAATATTATGAATTCATTTCTGTTGTTGTTGTCTTTTCAGAATCAAAAATTTTGGTTTGATTTAGGTTTTGAATTGTGAAACTGCACTTTATTTTCTCTAATCAGATAATTGTATTAACTCCACAATGAGCTTTTATTTTCCAAGGTGTCTCCTTGAGTCAGGGTGCAATTCAAAACACTGAATTAACCAAAGTATTTGATCTGAGTGTAATGTTCGTGAGTGTTAAATGTTAGTTCACTACTGTTTTCTTGCAAAATTATTGATTTTATTTGGATTTACTGCTTTGAATTGTTAGATACAACTTTTTAAGTTTAAATATGTTTTTAGTTGTACAATTTGTCTGTAGTATCTTTCCTTATCTTGAGTTTTGATTTTTGGTAAATTCCTGTTTTCTAAATGATTTCTTTTGTATATCCAGTAGCCTCTAGGATTAATTTTAGGGCATTGCATTCTTTCCTTTCGTATTTGTGTTTGTTCTTATAGTTATTAACTTGGATTTTCTATTCTTTAGGTTCTGACACATTATATACCATTTCTTTTATGCATCTTTAGTTTTCTTATTCAGTTTTTCTTTTAGTTTTCGTGCTCCATTAAATCATATCATGTGTAGGTTAGTTTTTAGTTACTGTATGCTTAGTTAGATTTTATCTTTTTCATACTTTAGTTTAGGTTTTATCTCCTTACATATTCTTGCCTTATTTTCTTTTAAAATAGATTTAATTTCTTATTACTCTTTTCTCTTTGATTTCTTAGTTTTCAAATAAATTTCTTTGTCCCCACCTATTTGATAGATAATAAATAAATAAAATACAAGAACTAACCCTACATTCTTAAAACTTAATTGTACCGAGTTCTAGGATTGATATTCTGGTTGCCCTATGCTACATTAGTGGGGACCAGTTATTTGTTCTCGTTTTGTGAGACCAAATCGAGTTTAACATATACATATTTGAAGTATGGTTGGTAAGATTTTCTAAGGTGAAATTTTTTGTTGGTTGTTTAAAGTTTTGTATGTATGAATGTAGGAAGTTTAGTCTTGGAGGTTATCCTAACACTCTAATGATCATTCATTCTCAATTATAGAGGAGTGATGCATGTGGTGAGAGTAGCAAAAGGTCTTAGTCTAAGGTGCTCTAGTATGGCCTAAGACACGGAATAAACCAACCTTGTGTGTGTAGTAGAGTGAAACTCATTGGCAATGGCTCTGTAGAGCAATAAAGGCCACTACAAGTGCATGACCCGCTATAGCTCGACATTCACACTATATCTGAATAGTCAAGTCTAGGTCAAAGGTGATATGTGATATGTGATTTAATATTAATGTACTATGTTAATTCTTTTCTTCATTAGCTTGCCCTTTATGATTTTTTTGTGGTTGTCTGTTTGTGTATGTTTGATCATCTTATGAGTATGAGCAAAGGGAGATGATGTATCTATAGAGCAAGCTTTAGGTGGAGATGACACATATGTTTAGCGTCTTTAGTACATATAGTTGTTTATATTTTCCTTTGATTGTTTTAGAAAACCAACTTTGTACATAGTTTTGAATTTTGTATCTTGTGTATAAAGTTTAATTGTGGTTATGTTTTGTATAACTGTAACATAACTTATTTTCCTCGGTTGTTAATTATTCTATTTTATTGGATATGTGATAGTTTTTATATACTATTTATATTATTTAAATGGAATGTTAAAAATTTAGTTGATAGTTTAATTTTTAAGTTTTAGGATGATATTACAATATTACTATTAATTTTGTTCTTCGATTCGACCATGAGAGTTTCTTGGAGAAGGAGAAATGGAGTTTATTTATTTAATTTTTACTATGATTATTGTTCAATATTCAAGGCATATTTTAAAAATAAATATTTTGGCCAATTAAAAAATGTATATGATTTGTGATTAAAGTTGTCCTAACATGTCTAAAGGTATAGAAAAAACATTATTTTATACTCTTATATGATAATTTACAAAGATCTATAAATTTTGTTAAGGATTATTATTAGATAAATTTAAATTTAAAGTGAACACTTTCATTAAAAAATGGCGCATATATATATGGTTAAATATATCTTTTGGTCCTCATATTTGTGTCTCATTCTCAACTGGATCCTCATGTTTTTTTTTGTCCCAATTGAATCTAATTATTTGTTAATTTGATGAAATAAAGCCCTTTCCGTTAACTTTCCACTAACGCCGTCTAACTGTGATGAACAATAAATATTTTTATATTTGTGGCATTATGTATTAAGTTAATGAAAGAGGGCAAAGCTCTACCTCCCACAAAAGCCTCTGCCTCAATATTCAGGTGCTCGTATCGAACTTCAATGGTGGGAATATCGAGTCCAACCCTGTAAAAAGCAGCAAGTGAAAACAGGAATATATATATATATATATATATATATATATATATATATATATATATATATATCAAGTTGATATAGAACTGTTGGGAAGAGGTAATTCACTTGTCAATACGCTCCCTGAGCTTCAGCAAGAACCTCTCGTTGTCCTCTTCAGCCACTTTGACCAACCTCTCAAGAAGCTTCTATCTATCATGGAAGCCAAGATCAGCCACGTCGATTTCGTTGGCAGCTCCATGGGATGCTGTCAGCAGAACTTTCCTGAGGTGGTTGTAGGTGGGGAGCTTCTCGAGAGCAGCCCATTTGAGAGCTTCTTCGTCATCTTCTTCCCGTGAAGACCTTGAGAATACTTCCACACTGTTGTTCCTCCAAACCGTTGAACTTATCGCTCGCATACTGTTACTGTTACTTGCTCAGTATATATCGCTGCCCTCCATTCTCTCAAATTCTCGCGGTTACCCGCCACACCGTACCACCCTGTTTCTCGTCTTCTTCTTCTTCTTGTTCGAGCGGGTGATGGAACCAGACACCACTATTTCTCGTCTTCTTCTTCTTCTCCTTCTTGTTCGGCATTATGTATTAAGTTGAACGCCGTCTTTGTTTACTTCTTCTTCATCTTACCAAATGAAATCCTAATTTTCACTCACTTCCTGAGTTAAATCCCTATCTTAGCAGATTGCAATCCCTAATCTCCTAATGCAACTTAAGTAAATCCCCTACATACAAATATCCCTGTCATAAACTATATTTTTTAAATATAAATTCCACGTAATTGAATCACTTAAAATGTCTGATCCACGTCATCATTGTTAGACGGCGTTAACGGAGAGAGCTTTATTGTCTCAAATTAACAAATATTTGGATTCAATTGGGACAAAAAAACATAAGAACCCAGTTGAGAATTGGACACAAATATGAGGACCAAAAGATATCTATTTAACCTATATATATATATATATATATATATATATATATATATATATATATATATATATATATATATAACCAAAGAAAAGTATCATAGAAAACTTTCCTACGTTAATCTCTTCTTCCTTTAGTCAATAAAACACCAGAAAATTCTAGAAGATATAATATATTTCTGGAAAAGCTAATTACATTGTACAAATTACCCTATTCTAGAACAATATTTGAAATACTAAAATGAGTAGGAAAACGTAATTTTAATACGTGTGACATCAACTATTAATTTTCGAAGAAGAGATCATACAGAGCTAAGGGCTGAGCAACAATAACTAAATTGCATTGTACTATAATTAACTGTATTATATTATACTAAAAAAAACTAATCAATTTTTACTATAACCTAAATATATTGTTTTATGTTTTTAAAAACTGAACTTAAGAAATTTTGGTTCAGTTAACTATAGTTAACTGTGTTGTGTTTTAAGTCTCTTCTTCTCATGCATCACTCCCTCCCATCTTCCTCCCACATTTTAAGAAAGACACTTGTATATACCATTAAATCTCAATATAACATTCATTAAAACACATTAATAATATATATTTAAAATTTGAAATACTCATGTATTAAATTGAATGCGTGTAAAGTCTTATCATATATTATAATTAATAACTCTTACTTCACTGGTAGAATTTCCTAGAGCTGTCAAAATGGATAACCCGGCCCGGCCCACCACGGGTTGGTTACTTAGTGAGCCAACCCAACCTGGCTCATTTATTAGCGAGCCAAAAAAACTTGAACCCAGCCCGACCCACCACTGGTTGATGGGTAAACGGGTTGGCTCACTAGCTCATTTAATTACATTTTTTTAAATAAAAAAAATACAAACTTTCTATAATTTAAATTTAAACAAATTTCACTCCCAAAAAATTATGTTAAAGACAATTCAAAATAATAATAAAAAGTACAATATAATCCAAATTCAAAGATATCAAAAAAGAACCAATACTCAATAACATCAACAAAAAATTAATAGTTTAATTTGTAACATAATTTCCCAAATTCAAAGATATCAAAAGCAGCTTGTTCAAATAATGTATACTCAAATTGTTTAAATAAAATGAACAAACTCTTATACAAGCATGTCAGAACAGGAAAAAAAAATCATTCTATGTCCTCAAATCTCCCACAACAAAAAACAAATTCGCAAACCCCTATTTTTGTCATTATAGGGTTTTTGAAAAAAAAGAAGAAGAAAGAGAAGTGAGAAAACAAAAAAATGTGGAGAAAAGAGAAGAAAAAAGGAAGGGTGTTTTACCTGCTCCTTGAATAATTTTAGTGAAATGAGAATGGGGACACTGTCAAATGAGAGTAATTAGCGTGAGAGTGATTTGTGAAGAGGTTACTTTTTTGGTATACACAGTGAGTGAAGAGAGTATTTTATTTTTTAGGGTTTCATAAATAAAATAATAAATTAAAAAAATAAAATTAGGTAGGTGGGTTGGTGGGCCAACCCGGCTCACCACGGGTTCAACCCGCATGAGCCGGGTTGAAATCTGACCCGCATATAGATGGGTTGTATTTTTCAAACCCAACCCGGCCCGAATCCGTGACGGGCCGGGTTGGCCCGCAGGTTGTGACCCATTTTAACGGCTCTAGAATTTCCGATGACATAATTAATATTATTATTCCCTAATTACTGTTCTATCTATTTCTCCACACATTAAATTTTTAAAGTCATTATTTCAAAATTATTTATTTTTAAAAGTTTTATTATTATACACAATTTTATTATTTCAACATTATCTTTCATATACAGGCAAAATATTTGTTTATGATATTTATAATAACAAAAAAGTTAACATAAGGAATAAATAAGAATAATATTAATTATATATTAAGAATAAAGTTATGAAATAAAATTTTAATTTAAATTAAATTAAATATTACTAGATGTTAATATTTATTTTACATTTATAATAAAATTATCATGCAATCCTCTCAAGACCATTGAATAAGAAGAAAACAAAATAGCCTAATAAGCAAAAAAATTGTATGGTTTAAGTCACTATTTAAGTTTTTCATAAAACAATTTTGAAAAAACGTCATTTGTTTGAATGAAAATAAAATTAAAAAAACATAGTTTTGATATTTATTCATGAGTGGAAATCTTAAGTTTAACTGAAAATATAAAAAAATCAGTTTAAATTAGTGTAGTTTACATGTTAGTATAGTTTAGTTCAGTTTATATTCTAGTTTAGTACAATTTTAGTATAGTTTAGTTTAGGTAGTAGTTCAGTTTATTTTATATTGTAGTTTAGTACAATTTAGTACAGTACAGTTCAATTTAGTTTGATAAAACAAAAAACAGTTCAATTTCTCTGAACTCTTTTGCAGTTCAATTCAGTTTAAACAAACTAGTTTTTAGTTTTTAGCAGTTCATTATATTTTCATTTGCCCACTCCTATACAGAGCTAATTCATGCATGATCCAGATTTTTATGAAGATGTAGAAACAATCAAACTGAATTTTACTAGAACAAATATGAAAACTCACTTTTTTCTTCATTTTCTTATAATGTTCTTTATGAAATTTCCATTTCATTTCCTTGTCCTTTTTAAAAATCCCAAATTTCAACCCATAATACAAGTCCAACTTGCTCCGTCAACTCTGAGTAAGAGTCTTTCTATGTCTTTTCTCCTCAACGCAATATAATTTGATTTATACACATAATCTATTGGTTGTTTGGTTTATATATGTAACATTCTTAATTTATGTCATGATATTCATACATGTTTAACCATCCAAAATACAAAATTCTCCCACTCAATATTAAATACTGGTGAAAACGACGAATAACAGGAAGCACTGGGGTGCAGTGGAAGAAGAGGCACAACGGAATGGAGCATTTCAACAAAACCAAGGCCGTGAAGCTACGGAGCCACCTCGGGAAGTACCTGGTGGCCGACGACGACCACCATAAAATCCGTCAGAGTAAAAACGGCTCAACCAGAAAGGCAATATGGTTGGTGGAGCACGTGAAAGGGAAGAACCACCACGTGCGTCTCAGGAACTCGAACGGACGTTACCTAACGGCGACGGACGCGCCCTTTCTGTTAGGCGTGACGGGGAACAAGGTGGTGCAGGGGAGTTTGGAGGAGGGTTGGGATGGGAAATTGGAATGGGAACCCATAACGGAAGGATTCCACGTGAGACTGAGAAGCTGGTGCGGGAAGTACCTTAGAGGGAACGGTGGAACGTTACCGTGGAGAAACTCGATCACGCACGATGACCCTTATAGTTCCGTCACTCATGATTGGATCTTGTGGGGTGTGGAGCCTCTGGAGTTTCCCGAGAAACTCCTTTCTTTGCCGGAGACTCACTTTTCGTCGGAAGAACCGGGTTCGCCCACGTCGCTTTCGTCACTGTCGCGGGTACGTGTTTACGTTCTTGCTTTTACTAGTCAACTTCAACTTTTCTATTTTCTTCCTTTCTAAGATAAACTTTTCTGAGAGGATAACGAAATTCATTTTTCATTATCTAAAATTAATTACCAGTATTTATTTAAAGGCTTAAAAACACTTTTCTTTATTCGTTAGAAAACACTTAGTTTTTAGTATCTGTCATGAATTAATATCACATTGAATTTTCTTAGGTGGCAACAACGTGCTTGGATTCAACTCACACTTCCGTGTGTTGTTGAAAAATAAAGAAGAAAAGAAAATAGAATCGTATTGCCATAAATGAAAACGGAAATAACTATTTCAATTAATTTGGAATAAAATGTCTCCATTTGTTACCTCTCTGTTAAAAAAAAAAATACATTTCTCTCTAAAAAAAATTAATTTCAGCTCGTCTTTCTTTTTAAAGATTTTTTTTACTTTTATTAATATTATTTTAAATACACTTTTTAGAAAACCTATAACACGGTTTTAAGGGTTTAAAGCGTAACACGGTTTTGTTTAAACAAAATAGAGATGGCAATGGAGTTAAGTTAGAAATTAGAGTGTACACTAATTATGAAATTAGATTTTATATACAGTTCGTGTGGTGGTGTTTTAACATGCAAGAAATATATGTGATATAGTTTTTATTATATTAGTTAAAGAATAAAACATTAAAAGAAACTATTGAGAAAGTTGAATTATTGTATCTCCCACTACAGATATTTAATTTCGCCGACATTGTACGATATAAGCCTATTTGTTTTAGAGACCATAGACTAGACTAGATGGATCGATTTGATCAATAGATTTATAGATTATTTCCAATTCATTTTTAAAGAAAATCTTTCATTTTATTAGTCTATCAAATAAAGATTTCAAAATGCTCTAATTTTCAAACTCTTTTTTAAACTAAATTAAAGTCTGATCAAATAGATTTGGTATCAATATAAAAACTTAATTAACTCTTAAATATAAGATATTTAATTTGGATTTAGTCAAACCGAGTTTACTCGTGCCAAAACTTAAATTGAGTCAGTTTTAGTCAAAAGCCAAGTCTAGTTGATTAAGTTGAAAGGTTAAGTCTTCGTCATGGGATGACTCAACTCCATTTTTCGATCTTGGCCAACTTGATTCGATTTTTGATCTAGACCAACTCATCTCAACCTTTGAAGCTAATCAACATTCAACTTTATTTACTTTACACAATCTAACTTGACTTGACCTTTATCCTCAATCTACTCAACTTGATTCTTTGGTTCAACCAACTCTGATTGACCTTCAACCCATAACTTGAGTCGACTTTCAGTTTAGGCTAATTCAACTAGTTCTTTAACTCAGGTTTCCATTAATCTCAATCAACTCAACTCAATTATTTGGTTTGATCGACTTTAGTCGACCTCTAGCCTTAACTAACTCAAGTTAATCTTCACCTTAAGCTGACTGTAGTTATTGGTTTAAGTTGACTTGAGTTTACTTTTGACTTAGATCGACTCAGGTTAAGCATCGGCTTGAGCCGACGTGATCAACCTTGGACCTATGCTAACTTTTTTTAACCTTCGATTAGAATATACTTAATTTTGCATGAGGTATATCTAGTTCAACTTGAACTCTATCAATCTTAATTTAACATAGATACAACTTGACTTAGACCATACTTAAACTATTTACTTGACTTAGACTGAATCCTATACATCTTAACCTAAAACCAATTATCACAAATGAGTTATAGGTTGGTTTTAATCGACTAGACTTCTATTACTATTTTAACCTAATAAATATCTTCTTATATTAACTTTTTACTTTTAATATAAACTATTTTTGTTTCGTCATGATCAAAATCTTATAAGTTGAACCGAATTAACAAATTTACTATAAACAATCATTACAAAATTAAAAAAGAAAAAGAAAAAAAAGTATTAGAATGGATAATAAGTTATCAAATATATTACATTCAATATAAAAGAGGAAGTAGCTATTTACTTATAAAAAAAAAAATAAAGAAGGTAAATGCATAATAGTGACATGCTTCCTCAAAAATAGAAAAACCACATACAATTTATTTTAAATTGCCACTAAAACACCGTGCCATACAGTATAATAGGAAAAAACAAATTACGAAGTCATAGCCCAAAGAAAAATAATTGGAACTCCTTAAAACCATTACATTATAAACTTTCGTGTACATATTGCTATATTAAAGATAAACTTTAATTTCAAATAAAAATATAATAAACTAAGCAAGAGTAGAAATGTAAAAATGATGAAATCAGACCTACAAAAAAATCTTATAAGTGATGCAATTTATATTGCATGGAGTAAATAAAAATGTCTTTTCATAGCAAATTGGAAATTATTTATTGTATTCTTAATCTTTCAAACAGATTAAAAACAAAAGGAAAGGACATTAATAAGTCAGATGGGATTGACCGATCTTTCACTAATGGTATATAAGTGCTTGACTTACGTTTCAATCCACGGCTTCTTTATTTATTCTCAAGTAATCTGTAATAAAATTCCAAATAATTGTTTGGATCAATGTTTTGTCCTTTTTATAAGGATGTTTTGTCAACATAACTTTTCACATGTGACATTTTACGTTCGTTCTATTAAAGTTTTAGAGCAATAAAATTCTCACACCGTCATGGGTTTTCATGAGATGCGAGACGAAGGTGAGGAAAAGAAATAAATTAAAAAGTACAATTTCTGACGTGATAGAAAAAAAAAATTGAACACAGATAAAATATATGAAAATTTTATTCGAAAATTAAATTATGTTCATTTGCATAAACAAAACAGATAAAGAAACAGTTAATTTTGTTAAAAGTGTTAATTTCGATGAAACTGTGAGTGTTTTTGTCAACTCCTCCAACTGGCTTCTGCAAATCACCGGTGGCTCACGCGGAGTTTCAGCAACAATGCACCAAACGCGTACCTTTCATCTGTCTCGCGTTTCTCGTTTTCTTAGTACCCGCTACCCGCAATTTTCTCTTCGTTAATTAGTAAAAAAAAGAAAATTAATACAAAATTACACTTTTATTTTCGTTTCTTAAACAAAATAAACTATAAAACTTTCATTATTATTCAGTTTTTTCAATTTTCTTTTTAAAATATAATTCTTTATAAACTAATTCAACTTTCTATTTTCCTTTATATATATATATATATATATATATATATATATATATATATATATATATATATATATATATATATATATATATATATATATATATATATATATATATATATATATATATATATATATATATATCTAAGCTCAGACCGAACCCAACTCAACCAAGTGACTTGCAATTCATCTGTGATCCAAATCAAACAAACTACAATCAGTCAACCACCCTGATCCTCGGATACATAGTACAAAATCGAATTTTTCGATTAACCCGTCGACTATTGCTATGCAGAGCACAAGTTCCGACAGCGTGTTCCGCTCCGGCATGGAGTTCTTCCACCGCGCAAAGGTTGTGCGGCTGCGCAGCCACCATGACAAGTACCTCCAGGCGGACGATGACGAGGAGTCGGTGACCCAGGACCGAAACGGATCCTCCAGGAACTCCAAGTGGACGGTGGAGCTCATTCCGGAGTTCGACAACCTCTTACGGCTCAAGAGCTGTTACGGCAAGTATTTAACGGCGTCGAACCAGCCGTTGCTGCTGGGTGTGACCGGGCGCAAGGTTGTGCAGAGCGTGCCGCGGCGGCTGGACTCCTCCGTGGAGTGGGAGCCTGTGCGGGAGGGCGCGCAGGTGAAGCTGAAGACCCGTTACGGGAACTTTCTGAGGGCCAACGGGGGCCTCCCACCTTGGAGGAACTCTGTGACGCACGATATCCCTCATAGGACCGCCACACAGGATTGGATCTTGTGGGATGTTGATGTGTTGGAGATCCACGTCGTGTCCCCTGCTCCTCCTCCTATTCCTCACTCCGATTCCCTCGATTTCGATTCCTCTACTCCCTCTGCCGTTTCTATCAAATCCACTACTTTCTCCAGACAAGAGGTATGTGTATATGCCTATTTCTTTCACACTTTTGTTAATTGATTGTTCAATGTTAATTATTGCCTGGGGTCAACTGGAATACAGAGTTTCTTTTATTGTGATAGGATCACAATAAAAGAACTCTGTTATATAGGGTCATTTCTCTAGGATCATGTTATTGTGCAATTGAAATTTGTTAATTGGTTCAGTAAATAGTTTTTATTAATGTACTCTGTTGTAGACATATATTAATCATTAGTAAAATCGGTATCAATAACATGATGGCAAAGGAACTGCTGTTAGTTATGATATGGAAATAGTTGACTTTGCTTCTGAAAGTATCTTCAAATTTGATTTTAGTTGTGACTGTAAAAATTTAATACATAATATGAATGATGAGGTTTTAGTTGGACTAAAAATGTGTTATGTTGAAATGTAACTTCTAAAGACTAAAATCCAATTTTAAGGGACAAAGTCATGGAAAGTGATTCCTAAATTAGTGTTGTAAGAAGATTAGACTGTTAATGTTTTATTTGGATGGGTTTGTAGTCAACGGATTCATATGTGGGTTCGCCACCAAAGTCGGAGGGAAGGACTATATACTACCATGTTGCAGAGGATAATGGGGACGTGGATGATGAGAATGTGCAGGGTTATTCTTTGGCTTTCAAAGGGAATGGGGTTGAGCAGTTGACTCGGAAGTTTGAGGAAGAGACGGGGCTTGAGGGAATTATTGTATGTACTCGAAGTCCTTTAAATGGAAAGCTCTACCCTCTTCGCTTGCAGCTTCCTCCCAACAATGTCACCATGCAGGTTGTTTTGGTTCTTCCCTCGTCTAAAGGTCAGTCTTCCCCTTGTCAAATGTTTTTCTTCTTAAGTATTGTCCTTGTTTTGTTACCCAATTTCATGAACTTCACTGTTTTTTCTGAGGTTAAATAGTGTGCTTTATGGGGAATTCATTAAACTGTTTCTGCTAAAATTTAGGAGATAAAAATAGCTAATTGATTCCTAGATTATTGCGCTGAAGTAACATGCATCGGTTGTGGCTGTTTTCTAGATTTGTTATTATTTTGAAACCTCTATGTCGGGCAGTTTGTTTTTTGTTTTTTTGTCTAACGTTTAGAAAAGATATTTTGTTATTCAAATTTATTTAAACCGGAGTGTTATAAGTTATAAGCTATTTTCTCTCACTTGTGTTCTCTCTTTCCAGCCAAATTTGTGCGCACTTACCTATAAGATATCTTGGATCCTATAAACTATGATGGACGTTGAGCAAAACAACAGAAGTATTATGTTGAAGAATTGAGGATTATGTTGATGGCTTTATTCATTATAATTCTTTCATGAACTTCAAAATTCTATATGATTGTTTATACCAAGTATTCAAGTTGGCCTGCTTTACATATTTTGCTCTACTTCATAGAAAAATCAACTACTTCTTAAGGACTTGGTTATTGTTTCATTTCAAGGAAAAATCTAGTTATAGTTCGTCAAATGTCATAAAAGTTATTCAGCGAATATTAGCATTTCCCATTTTATATTATTTGGTAATGGCTGATAAGTAAGGAAGTTACATCTCTACCACTTATGTAGCATGTTCACGGAGATTCTAAGAAATCATAACATTCCTGTGATGCTGATTCGATTGTGTAAAGTAAACATAAGACTTCAATTACACTATTTCGCTTCTTCTTCCTCACGTTTAGGTTAGAGTTGTCTTATATGTTATCGTGCTGAACTAACATTTGGGTCTTGTTCTGGTGTTTCAGTGGCAAGAGACTTTGAGGAGCAAGGTCTACTTTGACAAGCTAGATTTGTTGGAGTCTTGAATCTACTGAAATGCAAGGCCTGTTTACGTTGTGATCCAAAGCGTGTTTCAAATTTTATGTGATAACATTTAAGAATTTGTTGCAAAACTTCAGCTATTTCAAAGTGATTCCCTTGCAATCGTAAGGAAGAATTCGTGGAGGTCAAATTGTACCTTAAAGTATGTTGGTAAGGCTCATGTCAGCAATATCCACTATTAAGTGGTGTTCAATACTTTGTAGAATGTAGACGATTCTTATGCAGAAGCCTTTGTTGGGCTTCTTATTTATTAGTGCTAGCTTTAATCTCAGTTTATCAATATGGATTCAGATATTTTGTTGTATCTAATTTTTTTGGTATTTTTCTTTTTTTCATGTTTTTTAAGCCACTTGTATAGACACTGTCAGAAAAGTAGAGGTAAATTATTTTTAGTCATACATGAATTTTAAGATTAGTAACATTTTTTTAATAAGATATTCATTTTGCCTCAGTTCTTTGTAGTTTTACTGCATGGAATGAAATAAAGATTGGAGGTTTCACCTGGTAGATCTTTGCATTGTAAAATCAATATCATATTGACTCAATAAGTTTATTTGTCAACATGATTCGGTGCCCACATTATGCATTATGCTCTGTTGGAATCACATGTTCTGTTTTTGAAAGAGGTGAACCACTTTAAATCACATGTTCTCTTTTAGACATTTGTTCAGAGATTTAATCATAACATTCGTATATATGAAGAGATATTTGTTGACAAAATCAATCCTTCTTTGTTAACATAAGAACTGTTTAAAGAATGAATTCAATCCTTCTTGTTCTAGAATGTGATTTCAAATATACATATTACCTTGAACACCAGCCTGAATCACCAATAATCCATACAAGAACAAGTTCCGTCTTTAAAGTGATGGAATCGGGCTCGATCTCTTACAATTATCTCCACATTATATATTCTGGAGATCAACTTGGTAACCCTGTGGCAATCATTGCACACCCTAAGATTCTTGAACACTCTAATTGGAATGCCTGGTCTTGAGTTCAAGATTCCAAATGCTATGGCAAGTCTTTCACTATGCAATCTTAGAGTATTCTGTTTACCATCGTTAGCCTCATCAACCATAGTTGCTCCTGAGTAGTCGGGTAAATAACCTATTGATTGTAACTTCTCATCGATTTCACTCACAAACTTATATATATTTTCACTCTGTGGATGAGTGGTGTCCCCAGCAAAAAATTCATGAACCGTTCCATCTATCTCTATTAAGCTGCAGCCAGGTTCTTTAGTCACACCCTTATCACTCATTAGTTTTCTAAGCAACCCTACATCATTCCACCTACAAGCAGAAGCATATACTTTTGACAAAAGCACATAAACACCACTACACACACTCCCCGTTGACTCAAATATTTGCTTTACCATTTCTTCACTTAGCTCAACACTTGCGTGTTGCTTGCAACAAGCATCCAAAAGACTCCTCCAAATTACACCATCTGGTTTGATTGGCATTTCTGAGACCACGTTTAGAGCCTCATCGATGCGCCCAGCTCGAGCAAAAAGGTCAACAAGACAACCGTAATGCTCCAATCTTGGTTCCACATTGTACTCCTCAGTCATCATGTCAAAATGAACAATACCCTCGTCAACCATGCCTCTATGGTTACATGCAGATAAAACACCAACAAAAGTGATTGAATTGGGAACAATTTTCTCTAACTTGACCATTCTGACATAATAGTCCAACGCAGCTTCAGCCTTACCATGCATTGCAAAACCCATGATAATTGAATTCCATGAATTTACATCTCTAGCAGGCATGCTTTCAAACACTTGCTTTGCAATTTCCAACTCCCCACATTTGCAATACATATCTACCAAACCAGTGTTGACCAAAACATCATCCACAATATTCTTGTCACACTTTTTCAAAATATAAGCATGTGCCCACAAACCCAAAGACAAAGAACCCAAACCAGCACAAGCACTGAAAACACTCTGCATAGTATACCCATCAGGGTCATGCTCCTTCTGCATCTCTCCAAACATCTTCAAAGCAGTGTCAAACTTTGCACCCTTTGCGTAAGAATCAATCATGATATTCCAGGAAACCTCGCTTCTCTCATTCATCTTATAAAATATTTTCTCTGCCGAATCTAAGCGACCACATGTCGCATAAAAATGAATCAAACTGTTACAAACGTGTGTGTCTAACTCAAACCCATGTTTCAAAGCGTGCGCATGCACCTGTTTCCCCTCACAAATAGAAAACGTATAAGCGCATGCCTTCAGAACAAAAGGGAACGTGTGGTTATCGGGAACTGCGGTATTGTCTTTCCCCGTCAACATTGCTTTGAAAAGCTCCATGGCCTTGTGTTTGTGGTTGGTGTTGGTGCTTCGAGCGTAGGCTCTTATGAGGGTGTTCCACATGAAAGAATTGGGGTGCGAAAAGTGGTGAAACACACGAGTGGCGTAGTTGAGATCAGCCAGAGAGGAGTAAAGAAGAATTCTTGCATAGAGAAAAAGAGCTTGTGGGTGGTTGGTGTCAACGGTGCGTAGCGTTTGCGCGTGAATTTGCTTGAGTTGAGGCATAGAGTTGTGTTGGTTCAACAAGTGGATGAGGTGTGTGTGGCTCAAGTGTTGGCTTTGGTGGGTGTTGTTGGTGGTGGGTGTGGAGAAAAGCATAGGAGGGGGGCTTGTAGACATGGTGAAGGACTGAATCAAGTATATTACAACGAGGGATTTCTTCGGAAAATTTGATGTAAAGAGATCAGCGATGTTTCCATATCAATCCTTATCTACTTCTTCACTGGATGAAGCGGATAAGGTGGAAGCTAAGGTAAGAAGAAAGATATTGATACTGTAAAGTAAGAGAGTGCTCACTTCATTCAATTCTGACCTGGTTGGTGACCACGTTTGAAAATATCTCATTCTGTGAAGACACCAAAGACTGAAGTAGATTATAGAAGATCGCAGAGTGACTTAGAATGTCACTGTGTTGAACGTGTGCACGAGTTACCAAGTTATTTATTTGGAAAATGTTACTTTGACAACCCCATTTGACAACGTTTTTGACAACCACAGATGGCAACGTGTGATTGGCTCTTTGAAATGTATTTTAATAAAAGAAAATTGCTGAAGCGAAGGACATTTGCGGAAAAAGACATGGTCGAAATTAATTGATTCGCGCCTAGGAAACCCTCTCTCTCCACGACAAACGTAACTCTCTCCACGAAACCACTCTCTCCACGAAAGCACACTCTCTGTTTCATTGCAATGTGAATAGTTGCCGTCTTCAGGAAAACTTCACGAAACCATCACTGTCTGGATTCAATCGTGGGCATTGAAGGGTTTTACGTTTTCGAATCGTGGGCACTGAAGAGTTTGGAGGAAGTGTGTAAAGGGGCGAGCATTGTCATCTCTTCTGCAAAGGTTAGTTTTTTTGGGTCATAGTCCAACTCTGAGTCATTAATCGGTTTTTTGGGTCATAGTCCATCTCTTCTGCATTGTAATCGTTTTTTTCCCCTTCCATGTGTTAGAAGTTTTTTTCGATGGAAGTTGTTGACATGCAAAGGCTAGGTCATACAGTTCATGTTGAAATAATGTTATGATTGATGATTGTTTGATAGTGTCGTAGTCGTAGTGGAGGGTGGATGACATATGATTTTGTGTTTATGAATGTTGTGTTATGAATATTGTTGTTGTACGAGGGATGTTTCCATGGTTTGAAGGTCTCGGTTTTGTTGGTATGGAATTTTATGACCGTGTTTAATCGCTTACAGGAAGGCTGTAAGCGATTACGAAAGAAAAATGTGGATTTTGTGTGACGAAGAGTAGAAATTTGCCCTATGACCATGTGTAATCGCTTACAAGAAGCTTGTAAGCGATTACCATTGATTGAATGCAGGATTTTTTACTAAAAGTTGTTTGTTGCACCCTGTTTGTGTGAGGAAGAGTAGAAATTTGCCCTATTACCATGTGTAATCGCTTACAGGAAGCCTGTAAGCGATTACCATGGAAAAAGCTGGTGTTTGTACTAAAAGTTGTGTGTTGCTCCCTGTTTGTTCATGAATTGTTGAAGTTGGTTGTCTTAACGTTACTTGGTGCATTAAAAGTCTTCATAATTGTTATTACAGGTAAATTTCAAGAATCCCATTACTTAACTCCAAAATGGAATCGTCCAAAAGCAAAGTATGTATATTTTTGTCCAAACTGAAGTTTTTGTTGTTTAGGAGCAGCGTACTGTTTTTTATAAATTTGTTATGTTTTGTAGTGGCAAGTTCGCACTTGGATGGATACATCACACATTGTCCACATGAATTCTTTACTAAAGTCAAGGCATGTGAGCCGCATACGCGAAACTCCTTTTAAGTGTTGCTTAGGAATTGTAGAGCCTATACAGCTGAACCTGAAACTGTTGAAACAATTGGTACGTCGTTGGGTTCCCCAGCATCAATCATTCAGAGTTAGGCAACAATTGGTTTCTTTCGATGTGGTTGACGTGGTTATGACTTTAGGATTAGGAGTAGGAGGTTTGGAGATCTCCTTCGATGAATCAATAGTCGGAAAAGTTGGTGAACTGTTAAATTCCAGTGAAACGAAAGCAAAAGAGTTGGTCAACATGTTTGATAACATTGTTGGTGATGATGACCTAGATGTAGATGTCGTCTGTCGATTGTATATTTTAGTTTGTTGTGTTAATTTTTTTCCGCTAGGAACTCAAGGCATGTTTCTAACATGCCTTGTGTAGTGCTAGATGATTTAGATAGTTTGTGTAATTATGATTGGAGTAGTGCTATACATACGTATCTCGTACATAGACTCAACAGATGTAATAAGAAATTACTGACTGGAAAGATTGTCGATTCTGTTAGCATTAGTGGCAGTGCTGTTGTCTTGCAGGTATGATTTAGTTATTGTTTGTTGTTTAATGTGATTCATTATAGGGAAATAATTGGAAGAAGATCTTTGACAACTTTGGTTGCTTTCATTTTAGGTATGGGTGTACGAACGCCTAGGTTTGCATTCTGACCCATCTTGCAGGGTATTTCCGCGACTGATGCGATTTTGTTCCTTAAGTTATGGGACCGAAGAAATAGATCTTTTGTTTAGGCAAGGGGAGGTGAGTAAGTATTTGAAGTAGAAAGATTATTTAATTTTTCTTATTTGATTGAGGTAATTAATTCTGATTGTCATAGGTACACTTTGAGTGGTACATTCGATCTGTCGAACGACAGGATCCCATCATCCGTAGGGCATTCAATATGGATGCGTTGGCGAGGACTGCAGAAGAACCTGAAAAAGGTGAAAATAGTTGTCAACCTCCACGTGCTGGACGATTGGAAAAAGTTAGAAAAAACAACCAGAAAATAAGAAGTCTTAAAGATGAAATTGTTGGTATAAGGAAGGCGTTAATTGAACGAAGAAAGAGAAAAAGGTTTTACCAAAATATTTCCGTTGACGAAGCTGGTGTTGATGTTGTGGGTGAGGGGAATGAAGGAGGTCTTGAAGAAGCAACTGTTGATGATACAGTTGCAGACGGAGCAGGTGTTGATGAAGGAGTTGTTGTTGAAAAAGCTTTTGCTGAAACAACTGGACATGAACAAGAAACAACTGCAGCACCTATTGATGAAGGAGTTGCTGATGAAGCAGCTTTTGGTGAAACAGCTGCACATGAAGAAGAAACAACTGCAGCACCTGTTGATAAAGGAGTTGTTGATGAAGCAGCTTTTGGTGAAACAGCTGCACATGAAGAAGAAACAACTGCAGCACCTGTTGATGAAGATGGTGCAACTGCAGCAGCTGTTGATGGATGTGCTGCAAGTGCAGCAGCTGTTGATGGATCTGCTGCAAGTGAAGCAGCTGTTGATGGATCTGCTGCAACTACAGCACCTGTTGATGAAGCAGCTGCACCTGCAGCACCTGTTGATGAAGCAGCTGCACCTGCAGCAGCTGTTGATGAAGCACGTGCAATTGAGGAACCTGTTCATGAAGCAGATGAAGATGTTGTTGATGAATTACCCCCACGGGATCCATCAGCTTTTGTTGACATTGGTGGTGATGATGACGACGCTGATCAATTAATTCCAGTTGTACAACCTTTGGTTGTAGAGCCTTTGAGTACTATTCCTGCCGATCTAATTGCAACGGTTGATTTGGACAAGTTGTACCAGTGTGTTACGCGAAAAGATATTTTAGTAAGGTAACATAGTATTAAACTCTTTATGTTATTAATGTATAATTATATTTCGTACATGATATACTATTCTAATTTTTTCAGCTATGTATGTGAAATAATGGGTCAACTGTTGACAACGAGGGACTGTAGCTCCTTAGGGCCTCGAGAATGTGTTGACAACATGGTAAATACATTATAGAGTTGTAGAAGTTGATATTAAAGTTGAATGAGCTTATGTGAAAGTTGTTTATTGTTTTGTGGGTTATAATTTTTGCTGCGACCATGTTCATGTATTTCGAAAAAAGGTCAACTGGAGTCATCAAAAGGATGATCTTCAGTCCAATGTTTGGGGGTAAAAACTAACATTAATAATTGATTTTAATTTTGGTATGTTATAATGTTTATTGATTATGGTTGTTGTTTTTTTTAAGACTCACCTACTAACTGACAATAAGAGACGAGTTGCCAAAAGACAGGTGTGGCAACTTATAGATTACCAGGCTTATTTTCGGCAAGATCTAGTAAGACTTCATGATTTATTATCTGCTGATTGGGTGAGTAAGTTGTTGTTATTGATGACTTAATAGTTGCTATAGTTGGTAGTTTTATTTTGACATATCGGAAATGTTACTTAGGTATTCATCCCAGTTGTAACCAAGAATCACTGGTGGTGCTATGCACTGAGACCATGCACCATGCAGTTTTTTGTTATTGACTCATTGGACAAGGGAATCAGCGGGCGTGGTTCGATTGACCGAAGCATTGTACGTTTTACTGTTGAAGTTCAGTTGTCATTGATGAAGTTGTTGGTAATTTGACCATTTATTCGTTATTTATGAAAAATGCAGGCTAAAAATATTCAGCGGTTTTGGGGTATACTGAGTAATTCATTTGATGATTCCAAGATTCCTTTCAATGTTGAGCAAGCCAAGATCCCAGTGCAACCTAACACGTGAGCCTATATTAGGTTTTATTTAAAATTGAACATGTTTTCATTAAGAAAAGATTATCTTGCTTAATTTGATTTATTGTACAGATTTGACTGTGGTTTAATAATGATGAAAGTGATGGAAATATGGGATGGAGAGGACAAATATGATGGCAAAACCAGGCCTGCTTATAGTAATGTATGTTCACTGAATAATTTCTAAATTGAAGTGTATGTTATAACAATTTTGCCTAAATTAATTTTAATGTTCATTGTAGGAGGAATTGACTGCGTTTAGAAGGAAGTACATATGTGACTGGATTCTAGATGGCGAAAACATTCGAATATTGGGAGTCTTGCAGCACTATGGATTAGTATAGGAAAATAAAAGACATTTTTGGGTTTACATTGTAATTAGGTTTACATTGTAATTAGGCACATATTGAGTACCCAATGTAATGATGTACAGTTTTTTGACAATTTACACAATGGCTATATTTACATAGTTGTTCAACTTTTAAGGAAATGAATACACATTCCTAGTACTGATTTTTCGTATTTAATATTGTGGTACAATTGTTCACAGGTATGTGAAATGAAAACTGACATAGTTAAGGTCTATCCTTTTCATTGATTTCAATTGCTGTGTCATTTCCACAACAAAATAGGTATTGTAATCGTTTACTGAGACCATGAAAGCGATTACTAGGTGAGTAATTGGATTCTGTACTGAAACTTGTTAGGTGCTCTCTGGTTTTCAAAACGCTGCTCCCAAATGGGTGTTGGGGGCTAAGATGGATGAAATTACAGGGTCCCTGAGTACAAGTGTTGATTGATTTCAAGTGTTGTGTCACTTCCTCAAGCAAATAGGTTATGTAATCGCTTACTGAGACCATGTAAGCGATTACCAGGTGAGTACATGGGTTATGTACTGAATGTTGGTAGGTGCTCCCTGGTTTTTTAAACGCTGCTCCCAGCTGGGTGTTGGGGACTAAGATGGATGGAGTTAGGTGGCAAGAGTAAAAGTGAAGTTATGCTCTTCAATTGCTGTGTCATTTCCACAACAAAATAGGTATTGTAATCGCTTATTGAGACCATGTAAGCGATTACCAGGTGAGTAATTGGATTCTGTACTGAAACTTGTTAGGTGCTCACTGGTTTTTTAAAAGCTGCTCCCAACTGGGTGTTAGGGACTAAGATGGATGCAATTACAGGGTCCCTGAGTACAAGTGTTAATTGATTTCAAGTGCTGTGTCACTTCCTCAAGCAAATAGGTTATGTAATCGCTTACTGAGACCATGTAAGCGATTACCAGGTGAGTACATGGGTTATGTACTGAAAGTTGGTAGTTGCTCCCTGGTTTTTTAAACGCTGCTCCCAACTGGGTGTTGGGGACTAAGACGGATGGAGTTAGGTGGCAAGAGTACAAGTGAAGTTATGCTCTTCAATTGCTGTGTCATTTCCACAACAAAATAGGTATTGTAATCGCTTACTGAGACCATGAAAGCGATTACCAGGTGAGTAATTGGATTCTGTACTGAAACTTGTTAGGTGCTCCCTGGTTTTTTAAATGCTGCTCCCATATGGGTGTTGAGGGCTAAGATGGATGCAATTACAGGGTCCCTGAGTACAAGTGTTGATTGATTTCAAGTGCTGTGTCACTTCCTCAAGCAAAAAGGTTATGTAATCACTTACTGAGACCATGTAAGCGATTACCAGGTGAGTACATGGGTTATGGACTGAATGTTGGTAGGTGCTCCCTTGTTTTTTAAACGCTGCTCCCAGCTAGGTGTTGGGGACTAAGATGGATGGAGTAAGGTGGCTCTTCAATTGAAGTTATGCTCTTCAATTGTTGTGTCATTTCCACAACTAAATAGGTATTGTAATCGCTTACTGAGGCCATGTAAGCGATTACCAGGTGAGTAATTGGATTCTGTACTGAAACTTGTTAGGCACTCACTGGTTTTTTAAACGCTGCTCCATACTGGGTGCTGAAGACTAAGATGGATGCAATTACAGGGTCCCTGAGTACAAGTGTTGATTTATTTCAAGTGCTGTGTCACTTCCTCAAGCAAATAGGTTATGTAATCGCTTACTAAGACCATGTAAGCGAGTACCAGGTGAGTACATGGGTTATGTACTGAATGTTGGTAGGTTCTCCCTGGTTTTTTAAACGCTGCTCCCAGCTGGGTGTTGGGGACTAAGTTGGATGGAGTTAGGTGGCAAGAGTACAAGTGAAGTTATGCTCTTCAATTGCTGTGTCATTTCCACAACAAAATACGTATTGTAATCGCTTACTGAGACCATGTAAGCGATTACCGGGTGAGTAATTGGATTCTGTACTGAAACTTGTTAGGTGCTCACTGGTTTTTTAAACGCTGCTCCCAACTGGGTGTTGGGGACTAAGATGGATGCAATTACAGGGTCCCTGAGTACAAGTGTTGATTGATTTCAAGTGCTGTGTCACTTCCTCAAGCAAATAGGTTATGTAATCGCTTACTGAGACCATGTAAACGATTACCAGGTGAGTACATGGGTTATGTACTGAATGTTGGTAGGTGCTCCCTGGTTTTTTAAACGCTGCTCCCAGCTGGGAGTTGGCGACTAAGATGGATGGAGTTAGGTGGCAAGAGTACAAGTGAAGTTATGTTCTTCAATTGCTGTGTCATTTCCACAACAAAATAGGTATTGTAATCGCTTACTGAGACCATGTAAGCGATTACCAGGTGAGTAATTGGATTCTGTACTGAAACTTGTTAGGTGCTCACTGGTTTTTTAAACGCTGCTCCCAACTGGGTGTTGGGGACTAAGATGGATGCAATTACAGGGTCCCTGAGTACAAGTGTTGATTCATTTCAAGTGCTATGTCACTTCCTCAAGCAAATAGGTTATGTAATCGCTTACTGAGACCATGTAAGCGATTACCAGGTGAGTACATGGGTTATGTACTGAATGTTGGTAGGTGCCCCCTGGTTTTTTAAACGTTGCTCCCAGCTGGGTGTTCAGGACTAGGATGGATGGAGTTAGGTGGCAAGAGTACAAGTGAAGTTATGTTCTTCAATTGCTGTGTCATTTCCACAACAAAATAGGTATTGTAATCGCTTACTGAGACCTTGTAAGCGATTACCAGGTGAGTAATTGGATTTTGTACTGAAACTTGTTAGGTGCTCACTGGTTTTTTAAACGCTGCTCCCAACTGGGTGTGGGGGACGAAGATAGATGCAATTACAGGGTCCCTGAGTACAAGTGTTGATTGATTTCAAGTGCTGTGTCACATCCTGAAGCAAATAGGTTATGTAATCGCTTACTGAGACCATGTAAGCGATTACCAGGTGAGAGTACATGGGTTATGTACTGAATGTTGGTAGGTGCTCCTTGGTTTTTTAAACGCTGCTCCTAGCTGGGTGTTGGGGACTAAGATGGATGGAGTTAGGTGGCAAGAGTACAAGTGAAGTTATGCTCTTCAATTGCTGTGTCATTTCGACAACAAAATAGGTATTGTAATCGCTTACTGAGACCATGTAAGCGATTACCAGGTGAGTAATTTGATTCTGTACTCAAACTTGTTAGGTGCTCACTGGTTTTTTAAACGCTGCTCCCAACTGGGTGTTGGGGACTAAGATGGATGCAATTATAGGATCCCTGAGTACAAGTGTTCATTGATTTCAAGTGCTGTGTCACTTCCTCAAGCAAATAGGTTGTGTAATCGCTTACTGAGACCATGTAAGCGATTACCAGGTGAGTACATGGGTTATGTAGTGAATGTTGGTAGGTGCTCCCTGGTTTTTTAAACGCTGCTCCCAGCTGGGTGTTGGGGCCTAAGATGGATGGAGTTAGGTGGCAAGAGTACAAGTGAAGTTATGCTCTTCAATTGCTGTGTCATTTCCACAACAAAATAGGTATTGTAATCGCTTACTGAGACCATGTAAGCGATTACCAGGTGAGTAATTGGATTCTGTACTGAAACTTGTTAGGTGCTCACTGGTTTTTTAAACGCTGCTCCCACCTGGGTGTTGGGGACTAAGATGGATGAAATTACAGGGTCCCTGAGTACAAGTGTTGTGTCACTTCCTCAAGAAAATAGGTTATGTAATCGCTTACTGAGACCATGTAAGCGATTACCAGGTGAGTACATGGGTTATGTACTGAATGTTGGTAGGTGCTCCCTGGTTTTTTAAACGCTGCTCCCAGCTGCGTGTTGAGGACTAAGATGGATGGAGTTAGGTGGCAAGAGTACAAGTGAAGTTATGCTCTTCAATTGCTGTGTCATTTCCACAACAAAATAGGTATTGTAATCGCTTACTGAGACCATGTAAGAGATTACCAGGTGAGTAATTGGATTCTGTACTGAAACTTGTTAGGTGCTCACTGGTTTTTTAAACGCTGCTCCCAACTGGGTGTTGGGGACTAAGATGGATGCAATTACAGGGTCCCTGAGTACAAGTGTTGATTGATTTCAAGTGCTGTGTCACTTCCTCAAGCAAATAGGTTATGTAATCGCTTACTGAGACCATGTAAGCGATTACCAGGTGAGTACATGGGTTATGTACTGAATGTTGGTAGGTGCTCACTGGTTTTTTAAACGCTGCTCCCAACTGGGTGTTGGGGACTAAGATTGATGCAATTACAGGGTCCCTGAGTACAAGTGTTATGTCACTTCCTCAAGTAAATAGGTTATGTAATCGCTTAGTGAGACCATGTAAGCGATTACCAGGTGAGTACATGGGTTATGTACTGAATGTTGGTAGGTGCTCCCTGGTTTTTTAAACGCTGCTCCCAGCTGGGTGTTCAGGACTAGGATGGATGGAGTTAGTTGGCAAGAGTACAAGTGAAGTTATGTTCTTCAATTGCTGTGTCATTTCCACAACAAAATAGGTATTGTAATCGCTTACTGAGACCATGTAAGCGATTACCAGGTGAGTAGTTGGATTTTGTACTGAAACTTGTTAGGTGCTCACTGGTTTTTTAAACGCTGCTCCCAACTGGGTGTTGGGGACTAAGATGGATGCAATTACAGGGTCCCTGAGTACAAGTGTTGATTGATTTGAAGTGCTGTGTCACTTCCTCAAGCAAATAGGTTATGTAATCGCTTACTGAGACCATGTAAGCGATTACCAGGTGAGAACATGGGTTATGTACTGAATGTTGGTAAGTGCTCCCTGGTTTTTTAAACGCTGCTCCCAGCTAGGTGTTTGGGACTAAGATGGATGGAGTTAGGTGGCAAGAGTGCAAGTGAAGTTATGCTGTTCAATTGCTGTGTCATTTCCACAACAAAATAGGTATTCTAATCGCTTACTGAGACCATGTAAGCGATTACCAGGTGAGAAATTGGATTCTGTACTGAAACTGGTTAGGTGCTCACTGGTTTTTTAAACGCTGCTCCCAACTGGGTGTTGGGGACTAAGATGGATGCAATTACAGGTTCCCTGAGTACAAGTGTTGATTGATTTCAAGTGTTGTGTCACTTCCTCAAGCAAATAGGTTATGTAATCGCTTACTGAGACCATGTAAGCGATTACCAGGTGAGTACATGGGTTATGTACTGAATGTTGGTAGGTGGTCCCTGGTTTTTTAAACGCTGCTCCCAGCTGGGTGTTGGGGACTAAGATGGATGGAGTTAGGTCGCAAGAGTACAAGTGAAGTTATGCTCTTCAATTGCTGTGTCATTTCCACAACAAAATAGGTATTGTAATCGCTTACTGAGACCATGTAAGCGATTACCAGGTGAGTAATTGGATTCTGTACTGAAACTTGTTAGGTGCTCCCTGGTTTTTTAAACGCGAACTGGGTGTTGGGGACTAAGATGGATGCAATTACAGGGTCCCTGAGTACAAGTGTTGATTAATTTCAAGTGCTGTGTCACTTCCTCAAGCAAATAGGTTATGTAATCGCTTACTGAGACCATGTAAGCGATTACCAGGTGAGTACATGGGTTATGTACTGAATGTTGGTAGGTGCTCCCTGGTTTTTTAAACGCTGCTCTCATCTGGGTGTTGGGGACTAAGATGGATGCAATTACAGGGTCCCTGAGTACAAGTGTTGATTGATTTCAAGTGCTGTGTCACTTCCTCAAGCAAATAGGTTATGTAATCGCCTACTGAGACCATGTAAGCGATTACGAGGTGAGTACATGGGTTATGTACTGAATGTTGGTAGGTGCTCCCTGGTTTTTTAAACGCTGCTCCCAGCTGGGTGTTGGGGACTAAGATGGATGGAGTTAGGTGGCAAGAGTACAAGTTAAGTTATGCTCTTCAATTGCTGTGTCATTTCCACAACAAAATAGGTATTGTAATCGCTTACTGAGACCATGTAAGCGATTACCAGGTGAGTAATTGGATTCTGTACTGAAACTTGTTAGGTGCTCCCTGGTTTTTTAAACGCTACTCCCAACTGGGTGTTGGGGACTAAGATGGATGCAATTACAGGGTCCCTGAGTACAAGTGTTGATTGATTTCAAGTGCTGTGTCACTTCCTCAAGCAAATAGGTTATGTAATCGCTTACTGAGACCATGTAAGCGATTACCAGGTGAGTACATGGGTTATGTACTGAATGTTGGTAGGTGCTCCCTGGTTTTTTAAACGCTGCTCTCATCTGGGTGTTCGGGACTAAGATGGATGGAGTTAGGTGGCAAGAGTACAAGTGAAGTTATGCTCTTCAATTGCTGTGTCATTTCCACAACAAAATAGGTATTGTAATCGCTTACTGAGACCATGTAAGCGATTACCAGGTGAGTAATTGGATTCTGTACTGAAACTTGTTAGGTGCTCACTGGTTTTTTAAACGCTGCTCCCAAATGGGTGTTGGGGACTAAGATGGATGCAATTACAGGGTCCCTGAGTACAAGTGTTGATTGATTTCAAGTGCTGTGTCACTTCCTCAAGCAAATAGGTTATGTAATCGCTTACTGAGACCATGTAAGCGATTACCAGGTGAGTACATGGGTTATGTACTGAATGTTGGTAGGTGCTCCCTGGTTTTTTAAACGCTGCTCTCATCTGGGTGTTGGGGACTAAGATGGATGGAGTTAGGTGACAAGAGTACAAGTGAAGTTATGCTCTTCAATTGCTGTGTCATTTCCACAACAAAATAGGTATTGTAATCGCTTACTGAGACCATGTAAGCGATTACCAGGTGAGTACATGGGTTATGTACTGAATGTTGGTAGGTGCTCCCTGGTTTTTTAAACGCTGCTCTCATCTGGGTGTTGGGGACTAAGATGGATGCAATTACAGGGTCCCTGAGTACAAGTGTTGATTGATTTCAAGTGCTGTGTCACTTCCTCAAGCAAATAGGTTATGTAATCGCTTACTGAGACCATGTAAGCGATTACGAGGTGAGTACATGGGTTATGTACTGAATGTTGGTAGGTGCTCCCTGGTTTTTTAAACGCTGCTCCCAGCTAGGCTTTGGGGACTAAGATGGATGGAGTTAGGTGGCAAGAGTGCAAGTGAAGTTATGCTCTTCAATTGCTGTGTCATTTCCACAACAAAATAGGTATTGTAATCGCTTACTGAGACCATGTAAGCGATTACCAGGTGAGAAATTGGATTCTGTACTGAAACTTGTTAGGTGCTCACTGGTTTTTTAAACGCTGCTCCCAACTGGGTGTTGGGGACTAAGATGGATGCAATTACAGGGTCCCTGAGTACAAGTGTTGATTGATTTCAAGTGCTGTGTCACTTCCTCAAGCAAATAGGTTATATAATCGCTTACTGAGACTATGTAAGCGATTACCAGGTGAGTACATGGGTTATGTACTGAATGTTGGTAGGTGCTCCCTCGTTTTTTAAACGCTGCTCCCAGCTGGGTGTTGGGGACTAAGATGGATGGAGTTAGGTGGCAAGAGTACAAGTGAAGTTATGCTCTTCAATTGCTGTGTCATTTCCACAACAAAATAGGTATTGTAATCGCTTACTGAGACCATGTAAGCGATTACCAGGTGAGTAATTGGATTCTGTACTGAAACTTGTTAGGTGCTCACTGGTTTTTTAAACGCTGCTCCCAACTGGGTGTTGGGGACTAAGATAGATGCAATTACAGGGTCCCTGAGTACAAGTGTTGATTGATTTCAAGTGCTGTGTCACTTCCTCAAGCAAATAGGTTATGTAATCGCTTAGTGAGACCATGTAAGCGATTACCAGGTGAGTACATGGGTTATGTACTGAATGTTGGTAGGTGCTCCCTGGTTTTTTAAACACTGCTCCCAGCTGGGTGTTGAGGACTAAGATGGATTGAGTTAGGTGGCAAGAGTACAAGTGAAGTTATGCTCTTCAATTGCTGTGTCATTTCCACAACAAAATAGGTATTGTAATCGCTTACTGAGACCATGTAAGCGATTACCAGGTGAGTACATGGGTTATGTACTGAATGTTGGTAGGTGCTCCCTGGTTTTTTAAATGCTGCTCCCAGCTAGGTGTTGGGGACTAAGATGGATGGAGTAAGGTGGCAAGAGTACAAGTGAAGTTATGCTCTTCAATTGTTGTGTCATTTCCACAACAAAATAGGTATTCTAATCGCTTACTGAGGCCATGTAAGCGATTACCAGGTGAGTAATTGGATTCTGTACTGAAACTTGTTAGGCACTCACTGGTTTTTTAAACGCTGCTCTCATCTGGGTGTTGGGGACTAAGATGGATGCAATTACAGGGTCCCTGAGTACAAGTGTTGATTGATTTCAAGTGCTGTGTCACTTCCTCAAGCAAATAGGTTATGCAATCGCTTACTGAGACCATGTAAGCGATTACGAGGTGAGTACATGGGTTATGTACTGAATGTTGGTAGGTGCTCCCTGGTTTTTTAAACGCTGCTCCCAGCTGGGTGTTGGGGACTAAGATGGATGGAGTTAGGTGGCAAGAGTACAAGTGAAGTTATGCTCTTCAATTGCTGTGTCATTTCCACAACAAAATAGGTATTGTAATCGCTTACTGAGACCATGTAAGCGATTACCAGGTGAGTAATTGGATTCTGTACTGAAACTTGTTAGGTGCTCCCTGGTTTTTTAAACGCTGCTCCCAACTGGGTGTAGGGGACTAAGATGGATGCAATTACAGGGTCCTTGAGTACAAGTGTTGATTGATTTCAAGTGCTGTGTCACTTCCTCAAGCAAATAGGTTATGTAATCGCTTACTGAGACCATGTAAGCGATTACCAGGTGAGTACATGGGTTATGTACTGAATGTTGGTAGGTGCTCCCTGGTTTTTTAAACGCTGCTCTCATCTGGGTGTTGGGGACTAAGATGGATGGAGTTAGGTGGCAAGAGTACAAGTGAAGTTATGCTCTTCAATTGCTGTGTCATTTCCACAACAAAATAGGTATTGTACTCGCTTACTGAGACCATGTAAGCGATTACCAGGTGAGTAATTGGATTCTGTACTGAAACTTGTTAGGTGCTCACTGGTTTTTTAAACGCTGCTCCCAGATGGGTGTTGGGGACTAAGATGGATGCAATTACAGGGTCCCTGAGTACAAGTGTTGATTGATTTCAAGTGCTGTGTCACTTCCTCAAGCAAATAGGTTATGTAATCGCTTACTGAGACCATGTAAGCGATTACCAGGTGAGTACATGGGTTATGTACTGAATGTTGGTAGGTGCTCCCTGGTTTTTTAAACGCTGCTCTCATCTGGGTGTTGGGGACTAAGATGGATGGAGTTAGGTGGCAAGAGTACAAGTGAAGTTATGCTCTTCAATTGCTGTGTCATTTCCACAACTAAATAGGTATTGTAATCGCTTATTGAGACCATGTAAGCGATTACCAGGTGAGTACATGGGTTATGTACTGAATGTTGGTAGGTGCTCCCTGGTTTTTTAAACGCTGCTCTCATCTGGGTGTTGGGGACTAAGATGGATGCAATTACAGGGTCCCTGAGTACAAGTGTTGATTGATTTCAAGTGCTGTGTCACTTCCTCAAGCAAATAGGTTATGTAATCGCTTACTGAGACCATGTAAGCGATTACGAGGTGAGTACATGGGTTATGTACTGAATGTTGGTAGGTGCTCACTGGTTTTTTAAACGCTGCTCCCAGCTAGGCTTTGGGGACTAAGATGGATGGAGTTAGGTGGCAAGAGTGCAAGTGAAGTTATGCTCTTCAATTGCTGTGTCATTTCCACAACAAAATAGGTATTGTAATCGCTTACTGAGACCATGTAAGCGATTACCAGGTGAGAAATTGGATTCTGTACTGAAACTTGTTAGGTGCTCACTGGTTTTTTAAACGCTGCTCCCAACTGGGTGTTGGGGACTAAGATGGATGCAATTACAGGGTCCCTGAGTACAAGTGTTGATTGATTTCAAGTGCTGTGTCACTTCCTCAAGCAAATAGGTTATGTAATCGCTTACTGAGACCATGTAAGCGATTACCAGGTGAGTACATGGGTTATGTACTGAATGTTGGTAGGTGCTCCCTCGTTTTTTAAACGCTGCTCCCAGCTTGGTGTTGGGGACTAAGATGGATGGAGTTAGGTGGCAAGAGTACAAGTGAAGTTATGCTCTTCAATTGCTGTGTCATTTCCACAACAAAATAGGTATTGTAATCGCTTACTGAGACCATGTAACCGATTACCAGGTGAGTAATTTGATTCTGTACTGAAACTTGTTAGGTGCTCACTGGTTTTTTAAACGCTGCTCCCAACTGGGTGTTGGGGACTAAGATAGATGCAATTACAGGGTCCCTGAGTACAAGTGTTGATTGATTTCAAGTGCTGTGTCACTTCCTCAAGCAAATAGGTTATGTAATCGCTTAGTGAGACCATGTAAGCGATTACCAGGTGAGTACATGGGTTATGTACTGAATGTTGGTAGGTGCTTCCTGGTTTTTTAAACACTGCTCCCAGCTGGGTGTTGAGGACTAAGATGGATTGAGTTAGGTGGCAAGAGTACAAGTGAAGTTATGCTCTTCAATTGCTGTGTCATTTCCACAACAAAATAGGTATTGTAATCGCTTACTGAGACCATGTAAGCGATTACCAGTTGAGTAATTGGATTCTGTACTGAAACTTGTTAGGTGCTCCCTGGTTTTTTAAACGCTGCTCCCAACTGGGTGTTGGGGACTAAGATGGATGCAATTACAGGGTCCCTGAGTACAAGTGTTGATTGATTTCAAGTGCTGTGTCACTTCCTCAAGCAAATAGGTTATGTAATCGCTTACTGAGACCATGTAAGCGATTACCAGGTGAGTACATGGGTTATGTACTGAATGTTGGTAGGAGCTCCCTGGTTTTTTAAACGCTGCTCTCATCTGGGTGTTGGGGACTAAGATGGATGGAGTTAGGTGGCAAGAGTACAAGTGAAGTTATGCTCTTCAATTGCTGTGTCATTTCCACAACAAAATAGGTATTGTAATCGCTTACTGAGACCATGTAAGCGATTACCAGGTGAGTAATTTGATTCTGTACTCAAACTTGTTAGGTGCTCACTGGTTTTTGAAACTCTGCTCCCAACTGGGTGTTGGGGACTAAGATGGATGCAATTACAGGGTCCCTAAGTACAAGTGTTGATTGATTTCAAGTGATGTGTCACTTCCTCAAGCAAATAGGTTATGTAATCGCTTACTGAGACCATGTAAGCGACTACCAGGTGAGTACATGGGTTATGTACTGAATGTTGGTAGGTACTTCCTTGTTTTTTAAACGCTGCTCCTAGCTGGGTGTTGGGGACTAAGATGGATGGAGTTAGGTGGCAAGAGTACAAGTGAAGTTATGTTCTTTAATTGCTGTGTCATTTCCACAACAAAATAGGTATTGTAATCGCTTACTGAGACCATGTAAGCGATTACCAGGTGAGTAATTGGATTCTGTACTGAAACTTGTTAGGTGCTCACTGGTTTTTTAAACGCTGCTCCCAACTGGGTGTTGGGGACTAAGATGGATGTAATTACAGGGTCCCTGAGTACAAGTGTTGATTGATTTCAAGTGGTGTGTCACTTCCTCAAGCAAATAGGTTATGTAATCGCTTACTGAGACCATGTAAGCGATTACCAGGTGAGTACATGGGTTATGTACTGAATGTTGGTAGGTGCTCCCTGGTTTTGTACACGCCGCTCCCAATAAATTATTACCATCATACTATATAAATTCAAAAGATCGCAACGATAATGAACACTTGGGAAAGTCTAGAAAATAAATATTTGAGTTATTAGAAATACATATTACAGTCATCCCAAATACATAGTACATCCCAAATACATAGTACAGTCATCCCAAATACAAAGTACAGTGATCCAAAATAAATATTACAGTCATCCCAAATACAAACTACATATGACAGTGATCCAATATACTAATTATAGTCTGCGAACTGAAAAGTATCAAATATAGTAGACATTAGAGCGAAGGACCTAAAGGGATTCAAATTCACCTGCAAAGGAAAACAAATACAGAATAACAAGTGTACTTAATAACATTTAAGCTTCGTTAGAGTTTTGTCCATTGTTGTTGTGTGGTACTTTCGATGTAGATGGTTGTAGTTGATGAAGATTTCTTAATTTTCGCATAATTTCAAAAATATTTGGTTCTTGAAGGTCAAGGGGTCGAATGAATGGTTTCAGTGTCTCCATGACGAGTTCTTTAGTGGGAGGACAAATGTCAGCGGCAAAGATTTTGACTACATTTCGAAGCACTATGTTAAGGTAACAGTTTGGGGGAAAAGCATTGAATGTACGTACCTAAATGAGAACAAGCAATCTATATTAGTAACAATACCAAAACTTAAGGAGTATAAATAGAAGTTTGAATAACATGGGTTACATTGTTAAGTATCATAACGCAACCAACACCGATTTGTTGACCAAAATTTGGATCGTTAACAACTTTGTTATGTAAGGACGCCTTCATAGTCCCAGTAGGATCCTGGTAACAGATTATATCACATTACGTCAAGTTTAAGAATTAAAATTATGTTAAGGTTGAATATTACCTTTAAAGTTAGTTTCATCACCCAATCCATTCGGGTGACACTCCTTAACAATACAAGCAACAAGGTGAAGGGTTGACACTGATTTTGCTGTATGTAGGTGGTTGACATTATTAATATCACCATCTCTCACAATATCTGCATATGTATACTAATTTCAGTACGAAGGCAAACTAATCTTAAAACGACAAAGTATTAAGAATCACTTACCATAGTGTTTGATGTACATCTCAGCCCATTTCCATGGATTTGAATTGAAATCTCTTTCATAGGTTGCTTTTGCAACTTCCTCAGCAAATTGTTGGGTTGTACGGGTATCATCACTTATTTTATGATTTATTATTAATTATTGAAATATTAATTTCTTCAACAAATTACACTAGATATGACTAATGAAGGGTAATAAAATCCGAATAACTTATGTTGATACGGTCCAAAATATATTCAGCAATCTTTTTTGTTACCTTTTCAAAAATTTTCTAAAATTTACTTAATGGAGGCATAATGGCAAGTGAAATTATGCACTCCATCCAGTAAAGTGCACACCTTTTTTACTTTGTTGCAATTAATGCTCCCAAATATTTAAGTGAGTTGTACACTCAACCTGAACACACCTTTAACCTAATCTATGACATGCATTAAATGCATTTAATGATCCTTCCTTAATTGTGATTGTTGTAGTATGTCCCTGTCATCTGGGACCACTAAAACACAAAAATTCTTTCTACCTTAATCACGTAAAAGGTTGCAACTTTTTAGTGGTTAACTAGTTTTCTGGCTTCTTCTCATTCAAGGAAACACACTTTCTTTGCCTTTTGTTTGACGTTCATTTAACACCACATTGAAGGCTTCTTTTGGTCGTTGGTGAGAAGCAAATCAGCACCACTAAAGCAGTATTGAATTGGTTCAACCACCGGAACTGTAAGCATAGCTCCTTCTATTCAATGTTTGCGTACTTGGATTGCTCTCATGCTTCATATATTTATTGAACTTTGTTTAAAGTGTTATCTGTTTTTTTTTTTTTAGATTTTTTTAAAGATATAGGACATATCTTACTTGAACAATCCAACATGGATTTGGTTGATGAAATGAATGAGGCATGTAATACGGATGAAGATAGTAGTTTCAGTTTGGTTCCTACTTTGGACATGTCTTTTGACACAATGGAAGATGCAAAAAATTTTTATCAACAGTACAGTAAAAGATGTGGATTTGGCATTCGAACCAGAACTTCTAAAAAGGATAGCAACAACATACTGTATTACTTGAGATTGGTTTGTTCCAGGGAAGGTAAATATGTTTCCAGCATTCGTCCAGAGCTCAAAACTCTACCAAGTCAGACTAATGAATGTCCTGCTGGAATAACCATAGCACGAAAAAATGAGAGATGGTTTGTTAGAACTGTAGTTTTATATCACAGTCATGACCTGTGTCCACAAACCTCCAATCTAATCCGTGGTAATAGGCAATTGAACATGCATGCCAAGCACACTTTGGAAGTGAATGATGATGCTGGAGTTCGTATTAATAAGAGTTTCCTTAGCATGGTTAGTGAAGCGGGTGGCTTTGAAAACATGCAATTTGTTGAACGAGATGCTAGGAACTACATTGGTCAGCATAGAAGGTCACTGTGTAAGGAAGGTGATGGACAGGCATTGCTTCGACACTTTTCAAAAATGAGAGACCAGAATAATGAATTCTTTTATGACATCGAGATGGATGAAGATAATAGAATTACTAGTGTGTTTTGGGCAGATGCTCGAAGACGAGCTGCATGTGAGGAGTTCGGTGATGTCGTGTCATTTGACACCACGTACTTAACCAACAAGTACGACATGCCATTCGCTCCATTTGTAGGAGTTAATCACCATGGACAGTCGATCTTACTTGGTTGTGGATTGCTTTCATCAGAGGACACTTATTCATTTATATGGTTATTTAAATGTTGGTTAAGATGCATGGGGAACAAGGCGCCCAACAGTATTGTAACCGATCAATGCAAGGCCATGGCTAATGCAATTGAAGAAGTTTTCCCAAATACAAAACATAGGTGGTGTTTGTGGCACATAATGAAAAAAAATACCTGAAAAATTTCAAGGGTATAAGAATTATGTTGGAATCAAGTCTGATATCAAAGCGGTTGTGTATGAGTGTGGTAGTGCAATTGACTTTGAAACTGGTTGGAAACGACTACTTACCACACATGGCTTGGAAAGTAATGATTGGCTATGTAATTTGTACGAAGAGAGAGCGAAATGGGTTCCATGCTATTTGAAGAATCACTTTTGGGCTGGCATGTCAACTACTCAAAGAAGCGAGGGAATGAATGCTTTCTTTGATGGTTTTATTAATTCCACTACCGCCCTGCAACAATTTGTGATTCAATACGATAATGCTCTAAAGGTTAAGGCACAAAAAGAATTAGAAGCTGATTTTGCGTCTCCAAATACAACAGTTGCATGCGGGTCTCAATCACCAATTGAGAGACAATTTCAAGTTGAGTACACACATGAAAAATTTGAGGAAGTACAAAATGAGTTTCGATCAAGGATGAATTGTTTCATTAAAGATACAGTGAAGGAAAGTATATTGAACATCTACACAATCAAAGAAGAGTGCATGTGGGAGGGAAAATGTGTGCCAAAATATTACCATGTTCAATTTGATCCTGTTTTAAAAGAGATTACATGCTCCTGCCTACTGTTTGAGTTTAGAGGCATTATATGTAGGCATTCGCTATTGGTTCTAGGTTAGGAAGATGTTCATAGTGTACCCTCAAAATATGTACTTCCCCGTTGGAGCAAAAACATCAGAAGAAAGCATACACTAATTAAAGCAGCTTATAGTTCTTTACAACATGATCCCAAGATGCAAAGATACCAAACTTTGTGTAAGCAGTTCTATAATCTGGCTGAGGCGGCATGTGAATCTGAATGTGCTTCTGATCAGTTGGAAAAAGATTTGAAATGTCTTGCTAAAAAGTTCGGTTTGACCTCAAGTCTGAAAAATAACATCGTAAGTGAGGGAGGACAATTAAGGTATGAGAATGTCGTTCCAGAAAATCCATCATACAATACATGCGGAAGTAGTGACGTACTAGTTCGCAGTCCCGTCGCGGTTAAGCGAAAAGGCAGACCAAGAACTAACAGATTGAAATCAACCGTTGAAAGTAGGTGCAAAAAGAAATCAAAGGCAACTAAAAGAAATTCTTCAACAACACCTTTTCAACCAAATGTGAGAGCATTATATGTTAGTTTTCCTATAATTATCATTAATACAAATATTGTTATCTTGCTTATACGTGTTGGTAATGCGTCTTACTTTATGCACTCAGGTAACCACAACATGTAATGTAGCACAAAACCCCCAGGACATGGAATATGCATCCCAAACAATTCAGATATCCCAACTAACTGAAGTTGCTCCTAATGGCTTTATGTCCTTGCTCTCTGCGGTCCATAACACTTTTGAGAATATATAAATGTCAACTATGTTGTTATTACATGATATGGTACAGTTTTTGAGGATTGAGTATACTTTGTGCTGCCCTTACAGTTTTTTATGCAGTTGCAGACCACATTTCAGATTGATGTTGCAGTATTTTATTAATAACACTGTATTGTAATCGATTACTACAACAATGTAATCGATTACCATAATGGGCCTGACAGTTTTTTATGCAGTTGAAGACCACATTTCAGATTCATATTGCAGTTTCAGCCCACGTCGCCATGAGTGCAAGGAGGAACTGCTGTCACCCACTGCCCCATTGCAATTAAATACAACCGTAACCTACATTGCTCATTAAAAACCCAATAACCCCAAATATTAGGTTAATCTCCAACATAGTTTGCAAACCCTAATAACCCCAAATGGCACCTCGCGCAAAGAAGACAACGAAGGCTTCGTCGTCGAGAACGGCGCCTACTATTCCAGAACCACTGTCCCCTCCATTATCGCCACACGTTGCAGCTAATGATCTCTTCTCAACCGATGAACAATACGAAAGATTCGCTGCTCATTTCTTTGAACACCCAATCCTCGAAGGAAGGTATCTTTCAGAGGAATTTATGCAACCTGGTGAATTCAAATTCTACGAAGTTTGACGAAAGCAGGGCTAAATGAATTTGTCGCCTGCAGAACGCACTATTACCCCGAATTAATCAGAGTTTTCTACAGCAATATGCGCATTTCAGATTCGGGAGTAATTCGAACCGAGGTCAAAAAGGTGAAAATCACAATCAAACCCTCTCTTTTTCATAAAGTTACTGCCATCCCTTCCGTAGGTGTACCATTTGAAGGAGCTATTGTTGATGACTGGAAGGAGGAATACAACTCTGTTACTGTTAAGGCAGTCCTTTGTAAAGAAGGTGAAAACTTAAAAGGTAGAATAACTGCAGGGAAGCTAAGGTTCGACACAAGGATACTACATTATGTGATTTGTCGAATTCTACTTCCACGTTCGACAAATGTTGCACAAACAACAGAGGAGGACATTTTGTTGCTCTGGCCACTAATGAATTCAGTTCAGATTAACTGGGGGCATCTGATTCGGAACAGGATGAAAAAGGCAACAAGGGACAACGACCAACTACCATATCCCCATCTAATTACCATATTCTTGCAACACTTTGGTGTGGTGTCTGACAGTGATCCTTTTACCCAAGTAAAAAGAAAGCAACGGATTACTTTAAAAGTTCTACAAACTTTTGGTTATCATAAAAATGCTGAAGGAATTTGGGTTTACAAGGAGCCTGTTCGCAATGTGGAAGATGTAGAAGGCAATGAAGAAGCAGATGAAGGTGATGATGAAGCTGAAAAAACAGAAGAATGTCCAAATCCACAACAATCCTCTTCTGCAACATTCACTAACGTCATCAAAGAAATACAACATCTACGCATGTTTGTTGGCGAAAGGCTAGAAAGAATTGAAAATCGTGTCGGAGTTGTGGAGCAAGAACTCATTAACTTGCGCAATCAACCTAATCAACAACCACCTACTTAGATTAGAAATATTTCCTTAATATTATGTCCTTTTTTTATTTCACAACTTTGTGTTTTACCAACTGTTGATCAATCTTTATGTTATTGTAATTGGCAATCTTTAAAGTTATGAACTTATTTATTCCTTTTACTTGTCATTGATTTTCATCTGATGCTATCAATAATTACACAACTGTTATTCGTTTATAACAATCTAATTGCTGATGTTTAAAACAATAATTTCCATCTCCAATACGTTGTCATAAGTTAGAAATTGTAGTTGTTAACTCAAATTAGTTGAATGCCTAACATGAAAAGACTTGGGAGTCATTCAGCCAAGCTCAGTTAGCAGCGCTCAGGATTTAGTACAAATAGGATTTCAGGTGCTAGTAAGAGATTACATTGTCCCTGTAATCGCTTACAGTTCCATCTGACCTCCACTTCCTTCAACGTTGTTCAACAGGACCCAACCCCCCATGCCCATCACGACCAAACAAGTTCGAATTGAGTTGAATTCCTCACTTCACAAGACTTGGGAGCAATTCAGTCAGCCTCTGCTAGCAATGCTTAGGATTTAGTACAAATTTCATTTTTCGTGCTGGTAAGCGATTACAGGGTCCCTGTAATCGCTTACCGTTCCATGTGACCTCCACTTCCTTCAACGTTGTTCAACAGGACCCAACCCCCCATGCCCATCACGACCAAACAAGTTCGAATTGAGTGGAATTCCTCACTTCACAAGACTTGGGAGCAATTCAGTCAGCCTCTGTTAGCAACGTTCAGGATTTAGTACAACTTGGATTTCTCGTGCTGGTAAGCGATTACAGGGGCCCGGTAATCGCTTACCGTTCCATGTGACCTCTAATTCCATCAACGTTGTTCAACAGGACCCAACCCCCCATGCCCATCAGGACCAAACAAGTTTGAATTGAGTGGAATTCCTCACTTCACAAGACTTGGGAGCAATTCAGTCAGCCTCTGTGCAACGCTCAGGATTTAGTACAAATTTCATTTTTCGTGCTGGTAAGCGATTACAGGGTCCCTGTAATCGCTTACCGTTCCATGTGACCTCCACTTCCTTCAACGTTGTTCAACAGGACCCAACCCCCCATGCCCATCATGACCAAACAAGTTCGAATTGAGTGCAATTCCTCAATTAACAAGACTTGGGAGCAATTCAGTCAGCCTCTGTTAGCAACGCTCAGGATTTAGTACAAATTTCATTTTTCGTCCTGGTAAGCGATTAGAGGGTCCCCGTAATCGCTTACCGTTCCATGTGACCTCTACTTCCTTCAACGTTGTTCAACAGGACCCAACCCCCCATGCCCATCATGACCAAACAAGTTCGAATTGAGTGCAATTCCTCACTTGACAAGACTTGGGAGCAATTCAGTCAGCCTCTGTTAGCAACGCTCAGGATTTAGTACAAATTTCATTTTTCGTCCTGGTAAGCGATTAGAGGGTCCCTGTAATCGCTTACCGTTCCATGTGACCTCTACTTCCTTCAACGTTGTTCAACAGGACCCAACCCCCCATGCCCATCAGGACCAAACAAGTTCGAATTGAGTGGAATTCCTTACTTCACAAGACTTGGGAGCAATTCAGTCAGCCTCTGTTAGCAACGCTTAGGATTTAGTACAAATTTCATTTTTCGTCCTGGTAAGCGATTACAGGGTCCCTGTAATCGCTTACCGTTCCATGTGACCTTCATTTCCTTCAACGTTGTTCAACAGAACCCAACCCCCCATGCCCATTCGGACCAAACAAGTTCGAATTGAGTGGAATTCCTCAATTCACAGGACTTGGGAGCAATCCAGTGAGACTCAGTTAGCAGCGCTCAGGATTTAGTACAACAGGGATTTTTCGTCCTGGTAAGCGATTACAGGGTCCCTGTAATCGCTTACCGTTCCATGTGACCTCCACTTCCTTCAACGTTGCTCAACAGGACCCAACCCCCCATGCCCATCACGACCAAACAAGTTCGAATTGAGTGGAATTCCTCACTTCACAAGACTTGGGAGCAATTCAGTCATCCTCTGTTAGCAACGCTCAGGATTTAGTACAAATTCCATTTTTCGTGTTGGTAAGCGATTACAGGGTCCCTGTAATCGCTTACCGTTCCATGTGACCTCCACTTCCTTCAGTAACTTTCATATACATACGGTTCAACTAACTTAAGTAATGAAGAACAAATAACAAAGGGGATGCTCACCACAATACAATATACTTTACAAAAATAACTTTCATTACTCATAATGACATTAACTGTTCCAAATACAGCTTTACATCCTTAAAAAAATCCAAAATACTACAATTTTACAAAAATAAGATAACTCTCAACCAAGATTTGGACTGTAACCGGTGTAGGGAGTTCTACAGGCTATGCTCTGGAAACGCTTTCAACGTTGTCCTTCCTTCTTATCGCTTTCATTGCAGTTATCTCTTCCCTCAGTTGCAAAATCATTGAAAAATTCTTGTTCTATAACTGTTGCGCCTAAAGCAAGTTCTTCTGTATTTATGTCTTCAAGCAACTCACCCTTCAATGCAAATAACTCTTGTTCTAGTTCTTCAATAAGCACCTCTTGTTCATGTAAGACATCATCTAAACCATCATCATTGTTCTCTTCATCTACTGATGCTTTCCAACATGAGACACCCATTTCTTTCCTTGATTTGCCATACTCATTGACCATCTGCAAATGAATGACAATTACCACCATTGCGTTCTATTAAACCATACAATTCATTCAAAAATGACTAAAACAATGAACAAATACATACCACACCCGTGTCCATTGCAGCTTTGACAAACTTGTCACCTACATTTACAGTCATCCAATGCAAAATTCTTGGGAATTTATGGACAACAAAATTTGAAGGAAGGAAACGATCACAGAACCAAACCTGAGTTACATCATTCAAGTCAATATCGGTGATTTGAAGTAATTCCCACCAAACAATGCATGCAACACATTTACCTTAAACACGTACACGCATCCATCAACATAGACAGTACTTGCACCTTTTCCTCCTTTCCAGGCAACAAAAGCTTTGGTAAAACTACTAAGTAGATAATGATAAACTGTACGACACCAACATAAACGACTCAAATCAGTTGTGGTATTAACAATTTCAAACAAATTTGGGTTTACTATTCGAGTATGACAAGGTAACAATACCTCACTTATTCCAACAAAAAGGTAAAGGCTACATACATCCATACAAGGCAACTCTTTGTGTTTTTTCAACACAAGATTATATATCATATCAAGTTCATATTTTCCTTTTCCTTTTTCTGTACCAAAGAATTTCCGTAATGGACTTGGTGAAATAAATTTGGCATTCAAGTTAATATCATCACCAACTAAACCCAAACCTAACGCTAAGCTGACATCCTCTTCCTTGAATTCAACAATTTTATCTCCAAATTTAAAACCACCTCTCTCATCAACCCATCTAATCAGTAAATCACTCAAAATATTTCTACCAATCTTCAAATTATCTTGCAATTCTAAGAACCATGCAAATGGCGTCTTCGAAATAACATCCTTCTGCTTCTCAGTCAATATCGCATTCAAACCAGCAACAAAATTGGTTTTCATTGAATGACGCACAAATAACTGCAACAAACAACATAAACATTCCTTTTTTAAAACAAATAACCCACAAAAAAATCTTCACCAAAAACCAATGCATTCCGTCACCATAAACAACTAATATCATGACACAAACCCACAATACGATAACGTAACCACGATAAAGGTCATACCTTGTTTGAAGAACCATTATCACCAGACGAACCCATGACTTCAAATATCGAACACGTCAATTTCAATAACAAATCCCTTCAATTCAGAAAATACTGTTATACAAATCAGATTTTAAAATTAAAAAAAACATTACAAACGGACAAATTAAAGAACCACCATGTTCAAACTTCAAACAAAAACCACATTCCACAAAAACAAATAAAGAACCACAACCTTCAATCATACGTTCCACGGAGTCCCGATAAAGCAGACCACAAACTCCACAGGAAAACGACCTCCACATTCAAGCTCACAAATGAAACACACAAATTAAAATCAAGTACCTTAAGATGGCAATGGGAGAAGACAGTGCGTGTTCGAGACAGAACCAACTTCTCAAAATGCAATCCCTAGGACAGAGAACGAAATGTTCAAAATGAAATCCCTAGGAGAGCATGGACTGCAAGAATAACCAGGGGCACTTTCGGAAAACCACTCCAATTCAATTTTTCATATTAAAAAATGATTTCCAAATCCAACCAATGACAACGCGACACGTGGCGTTGTCAAAGGCGTTGTCAAATATGCGTTGTTAGAATATCGGGATCATTTAATTATATTTAGGAAGTTGTTACATCTTGTTATTGTGCTTATGTTACAAGATTATTCAAATAAGATTATTATTTAATAAAATTATTATCTTTCCTCCTTTAAGTGTTTAAAGTGTCTTTTACCAAGTGTCAAGAGTCTTAGAGGACCTGTGAGTGTAACTCAGCACAAAAAGACCAAATCATCTTGCTTAAATTAATTAAATAATTAAAAGGATTATGAAACACCAAACACAGCACTAGCACCCCGTATGCTTACTTTTATATCTGAACAATAAGAATGAAGGCACATATAGAGTTCAATGATGTCTGGGAAGCTGTTGAAAAGGACAACGAAGTTTCTCCCTAAAGCGCAGATGAAAAATCACAAGGAGAAGAAAGGAAGAAAGTCAAAGGCAAAAGCCTCTTTGTTGGCTGTGGTATTGAAAGACATTTTCACTAGAGTTATTATAATTCATTCAGCATTTAAGATCTGAAATTTTTTTGAAGGATGAATACGAAGGAGATGATAGAATTAAGGGAATGCAATCCCTAAATTTGATTCCAGAATTTGAACTGTACAAAATGAAGAAGTCTGAAACTATTAAAGAGTATACTAATAAACTTTGTGGCATTGCCAACAGAGTAAGATTGGTTGGTTCATAATTTTCCAATTCAGAAATCGTTGAGAAAACAATAGTGGAGACAAAAACAAAAAGATTTCCTCCTTGTAAGCATTGTGGCAAATAGGGTCATCCTCTTTTCAAATGTTGGAGAAGACCTAATGTTAAATGTGAAAGTACAAGTTCGGAGATCATGTTTGAATCTACAAAAAGCAATATTCAACCAAAGTATGAGGCTTAAGTTGCGAATCAAACAAGAGGAGGAACAATTGTTTGTAGCAGCATGTTTCTCAAGCAGCAAATCAAGTGAATGTTGGTTAATGGAGGGTGGTTGTACCAACCACATGACCCATGATCACACAGTGGCTACCCCTCGCATTTGGTCAATTGAATCACTATATTTGCATGTTTACTTTTGATATTTGCATACAAAACCCTAAAATTAATTTCTTCTCAAGTCTTATGCAATTGGTTTACACGAAAGTTAAAGCTTAAGAGTCCTTTGGGAAGCGATACTTGGACATACCTATTTTATATTACTTGATAACGATCTGGTACACTTGCTAGGGATTTAACAGGCATCTCATGCCTTTTTGAAATAGCTCATGTCCTTTGACACTTGTCACAATTCCTAGCATGATTGTGAGCGTCTTTAAACAAAGTAGGCCAATAAAAACCTGACTGAAGAATTTTTGCAGCCGTACGCTCTCCATTATAATGACCTCCATAAGGAGAATTATGACAATGCCAAAGGATTCCTTCTTCTTCTTCCTTGGTTACACATCTCCTTAAAATATTATCTCCTCCAATCTTAAATAAATACAGATCATCCCATATAAACTGCTTAGCATCAGAATAAAACTTCTCTCTTTGTTGCCATTTTAATTCCTCAGGAATAACACCTGCAGCTTTAAAATTAGCCATATCAGCAAACCATGGCCTTTGTTGAATGTACAAGAAAGTTTCATCTGAAAAAGACTCCCAGATTTCTTTCTCCTTGCTTGTTACTTCAGTGTTAACCAATCGAGATAAGTGATCAGCAATTAAGTTCTCACTTCCCTTTTTATCACGAATCTCTACATCAAACTCTTGTAACAAAAGCACCCACCTGATTAACCGTGGCTTTGAGTCTGGCTTTGTTAATAAGTACTTTATAGCTGCATGATCCGTATAAATTATGACTTTAGATCCAATGAGATAAGATCTAAATTTTTCCAGTGCATAAACTATAGCCAAGAATTCTTTCTCTATAGTAGCATAATTCAGTTGGGCTTCATTTAAGACTTTACTAGCATAGTAAATAGCATGAAATACTTTCTCTCTTCTTTGACCCAACACAACACCTATAGCATAATCACTGGCATCATACGTAAGCTCAAAGTCTTTATTCCAATCTGGAGCTACAATTATTGGGGCAGAAATCAAGCTTTTCTTTAGGACATCAAAAGCTTGCAAGCATTCAGAACTTATCTCAAATGGTGTATCCTTGACAAGCAGATTACTCAATGGCTTAGCAATCTTTGAAAAGTCTTTAATGAATCTCCGATAGAAACCAGCATGGCCCAAGAAACTCCAGATTCCTTTCACATTTGATGGTGGTGGAAGCTTTTCAATAACCTCTACTTTTGCCTTGTCAGCTTCAATCCCCCTGGCCGAAATCTTGTGTCCCAACACAATTCCTTCAGTAACCATAAAATGGCATTTCTCCCAATTCAAAACAAGATTTGTTTGAACACACCTTTTAAGAACCGCATCCAGGTTGATTAAACATCTCTAAAAAGAATCTCCAAATACTGAAAAATCATCCATGAAGACTTTTATGCTTTTCTCCATAAATTCTGCAAAGATTGCTTGCATACACCTTTGAAATGTAGCAGGTGCGTTACATTATCCAAATGGCATTTTTCAATAAGCAAATATACCAAAAGGACATGTAAAAGTTGTTTTCTCTTGATCTTCAGGGTCCACCACAATTTGATTATATCCAGAGTAGCCATCAAGGAAGCAATAATATGTTTGTCCAGCCAATCTTTCTAGCATCTGGTCCATAAAAGGTAAAGGAAAATTATCCTTTCTAGTAGTTGTATTTAACTTTCTGTAGTCAATACACATCCGTCACCCAGTAACTATTCGTGTAGGAATTAATTCATTTTTCTCATTAGGAATCATTGTCATTCCTCCTTTCTTTGGCACCACCTGAACTGGACTCACCCATTTGCTATCAGAGATTGGATAAATGATGCTTACTTCTAGTAACTTCAGCACTTCCTTTCTCACAACTTCCTTCATAACAGGATTCAATCTCCTCTGTGGTGAGCCACCGGCCTATAGTCACTCTCCATAAGAATCCTGTGCATACAATATGTGGGGCTTATACCCTTAAGATCTGCAATTGTCCAGCCTATAGCACCCTTATTTGCTTTTAGAACTTCCACCAATTTCTCTTCTTCTTTCGGAGATAATGAAGTACTAATAATAACTAGCTTTCCTCCATCATCTTCCAAAAATAGATATTTCAAATGTGGTGATAATTCTTTCAATTCAAGCTTGCTTTCTGTCACTTTCTCTTTGGGGTCAATTCTTTGAAAACTAGCCTCCTCTGTTTCCTTTGCTGCCTCCAGATCACAGACACATTCTTCAATCATTTTATCTTCCTCTTCATATAAATCTTCACGTTCATTTTATCTTCTTGCACTTCAATGGTTTCCTTCTCAACATACTTCCTCTTTTTCATGAGAAGTTCCTTTAGAAATTTGGCATATGATGGCATTTATTGAAGCGCCTCAGAAAACGGTATGGTTATTTCCAGCTTCCTAAAAATCTCCATAAAGCGCTTAAACTGCTTTTCCTTCTCCTTTCTTGAGTATGTCTTTGGATAAGGCAACGGTTTAACATACTCCTTCTCTTTTAATTTTACAACCTCTTCTTCCTGACTATTACCCTCATCTCTCATATTTTCTTCTCTCTCTCTCCTCCTTCTTTTCACTCTTTTTTTCACCACTCTCTTTTTCTGCCTCTTTCTCAAATCTTCTCTCCTCCAATACTCTCCCACTTCTGGTAATCATCTCACATGTTTCCCTTTTCTTTGCACGGTCAACATAAAACGCACTGCTATTCACAATTCTCTGAAAAATTTCTTCAGATTCTGCACTCCTCTGTACTGGCCTAAATTGAGGTTGCTCTGAGATTCTTGAAGGTGTTATCATCTCCTGTGGTAAGGCAGACAATTTCTGAATAATTATTTCCAATTGCGGAGCAATTATCTTATTCTGCTCCATCATTGAACTATGATCCTGTGATACTGAAGTTTTCTGAACAAAAGCAGCACTTTCACTCTGTGTTTCCTCATTATCTGCCATATTCTCAATCAGCTCATAAGTCTCGTCTTCAGTCTTCCTCATTATGTCCCCACCGGCTGCAGCATTTAACATCATCTTTGATTGCATGTTTACCCCTCCAAGGAATGCAAGAACTATGGTTGTCGTATCAAATCCATGGACTGGGGTCTTCTTCAATAGGCTTTTAAACTTATCCCATGCTTGCCCGAGAGTCTCTTCCATGCCTTGTTTGAATGATGAGATCTCCAGCCTTCCCTGCGTAACTTTGGATTGTGGAAAATATTTCTTGACAAATCTTGTAGCCACAGTCTCCCAGGTTGTGAATGTTCCTGCCGGAAAGGAATTAAGCCACGTCTTAGCATTACCCATCAATGAGAATGGGAACAAGTTAAGCTTCACTCTTTCGTCTGATACACCTGTCATCTTTACAGTATTGCAGATTTCACTAAACGTTGTCAAATGATCATATGGGTTCTCATTTGACAAGCCGTGAAACTGGTTGCTTTGCACCATGTGTATAAGCACTAGATTCATCACCATGTTAGTCGTTTGATCTGTAGGCATGGCTATGTTGTTAAAATGGAAAGAGCCAACAACATTAGATTGGTCTGCAAGAGTGCATCTTGGAGGAGGTTGTTCAACCATCTCCTCTGTTCTTCGATCTGGTGAAGGTGGTAGTAATATGTTAGGAGAAGGAAACAAATCCCTAGATGGGCGTCTGACTCTCCTTCTTCCCCTTATCTCGCTTAAGCCTTCAAGAAGAGGTTGCGTAGTTTTCTTGCTCCTAGTATGTCGAGTCTCCTATTGCATGCACAAGAAACACAAACCCTAGTAGCACTCTTATAAAAAAAATAAATAAAAAGATAAAAAGATAAAAACTAAATATATACAAATATATACAATCAAGTCAAAATTAATCAATTTACACTACTAGATAAGTTAAACCACGAGTCCCAGGCAACGACGCCAAAAACTCTTTAAGTCCCTAGCAAGTGTACCAGATCGTTATCAAGTAATATAAAATGGGTAAGTCCAAGTATCGTTTCCCAAAGGACTCTTAGGCCTTAACTTTCGTGTAAACCAATCGCATAAGACTTGAGAAGAAATTAATTTTAGGGTTTTGTATGCAAATAACAAAAGTAAACATGCAAATGTAGTGATTCAATTGGCTAAAAGAAACTATAAATGAATGGAGTTGTTGGGGTTTACAATTTCATCTTATCCATCCTCTTATATCTACTTTTATTATCTAATTTGCTTATTTATCATATTGTCATGCAAACTTTCTTGGTCTACCCTTAACCCAATCCCTTGGTGAAAAGAGCCTATTACTAATTACCGGCTTGCTATCCCTAGCCTCCCCTAGTAATTAATAATGCATGATAAACAGAAGCAAAATACAATTGATCGTCCTACCCCTATTCCTAGGCGGTATTAGCATAATCAAGGAATTCCCCCTAGTTCATGACACTATTGTACGTTCCCATATCAATAAAGACAAACAACATTTACCGAATGAGTTAAACGATAAAAGCATTAAGCAAAGGTAAGGAATCCAACAATTAATAAAGATAAGCATATGCAAGCATATAAAGAAGATAAGAATTTCAATATAAGAGAGTTTCAAAAGATTACATTGTTCCCCAACAACTTAGGGTTTAATTCACCATAGTCATGGTGAATCTAGATGAAAAGTAATGAAAGAATGGAAGAAATAACCCTAAACTTGGTAGATTGGAGCCTAAGCATCAAGGAACCTCCTCCAAGGTGTGTGGAACAGCTATGGACGTTTCTCTTTACCAAAAGAATGAGTTTCTATTCGCACTGGGACTATATATAGGCCAAAAAGATAACAGAAAGATTACAGAATCCGAGCTAATAAAAACAGACAACCGCTCAGGCACCTAAGTAAACCGCTCAGCGGTTTCCCCTTTAGCTGTTGGACCGCTCAGCATTCAGTTTTACCGCTGAGCGGTTTTCCTCTAATCGCTATGGACGCTCAGCGGTCCATTCTGACCCCTCTTTTCATCCTTTTTCTTCTTCTTTCATGGGTCTAAGTCCACCTTGATTCACTTCCATCTTCAATTCACCTTAAAACCCTGCAAAACAATGTAAAAACAAGCATAATATCTCTAAAACCAACTTTTGACTCTCACATGACTCAACTAAGTGTTTTACTTGATTTTAAGCTCATTCTAAGCCCTAAAGGTGTGTTTTGATATCAAATTTAAGTATGAAAATAACGGTTTTTAGACCGTTATCACATACATGGTGCGTAATTTGGTATAACAAGAAGAAGAATGCCCTAGTCTAGAGTGCCAAATATCTATAGAGTCAGGTCTTATTGTAGAACAAGCAATAGAATTCTCAGGAGAAATAACAGTTGGTGAAGCAAGGGGTGTGGATGCAGGAACTACCATGACATACAAGCCATCTCTTTCTTCAGCTTTCCCAATCATCTGTAGGGTTGACTTGTCCTGTATTTCACATGAAAATTCAGAAATGATAATTTTACAGGATAGAGATTTAGTTAACTTTGTGACTGAAATAATTGATTGAAAAATTAGGAACAAACAAAACATTATGTAAGGTAAGGTGTGGGCCAAGAGAAACTATGCCAGAAAAATGAGCAAATGAAGAGTTCTTGTTAGGTAGAGAAATTGCAATTGGTGAGATTCTATTATAAGAAATAAAATGAGACAAAGAACTGGATATATGATCAGTAGCACCTGTGTCTAGAATCCATTGGGAAGAAATATTACCTTGATCCTGAGAAGAAGTGGAAACATTATGAGAGCTCACTAGACCGGTAGAATGTGTGACTGTGGGATTAGATTGAAGAAGAAGTGTCAATAGACCATGAATTTGCTCTTGAGAAAGTCCCAAAGTTGAGGAATGTGACTGCGCCTGAGAATTATTAGAAGAAGAAACAACTGTAAAAGCCATTGAATTTCACAATCTCAAATTGAACAAAAATTTCACAACCCGAATCTCCAGAAACTCCTCGAGATTCCTCAAAAATTAATCTAGGTCTACGAGTGATTAAAGCACCGAATTGTTTCTCATTGAAAATCCTAGAAAGCAAAGTCAAAACATAAAACATATGCAAGGGTAATAGAGAGAGTAGCCATAAAAGGATAAGAAATTGCAGAAAAACCAAGAATGAGAGGTAGAAATGAAGATCTTGGTAGTAAGAGAATTGATTGCGGAAGAACGTGATCAAGAATTAATTTTCTTCTGATACCATGTTATAAGAAAAGAAGGGATGAAAATTGTGTATCTTATTCAATAATAAGGAGATAGTACAATTCATATATATAGCTTTTTAAAGTAATATAAAAACGAAATATAAATATATGAACATAAATGCACATATATAAATGGAAAATAAATTAAATCCAATAATTGAGATTGTAATTTTATAAGAAAATTATATTATTTCCTATTATATGAGAAATTATGAGGAGATCACACTAATTATTCAACTTATGATTAATGATTGCATTATCTAGTTAGAGCTTTTCCTACATGGATTTCTGAACGAATTTGTAACTCTTAGTAATCACGAAACTTTGAAACGTGTAAAAAGTAAAGTGAAGCTTAACCAGAGACCAATTAAGTGGTTTGAGTAGGTTGAACAATCCCTTACGTGATTAAGAACAAAGAAGAAAACAATTAACATAGGAACTAATGCACTGTTAGGGACATATACTTTTATTACTATGGTTGAAACTAAATTTTTTGGACTCAAGAGTACATTAATAGCATATACTTAACAACACCAAATCAACGATTATTTGTTAAGGTAGTCCCAAGTTAAGGGCTTAAACACATGAGCAGCTTTAGTCTCTATGATGTCTAAGTGCTTTTTTGCAAGGTGCATGTACACAACCCAATCACCATTCCCCAAAGGACTTGGCATTGGCATAACATAACCAGTTTCACCACCCCAAGGAAAATGGTATGATGCAAACACCGCTTTCCCCCACCCAAAATCCACCTTCTTCTCTGGAAACCTCTGTCCCGATGACACCACAAAAGCCGGTCCCTCGTCAGCACGATTACAATAAATTCTAGACACTGCATGAATCGGCCTCTGAGCCTTTCTACCCAATCACTAGTCCTAAGAAGTGTTCCTTTGTGGCGACCGACAAAAACTCATGAACAAACTCCATCACATACCCTAATGACTCCTTCACCAACTCTTCAACTAGTTTCTCTCCAAAGGGTATGGAAAGCACGTTCCCAAAGTAACACTCTATCATTACTTTACTCTCTTTGTTACCATTGTCCAATCTCTTCCTTCCATCAACCACAATACCCATTTTGACAGTAATCTTTTTACTATTTATGTTTCTTGAAGCTACACATGCAACCATCTTCCACAAGAAAGCCGAGAAACATTCCAGCTTGGTGCGCGTGACGGCCAGAGACTGCATATGGCAGAGTTGTTCTGCCGTGATGTAATATATGCGACTAAGGAGAGCGTTAGCATAGGTGGTGGTTGGGGGAGGAAGGTCGGAGATGGAGGTGTACATGTGGTCAAATGTGCATGCCACTATTATTCCTCCACACTGCAGTGCAGTTGCCTGAAAAGGAAACATTTAGTTATCTTAACTTCAACGAAAAAGACATATTGATTAATATATATATATATATATATATATATATATATATTTACAATTAGATTAATGTAAATGAATTCAATCATACTGTTATTAACTTCTAAAAACGGTTCAAAAGATGAAATTATCAAAATTTAGAGTAAACAATTACGGTTTGAAAGACATTGTCACATGTTTAAGTTGATAGTATGGTACTTTTGTTGCTTATTCAATGAGGATGGATTTTACATGACAACCATAAAGAAATATTCAATAAGTGGGGGAGGGGAGAAGAAAATAAAAGAAAAGCAAGATTATATGACATGCTAATAATAATTAAAAAAGTATTACTAGGAATGGTAAAATGTGTTGGGTCATGCGGACTATGTATAGGCTAGGAAAAAGTTAGGGTTGATGTAGTACTTTGGCTTATTGGTATACTTAAAGTCTGTTCCACGTAACCTGTAATTTGTGCAGGCTAATAACGGGTTAGTTTGCATGTGTGATTCGTATAGTTCGTAAACGTAGATTTTTAAAATCAATTACCACCGTATGTAATGTATGTTTCTTATATAAGTTATTCATTTAATTTGTTTTTTTTAATAGTAAAAAGTTACTTTGACACGGTTTAAAAAAAAAACATTCATCTGACACGGTTTATAATAATTTAATAATATAATTATGATTTTAAATTAAAAAAATAATATAATTATAATTAAAATATTATTATTTAAGCGTGTTATTTGAGTGTATTTTGTGGTTTTCCTGTGTCAAAGTACCATCGCTCTTTTTAATACATCCAAAAGCAACTTTTTTTATTAGTGTCTAATTTATGAAAAGTAATTCTTCCATTTCCGTTTTTTCTTTTGTTTGAGTAAAGTTTAAAATTATTTATATTTTCAATTAACTTATATTTAAAAAGCATCAATTATCTAATTATAAATATAATTTATTTTAAAAAATAAATATAAAAATAATTATTTTTACTAATGTAATTAAATAAAAATAAATTTATTAAAATCTTATGCAAGTTGTGGACCGGTTTGTAAATCTAGTGATCCTGGGTAAAAAAAATTTAATCCATATATTTGTATGTAAGGCAAACCAATCCAACCTACTTTTAGTGGGTCAAATACCGTCCAGACCAAAACGAGATGAGCTAGCACACGTTCTTATCCTTAAGTATGAAAACGCCCATATTTTTAACTATTATTAGCCTATTACATATTTCCGTTTCCGTTATGGAGAAATGCAATACACAAGCACTAACGTATACTTCATTTAAGGGTATTAGGATAAAAAAAAATTATACCACCGTTATAGTATATAAATAAGTAAAATTAAAGTTAAAAAAAAATTATAGTATATAAATAAGTAAAATTCTCATGTTAAATATAATTTTATTGAGTTAAATATCGTTAAACATGTTTATAGAATAACTAAAATGTAGTACCTGGATAGCAATTATACCACCGTTCTTCTTCTTTGGAACAAACTTGCCTTCAATAGATTGGTCTGGATTGTAAAAGTTGAGGTTCTTAAGTTGAACATCTGCCTCAGCTTCAAGAAAATGAACACCACGATTGTTACAGAGAACTTCAGGTTCACCCATGCTGTTGAGCACGACTTCACCTGCAAACACATAATAAGAGATTAGGGTTTGTGCCAAGGCCTTCTTCAAAGACCCAACCATGGTTCCAAAGGTCATTTCGTTGGTTGTGGATGTGATAATATTAGGGTTCTTGTAGCAAAAGAATACTCCTACATCCAATGGAGGTAAAAGCAGGTCAAGGTTCGAGAGTGGAAGCCAATATTCCTGCATTGGTAACACTGCTGCCACCACCTCTTCGTTCGTCACACTCACAGAGAAATCTCCATTTTCAGAACACATTTTTTTTATGAAGGCCTGATGGTGGAGTAGTTTGTCGAGGCAGTGCATTTATATGCACGATAAAGTGCAGATATTTCTCGTACAGGTTGATATTTTAAGATAAGATAAGATATGGTGGAGTATCATACCTAATAGATCCTTATGCATTTAATACAAAACAGTTGATAGATAATTTACTTCCCATCATTAACTTTATCTTTCTGTACAAAACACTGTTCCATATAATTCATAGAAAATTATTAATAATTTAATTATTAAATTATTAGACCATAACTTTTACATATTCAAAATTTTACTACCATTTTTTTCTAATAATAAGACACTACTTATTTATTAACATTTAATTTCTAATTTCTTAATTTTTACTACCATCTTTTACTAACATTTCATAATTTTTTTATTCTTTGTTTTATATAATTGATGTGTTTTTACTCTTTTTTAGTTTTTTCATATTCAAATTTTACTAATTATATACGTATACATTTAATTTTTATTTCTTTCAAATTTGAACTCTATTAAATATACTTATACATTTATTTTTTATATTTTCATATTTGAATTTTGATTTGTTTGATATACTTATATGTTTTTCATTTCTTAATTTTTATTCCCATCTCTTATTGTTTAATAAATAAAAATAAAAAAAATTATTTAAAAAGTATAATTTAACAAAACTCAAACATAAATAAACTTTATCATTATAAAACATATATATTTTTTCCCAAATCCTTAATTTTAATAATATTCAAAAAATAAAAATAAAAAATCAACTTAGAATTCAGTTTTTCAGAACTAAATTTCGTTTCTAACAACCATGCACCAAAATTAAGGTTAGAATTCAACTCTTCAAAAATCGAATTCCAATTTAAAATAAAAATTGTGCTATGCAGATAAATATATGGATAACAATATGCTTTCTAGAGAAATTAAAAACGGAACTGTGCTACTAAGAGAGAAAAAAAAAACTTACACCAATCATTATAGAAAAGATTCCCATACTTTATTTAGATATTGATTTTTATATAAAATAATTTAAACTAGTAAAAAACTATGGTGTTTTAATCAGGTGTAAGATAAAATAAAAATATATTATTTTTATTTTATTATAATTTTTAATAGTAAATATTTAATTATGGTATTTTATTTGGGTGATGAAATTGTGGTGGAATTGATTAGAATTTAATTTTATTATTTAATTAACGAAATGTGTTAAATTAATGCTAATATCTAAATTCATGCACTTATTTTCCAGCGTCGTACCACTGGCCTAGTGGTTTGGTTGTATGTTTGTAATCCCAGTAGAGTTTTTTTGTGTGTTTCTTTTACATTTAATGTGGGGCAGAGAATAATTAAGAAGTGGGGTCTTTGCTTTATTTGGCCAATATTGGGCGTGGCTTAAGTAGAGTAGATAGAGAGAGAAGTTGACTTTTCTTTAAGAGATGAGGGTTTTGTTTTAATTCTTAGCATGGTTGCAGTAATATATAGGAAGTTGGGTTTCCTTTCTTGTTGCTTTTATTTTCTTGCATGGGGTTTATTTTCTCGCGTTGCAGGAATTATATTTTCTTATTACTTTCTGGGTTTTCCTTAGTATTAGGAGTAGTGTTAGGAGAATCAAAGTCTGAAAGTATCTCTGTTATTTTTTCACGAGATAGAGAATAGAGTTAGCTTTTATTTTGTTGGCCACACAAGATATAGAAAAGATAGAATTATAAAAGGATTTGGAGATATTAGAGATATTCATCAGTTATTTTAGAAAGTGAGAATGAATGGATTTTAAAAGGATATAAAAGATATGAGGGGCTTGAAAATCTGTTGAGGAAAACATTATCCCGATAGCCATAAGAAAGAGTAGAAGCCAGCCCTAGGCACTTTTCCTTACAACCGTGAGGGTGGATGAGAAGAGAGAGACATTGCCCAGCTTTGCATGGAACCAAGCAAACGATAGCAAAATTGTAGAAGCCAGGTAAGGCGAGTAGCTAAGATTGTTTTTTATGGATAGAGTTATTAAAAGTGGACTTTAGCCTAATTTAACCTCACAAAATCGGTTTATAAGGTGAGATTTGCACTCACTTATATACTATGAATTCGTTTTATCTCTAGTCAATGTAGGACTTTCAATACACCCCCTCACACTGAGGTATATGCATCTCGAGCGTGGGACTAGACATTAATGGGTGGTCCGATAGCAGCCCGATAGCGGGTGGAACAACATGTCCAACAAACAACAAATATCGCTAGAATAGACTTTTAACCTGGCTCTAATACCATATTAGAAGTGGACTTTAGCCTAACTAAACCCCACAAAACCGGCTTGTAAGGTGAGGTTTGCACCCACTTATATACTATAAATTGGCCTTATCTCTAGTAGATATGGGACTTCCAACAAGGGTTTTGTGTTGTATGTTTTCATTAAATGCATGGTTGAAGGGTTTCGGCATTGGAAAGAAATTATATTTTAAAATTTTAGTGTGTAGATTCTGGATTGATTTGGTTAAGCATATGTGTAGGTGATTTTTGTTGATGATATAGATGCATGGGTCTCTTAACCTTTGGGAATGAGTGCCACTAGAGGGGTCTTGTTTTGCTAGATCAATTGGTGTGAAGAGTGTCGAATGAAATGTCTGTGTGTGAATGTTAAGGTATATAAGATAATAGATGTAGGTTTAATTGTGATGGGGCTGTGAGGTGGTGTGTGAGAGTTAGAAAGTGTGATCTAGTGCAGTAAGGGAAAACGACATCAGTTATCATCACTTAGAGGCAGCGGTTCCTGAACCAAGGCATATCTAGGCGAGACAAAAAGTAGTAGACTTTTTGCCTTGGTTGTAACCTGAATCGAGGCAGTAGGGTCCGTCTATTTTTTTCTTCTTTTGCCACCTTTATGCCTCGGTTCTGATTTCAGTTCCAGATTCTAATTTCAAACTCCCAAACTGAAAAAAAAAATCAAGATTGCAAAGACAGAAGCCCAAAAATTAATTTGAAATGAAATCCCTGTCTCCCAATTCACAAACTCAGATAACAAAGTTGGAACTCCCAAATCAGATGAATAGTTGAAACCCTAAGTCACAAAAACAAGAACAGAAACCCCAAATTTGAAAATGAAAAACCTAATTCCCCAATTCTCAATTTCAGAAACCCTAAAATGCCAAATCGAAAAACGATTCACTCCGTTACTGCCTTCCTCGCAATGCGCCACCACCGCCTTCGTCCGTCATCGCAACCCCATTCGCACCCAACCCACGTTCTTATACGAAACAGGAAACCCCTAAAACTCAAACGAAAACAGAGGAAGAAGGAGGAGAAGGAAACTTTCACCGCAAATCAGAACGACCAACGCCCTCACGCAGTAGTCGCCATCAAAGAAGTCAGAGTTTGAACCTTCGCAGAAGCGCTGCCGCTGTCGAACGCGACCTCGTCACGCCTCGCCGCATCTCTCTACGTCTTCGCTTGCCACTCACCTGTTAGGAAACAGGTTGCCTTCGTTTTACCCCAAGAGGGGGGTGAATTGGTGTTAGTTCAAAAACAAAATCTTTTTGCAATCTTTATACAAAAGTGCAAAGCTTTTTTATCTTTCTTGAAATGCAAGCAATGAAATTTCTATGCAGCGGAAAAACGCAGTTGACTGCTAAACAGATAAAGTCGACTGGAAACAAAGAGTGCAGGGATAGAGAAAATCAAACACTAGTGTTTATACTGGTTCGGCCAACAATGCCTACATCCAATGTCCTTCCAACCCAGGAAGCAAATGCACTATAATGGTTGCGGTTTTTACAACAAGGAATTTATATAGAAGCACCACGCAAAAATATAAATCTCCTTTCTAACCCAAAACCAAAATATAGCTGCACACAAAAACCAGAATTGCAGCAAGAATCCCCTCTTCTGCAATTTGAACCCACGTCGAACAATCCTCAACGTGTAACCAGCACTCTTCGTAGGATGCCAAGCCTATCACAACAGACTTCACATGTTGCCAAGCCTTCAATCAAACACAACAGTCTTCACAGGATGCCAAGCCTTCAAGATCAAACAACAGACACCTTCTTTATGCAGATAATGATCAAGCAATGAGCGCAATTAACTCCTCCCTTTGAATCTCTCTCAAGAAAGATCACCACCGTCTTCTTGGAGAATTCTTGGAGCTTCTCAAACAGAGAATTCAATCTGAAATAGGAAAATGAAAATGTCAGATTATCAAAAGTCTTAGAACAATTCGCATTTTGTCTATTTATAGTTTTCTGTTAGATCAGATTGTTTTTCAGTCGAATAGCCTACTAATTCATTCGACTGTATTAAAACAGTTATAACATACAGTCAACACAAAGGCTCCTCAGTCAACAAAAACAACACACATTTATTACAGTTGACCAAGTCACACAAGCTCAACTAACTTTTCAAAAATGTAGTCGTTGGAGCGTGTAGGCATAATAGAATTCCAAACAGATTAGTAACACAGTCAAATATGCAATCTACAATGTCGACTGACACATTGAAAAACATTTTGAAATTCTTTTCAACTCAAAATCTCACATAGCACAGGTTCACAAAATTTGTACAAAGATTTTAGCATAGTCGAATCCATTATGAGTGTATTCGACTGGACTAGAACTTTGTCACAATAAATATAAGTTCATAAAGGTGCTTGTGATCTTTTTCTTTCAGAAATGTGTTGTAATAAAAAACACTTTATTTCACATTTCAATACAAGCATGTTCCACAAATATAACACACAATCAATCATAGGAACATACATTGCAGCACATCAAAACATGTTCAGCAGATATGACAAATAATTCAAAACAAGAACATGTAATACTGTAACATGTTTACTGTTATTAAGCATTGTGTTGTCATCATCAAAAACTAGTTTGATATAGAGTTTGTGTTGTCAAAAATCTCAACAATCTCCCCCTTTTTTGGTGATGCACAACAATGATTAATAACTCAACCATGTTTGTACAGTTCCACATATGACAGAGTAAAAGCATATATCAGAAACAATTAAGACAAATCAGTTACTCTACATATACAACAAAAATATCAAGCAGATAAAGTATGAAAAAACAATACTGCCCATATAGACTTGCTCTCATACACTCATGTATATCTCTCCCCCTTTGTGCATTAACAAAAAAGGAATGCTTCAGATATTTATGCAGTTTTGAAAAACAGAGAAGCATCATAAAGATATGCAGTTTGTAAAATACAATGATGCTCTCAAAATCACAAGTTCATCAGAAAACAATATAAACTCCCCCTGGAATGTAGGTGTGTGATGAAGCAATGTGTAACACAGTGATACTCCCCCTGTCATTATTGATGGGCTGTCGCAATCCACACAAAAGTAGAAGTGGATCACAAGTAGAAGTGTCAACTGGATTCATGTCCCATGGGTTAGCCTTAACCCCTTCTTTAAAAGCCCCATTATAAGAAGCCCCTCAAGTGGGGGCCAAAAAAAGCCCCAACCCCCAAGCCCCTTCTTAAGTGGGTTAGGGTCAGGGTTAAAGTCGGTTTAGTCCCATTAAATAAACTTATGTCTACTTTAATTTTTAAATCTGTTTACTTTTCACAAATTCCTAATTTAATTATTTAAGACTCAAATTTTTTATATCATTAAATTTTATATATTTTTTAATTTAAGAAAGAAATGTAAAATTATTTTTCATGTTAAAAATTTAATTTTAGAAAATTATGAATTTGACTATTTTTTTTAATTATTTACTTATCACTTATTAATTTTTTGGTACAGTATTTATAATCATAATTTTCGGTGCAGTATTTTTCGTTGTAGCAGTGCAATATTTATAATATTTTGATTATTTTCTTAATTATTTATTGATAACTATTATTATTTATTGATCAGTACTTATTGTTACTTTTTCTAATATGAAATTTCTTTTTCCTAAAAATATATCCATTAAAAATATTATTTAATTAAAATGCTTAATTAGATATTTAATTAAATGTTTTTAAAATATTTAATTTAATATTAATTATTAAATTTTAACTTATTAAAAATAAATCATAATTCAATTTTAATGTGAAAATTATTTACAAGTAGATTTTAGTTGATATATCTAATATGAATAATCTAATCATAAAATTTTTGAATAAATTCAAACTCGAAAATTTAAATAAAATTCTATTTTGATGAACGACATCTTATAGTAATAATTTAAACTTTATTGTTATTTATTTATTATTATTATTATAAAAAATTAATAGTAGATTTTGGAATTATAAATAAATTACTGCACTTATTATTAATCCTATAAGTGGAAATATATGAAACATAATAAATGTTTGACTGAATGTTTTTTTTTCAATTTTTTAATATTTATTATTTTTAGGGTTAAATATCTTTTTAGTTTCTATATTTTGGGGCGATTTTGGTTTTAGTCTCACTTTCAAACTAAGGTACAATTTAGTCATTTAACTTTAGAAAACTCTGGTTTTAGTCCTTTTTACCAAATTTTTTTAACTTTATTTGCTGTGTTAAGCACGTTTCATCATAGCAGTTGTATTGTTTACACTGTTCGACACATTTTTGCTTCAATGTTAAAAAAATTTGGTAAAAAGGATTAAAACCAGAGTTTTCTAAAGTTGAAGGACTAAATTGTACCTTAGTTTAAAAGAGAGACTAAAACCAAAATCGCCACAATATATAAGGACTAAAAACATATTTAACCCTTATTTTTATTATAAAAATTAATAATAGTTTTTTTTAAAAAAATTTCTCAATATTTCACAATAAGTTCAAATATGGCTATAAAGATTTTCATCCATATTTGTAATACCTGAACTCTATTTGGACATAATTTTCATCAACATCATTAAATTTAATTAAATTACAACAACACTTCTTTCTCTTTTATTTGGTTTAATACCTATTTTGGTCCCTCTTTTTGGGGGGTTTGTTCATAGTGGTCCTCCCTTTTTTAAAAAGTTCAATAAGGTCCTACTTTTTGCAAAAACTGTGCAAGTTAGTCCTTTTTGCTAACGGCGTTAATTCTGCTAACGACACAGCTTCCAGCTGGCAAATATTTAATGACTTATACAAATAAAATTCGTTTTAGTACTCATATTGGTTTAAAAATGTTCATTGTGGTCCTCGTATTGGTTTAAAAATGTTTATTGTGGTCTCGTTTTAATACATGTTAATGATTTCACACGTGATCTAGTAATTCATGCGCTAACCTTTTGGGAAAGTATAATCACAATAATTTGAAGCTTATCAGTGTAGTTTCACATGTTATATTAGTAAGTATGGAGATGTGAAAAAAGAACGCATCAGTTTTGGATTGTAACACGTGAAATTTTAGCTGCTGCTTTCTTAGAAAACCACAAAACTTTGCGCAAGAGCATCCGTTGACAAATTTGTGAAGCTGCTGTCTCTAAGGATGATTTTCCTTTTTAGTAAAAGGGGACCACAATAAACATTTTTAAACCAATATGAGGACCACATTAAACATTTTTAAACCAATATGAGGACTAAAACGAATTTTATTTGTACAAGTCATCAAATATTTTCCAGTTGGCAGCTCTGCCGTTAGCAGAATTAACGCCGTTAGCAAAAAGGACTAACTTGCACAGTTTTTGCAAAAAGTAGAACCTTATTGAACTTTTTAAAAAAGGGAGGACCACTTTGAACAAACCCCCCAAAAAGAGGGACCAAAATAGGTATTAAACCAAGTATTTATAATGTATGAATTTAAGACAAAACATTATGTATTAGTTGTTTTCATATATAATAGGTTAAAATAACGTGACCATGAAAGTTTTTACTATGTTAAAGCTTAGGAAAATTAACCTTAAAAAATATGGGGGTATTGCTTCCCTGTCATTTGAAAAGGAAAAGTTTTTGTTGGATTGAATTAAATTATTACACATTACTTTATTTAATTGATTTACCTGAAAGGCTCAAAATTCCTTATTTTATAGGAAAATGTTTCTTTAACACTCCTTTTTAACATAAATTTGACACCGGCCAGGTGTCAAATTTCTATTGGATATTGCCACTTAAATGAAAAACGTTGCTGAGGAGGGTAGTTTTGGAATTCTGATGATATCAAATTTCATTTTGGCGGTTTCGTTTTCTTCTCTTGTTCACTTTGGTTCTGAACTTTCTCTTCCATTCGTCTCTCTCATTCGGCTTCATCTCTCCAATCCCTTGCATTCTCCATTCGGCTTTCGTCTCATCCAAAGGCCTCATTTCAACCAAAAAAAGAGCTCTTTCACAATCACTCTGTTGAGGTAAGCTCTCTTTCGCGTTTCGCGTTTTGGGTCTCTTTGGTGTTGTGGCTCTGTTTCGGCTTTTCGCTCTCTTCGCATTTTCTGGCTTCTCTTTCGTTCTCTTTGGCGTTTTGGGTCTCTTTGGCGTTATTTATTCTTTTTGTGTTTTGTGAACCCTAATCCACCATTGATTTTTTGTGGAGTTGCAATGACTTCCGGAAACCCAAAGGTAAGTTAAAGTTTTGGTATTTTATTTAGGGTTTAATAGGTTCGGAGGTCCCTATATTTGGGGCTTTGTTTCAATTGGGTCCTCCAATTTTGAAAGTGATCAATTAGGTCCCTAATTTTGTCAATTTGAATCAATAAAAGTCTTCCCGTTAAATGCAGTTAACGCCGTGAAGATTTTGAACATGTGGCACTTTGACGCTTCCAGGTGGCACCATTTCAAGTGTATAAGTGGATTATAAAAGGGTGAAATCTCTTTTAATTTAGGGATTTCACCTTCAAATACACCTTTTAATTTAGGGATTTCACCCTTTTATAATCCACCTATGCACTTGAAACAGTGCCACCTGGAAGCGTCAGCGTGCCACATGTTCAAAAACTTCATGGCGTTAACTGCATTTAACGGAAAGGCTTTTATTGATTCAAATTGACAAAATTAGGGACCTAATTGATCACTTCCAAAATTGGAGGACCCAATTGAAACAAACCCCCAAATATAGGGACCTCCGAACCTATTAAACCTTTATTTAGTTGCATTTTTTTGGTAAGTAATAACAATGTTTTCGTAATGTTTTGTAGTGGCGGGTTCGAATCTCTCTGGATTCATCAACCATTGTTCAAATGAATGGCTTACCGAGAGATGTCCATGTAGATGGAATTGGGATGACACCATTTCGTTGAATGTGGGTTGAATGTTTCACGTATTATATTTAACAAAATGTTTAGTTGTAAAATAATGGTGTATTTAATGGACAGTTAAACACTTGATAATCACATATAAACAACCAATTACATTATAAGGAACTCAATAACAGTAAAAAAACACTGTTATTCAGTTGTGGTCCCCTACGTTTTCACTAGTGGCTCCTTCAGTTCAACAGGATGTCCAAAAACCATTTTAGACACGTGTAATCCTTTACATCCCCCTTGTAAACTATTACAAGGTACTTTGGTCAAATCCTGCAATTTGTGCAGCAAAAAAAGCCTTGTAATCGATTACAAGGTGCTCGTAATCGATTACGCGTGTCTCTTTTGTGTTTTGGACATGCTGTTACACTGAAGGAACCACCTGTGGTAACCTGGAGAACCACAGGTGAATTTCTGAGTTTTTTAAGACAAGTTCACTGCTTTTTCAGTGTTTATGTTGTTTAAGTATGAGTGTATGCTTGGAGGTGATGTTTGGGAAACCCTATCATGGAGAAGGGGACCACCAAGTCATATGAGAGGCACTTTGGTCAAATCTTGCAATTTATGCAGCAAAAAACAGCCTTGTAATCGATTACAAGGTACTCGTAATCGATTACGCGTGTCTCTTTTATGTTTTGGACATGCTGTTACACTGAATGAACCACCTGTGGTAACCTGGAGGACCATAGGTGAATTTCTGAGTTTTTTAAGACAAGTTCACTGCTTTTTCAGTGTTTATGTTGTTTAAGTGTGAGTTATGCTTGGAGGTGATGTTTGGGAAACCCCATCATGGAGAAGGGGACCACCAAGTCATATGAGAGGCACTTTGGCCAAATCTTGCAATTTATGCAGCAAAAAACAGCCTTGTAATCGATTACAAGGTACTCGTAATCGATTACGTCTCTTTTGTGTTTTGGACATGTTGTTACACTGAAGGAACCACCTGTGGTAACCTGGAGGACCACAGGTGAATTTCTGAGTTGTTTTAAGACAAGTTCACTGCTTTTTCAGTGTTTATGTTGTTTAAGTGTGAGTGTATACTTGGAGGTGATGTTTGGGAAACCCCATCATGGAGAAGGGGACCACCAAGTCAAATGAGAGGCACTTGGGCCAAATCTTGCAATTTATGCAGCAAGAAACAGCCTTGTAATCGATTACAAGGTGCTCGTAATTGATTACGCATGTCTTTTTTGTGTTTTGGACAAGCTGTTACACTGAAGGAACCACCTGTGGTAACCTGGAGAACCACATGTGAATTTCTGAGTTTTTTAAGACAATTTTGCTTTGTATTGATTGACAAAATAACAATGCTGATTTCATTAATTTGAATACAATGGTTACACTTAGAACATTACATCATATCTAAAAAAGTTAAAAAAAAGTGCACAATAACAACATTGAAAAAGTCTAGTTTAATAAAATTACAGTCATCCCATAAACAATTATGGAGCTCATAACACAATATTACAGTTATCCATTAAAGTCATATTTTCACCAACATTAGAAAAGATAAATGAAACCATATGTAATATTAACTATTAATGGTCTGCTTGTTTGGATGATGATGATGGTTGGTTAGTTGGCGGAACAAATTTGCGGAGAATGGCTTCCACATTGACATTGTTTTCTGCCCACTCAAGTCTAAAAACCAAGAAAATGGAGTCTTCGAAATGAGTGACTGTTGGTCCTGTGTCAGCGTTTGTTCAAAGTGCAAAGATACATTGTTGAAAAAGAATGACGAACGCTCAACTGCATATAGAAAACAACACAATGGTAAACACCAAAGGAAATAACCAAAAAATCAAAAGTGGTCGAAGAACCCACAAGAAACCCAACACACAAATGAAAAACCCTATACCCAAACCACAACATCAACGGAAACCAACACCAAACGCAAAACCCAATACCCAAACCGACAAGAAAATGGTCGAAGAATGCATTTACCTTGCTCCAACCATGTTGTTGTCCGGAACTTCTCATTTCGAACAAGGACAACGAGAACAAACTGCGATAACGGACAACCAAAAACGAAAGGGGAGAACGAATGTCAGAGAAAACGCAATGGACAGGACGAAAACGCCGGGAGAATCAGTGTCAGAGAGAACGCAAGGGAGAGGACAAAGGGAGAGGACGAAATGTGAGAGAGAAAGAAATCCGAGACAGAAAAGGTAATGAAACTGGGCAAGGGTAGAATTGGAAGGAAAATATTTTGAAACCCTTTGCATTTTGTCGGCCAATTTTATTTTTTTTTTAAATAAAACAACCAATTGGACCTTGACACCTGTCGATGTCAAATGTATATCAAAAATTGAATGTCAAAATAACGGGACCCTATTTTATAAGGGTGCCGAAGTTACACGGTAAAATTTAAAGCATCATTTTTAACTTAATCAAATCATACATTTCAAAACCACTTCCGATTTGATATTATAAACTGCTGATATCTGTCAACAATTGTAAATATTTTTAATAATGATTTTTTTATGAATCATTTACGGTCAAAATTTATTAATAAAAATGCTACCAATAATATTTAATAATGAATATCGTTTATCAATAATTACTGACAAATATTTTTCGTCAGTAATTACTAACAATTATATCTTTTAAAAGTTACTGACGATGTTTATCGAAAAATTACATGATTCAATAGTAAATATTATCGAAGAATTTATTCATAAATTTCATCAATAAATAACCTAATAGATTCAAATGCAATACAGTATATTTTTTTACCACACATTACATTGAATCTTGGACATAAACTAATAAATTAACTAAACAACAAAAACAAACAATCAAATTCAATATGATATCCACACAAACATGTTAATAATGAAATTCAAACAAACATAAAAGTTTTAAAAGTATATGTTTTAAGTAAAAGAAATATTACAGTGTTTGCAGCCTCGGCTTAATATTCCTTTGATAATCCTTTTTCATGAAACATACATTTCAACATTTCACCATTTCCATTATCATCTAATTCTTCCTGCCACTAATCATTTTGTTGAGGAGTGCATAGTGTTGTTAATTACAAAAAAATAGTGAATTGTCATGAAGTGTACTCCTTTCCATTATGACTATAGAGCTTGAATCGTGCAACCATTATGTTTCTCTATCCATTGATCTCCAAAATACACCTTTAACTTTTAATTTAGACCTGAGAAAGTAAATCCAACACTTATCAATAAAGATATATAATATTTACTCTCCTTGAGTGAAGGAGTCCTTTAAGTTCCAGCCAAATCTGTGTGGATTAACTATAACTTATATGCTCTCCAGGTTGTTTGTTTAAATGGTAATCTTGTTTGCTTTCCATATTGGCAGACCTCATAACTTGGTAACTTAGAATTTAGGTGAGGTAAGGTGAGGTAAGCCATAAGCCAATTCCTTTTGCTGCAAATTCAACACAGCTTCATAATGAAAATGACCCAACCTCTTATGCCAAATTTTAGTTTTCTCCTCCTTTATTGGACCAAATAAGAAACTTTTTCCTCTCATTTTGATACTAAAAATGTCTGTCATTGACATCTTTCATCAAACAATGCTTATTTTCAAAGATGACTTTAAATCCTTTCTCAACTAATTAACTAACACTGAGCAAGTTTTGATCAATTACAAAACATTATGAATTAATTCTGTACTTGCACAACTTTCAATGGTTACATTTCCCTTTCCTTCAATAACAATCAAATCACCATAGCCAATTCCAATTGTGATTAGAGCTGTCAAATTGGCCCACTTGATAGGCCTTGACCGTAACCCATGTGGGTTGGGGCCAAAAAAGCCCACAGGACTAAAAAAATATTTTATTCAAAAAGTCCACAGGGCTAAAAAGCCCCAAAACCCTATGGGTCAGGGCTAGCCCATGGGCCTTTCTTTTTATCAAATTTCTAAAACAATCAAATGCAAATAATCTCTAATACCATACTACAAATCTGCACTTCCAAAATCAACCCCTGCACAACTAAATACATCATCCAAGCAAAGGGAAACATGCCACAAATTTGTTTATATATATATATATATATATATATATATATATATATATATATATATATATGTTTCTATCAAATAATAAACCAGTTTTCGTAGTCATGGTCTTATAAATAAAAGTTTAAACCAATATGAGGACTAAAACGAATTTTATTTGTACAAGTCATTAAATATTTGCCAGCTGGAAGCTCTGTCGTTAGTAGAATTAACACCGTTAGCAAAAAGGACTAACTTGCACAGTTTTTGCAAAAACTAAGACCTTATTAAACTTTTTAGAAAAGAGAAGACCACTGTGAACAAACCCCCCAAAAAGAGGGACCAAAATAAGTATTAAACCTAAATACTTTAAGCTAAATCATTGCTAATCAAACAATAAGTAGCAAATTATTTAAAAGTACAAAAATTAAATCTATCCAAATTACATAGGTTTGATTTGGTTTAATTTAGATTACACAATGATGAACTGAACCAAAGAGGCATCTATATACCGCGGAACCCCATCCTACGGTTGGATTGCTCTCTCTGAATGTGCATAACATGCCCCCTCGTACTCATCAAATCCTGCATGTCTTTTGTACTAAGTGTTCGCATCCACTTGTCCTGTTTTAGCTGCAATATACGCTCATACGTCTCCATAACCTCCCTCCAAACGCCTGAATCATCTGTTTGCATCGCCTTCTCCAATTTCACTTCTCCAAGTTGCTGCATTGCTGTGATCAACTCTTCCATGTCCCTCAGATCACCCGTTCTCAGTAACTTCTCCAGTTTCTGCTGTGCCATTTCCTTCTGCAACCCAATGCGTCTTTCTAGGCCACCACCTCTGATTGACTCCAACTTTTGCAATATATCCTTACCAATTATCTCTACTAGTTCAGACTCCACACTGTGCTCATCAATTTCAAAAAAGTATTGCAATATTAAAACAGGGAAACATCTTACAGGAATTGAAAGCTACCCAGAAGCAAGATGTCGTGTTTTACCTTGTGGTCAAGCAATCCCAGCCAGAGATATTGGCTACTTCAGTGAGTGCAAGCCGCCACGTTTGAACCCTATTCAAGTCAGCAACGAAACGTTTTTCGTGCGACGCGAAAGCATGTGCATAGGAACCAGTTTGATGGCGAACATGGGTTGGGTCAACGTGGTAAAAAATAGGCACTATAATTTGGCCAGTGTTGTTCTTACATTGGGTGATTTTGACGAGTTCATCCAAGCACCAGCGTGAAGAAGCATAGTTTTGGGAGAAAACAACGACGGAGACTTTTGCATCCTGGATTGCCTTAAGAAGTGAGGGTGATATCTCATCGCCTCGTTCCAAATCGTTATCAATGTAAGTTTTTACCTGAAGCCTTCTTAATGCTGCGTAAAGATGGCTGGTGAAAGTGTAACGTGTGTCCTCACCCCTAAAGCTAAGAAAAACTTGATGCACTTGTTGAGGGGTCTTCGAGATCAAAGATGGAGAAAGAGGAGGAACAAATGATGCCATCTCTGTTTTCAATACCTAATATTAATGAAAATGAAAATGTCTGTTTCAATCAAACTATCAACTTATGCTTCATCTATTTAACCCTTAGCTGTGGCTAAAGTGGAATTTTAATGGAAGCTTCCTCTTTTCTTTTTTTGACCTTGTTGATTCTGATTCAAAATTTTACGCTGGAAAGTGAAGTGAGCAACTTCATCTCGACATTCATGAGTTGCAATGTGATGAAAGTCAGCTAAAACTGTAGTAATGAGAAAATAACATAGTTCTTCGTTTTTGCACATTTCATTTCGATAAGGATGGAGAAATCATAAAACCGCGTGATTCATTTTCAAACCAGCACGCAATATTGGATTAATGGTTTTAGTGTTTTCGTTGAGTACTACCGTGTTGATTGTGCACTATTGCTTCGTCTAATAGTCCAAAATTCATTTATGTTGCTTTTTCCTTGAACCTACTAAATAAAGAAAGAAAAAAGATAAAAAGGTTGGCATATGCATGTTATAGTATGGATTTGATGATTCTCTTAAGTCTGCCTTAACCTTAATCCCTTAGTTTTCTTCTATTCACTATGAAAACAATTATTTGATTAACGACTTCAAACTCGTTAGACAAACCCAAAATTATGTGTATGACAAACCAGTGTATGAATGAAAATCATCTCTTTTTCAAAATTTGACTCTTAGAAATCATTATTAACGACTTTTTGTATGTGAATAAAGCATGAATACGCTCATGAGTAAATTACTTACATATTAATTTGCCAATAATTTACAATGGTGCTAAAATATATCTACAAATTGACAGGTTGATAAATAATCTGTAGATAAATTTTAAGATTTTATGCGTCATATTAAGACATATTTAATTAAAATAGTAATAAATAAATAAATTAGATTATGAAGGATAAATTATTAATTAGGTTAACGAGGAGCAATTTGTTGATAAGGACATGAGGGGTCTAGCAAAATAATATGGTTGTATCTATATAAACAAAGTTCCTCTGTAACAAGTATGCATGTTTCTCAATCTAGATAATAAGAAATCATAGAACAGTAAATTAAAGGAAATGAAACCTTTTGGATCATCATTAATTTAATTGGATTTTAGAACAGGGAAGAATGCAATCTCTCATAAGAAAGGATTGAGGTGATCCATCTCAATCTCTAAAGCACCATAGGGGATAATCTCTCATGGACAAAAGTACACATTTTATTTAATATATGTAAGAATCACGTAATTTTGTAATTCTAAAATCCTATTTGAATTTTCTATGAAATTATTTCATTCTCGTTATATGTTTTCTCCCAATTTTATAAACCCTAATTATGAAATTTAGGAATTTTTAATTTATATGGTTTTTACATTGATATGAAAAATATTTTTTTTTATCTTAAATTATGATCATAAGGTTTTTACTGCTCATATTGTTTCATTAGATGGAAAATTTATGTCATTTTGATAGATTAATGTTTCCAATGCAAATTGATTGACTTTTTTGCTTTAATGTTATAATGAAATTGATATTTTTTTTCACATAAGAAAGAGATAAAGCAAATATATGAATTGTTTTACCCAAGATAAGAAAAATGAAAGAGCTATTTATGGTTAATAGTATGTGTATGTCATTTTGTTTGGAATTAGATGTATGATAATTTGTTACTCACAAATGACAAATTTTTATGTTCATTCAATTCCAAATTAATGATATTTATTTGAAATTAAGTGTATGATGAATTTTGTTAGTCACCAAATTTTAAAGTTATTTAATTTTAAGTTAATGATAATTTATGAATTACCCATTAAATAAGGGATGCTAAATATATATATATATATATATATATATATATATATATATATTAATTAATTAATTAATTTATGAATTTATTGAAATTGGCTATAATAAGGCATTTATAGATTGTTATTATAATGGTACACAATTTTATGTCTATCTTTAGTTTTATTTTATTTATATACTCTAAGGTAATAGTATGTAAATTTCATTGGTAATATTTTAATTGTTATTGATGTTATAATTATGTTAGGTATTACTTAAAAGACAATGACAATATACTTGGAAAGAAGAGTGGGAGGGGTTGTGAGTTCAATTCTTCTTATTAGCAAATACTAACAATTATCATTGTCAATATAAAAAAAAAAAAAAGTTTCTTGCAAAGACACTAATAAATGCATGGACCTTCGTAAAGTTTCATATATTATGCATGAGCATGTTATTAATAAACATTGCAACAAGGCTTTAAGATCTTAGAAATGGATCTGAATGAGATCTCTTTATTTTGAATTCATTACTGTTTGATTATAATCAGTTTCAAATGGTTAAAACTCCATGAAAGATAAATGAAATGTGTATGAATTGAATAACATGTTTGGTTAAGAAAGAAACAAGACTTAAAATTAAGGAAAGTAACAAAGGCCACTATGTAAACCATCAAGGAAATAAAAGGAGTTGGAAAAAAATTTGTGAAGGAACATGATAAAGATAAAAACTAAAAATCTAGAAAAAATTAAAGAGAAATAATTATCAAATGTGGAAAATTTGTACATTTCAAAAGGATTGTCGAAAATGTAAGGTTTGATTTGAAGAGAATTGTAACCTTAATGTTTATGTATGTTTTTGAATAAAATTTAATTAAAGTTCAATGTAATACATAATGGATTCACTAGTGCACTTAGGGGAAACGACAGCAGTTGTTTTCGCCCTTTGGCTGCAGTTCCCGAACCGCGGCATATTCAGCCGCGGTAAAAAGTCTGGGACTTTATGCCGCGGTTGTAACCGCAGTACTAAGTCTGGAGAATAGACCGCAGTTCCTATCACACCCGCAGTCTAAACCTGTGTTTTTTTTTAAAAAAAAATCCAAAATCCTAGTATTATATGTCGCGGTTGGAACCGCGGTAAAAAGGCAGGAATAGACCGCGGTTCGTACCACAACCGCGGTCAAAAGTCTAATTTAAAAAAAATAATAAATAAAAACATGGAACTTTCTACCGCGGTTGTGATAACCACCGCGGCATATTCCCCTGCTTTTTTTTTTTTAAATAGCAGGTCTGTTTTTGTGATATCCAATACTACAAAAACAGACCTGCAAATCAAAATATGTATACAGATTCAATTTCAACAGATCAAACACATGTTCAAATGTATTTCAACATCACATAAGTACAAAGTCTAATAAAATACAATCTAATCAAATGCAATGTTTAAATCAAGTAACTAAGAACTATTATATAATCTAACTATATACTTTGCAGCAGTTTTCCTGATGAATGATAGTGGCTTCTCAGGAACTGGTGTAGTAGTCTTGAACCTCTGCACAAGACAATTGATATTAATTAGTGTATATGAATTCTAACTTTTGGAAAAAATCAAAATTTGTTAAAGTTAAATGTTACCGTTTCTCATCCTCTTGTGATATGGGAACGAACAATGTGGGTCATCCAATACATTACATAATAATCGCACTCATATGACCCATTCTGTCTGTTACACTACAATATATGATCACAGTTGTAAATAGTTAGTGAATAACATTAAAATAAAACAATTATAAGAAAGTATGGCTTTAGCATATGTCAAACCTTGAGAGAAATCCAAGCAATATTTCTACTGTTAGTAATTGATCTCCCAACAATCATCATACTTGCTGGTATAGAACTATATATAAAAAAAGGTTTTAGCATTCATTTATATAACAATGAAAGTCCAAACATTGAGGTTCTTACCAATCAATTGCTTGTCTGAATTGTGTGGGAGGAGGCATGTGGAATGAGCAGAACCACAAAGCATAGTTCTCTTGCATAGACATAATAAGAAGCTGCCAATGGCGCCTGAAATTCATAATAACTTAACTATTATATATTAAAATCACATATGGAACTTTATTATGTTAACAAAGTTCACTTACCCGGATATATAAGGCAAAAAGTATATTTTCTTGCCGCTTGCAAAACTTCTCATCAGATTTGTGTTGATCGTATCAAAATCATTTGATTCATGAATGGATTGGGGATCAATGAATCCATAATCATCAGAATGCACCAACTTGTTACTGACCCCAAACATATACCTGAAATCAAAAATTAACTTTGATATAAGGATACTTCATATATAAATCAATTTTATATATAAATAATTGCTCATAAACTTACATCATCCATAGTTGAATAATTGAAATATTCAACTTTTCTGTTCCCGACGCAAGCTCTCTGACATCTTGGCTATGAAGGTATATTGGGACCTCAGAGCCTGTCCCAAATACATTAGCATCATACTCAACCTCCAAAGGCTTATCTTCAAGGATGTCAGCAAGTAGATGCAATGAAGCAAGAGGATCATCCTCAGATAGAGGAATCTTGTCCTGTGCTTGCGTCTGTTGTTACATGAAAAAATAAGATAAGTTTTGACATAAATGTTTTGTTATGCTCCATCAACTGTCATTTCTCTGATTGTCTTGGATTTTTATTCTTACCAATGGCTTTGTGTGTTTCTAAAAAAGGAATCACCTCATCTGTGTTGTTCAATATATAAAGATGCGCTTGCAACAATTCATCGCGATCTTTTGTCACCACATTCACACCTCGGATGCTTTTACTTGTAGAAAATTTATTCAACCATGATGTGCGAGGAACTCCTATTGGATTCGTTGATGTCATGTAATCTGAACAAAACTCGATACTTTCTTCAGCAATATACCTTTCAATCATCGAACCTTCAGGACGATATGGATTTTTAGCGTACCCTTTCAAAATCTTCATATAACGCTCAATAGGATACATCCATCTTAAGTATATCGGTCCGCACAACTTGATTTCTCTAACCAAATGAACAAGTAAATGTACCATGATGTCAAAAAAAGATGGAGGGAAAAACATCTCTAGTTGACACAATATGATAGCAATCTCGCCTTGAAGTTCATCTAACTATGTAGGATCGATGACTTTACTACATATTGACGAGAAAAATGAACACAACTTGTTTATGGTTTGCCTAACATTTTTGGGAAAAATTCCACGAATAGCCACCGGTAACAACTGTTGCATTAAGACGTGGCAATCGTGAGACTTCATGCCAACAAGCTTTAAGTCTTACAGTGACACTAAACTCTTCATATTTGAAGAGTATCCTTGTGGTACTTTGATACTCTTTAAACAAAGAGAAAAACTTATCTTCTCTTGTCTAGACATTGTGTAACATGCAGGGGGCAAATAAGTACGTTTACCAATCTCCTTGGGTGCCAACTCTTCTCGGATATTCATGTCAACCAAATCCAAACGAGCATTCACTCCATCTTTTGTCTTTCCCTTAATGTTGAGTAGTGTACCAATCAAGCTATCACATACATTCTTTTCTACATGCATCACATTTATGCAATGTCGAACATCTAACTTTGACCAATATGGAATATCAAAGAATATTGATTTCTTCTTCCAAGGGGTCGTTACAGATGACTTCTTGGATGTTTTCCCAAATACATGATGTATTTTATTAACTTTTTCAAGAACTTGAAGGCCAGTAAGTGGATTTGGTGTTTCGTCCCTCTCTTGATCTCCATTGAATGCTTTTTTTAACCTTCAATATGGATGATTACGTTTTAGAAATATCCGATGACACAGATACACCGTCTTTCTTCCATGTTTCAGTTGATGAGCTGCAGTGTTTTCTTCACAGATAGGACATGCTTTGTGACCCTTGACACTGTATCCTGACAAATTACCATAAGCTAGAAAGTCATTAATGGTGCAAAATAACATTGCACGCGTCAGAAAAGTCTCAGAAGCGAATGCATCAAATATTTCAACCCCATCAACCCATAACAACTTCAAGTCTTCAACTAGTGGGCTTAGATAAACATCTATGTCATTTACAGGCTGCTTTGGACCAGATATCATCATAGACAACATCATGTACTTCCTCTTCATGCACAATGCAGGAGATAAGTTGTAAATTATCAATATAATTGGCCAACAACTGTGATTGGTACTCGTATTACCAAATGAGTTCATTCCATCAATGGCTAAACCAAGCCTAAGATTTCTACACTCTTTACCAAATTCGGGGAATTGTTGATCAATATTTTTCCATTGCTTTGAATCAATTGGATGACGAAGCAGCCCGTCAATTTTTCTCTCATCTGCATGCCATCTAAGGTTTTTAGCATCTTTGGGATTCGCAAACAAACGCTTAAGTTTGGGCACTATTGAAAGGTACCAAACTACCTTCAAAGCATATCCATTTTTTTCTATCTGACCATTATCTTCACTATTGTTTTTTGACTTGTATCGTGATAACCCACATTTTGGACACTTTGTCAAAAATTCAAACTCTTTCCTATATAAAATGCAGTCATTCGGACAAGCATGTATCGTTTTATACTCCATACCCATTGGACAAAGAATTTTCTTCGCATCATAATTACGAGTAGGTAGTGTATTTCCATCTGGCAGCATTTCATTCAACAACGTCAACAATTCTGTAAAACTCTTATCAGTCCATCCATTGCTCGCCTTCAAATTCATGAGCCGTAACACAGCTGACAAATGTGTGAACTTAGTTGAACCGACATACAAAGGTGTTTTCGCATCAGTCGACATCGTCTCATACACATGAGCTTTGGCAAAATTTTCTGCGCCAACATCGCGGATCATGTCCTCTAATTTGTCTTCATCCGGTCGATCTTCTTCCATGGTGGAATCAGTAACATTTTCAATTTGCGAGTCAGTCGGAAAGTGCATTTCTTCGTCGTGTCATATCCATGTTGTATAGCATCTTAGGAAACCATCACAGATAAGATGTTCTCTAATTTGAGTTGCGCTCAACTTTCTCCCATTCAAACAGCTCACACAAGGACATCTAAACTTCACTTCATCGTCACTTCTCCCCTCATTATGTTGCACAAATTGTATAAATTCCTCTACACCTCTCTCGTACTCAACACTAATACGTGGTAAATTAATCCAATTTCGATCCATTCCTAAATATTACACAAAAAGATAAGCTACTGAAAATCAAACTTGCAATTTCATACATATCATTGAAACTTAGTGATTACTCAAAATATTATAAGGTTTATAAATTTTATTAAAGATTAAATTCTAATAATTCTAATACTAATTGTTATTATGCAAATACTAATAATTCTAAATTTTTTGTCTAAATTTTCTATGTCTACATTACCAAAACTATAGCAATTGTTATTATGCAAAAACTAAAGAAGAAATCATGTTAAGAATGCAAAAGGGCATAAATACTTGGAATAGGGGCGGCGAAAAAGCTTGGTGCGGCAGAGAGGAATGGTAGCGAAGAGGAATGACAAAGGCGTTTCGAACTATTTTGATCAGCTAAAACTGTTCCTTAACGTCAAAAATGGCAAATGCACTGAATAATTTTGAGTTTAAACGGTGCAAAAACGATTAAAATGAGATGGGTGGTCAGCGAGAGGAAGAAAACTCTGAAACTTTGCGTCTGCGCGACGAAGAAGACGATACTGTTTTCTTTTTTAAACCTGAAAGGGGAATCTACCACGGTTCAAAACATAACCGCGATATAATAGGGAAATATGCCGCAGTTTCACCCTTACTCGCGGCCTATACTCAATAAAAAAATAAAACAAAATGGCATTTTTGAAACTTTTTTAACTTATATGTCGCGGTTCACCGCCCAACCGCGATCTATTCCCTCAAATATTTAAAATTTATTCAAATCAGGGAATACGCCGCGGTTCTCAGGGCAACCGTGGCCTATTCCCTGACGTTTTGAATCCCCCAACTGCCTTCCCAACTGCCTTTTGGAGAATGCCAAAAGGTAGCAGGGGGAATAGGTCGCGGTTCTGTGGGAAACTGCCACCTATTCCCCCTGCTATTTATTGTTTTTCTGACGTGGCGTCAAAGGTAGAAAGTTGACTAGTGTATAGGCCGCGGTTCTCCTCTGAACCGCGGCCTATAAGTTTGAATTATTTTCAAAAATGCCACTGCGCACCATTATGCTGCGGTGTTTGGTGAACCGTAGCATAATATTGTAAAAAGTCAAAATTTTACTAGTGATTGATTATAGATATATGATCATGTTTATAATACCATGTAGAAATTGTTTTTTATCCAAACTACAAACTACAAGGTCGAATAAAAAAAAATTCTCTTCATAGGAAATAGGGTGAAAACTCTAATGAAAATAATTAAGACTTTTTTGTTTAATCCTTAACACTAAACATCATTTAAATTTATTGAAAACTCTATATCCCTTTTATCTTATAATTTGGTTATGGTTATCTTGATGTTACTAGATACCTTTTTTAATTTTAGTGATGAATGTTTCAATTTATTTAAGCACAACAATCTATTGGTATTCTTTGTGATGGTTTATACAAAATGAATTTGAATAATTTGCCTGTTGATATGACTCTACATCATAATGTTGGCAATAAATGAAATTTAATGAATGGGCTCTTCGCTTTCCTTTGTCATAAATGTTTGTGTCATACTAAGGACAAGATGGAAAGATTAATAAAAAAAATGGAAGTTCTTTCAAATATGGATTTTATTGATATAAATTTGTGGGTGAATTGTATAAAAGGCAAAGAAACAAAATACATAAATAAAGAGGTTGCAAGAAATACCGAACTTCTTAAAATTGTGTATATTGACATTTATGAACCGTTTATTGTTACATTTATAAAAAAAAAAAAAAGGAAAGGTAGTCTTTTCAATGAAAAAACTAATATTAAATAATCAAATTTTATATTGCCTACCATTACCTCTAACCTATCATTTGATGTTTATATTGTCTAGTCCTTCTATCATTTTATATTAGTACTTTCTAATGCATTATGTAGTCCTTCTTTAACCTAATACTTGGTCATTTAATATACACTTGTCCATTCCTCTTACTCGTGTGTTAATCAATATGTAGCGTGTACCAAAAGGTTTACTTTGGATAATCGAACCTATCGTCTACTAAACTTGTTTTTCACACCTATTCACTCCTCTCCATCTCATGTATCATCTACTCTAGATAATTACATACAATGTCTACTTTTTATTAACCTTATTAGTTTATTATGCTTTTTTTTTAGGACTCGGCAAAAAATAACTTATATGTATTGTACTACAGTTAACTGTACTATATTATATTAAAAATAAATGATTCACTTTTAACTGATCCACTTTTACTAACAGTTCAGTATACTATTTTATGGTTCAATTTCTAAAAACTGAACTTATAACCGTTACAGTTCAGTTCAATGTGAGAACTTTACATCTTCTCTAGTTCCAGTTCAACTCTTTCATTTTGTCAAGAAAACTTTATTTAATAATAAAATATTAATAAAAAAATTGTTCACATAAAAAAAAAATAATAAATTTTTTAAGACAACTTTTTTATCAAAAAATTTATATTTTTTATCAATAAAAATAAAAAATGTAATTTATATTTTTATATTTTTTAAGTTATATATATAAATATATATATATATATATATATATATATATACACACACACACGATTTGATTATCTGCGCACAGAAGAAGTTCATGTGGATGAACATTGATGAATATTACTTTCTAATTACTAACAAAACGAAAGAAACTTCAAAGTTGATTCAAATGATTATTGAGATTGGAATCTTAAATCCTTACAAATACTAGAAAGCTAACATGTTAAACTATTTATATATATATATATATATATATATATATATATATATATATATATATATATATATATATATATATATATATATATTGTGTTAGTGTATGATGTTATTTTTTATATTTTTTTATTAATAAAATAAAATAAATAAATAAAAAATAAAATAATTTTTAATAATAAAAGAAATATAATAAAATAGAAAATAATAATATTAAATAATTAAAAATCAATTTATTAGACACTTATGAATAAAATAAAATAAATATTAAAATAAATTTCAATTAAAAAGAACATGTATTGTTATACTATTTAGTTTAAAAATTAGTACAATTCAGTTTAAAATTAGTATAGTTAGTAGTTCAGTTCAGTTTATATTGTAGTTTAGTTAAAATTAGTGTAGTTTACAATTTATTTAATAGTTCCGTTAGTGCAATTTACAATTCAGTTAATAGTTCAGTTCAGTTAGTGCAGTTTACAGTTCAGTTAATAGTTCAGTTAGTGTAGTTTACAATTCAGTTAACAGTTCAGTTCATACTGTAATTTAATACAATTTAGTATAGTTCAGTTCAGTTTGATAAAACAAAAAAGAGTTCAATTCAGTTTGTGTGAACTTACAATTCAGTTTGTATGAACTGTTTTACAGTTCAGCTTTTAGCAGTGCAGTACAATTCAGTTCGATTTGCCCACCCCTACTTTTTTTTATAACTTTTCATGCATTTTATACTTTTGTTGAATAATACTTTCTTCAAACACTTCCATAATTTCAACCTACATCCTCATAAATTTTTGTATTTCAAATTGTATAATCTTGAATATAATTTTTTTTATATTCTAAATTATACATTAAAATACAAAATAAAAATATATTTTGGATCATATCCAAAATATAAATATATTTTGGATCATATCCAAAATATAAATATATTTCAAATTATACATTTTATAATATAATAAAAAATGAATTTTAAATTATACATTTCGAAATATAAAGTTTACGTATATTACACAATCTCAATGCAAAAATCTATAAAATTATAGGATTAAATATATGGAGGTGCAAAATGAAATTGTATTATTGGTCCATATATTTGATTAGTATATTAAGCCCAAATATTTTTTAATCATATATAGAAAAAAATTTAGATAAACTCAAACATAAAAATGCAGGTCATTTTTCTTCCTGTGTCTCCATAACTTCAACATCCACCTTCATAAAGTTTTGTATCCCAGAATATAATTTAAAAATTATTTTTTGTATTTCAAATGATATATTTTAAAATATAAACTAACTTATACATTCCATATTACATGATATAAAATGTACTCTAAATTGCACAATCTATAATATAATTTGTATTCTGAATTGTGTATTCTAAAATCCAAAAAATTATGGGAGTATAGGAAGAAAATTATGATAATATAAGAAACTATCAAAATTGTGTGTTGCCCGATTGAAAGCAAAAAGACCTAAATCAAAAATAAAACTTGGGTATTTCATTGAGGGTAGATTTCTATGATAAAAAAATTGAAATTATTTTTTCTCAGATTGTAATGTTAAATTTAATTCATACATAAACTAATTTTGTAAAAAAATATATATATTTTTAAAATTTTTATTCTTATTTTAAATATAAATTACATGTAATTTATGAAGAATGTTTATTATAATTGTTTATGGAAAAATTAGTTGTAAAAACAACTAACTAAGGAATGAAACTAGGGCTGGACAAAAATAACTTATCTGTACTATATTATACTAAAAAAAACTTATTCACTTTTACAAAAAGTTCACTTAACTGTTTTATGGTTCAGTTTTTAAAAACTGAACTTATAACCGTTTGAGTTCACTGTTTTTACTCTTTCCTCTTCTCTATTTCCCGTACAACTGTTTCGTCTTGTCAACAAAAATTTATTTAATAATAAAATATTAATAAAAGAAATTATTCACATAAAAAAATAATAATTAATTTTTTAAGACATTTTTTTTATCACAAATTTTAATATTTTTTATCAATAAATATATAACCTATATAAATAAAAAAGATAATTTATATTTTTATATTTTTTAAGTTACATAAAATATATATATATATATATATATATATATATATATATATATATATATTTATTGTGTTACTTTATTTTTTATATTTTTTTATTAATAAAATAAAATAAAATAAAATAATTTCCATACACATAGTAATAAAAGAAATATAAATAAAATAGAAAATTATAATATCAAATAAATAAAAAATTAATTTGTAAAACACGTATGAATAAAATAAAATAAATATTTATTATATTAAAAGTAACGTTTGTGTTGACTCGAAACATTTTCCAATATTAAACCACTCTAACAATTTTTATTTCAAATAAAAAAAGAAAATTTTTATTCCAAATAAAAAAAGAAATTGTTTTACAAAACTTGCAATCAAAATTATTTAATTTTAGATTATATTCTAAAGTTACTTTGTTATTAGATAGTGTTAATATCAGATTCTAGAATTAGTGCAATGTTAAAATTAGTACAATTCAGTTTAAAATTAGTAGTTCAGTTAAAATTAGTGCAGTTTAGTATTCGGTTAATAGTTCATTTAGTGTAATTTACAATTCAGTTAATAGTTCAGTGCAGTTTACAGTTTAGTTAATAATTCAGTTAGTACAGTTTACAATTCAGTTAATAGTTCAGTTTAGTTAGTGCAGTTTACAATTCAGTTAATAGTTCAGTTAGTGCAGTTTACAATTCGGTTAATAGTTCAGTTTATACTGTAGTTTAAAAAAATTTAATATAATTCGTTTGATAAAACAAAAAACAGTTCAGTTCAGTTTGTTTGAACTGTTTTACGGTTCAGTTTAAACAAATTAGTTTTTAGTTCAGTACAGTTTTTAGCAATGCAGTTCAGATTTGTCCACCCCTAAATGAAACATGCATCCTAAAATAGGTTAGCAAAAATGTGGAGAAAAAAAATATTACATAAAGAGAAAGAAAAAGGCGAAATAGAAGAAAATTAAATAATTTTGAAGATATATACACTCAAACTAGAGCCGTCAAAATGGGTCACAACCCACGGGCCAACCCGGCCCGTCACGGGTTCGGGCCGGGTTGGGTTGGAAAAATACAACCCACTTATATGCGGGTCAGATTTCAACCCGGCTCATTTAGACCCGGCTCATGCGGGTTGAACCCGTGGTGAGCCGGGTTGGCCCACCAACCCACCTACCTAATTTTGTTTTTTTAATTTATTATTTTATTTATGAAACCCTAAAAAGTAAAATACTCTCTTCACTCACTGTGTATACCAAAAAAGTAACATCTGCTCTCACAAAGTGCTTGCTCTCATTTGACGGTGCTCTCACCCTCACTTCACTGAAATTCTTCAAGGAGCAGGTAAAACACCCTTCATTTTTTCTTCTCTTTTCTCCACATTTTTGTTTTCTCATTTCTCTTTCTTTTTTTTTCCAAAAACCCTATAATGACAAAAATAGGGGTTTGCGAATTTGTTTTTTGTTCTGGGGGATTTGAAGACATGGAATGATTTTTTCATGTTCTAACATGCTTCTATCAGATTTTTTTTAATTTTATTTAAACAATTTGAATATACATTATTTGAACAAGCTCTTTTTGATATCTTTGAATTTGGGAAATTATGTTACAGATTAAACTATTAAATTTTTGTTGATGTTGTTGAGAACTGGTTCTCTTTTTTTTTACTAATATTTTTTTTTATTGATTGTCGGAATTGTTCTAATATTAGGAAAATATTTATTAGTGAATTTGGAGACAACAAGAACAAGGATCAAGGGTTACAACAATTGATGTGATAAACTACATTCAGGTTGGTTTGACATTTCCTACTTTTGCATATAATATAGTATTATTGTGCTTTGTGCATGCTTGTGCGGTTGAGATTGAAGATTGTTCTGTAGCAAACAAACAAAGATACAGAAAGTTTGTTTAAATTTAAATTACAGAAAGTTTGTATTTTTTTTTATTTTAAAAAAAAATTTAAATGGGCTAGTGAGCCAACCCGTTTACCCACCAACCCGTGGTGGGTCGGGCCGGGTTCAAGTTTTTCTGGCTCGCTAATAAATGAGCCGGGTTGGGTTGACTCACTAAGTGACTAACCCGTGGTGGGCCGGGCCAGATCGAGCCGGGTTACCCGTTTAGACAGCTCTAACTCAAACTAATATTTCTTGACCATCTAAAGTATTTCAATAATTCAAGGTGTTATGGCAATGTTAACATTAGAATCACAGTTATTTTAATTACCTCAATTACTTTCATATAAAGGTTATCACAAATTACCTTAACAATTTAGTTATCTAAATTAGTTTTATTTTTAGAAAAATCTAGAGGTATCCTCTCAAATAATGGTTAAATTGGAACAATAGTACACTATTAATAATACAATAATTTTAATTTGAATATCAAATAAATTTGAATTAAAAAAACATATCAGTGGTAATAATTAATTGGTTTAAACCTCTTTTTGGTCCCTAAGTTATGAACAGATGTTCAGTTTAGTTCCCGCTTTTAAAAATGTAAACATTTGATTCCTAAGTTATAAAAAATGTATCAAATGAGTCCTTTTTTATGTTCATGGTCAAAGTACAAAGAGCAATCTAAAGTGCTGTTATGATCAAGAAACAAATCAGAGCAATCTAAAGATGTAACAATTGTTAATAAACAACCAAAAACAGTATTTCAAGTCAAAAAATGACTCATTTAATACATTTTTTATAACTTAGAGACCAAAAATTTACATTTTTAAAAACGAGGACTAAACTGAACATCCACTTAACTTAAGGGACAAAAAGAGGTTTAAACCTAATTAATTTGGATGGAAACATAAACTTTTGTAAAAATATTAAATATTTTAATTAAGAGAATCATGATGATGGTCATAGGTGTTTCAATAAATATAATTATTTACATTTAAACTAGAAAGAAAACAAATAAAGCACACGTAATAGGCCTAATAAATAAAATAAATAGAAATAATATGTCATATTATTGTTTGTTTGTATTGCAAGTACAATTATTTGTTATTATTTTTTTTAATGGAAACAAAAGAGAATTATATTAATGTTGATAAAAAAAAGTATAATATAATGCATTTGAAGTTATTTGAAGTTGTTGCGAGATGAGGAGAGAAATGTCTCTTTCCTATCAGTACAGCTGTCGTAATCGCAACCACCCACTTAATCACATTTTTTTTAATATTATCCTCACTTCAATTTCTCTGCTCTAATTCTCTAGCTATTTCTTATGTGGCAACTTTCATAAAAGAAAATTTTAACCTTTTCAAAAATTCATGTTAATAATTGTTTCTTAATCATGTTTTTAACCAGTTTTTTCACAGAAAAAATTTCATCAAAGGATGAGAATCTAATTTTTGTTGGTTAAAATGAAAACATTATTAAAAGAATATGATATTGTCTTTATCAAATCATTTAATAAAGTATATTTGATTATTAAAAGTGTTTCTTCTTATCATAAATTGATATTTTTTTTTTTGGGTTGAACTATTTGTATAAAATTTTAGAGGGATGGTAAAATGATTTTAACCGTAAGCAAGCCAATCCAAAATTAATAAATAAAATATTTAATGAAGTATTAATTAAATTTTAAGTTAATCTTAAATTTGATAACTTTTTATGATTTAAGTATTTTAATTAAACATGTTTAATTTTTCAATTAATGGACTGTTATAATAATTTCATAATTTTATAATTGTAAATTATTTTCCATTTTTATAAACTGTATTTGTCTTGTAAAATTTATGGATTAAATGGGTTTTCACGCGCACGCACACACACATATATATATATATATATATATATATATATATATATATATATATATATATATATATATATATATATATATATATATATATATTTGTTTAGCATCTTCTTGCATAACATTAATTTACTTTATCTTTAAACAATACAAGATTAGATTTTAGGTTGAGTTTAGCCTACTTACGAGTTTTGGATAACATACGAAATTATTTGAATATACTCATTTATTCCTTGAGTTGTACGAGTGAGACAAGTGGTTAGTAGACTTTTGCACAAATACTTAGTTTTACTTAAAATATAAAAAAAATTGACTTATAAAAAACTTATTTACCAATATTATCTTCAGATTTCATGTAATTTGAAAATAGATGAAAAGATGAGACAATTTATTTTTATAAAATTTCAATTGAGGTATGTTTCACTAGTGCAAAAATACTGTTTAATGTCGGTTATTTTGGGCTTTTAACGTCTATTAATAAACCGACGTCTAAACCGGTGATGTCAATGGGACGTCCGACATCCTAACCACAGACGTCTATAATGACGTCAGTTAGTGTCAGAGACCGACGTCAATAAATGTCGGTTCTGGTTTAACTGGATGTCTAAAGGCACTATATAGACGTCGTACAAAGCATTAACCGACGTATAAGAGGCACTAAAGACTTCGGAAATGACATTGGTTGACGTCTAAGAGGTACTATAGACGTCGGTGTACTATAGACGTCGGTGTGTACATTAACCGACGTCTAATACAGTGGTTGTGTTTTAGTGCAGTTTTGTTCCCGTCTTTGGATAGCCTAGTAGCACAAAGTTTCCCCCAAAAAAAAGCTTGCGTCTTTTGAATTTCTTATGGTCCCTTCAACCCAAAACCGAATCTAGGTGGTTGCTTAGTTCCCTTTTTCATCCGCAAGAAGCAAAAATCACGGTGAAACGAAAACTAGACAACGACCCAGGGTCATTTTTGGGTTGAAATGATCAAAAGAAATTCAAAAGAAGCCATAATTTCTGGGAGGTAGCTAGCAAATGAAGAATGTGTTACTATGTTACCCCAAGAAAGGAACAAAACTGCACTAAAACACAACACAAAGAAAGCAAATTTTAATCAGTTGAACCAGAAGATAATAGATGAAAAACTAAACAAAGTTTAAACGGTAAGCATAAAAAAACCACACACCTGGGATGTTGCAAGAGAGAAAAAGGAGAAGAGGCAGAGGATAAAGAAATCAGATACAACAACAGATTGCCGCAAGAGAGAAAAAGAAGAGGTGCCGCAAGCGAGAAAAGGAAGAGGCCGCAAGAGAAAATGGAGAAGAGGAAGACGATATCAGAAACTAAATGTCGCAAAGAGTTTGTGGTTGTATTTAAAATGAAATTAGGCGTCGGTTGCTCCAGACACCGACGTCTATAGTCACCTAGACGTCGGTTATATCACTAATATGACGTCCAAGTTAACATCTAAACTGACTTTTTGAATACCCATTAGACGTCGGTGTTGAGGGGATCCGACGTCTAGGAAGCTGAACCGATTGACGTTTGATTTCCTGTCAGGGATGTTCACGACAATTGTGATGGGGCGCTGACGTCTATAATGATGAACATAATTACTTATAGGCATATAGACGTCGGTGCCCCTTTTATCCGACGTCTAAGCTCATCGAGTTTGGTGAACCTAATTAATTACAGGCACATAGACATCGCTTCCACGGATCCCCAACATCTAAATTGAAGATTTTTTGTCTTCCCGCCTTCCGTTCAGGCCGTAGACGTCGCCTTTTTACTACGCGACGTCTAAGCGTCTGGGAATTAGGTGAAGAGCATTAATTGCAGCCTCATCGACGTCGGTCCCCCGTGAATACCAACGTCAAAGGACTGTCTTCTCACCTACCTCTAAGAATTAGACGTCAGTTTGCGTCAGTGTGGACGTCTACAGTGTAACAAACGTCGCCGGAACCTAAAACCGACGTCTAGGTTACCAAGCTATTTACGATAATGTCATTGTCCACTCATATACGTCAGGTTAGCAACAAATCGACGTCTATTGAGTGACGTTAAACAGCATTTTTGCACTAATGTATATTGTGAATTAGTCTTATTTCTAGTTAACGTGAGACTTTCTAACATCTTTTTTATTATAATATAACTTAACATTTCAATTGATTATAAGACACTTTTAAATTAATTTTATATTCAATAAAGAAATTATTTACAATATACATACAACTCATTACAACCCAAATCCAAGATTATACATAAGATCCACAATTTCAACTCTTATATCACCAACGTGGTGGTTGTAGTGCCAAATTATCTTATCTCAAAGTTTGCTTTAAGTTTAATTTCATCAAAATACCAAACACACTTAGGTGTTCGACGAAAGTTTTATCATTATACTTCTAAGTTATTTACATACCAAAATGTTTTAGGTTTTTGTGATATTGACATTTGTCAGTTAAAAATCGATTTAATGATTGCTAAAGAGTGTTCGATTAATGATACGTTATATTAAAAATTATTTTCAATAACAATGATTTTACCTTCGGTATGAATATATTTTCAAAGAGGTTTCTCTGTACATTTTACCAATTTAGAGTTTGAGATACTAATTACTCTTAAGCTTTATTTAGATTGATGAATGAATTTGAATAAGTAAAAAAAAGGATAAAAATGAGGTTGTTTAAATTAAGAGAAAAATTGTAAAAAGTAAATGGAAAGTTTGTAAACGATTCAAGTGATCTAATAAGTTTTGTTATTATTGTTTATTATTTATGTTATTTTAAATTTATAACAATATTATTATTATTTTCTAATTCTATCATTAACTTTTTATTTTTCTTATTTTAATTAAAAGTTATTATTATAGTTTCATTATTATTATTGTTTTAATAATTATCATAATAATGTATATTTTATCATTTTTATTATATTATACCAATTTACTAATTATATTTATTTTATTATAAAAATATGCAAATATAATAAAATATGTATGTAGAATCTATTCTATTTATTACAAAATCGGTATATTTTATATATTGGTGTATATTTTTTCGTAAATATTTTAAGAATGTGGCAAAAGTTTTCAAAAAATATTATTATTATTTTTTGTGCTATTTCGCATTGATTTTCAATCGTTCTTCATGTGTCTGTACTTCCTAAGTATTTGTCGTTTGAAATACACAATTTATTATTTTAATTTTACGTATGTTAAGATAAGATATCATTTGTAGAGTTATCACTGTATTGAGACATTGTCCATCTTTAAAATGTTATACTCTTCTCACAACTTTGGTTTTAAAAAGCAATTTAAATAGTTAAGAAATACAAATTACCAAGCTTTAACTTTTAAGTAATATATAAATTTTGAATGTTTTAAAATAGGTCTCCTAATAAAGTTTAATATGGTGTCTAACTTAAAATTTGTTATTTTCATAGTTTTTTAAGATGTTTTGATAAATATACATAATTTATGTTTAACAATGTGAGATTTTTTTTCATATAACAAAATAATAGCATTTAATTTCGATAAAATCATATAAATATCTCTAATAATATTTTTCTTATCAACTAAATATATTTTAATCATTTATAGAGATAAGGCTTCTTTATATTTGTGATTCACAGGAATCATTGAATTTTAGATATTTTTATTGTTATGTTATGTTAAATATTTCCTTAATCAATATTTAAGTTTTGAGGAGGGAAATAATGAGTGATTATCAGGTAAGTTTTTTGCTGATATCAATCGATAAAAAACATTTATAACATTTGTTACCTATAATACGAATAACAAAAGCATGCATAGTAAACAGGTAGTTGTTGATGAAAAAAAGTGCCACGAAAGAAAGAAAAAACTTTACTGAAAATTCCATGTTCTTTATAGAATAAAAGCTTCAAACAATAACTAATTAATAATAAAAGAAAAAAAAACTTTACACAATCATATACTTATGGAAAATATATATTGAAAAAAAAGTATAGAATATAGAGAAAAACAGTGTTAATATAGAGAACTCAAAGTCTTTAAAATAGCAATGTAAATAAAATTATTTTCTAATTTAATAAACCGAAAAAATGCACGCGGCAAAAAGAATACAAGATTTAAGTTAAAAATCTTTTTTATGAGTTTAGTTAAAGGTTAAAATCAATATATTTTTTATGACACACCTTTGGTAAGTTTCATTTTTGAAATTAATTAATTTAATGATCCTGGATTAATTTTATTAAACTCCAAATCAAATGTTACGAAAATTTCAATTTTGTATAACTTCCGTAATTTGGGAGATACAAGCATTTAAGGCAAATCTCATAAATATAACGTGAAATTACATTTTCTGATCAGTAGCATAAACGTGCCTTTAATAGGTAGTTCAAAATTCTTGTAATTGTATTTTTGTACCCATATTACTTTCATTTCGTAAATTTGGTCCTTTTATTTTATCACTTTATTTGAATTTCATTGTTAAATTTTGCCCTACCTATAAGAAACTTAACATATACTATTTAACAGAAATATAAAATATGACACAATAATAATATGATATGTCATTATGAATATAATAATTGATAATATAATATTTTTCTCTATTAATAACTAAATTTGGTAAGAAAAAGATTGATTCTCTACAAAACAATATAATATAATGTCATGTTTGTATTATTGTTAAATATACTAGATATGATGAAGGGATAGAATCTAGTTACATGATTAAAATAATAAAAAACAAATTAAAGAAAAGGTGAAAAAACTAAATTGAAAAGATAATAAAAATTAAAAAGCAAAATGGGACGAGAAAAAAGCTTCAACATTTTCTTTATTAGCAGTATTGGGCATTATAAATTGGATCTTGTTGAACATTTTTGTCCACAAGGAAATACTGATACTGCAACACATTGAGTAGTAGCCACAACCCTCTCAGAAATTTCAAAATCAAAATGCCAAATCGATATTTATCTATCTCTTAGCCATCACCATCCAAGTGTTCAACCTTAAACTCTCATGTTCTCTCTCTTTCTCTCCCTCACTCACTGGCTCTCTGTTTGAGTGTTTCTCTCCCCTGTTATCTCTGAACATTGAACGTGATTTTTGCTACTTTTTCGCCTGTGCATTTCTCTTCCTTCACAGACTAGTAAATTCGGTGTTATTGGACTCGCCCACAAAACCCCTTTTGAAGCCACGTGCAGAGGGTCAAACCCAACCCTTTCCTTTTCTTTCCAAACCCAAGAAATCACATAACTTTTCTCTACCCTGCAACGAAAAAAAAAGCAAACTTTTTTGCTTACAATTCGGCTGAATTTTGGACCAAGATGGGTGCAGGAGACTACTACAAGATCCTCAAGGTGAACCGCAATGCCTCGGATGAAGAACTCAAGAAGGCATATAAGAGGTTGGCCATGAAGTGGCACCCGGATAAGAACCATCAGCACCACACTGTTACGAAAGAAGAAGCTGAGGCTAAGTTCAAGCAGGTTTCGGAGGCTTATGATGTTCTCAGCGACCCCAAGAAGCGTCAGATCTATGATTTTTATGGCCACTATCCCTTGAACTCTGTGAAGGTGAAGGAGGAGAAGGGTGATGGGGGTTTTAGGGTCCCCAAGAACGAGAACGTTGGGGTGGTTGAGAGAAAATTGGTGTGCACGCTTGAGGAACTTTACAAAGGTTGCAAAAAGAAGTTGAAGATCTCAAGGACTATACACCATGAATTCGGGTAATATCTGTGTTTTCATCTTGCATTTCATATCTTGATTCTTGTCTTAGTGGTGGAACTTGTGTGTGTTTGTAGTTTTAATTATTTTGCTGGGGAACATGCTTGGTTGAATTGTTGTTTCGTTTTCATGTTGCCTTAGAGATATTTTGTTTGGAGTGCATTTTCCTTATGAAGAGGAATTCATTTTAGTGCTTATGGGCTATATATGTCATGATGTTGATTGAAATTGTAATAATTCTGAAACTATCTAAACAAAACTTTCTGATATTTATTGGGATTACACTGTACTTGAATATGGATGAATTCTTGTCCAATATTTGGCTCATGAATCTTATCATATTATAAAAGAATCCAAGACACAATTTCTGTATTATTTTGTAAATTACTGGACAATTTACATTTTACTCTGAACTTTGATTTATTTACTCTATTTGATCTATTAGCATATTTTTCTTCTTATTTTGCTATTCTACTTCTAGTTTGGCTGTTTTCTCTTTTGGCTATTCACTGGCCAGGCCTGATAACACACATACACACACTTTAGCAGGCACGCCTGCATACTTGTGTAGCTATATGTGGAGAAAGAAGATATCTTTTCATTATTTTGGGATTTGTGTTAGTCCTCTCACGTTATTTTAGTCATATATAGAAACAAAGTGAAATTATTAATTAGTAAGTTGCATAAAATATGTTTGTTTCGTGAAGATATTGGAGTTTAAGGTTTGTTTTGTGGTGAATTGGTTAAGGTAATATAAAGTGTTTCAAATATGGCCTATTTTCTATTACCATTTACCCTTTGAGACTGCTTGGAAATACGTGCTTTTGGGTTCACAAGTTTGCTCTTTTTGGTGTCTGCAGTAAGTTGAAGACTGTGGAAGAGATACTGAAAATAGATATCAAACCTGGTTGGAAGAAAGGCACAAAAATAACATTTCCTGGGAAAGGCAACCAAGAAGCAGAAGCTAGAACTGCTGATGATCTAATCTTTGTGGTAGATGAGAAACCACATGCTTTATTCAAGAGGGATGGAAATGATTTGGTTGTGACACAAAAAATCTTACTTGTAGAGGCTCTTGTGGGAAAGACTTTCAATTTAACAACCTTGGATGGAAGAGAGCTCACAATTCAAGTGACTGATGTTGTGAAACCAAAATTTGTTTTGGTGGTCCCAAATGAAGGAATGCCCATCTCAAAGGAACTTGGAAAGAAAGGAAACTTGAGAATCAAGTTTGATGTTATGTTCCCATCAAGGCTTACCACACAACAGAAGTATGAGCTGAAAAAGATTTTGAGCAACACTGATGACTAATTTAGTCTTTCATGTCTTGTGGCTTTTTCCCAATTAACACACATGAAGTGAGAGCTCAGTTTACGGTGTAAATACTTAAAATACAACTTTAGTCTTAGACATGAAAAGTGTGCATAATACAAATAAACCAAGCATGTTACTACCATGTCTGCAGTGAGGTGTAACTTTGGAATAAAGCGATTTCAGCTGCTATAAGGGTCCTGGACTGTGTTCAATCAATATTACAATGCATTATTGAATGGATGGGAATATTTACAGTCCTAATATGTTTATTCACCTTTTCTGTCTTTTCACTTTTTCCTTCTATTCATATTTAAATCTCGACTTAAATAACTTTTAGCCTCTATAATTGTGTATATTCATTTTAGTATTTGATGTTACCGTTTTGGCTAACAATGCTATCATTTATTAAAGACATCAACTTCAGTAAAATAAAAGGTCTTTTCCATCAAAAGAAGCTAAGCTAATTCAGAGATTTGCACGAGAAACACCACTACGACACACTCTGCAATTGACATCAAGCCAAATGATATCATTAAATGAAAACAAAGTAGCTAAAAAGAAATAGACAAAATCAAAACCCAAACAAGAATGAATTATTTGAATGACCCTATTTATTTTTATAGCAGTCGGTAGCCATGATCTAAGGGAGAGATTTCCACCAATCATACTCATTTAAGGAGTGAGCTTTATTGCAACAAAATTCAAGTTCTTTGTTAGATTAAAACAATTAGACCACTTGTTTTTGAGTCTTTGGTTTTTGAGTTGCTTTGCAAATTCAACAATGGAAGATATCATGGAGGAATTGATGGTATTTTCTGTGAGATGACCTTCCTAATGATTAGGGAGATAATATTCTGCACTGAAGGGACTGAGTTGTCGGAGTGTCTTGTATTACTGCAATGCCAAATGGCCCAAACATTTAAAGGTGATATTTTTTTACCAGCTTGAGGACAGAGAATAAGTATTTTCCTAATTGGATTATTGTTGATTTTTTATTGGAAAAACTCTGAATCCAATTCCAAATGCTCTTAGAGAACAAAAGAAGGAAAATATAATCAGTGATTTAATAATCATTTTGATAAAGGCTACACATAGAGGGGATGAAACATTATTGTCATTGGTATGAAAATGACTAATCTGAAGATATTTGCTTATAAGAATCTACATTCGTTTAACAGTGGCCGAGCATTTGGTCCCATGATATGTCTATCAATTTCTGCATTTACTTCATCAGAACTTTGAAAATAAATTCCTTTTTCTTTTTCTGAGAGAGGTGTGTTGTTTTGCTAATAATGTTGATTGTAATTGATACTGATAAAGTGTCAAATATCACTAACCAATCCAATGGATGTGACCTTTTAATACATGTATATATTATATAGAAATTGGATGCTTCAAGCCCTTTTGTGTCGTTTATCATTCATGGCTTAAAATCAGCACCGACACATTACAAATTGCAAATAGGTCTAAATATTAAATTGTGATGTGAACATTAAACACTTTTATTTATTTGAAATAATGGTACCAACTTATTCAGCATCCTATGAGTTGTTGGCTTTTCCTTTTTGTTTATTTTTTTAAAAAAAAAAACAAAAGAAAATTGGACTAAACTAGAATCCACGAGGGAACGAAACATGATGAGAAACATCCCCAAAGAAAGCATTCAAAACACTCAATATTCTCTGGTCGTGACTGTGAAAGATTGTGCCTAGGAAGAAGATCTGGTAGAAATATATGTCGAAGTGAACTTGCTGATTTTAGTTTAGTGTTCGATCACACATTCATTTTCTGTGCTGCTCAATCAACCTTTGTAGCTCCTCCTTTTTTACTCCCACCACTTTATCAGCCACTTTTCCTTTCTTAATTAGCATGAAAGTTGGCATTCCCTGTACTTGGAAAAGTTCTGCTACCCCCTGTTTTCACAATCCAATTCAGTTACCATAATAAGAGTAAACTTTTTATCAAAATTGACCTTGCATTTAATCTTCATATTTTTAACATGTCATTACTTACTTTCATCAATTTTTATGAAACTTGTCATATTAAAACTAGAGATGAAATTTATACCAATTATATAAATATGAAAACCAAAATCATCATTTGTAAAATATAGAAACCTAGACAAAATTTTACCAAAAACTATCACATTTTACCCATAAGAGAGTTTATGTAATGCATGATTTTTGAAATTAGGACCTAATGAGTTATAGTGAAAAGGACTGAGTGATCATACCATTAACTCATCCACATCAATCTTGACAAACTCAACATCTCTAAATGTGGCAGCAAACTGTTGGATAACTGGGTCCATGAGTTTGCAAGGTCTACACCATGAAGCAGTGAAATCAACCACCATCTGTATCAACGAAAAATTATCTCAGTAAAACATGATACACTAATTAACCAAAGGAAAGTTCCTGAACAAACCAGTTTGTTAGTTTGTTTCAAGGCATCAAAGTGGTCATTCCATTTAGCAGAGGAGTGAAAGGTGAGGACTTGAGATGGGAGTGAAGTTGTTCTACCACCATACACCATGGCCATGTTAGATTAGTCTAATCCCACCTAGGTTAATGCTTCCTTTCTTCTAAACCAAAATTGAATTATGACCCTGTATGAATCAAAGTTAATAGATTGAAAAAAGAAGAGGTTCTTTGTTTTTGGTAATGGAAAATTAAAGTGTAGGGAGAGGCTTATATATAGAGTAACAAAGTAGTGGGAAACTATGATATGATTTCTTTGAAACGTATCAGATTCTTGTGTTTGTGGCAAGCTGTAAATTGGACCCTCAAAGCTAGCAAGTTCAGGGACATAATGGAGAGCATAAGTACCTGCAAAAAATGGATGGTCCCAACATCATTCTCATCCCATGATGTTAACATGAAAGTACAGTTACCTCTTTCAAATTCTCATTTTTTGGTTGTTAAGGTTTCTTTTTCTAGACAAATGTTTATCCTTGTATGCAATAAGCTTCCCAAAGTACACACACTCATCATTGGCTGAACCAGGAAATTAACAAGTGAATGTTTCTTCAGAAAGATCAAGCAAACGTTTTGGAATTCAATAATGGTCAATAAGAACAAATCTATACTTCAATCTCTCTATTGTAATTAATTAAGTTAGGTGTTTTAGTTTTTTTTGTAAAAACACTCAAATTATCACATCATTTTCAATTTTATAAACTTTCACCTTTATTTTTCTGATTGAATATTCCGTTATTAACTAAGGATTAAAACCGGAATTTGATTGAAATACATTAATGGTGTAACATTTTTTACAGTGCTTTCTAATTAATTAACAAAGTAAAATATTTATATGCTTGATACACATTACAGTGAATCATGAAGTGATAATTAGTGATTTCAATTGGTACTTCAAATTAATAAACTAACAAAATACGTTTAAATATATTAATTATCCTTGTGATTAAGCCATGTCTAAATAAGATTTAATACTTTTCGATAAAAAAAAATGACATCCTACCCAATTGCTAGTTGCTGACATGGTAACTTATTAAAAGGAAAATACTAAGAAAAATGATTTTTTTGACACATTTAACATTTTTACGTTCATTTGACGTTATCCTTTAATACTTTTTATTCTCTTCTTTTTTTAAATTACAAAACTTTACACCTTTATGACAATTTCAAATAAATGTAAAAGTGTATCATGATATTACTACTCTAAAAAAAATACCAAAACAACATGAAAGACAAAGATAATATATATATATATATATATATATATATATATATATATATATATATAAAGACCAGAATGGAAAAATAAAAACTATGATGAAAAGTAAAATATAAAAATTATTAGAACAGTTGATTGTGATGATGATATGTAACTTAACAGTGAGGAAAGATGAAGTATCTGAAGCAGAGTTTGAGTTTGAGGTGTTACACGGTTGGATTCAGCTGGAAGGGTGTGAGATTGATGCTGTAAAAGAGTTGTGATGATAATGGAAACATAAACATAAGTACAAAAACAAACTTTTCTATCTCTGCAACTTCGCCAAAAAAAGAATCATACAACTACCAATTTGCTGTCATTTATGGAATAACCAATTGCACTACATCTTTCTATGTCTTCTAATTCTTACGTTTTCTACTATTTCAATGATTCAATCTTCATGACGCGTGTTCTGACACAAGTGCTCCTTTCTCCTATAATTATAACTCAGAAATCGTATCATATGAAAAAAAAAAAGTATCTTTTCTTTATTTTAGAGTTTTTTTTTTTTAATGTACTATGAAAACATCCTTGTAAACTGCTTTATCCTTGTAAGACCAATGCTTTTTAACCCATACAAGAAAATGACAAAGTTACTCTACCCACCTTTTAAAACCTAATTTCTAAGCTTTAAAAATTGACATCCCCACCCCGAGAGTATCTTTTATATTGGCCACAAATAAGAATATACAATTTAAAAAAAAATAAATAAACAAAGCATATCTTACACGAATGGTTCAAAGCTGTAATTATAAAGTGTAATACAAACCAAAAAAAAAAAATCAACAATAGTCATTGGCAAGGGTTTCCTCTAAAATAAATATTATTTTTATTGAGCAAAATAGATGATAAGATGCAACAATCCAAGCACTTTGAAAACCTAGCCAAGTGTAGGAAGGCATCGAAATGTTATTGGTAAAAGAAGAACAAAAAAGCTAGTCGCTGACACATTTTTCCATCTATTTAGAAAATGAGTATAGAACAAGTCTTATTGGTTGAGATTCATATTTCACTTCCTTGGATTATCATTTTTATGTAATCTATTATATATGTAACATTCTTCGTGCAAAATAATATATATTTTACGTTTACCTCTTCCCTGAAGGTGAATCAGATCAAAATGCATATTTTACTCTACAAATTCTAGATTTATTAGCTTTCAACACTCACCAAAACTATAATATTATCCTCCATTTGTTTGGATCCTTTTTAAAACAAAAACATCACAACAAATTTATTTAAATATCCTCCTCTAAAAATGAATTTATTTATGTATTTCCAAACACACCATGACACATCATATAAAATAAATCTCTATTTCTCATTTTACTCTTATTGAAATCTCGTAAGTGTTTGGTGCCTAAAGTGTGCTTAAGATAAATATATGAAATTATATGAACCTTAGTCCAACCATGACATTTGATCTGCACCTAAGGTGCCAAATTACATGTGAAGAGAACATAGGAAATAGATTCTATTTCAGAGAAGCAAATGGACGCTTGTAATCATTAGGATCGCTAAAGCGGTATAATAAATCATTTACCTATGTTTAGAGGAAGGATCAACAATTTCAAATTTTAAAAATATGTATTTTAAAATTAAAATTTAGAAAAAGTATTAGTTAAATTTAAATATTAAAATAATACTTAACAGATTAATTTTTTTTATATGTATACGTGTAAAAAAAATAGAGTTGTCAATTTAACTCAATCCATATATATTGGCTCTGATTTATATGGGCTGGAACAAAAATAATTCCAAAAAGTAAAAAACCTATATAAAAAAAAAATCCACAAAGCCAAAAGTGTACTAAAAACAAAATAGTCAACCTAGATTGAAAGTTGAGTCGAGTTAATCAGGATTGAAGATCAAGCTGAGATGACAAATGATGAAGTTCGAACCAAGTCAATCGGATTGAAGAATCAAGCCAAGTAAGACCGAGCCGATTCAGCCCGAGCCTCGGGCCAAGTCAATCGGGTCAAAGGTTGAGCAAAGTCAACTCGATCAAAGGTCAAGTCAGTTAATCCAATCGAAGGACAAGTCGAGTCAGCTTAGACCAAAGGTCAATCCAAGTTGGTCATGCTGAAGAATTAAGGTGAGTCACTCAAGTCAAAGGTTGAGGCAAGTTGCCTTAGGCCAAAGGTCAAGCCTATATAACTCGAGTTGAAGCTTGAGCCAAGCTAGACAATAGTGAAGATAGAGTCGAGCCAACTTAGGCTACCAAAGGTCGAGTCAAGTTGATCGAGAAGAAGAATCGATCTGAGTCAGATGAGTCAAAGGTCGAGCCAAATTGGACCGGGGTGAACACTGAGCCTTTCTAATTCTAAATGAATGGGCCAAATTTTGAGCCAAATCAGCTTGGGACAAAGGTCAAGTAGAGTTAACGCGACTAAAGGTCAAGTCAAGTTTGCTTGAGTAAGCTTGACTTAAGTCAATTGGGTTGAAGAATTAAGTTAGTTAGCCTAGACCAAAGGTTGAGACAAGTCAAAGCGGACTGAAGGTCGACTTGAGTTGGCCTGAGTGAAGGTTGACCTTAGTAAGTCTGAGCCAAAAGTCGACCCAAGTCATTTAGGTTGAAGAATAGAGTCAAGTCGGTTTAAGTCGAAGATTGAGCTAAATTGGTCTGGGCAAAATGGCCTAAGCTGAAGGTCGACTTGAGTCGGCCCAATCAGACTAAGTTGCTCTGATCGAAGGTTGACTTGAGTTGATCCAATGAATTAATAAAATGAGAGCTTATTTTGAGATGAGGGACTCAAAAGTTTAACGATGCAAATCAACACACTTTTATGTCGTCTTACTATTATAATCGTAATTGATATGAGACATGGTGTGCAGAGAACATTCTCATAGAGTTAAGAGTGTGTGTGTGTTATGTTATATTATTGTTATAATCATAATTGATATGAGAAATGATGTGCAGGAAATATTCTCATAGAGTTAAGAGTATAATTTTGAAAAATTTAAGTGTGCGTGAGGCTTTTAAAAACAAGATAATACTATAATATTTTAATAATAAAAGGTATGAACTAAAAATAGATTTCTAATAATCGAAGTTCATTTTTATAAAATCATTATCTTTCTAAAACTTTCATTATTTATTTTCTCTTTACTCTTTATCCAAATTCCTGACCCCAATCTACATTTTTTTTAAGATCAAGAACGATGGGATTATTTTTAGTTAGGTGCTCTACACAACCATTCAATCAAACAGCCGATCAAAGTAAGTTTTCTTTTCACCCATTTTTTAGGTGTTTTAGCTCTTTGGGTTATGGGTTATAAGGCTAGGGTTGTGACTTAAAGGTACTCTTACTAAATCTTTGTTGCTCTATGATCTTAATGACATGCTTAGATCTCTCATTTGGGTCTTTATTAGTCAATTAGGTGATCCTATGATGTTTAGAGCTCTAAGGAGCATAAGAGTGAGAAAGGGCGTTTTGCCTTAAGTGAAGGAAGCTAAGTTTTTTCTCTTGCATAAACTTTGCTTGGTTGATTGCATTGTGATTTTGAGTTTAGAATTGCAAATCTCTTTTAAATTGAGTAGGTTGAATTGGGTGTGAATTGTTGAATGTGGAATCTGTTTTATATGTCTAATTTGATATTAAAATGTGAAATGTGGAATGAATTTGTAAATGTGATGATTTTGGTTGGGATGAGTGGTTTTAACCTGGAATTGGTATGTTAGTGATTTTTTTGAAGCATGACATGAATTATTGAAAACGATTTTGGTAGAGTCAGAGGGGGCTTGCTCGCTAGGTGAGTAGACTCTACTGAGAGAAAGCCAAACTCGAGTTTGTTAAAGAGTCATGGGAGGGAGACTCATTGGACGAGTCTATTATTGTTAGGCAAATTATCTTGTATTTTGTCTTAATGCTAGACTCTTTGGGCTAAACACCAAGTCTTTGAGTAAGAAGCCTTAAAAGGGAAGCTCGATGGGTGAGTAAGTGATCTTGTTTTACAAGTGTGTTAAATTTTAAGAGCTTATATTTACGATGGATTGTGGAGGAAATTGTTGCAGAATTATAGTGAGATTGATTAAATGATTTCAAGGAAGAATTTCATGATATATATATATATATATATATATATATATATATATATATATATATATATATATATTTATTGGTTTTTGAGTGTTGTCATAAGTGTATGGAAATATCATTCCTAAGGAGGAATGATATGGCAAGTTACATTTAATGTCCTACATTGGCTAGGAATGCTCACTTTGAAGTCATTCTAAACTTTACTAGACTCATAGTCTCATATAAAGAATGAAATCTAAGTAGTAAGAGTTGAAGGAGGTTCCTATATTGGAATCTAAGATTAGGAACCACTTTTTCAAATAGTGATAAGTGAGCTTACCGTAAGGGAGGAAGAACCATGTACCATTTCTAATTGTAACATTTAAGGATTTCATTTTAGATAACAGGTACAAGGCTTCTAAGATTTGAGTCAATGTATAAATCCAGGTAATAAAGGAGTCAATGTATAAATCCAGGTAATAAAGTTTAGATTATATATGTATATAGATGAGTTTTATCATGTGATGTGTGCAAAACTATGTTAGTTTGGTTTGGTAAATTATCATATGAGGTCATTTTATATGTGACATCCTAATAATATACGGCATACATATATAGTCTAGACGTCATCAATTATAATAAAGGAAAGCAGTAAGAGATATTAGGATTACAATCATCCATAGAATAGTGTGGAAATGAAAACTAGAGTACTAGAGTTTCTCCCTGGAAATTACGGAGAATTTAAAACTTTAAATGCACTAAAGTTCTTCAAAATAATATGAGTTCATGGAAATAAAAGCTAGCAAATCTAAGATGCAACATTGTCGTCCCCATCAAGAGTTGTTTCCAAAGTATCCTCCTCGTCATCTGCTCTCATCCAAGTGGATGATCATTGCAAAAGGAAACACATAAAACATGGCACAAACACAAGCAAGCAAGGGTGAATTAATTATATAAAAAGCATGCATCATGTCAAACATAGAATATACAAGAGTTAATTTAAGTCAAACAAGATAAAACATTCATCCTAACATGTTGAATACTAGACTTGACTCGTCCGGACTTAGAAATGAGAGTCGAGCTATGGCGGGTCATGCACCCATGGTGACTTGTGAAACTTGGGTTCCCCACCCTGCCACACTCACGAGGTTAGCCTGTTCCGCGCCTTGGAGCATACTGGAAGCCTCCAAGACTAAGACCTCCTGCTACTCCTCACCACATGGTCTAATCCTCTCTACGTGAGAAGAAAGGCCATTGGAGCGTCAGGAAGACCCCTAAGACTGAGCTCTTACTTTCATTCTAAAACAATAAGAATCTCACCAAGAGATTCTGCACTTTGAATCACACTTACTAACTTGAACCATAATGTACTTTGAAACATACCATGAATAACCTCAAACTCCTACTTCATCCATTTTATAATCATACGCTTTCACGTCACAAAGATCATCCATGATATAATATAATACATTCCTAAACATGCTTCACAAATCAAGCAAATCAACCATTGATTTAGAGATGTTAATTTATAACCTAACAACATGACTCAATATACGTTCCTCTCGCATAAAAATTTCCAGTTTATTATCATCTCAACTATAAAACCCAATAAAGTTGCAAAACATCAATGTTTTAGTACAGAAACAACAGTAAAAACAACCTAATACAACAAAGATGTTAATGCAGTAACAACAATCAAAACAGCTCAATATAACACGGATTTTAGTTAAAACAACAATTAATTTTCTGCAATATTTTAATCAAAACAGCAAAAACAGAATGTGCAGAATTCCGAAACAGCAACTGATAGTAAGTAATGACAGCAAACCTCTTTGACAACAAACCACAAAGTGTCTTATATAGATTTTATAATAAGAACAACAAAGTGAACACTTAACACATAAGCTGGAATCTAACTTAACACAACCAACATATAACGATACCTTATTTTTTTCTATCCATAACATTATAAAAATACAATAATATATATATATATATATATATATATATATATATATATATATATATATATATAAATATATATAATATTATCATACCTTATATAAATCAATCTAATTTCTCTTTCTAAAACATTATATTTAATAGATATACCATATATATAGCAAATAAAATGACTCCGCGCTTAAATCTAAACTAAAGATTATATATTGTTAATCTAAAAAAAATAGCTTATTATTTTAAAAAAACTGAAACGACAATTAAAACAATTCGAAATCACTTTAATCAAAACTAGAATATCCTATATTCTTAATATTGAAAAGATAGAATATTAATCAAAGAAAATTGAAACTGAAAGAAGCCATATCATATAAAAGAAATAAAGGTCATATAATTTCTTTGAAAGGTATAAAAATTTACATTATTATAAGATCAAACTCATGATTTGAGGGTCCCGCAATTTATTGTTTGAGAACAGGAAGAATTGTTTGGAGGCACTACAGTACATGCAATGGCAATACAAAAAAACAGAAAGCGTTGCATCTCATGCTTTAAATTGTTCATAAGAAAAAAAACTTTTATAACATAATAACAATTAAAGATGGGTATATTAATTTAGAAGAAAAACTGCACAACCACTAATAGAATAAAAACACACCATATGTCGCATACTGAAAAGAACATGGAATGGCACACTAAATTTAAAAACTCCAGTGCAAATAAACAAATAGATTAAGTACACCTCATTTATGCATCAATACCATGGATCAAACAACTTGAACATCATAAGTATATGAACCAACAATCACAATCTCATTCAAATTCTCTAAACGATGCACTCAAAATCATACAAAGCAATCAGCCACATATTCATCAATACAAAACAGAAACTAATTCACCAAAACCCAACCAAACAAAATAAATCAAATTAACTCTCATTACCTGGAAAGCTTAACAGTAACTTGTCAAGAATACCCTAGGATTGTACTCACACCGCGTTGATCCTACAGAACCTATAAATCACCAAATTGGTGATAGAACATAGCTCTCAGAGCTCGAATGGGCAGAGAATGAAAGGAAAAACGTACAAGGCACATGAACCCAACAAAGTTGCATGCCCTAGGTTTTAGAACAGTGAAAGGGAAGGGGAAAATTTCTTACCGGGACGAGACTTCGAAATCGATCGGTTCAAAGTATAGCCCTTGTCCTTGCGAATGTTTAGGCACATTCAGATTAAAATTCAAACGGTTCAACGTTGAGATATTTTAGAGGGAAGACAGAGTTACTATTTAGGAGAAGGGTTTCTGTTTTTAGAGAGAGAAGGAAAAATTGACAAATGAAGACAATCTGATTTTAGAAAACCCCTTCCTAAGGTCATGGGTCCTTAGCTTATGAGCTAGCTGCCTCAACATAAGGTCCAATAACCTTATTATTTTTTTTTTTAGGCTCTTACATTATACAAGAGTTATTTATGTATGCTTAAAATTATCCTTATCTTACCCTTCTTTGCTTTGTTAGTTGTGTGTATTTTTGTACAATGATCATTATTATGGTACAAGTAAAGGGGGTTATAGGTAATAGTAAAGTTAGACTGTATGAGTGGTGGTAGCATGAGGATTTTTTGAGTTATATTTAAATGTATATAAACATTTATATATGGTACAATGTATCGTTTTTATTTTGTAATATGAGTAAATGAATATAGTGGAATTTTGAGAAACTTGAATACTAAATATCTCAACTACATTATATATGTTTTCTTTGATTAAATATGATTACTGTGACATCCCAATAATATACGGCATGCATATATAGTCTAGACGTCATCAATTATAATAAGGGAAAGCAATCAAGAGTAATTTAAAATATAAAGGATTACAGTCATCCTTGAAATAGTACTGGGAATTTAAGACTCAAGTACTAGAGAGTAATTTAAATAAACAAGGCAGAAACTGTTTCCAAAAGAACATAAGAGTCATAATATAATCCTATGAGTCTAGGTAGCAGCATCCTCTTTCTCCTCCAAGACATGCTCCAGGGAGGTCTCTCCTTCCTCTGCTCACATCCAAAATGGATGATCATCGCAAAAGAAAACAAACGCAAACATGACACAACACAGCAAACAAGCAATGCAAGGGTGAGCTAATAGTATACATGAAAGCATGCAACATATTAAGCAAATAAAACAAACATCATATGCATGTTATATTCTAGACTTGACTCTCGTTCGGACTTAGAATGAAAGTCGAGCTATGGCGGGTCTTGCACCCGTGGTGACTTATGAAGCTTGGGTTCCCCACCCTGTCACACTCACGAGGTTACCTTGTTCCGTGCCTTGAGGCATACTGGGAGCCCCCAAGACTAAGACCTCCTGCTACTCCTCACCACATGGTTCAACCTCTCTAGATGAGCTTGATTGACCATTGGAGCGTCAAGATGACCCCCAAGACTGAGCTTCCTACTTTCATTCTAAAACACTAAGAATCTCACCGAGAGATTCTACACAAATGGAACTTAGTTTACCACTTGGATCATACTTTCTTCACTTTGTAATCATATACTTTTTACCACAATCAACATATACATAATCTCAACAATATACATTACTCACCAATCACAAGGCTGATATCACATTCTCAATACATTCCAATTATAATCCTAATAACATACATCTTTCAACCAATCACAAGATTTATAACATAAATTTTATTACCTTTCATATGCATTATCAGTATAACATTTATCCACCCCTTTCAAGATTTTAGAACTCAAAAAAATTATTTAATTAAAACAATCAAATGGAATTTTCAACTTATACAGTTTTACACATTCACAGTTTCCTAAAAAGAATTTATCTATAAATAAATTAATATCAACATCATATGAATAACATGTTAATTTGAAAACAATGACAACTCTGCTAATCACATCATACTTAGATTTACCAGAAAAATATTTTATCTACACATTTTATTTCACTTTCTAATAATTTCACTATATATATTAACGTAATCTAAACCAGAGAGTTCAGCTTTAGAACTAATCCACCCAATATAAACAAGGTGTGAGGACTTTATACCTTTTTTATTAAACCTTTTTTTTCTCTCCTCTAAAATTCCATGGGTCCCACCACCACTTATAAATTTTCTAAGCACAACATCTCCCTCTCACTATAATACTTTCACAAAACCAACTACAGACCGCCACTGTTACTATTACTACTCTCCACCTCAATTTTTTTTTGTAACAGCATAACAACTTTGTAAAAACGTTTTCGTTAATCTTTATTAAATAAAAACGGGCCCAGCTATCTACAAATTTTTCCACGTAACCATTACTTTATCATATATATATATATATATATATATATATATATATATATATATATATATATATATATCATACTATATTAATAATATATTACGTATAATATTTCCTGCACCTCAAATCATTAAAACTTTTCAATATTAAAGCATTTAAAATTATTTTATACAACACTCCAGTAACTTTTTCTTTTATTTCTATTCTTTCTTCTTTCACTTAAACTTTCTCATTCTCACAAATCCCCCATGCCTCACGTCCAACACCAAATTCCTATTTCCCAAAATTTCAATCTTCATTAAAGAACTTTTCCCCTTCTGCATCTCGGTTCTTGCTACTAACCAAATAAAGCTCTTCACGTCAACCATAGCACACCTATGCAAAAACTCTTCTTTTGATTTTAATATTATCTAATACGACAACAAAATAAGCTAGAGACAATACATCTCCCATATATATATATATATATATATATATATATATATATATAAATCATCACTACGATAAAAAGAAAACATAGGCAACCAAAGAATATTAACACACCCAGACCACCATTTGAATAACTATAGAATCAAGTTGCTCCCCTTACAGATATATTCATTTCCATAATTTACATGTATAATTATGGTATCATAACACATACCACTCAAGCACTGTTATTTAGACTTAGCTTCATAAACGGTCGGACCGGTCGGACTGGTCGGTCTGGTTGTTTGTTCTGTTTTGTTTTGTGCTGATTACCGGTTGCGCGCTTGCGCTTGTGTTGGTTTGCCGGTTTTGCCTGTTGCGCACTTGGGTTGGTTATATATAGTAACCAACCCCGCTCCTCATGTGTAACTTTTGAATCATTCAATACTATTCAGATTTCTCATTCTCACGCTCCGCTCTCTCTCTTACTTTTCTCTGGTTCTGGGTTTTCTCGAAACGCTCCAAGAACCCAACAATTGGCGCCCACCGTGGGGCAAGGATTCAAGAATTCCCAAGAAACAATGGCAACCAAGTTCGACGTGGAGAAATTCAACGGCTCTAATGATTTCGGGCTGTGGAAGATCAAGATGGAGGCTATCTTGATACAGCAGGGATGTGACGAAGCGTTGAAGGGTGAGTCGAGGATGAGTGATACCATGACTCAAGAAGAGAAGAAGAAGATGGGAGATAAGGCAAGGAGTGCAATCATCTTGTGCCTTGGTGATAAGGTACTTAGGGAGGTTGCGAAGGAGAACACTGCCGCTGAAATTTGGGCAAAGCTGGAGTCTCTGTACATGACGAGATCGTTGGCTCATAGGCTGTGTCTGAAGCAGCAACTCTTTGCGTTCAAGATGTCAGAATCAAGAACGATAGAGGAGCAAATTGCAGAATTCAGCAAGATAGTTGATGATCTGGAGAATATTGAAGTGAAGTTGGAGGATGAAGATAAAGCTGTCATCCTGTTGAATGCACTTCCAAGAACCTTCGAGCATTTAAGGGATGCATTACTCTACGGGAAAGATCAAGTGATCACGTTAGAGGAGGTTGTGACGTCAATTCGAACCAAGGAGTTCCAAAAACTCCAAGATTCGAAAGCAACCGAGGAGGGAGCGTCCGGATTGATCTCGGTGAAAGGGAAATGGAAGAAGCAGTCTGGAAAAGAGAAGAAGCTGAATCCGAACGGTACGAAGCAGGTGCGTTGCTTCAAGTGCCAGAAGATGGGTCATATCAAGAAGTTCTGCCCGGAGAAAGGAAAGGGCGGCCGACCACAGGAAACCGCTGATGTGGCAGAGGCGTCTGAGGGATATGAATCTGCTGGAGTGCTGGTGGCTTCGTCTGAAGATTCTCAAAGGAGCTGGGTCATGGATTCCGGCTGCACCTATCACATGTGCCCGGTAAAGGAGTTTTTTGAGAATCTTGATCAGAAAGAGCATGGAAATGTACTGCTCGGAAATAACAAAGCTTGCCGAGTGCAAGGTGTGGGGTCGGTGAGGCTGAAGATGTTTGACAATCGTGAGATGGTGTTGCAGGCTGTAAGGTATGTGCCCGAACTAAAGAGAAATTTGCTTTCTATTAGTTCGTTTGATCTTGGAGGTTACACCACTAAAGTTGAAGATGGAGTAATGAGGGTGTGTTCTGGAGATTCTGTGGTTGCCAAAGGCAGAAGGAGGAACGGCTTGTACATTCTGGAGGGATCAACTGTCATTAGTCATGTCTCAGTAGCAAGTGGGACCGAGAATACCGCCCAGCTCTGGCACTTGAGGATGAGACACATCAGTGAGAAGGGTCTTGAAGAACTGGAAAAGCAAGGTTTGCTTCTGGGAGACAAACTGCAGAAGCTGGATTTCTGTGACCATTGTGTCTTAGGGAAATCACACAGGATACCGTTCGGAAAAGGGAAACACTCAACCGAACGCCCCTTTGAATATGTCCATGCTGACTTGTGGGGACCGGCAAGAACCTTAACTCATGGTGGAGGAGCGTATTTCTTAAGTATAATTGATGATTTCTCGAGGAGAGTGTGGATTTACGTTCTAAAAAATAAGTCTGAAACGTTTCAGAAGTTCAAAGAGTGGCACACACAGATTGAGAACCAATTGGGGTGTAGGCTGAAATGCCTAAGAACCGATAATGGGCTGGAGTTCGTTTCAGAGGAGTTTAATGGGTTTTGCAAAGAAAAAGGGATCAGGAGGTACAGAACGGTCGTTGGAACTCCTCAACAGAATGGATTGGCCGAACGGATGAATAGAACCATTATGGAGAGGGTTCGGTGCATGTTGCTGGGATCAGGGTTGTCAAAGGCTTTCTGGGGAGAGGCTGCTAATATGGCCGTCTATCTGATTAACAGGAGTCCGTCTTCTGCTCTCAATTTTAAAACGCCAATGGAAGTGTGGAGTGGACGACCGACGGATTACTCACACTTGAGAGTGTTTGGTTCTTTAGCGTTTGCTCATGTCAGGGGTGATAAGCTGGATTCCCGGGTGGCGAAATGTATCTTTCTTGGATACGCCGAAGGTGTTAAGGGATACAGGTTATGGAGGTTAGATTCTAGACCTTCAAAACTAATCATTAGTAGGGATGTCATTTTTGATGAAACAAGGATGGCGATGCATCCTGAAAACTCTGGAAGTGAGAAGAAGATTCTCGTGGAGGTGGAGCATACTACTAATGGAGCTGGCACGCCCGGTGGGACTGAGGAAAACCAAACGGTTGAAGGGCAAGTTGAAAACGGTCGGACGATAGAGGAGAACCGATCGGATGAATTTCGAACAGACCTTGGTGATGATACAGATGGTATGTCTGGCGAGGGAATTCATGGATCAGTTGCTGGTGTTGATTTGAGAAACTATCAGCTTGTTTGTGACAGAGAAAGAAGGATCTCTAAGCCAACCAAACGGTTTGGAGAGGCAGATCTAATCTGCTACGCCCTAAATGCTGCTGAAGATCTTAACCGATCGGATGAACCGAGAAGTTATAAGGAGACTATTGACAGTAACGACCGGCATCTTTGGCAGGGTGCTATGGAAGAAGAGTTGGAAGCTTTGAAAAAGAATAGCACCTGGAGATTGGTGGATCTGCCGAAGGGTAAGAAGGTTATAGGTTCGAAATGGATTTTCAAGAAAAAGGAAGCTATACCGGGCGGTGAGAAAGCGAGGTACAAAGCTAGGCTTGTTGCCAAAGGCTTTACTCAGATTGAAGGTGTAGACTATCATGAGATCTTTGCTCCAGTGGTTAAGCATTGTTCGGTCAGAGTTCTGATGACAATAGTTGCTCATTGCAATTTGCATCTTGAACAGTTGGACGTTCGGACTGCTTTTTTGCACGGCGATTTGGAGGAAACCATCTATATGAAGCAACCGAACGGTTTCGCTGTGGATGATAGGGTGTGTCTGTTGCAGAAGTCACTTTATGGCTTGAAGCAAAGCCCAAGGCAGTGGTACAGGAAATTTGATGATTTTCTGATAAAACTGAACTTCAAGCGGTGCAATTATGATGACTGTGTTTACACTCTGAATCATGACGGTGAAATGTTATATCTCCTGCTTTATGTGGATGATATCCTGATTGCTAGCAGTGACAGGGGCATGATCGGTGAGACGAAAGCAAGGTTGGGGGATGCTTTCGAAATGAAGGAGCTAGGGGAAGCAAGGCGGATTTTGGGCATAGACATTAAAAGGGATAAACCGGGCGGTAACCTTTTTCTGTCTCAGGAGTGTTATTTGCAGAAGGTAATTTCAAGGTACCGGATGGCTGAATCTAAAATGGCCAGCACACCGGTCGGTCAACACTTGAAACTTACCAAGGAACAATGCCCAAAGACCGAGGAGGAAAGAAGGAAGATGGAATCTGTTCCATTTTCAAATGGGATTGGGAGCATTATGTACGGCATGGTCTGCACAAGACCGGACCTGGCGCACGGTGTTAGTGTTCTCAGTCAGTTCATGGTTAATCCTGGACCAACACACTGGGAAGCGTTGAAGTGGATGCTCAGATATATACGGGGGTCTCTCGGTACTGGATTGTCTTTCCAGAATAACTTTCAAGGTGGAGGTTATATTGAAGGTTTTGTTGATTCTGACTTTGCCGGATGCATGGACACTAGAAAATCCCGGTCGGGATATGTGTTTACATTGTTTGGGACTGCTGTTAGCTGGAGGTCTACATTACAGTCGGTTGTTGCTTTGTCAACTACGGAAGCTGAGTACTATGCTCTTGCTGAAGGAGTTAAGGAGGCACTGTGGTTGAAAGGTTTGGTTCAGGAACTTGGATTTAATCAAAAATCTGTATGTGTTCATTGCGACAGCCAGAGTGCCATTCATCTGGCCAATCATCAGATTTATCATTCCAGAACCAAGCATATTGACGTCAAGCTGCATTTTGTCAGAAGCATTGTAGAATCCGGTGACGTTCAAATCTGCAAAATTGCATCCGAAGAGAACCCTGCAGATATGTTGACAAAGCCGCTCGCCAAGGAGAGGTTTCTCTTGTTGTTGTCCAGGATTGGGTTTATACCGGTCGGTCACTAATTGTTTGACCGGCCGTATTCGTGTTTTTGTTTTTTGTTTCTTTGAAGCAAGTCTAGGTGGAGAATTGTTATTTAGACTTAGCTTCATAAACGGTCGGTCTGGTTGTTTGTTCTGTTTTGTTTTGTGCTGATTACCGGTTGCGCGCTTGCGCTTGTGTTGGTTTGCCGGTTTTGCCTGTTGCGCGCTTGGGTTGGTTATATATAGTAACCAACCCCGCTCCTCATGTGTAACTTTTGAATCATTCAATACTATTCAGATTTCTCATTCTCACGCTTCGCTCTCTCTCTTACTTTTCTCTGGTTCTGGGTTTTCTCGAAACGCTCCAAGAACCCAACAAGCACAAAATATGACATTTAAGACGAACAAAAAATACTGTTTCAAAAATTAACCTACACACGTATCAAACAAACCATTTAAATATATAATCAGCTCCCCTTACCTGGTTTTCTCAAAGAACAACTAATTGAAAACGCCCTAACAGGAACTCACTCAGCGTTGAAATTACAGAACCTACAAATCACCAAATTGGTGATAGAACACAACTCTTAGAGCTCGAATAGGCAGAGAATGGAAGGAAAAACACACAAGGAAAATAAAACTAGCAAAGTTGCATGTCCTAGGTTCGAGATAGTTGAAGAAAAAGGGGAAAAACGACTTACCGGTCGGAACAAGAAATTGTTCGATTCAAAGTGATGCCCTTGGTGCAATGAGCGCCGAAACACCTTCAAATCAGAATTTTATCGGTTCAGTGATCTGGGATTTTAGAGAGAAGGCAGAGAAAATTTAGGGAAAAAAATTTCTAGAGAGAGAGATTTTAGTGAAATGAATCTTTCCTCCCAGCAAACACTTCATTAATTAATCTTTCATTTAATTGAATTAATTATGTTTAACTCCTAATAACTAACCAAATCTATTAACAAATATTAAAACAAATAAGAAATAAAAAAATTTAAAATTAATAATAATATATTAAAAAAATAAAAGCACAAAACTATTACTTATTATAATACTTAAATGAATACAAATAAAAAATATAATATTTATCAAAATCAAATTTACGTATAGGATAATAATAATTATTTAATTAATAAATAATTTTAAAAAATTTCTAAATTCATAAACAAAAATAAAAAAATTAACTAAAATTATATACATAACAAATAATATAAACAAATATTTAACAAACAAATAAACCAATTTACCAAAATATAGTTTAGTGATAATAAAAATTATTTAATTCAATAAATTAGTTAATACTTAATCTAAATTCATAATTAATAATTAATCTAAATTACATAAAAAATAAATAATATATAAAATTTTATAAACTTAAAAAGATTAAGTTTTCAACAAACCGCACTGTGATGTGCGTTTTCAACACTTAAAAAAACAACATTTGAACGAAAAAAAATATTAACCGCACTGTGATGTGCGTTTTCAACAAACCGCATTCTGAACTGTGTTGCCCCCAACCGCACTGCGAAATGCGGTTAATGAAAATGTGCACCCCCCAAACCAAACCGCAGATCCACCGACAGTTAGTCTCTGGCGCTGATCCATCCGCGTTTCGTATTGCGGCAGAGGTTAACCGTAATTCCATCTGTGGTTCGATATGCGGCACCCCCAAATCCCTCCCTCCGATCCATTCTCATAGTAGTTTAATACACAAAACAGTTCATATTCAGAGGAAAAAATGCAACAACCACAGATCAAGCAAGGAGAACATGATTCTTATCAACAAACAGAGAACATGATTCTTAAACCCACAATATTATTAACTTCGACGCTAGAAACTTGAAACACGATAAGAAGTGATATCCATCTATACACGAACGAAACACGTTATTGCACTTCAAAAACTTTGTTAGAACAAGAAGGTAAAGGTAGAATGAAGAAAAAAGATGTAGGGTTCTTTGGATGCGAGTTGGGAAGGGAGGAACACTCACATATTAAATGAGACTTTAAAGCAGTGGAAGTGGAATCGAAAATAATGCACATAGGCATCTATGACTATACTAAAATATATTATTTTTGTGCCACAAAACTAATAATCAAACAAAGGTGTTTAACACTTTTGACTGTGGCAAATGTACGATCACCAACACAGAAAATAAAAACACTTTAAATCATATCTGCCAGCTGTTGACTTCAGTGTCATTAGACATTAATTCTTCTGGATAAAAATAAAGGTTATTATTTCACAATAAAATAAATAAAAAGAACTGAAAAGATGGTAAAGGAGACAGTTGACATTCTGTGCTGAGTAATAGCTTGAACCAACTTTCCCAAAACATATTTTATTAATTTAGTTTGTTTATCTTCATTAATTTAAATATGTTTCTTTGTCTAAATTGTTGTAAACTTATATTTTATTTTTAAACAAAATTATAAAATATTTTTATGTTTATATTTTATAAAATAATGTAAAGTATTACTTCTTAACTATTTATTACGTATAAAATATTTTATATATTATTTGTTAGAAAAAGTATTTTATATAATTTTAAAATAAATATTTAAAATTTAATTAGAAAATATATTATTTTATATAGTAATTTAAAAGTAAAAACATATTTAACTTTCTTTGTTTTATTCTAAAGTTAATCCCTTAATACATTAATTCAACAGATTATATTATATAAAATATTATAGAATTTGCTATATCAAAATAGTATAATGATGTGATAGACAAACTTCAATACATTAGAATTTTTTTTTATAAACAAAATAGCAGTTTTTGATTTTCATTATCTTTATGTAGTGATGAATATTTGGTGATTTGTGTCGGCAACAACAACATGCAATCCTTTCCTATTTCATACTTTTTTTTTGCACTTGGTGTCGGCAAAACATTCACATCCATGAAATCAGAGCCGGTTACAATAGATAGAGTGTCGTAAAACAAATAAAAATAAAAAATTGTTCCATATAAGTAACATGATGATAAATATTACAAGAATATTATTTGGAAAACTTTAAAAAGATAAATGAACTCCACTATAATTGCTAATGCATTTTGACATTGTTTTATAAATAAAATAAAAAAGATATTATTGATTGTTTAATTTATTCCCACGACCCTTTTAAAAGAATAATTTAACTATACTTTTAAAATTATAAATTGTGAGAAGTAGAAATTTAAGCTTTTAATATTGTAATAAGTAATCAAGACAGCTTCAAGATTTTATTGAAAATATAACCTAAACACTTGAAGTGAAAGGGGTTTTAATTTTTTTTTAAATGGGTTATTCTTAAAAGACAGATTTGTCTTTTTTAATAAAAGCAAACAAACAGTAATTATATTTAATTTTTATCAAAATAATTTAATGAATCTTTATATATTTATTTATCTGCACCCATTTCCTTTCACTTACGTTTTTCTTTCTTGTCCTGTGTTTGTGGTGGTGGTGGGTTAGTGATTGTGTGTGATATATTGGTGAGGTAAGTTTTGAAAACTCGATTTTCGATAACTTGATTCTTTAACCATTTTAAAAACTGGTTAAGAGTTTGCCAGTTTTTGAATACTAGTTAAGGAATTAATGGTATTAAAAAATCATTTATTTTTTAAATGAAAAAGTTTTTTGAAAGTCAATTAAGGAATAAATAGTTTTGATCAATTTCTTATTTTTATTTTTATTCAATTTTATTATTTAAGTTAACTTTATTTTGTTTCTTATTTAAATTTTTAAAATCATAGAATTTTATCATTAGTATTAACATTTTTATTATTATTAATATTATTATTAGTATAAATATTTGAAGATTAATGTTAATTAATATCAATTAACGTTGAGTAATGTTGATTATGTTATCGAAATTGGGAAAATCTTAATCAATTTTCAAAAACTATTGATTCTTTAATCGGTTTTCAAAAACTGATTATTGAAAATTGGGAAAGTTTTGACCAATTTTCAAAAACTATCGATATTTTATTAGGTCGAAAATGGTTATTCCTTATTTTTATTTTTACTCAATTTTATTATTTAAGTTAATTTTATTTTAATTTTTATTTAAATTTTTATTATGTTATAATTTATTTTTATTCAATTTATTATTTAAGTTCTTTTTATTTTATTTTTTATTTAAATTTATAATATCTTATCCTTTTATTATTATTATTAATATTATTAGTAGTATTAATATTATTATTCGTATTAATGTTTGATGTGACATCTCAAATATATAATAACTTCAATCATATAAATAGGCGTTATCGTTTAAATAAAGAGAACAAGACTTGCAATTAATTAGAGAATTACAGTAATCCAGAATGGCCTAGTTTAAAACTTTAATCATAGCAAATAGAGCCGTCAAAATGGATCACAACCCGCGAGCCAACCCGGCCCGTCACGGGGTTTGGGCCGGGTTGGGTTTGAAAAATACAACCCACTTATATGCGAGTCAGATTTCAACCCGGCTCATTTAGACCCGGCTCATGCGGGTTGAACCCGTGGTGAGCCGGGTTGGCCCACCAACCCACTTACCTAATTTTATTTTTTAATTTATTATTTTATTTATGAAACCCTAAAAAATAAATACTCTCTTCACTCACTGTGTATACCAAAAAAGTAACATTTGTTCTTACAAATCACTCTCATTGTACTTGCTCTCATTTGACAGTGCTCTCACTCTTACTTCACTAAATTTATTTAAGGAGCAGGTAAAACACCATTCCTTTTTTCTTCTCTTTTCTCCACATTTTTGTTTTCTCACTTCTCTTTCTTTTTTTTTCAAAAACCCTATAATGACAAAAATAGGGGTTTGCGAATTTGATTTTTGTTATGGGAGATTTGAAGACATGGAATGATTTTTTTTCCTGTTCTGACATGCTTGTATCAGAGTTTGTTCATTTTATTTAAACAATTTGAGTATACATTATTTGAACAAGCTGCTTTTGATATCTTTGAATTTGGGAAATTATGTTACAAACTAAACTATTAATTTTTTGTTGATGTTGTTGAGTATTGGTTCTTTTTTGATATCTTTGAATTTGGATTATATTGTAGTTTTTATTATTATTTTGAATTGTCTTTAACATAATTTTTTGGGAGTGAAATTTAGTTAAATTTAAATTACAAAAATTTTGAATTTTTTTTATTTAAAAAAAATGTAATTAAATGAGCTAGTGAGTCAACCCGTTTACCCACCAACCCGTGGCGGGTCGGGCCGGGTTCAAGTTTTTCTGGCTCGCTAATAAATGAGCAGGGTTGGGTTGGCTCACTAAATGACCAACCCGTGGTGGGCCGGGCCGGGTCAGACCGGGTTACCCGTTTTGACAGCTCTAATAGCAAAGTATTTCAAAATAATCTAATAAGTACCTCAAAATAACATAAGCTAAATAAGTGAAATCCTAAAGAGAGCTAAGAGCAGCATCAGCGTCCTTTAGCACTTGCTCCAATGGAACCTCCTGAACGACATCTGCTTCCATCCAAGTGGATGATCATCGCAAGAGAAAGCATACCCAAGCAACATACAACACACAAAAGCAAGGGTGACCTAGATAAACAAACAACATAAATATAGTACAGTCAATCAATGTCATCATGCTTAATTACATATAAAAAGAACAAGCAAGACATATCATTCAAAACATGCATCAAATACTCAACGCGACTCATCCGGATTTTGTATAACTGTCTAGCTATTGGTCGTCTTTGCACTTGCATAGTTCAGTTGGACCATCCCCAACACTATGCAAGGTAAATCCCCCAATCTGTCTATGTCTAAACTCCAAGACTATAGACAAGAACCTCCCTCTACTCTCACCACTCACACTGTTCTTCTCTATTTGGACAATGCTTTGAGTGTAGGGATAGACATACCATTTCAAAGCTCCCAACATTATACAGACAACAAAAATCTCTACAACCACGTCCAATCATCTCACCCTGAGATTTCCAAATCATACTCAATCATATCATTCTAATTCACAATCATATTATTTCCAACCACACAAGCCATATATATAAACATACAAGATACTCTTCCAATCAAACAACATCAATCAATCCAAACAGAAGAAGAAAAAAGAGTGAAATCCCCTCCATGCACCAATTTACGTTCTATAATATATATATATATATATATATATACATATATATATATATATATATATATATATATATATATATATATATATTAACTTTATTCACTCCAGGACTTTACTTTTCTAGTCAATTTTTTTTTTCATGTGCTCTACGTAAACTACCCATCCTTTCTTTACCTTTATTTAATTATTTTAATCATGGCCCCACTTCTTTCTATCAGCCCCTGTACCTTATTCTAGGAACGATGGAGAAAAGAGGAAATATGACTTACCAGTAGAAACATGAAATTGTTCGGTCCGTTACGGAGCTTCGAGGTGGTGAACGTTTGAGCACCACCTATTCAAAGATTGAACGGTTAAATTTGATGGGAATTTAGAGAGAAGGCAGAGAAAATGTTTTAGGGCAAAAAAGGGTTTTCTGTTTTCTAGAGAGAGAAAGGGAAAGTTGGCAGAATGAGAACCTGACTTTTGGAGAAAGATCCCTGCAAAGGTCATGTGCCCATAGTCTGATGGATTCATAAATAAATTTGAGTTTTATGTCGAAATTTTTTTCTTTTATCAATGAAGTGGTAGATGATGATTACACAAGTAATTTTACAACTAATAAAAGATTTTCCTCACTTGATAAATTAATTGAATGAGTTCTAGGGATTGTGTTTGATCTTGAATTTGTTGTGATTACTATAAGATCTAACCCAGTCTGAGGAAAACATGGTCCCCAACTACAAACTCTAATGGCCTGCGTCGCTGGTCTGCATAAGACTTCTGCCTGCTCAAGGATGTCCTCATCCTTTCCTGGATGAGCTTCACTTTATTAGTGGTTTGCTTAATCAACTATGGCCCCGTAAATATTTTCTCTCCTTCCTGAAACCAACATAGAGGCGTCCTGTAGTGCCTCTCAAACAGAGCCTCAAATGGCGTCATACCAGTACTAGCTTGGTAGTTGTTGTTATAGGTGAACTCCACCAATGGCAATACTTCATCCCAGGCTCCCAAGTGGTCCAAGACACACGTCCTAAGCAAGTCTTCGAGTGTCTGAATCGTTCTCTCAGACTGGCCATCCGTCTGAGGATGATAAGCCGAGCTCATCTGCAGCCTACTACCCATCTCACTCTAAAGAGTCTGCCGAAACCTCGAAGTAAATCGCGGGTCTTTATCTGAAATGATTCTAGAAGGCACGCCATGTAGTCTCACGATCTCCTTAATGTAAAGTTGTGCCAACTTTGCCATAGACATCCTCAGGTTGATTGCCAAGAAATGGGCACTCTTGGTCAATCTGTCTACAATTACCCAAATCGTATCATGGCTCCTAAATGTGCATGGCAAATGGGTAACAAAGTCCATAGCTATGTTATCCCATTTCCATCAGGAATCTCCAGTTGCTGCAACAACCCTCCAGGCCTCTGATGCTCCACTTTCGCTTTCTGGCAGGTCAAACAAGAAGCGGTAAACTGCGCCACATCTCTCTTCACACCCGACCACCAAAAAGATTCCTTGAGGTCCTGATACATTTTAGTCATGCGAGGATGCATGCTAAAACGACTTTGATGGCCCTCCTCAAGGATTAATCTCCTCAACTCTGGAATACTGGGCATAGAGACCCTACCTCTGAATCTCAGTACACCATCAGCTTCCAAGGTAAAATCCTTACCTTGCTCAGTGCCAACCAAACTTGCTGATGTCTGGAGCTCAACATCCTTCAACTGATCCTCTTTAATACACTCTAACAGTCTACTAAATACCACCAAGTTGCTGCATCTAATACTGTCTTCTTCAAATTTCCCCTGTAGCTTTAGATCTCCGAAGCTTTCTACTAGCTCCAACTCTTTAACCATTAAAGCTGAAACATGAATTGACTTCCTACTCAATGCATCTGCCACAACATTCACTTTCCCAGGGTGGTATAGGAGATCAAAATCACATTCCTTCAGAAACTCTAACCATCTCCTTTGTCTCATATTCAGTTCCTTCTGATCAAAGAGGTACTTCAAGCTTTTCTGATCACTGAATACATGAAACTGAGCACCATACAGATAGTGCCTCCAAATCTTCAAGGCAAATACCATGGCCGCCAACTCCAAGTCATGAGTGGGGTAGTTCTTCTCATGGACTTTGAGTTGTCTAGAAGCATATGATACAACTCTTTTCTCCAGCATCAGTACACACCCCAAGCCCTAATGGGACGCATCACAGAAAACCTCAAAGGGTTTTCCTGTATCAGGGATAACCAACACCGGTGCACTGGTCAATCTTTGCTTTAGCTCTTGAAAGCTAGTCTCACATCGATCAGTCCACACAAAAGGTTGATCTTTCCAAGTAAGCCGTGTCAACGACGCCACAATCCGAGAGAAGTTTTCAATAAACCGCCGATGGTAGCCCGCCAAACCTACAAAGCTTCTGACTTCAGTCACCGTCTTAGGCCTCTCCCATTGAAGCATGACATGCACCTTAGCTGGATCAACAACAATCCCTCTAGCTGAGATTACATGTCCCAGAAAGTGCACTTCATCCATCCAAAACTCACATTTGGACAGCTTGGCATATAATTTTCTTTCTCTAAGCACCTCAAGCACTGCCCTCAGGTGTTCTTCATGATCTTCCCGCGTCTTAGAATAGACAAGTATGTCATCTATGAAGACAACAACAAACATGTCTAAGAAGGGTCTGAAAATCCTGTTCATGTAGTCCATGAAAATGGCTGGAGCATTAGTCACACCAAAGGGCATAACCACATACTCATAGTGGCCATATCTAGACCTGAATGTCGTCTTCTGCACATCATCCGCCTTCACCAAGATCTGTTGATAACCCGACCTCAAATCAATCTTAGAGAACATCGCAGCTCCATGCAACTGATCCATCAAGTCATCTATCCTCGGCAATGGATATTTTTTCTTAATAGTTAACTTGTTCAACTGGTGATAATCAACACATAACCTGGAGCTACCATCTTTCTTCTTCACTAGTAACACTGGCGCTCCAAAAGGCGAAGCACTGGGCCGAATAAATTGTTTCTCTAACAGCTCTTCAATCTGCTTCTTTAACTCAACCAATTCTGCTGGAGCCATCCGATAAGGAGCTATAGAAATTGGTCATGCTCCCGAGACCAAATCAAGGGAGAACTCCACTTCACATGGAGGAGGTAAACCTGGAACTTCTTCAGGGAAAACATCCAAGAAGTCGCTTACTACTGCGAGGTTCACACCCTGAGTCTCTGAAACCGATGACCCTGGTTCCTGAGTCACTTCCATATGCGTCATTATTAAGAAGCAAGTGGCGCCTTCTATGATATCTTGTCTCAGCACACCAAGTGACAAAGACATGTCTTCTGTAAGACCCATGAAAAATATCTATTTTAATAAATAGTAGTAAATTTTAGCATTATTATTAGTAATAATAATTTTATTGGATAGAAAATATAATTAGTTAGAATATATATATATATATATATATATATATATATATGTATATATATATGTATATATATGATACATCTAGGAAGATGTAAGGAAGAAACTCCGTGAGATTTGAGTGAAAATGCAGCTTGGACAATTAAGAGATCCCATGGAACGGAGATAGATGTTGGCTGCAGCGATGAAGAGCAGATCTGGAGTTGCTCTCGGTTTGGTTTGGAGAATATAGTGATGGCAGTGGATTGGAGGTGTTTGTGGTGAAGTGAGACGGAGGCTAGCTTGGATGGATGGTTCACAACTTCAGAAGGCTTCCCAAGAGATGGAAGAAAGTTGCAATGAAGTTACAAGCAAGGAAGATGACTTTCGGCTGAAGGAATTGTGCTTTCATGTGAGCAGAATTTCTTTACTTGATTCCAAAAGTGAATTACAAGCCTTGCCAATGAGATTTTATAGCACAATCTCAAGGCCAAGCATGTGATGTGCTGAGATCCACAAAATATGGATCTAATGCCACCTCATCAATCATGTGCAAAGTGTGAATGGCTTCTAGAAAGCCTTATGATTCACGTGGTCTAATAGCTATACATAAGTGGAAATAGCTATGCTAATGCTACCCCTATGATACTATGTGCACCCCCATCTTTATGTAGCCAAAGTCCATTTTACCCTTCTCCATGTTTTGGCACTTTGATAACATCTCCTTGGTCTCCAATCTTCCATCCAAAAATAGCAAAGAGTACTTGACCTTTGGGAGAGTGCTCATCTTGAAGCTTCTTGATCATCCCTCTTGTGATAGGTCCTATGGTGCTAGGCCTTCTTGTATCATCCCCTCCCTCTTGAGAGGGATTTGTCCTCAAATACATAGGGTCTTCTTCATCTTCACTTTCATAACCTACAAAAGGTTTAAGATCAGATACATTGAAGGTAGCATGAACACTATATTCAGGAGGAAGATCAATTTGATATGCATTGTTATTAATCCTCCTTATGACTCTAAAAGGTCCATCTCCTCTAGGATTGAGTTTGGATTTTCTTAGTTGAGGAAATCTTTCCTTTCTAAGATGAACCCAAACTAAATCTCCTTCATTGAAGATTAACTCTTTCTTGCCTTTATTATGTTGCTTGGCATATTTCTCATTTTGTTGTTGAATTTGGTTTCTAACCCTTTGATGTAATTCTTTGATAAACTTAGATTTAGATACCCCATCTTGATGAACAAAATCAATAGAATTTGGAAGGGGTATTAAATCCATGGGTGTCAAAGGGTTAAAACCATAAACAACCTCAAAAGGAGACAATTTAGTAGTTCCATGAACTACTCTATTGTATGCAAACTCAACATGAGGTAGGTACTCATCCCAAGATTTGTGATTTCCTTTAAGAACTACCCTTAGTAAAGTGGAAGGAGATCTATTAACTACTTCAGTTTGACCATCTGTTTGAGGATGGCAAGTAGTAGAAAAAGATAACTTAGTCCCTAATCTAGACCATAAGGTCCTCCAAAAGTGACTAAGAAATTTTGTATCTCTATCCGAAACTATTACTTTAGGTAGCCCATGAAGTTTGACCACATCTCTAAAGAATAACTTTGCTATGTTGCTTGCATCATCTACTTTGTGGCAAGGTATAAAATGAGCCATTTTACTAAATCTATCCACCACCACAAAGATAGAATCAAAACCCCTAGAAGTCTTAGGAAGTCCTAGTACAAAATCCATACTTATCTCTTCCCAAGGGGTTGATGCAACATGCAAAGGAGTGTAAAGTCCGTGAGGCATTGTTTTAGACTTTGATTCTAAACAGGTAATGCACTTAAAACAATGTCTTTGGACATCCCTTCTCATGTGAGGCCAAAAGAACTTTTCTTTCAACATCTTAATTCATTTTGAATGACTGCATTTTGAAGCTCTCTATTGACTTTCTCTTCATTTATTTCCCTTCTCATTTCCTTGAATTCATTAACTAAAGCTTGAAGAGAAAAATTTTCTTTTTCACTATCACTAATCCTAGGAGAATGCCTTCTAGACATTATGATGGACTTAAGTGTTATTCTTGAAATAAAGACTAAAGATTTTCACTTGAAAGCAATATTCCAGGTAAGGGTGGTGAACCACTAGGGTCACTTAATAACCAGGCCTTGTCCTTGCCAAATATGCTTCTAGCTACTTACTAGAGTCCTTTAGATCAAAATCACTCTTAAATCCACTTAAGTCTTAAAGACAACAAAGAAAACACAAAGCAAAGAAAACAACAAGGTTTGGGACTCTAAAATTCGGACTCTAGGCGCGCTCCTAGTCCTTGAATGAAAACAATGAAAACTTGGAAGTAAAGATGGGAAAATAAAGGTGAGGTCTCCTATGGTGAGGCTTAGACTTTGGATCTAAGACACACTCACCGACTACTCAATTTTAGGTGGTGAGACTTCTTGAGTCTAGTTAACAAATGAGGGAAGAGCACTTATGAACCCTATCACCTCACTTGCTTGAATTGGCCCTTTTTACAACCAAAAACCAAATGGAAATTACAAAGAAATTGGGTAAATGGACAAGGAACAAATGCGAATTGGCTAAGGGAAATATGTGTGCAGCTTTGGCTTCTCAAAACAAAGAGTTAACTATGCTTAATTCACACCAATCCTCTCAGCTGCAGTGATCACTCAAACTGGACAACTCTGCTGAAACAGCTGCTGCTGCAGAAGGTACTGTGGCTGTCGCACACTTGCAGCAACTCTGATGCAGACTGTCACGAATTTCCTCAGCCAAATGCCATCTTCTTTCGCTTATCTCTCCTATTTGAACCTTCTTTGATGCTTCCACTTATGGTAATCCTTCTGAGTTATAGTTCACCTATCCAACAAACCAATTAATCACAGAAACTACCACCACAATTGCCAGAAAACTCACGTCAAAATGACAGCAACACCAAGACTTTTGTCAAACAGATGGTGTGCAGAGTGTTAAAAGATCAAAAATCAATCAATTAAAGGGGTAACAAACACGGTGGCACTTCAAATAGATCCTAAGAATGGCTCTAGAACAGATTTAAAACACAAGAAAAGACCAGAAACCAGAATCAAGCACGGAATAGCTATGCAATGAAAATGTACCAAACTGTTTGATGAATTGTCTCAATGAACTTGCATAAATTTTGACAGCAAAGCTTAAAGTGCAGCACTGGTTTTCGAAACTTAAGATGCACTGGTCCTATTTGCCTTTTAATGTTTTTAATCACTCTTTTTAAATTGTTATCTTGCTATTTTATGGACCATAGGCTTTTTGTTGCATCCAATTTTATGGAATCAAACAGCAAGCAATGCAGATTTGAAAATTCACAGCATAGCTCTCGGCAGTCATCAAAATTCAGTGCAGAAAATTTGACCAAATGAACAGTACTGCATATATGTTTAATCCCATGATTCAAACATATTTTAATGATGATTTAAGACTTGATGAAGCTAATTTGATGGATCAAAACAGAATATATCAGGATTTCACTACTGCAGTACCAATTTCAACTCAATTTCTCAACTCAAATGGTCAAAACACACAATGGCTTGAATTCTGAACTGGAAACCACTCAAATGACTTAAAAACAGTATTTGAAATTTGCTCATAACAGCAGAATCACTTTTAAAGATGAATGGCAATGATCTACTACCACTCTTACTCAATTATGCAGAAATGTTTGTCAAAGATGATGTGCAGATCGGCTTACTGCATTTTGACATGGAAAAGCACTGGAAATTAACACACATTCACGTTCCAATTGATTCAACATTGACTCAGAAATTGCAGCTCAATAAAACAGTAACAGAATTGTTACCAAATGAACAGTGAAGCTGCAACCACAATTTTCTCAAAACAGCAAACCAGATCCAGTACAGATCTGAAGTGGATGGCAATTTCAAACACCTGAGCTCAACTCTTGGTAGTTTACTGCTCTTAATCGGTGTAGCCAATTCCAAAACACTTTAGTTATGCAAAAACTTGGTTGAAAACCAGATTTAATGACAAAAAAAAAACAATCAACTGACATGACTTCAAACAAAACTGGAATGATGCTTAAATCATAAAATGACTCAAGGTAGCAAAGATTAACCGAATAAAATGCAAAATGACTCAAACAAAATGAAGCTGGTATCAAGAAGACTCAAACACAGAAGCCTAAACAACAACAAATAACTGTAACAGAGATGAACACCAAATCAAGACAGTTTGGAAATTGAATGACAGTTTGGAAGTAAGAAATGGACTTATCTCACGGTTCTAACTTGAACCTTGCTCTGAATACCACTTGATACATCTAGGAAGATGTAAGGAAGAAACTCCGTGAGATTTGAGTGAAAATGCAGCTTGGACAATTAAGAGATCCCATGGAACGGAGATAGATGTTGGCTGCAGCGATGAAGAGCAGATCTGGAGTTGCTCTCGGTTTGGTTTGGAGAATATGGTGATGGCAGTGGATTGGAGGTGTTTGTGGTGAAGTGAGACGGAGGCTAGCTTGGATGGATGGTTCACAACTTCAGAAGGCTTCCCAAGAGATGGAAGAAAGTTGCAATGAAGTTACAAGCAAGGAAGATGACTTTCGGCTGAAGGAATTGTGCTTTCATGTGAGCAGAATTTCTTTACTTGATTCCAAAAGTGAATTACAAGCCTTGCCAATGAGATTTTATAGCACAATCTCAAGGCCAAGCATGTGATGTGCTGAGATCCACAAAATATGGATCTAATGCCACCTCATCAATCATGTGCAAAGTGTGAATGGCTTCTAGAAAGCCTTATGATTCACGTGGTCTAATAGCTATACATAAGTGGAAATAGCTATGCTAATGCTACCCCTATGATACTATGTGCACCCCCATCTTTATGTAGCCAAAGTCCATTTTACCCTTCTCCATGTTTTGGCACTTTGATAACATCTCCTTGGTCTCCAATCTTCCATCCAAAAATAGCAAAGAGTACTTGACCTTTGGGAGAGTGCTCATCTTGAAGCTTCTTGATCATCCCTCTTGTGATAGGTCCTATGGTGCTAGGCCTTCTTGTATCAATATATATGTATATATATATATGTATATATATACATATATATATATACATATATATATACATATATATATATATGTATATATATATATGTATATATATATACATATATATATATATATGTATATATATATACATATATATATATATATATGTATATATATATATATATGTATATATATGGTTAAAAATATTAAAATTTATGATAGAGAATTAAAGTAATTTCAGAAGGAGGGGTTCAAAATTTTAAGAACCTATTTTAAAAGTTTTTTAAAAAAAGTGAATAGTGCCAAAGGATAAGCATTCCATGTTGGTGCCAAGAGTGATCAGATATGTTTAGGTGCAAGTGGGATTAAATTATTTTTTTAATAAAATAATATATTTTTTTTTAAAAAAAATTGAATAGTAAAATTTTTTGAGGGGAAGGGGGGGTGGAGAATGAATTCTGCACCAAGAAGGAGAAATGAGTTAGAAAAGGAGAGAAAAAATTAGGAAGAAAGAATTAGGAAATTTAGTTGCAAGAAGAGTAGAGGTCCTAGAGGGTTTTCGGAAGAACAACTTCTGAGCAAGAAACTAAGTCTGGAAAAGAGGCAAGGGGAGCTAATTTTTTTAAGTTTTTATATTATAAAATATTTTTTTATAACTATTTATGTCTTGAAATTTTGTGCAATTAATGTTAATGAAAAACCTATGTGCTTGTTATATAACTATTTGAATTTCTGCGTCAATATTATATGCTATTATTTTGAATTTTTAAATAAGAAAATTGTTAATAACAAGTTGAGGAAAACTTTGGCTAAGGAATAACCTGGTACTTAAGTTGTCCATTGTGACACACCTCTCTTTCCTAGAAGTCTACTCGATGTGTTTTTAACTAATTCTTATCGAACAGATTATATTCTACTGATTTTATTTCTGTAAAATACTCAATGGATATCAAATTTGTGTTGACTGTATTATATTATGTTGGATGTGAAATTTATGTATTCGAACATATTAAGAGTTTGGTGGAGAGTGGGAAATCCTTACCGAAGATCCATCTTGAGAAGTTGAACAGAGTAGGAAGGATGTAGCTTCAGTGGTTTTATTTATATCCGAAGATCCACTTTGGGGGACAAAGTAGGATAAGATAATTGAGCTAGCAAGTAGGTGCATCCATATCCAAAGATCCACTTTGGGGGACAGAGTAGGATATGATGTATCTGAGTAAAGTACCACTGCAAGCGTAAAACCTATTTAGAGTTGATATTCATATGGTTATTTGAATGGGTTGAGTTTATGATGATCATGGTGTGTTTATTGTATTATTAAGAGATTTGACTTATAAGTTAGAAATTATGTTATTAATTTAAATATATCATGTTATTTTGTTGTAATAGCTCACCCTTGCTTTATCTGTTGTTTGGTGATTACTGTTGTGTTTGTGATTTCTCTCGGCAATGATCATCGGTGGGTGTGAGCAGAAAGTGGTGAGACGCCGGTGGAACATGCGTTAGATGGAGGATCGACTAGTGTTTAGCTCTTATGGACGATATACTTGTTTTAATCGTTTTAAGTTTGCATTGTATTAAGTTTAAAATTTGAGTGATGGTTTGTATATTGAGGAAAACTTTTATTCCTCGTTTCTATGACTGTTCTATCATATCAAGAATGTAATAACTATATTATAGTTTAATACTATAATTATTGGGATGTTACATCTTCATCTTCTTTCGGAAATATTAGCCCCTTGTTACCATAGTCGATAAGGATGCGATTGGCAAATAATTAATCCATACCTAAGATCATTTCTAGTCCTTGCAAAGGTAAACAAATGAGATTTACCTTGAATCGACATCCCTCTACAATGATCGGACAACGGACGCACATAGAAGACATCCTGACTAACCCCGATGCTGGTGTAGACACCACCAGATCAAGGTTCAACTCTTCTATTGTTAAACCTAACTTTTTAACACATGCCTCCGATATGAAGGAGTGTGTTGCCCCCGAGTCAAACAACACCACACAAGGCACTCCAAAAAGCAAACAACAACTGACAATGAGGTTACCTGAGCTGACCGCCTCTGATCCGGTCATGGCATATACTTTGCTTGTCGCCTGAGGTCTACCATCTCCCCTGGGCTGAGATGAACCAGCCCGCTGTGTCTGAGGTTCTGTCTCTATAACAGAGGTTCACTCAGCAGCAAAGTGCCCCTCTTTCTCGCACCTGAAGCACTTCCTTGCACCATTCCATGAGGGTAGTTGTTCCTGTAATGAGGCCCTCCGAATGCGAAGCATCTAACTGTGCCAGATGACCTAGCCGGTCCTGACTGCACTGATGGCTGGGAGGATGAGCCCCTAGACCCAGAAGAAAGTGATGGTCTAGAGTAAGGAGCCCTCCTAGCGCTAAGTCCACCACGAGACCTAGATGGTCCCCCACTCCTAGCAGGCTGACTTTGCTGCCCTTCAGCTTCCTTCTTTGTCTTCTCCATTACTCCGACCATCTCCACCAAAGTAGGGAACTCATGAATATGGAGCCCCTTTACATGCAGCTTGACGTCTCCTCTTAGGCCGTTCTCAAATTTCCTGCACTGTCATTCTTCATCTATGGCCATGGAGTAGAAACGGAGGAGATGTTTAACCCTGTCAGCATACTCAGCAACCGTCATGTTTCCCTGAACCAGTTGGAGAAACTCTATCTCCTTCTCATGCCTCACACTATCAGGGAGATACTCCGTGTAGAACTTAGTCTTGAACAGTTCCCAGGTGATAGGAGTCTTGTTCCTCTCCAGAATCATCTTCAGGCTACTCCACTAGTGGCCAGCCTCTCTGGTCAGTAAGTATTGAGTGTAGGCCAACTTGTTCTCATCGGGGCATCTCTTTGCTTCATACATCCGCTCCATGTCTCTAAACCAGTGGTCAGCCTCATCTGGGCTACACTTCCTAGTGAATCTGGCGGGGTGATGTTGGAGAAAGCTCTCCAAGCTCCACTCATGCACAGAGGCAGCAGAAGAGGAAGCACCTGGAGTAGGTCTGCCGCCAGCCAGCATCTCCATGGAGTGCCTCTGGGTGTCTTCAGATGACACCCTTGCATTCTCAGCTGCCACCCTTGTAGCTTCCAGATTCTGTAGAGCAATGGTTTTTTGGTGCACTAATGCAGCGTTTTGTTGCTGCAGTGCTTGAAGCATAGTCTCTAGCATCTTGACTTGCTCCGATGGTTCTGGTTGACGGGGTGGAGGAGGAGGAGGTCCAGGCGCCATTTCTCTGTTTACACAGAGAGGAGAAACCATTAATCAAGTTCAAAGAGATAGAACAATTGCCTAGACATGCTAAAAGTACCCAAGCAAGCATCAAAACACACACAACCCATGGAATTTTTCTAAGGACAAAAACTGCTCTGATACCATAAATGTGACATCCCAAATATATAATAACCTCAATCATATAATATAGGCGTCATCATTCAAATAAATAGAACAGTCAGAGTATGACTTCGTTTAATTAGAGGATTACAGTAATCCAGAATGGCCTAGTTTAAAACTTTAATCATAGTAAAGTATTTCAAAATAATCTAATAAGTATCTCAAAATAACAGAAGCTAAATAAGTGAAATCCTAAAGAGAGCTAAGCAGCAGCATCAGCGTCCTCCAACACTTGCTCCAATGGAACCTCCTGAACGACATCTGCTCTCATCCAAGTGGATGATCATCGCAAGAGAAAGCATACCCAAGCAACATACAACACACAAAAGCAAGGGTGACCTAGATAAACAAACAACATAAATATAGTACAGTCAATCAATGTCATCATCCTTAATTACATATAAAAAGAACAAGCAAGACATATCATTCAAAACATGCATCAAATACTCAACGCGACTCATCCGGATTTTGTATAACTGTCTAGCTATTGGTCGTCTTTGCACTTGCATAGTTCAGCTGGCCCATCCCCAACACTATGCAAGGTAAATCCCCCAATCAGTCTATTCTAAACTCCAAGACTATAGACGAGAACCTCCCTCTACTCTCACCACTCACACTGTTCTTCTCTATTTGAGTATGGACAATGCTTTGAGTGTAGGGATAGACATACCATTTCAAAGCTCCCAACATTATACAGACAACAAAACTCTCTACAACCACGTCCAATCATCTCACCCCGAGATTTCCAAATCATACTCAATCATATCATTCTAATTCACAATCATATTATTTCCAACCACACAAGCCATATATATAAGCATACAAGATACTCTTCCAATCAAACAACATCAATCAATCCAAACAGAAGAAGAAAAAGGAATGAAATCCCCTCCATGCACCAATTTACGTTCTATAATATATATATATATATATATATATATATATATATATATATATATATATATATATATATATATATATATTAGCTTTCTTCACTCCAGGACTTTACTTTTCCACTCAATTTTTTTTTTCATGTGCTCTACGTAAACTACCCTTCCATTCTTTACTTTTATTTAATTATTTTAATCATGGCTGCACTTCTTTCTATCATCCCCTGTACCTTATTTTTTTTTTTCTACTCCACCAACCACTTTTACGTAACCCCATGACCTTTTGAAAAGCTACGTTTTGGTTAACCATTATTCACCCTTTCTTTTTTTTTTCTACAACTATAACCAAGAACCAATTTACCTTTCCAGGAGAAATTATAACTATGCTAAACTGATAACGGGTTGAAACATTGTTATTTGCTATGTGATTTTGATACTAAAAGCACCATTTTTCACTTAGAAACTTGCTTGGACTCACGTGTTTTCAATAAATTGTGTGAACAAGAGAGTTGGGATTGATTTTAACAGTTTTCTAACAAATTCCCCTTGTCTTGACAGAAATTTAAGCTATACTGGAAGAAGAAGTGAAAAGCTAAGAAGATGAAGCTCAAAAGGGGTCAAAAAGGCACCAAGAAGAGGGAAAACCCGTAGCCCAGGTGACAAGAACGAAAAAACAGCGCATCCAGGATCACCGCTGGTCGCCCGGGCGACGGCCCCGACGCCCGGGCGACGGGCGCTCGAAGCTTGGGCATCCCAAACAGAAGCCCAAGCCCAACATGAACCTCAATTCACGCTTGGGTGAGCTCCCTATGACGCTTGAGCGTGATTTCATGTGGATCGGGCCCTGATTCTGCTCTGATTTGATTCTTTCGGACCGAGCCGCACTTTGGGACACGTCTGACACTATTTAAAGGACCCCGGGGCTCTAGGTTTTGCATCCCTGGCAGAAGAGAGCATAGAGCGTGATTTCACGTGGATCAGGCCCTGATTCTGCTCTGATTTGATTCTTTCGGACCGGGCCGCACTTTGGGACGCGTCTGACACTATTTAAAGGACCCTGTTACTCTAGGTTTTGCATCCCTGGCAGAAGAGAGCATAGAGCGTGATTTCACGTGGATCGGGCCCTGATTCTGCTCTGATTTGATTCTTTCGTACCGGGCCGCACTTTGGGACGCGTCTGAAACTATTTAATGGACCCTGGGGCTCTAGGTTTTGCATCCCTGGCAGAAGAGAGCATAGCAATACACTCCTAGCCAATTCTTAGTTTTTTCATTCTTTCTTCTTCCATTATTCATAGAGTTCCCCCATGTCTATGGAGAACTAATTTCTATTTGTTGTTGGGGAATGATGTATCCTTGTGAACTCTCATGTATTTGAATTGATTCTTAATTCCATACGCTTTTTCATTAATTGTTAGAGTAATTTATCTGTTCTTATTAATTGCTTATACAATAGCATGATTTGTGAGTTGGATGAGTGCCGACATGTTCCTTTCAATTCAGGTCCTTGTTAAATTACTCCTAAGGGTTATATTGCTCAGACATGAGGGTATGGGTCTTAGTCGTTTTAACCTTTTGATCTTCACATGTTTTTACCAGGAATGCTAGGAATTGTATGAACTGGTAATTAGGGACATGCTTATTTACCGAGACATCGGGTTTAAGTGTTTTAGTGAGGGACGTTAGCACTAATGAATAAAGAAGAATTCTTATATACATGAGAGGGAACTTGGTGAAGTCTAACCCCAACAACATACTCATCTCATATCAATCAACCTCCATTCATTTCTGTGCTCTTTTGCCACTGATCAATTTTTATTATGCTTTATTTTATTATTCTTGCAATTCAAATCCATGATCTTTTTTTTTCAGTCTTAATTAATCTTGTTTTCACACAACTGTTCAGCGCCGAGAGTCCTATATTTGGTCTTACCATTTTATATTACTTGTGTGTCTCGGTACATTTGCCAATTTGCCCCAACATAAACCAGTCCACGAAGAATTCTTCTAACATTTCCTGCACTCACTCAAGATATAAATACTGTATACTACCCATCACAATTTCATTTGGAACATAAAGGTTAAAAAAAAAGAAACGACTATTGATCCTTATTAATTCTTCTTATTATGGTCATTCCCATAATATAACTGTTGTACCAAAAGATTAAACCCCAACCCAAAACTTGTTACACCAAAAAAATAAACCTCACTAACTGTACCCATTCCATCCTAGCATCATTGACCATGAAGACCACATTCACCCCAAAGAAACTATTACAGAGGCTTAAGTCCAAACCTAGCATCTCAATTGCACATCCAATTAGTACCAAACCAAATAAGTAAAACAGTAAAAATTGCATTCCAAAAAGCACATTATTTTCAACTTCAACAGTCATACATATACTAAAACAGATTCAATCCAAAAGTAACTAGCTCCCTTTACCTGGATAACTTTACAGTTTACTTGACAGGGATGCTCTATAAATCACCCAATGGTGATATAATTAGCTTTTTAAGCTAAAAATTACCACAAATTTGAAGTAGAACACTTCTAGTGGCATGCATTCAGTAAAATAGCAATGCCCTAGGTTCTAGGAACGATGGAGAAAAGTGGAAAGATGACTTACCAGTAGAAACAAGAAATTGTTCGATCCGTTACGAAGCTCTCGAGGCGGTGAGCGTTTGAGCACCACCTATTCAAAGATTGAACGGTTAAATTTGATGAGAATTTAGAGAGAAGGCAGAGAAAATGTTTTAGGGCAAAAAAGGGTTTTCTGTTTTCTAGAGAGAGAAAGGGAAAGTTGGCAGAATGGGAAGCTGACTTTTGGAGAAAAATCCCTGCAAAGGTCATGTGCCCATACTGGTTGCCTCCAACTAGAGCCCAATAACTCCTTTTACCTTGATTAAATTTTTATCCCTATTTTCTTTTCAATGTAAAATATAACTATTTTATTTGGGTCCTTACATTTGATTCCTTATGTTTATTTTTATTCAATTTATTATTTTAGTTAATTTTATTCTATTTTTTATTTAATTTTTAAAATCTTAGAATTTTATTATTGGTATTAATATTATTATTATTTGCATTAATATTATTATTATTATTAGTATTTGTTATATAGGTGATTAATATTTTAAGATGAACAATTATCCATCTAAATTGATGGATTCATAAATAAATTTGAGTTTCATATCAAATTTTTTTTCTTTTATCAATGAAGTGGTAGGTGATGATTACACAAGTAATTTTACAACTAATAAAAGATTTTCCTCACTTGATAAATTAATTGAATGAGTTCAAGGGATTGTGTTTGATCTTGAATTTGTTGTGATTACTATAAGATCTAACACAACAACTGGTGAACCCAGAAGAAAGACTTTTGTATTGTTAGGTTGTGAAAGAAGTGAAAAGTATATGAAGTATAAACTTATGTTCACCCAAGTGTATTCGACACAAGAAAATGTCTATGTCCCTTTAAGTTGAGAAGCAAACCCTATTCTAATGGAGAGGGTTAGGTGTTAAAAGTAATATGCAGATAGCACGACCATAAATTGGCTTAAATTTTAGTTGGTCATCCTTGCTAGTAGGTTAAATGCTGATGAACAACCATTACTTGTTGACATGACTAAGAGTCAAATAAAACCTTAAATATTCTATTGACTATCAAAGAACATATTAGTTATAATGTGACAACAATAAAACAGATCTGTTATGCAAGGTAAACATACAGGTGATCTTTGAGAGGATCGAAAATTAAAATGTAGCAATTGATGATGATGTTAGATCAAGATAAATACATTCAATGATGTGTGGATGATTTTAAGGTGGTAAGTTATCTCTTCTAGACTCATCTTGATGCAATACACTTGTTGAATGCATTTAATATTGTTTACTTGATTGATACCACATATAAGACAAACAAATACCATGCTTATTACTTAAGATAGTATCACATCTACGGGTTACCCTTCTCAGCACTCTTTGCATTGTTATCCAATGAATAACAGAACAATTTCACTTGGACATTAAAAAGATTCAAAGGTTTATTTATAAGATCTGAGGACGATCCATATGTAATTGATAAATATATTAATAAACTTAAAAATCTATTCTCAACCCATAAATTAACAAAACATAAAAAATAAAATAAATTTGAAAAAGAAACAACAAAATATAAGAAAAAAATTACAAAATTTAAAAAAACAACAATAAAATATAACAAAAAAACTAATAGGAAATCTATAAAACATTTCGCAAGAAAGAAATTAACAAAACATAAAAAGCAATATATATTTAAAAAAACAACAAAATATAACAAAAAAATTACAAAATTTGAAAAAAATAAACACAAAATATAAAAAAAAATCTAAAAACCCTATTCGTAAAAAAAAAAAAATTAACTTTAAGGGAGTTACTCCATGTACCTCCCCAATCCCATCCCCTACCCCCCAATTTTTTTGGATTTTTTTTAAATACAAAAATAACCTTTTTGTATTTTTTATTTTTATCTTTTACCCCTATTTACTAAAGTTAATCTACCCTACCTCTTTTACACTCTCAACACACACAGACTCAGATTCCCTCCTTCGCGTATTCCCACCCCCACCAAAGCTTTCATTTTGATTTGAAATGCTCTCTGCAACTCTCGCAGTCCTCCTCTGAACCTACCTTCTGTTGCTTTGTGCGGTCCGGTGCGGTGACTGTGTGGCGGTCCGGTGCGGTGCGGAGAGGTGGTAGACGTTTCGACAGGTTAGTTTCTTTTCGTTTCTTGTATTGTTTTTTTAAATGTATGTAATGTGTAGGATTGGGTAGCTTTGTCTATTGTTGATATCTGGTTGGTATGTTTGTTGAGGTTTTTTTGGTCTGCTGTTGAGTTCTGTCATTTGTGTGCTCTGTATTGTCGACATCCGTTTCCTATTTTTATGTTTTCAGTTTATTTTATAAGTAATAATATTTTAAGTTTTTATTTTCAATTAATTTTGTTACGTACTGTTTTAATTTTTTTGTGTTATTAGTTTATTGTATTTAGAATTAATACATTAATTTTGTATTATAAGTCATTGTATTTAGAATTAATGTATAACATTATTTTAAAAACAAATATTAAAAAATAAAACTAATAAAAAAAATATTAAAAAATAAAACTAACAAAAACATAATCTAAAATAATCTAGAAAACCCTTAAACGGATGTTGACATCCGTCACCGTTTAAGGGTAAACGGAAGTCGCCATCCGTTTTAACGGTTTTACGAAAGTATTACTAACCTCGACTCGAAGAGGATAGCTGGTTAAAGGTTGGATACAACACCACCACACCATTGCAATGCAGAGATATAATAATTCAAGGACAAATTCTTACAGGAGAAATCGATATTTCAATTATCACTTGAAATACAAGAAGAATAGGAGAAAGAATTTCTAGAAAAATAGAATAAAGAATATGTGGGAAGAAAGCGTAAAGATGAAAGCATGAAGATAAAAAAAAAGAATAAATAGATTATGTGGGGGTGGGAGAATAAAATCATAAAATTTTATTTCTAAATATAAATTTTTACTAAAGGATAAAATTGAAATAGAAAAAATAGAGCAAAGGGTAAAAATGGAATGGAGGATGGGGGATGGAATTGGAGAGGTACAGAGAGTAACCCCTAACTTTAAAACCTAAACAAAAAAAAAAAAAAAACAAAAACCTAGTCAAAATATAACAAAAAGGAAATCTAAAACCTATTCGCAACAACATACATTAACAAAAAGAAAAGACACAAAATAAACTTAAAGAAAAAAAAGCAAAAAAACCATTAACCTAAAATCCTAAACAAAATATAACAAAAAAAAATATAAACTAAAAACCTATTCAAAATATAAGAAAAAAAAAATCTAAACACATTTTCTAAATACATAAATTAAGAAAAGAAAATAGAAACAATAAAACTTAAAAGAAAAATAATTCAAATTGGTCCACTCCTTAACCAGTATTTTAAAACTGGTGAAACCTTAACTGATTTTTAAAAATCAGTTAACTCATCGATTTTCGAAAACTATCGAATTCATAACTGGTAACCGATTACGAGTTTTAAAAATTCCTCGAATTTTTAATCAATTTTTGAAAAATGGTAAAATTTTAACTGTTTTGAAAATATTAGTAAAGCTTTAATAATTTTGGAATACTGATTAAGCCTTGAACGATATCGAATTTACTTTCTTTTTCCAAAACAACTACGTAGAATGCATATCAACCAGAAACAAGGTTGTATTCTAATCATTTTATACTATTTACAAATCATAATTTCAAACACTGAACCATATCTTTTTACCTGAAAGAAAACGAATGACAAGAGATATATGAAAACAGACCTTCAATGTAGTGAGAAACGAGCAAATGAGAGAAGGAATTACACGAATGGAAAGAGAAGAGAGTTTGGAATGACGTGTAGTTTGAAATTCAATGCATATTTGAAATGCACGGTGAAAAGTAAATTTTTTACCTTGGTCAAACTCTCAGAAGAATAATTTAATAAATATTGAAAAAAATTGAAGATATAGAGAGAAAAAATCGGGAACTGCAGAGAAAAACATCCAAATAATAATTCTAAAAGACAATTTACAATAAATGTAGGCTACAAGATTATAGGGATACATTTACAATACATGGGATAAATGTTATTGGCATATCTCAATACTTTGATAGATTGAAGTTATCAAGTGAAGGTTATCTATAATTTTGGATTTATTATTGTTATAACAAATGGATAAGGAAGGTCTACATATTATTAGGTTATTAAGAAAGAGAAAAATATAAGGAAAATAAAAAAAAATGGTAAAAAATAGATTGTGAAATTACTGTGTCTTTTGTAATCATAATTATCAATACAATAGCTTATTCATATGGTGATAGATTAACACAATGAAAATTCAATGTGTTTTTATATGATAGAGTTTAGTGAAACTTATAAATATTTCACTAACTATTAAAGAACATAATGAGAAGAATGTGGTGATCATAAAAAAATGTACAATGCAAGATAAATTAAAATACATTGATGATGTTATTTTAGTGAGATATGTTTTTTCATTGGTGTAGGTTTAATGAGAATCCTGATAAATATATTTTAAACATATCTCATTTAGTGAAAGTCAGCAAGACATATATATTCATTGTTTAAAGAACTTAGTATAAATAAGTTAATATATTTGGAGGTGATGAACTATATGAGAGTGATGACACTTTTATATGAAAAATGGTGCAATCCATTAAATGCAAGAAATAAGCTCGTTCAACAATGGTCCATTGCTTGTACGTGACCATATGTTTTATCATAAACCTCTTTTAACCAGCTCAAATGTATGTGTAATGTGTTGCATTGTCTGGTTTCTGTGGCTATTGCAACACAATCAACACAAAGGTCCTCTGCTAACACTTTTGTTGTTCCAACTGTGTCTATAATTACATAAGTGTAGAATGGCCGATTCGAAACCCTAAACCCAATTCTGGAATACCTAATATGACTAATTTCTAGAATGTTGATTTCAAAAGGGAAAAAAAAAAACTTAGCTGTATTAATGCAAATCTTTGCCAAGAGACGGACCATGAATGAATGGATTAGGAACATCTTTCGACTGTAAAACAACGTCTAACTAACACTGGGGAGATGATGAATATCAGCAATGGCCAAGTAGAAGAAACTCACATGCAAGTCGTAGTAAAAGAAGAAGAAGAATAAGGGTTAATGTACAAAAATCCATCAAGGGCATTTTTTTACTTTTGACTCAAGCTATGGAGTGAGGTGGCAAAGAAGCGGATGCAGAAAGTGAAAGCAAATTTAGCATTCTAAATTTAGCCCGTTTTGGCCGAAAACATTAATGGGTTGGCCCGTTTTAATATCAATAATATTTACTTAATTATCAATTCCATGTATAGAAAAAGAAAGAGACCCTAATTTTTTTCCTTTCTAAGCATTGCGCGCACACCTCCTGCTCTCCCCAGCGACATCTTGGAGGATAGTTAAAAGCAATAAATTTAGTTGATTTTGCTAAATTTTTAAAACAGTGTTAGGAATGCACGAAAATTACCCTCTTTATTTTTATTGTTAAGAAATTCTTTGTAAAATGCCTTAAAAAGTTAAGAAATTCTTTGTAAAATCCCGTTGGTTCAAGGAAGATTAAACACTAACACATCCATCTTTGATCACTAGGCCATCACTTTCAAAGGTTTAAGTTAGAGTGTGAGTTGTCAGCTACACCTGTTTTATGCAAACTGTTTTTTTTTTCTGAGATAGACACGACACGTGATAAACGAGATCGGAGGGGACCTTTCATTCTGTCCATTCACTCATTCATGAAGAACGAATTGTACTATAATAACTACTAATCTAGTCAAGAGAAATTTTAAATCTGGCACCATGCGTTACTGTACAGTGCATTACAGGCCCACTTCTTTTACTTTCTCCGGCTTTATACCTTGTTCTACCATGTAAAATTACGCCGGTCCACATTATTTGTTATATGAGGCAAATAGGAACTAGGATGTTACAAACACTTCTCACTGCCAAAGCTTCTACTTCTCAAGAGAACATTGATCACAGTACCCAAGTATGCGTTATCACGGGGTGAATGGTAAATTCCACTATGGGTATACATCTTCAGGAAAGATGGCTTTACCAGCATAAATATATTGCATTTCCTCTTTCCATGTCTGCATAATCAACAAAAATTGAGCAAGAAAGACTGAATACAAAATCAAACTGAAAGTATATATGATTTGTTTCTCAGTCTTTTTCACCTCGTATCGGAAAGAAATCCTCAAACTGGGGACATTTGTTTTATGAATATCATTTCCTTCAGGACCTCTCAACAAATATTTTTCCCCAAGCCAGTGTGACTGTAAAGGAGGGAAAAAAAATCATGAAATTAATATAAACAGAAAATACATTCATAAATAAGAACATAGTGATTCAATAAGAACTTAAAGAAGATATATCAAAAGAAGATAAAAACTAACACCTACAACTAACTGTCCATAACAAGCCTAAGAATGTGAATAACTTTTCAGAGCCTTGGTACAGATGAGCAAAAACAGAATATTCCTACATTGTCTTCTAATTTACATTTGTTTTATGAATATCATTTCCTTCAGGACCTCTCAACAAATATTTTTCCCCAAGCCAGTGTGACTGTAAAGGAGGGAAAAAAAATCATGAAATTAATATAAACAGAAAATACATTCATAAATAAGAACATAGTGATTCAATAAGAACTTAAAGAAGATATATCAAAAGAAGATAAAAACTAACACCTACAACTAACTGTCCATAACAAGCCTAAGAATGTGAATAACTTTTCAGAGCCTTGGTACAGATGAGCAAAAACAGAATATTCCTACATTGTCTTCTAATTTACCTTTGCCTGGTGTGAAAATCCAGACTGGTAGACAGAATTTCTAGCTATCTCACACAGATCACAGGCTGAGAGCTTCCATACCTGCAATGCACGTGTTTAAGTAAAATAATTCCGAAGCAAACATAAAACAGAATATTTAACCAACTTATATCTACAGAGGCTAGGAGTTTGGCAGAAACTAGACCTTTGCTGCAACACTATATTCTTCTAGCAGTGCCTCTTTTGTCAAATGAATTTGCAAAGGATCATCGGAGGAGAGAGAGACATTTAAACCTCGCTGGAAAAACATTGGCAATGGATTGCGATGATAGTCCAAGAAAAGGGAATTATTGCTAAGTGGTGACATAGCCAATCCAATCTAAAGTGATAACATAATGGTATTAATATATTGTCACAATTTATCATGACAGAGAAAGTCAAAAGTATTGGTAATGAACAGGACCCAAACTCAGAATGGCAATGAAATATGTAGTGTTCGGTTTAAACTTTTATAGATAACAAGGTTGACCAAATGATATTCCTAAGGGCTAACCTGTGCAAGATAATACAAGTACTGCAAAACTGGAGTTTTACGTAGATTAATCCCATGAGAAATGTTATGGCACAGAAGGAAGGCGGCAGCCAAATGATCACTGTCACCTGCCTGCATGAGTAGATTGGGTAATAAATATCATATTGAACATAAAGAATTAAACTATGCTTCTAGTGAATAGAAAACAACCTCTCCACAGTGAGGCCGCAACTTTATTGTGGTCATTCCCTTAGATTCACGCAACTGAAACAGATGGTAAGATATTAATATTGTTGATAACCAGGAATTATTTTATAAATCTATTCTTCTTGTTTTAAGTTGTCTATCAAGTTGCTTGAACTTACCTCAACTGAACCACACCCCACCAAAAAAAGAAACAAAAAACAGTCAACCACAACTAAAACAAACCACCAATTATAGAAAAAAAAAAAAGATTATTGATAGGGATCCCAGTAAGGTGCTAGAATCCCTATAAATCTTTTATCAAGTTTCTCTCCAGACGGGACTTGACCATGGAAAAAAAAAAATTGCCCATGATTAGAAAGGCTCTCTAAAAGATTTGTTACGCACCAGATAAGAAAAATGTTTGGTATATTATTGACAGGGATCCCAGTAAGGTGCTAGAATCCCTATAAATTAGGAACAAGATACACAAATGAACAATTCATGATGAGGGAATTGTAGAGCTCTTAGATAATGATTAAAATTGTTGGAAGTCCCACGTCGACTAGAGATAAGACCAATTCAGTGTATATAAGTGGGTGCAAACCTCACCTTACAAGCCGGTTTTGTGGGATTGAGTTAGGCTTAAAGTTCACTTCTAACATGGTATCAGAACCATGATTAGAACCTATCCTAGTGATATCTGTTGTTGGGCATGCTCTTCCACCCGCTACCGGGCCGCTATCGAACCACTCATTAAATGTCTAATCCTACGCTCGAGATGTATATACCTTGGCATGAGGAGGTATGTTGGAAGTACCACATCGACTAGAGATAATGTTACACTTTTTTATTTGCCTCTACAACTGGTTTTCCTGCCGAAAGCCTTCCCCTCACTAACTACTTTTCTTCAAAGCCTACGTTGAACCAAATTTATTTGCAACTGGGCCATATTATGACCCATACCCTTGTCATGCCTATTTTTTCAAGTATAGAGCCAAACAAAAAACCTCCGCTCCCAATGGAAATTAGAAAAGCAATGGTTAGTTGTTAAACTCTTAAGCTCTACAAAGAAAGAAATAGTATAAACCTTGTTGAGCGTGTACAAGTTTGCATAGCTGTAATAAAGGTAATAAGAATATGCAGGATTGAATTCATTTGTCCACTCAGCTGGAGTAGGCATGTGCTTAGTTGGACGTCTTTCTGGTTTACTTTCATCATCTACAAGATCAAATCCAACCACCTGTATGCAGAAGAAGCTACTTAGAAATGAAAGAAACTCTAGAAAGAACAGAGTTGCTTCATTTTATCAATATCTTCATCTATCAGTTTTAAACAAAAAACAAAACTGACTCATCATGAGAAACAAATTTAATGGTGAATACGTTTCAGTCCTCAACTTATTCTGTACTAGCAAAAAAATCTTACATTTATAAACTGCAATAAAAAAAAAATCAAAATACAGTAGATACATCCCTATAATACTTTCAAGTGCATTGAGTTTTTTAAAAATTGCTTGCAACAAAATCAGAAAATCAGTTTGATTTTACAGATATGGAGCTCATTCAATTAAAGCTTTAATTGAATAATAAGAATTGGCAACAAGAGAAAAGAGTAGAATTGCAAAGTAAACTGTTAGGACTGGCATTTACATAGATTAAAAACAAAAGATAGAATCCTACAACAGAGGGAATACATCTGAAAACAGAATAATAACCTTATCTCACTTGATGAGATGGATCACATGTCATTGGGCTTAGTTTAAAACCAATTTCTCATGAATATTATTCATCTCAAAATTGCTTCTATTAATTTCTTCTACGTCCTTCTCCCCCACCCCTTCAACCCCATTTCACCAATGCCTCCAGTAGCATTTGAATGTGCCCAAATCATCGTAACCAACTTTCTATCATCTTTTCGTCAATAGGTACGTCTGCCAGTTAGTTGTCCCATTTGTAATATCGATTCCAAATATTTAAACTTAATCTACACTGTAATATATTCTCCATTTTTTACCTAGAAGATATTTTCCCCTAGCTTCTTGTTAGATATGCAAGTTAAAACCACTGCCTTTATTTGTATTTGTTAGGCCTCTACTTGTATATAGTAGGAGAAAAGCAGTTACACAACCTAACTGCCAAGGCAGTAGGAGGGTCGGTTGAGGGGATCATGTATATAAAGGGGGATTAGTTGTAGATGAGGGGGAGTTAGTGAATTCATTTGTTTTGTCAGGAACTTGTTAGTCCTGATAGGGGGAGGTTAAGCTCTCTTCTTTTTGTAACCATTGACTGCATATTGAATAAAAGAGGCCGTTCAGTTTCACTGTGGGTTGTGTGTGAGTTTAGAAGTGTGTTTCTCATAGGTTCTTGATAAAGAACCTATCATTTGGTCCGACTTGCCGGATCAAGAAGGAGAGGAATCAGCGATGGGAAGTAAGACAGAGGGAAGATTGGACAATTTGGAGATTACGGTGGAGGGAATCAAGGAGGAGACAGCGGCGATCAGGCGCGATCTACAACAACTGATGAGGGTGATGGGTGGAGGTCACAATAACCAAGGGGGTGGCTCTGAAGGAAGTAGCAGCTCTGTGAACGAGAATCAAGAAAGGCGCGACAACGGGGGAATTTCCCAAAATTGGCAGAAAAGGGTCGAATTACCGTCGTTTGAAGGAGTGGAACCCCATAGTTGGATCAACCAAGCAGGAACGATTGTTCGACATCCAGAAGGTGGCTGAAGAAGATAAAGTGGATCTAGCCTACATTAGCATGGAGGGGAGGGCTAGTTATTGGTTCAAGTATTGGAGGGAAAAAACCAAGAACCGTTCTTGGTTGGGTCTGAAGGCTGGGTTGATTAATCGCTTTGGAGGTGGTTTCAGGGGGACTATATACGAACAGATGGCCACGCTGAGGCAAGAGGGGACGGTGGAAGAATTTGTTAGGAGTTTTGAGATATTACTGGGTCAGACCCAGGGTATATCAAAGGAGTTGGTATTGGGTTTTTTCCTACGTAGGCTGTGGGACGACATCAAGGGGCAAGTACGTATACAAGACCCTTAAGAATTGATGGGGGTGATAAGGGTTGCAAGGGATGTGGAGGACGCTATGTGTCGAGCACGAGACGGAGGATGGAACGGCGTGAAAATAAACCTAGAGGGAATGCGAGCCACGTCGACGGTCATTAGAGGCGACATTGATCGACAGACCGCGAGTCGAACGGATGGGGCCGAAGGGGTTGAAACGACCAGAAAGGAGGGGTCGTCGGCGACGAGTAACACGAGAGGAAGTATCACTAGGGGAGGCGATAGTAGGGGAAGAATGGTAAGACACTTACCCTACCCAGAGTTTCTGAAGAGGCGGGAAGAAGGTTGCTGTTTTCAATGTGGGGGCCTATTTGCTCTAGGCCATCGATGTTCGGAGAAGAGCTTGAGAGTGTTGCTGCTGGCGGAAGACGAGGAGGATGACGCAGGTGACGGGGTTGAACCGGAGCTGAGATCTATGGAATTGTCTGCTTGCTCGGCGGAAGGGTTGACTCAGCCCAAAACTATGAAGTTGACTGGAATGATAGGAGACCGGAGGGTGCTGGTCCTGGTCGACAGCGGGGCCAATCACAACTTTATCAGACAGAGGTTGGCGGAGGAACTGAAGCTGCCCATAGAGGATACGCCCCCTTATCAGGTGAGTTTGGGGGATGGGAAAAGAAAGTTGACAAGAGGATGCTGTAAGAAGGTCGCAATCGTTTTGGCGGAGGCGGAGGTCGAGGAAAGACTCCATTTAGTCGAGCTAGGCGGAGTGGATGTTATCTTGGGGGTCGAATGGTTGGCGAAACTTGGAGAAGTTAGGATTAATTGGGACGAAATGATGATGATATATAACGTGGGGGACAAAATGGTAAACATAAGGGGTGAACCAGCTCTGTCGCAACAGTTGGTGGAACAAAAAACTTTATCAAAGCTAGTGGATGCTGAGTCAGGGACTTTGGTGTGGGACCCGGGCCTGGTGGAGATGCAAGGGAAAGAACGGTGAGTGGGATGGGGATGTGATGGAGGCGCAGAAAGCTTAATTAGAAGCAGGGCTGCAGCCGCACTAACGGGTATTTCAAGAGATACCCGGATTGCCTCCGCCACCTAATAAATAACAGCGTATCCCACTCAAGAAAGGGTGGATCCTATAAATGTGTCACCATACTGGTATCCTCATCTTTTGAAGGGAGATTGAAAGGCAAGCAGCGGACATGGGAAGACAGGGCAACGACCCAGTGCCAATATACTGAGTGCAACCTTGTGGACAAGGTTGTTTCATAGGAGGGTGGTATTGTTAGGCCTCTACTTGTATATAGTAGGAGAAAAGCAGTTACACAACCTAACTGCTAAGGCAGTAGGAGGGTCGGTTGAGGGGATCATGTATATAAACGGGGATTAGTTGTAGATGAGGGGGAGTTAGTGAATTCATTTGTTTATCAGAAACTTGTTAGTCCTGATAGGGGGAGGTTAAGCTCTCTTCTTTCTGTAACCATTGACTGCATATTGAATAAAAGAGACCGTTCAGTTTCACTGTGGGTTGTGTGTGAGTTTAGAAGTGTGTTTCTCATAGGTTCTTGATAAAGAACCTGTCAGTATTCAAGTTAAAAACACTTGATCCTGACTTCGTTCTCCATAGCTCTAGTTTGGAGTTAACTCTTTCCCCTATTCCTCAATCAAAACAATATTATCTGCAAAAGCCATATATTCAGGGGTAATCTTCTACAATATATGTTCATGGTAAGGCCTAAGCACATGAAGACTAGATTAAATAAGCAAGGACATAAAGCTGAACCCTGATGATGTAAGCCTATCCTTGTAGGAAATTCCTTGGTCTTGCTTTCAAGAGTCATCTCTGGAATGATTTCACATTATACTTATCTATCCATTCTCTAGTAGATATAAATAACACAAACCCCTTTCTTTTCAAAAGTCTTTACCAATTTTGAATACTTTTGCTTCCATGTAAACAAAACCATATGCAAGACACTTTCTTTATTTTAGTACCTTTCTATCAGCTCCCATACAAGATAACATCGATAGCAGAACTTTCAGTATAAATCCAAATTGATTTCTTGCAATCCTGATCTCTAAATCTGTGCCATCCCTTTTTCCTATGATTCCATAGCATGAAAGCATAGTTATTCTATCCCTTTGCAGCAGACAGAATGCTTATATCTCCAAAGCTGTTATAATAGTAACCAAAGTGCTACTCCTCTCATTTATCATTTTCTTAGATATCAAACCCCATTAAATGGCTTTGCAAGGAAATTGATAACGAATTTCAATAGGAACACAATCAACATCACCTTTACTCTTATTAATTTTGAAGGCTTCTTTTACCACTCCATTTCCAACTTGGATTTTACGATAATAAGCCAAAGTTTGGCTATGCCTGTTGGATTTCTAATCCTTCAATATTACAGGTTGATCATTGATTATGCTTGGATAAAATCTTCATTTTTCACCTTTAATACATCTTACTCGTTCAAATATCTTGACTTCTTTCCCTAATTTTGACAGCTTATATAAAGTATATTCCTATTATGTCCAAGATCACAGGAAAACTCCTCAAAAACTTTGGATTCTACCTCACTCGCAGCTTTTCCTATTTTACTTTTTGCCTTTCGATAGCATGCCTAATTTTCAATGTTATTGAACTGTATAAGGCTTTAAAACTCACCTTTCTGTTTCTTATATAACAAGAAAGGTTTCATGTACCAGTGGCACAGTGTAACAGCAACACCAAGAATACATACAGTTGTTAAAATGCTACATTTGAAAAATTAGGTAACCATACAACTAATACATGTACACGCAAACAAAAGTAGGGTGTGCAAATAAGAAAAAAAATGACTAACCTGCATCAAAAACAAATGTAATTGAGGATGAGAATTTGGATCCACTGTGACTTCAAATAGAGGAATAAACACATTATCCAGAATATTCTGAAAGGAGGTAACAATTCCCATATTCTTGTACACATTGTATAACCGTGGTAACTGCGCCAATAAAAGTTCACAAAACAAGGTCAAAGTCAACAAACAGAAAAATATCCCAAATCAAAAGATGACAACAGGGAAAGCAGTCAAAGCACCAAAAAAAATTCTAATTAACACTAACAAATAAGAAACATTAAATCAAATCAAATATACAAAATTCATATTTATGGTGATTCTCATGATCCAATCTGAAATAAAGACATTTTGTAAAATGAGTTGCATTACACATTCCACTTTATATAATAAGAATCAGTACCATAAAAAGTGGACTTTTCTGCATGTAGTTCTACTAGGACTTGAGTACAAAAGGAGAGTCTAACCCAAAAGACTAATATATCCAATCCAAAAGAGCCGTCTATCAGGTGAGAGAACCTTGTGGCTTATGTTCCACATCAAGTAGCTCATCACACACAGGACTGTAGCCACATCCGCCTGTCAACAAACTCAGTAATAAAAAACATAACCCTAACAATAGAATCTAGCTCTATTTATTGTTGTAATTAGAGAAGATTTATTTAGAATCTTTTTAATTAGAGAAAGTAGATATACAATCTTTTATTTTCCTAGTTTCTCTATTTCCTTTCTAGAAGAATTAGATTGTTACAAATAGAGGATATGAGAATGTATTTTCAATCAATTCTAAATAATAAATTTCAATATTATTTTCTACTTGGTATCAAGAGCTTCCTATCTTGGAACTCCATTCCGCTGCACAGTCGTCGCCGCCGCTGTCCGACCACCGCCGTTGTCCGACCACCGCCGCTGCCGCCGTCGCCGATTGGGGTCGTTGATAGGGCAGAAAGGTGCGCCCAACTCCGACGACCACAACGTTGGAAGTCGCTCCGTCAGAGGAGCCGCCACGCGCCGCCACAGTCACCGGCGCGTGTAGCCCACGCGCCTACCTCCGGCGAGATCCACTCGCCGGCGCCACCACAGACAACGTCGCCGGAGTGCCCTGAGTCCATTCCTAGGGTCGGTGACGACTCGTTTGGGCTGTATTTGAGCAGATCTGAGTTTTAAGTTTTGCTCCTTTTTTTCCGGCGGGACCCACTCGCCGGCACCACCACAGAAGAGTCGCCGGAGACTCCTGAGTCTGTTTCTAGGGTTTGTGACAAACCATTTGACCTTTTCTTGAGTAGATCTGGTTGTTTAAGTTCTACTCCTTTTTTTCTCGGTGTGACCCATACACCGTCATCGTCTTGGAGACTCCCTCGTTGCGTTCTACGGGATATCTGAAGTAAAAATTATTCCTTTGAAAGCAATGGATGAATCAATGAGTAAGTCCTCTGGATCATGCACTTTGTCCATAAAAGGTAAGATTTGCCTCAATACTGTTAATCATGTGTCTCAAGCCATTTGGATTCTTGATTCGGGTGCAACTGATCATATGACACCTGTTAGTGTATCCTACAACTCATATAGTAAAAGAAATAAAGAACAACTTATTACAGTTGCGAATGGTCAGGGTATACCTATATGCGGATCTGGGAATATAATTTTGGACTCATCTATTGTATTGAAGGATGTTTTACATGTTCCTCAATTAGCCAACAATCTTATCTCGGTGCAAAAACTCACAAAGGATTTAAATTGCTCAGTAACATTTTTTCCAACTTATTGTGTTTTTCAGGACCTTGTCACGGGGAAGACAATTTTAACTGCTAAGGAGCATAGTGGGTTGTATTTTTTAAAGTTTGATGACCAAGGCAATACGAAAATCATGAGTCAACAAGCAACATCTGAGACGTGGGCAAAATCCCAAATATGGTTACATCATCAAAGGCTTGGGCATCCTTCATTCAGTCTTATCAAGTCTTTATTTCCCCACTTGTTTACCAAAGAATCTGTTGAGTCTTTTAATTGTGATATTTGTCAATTTTCAAAACACCATCGTTCATCTTATCCTATTAGTCATAAAAAGAGTATTTCTCCATTTGATTTAATTCATTCTGATGTTTGGGGTCCTGTCATAGATTCTATTTCTGGAGCCAGATGGTTTGTTACCTTTATTGACGATTGTACCCGTGTCACATGGACATACCTTATGAAAAATAAATCCGAAGTTTTTCAAATTTTTGTTAATTTTTTCCATCTTGTCCAAAATCAATTTGGAAAAAATATCAAAAGAATTAGGTCTGATAATGGTACTGAATATGTGAATCATGAATTTCTCAATTTTTTGTCTCATAATGGTATTGTTCATGAACTAACCTGTGTTAATACCCCTCAACAAAATGGGGTTGCAGAAAGAAAGAATCGTCATCTTCTTGAAGTAACCAGAGCTCTTCTTTTTCAAATGTCTGTTCCAAAAAATTACTGGGGAGAAGCTGTGTTAACTGCCACATATCTCATCAACAGGTTACCCACTCGTATCTTAAATGGCATTAGTCCTATAGAGTCTCTATTGTCTTTTGTTCCTTCTTCTTCCCTACTAACTAGTCTACCTAGTCGAGTCTTTGGATGTGTTGTTTTTGTTCACTCTCATCATCCTAACCGTGGTAACTTAGATCCCAGAGCTCTTAAATGTGTCTTTATTGGGTATCCTTCTAATAAAAAAGGGTACAAATGTTATCATCCTCAGAGTCGTCGCGTCTTTATCACCATGGATGTCACCTTTCATGAAACACAATCTTTTTATGTCAGTCCACCACTTCAGGGGGAGAAAGCACTTGAAGTGGATGAACTCTCCTTCTTGTCATTACCATGTTTGTCTTTGCAGGATGCTCAAGACCTGAGCAATGAAGGTATCATAGTCCACAGTGAGGAAAAAGAGGAAGAAGACAGATTTTTTGGCAAAAAATATGAAAGAAGAGAACAACCCACTTCAACTCTCGAGCAAGAAAAATTGTCTAATCCCGAGGTAAGGATCCCTGAAGATATCAATGAGGAGGAGGTAAGTATTACTGAGGATTTACCCATTGCATTGAGAAAGGGAAGAAGATCATGTGCTAAATATCCTATTTCTCAGTATGTTTGGACTAACAATCTCTCTGATAAGCACAGAAGTTTTATTGCTGCCATTGATGCCACAGAAATTCCTACCTCAATACAAGAGGCCATGAAACTTGAACATTGGAATCAAGCCATGAAAGAAGAGATGAATGCATTAGAAAGAAATTCAACTTGGGAGATTGTTGATAAGCCAAGAGACAAGAAGACAGTGGGATGTAGATGGATATTCACAGTGAAACATAAGGCAGATGGGACAATAGAAAGATATAAAGCTAGATTGGTGGCAAAAGGATATACCCAAACATATGGGATTGACTATGAGGAGACATTTGCCCCAGTGGCAAAGATGAATACAGTTCGAGTTATTCTCGCTTTGGCTGCCCATTTTGGATGGGACTTACACCAACTGGATGTGAAGAATGCCTTTCTTCATGGAAATCTAGATGAGGAAGTGTACATGGAGATTCCCCCAGGTTTTGAAGTGAAAAATGAAAGAAACAAGGTATGCCTCCTGAAGAAAGCATTGTATGGTCTTAAGCAATCCCCTAAAGCATGGTTTGGAAGGTTTACAAAAGCAATGGTTTCCTTGGGATACAAACAAAGCCAAGGAGATCATACTCTATTCATAAAGCACTCTTCTACAGGTAAACTCACTCTATTACTTGTCTATGTGGATGATATGATTATTGCAGGAGATGATGAAACAAAAAAATTGGCATTAAAAGATAAATTGGCAACTCAATTTGAAATGAAAGACCTAGGAAAACTCAAATATTTTCTTGGAATAGAGGTTGCCTACTCCAAGAAAGGAATTTTCATCTCCCAAAGAAAATATGTACTTGATCTCCTCAAAGAAACAGGAAAGCTGGGATGTAGAACTTCAACAGTTCCTATAGAACAGAATCACAAAATGGGATATGAAGAAAGTGCTCCTGTAGAGAAGGCCCAATATCAGAGATTGGTAGGAAAATTAATTTATCTATCACACACAAGCCCAGACATTGCTTATGCAGTTAGTGTTGTGAGCCAATTTATGCATGATCTAAGAGAGAGACACATGCAAGCAGTTGACAAAATTCTTCAATACTTGAAGTCAAGTCCAGGAAAGGGGCTATTATTCAAAAGGGAAGACACATTGACTATGAAGATATATACTGATGTTGACTATGCAGGTTCTATTACTGACAGAAAATCTACTTCTGGGTATTGTGTGTTTCTTGGAGATAGTCTGGTAACATGGAGAAGCAAAAAGCAAGATAGAGTTTCTCGTTCTAGTGCAGAAGCTGAATTTCGAGCGCTTGCTCAAGGAATGTGTGAAGGACTCTGGATGAGAATCATTTTGGATGATCTTAAAGTCAAAGTGGAGAACCCGATACAACTACACTGTGACAATAAGTCTGCCATGAGTATAGCCCATAATCCAGTACAACATGATAGAACCAAGCACATTGAGATTGACAGACATTTCAAAGATAATCTTGATAGAGGCTTTGTGATTACAACTCATGTTCCTACAGAACTTCAAATAGCAGATATTTTTACAAAAGGGCTTCCTCCGGGTAGATTTCAAGATCTTGTAGGCAAGTTGGGAATGATTTATATTCATTTACCAACTTGAGGGGGAGTGTTGTAATTAGAGAAGATTTATTTAGAATCTTACTAATTAGAGAAAGTAGATATACAATCTTTTATTTTATTTTGTTTCCTAGTTTCTCTATTTCCTTTCTAGGAGAATTAGATTGTTACAAATAGAGGATATGAGAATGTATTTTCAATCAATTCTAAATAATAAATTTCAATATTATTTTCTACTTTTATAATAAATATTTCCCGCCCATCTTATACTGAATATTTCTCTAGAATATATCTTTAGTTTTATACTGAATATTTTCCTAGAATATATCCTTATTTAGTATAAATATTTTATACTGAATATTTCCCTAGAATATATCTTTATTTAATATAAATATTTCCCGCCCATACAACAGTTAGGATAGTCACTCTTCAACCTATCGGCTCCAGTTCTTCACTGCCTTCCGTTCGGCTTGCTACCCCCGCCTCCTACCGTTCGGCTCCAACTCTTCACAACCTTCCACGTTTGGCTCTAGCTCTTCACCGCCTTCACCGTTCGGATTGCTTCACCCTGCCTCCTACCGTTCGGCTCCAGCTCTTCACCGCCTTCCACCGTTCGGCTTGCTTCCCCTTGCCTCCTACCATTCAGCTCCCATGCCTTCTATTTTATCACCTTATATCCTATCATTACATCCCGCTGCAGAACAACCTTGTCCTCAAGGTTGGAACCGGGGAGCTTGATCTCATGGCTCCTCTTCAATTCAGGTGTGAAGACTCGGGTGGTGGCAATTCCTCTCGTCCTCTGCCAATATCACGACTCTCAAGCTCCTTTCCAGGCAGTGGTGACCAGGACCAAACGGTTCGCTGCATCTAAAGCATCGTCCTTCTTCTTTCCGTTTCAAGAGCTCGGGGTATGGTAGATACCGTGCATTCCACTCCCTATTTTCACTATCCACCATGTTTCCACCCTTCGTTGCCCTACTACCATTGTTCCCTTGTGTTCCTTCCCTTCTTCCTGACCCCACACTTACCGTGAATCCCACTCAGCTCTCCACAGCAGCTCCCGCTCGGCTTTGGTTAGGTCAACTGGACTACATCCACGTCACCGCACCCTTCGGTTCTCCCCAAGACTGATTCTTGATCATACTTCCACCCTCGGTCGTCGCGCCCCCATGGAGCTCTTCCACGTCCCTTGCCATCCTCATGGCGATTATCAACTCCTGCGGGTCAAGCAGCCGCACTTGATTACGAATCCGCTCCTGTAACCCTACCATAAAGTACCCCATAAGTTGTTCTTCGACCACTCTCTTCGTGTGGCCTACCAAGATGTCAAAATCTTGGATGTATTCTGCCATGGATCACGATTGCTTACTGGCCGCCAATCTCTCGTAGACTGATCCCCTGTTTCTTCCTCCGAATCGGATCACCATCGCCTCCTTTAAACCTGCCCACGAACGGTCCCTGGCCTTCGCCTTCCCAAATATGAACCAGTATTTGGCACTTCCCTCCATGTTGATGTAGGCTAGGCGCACCTTTTCTTCCTCGGACACCACTTGTAGTTCAAAAAATTTATCAACTTTATTGATCCAATTCAACGGACCATTCCCTTAAAAAATAGGTAACTCTACCCTTTTCCTCCACTTTGGTTGCTCCTCCTAGCGTCCACCCTCTCTCTCGCCTTCCTCTTCCTCTCGTCAGTCCCCTCTTCTCCCGTTGACAGACCCCTGGCTTCCATCCGAATTTCCATCTAGTTGTCGGGCTCGCCCTTCCATCATCATCATTAGTTCTTGTAAATCATTGCGGATTGCCGCCTCCAATCCCCAAAGACAACTCCAAGTTCTCTAGTTTCAGCCCCATGTTCTCCAGTTCCCCCTGCCTCCTACTGTACGGTTCCAGCTCTTCACCGCCTTCTAGGTCAAGTAACAGCACTTGATTACGAATCCACTCCTATAACCCTGCCATAAAGTACGTCATCAGCTATTCTTCCACAAATCCCGATTGCTTACTAGCCGCCAATCTCTTGAAGACAGATCCCCTGTTTCATCCTCCGAATCAAATCACCATCGCCTCCCTTAAACCTGCCCACAAACGATCCCTGGACTTCGCCCTCCAAAATCTGAACCACTATCCGACACTTCCCTCCATGCTGATGTAGGCTAGCCGCACCTTTTCTTCCTCGGACACCCCTTGTAGTTCAAAAAATTTATCAGCTCTATTGATCCAATTCAACGGATCAGTCTTTTCAAAAATGGGTAACTCTACCCTTTTCCTCCAATTCGGTTGCTCCTCCTGGTGTCCACCCTCTCTCTCGCCTTCCTCTTCCTCTCGTCGGTCCCTCCTTCTCCCGTTGACAGACCCTGGCTTCCATCCGAATTTCCATTTAGTTGTTGGGCTCACCCTTCCATCATCCTCATTAGTTCTTGTAAATCTTTGCGGATTTCCACCTCCAATACCCCCATGGACAGCTCCAAGTTCTCCAATTTCAGCCGCATGTTCTCCAGTTTCCCTTCGACTGCATTCATTCTTCGCTCCATGATGTCTTTCACTCCTCTCAATCAGAATCTGGCAGGTGGGACAAATTGTTAGGTATCTGGGTATGGAACCTTACCAGAACAACCTCACACACTCACAGCAAGCAACAGAACAATGAACGAATGAATTTCTTTTATTAATGGTAATAGAATTCTGTAAACATAGGATAGTTGAGAGCATAACCTCCTCCCTCACAGGATTGTAGCCGCAGCCGCCTGTCAACAAACTCAATAATTAAAAACATAACGCTAACAATAGAATCTACCTTTATTTATAATAAATATTTCCCGCCCATCTTATATTGAATATTTCCCTAGAATATATCTTTATTTAATATAAATATCTTATACTGAATATTTCCCTAGAATATATCCTTATTTACTATAAATATCTTACACTGAATATTTCCCTAGAATATATCTTTATTTAATATAAATATTTCCCGCCCATCCTAACTGTTGTAGTAGTTAGAATAGTCACTCTTCAACCGATTGGCTCTAGTTCTTCACCGCCTTTTGTTCGGCATGCTTCCCCCTGCCTCCTACCTTTCGGCTCTAGCTCTTCACTGCCTTCCACGTTCGGCTCTAGCTCTTCACCACCTTCCACCGTTCGGATTGCTTCCCCCTGCTTACTACCGTTCGGCTCCAGCTCTTCACTGCCTCCCACCGTTAAGCTTGCTTCCCCCTGCCTCCTACTATTCAGCTCCCCTGCCTTCTATCCTATCACCTTATATCCTATCACTCTCACTTTATTGATGTTGACCAAGTTCCTTTCCTTTGTGAGACAGCTTCACTTATCTATGAGTATTTGGTTTGCACCTTAGTCCAGCTTATGAATAGTCCCTTTCGTAACTTTACACTTAATTAAAGCATGCATTGCTAGGATTTAAGCACAAGAGGAGAGCTAAACCCAAAAAGAATAGTCCATTAGTTGGGAGAACCTCATTGCTTAAATACCACATCAAGTAGTTGATCTACCCAATGTAGAACTCCTAACAAGTTCCAAAGATACAAATAATGTTACCTAACTCCCACTTTTTGCATTTTTTTTAGGTTGAGGTTGCTTACGTTAAGAGACCATGTTAGTTATTAAACAAAAATGCTAATCCCAATAAGCACTTCAAACACTTCTGAAGCCTTGAAGAAAGAATAGATGTAGACAATTTGGTGATAACGCTGTTGACAACAAGCAGCCTTTTCCTATTGCAACCATCAACACTCTAAATAAATAAAAGTAACATAGAAGAAGTAGAGGTGGAAGATCCATCCAAAACGGTAGAAAAATTTATAGGGAAAAGAAGAGAGAATGCAAAATCACAAAATAGAAAATATTGTTTGTGTTAGATATATTATCTTTATTTTATATTTGTCTTTTATCTTTAGTTAGTTTGTTATTATTTCTTATTTGTATTTTGGACTTAGCTCATATTTCTTCTATTATAAATAGAGGTCCTATGTGTATATTCAACACAAAAGGGAGATTAATCTCATACATAGTTTTCACTATATTCAACAATTTGCAACAATGACATTGTTGCTGCTGATGCAATTAAGCATCACATATTTCAGCAATTGTGTAAAAGGATTACTACACACACTTCTTGAGGAGATATTGACGTACACAAGTTAATCTTATAAGGAAAACCAAGTTGAGTATAGAGCAAATGGGCAATATGGTGCATAGACTGTTAGAAACTCATGTTAAGTAGAAAATTATTTTGAACAATGTTCCATGGGCACTTGTCAAGACTGCCTAAACATTGTACCATTGCCGCTGTCATTGGGATAAATAATAAAATGGTCCTAAAACTCAAAGACAAGGAAGACTCACTCAAGTATTAATCTTCAAGAATTAAATAAAAAAAGGGATGTTACTGTCAAATGGAAAACTCTTACCATAAATTCACGTGAAACTGGTGTAAACCAATCTGATCGAAACTGGGTTAGAGTTAGAAGCCTAAAACTAAGTAGGAAATGATTTTCACCAAAGTTCCTAGGGCATTTGTCAAAATTCTATCTAAACACTACTATTTTCATTGTCATTGTGCTAAAAGATGAAACAATCCCAAAACTCAAAGATAAGGAAGACTGAATGAAGTAGTAATTTCAAGAATTAACCAGGAAAAAGGTAGGTTAGTAGTGTCTTATTGGAAAAAAACTTCTACCAAAACACACATGAAGCTAGTTTAAACCAATCTCATTGAAACTAGGTCAGAAACTAGAAGCTGAATAGTACCTGGATTAGCCAGACAGCATTCTTACTGTAAAGAGCATTGTTAACAAACCAACTAGCCAGCTGATCCCACTCACTCTGTTTTCTTCCATAGACAGAGATCCTATACTCAGCCATCTGTAAATTTTATTTTTATTTATACGTAAAAAATGAATTAGGATAAGAGACATCAAAACAAAATATATTATACTGGGGATAACTAACCTGATATTTGCTTGCTTCAAGATCTATCAAAACCTCCTTTGTTACTTCAGCAAGAAATCTTCCTGTGAGTTTTCGTGGCTTTAAGCCATTATTAATTCATGAAGCAAAAACTAACACTTCTAATATTCAAATAGAATTAATAAAATACAAGAAAATAATATGGAACAATCATATACAGCAACCAACCCTGGATAAGATTATCCTGCTTTAAAAATATCTCTCTTAGTCTGCTCTGTCCACAAGGATTATACTTAAGGTTGAATTTGTCAAATCTATGGAATGTGGTCTTATCTGCATGCACGTCCAACAAATCAACATTCAGATCATATCTGCGTCAATTTCCATTAATTAGAAAAGGTGCCGACATGCAAGCAAAAAAATATTTACAGAACTCGATATCCAAATAGTAAGATGAAAAAAAAAAAATCAGAGAATAAAATATTGCATACCCAGTCAAATCCAAACTCTCAAAAACCTCCTTAAGTGTCATATACTTTCCATCTCTAAAGATAACAACCTGTTAACATAAGTACTGATAAAGAAAATTAGGAAGAACTAAGAATCTCCAAAGTAAAATAGAAAGAGAGGAAGGGGGAAACAACCAACAAATTACACCCTCAAAAAAATTAAGTAGAACCAAAAGTATATTTTCACCTCATCAGGTTCTTTTCTTAATTTTGACTTGATGAAGCGCACAAGATGCTTCTGATTCATGCAAGCTGAATGATGAATATGAGTATCAACTTTTCTGATATTGTAAAAATCCCGATGTGGCGCACCCTTCTGAGCCAGAAACTCCCTATCTGCATTTAGTAACAGATGAAGGCGGAATTTCTGTATAATGATCAGATGAATGTTATAAACAAATGCCAATGGCAAGCACAAAGAGACCATGTAGACAAAAGTTTGTAAAAACATACTTCCTCAAGAAATCGTAGCCTGTGGTAGCATGCAGAGCGAACGTTGCCAATAGACATAACTTTTAGAATGTAATGCATATCCGTAAAAAATCTTGTTGAGCTCGCAACAGGGAAGAGCTCTTTGGTATCTGAGCAGTTTCACAGAAATATCAGTTCTTTGAACCTTTTTTATCCTTAACAAACTAAATAATCGACAAAATAAAGATAGCAGTGAAACATTCCATTTTCATGTTGTTAAAGCTCCATGCTTACCAGTTTTACTTGCAAAAACATGAATGACTCCATCTTCCATCCTAAAGTGGTGCTGTTTGCAACATAAAGAGTCAATATAAAAATATCAGTTGAACACTTCAGAGCAATACAACAATATCAACAGAACACTTCAGAACAAAATTGACCATAAATAGCTCAAGAAGAGTCCACATGTAGCAATATGTGCGACTAATAAAAAAGTAATAACATTGAAGCAGCAAACTTACTGTTGTTGCTTCAACTGGTTCAAAATGATACGGGTCAAAGTTAGTTTCCACAGGTTCTGTCCTCAATGCAATATCTTCCTTGTAAACATACTTCTCACGCAAATCTAAGCACTCTTGAATCATTTTGCATACTTCATCCTCTTCTATATTTGTCTCTGAATTTATTTTGTAGAGTAAGAAAAAGATTATGTATTAAATTCTAGCTTTAGCAATCTTGCTTCATATTATACAAGTCACACTATGAACAAAATAAATTAAAATAACTATATTGTTTGATATACGGAAAAAAGGAAAATAAAACTGGGGGCATTTTAAATCAACTTATAGATAGCAAAAAGGGGATAAAAATAAATAACATGTAATGCAGGGGTAATGCTTAAAAACTTATTTCACATGAACCAATATATAGAAGGATTAAGTAGAACGGTAAAGATAATGATAGTGACATGAAAGTACCATGCACAGGGATTCTTGCAGGCGAGACATTATTGGCAAACACACGGTCATCCCCAGCTACATGTACAGAAGTTGAAGAACCCACATTCAGATTTGCACCAGTTTTCGCTTCCTTTGAAACCTCTCCATACATCTGATTTTTTGCACAGTTTGCATCATCACCTCTGAATGGAACAGCAGACAAATTGCACATGTTTGAATTTACTCCCTGCAACATCATGAATCACTAAAATATAAGGATATAAATAACTGTAAAATGAATAATGATACTCCGAAAATAAGGATAGATTAGGAAGCCAGAGGATTTATGATTATGCACCAGACCCAACTGATACTATATAGTTTCCAAATTATCAATAAAAGAAGTTTGTATACCATGAAACCCTGAACCATCAAAGCACTACGTTGACAAACAAAAAGAAACTCAAGACCTCAAGCTAAATGATATCCATTCATTTTGAAACCTGATAAAACGGTAACTAAAATTATTGAAAGGAGGATGCATCTTTCTCAACTCCCCCTAATAACAATCAACTACAGGCCATACTTTTAGTCGACACAGTTTAAAACAGTTGTCATCCTTGCAACAAATAAGAAATCAGTATTCTCACGTAAGTATCTGAGAAAGGAATGGTATTGTCATTAGCAAGCTGTGTTTCCTCCTCATCAGAATCCCCAGCACTTTCGAATGCGTTTCTCCCTGGTGACCTCGGAGTCATAATTCTACCAACAGAAGCTATCCTCTTATACGAACGCGAAATCTGAGCACTCTCACCTTCACAAACCAGATCAAAGAGAGCATCATTTAAACAAACGAAAAAAAAAAAAAAAAAAAAGCTTAATTTTCAAACACTATCAGTATATTATTGTACAGGCAACGAATTAAAAACCACAATTTTAAAGTAAATATAACAAAAAACAACAGTCATGCTATATATGACATTTTATGTTTTGATGACAGTCTAAACTGCATGCTAATTAAGTTTCAAGAAAAACTCCCATTTTAACAAAAAAATAGAAACATAACAGAACTAAACAAAAACTGTAGATAGCTAAATCGAGAATTAACATTCACACCATTGGTGGAACCCGTTCGATTAGACGGAAGCCCTAGCGGAGCGAATTGAAGATTTTCGAGCGACGAGGCACGATTCTTAGTGTCCTCGGGGAACCAATCCGCTGCGGAAACCACGTTTGGCATCGAAGACGAAAACCTATAGCTCCGAAGCACGTTTGATGTTTCGTCCACGGACTTCGAAAAGGTTCGGAGATAGTTCCTCGGATCGGCGTCCTTATCTGTTCCTCTGTCGTCGTGTCCGAGCCCGATAAGATCGTCGTCGTCATCCTCGCTGTCATCGTTGGAAGCGGCGAGTGGCTTGCGTCGGATTTCGACGAGTCGGTGGAGGACGTGGTCGACGGTGCGGCGGTGCATGTAGAAGGCGGAGATGGCCATGAAGGAGGCTCCGAGCAACCCCGCCATAACGATGTGAAGCAATGGAGGGAGCGACGTGGAAGATGAAGGTTCCATTGGAGGAAGCGACTATGAATGCGTTTGGTTTGAATGATGAACTTGGAGACCTGAAAGTCCGTCGTTTATTGGAGAGCAGTGAGACACGGTCGCACGCACTATGTGAAGAGTAGTGAGTGGAAAAGTGAGAAAGGTGGCTTTAGCTCGACCTAACTAACTGAATGCATTGGCTTCTCTCACATGGGAACCAAGAAGAAGCCACACGTGGCTATTTTATATTTTTGTTGAAACTTTGGTGATGTTAACCCGTGAAATGTACGGATAATAAACATATTTTTTTATGAATTAATGTTTTAGTTCTATTATTTATTCATTTAATTTTATTATAGTATAAAAACTCAAAATTCTCATTTTAAAAAAATGAAACATTTTTTTTAATTTATGTAAAGAATTTGTAAGTCTACAGTAATTTTTTGGAAGACTAAGGAATCAATTTCAACTAAAGAAACACATTGCTGTATTCTTTAAAAAAATTGAGAAATTTTGTTAAGCTTTAAAAAATTACTTTATTTAATTTTTAAATTGAAAGATTTGGTTAAATATTTTTTTCATAAAAATATCAAATTAATAATAAAACTATCAAATTAAACAAGAAAAATCAATATTAAAACAAAAGCTATTAAACTAAATATGTTTTATAGATAATACGATTTTTTTATTAACAAATATTCAACACTTCAAGTTTAAAATTATTCAACAATTCGTTGAAAGACTCTCTTGACCATTTAATCACTTTAAGTAAAACTAGTGTAAGATGGAGGGGACTTTTGAGAATGAATTAGAAGATTAAAAAACTATGGATTTTAAATTTCAATAAATACTTTAAAATGTATTAATTATCATATATATATATATATATATATATATATATATATAAAAGAGTAATGTGATAATGTAAATAAAATAAAACTTTCACTTAAAAGAGAACTTAGAAACAAAATCTTGTAAACATTTTTTCATAAAACTCTTATAACTCTTACATATGAAACTTATACATTTAGTTCTTCCAACTAGTACTTTTGTCTTCTATATGAGACTCTTATTTATAGATACAATAGATATTATCTATTTTACGATAATATCATTTAACCTTTTATATTTTTATCCTTACTTTTAAGATATCTTTTATCAAACTTGTCATGATTATCTTTTTGTCTTTTTCTCTTTTTCTTTTTCAAAATTTATTATGATGAGAAATCTTCTTTTTGTGAGTGTTGTCATATCTTTTTTTCTTCTTTGTTTTTTTTTTTTCTGAGTGTTGTCACGTCTTCTCTTCTTCTTTGTTTTCTTTTCTTTTTCTGAGTGTTGTTACATCTTTTTTTCTTCTTTCAATCAAATATATCGAATAGATTAAATTAAGGGTTTCTTCTTCTTTTACTGATATTACTGCATCATGTACTTTTTTTATTAAATCATTTTTATTTGGTAAAGGATATCTTATCCATTTTAATACCTTATATAAAGGTTTATAATTTGTTAGTAATCTTGGGGCTCCTCTTTCAAATTTCAGAGGCTTTCATGACATAAAATCTTGTACAATTCCATGGTAGTTTAGATGGTCTAATTAATTCTTTATCTAAATATTCTTGGATCTCTTTTTTACAATACTCTAAATATTGTTGATTCATTTGTATTTGCCTAGCTTTTGTTCGAATATTCTTCTCATCAAAGTTGTCTGCATATGGTAATGATATTGTATATTTTTTCCTATGCCAAAAAGTAGTAGAATTTATTTCACAAATTTCTTTTTCTATTTTTTCTTCATAAGATTTTATAATTTTTTTAATATTTGGACTATTCATTTGTTCTTCTATTATTTAAATTTTATTTCTTTGTTTAACATATTTATTTGTTTTTTCTTTATATTTATTTGTGTTATTGACGATTCTTTTAAAAGGTTTAATTCTTTTGCAGGTGGTGTTTAATAAATTCAAAACAAATTTCTCTTCCTAAAGTATTGGTTACTAGTCCAGATTTAGTTATTCTAAACGGGTATAATAAAGTTAAGAACGGGGTTCCTAATATCATGAGAATATTCATATTTTTAATTAATAGAAAAGAAGTATGGTAACAAACTTTGTATTTACATATTGTTATTTAGACTTGGCTTCCTTTGTCTGTTGACCGGTCAGTCCGGTCGATCTGGTTGTTTACTTTTACTTTGGGCTTGTTTTGTTTTGGGCTTGTTTTGTTTGCGGGCTTTGCCTGTTGCGTGTTTACGTTGGTTATAAATAGTAACCAACCCCGCTCTTTCAATTACAACTTTTCATTCAATAATACTCAGTATTCATTCTCTCGCTCCGCTCTCTCTCTTTTATTATTCTCTGGTTCTAGGGTTTTCTCGAAACGCCCCAGGAACCCAACAATTGGCGCCCACCGTGGGGCAAGGATTCAAGAATTCCCAAGGAGCGATGGCAACCAAGTTCGACGTAGAAAAGTTCAACGGCGCTAATGACTTCGGGCTGTGGAAGATCAAGATGGAGGCAATCTTGATACAGCAGGGATGTGATGAAGCGTTGAAGGGTGAGTCGAGGATGAGTGGTGCCATGACTCAAGAAGAGAAGAAGAAGATGGGAGATAAGGCAAGGAGTGCAATCATCTTGTGCCTTGGTGATAAGGTACTGAGGGAGGTTGCGAAGGAGAAGACTACCGCTGAAATCTGGGCAAAACTAGAGTCTCTGTACATGACGAGATCGTTGGCTCATAGGTTGTGCCTGAAGCAGCAACTCTTTTCGTTCAAAATGTCAGAATTAAGAACGATAGAGGAGCAGATTGCAGAATTCAGCAAGATAGTTGATGATCTGGAGAATATTGAAGTGAAGTTGGAGGATGAAGATAAAGCTGTCATCCTGTTGAATGCGCTTCCAAAAACCTTCGAGCATTTCAGGGATGCGTTACTCTACGGGAAAGATCAAGTGATCACGTTAGAGGAGGTTTTGACGTCAATTCGAACCAAGGAGTTCCAAAAACTCCAAGATTCGAAGACAACCGAGGAAGGAGCGTCCGGATTGATCTCGGTGAAAGGGAAAGGGAAGAAGCAGTCTGGAAAAGAGAAGAAGCTGAATCCGGACGGTACGAAGCAGGTGCATTGCTTCAAGTGCCAGAAGATGGGTCATATCAAGAAGTTTTTCCCGGAGAAAGGAAAGACCGGTCGGCCACAAGAAACCGCTGATGTGGCAGAGGCGTCTGAGGGATATGAGTCGGCTGGAGTGCTGGTGGCTTCGTCTGAAGATCCTCAAAGGAGCTGGGTCATGGATTCCGGCTGCTCCTATCACATGTGCCCGGTGAAGGAGTTTTTTGAGAATCTTGATCAGAAAGAGCATGGTAATGTACTGCTCGGAAATAACAAAGCTTGCCGAGTGCAAGGTGTGGGGTCGGTGAGGCTGAAGATGTTTGACAATCGTGAGATGGTGTTGCAGGCTGTTAGGTATGTGCCTGAACTAAAGAGAAATTTGATTTCGATTAGTGCATTTGATCTTGGAGGTTACATCAGTAAAGTTGAAGATGGAGTAATGAGGGTTTGTTCTGGAGATTCTGTGGTTGCCAAAGGCAGAAGGAGGAACGGCTTGTACATTCTGGAGGGATCAACTGTCATTGGTCATGTCTCAGTAGCAAGTGGGACCGAGAATACCGCCCGGTTATGGCACTTGAGGATGGGACACATCAGTGAGAAGGGTCTTGAAGAATTGGAAAAGCAAGACTTGCTTCTGGGAGACAAACTGCAGAAGCTGGATTTCTGTGACCATTGTGTCTTAGGGAAATCACACAGGATACCGTTCGGAAAAGGGAAACACTCAACCGAACGCCCCTTTGAATATGTCCATGCTGACTTATGGGGACCGGCAAGAACCTTAACTCATGGTGGAGGAGCGTATTTCTTAAGTATAATTGATGATTTCTCAAGGAGAGTGTGGATTTACGTTCTAAAAAATAAGTCTGAAACGTTTCAGAAGTTCAAAGAGTGGCACACACAGATTGAGAACCAATTGGGGTGTAGGCTGAAATGCCTAAGAACCGATAATGGGCTGGAGTTCGTTTCAGAGGAGTTTAATGGTTTTTGCAAAGAGAAAGGGATCAGGAGGCACAGAACGGTCGTTGGAACTCCTCAACAGAATGGATTGGCCGAACGGATGAATAGAACCATTCTGGAGAGGGTCCGGTGCATGTTGCTGGGATCAGGGTTGTCAAAGGCTTTCTGGGGAGAGGCTGCCAATACGGCCGTCTATCTGATTAACAGGAGTCCGTCTTCAGCTCTCAATTTTAAAACGCCAATGGAAGTGTGGAGTGGACGACCGGCTGATTACTCACACTTGAGAGTGTTTGGTTCTTTGGCGTTTGCTCATGTCAGGGGTGATAAGCTGGATTCCCGGGCGGCGAAATGTATCTTTCTTGGATACGCCGAAGGAGTTAAGGGATACAGGTTATGGAGGTTAGATTCACCTTCAAAACTAATCATTAGTAGGGATGTCATTTTTGATGAAACAAGGATGGCGATGCACCCTGAAAACTCTGGAAGTGAGAAGAAGATTCTCGTGGAGGTGGAGCATACTACTAATGGAGCTGACACGCCCGGTGGGACTGAGGAAAACCAAACGGGTGAAGGGCAAGTTGAAAACGGTCGGACGATAGAGGAGAACCGATCAGATGAATTTCGAACAGACCTTGGTGATGATACAGATGGTATGTCTGGCGAGGGAAGTCATGGAAAAGCTGCTGGTGTTGATTTGAGAAACTATCAGCTTGTTCGTGACAGAGAAAAAAGGATCTCCAAGCCAACCAAACGGCTTGGAGAGGCGGATCTAATCTGCTACGCCCTGAATGCTGCTGAAGATCTTAACCGATCGGATGAACCGAGAAGTTATAAGGAGGCCCTTGACAGCAGCGACCGGCATCTTTGGCAGGGTGCTATGGAAGAAGAGTTGGAGGCTTTGAAAAAGAATAGCACCTGGAGATTGGTGGATCTGCCGAAGGGTAAGAAGGTCATAGGTTCGAAATGGATTTTCAAGAAAAAGGAAGCTACACCGGGCGGTGAGAAAGCGAGGTACAAAGCTAGGCTTGTTGCCAAAGGCTTTACTCAGATTGAAGGCGTAGACTATCATGAGATCTTTGCTCCAATGGTTAAGCATTGTTCGGTCAGAGTTCTGATGGCAATAGTTGCGCATTGCAATTTGCATCTTGAACAGTTGGACGTTCGAACAGCTTTTCTGCACGGCGATTTGGAGGAAACCATCTATATGAAGCAACCAGACGGTTTCACTGTGGATGATAGGGTGTGTCTGTTGCAGAAGTCACTTTATGGCTTGAAGCAAAGCCCAAGGCAGTGGTACAGGAAATTTGATGACTTTCTGATAAAGCTGAACTTCAAGCGGTGCAATTATGATGACTGTGTTTACACTCTGAATCATGACGGTGAAATGTTATATCTCCTGCTTTATGTGGATGATATCCTAATTGCTAGCAGTGACAGGGGCATGATCGGTGAGACAAAAGCAAGGTTGGCGGATGCTTTCGAAATGAAAGAGCTAGGGGAAGCAAGGCGGATTTTGGGCATAGACATTAAAAGGGATAGACCGGGCGGTAACCTTTTTCTGTCTCTGGAGAGGTTTCTCTTGTTGTTGTCCAGGATTGGGTGTCTACCGGTCGGTCACTAATTGTTTGACCGGCCGTGTCCATGTTTTACTTTTGTTTTTGTTTTTGAAGCAAGTCTAGGTGGAGAATTGTTATTTAGACTTGGCTTCCTTTGTCTGTTGACCGGTCAGTCCGGTCGGTCTGGTTGTTTACTTTTACTTTGGGCTTGTTTTGTTTTGGGCTTGTTTTGTTTGCGGGCTTTGCCTGTTGCGTGTTTACGTTGGTTATAAATAGTAACCAACCCCGCTCTTTCAATTACAACTTTTCATTCAATAATATTCAGTATTCATTCTCTCGCTCCGCTCTCTCTCTTTTATTATTCTCTGGTTCTAGGGTTTTCTCGAAACGCCCCAGGAACCCAACACATATTTTTACATTAGATAGCTTATATTGTATATGCATTTTTTATCCATTTGCACTAGTTACTTTTTATACTATTTTTTCTTAGTATTGTGTTCGAATTAATCCTTCTTGAATACAATTCACATCTGCTCCAAAATCCAGTAAGACTGTGGTTTTAAATGTTTCTTCTTTTATAATTAAAGTTACTTCAACATGTCATTTATGAGTGGTTATCAGACTTAGTAAATTAAGGTAATTGTTATTAGATGTATTTTCAATTTCTTTTTTATCTTCTTTATCATTAAGGTTTTGGCTAGGTCTATAGGAGGATAATGAAAATATTTACGAAACAGGTTATGGGCTATTATTTTTGCTGAATCATATATCCACGCTTTTTCTAGAATAATAATTGGGAGGTTTATTGGTATACTTTTTTGAAGTTTGTTCTTGCTAAGGTTTAGTGACTAGAGTAAAGACTTTTGGCCCGATGAGGATGCTTTGATATTGAAGGGGGTAAATTTATTGGAGGTCTTGACAAGAGGGTTTTTAGATGTGCCTACTATTGTCGTAGGGGGTTTTTAATATTTTCGCCAAGGTCAATTGAACCTTTGATTGAATTTAAGGCGTATAAGGCCTTAATGATATTGTCTTTGTGGTCCCAATGGGGGACCATAATGATCTTTATTTAGTGTCTCGCCATTCATTGTTGTTTTTCCTGTAAAAACTCTTTGGTTAAAAAATCTAGTAATGAATTCTCCTTTCCTTTTATATGTTCTATTTCAAAATCAAAACAAGACAATAAAGCTTGTCATCTTGCAAATATATGTTTAGAAACCAAATTTTGAACGTCTTTTGTCAAAACACTTTGAGCTGCTTTGCAATCAGTTCAAATAAAAAACTTTTTATTGAATAAATCATCTTGAAACTTTTGTCCATAAAACTATTGACAAAATCTCTTTTTTAACAGTAGAATACTACTTTTGTTGAGTGGGATGTCAAATACTTAAGTGATACCTCCCGATTTGCTCTTTAGAAGACTCTTGGATTTTTTGTTTTAGATTCCCTTGTAACCTAAGTTTGAGACATCTGTTTCTACTATTAAAAAGGCTTCTGGATTTGGTATTCCTAAACAAGGAAGTTTTTTTTAACCAATTCTTTTACTTTTATTATTGTTTGAGTCATTTCTTCTGTCCATGCATATACATCTTTTCTAAGTCTTTTATATAATGGTGCACAAATTGTTCTAATATTTGGAATAAAATCAACTATATAAATTTACACATCCTAACAATATTTGTAATTGTTGTTTATCTTTTATTTCATTTGGAAATTTAGATGTAAATTCTAATGATCTTTGTATTGGAATTATGGTGTTTTGATAAATTTCATAACCTAAAAATCTTGTCTTAGCTTGGAAGATTTTCATCTTTCTTGCTGATACTACTAATCCATTTTCTTTCATTATTTTAATAAATATGTCTAAATGATTAATATGATCAGTAATGTTTTTTAAAAAGATTAGTACATCACCTAAGTATACTATTGAAAATTTCATATAAGAGTAAAAAATATCATTCATTATATTTTGGAATTCACTTGGAGCATTTTTGAATCCTTGTGGCATCACATTCCATTCATAATGCCCGAAGTACTACAAAAGTTATTTTTTACTTATCTTCATTTTTAACATCTTTACATGGACTAGCTTCTATTTCTATATCTTTTATGGGTTGTATTGCGATTCCTTATTGTGGAGGATATTTTGATTCTATTATTTCATTATTTACTATTTTCCAAGTATTCAATATTTTGTTGTCTAATGGACATATAGATTTATTAATACTAAATGGATATTTTAAGTTATTGTCTCTACTATAATTCGAAAACCAATCAAAGAAGTATAAGTTTATTTTATTTTGTCTTAGGTAATTATAAAATTCTTTTCTAAAATTTTCTACTTATTATTTTATAAATGTTTTGAAATACCAATCTCTCCTTTCTTTATTATAATCAACTTCAAAATCTTGTCTAATGCAATTTTTATCTATTTCAAAAGTTTCTTCTCTACTTAAAGTATTTAATATTTGTAAGGCTATTGGAGAATAACGAGGGGATTCCGATTTCTAGATTCTTCATGTACAAGTTTTGTTACGATTGGTGTAAAATTATCTAATCCTCTTAGATCTAAATTTATTGTGATCCATCAACTCAATGTCTAGAAGGTTGTCCTTTATATATCATTTGGGGATTTCTTATGTTTAATGATGATGACCTATTCATTCTTTATTTAACATCTGTTCCTTCTTGCATTATCTCTCTAATTTGAGTATTATAAAGTTTTGGTTCTTCTATCACATTTTCTAATATCAATCTTCAGGAATTTTGCTCATTACTTCTTCATGACTTAGTCTTTTTGGAATTTGTAAAGATGATTTTCTAAGATTAGCTTTTTACAAGCATTGTCTCATCTTTTGGTAAAGATCTTAAAGTTTTATAATTATAATCTATCTTTGTAACTTTATAATAAATTCTATAAATTATTTGTATTAGACGTGATAGTTCACTATAATTTGATCTGGAATTTGTATATATAATTTATTGCATTAATTGTTTTATCAATTTTAATATTCATAGAAAAATTAGGATAACAGTTAAAGAAATCAGGACCATCATGTATTTTACTTTCTAATATTTCAATTATTGGGTCATTAAACTTTTTAAGTCTTATATCTCTTAATATCATAAGTATAGGATTGTTTATTCCTAATTTGTAGTTTGGCTTTGCAACTACTTGAATTAATCCTAAGTGAATAAAGTTATATCCATCTTTAATGTGTTGGTCTAAAAGTGATGGTTCTAAAATGTTAATAATTTTGTTATTTTTAGTTCTTGGATAACTATATTCTACAATATGGACTTCATCTTGATTTGTTGACCAAAATTTATGTTGTTTGCATACTTCACATCTTTTTACTATCGGTATTGACTAGTTATGTAAAGAGTTTTCTATTTTTGCAATTTGTAATTCTTTATCTTTATTGTTTTCTGAAGAAGAAACTTCATTTTGGCTAGTTCTACTACTATTTGTTTATCTTTGTTTCTTAATCTTAAATAACTTAAAGTTCTAAGTATATTTGACATCCTTAATCTTTCTCTAGTTTCCATGTTACGGGGCCACCTCTTTCCATTATCTAGCTGACCGACGGTCTTACTACCTCTCTCAGGCTTTACTAGCACTAGATCTAATGACTGGCCAACGTATTAACACCTCTCGATGCTACACAGAGACTTTTGAAAGGATTAAGAACTCCAAAGACCTAAAAACCTTAAAGGATTTTGGATTAAGATTCAAAGTAAATTTTTAGTAGTTAAGTCAAGCAATAAAATGACTCAACTCTTTCAATTTGTTTTCTAAGTGTTTTATGTTACTTTTATACCATACTATAGTCCAAGCATATATTATAGGCTGATAACAACTTATCTTTTTGTGATATGTGTTTTGTCAACTTTCTTTTAAGCTTTCTAATTTATTTTGTTATTTCTATGGTCGGGTTTGGACTAGAGCATGGACTCATCCCTAGGAGTTGTAGGGAACGGAGTACAAATCCAAAACCATGAGGTACTTGTGGATCATGTATTCTTACAAACTCATTCATTGTATCATGTTTTATCTTTCTTCTATTATCTTAATATCTTAATATACTATTTTCCCCCAAGAAAACCCAGTATAAATTACTATGATTATATGGAAGCCTGGTCCAAAGCATTGTATGTTCATTTAGGAACCCATTCATGGTTTTTCTGGTTTAGGAGAAGACTCTAAAATTTCCTAAATGGTTCTCAAAATTCGACCCATTGCCGTAAATTTTCCCATCTCAAGTTGTCGAAGTATATTCTTATTTTAGAGAAAATACTTCGTTTGATTCAGACTATAGATTGATATCCTTTGTGGCTACTCAGTCTATAACTTGGATTGTAGCTTGGGAGTATATTATAAAACCAACCTATGAAAATGTAGATAAAATCTCTCTTAAGAAGGTTTAAACTCAAATGGTGTAACAAGTTTAATACCAACTTCATCAATAAGAGAAATATTGATCAATGACAAGCCAATTATCGAAAAAAGAAGGAAGAAACAAGTGTAGCATTAACTTAGGAATCATTATTTCTGGCTGAAAAACAGAGACTACTGGCATAATTAGCAACAACAACAATGAGTATGAAGGACTTCAAAAAAGTAAATAAAGAAAAGTCTTCAGTATCAAAGACAAATTTAAAAGAAGAAAGTCATCACTTTAATCCATTCGGAATGTTTGATTGAAAGAAGAAAAAAAGATGTGACAACACTTAGAAAAAGAAAACAAAATAAAGAAGAATAGAAGACGTGACAACACTCAGAAAAAGAAACACGAAAGAAGAAAAGAAGATATGACAACACTCACAAAAAGAAGATTCCGCGTCATGATAAAGTTTGAAAAAGAAAAAAGAGAAGACAAGAAGATCATCGTGACAAGTTTGATAAAAAGAATATATTTTAAAAGCAAGGATAAAAATGTAAAAGGTTAAAGGGTATTATTATAAAATAGGTAATATCTAGTGTGTTCTATTGTATCTATAAATAAGAGTCTCTCTAGATGAGAAAATAAAAGTTCTAGTTGTGAGAAATAAGTATGTAAGTTTCATATGTAAGAATTGTAAGAGTTTTATGAAGAAATGTTTAGGAGATTTCATTTCTAAGTCCTCTCTTTCATGAAAACTGTAAGTTTTATTTTATTCACATTATGACAATACTCTCTTTGTATTCCTATTTTCAGCTTTCATTATATCATGTTTTTATCTTCTTCACCTTCTTTCTATTATTCTAAAAATCGTGTATATAGAAATAAATAAATAAATATATATATATATATATATATATATATATATATATATATATATATATATATATATAGGGATGGCAACGGGTCGGGTAGTGCCTACCTGCAACCCGACCCGACAAAAATAATCCACCCGCTACCCGATCCGCTACCTGCACGGATACCCACTTAAAAAATATCCGTGGTATTTTAAAACTTGCGGATACCCACAAATATTTAAAAACAAAATATTTTAATAAATTATTAAAATAAAATTAAAATAGAATTACAAAAATATATAAAATATAATATAAATTAAATTAAATATAAATCAAAATTCAAATTTAATTAAATTTAACCTTCTAACATATAAATTAATGTTAATTTTAATTAAATTTAACTTAATAAAATATAAATTAAATTTTTATTTTCATTTTTTCGAGTAGCGGATATCTGCGAGTACGGATAGTATAATACCCACACCCGACCTGTTTACAAGCGGGTATTAAAATATCCGCTATTCGCGGGTTGCGGATAGTTAATATCCGTGGGTATCAACTATCCGTCGTGAATTTTATACACAGATATTCGCATGTACGGATTTTTTTGTCATCCATATATATATATATATATATATATATATATATATGGTATATATATATGGAAGTTGAATTCTTGAATGCTAAAACAATACTGTTGAGCATTTATAAAGAAGGTTTTAAGAAAGTTATATGGTAAGTTACATTTTTGAATCTCATAATAGATTTAGAGGCTTTTATTCTGAAAGAAAAAAGGTGTAGTGGAAAAATATTAGGTAAATGATTAAGCTTCAAAATATGTTTTTCTCCTTTTTATGTACCAAAATTATTATGACTGAAAAGATATTAAGTTTTTAACTCATATATCTCGGACAAGGCCTAATTGTGTTATCAAAGTCCTATTTTAACTTGATTGTTGAATGCTTGAAATTAAAACTTTTAATCGGTATATAGAATTACTCCATTTAATTCTTTTAAAGTCTCACAAGTTTAATGATTTTTTTATTTTTTTTATAATCATCCACTCCATGGATTAATTTGCTTTTAAAATTATGTATTTAGTTAAGTTTTAAAAAAATATTACAAATAGGGTTAATTCGTGCAATGAGACACGAGTTCATTGTTAAGAAGTTGTGAGAGTCATGGACAACTTTAGAGCTTTGAAAATGAAATCGTGAAAGTAAAGGATGAGTTTTTTTTTCTATTGTTGAAGTCGTTCTGGTCAAATACGACTTCCGCGAGGATTAACTTTAATTAGTCACACATTTAATTTGTCATTAAGCTGAACTCATGTGGTGATTGAGAGAATTTTTCCGAATTGAAGTTACAATGAAGTCTTGTAAGTGGTTGACGACTTCTGCCCAACTGAAGTCGTGTCGCTAGTAAGCGACTTTTGAAAATTAAACTGCATTAAGGTTATGCTTAGCTTTGGCAATTTCAATGTATATGGTTTTGAACTAAAGTGGTATGTCAATTAAATTTTCACTGAAGTGGTGTGTCTGCAGGTGGCAACTTTAGTGTTTTTTTTTTTCATGTGCATTCTAAGAACTTGAAACAAATGATTGATTCAATCTTATCCAAGAAATAGTACATCTTTTTTAATTTGATTTCTCATGTGACATAAACAAAGAAAATCATAAAAAAAAACGAAAAATGGTGATGTCACAATCTAGTAGATTGATCATTCAATAAAGATTTGTGACAATTATTTCATTCTTTGATAAGATTCAATGTCCTAATACAAGAACCAAGAGAATCTTCTCTTTGATGAATTCAAATTCATATAATGACTATAAAAAGATGTTTACATTTGTCTTTAGTGGAAGTATATAAAGAACACAAGTGGTTAAACAAAGTAAGAAAACCAAAATAAAGGGTAAAGACACTAGGCCCTAAATATAACTCAAAAATGTTTTTAAGTGCCAAATTATAATTCAGGTGTGATCCAAGTCATGATCTTTATTTTCTGAGTTCCCAATTGCATGGAGCATCATGATTCTCGAGAAGATTTGTTTTTCTAAGCTTTTGCTCCTTGACCTTGTTACTGGTCCTTTGAATTGCAATGACTCCTCCTCAATTTATTCCTGTATAGGATCAAGAGACAAGTCATTATATTGAAACTAAAACTCTCTCTATAATCTTTAAATAGATAAACAATATTATTATTATCAATAATTTTCTTAAGAACTTGAAATGGAACTTATCCTCTAGGTAGGAGTTAAAATTTATTTTAGAAAAGAAATATTTCCTACCTAAAGTGAACCTACTTCGAGATCGAACTACAAGAAAAAACGTCATTATCTACAGCCCAAATCCGTATATAATTTTTGGTTATATACAGATTACATATTAACAAAATTCCGTATATAATACTGTCGTAGCTAGTGTTATATACGGATAATCCGTATATAAATTACATACAGATAATCCGTATATAAATTATATACGGATAATCCGTATGTAAAATCCGTATATAAATTACATACGGATAATCCGTATGTAATATCCGTATATATATTATGTATAGATAATCCATATATAATATCCGTATATACAGATAATCCGTATATAATATTCGTATACAATTTACATAAGATAAAATCCGTATGTAACTTTATAACTTTATAAAAAATTAAATAATCTCATATTTGCATTCAATAACTAGAAATTTTATATACTTAATAAGAGATAAACAGTACTGTCAAATTAACAATACATATATACAATATATAATAAATACACAAAATATGTATTTAGAAAAGTGAATTCAAATTACTAACATGCATGCAATATATATTTACATAAAAACAACTTAAGGGTAAAAATTGAGATAAAAGATTGAAATTACAATTTCTGGTGCAGTTTTACACTTCATCCATGTTTAGCCTCTTCATTAGAAATCTGTATTATAATGAAGAAAACAATATCATAAGTTTTCCAAATCTCACCAGCATAAATCAAATCTCTTCTTTAATGTAATGGAATGAACTATGGTCATAAATACTATTTGTCTACAACTGACAAATCACAAATTAATTTAGTCTCCAAAAGTAGTGGGTTTTGCCTAACTGGTTGACATATTTCTTTTTATACAAAAAGGAAAAAAGAGAAGGTTTCTATAAGAATCCCTCTTGGGATGAAAAAAAAGGAAAATCAACAAATAGAGTTTCACAATCACTATCTACAAGGGACGACCCTCATAAGATCGCGAACTTTACATCAACTCGAAACCAAATTACTAATCTTCTCCTAGAGAAATTATTCATTCAGAGAAATCTCGATAAAAGATGTGCACACACATAGCCAACTGCCCCAAACATTAGCATAAATTTCATATTTCCCCAAAAAATTGCTTCTTTACTTCTACCAAAACTAGAAAAGGTAATTAACAAGAGCTGGTCCAAGAATCTAGAGCTCATCCTAAACTCCAGAAAACTCAAAGTGCCAAACAAAGTGTTGAACAAAGAAACAATTATAGAAAAGAGAAAAACAAGATGCAAGTGCATAAAGAAAACAATAAGCAGGTAGGAAGAAAAACGTGTTGTACCCTCCTTTTAATGCAAGCCATTCAACTCTTTCATAAACTATTTGCGCATCCCAATAGTACCTTGTCGGTATCAGATGTGCTTGGTGTGGTTAAATAAACTTCTAGTCTTCTTGATTTCCTGTTTTTCATGTTATTTTAGCAAATGTCTTAGATTAGATATTGATTACTTGTTTCAGTTGGGTGTGAATTCAAAAAGTAGAGGTGGCCCTCACCTTAGTTGAAACCAGAGTCTATCTTATGAAAAATCTTCACATCTCACAAGTTTTTTTTTTCTCTGATAAAATGTCTTCATTCTCGACTAATATAGAATTCAGTCAAAATAAGTCTTCTTTTAATCAGTGATTTTTAGAATGAAGAATTTGAGAAGTCAAAACATTTTGGTTGATTTGCACTCTGCAATACATTTTGAGGTATCACCAAAACCAACAACAGTAGAATTCCTAAGTAAGTTTTTCCCTTCTATTTAGTTTAACATCATCTCACCAGACAACTGTTATCAAGAACAAAGTGCTTTCTTGGCTACAAATTTATCATTCGTTAGTCTAAAATTTGTGTTGCTCCTTCCTGAATATACCATGAAGCCCTTAAGCCTCCAATTATAAACTCGGCATTGCAATTCACAGCACCCAAACTGCCAAATTGTCATAAAATATGGTCCTTTATCATCACATCATTGCTAGGCAGTGATTGGAAGCTTTACATACTTAGAAACTCCCATTCACCTGATTTCCAGACCCCAACTTTTGGGCCTTAAATTATTTAATTAATTTATCATTCTATTTCAATTTGATTACAACAACTCAGTCACATTTATAATACATCACATGCAACAAGTTGAACATTAATAGGCATGAAATTAAAAGAATGAAAATATGGACATTTCAGCAGGATAATGACATGTATGGACATGGTAGATAAAGCAGATGCACATAGCCTTATACTTATGGATCTTGTAAAGTAGGGCTCCTCATTTAATGTAATAGCAAACTTGTTACATTGTGATTTTTAAGAGTCAACTATAATATTCAACTTATGCTGTGTCAGCAATGCCAACATACAAAAGTAAAACAAATCAAAGGAAAAACAGTGGAAGATAAGTTTCCTTCATACTCTAAGTACCATCAAAATGTAATGCCTCAACTTTTAAGTTGTAATAAAACTTACTTTTGAAGTTTTATATAAACATTAGCAGCAGCACGATATAGCTCAAAGGCCATTTGTTCTCTTCCATCGTCTTCAAGAGTTGTACAAGCATCTGTATATCGCTTCTTCAGGCATGCTATCTTCCAAAGCACTACAGAGAATGAGGAAGGTATTATGAATATATTGATAGTGGTGAAATAATATATATAGATAGTCATACAATATTGTATATACAAATGTAATATATGCATTAGTCAGTGTTTTTTACATACACCATCTGCATTCTGCTGAACTGTAGTACATATTGATGTCAACTCTTCCTTAGTAGAAAGATAAGGTATTAAAGAGAAAAGGGGAAGGAACATATCTGAAATGGAAGCCCTTTAGAAATTTTATAAATTCAAACTCAGTTACCCAATCTTGTCAAACTAATTCTAAAAGTTTCTATGCAATCCGTGTATTTCACTTTCTTGAAGCTATTTGAATATAATCCCATCTGCAGAACAAACGAAAGGGTCAAGTTACTGCATAACTACTGTTAGAATCACAGTTTCTACTGCACTAAATAAAATATGTATGTTTAATTCCCTAATTATAGTTTAATTAATAACAATAATAGTCCAGCTTATCATATTCCATATATAGTACAACAAAACCAATATCCAGGTTACTAGAGAAGACATGATATACTACCAATGATGCAATGGAATTTATTAATGAAAAATTAATGTGTTCAAGCTATTCTTAGTTAAATAATATCACAAGAAATAGAGAAACAGAGCATATAATTCATTGGAAAAATTTTACCTATGTTCTCGTTTAGTTTCTACTCCCATAGTTCTCATGAATCTAGAAAATGTTTTATTTAAAAAAAAAAATATTTTTATTTTCTCCTTATCAAATCATTCTTTGATTTTCTTCCAAGAATTCTTCTTGATCTTATACCAATTACCATTCACAATCAAAGCACTGTAATCAATTATGGATGATAGCTTATGACCCTGAGCCCAAAGTTTTCCATACATATACGACAAATGAAATTGTGGCCAATAGAAGATATATTAAAAATATATGAAATATAAAATGCTATATAATCAGAACATAAATAAAACTACTAGTATATTAGAGACAAAAGAATATCTGAACTCCTATTCTAGGAAGTCAATTTCAACATATTTCAGTTTGAAGGCAAAAAAACTACCATAAAGTCATATATAGTTAAGAATGATGAGTAAAAAATTGTTAAAGCATGGCTGGTATCTTATTTTACTTTTAAAAAATATTATCTATTCATTTTCCTTTTTATTATGGTAAGGAATGAGGATGAAATCTTGAACTAGATGCAAATTTCAATGCATCAATATAGCCATTAGACTCACAAACAAACTCCAGACACCTTTCCAGTAGATGCCCCCTCTCACAGTGTTGTGAATACTAGAGTTGTTCACATTAATGAATGAATTATCCATAAATGCGTTAATAGGTTGTCGATCTGCGGATTCAAACCTCTAATTATATCCATTTTCCAAGACCCCAGATCCAATTACTCCAGAAGACCCTGTTGTTGTAAACGATGTCTAGTGAGACCAAGAAGAATTGCTTCCTAAGAAAAAAGAAAGTGTAAGGCAGATAAAATCTTACCCTTTGGTCTTAACATAATACTCTGACCCAAATCTCGCTTGACCCTACATTAAACTACAAAAGCAAGGTTACCATGGTTGTTAACTAAAGAAAATAGTTTCTTAGCAGAACTACTTTTGCATCAAGGTATTTATAAAAACTTTACATTGCATTAACCGTAAAAGTCAATAGAAAAATGGTAGTAATCAAAGATTATACAAGTAGACATGCATATCCAAATTAAAATCATCTCCATGATATCATTCTCTAGGCACACAGAAAATAAAGGAAAAAGTTACATAAGCTAGAAGAAATTAAATCAACAAAATGAAAAAAGAAAACAGCGGGTATAGCCAGCAAGTTTTAAACCTAGGACGCAAGGTTCAAGCTTGATCTGCTTCCTAGCAATGTCAATCTTATTCAAAGCACGAAGAGCAATTCCGCAGCTCGGACATCATACAAACCATTACCAGGTCATAGTTGAAATGAACACAGGGATTGAAGAAGATGTAGAGGTTCTCCAAACGTGGGATGCAAGGTCGAAAACGAAGGCCTTATTGGATTTAGGATGATTGTGGAGAACGGTGAGGGGGTTAAACTCGTCACGGAGGATGGCATCGTCGTCAGAGATCCGTTCGGGTAGTAGTTGTAGGCTTAGGGTTAGGGATGAAAGAGGGAATGGAGACCGACAAGGTAGAGGTGGACATGGTTAGGTTAGGGTTTTCTTTCTAGGCAGCTTTGACCTCAAAGTGCGAGAATAGGAGTCCTAGGGTTCCTCTGCGACAAATGTAAGGTTCGTTGACGGAGAACACGGGTACCACAACTGGAAGACGACGATTGGAGGCAGAAACTCTTAGGGTTCGAGCCACGACGATGATCGTTCGACGAACGAAGATGATGGTTACAGATGACAGAGGGAAAAAGGATCGAGAAGAATGGCTCAATGAGAACACAACTCCATTACAGCAAACGCCAGAGAAGAAACTGGAGAACAATGGTCGAGATGGAGCAACAACTAGATGAGAGGGAAGAAGGACTCGAGGACTTCCAACTTTGATTCTACTTCTATTAGGGTTTAATTTTTTTAATCTTTTTTATTAATTACGGGTAGAGAGAAATTCACTTAGAATTTCATCCTTAGGAAAACTCTCGCAGGTGCTACCATTTCATACAGACATTATATACGGAAAATCAATATGTAATTTTTTTTATTATATACGGAAAAATCTGTATATAACTTATTTGTATATAAAATCTGTATGTAACGAAGTCATTATATACGGATTATGATCCGTATGTAAATAGCATTTTTCTTGACCTCTTCTTTTCTATTTGTGTCTTTAGTTTCTTATGCAAGTTTCTAACAAAAGTAGCTTTGGCAAGACCATATTTGTTATTCATAGAATCATTATTAGGCAAAGACAAAAAATTTAAGAGAGTTAGAGGATTAAAACCATAAACTATCTCAAATGAAGACATACAAATAGTAGAACGAACCACCCTATTATAAGAAAACTTCACATACGGTAACCAATCCTTCCAAGTTCTCAAATTCTTATTTACAAAACATCTAAGGACTTGAGAAAAAGTTTTACTTACCACTTCAATTTATCCATTCGTTTAAGGGTGAAAAGTTGTATAAAATAGAAGTTTTGTACCTGACTTGTCCTATAAGTCATAAAGAAGACAAGTTGTGATTTAAACCTTTTATATGCTCAACATTTTCTTTTGAATGCCAAAGAATTATAAGTGTAGGAAATCACAAAAAGACTTCAAGATATTTTTTAACATCATTGAAAAAGGGGGGGACGTTGATAAAAGAAGAAGATGAGAAGACAAGTTTTTATTATGATAATAAATGAAGAAAAGTTTGTCTTATTGATGATGATAATTTATGGAGAACTATTGAAGAGTTAAAGAATACTTAGATTCAAGAGTGATTTATGAAGAATTATTGAAGACTTAAGAATTGTTTGGATTCAAGAGTTACATTAAAGACATAAAAATTTAGTTATTGAAGCCATGTAATCTTTGTATATTAATTAGGATAGGAGAACTAGAAGGTCACAAGTCAAAAGGTAAAACCTAAGCACCAAAGCATCAAGAACGCTAAGAGTTTTATTTTTGCAATGCTCACTAAATAATCCATCATTCTTAGTAATAATTTATTATTGCAAAGAGAAATTATTTTCAAAAATCATCGAGGTCTTTATTATGAAAGTCTTTATGAAAGGGGAGAAAATATTTTTAACACCATAAGGCCTAGGGTTAATTACTTGTGATTTAAACATGTTATATGCTTAACATTTTCTTTTGAATGTCAAAGAATTCTAAGTGCGGGAAATCACACAAAGACTTAACGATATTTTTTATCATCATCAAAAAGAGGGAGATTGTTGGATAAAAAAGAAGATGAAATCTTATTCTCAGAGTTTTGAAGACAAGTAAAGTTTTGATGATGATAACAAATGAAGAAAAGTTGAAGTCTTATTGATGATGATCATTTATGGAAAACAGTTGAAGATTTAAAGAATGCTTAAATTCATGAGTGATTTATGGAGAACTATTGAAGACTTAAACAATGCTTGGATTCAATAGTTACATTAAAGATCAAAGTTGCATTAAATCTTTATAAATTTAGTTGTTGAAGCATGTAATTTGTGTATATTAATTAAGATAGGAAAACTAGAAGGTCACAAGTCAAAAGGTAGAACTCAAGAACCAAAGCACCATATGCTTGAATTAGTTTTATTTTGTAATGCTCACTATAATAATGGGTTATTCTTATATAATTGATTATTGGAGAAAAACAAACTATTTTCAGAGTAATGGAAGTCTTTATTATAAAAGTCTTCGTTAGAGGGGAGAAAATAGTCTTAACATCTTAAGGCTTGGGGTCGATTACTTTTGATTTAAACGTGTTATATGCTTAACATTTTGTTTTTGATGTCAAAGAATTCTAAGTATAGGAAATAAAAAAAAAGATTTCAATATATTTTTTAGCATCATAAAAAAAGAGGAAATTGTTGATAAAAGAAAAAGATGAATATCTTATTCCCATCCTTAAAGGGGAGTATAGTTTTGATGATGATAATAAATTAAGAATAGTTGTAATCTTATTGATGATGATTTATAGAAAACTGTTAAATAATTAAAGAATGTTTAGACTTAAGAGTGATGTATGGAGAACTATTGAAAAGTTAATAATTTTTGGATTCAAGAGTTACATTAAAGATTGAATGCTTGATTCAAGAGTTGCATTAAAGACTTATAAATTTATTTTTTGAAACCATATAATCTATGTGTATTAATTAGGATAGGAAAAATAGAAGGTCACAAGTCAAAAGGTTGAATCCAAGCAATAAAGATCTGAGAACACTAAAAGGGGTTTATTTTTTCAATACTCAATTATTCTTATGATAATTGATTATTTTAGAGAAAAATTATTTTCGAGAAATGCTGAAGGAATAATTGATTGTTGCTTGTAATAATATAATGAAAACCATTATACTTGAGTATTTGCATATGTATGGACCCGGAGCACAAGGAACAAACACTACAAGGGTTATAAAGATGTATGATCACCCTGTGTTGCATTTGATTTTTTTTTTTTTTACTTTAGACGATTTATTTACCAATAAGAGGTACTATATTGTTAAATTCATAATAGATTTGTAGTCATGGATAATATGTATTCAGACCTTACATTCAGGAAGTGAGAAACCAAAAGGAAGCTCATTTAATTGATGAAATCATAGGGTTTCAAGAAGGTTGTGTTATCAGGCACAAGCACCATAGGTTAGTCATTTTTGTACCATATATGTATTTGATTTATTAAATCTAGTTAAAAATGTAACGATTATAAAAAATTTGTAATAATGTTTAGAAGTTTTGATGAAACATTCTTTGATGCATTTTATATAATTGTTATGTATTAGTTGATTTGGTAGATTTTGAATTGTGCATTATCGATGTGATTTCTTCCTACACTTCCATGAGATGCGTGAAAAGTCTAAATTATATATTTTCAACTTTTACAATTCATAATACATACTGTTTTGATTTTGTAATAAAAAAAATACATTTTCATATCCATAAATGCATTCTAGATTCACAATTTGGAAACGTAGTATGAATTTCACAATTCAAAATTCATAATTATACTTCTAGATTGTGTATTTTAGAATACATTTTTGGATTGTGTATTATGGCATTCATTTTTAAATTTAGAAATACAATATGAATAACACAACCTATAAATATATCTTGAATTACACAAATCAAATTCATAATTATATTTATGGATTAGGTGTTTTTGAAACAACTTATAGATTAATCCATAAGTTAAAATAACAAATTGGGATTGCAAAACATAAAATTATTGTAGTGTGATGCCGTATCATATTGCATAACATGGAAGTCAATCCCTATTATCACTATAAATTGTACAATTTCAAAGATTACAACTAATTTCTGCATCATATGATCCATAACTTTGCTAAATATAAAATTATCATTTAGGATTGCAAATCTAAAAATAACTTGAGAATCAATGTAGCCTCCATGGTTACTTAAATCATTTGAATTTTTTTTGAAAAACTTACTCAAAAAAGTTAACTAACTTCAACATTTATAAAAATTTCACCTCCAAACATTAATCTTTGAAAGTTTGATGTTCAAATCAATAACTCACAAGTAAGGGCACCAATGAAGGACAATAATGTTGAAATAAAGGGGTTGAGTTCAAGAATGGTGTGAATTAAACCTCTAAAAAATTTTGAATTTTATGATGAGAAAAATCTTTACTTAATCTTTGAATGAATGATTAGCTATACAAATAATGTATACAAACACACTAGTTTAGAAGAAATTTTTCAAAACAAATCAAGAAACAAATTTTAGTAGAGACAATCAACAAGAAAATATTATGGTTCACTCTATATAACTAGAGATACATTTATTTGCCTAGTCACACCAATATAGCTTTCCAATTTTACAATCTCATAAGAAAAACATGAAAGGAAAATAAACAAAAAACAAAGTGTTGAACCTACAAGACTTGATTTAGCCCTTTGTAATACCCACTAGTAAAAAAATCGCGTACAACGTCGAATATTTTGGGCTTTTAACGACGAATTCGCGAATGACGTCATATCAAGAAACGTTAAATTGATGTCGAATTTTAAAAAATTCGATGTTAAATTAATGACAAATTTTGTCAATATACGACGTTAACTTAACGTCGAATTTTGTCAATATACGACGTTAATCAATTTTTATTTTTTATTTTTTTAATTAATTGTGATCCTCTTTTACAACTCTACGAGACTGTTAACACCCTGACAAGTGTACCAGATCATATCAAGTAATAATAATACGGTAAGTCCGAATATCGTTTTTCAAGAGACTCAAGGCACTAAACATTTGTGCTTTTGCTTAACCAATCAAGACTATAAGAACAATATTTTGTGGTTTTTGAATGTGTTGTGTGGAAAAATAAACATGAATGCAATTTGATCAATTGAGGCTAAACACAAAAGTGAATGGATGATGTTGATAATATGAGATGAATATGTTGTTAGGGTTTAGATTTCACCTAATCATTATCATGCATAAACTATTCTTATTAGATTCAACTTTGTTATCAATGTTCATGTAACTTTCTAATTTACTCTAAACCCGATGTCTCAGCAAAGAGAACCTACTCCCAATTACTAGTTTATTATGTCTAGTCTCCCTAGAAATTAGTCATGCATTTCAGTGCACAAAAGCTTAAAGCAATTGATCGTCCTATTCCTATGTCTAGGTAATATTGCATAATCAAGAGAATTATCCTCATGTCTAGATTTTCCCGTATGTGTCCATATCGACAAAATCAATGATCATGACATTGAATGAGTTAAACAATGCAATCATAAAGTATAGAGAAGAAAACTCAAACTATTGATAACTAAAGTATATGAAGAAAATAAGAAATTCAAATACAAGAGAGTTTAGAGGTTACATCTTCCCCAATAACAAATGAGATTAGTTCTCCATCGTCATGAAGAAACTAGGTGTACAATGGAATGAAAGATAGAAAACCCTAGAAAGAGAAAAGGAGAGCTGTCACCACCTCTAAATCTGCCCCCAAAGGGGTGAGAAGTGTGTTTCTATGCCTAAGCCATTAAAAGATACATTCTCTAGGGTGTCTAGGTCTTTAAATAGGGTAGAAAAATAACAAAAAACGGGTCCAGGCCCAAAATAGATAATAAAAACAACAGAAAATTGGCCCAAAACTCGCGTCGCTAGCGCCCAGCGCTATAGTACCGCTTAGCGGTAGGTGCGACACTCAGAATGGCGCTAAAGTGCAAAACAGTGAAAACTGTCGGAAATTGGCACTCAGCGGTGGCGCTCAGCGCTACTGTTCTGCACTCTAGTTGACTGATTGACTTTTCTGCAATCTAGTTGACTGGTTGACTTTCCTGGTTGACTGGTTGACTTTTATGGTTGACTAGTTGACTTTTCTGAATTTTGGTTGACTTTTCTGCACTCCAACCATTTGATACTTCAACCTTTCTTTCAATTCATTCCAAAAACCTATAAAATCAAGGGAATTTAATGATAAAATCCTAAAGCATATCCCAACTCCCTTATTCCTAAAACTAAAGCAAAATCATGAGTCCAAGCTAGTTTTTAAGTCAAAAAGGGTGCATTAAATATCAAAATTAAGTATCAAAATAACGGTTTTTGAACCGTTATCAGAGACCTGAAAAGCAGAAAAACAACAAATTGTTGAGCTTGTCGACAACACAAACTCTATATCAAACTGGTTTTTGATGATGACAACACACTGCTTAATAACAGTGCATAAGTTCCAGTATTACATGTTCAAGTGATATGCCAAACTAGATCGAACATTGTTTTTGTTGAACATGTTTTGTTGAATTGCAATGTATGTTCCTATGCTCGATTATGTGATATTATTGTGGAAGATGCTTGTCGTGAAATGTGAAATAAAATGTTTTTGATTACTGCACATTTCAAAAAAGAAAAAGATCACAAGCACCTTTATGAACTTATCCTTGTTGTGACACTCATAATGGATTCGACTATGCTAAAACCTTTGCACAGACTTTGTGAAACGTTATGTTGTGTAAGATTCTGAGTTGAAAAGAATTTCAAAGTGTTTTCACATGAGTCAGTCAACAATATGCATCACTCATTCGACTGTATTACTGTTGTATTTGGAATTCTGTTAAGCTTACACGCTCCAACGACTATATTTTTCAAAAGTTAGTTAAGATTGACTGACTGGGTCAACTGTCTTATATATGCATTGATTTGGTTGACTGAGGAGCCTTTGTGTTGACTGTCTGTTATAACTATTTTAATACAATCGACTATATTAGTAGGCAATTAGACTGAGAATAACAGAAAACTATAAATAAGACAAAGCACGAATTGCTCTGTAAGACTTTTGTGATCTAACATTTTCATTGTCCTGTTTCAGAGTGAACTCTCAATTTTGGAAGCTCCAAGAATTCTCCAAGAAGGCGGTGGTGATCTTTATTGAGAGAGATTCAGATTGAGGAGTCTTTTGCGCATACTAGTTGCTCAACATTTGCACAGAGAAGGTGCTTCTGGTTTGATCTTGATAGGCTTGGCATCCTGTGAAGACTGATGTATTTGACTGAAGGCTTGACAACCTATGAAGTCTGTTGTGATAGGCTTGGCAACCTGTGAAGCATGTTGTGATAGGCTTGGCATCCTGTGAAGAGTGCTGGTTACACGTTGAGGATTGTTCACGTGGGTGCAGATTACAGAAGAGGGGATTCTTGCTGCAATTCTGGTTTTGTGTGTGCAACTATATTTGGTCTTGGGTTATATAGGAGATTTATATTTTTGCGTGGTGCTTCTATAAATTCCTTGTTGTAAAAGCCGCAACCATTATAGTGCATTTGCTTCCAAGATTGGAAGGACACTGGATGTAGGCATTGTTGGCCGAGCCAGTATAAAAACTAGTGTTCAGTTGACTTTAATTGTTTAGCAGTCAACTACGCTTTTCCGCTGCATTAAATTTTCATTACTTGCATTTTAAGGAAAGATCAAAAGCTTTGAAATTTTCATACCAAGATTGCGAAAAGATTTTGTTTTTGAATTGACATCAATTCACACCCCGTCTTGGTGTAAAACGAAGCCAACATGTTTCCTAACAATTGGCACCAGAGCTGGTTTTCATAAAATACTTGAAAATTCAGTCGACTGTGTTTTTATTCTATTCGACTGTAAAACCTGGGGATGACTTCAAATTTTTAAACTTTTGGTGAAGGTGCTTCAACAAACAGACCACCTCTGTTTGCTGGTGAAAATTATCCTTTTTGGAAAATTCGCATGCAGATATTTCTTGAATCGCAAGATAAAGGAATTTTGGATGCCACTTTAAATGGTCCATATGTGCCTACAAAAACTGTTGATAGTAAAACTGTTTTGGAACCTTTTACTGAGTGGACTGCTGATGAAAATAGAAAAGCTCAGTATGATGTTAAAGCTAGAAACAGTATTGCCTTTGCACTAACAATTGATGAATTTTTTAGGATATCCCAATGCAAGTCTACAAAGGAAATGTGGGATGTTTTACAGGTAACACATGAAGGCCCGGATGAATTCAAGAGAGCCAGGAAGAATTCTTTGATTCAAGAGTATGAATTGTTCAGAATGAAAGCTGGTGAAAGCATCTATGATGTCCAGAAATGATTCACTCATATTGTAAATCACCTGATGGCTCTTGGCAAAGTCTTTGACAAAGAAGAGATCAATACCAAGATTCTGAAAAGTCTGAACAGGATCTGGCAACCAAAAGTCACGACAATCTCTGAATCCAAAGATCTTACAACTATGAATATGGCTACCTTGTTTGGCAAGCTACGGGAACATGAATTAGAACTTGGTAGACTGAAGGATGAAGAGGAGATTGAAGAAAAGAAGTCCATTGCTCTGAAAGCTACAAGCAAGAATCTCACAAAGACAGAGATGGATGACAAAGAGCTTATGACTCTGATGGTAAGAAAGTTTAGTCGACTTATGCAAAATGCTAGTCAACTGTCTAACCATGCAGGTCAAAGCAAAAAGAAAAGCTTCAGCACAAATGTTGTCTAGTGCTATGAATGTGGAAAAGAAGGTCACTGATGAGTCGATATTTTCTTGACTTCACTTAGTTTATTGTACCGAAATTAATCAGGGAATTATGCTTAAATGTCCGGTATTTTCCCGTTTTTCATAATTATGCTTAATTTGACCGGAAATTCTAATGTTAATTAATTTGAATATTCTGAACTAATTATTTGCATTTTTAATTGTAGGGAAAATTTTGGAGATATATTTTGGAGCATTGGGATGGAGACAAATTAATTCAAGACTCTCCAATTAGACATTTTAAATTTTAGTTATATTGTAATTTAATTACTTAAACTTTTTGGACAAACTATTGCACATTGGGCCATTAAAAATATTAGGGTCCCAAAGATTGTAAGACACATGGCCTAACTCTAGGGTTTCATTTTCTTAGGGTGGACCCCACCCATCCTAAAAGGAGGACACTCGGTCCTAGGAAAAGAGGGAGGGGAGCCGTCATTTCTTTTGGAGTTGTAGGGGCTGGAACGTTTTTTCTTTGCTTGGGTGAATACATACTTTGTCACGGTTTCCATGGGTTGAAGGAAGAACATTTTCCTTTTCTTTTTTTATTTTGTGCAATGCAACAACATTTATTTTCTTTGGAGCTTATTATAGAATGAAAACGGTGCAAACAACAATGTGTCATTCACAGCTGCTGGAAGCCATCATTTCTTTCTTCCCCATTTGCTTTTACTTTGATTAATGGAATGCAAGTACACATTGATGACATCTCAATTTAATGGTGATTGACGAGAGCTTGCAACTTTGCTGGGACGGTGCAGCAGCTCACGCCACATCACATTTCCTTTTCTTTTGATGCTAAGTGCTATTTATTTGGTGGGGAATGGAGCTGATCTCACGTCAAGTCCAGCGACGCTTTTTAGGAGAACAAGACTTTTGATTTTAAATTGGAGAAGCACATCTTTTATTTGAGAACGATGCTGTGATTTTTATTTCTTTGGAAAAAGCTATGCTGAATTCATTTATTTTTCTTTGAAAAGAAAAAGTAGCGCTGACTTCATTGGAATGTGCACGGTGATTCACTGAAGCAATGGATTTTGGCTTTTAATGTTTAATGGATGATGGGATGAATGGGAATATGCTGCAGCCACCACTTATATAAGGAGATTTTGATTTGATTAGGAAGGTAGCGCTCCAAAGGTAAAGGTTATGTTTTTTTAGAAGCGAATTCCATTTCTTAGAAGTAGCACGTTACAAAGCAAGAGGTGTCAAGGTTGGAGCACGTTTTCTTTTCACTTGAATTAGAAATAGAGAAAAGCACGGTGATGAGTTTTATTTCTTTTATTTAAGAAGCATAAGCGTCAATTATTAATGGTAGAGTCGATGCCTCATTATGAAGTGCAACACATTTTCAATTTTGGATGAGCAGCGTTCATTTCAACTTGGCAGAAGGTACAACATGTGTGATTTATTTAGGAGAAGAGATTTATTTTCTTTATGTAGATTTGGGAATTCATTTTGCCATAAGGGTGGGGCCATGATGCAACTTTAGGATATTTATTTAGCTCTTAGAGAAAAGCACATTGTGATTTAATTTGGCTTGCACATGGGACGTCTAGGCGTAGACACGGTCTATACCTTGGAATGCTCAATGGTGATTTTAGTTTTTGAGAAAAAGCACTCATGTTTTATTTAGAAAATCATTGCTTCAACAATTGCAATTTAGTTTGCTGTTAATGTATTCTCTTTTATTTTGTGTCATTTCCCATGATGAATTGCCTTTTCATTTCTTTAGTTTACTTGTTACATTTTCATTCTATTTTATTCCAGTGTTTTCATTTACCTTAATATTGTCTAATATGTTTAATTGTGATAATTTAATTGTGATGTTAGCTTAGGTTAGTGAGTTGGTCATTAGCGATATTATGATGTTTCCCTGAGATTTCTGGACTGTATGTGTAATTGCACTCTAACTTGGTTAATATCAAATCTGTATTTGCACTTGCAATTGGGTATACACTTAGTTGTCCAGTTGGTGTTGAGTCTTCTCTTAGTTGATGAAACTGCATGGTGTAAATTAGATTTGATGTTAACATTGCGTTCTCTTAGTTCGCTTTTATGAAAACATGATTAACCTTTGCTTAGTTGGTTAACTGTATTGGATTAGAGGTTTGAGTCAGCGTTATTTTGTTGATCTGTGATAGGAAGCATTGTAATTAAGTTAATGACCAACCGTTTTCAGTCTGTCTTTGAAACCATTTTTAGATCTGTGTTTAATTATTAGTTGCGTCTGTGTTTTGATTTAGTTCATCCGCATTCACCACAAACCTTTCACAAACCCCCCCTCACTTCGTGTTTGACTTGATTCTTGAACCGCAATATTGGTCCTTGAGAGACGACCTAGGAGTCATTTCCTAGTCTATACTGCATTCTTATTTGCATATCAAATTTGTGTGGGTTGCGACAACCCATCAGTCACATCAAGCCTGACTGTTCTGAATTACAGCTAAAGCAAAAAGGAAAGAAAAGATTCCCTCAAGGCAGAAATATGAGAAAGAAAGGAGCCTACATTGCTTGGGAGAATTCAGATTTTGTGAATTCAAGTGATGAGGATGCTGACCGAGACGAGATATCCAACATGTGTCACATGGCTGGAACTGCAAAGAGTGATAGTGATAGTGACAGTGATGAAGAATTTGAGAAGCTGCCTATAGAAGAAAAATATCAGAAGCTGATTAAGACATACAGAGAGTTACATGCTGAAGCAATGCGATTGGAATACAAGGTTAATCGACTGAACTCTGAGAAAAGAGATTTTGAATATAGAATTGATAACCTTGTTGTTGAAAATAAAAGATTAGAAAAAGAATTGAATGAGGCTTTGTTATCTGCTAGGAATATTGAAATTAAAACAGTTACTGTTGAAAAAGCTTGTGAAAATTGTCCTAAACACATTGAAAAGATAGATTACTTGATTGGCAAGCTAGCTAAGTTTGCTCAAGCTAGTGACAGTTTAGATGTTGTATTGAATTCATCTAGCAGAATTAATAATAGACAGGGAATTGGATATGAAGCTTACTCTAACAGAACCAATACCAGAAAGCTTAATGAATCAAGAAAACCTGCTAGAAATGCATGTTTTTACTGCAGATGTGTTGGTCATACTGTTAGAAACTGTTATTATAGACATGTTGTTCGTCAAGGATTATGTGTATGGATACCAAAGGAACATGTAACAAGAACTAACAATCAAGGACCCAAAGTCAAATGGGTACCAACAACCAAAACTTAATTGTTTTGCAGGTTGTGCAGTTTATACAGAACTGCTCTCAAGGATAACATTACAATGGATCATATCATACACCTTGAATGTCTACAACTGGTAAACCTATATCTATTTGCTGCATCATGCATATATTGATTGTTTGTTGTTGTATGATTGTTTGTGTTATGTGTTAAATGTTTGAAATTGATTGAATTAGTTTGGAAATGTGTTTTATGAGTCTCAGTCGACTCCAATAGTAAGTCAATCGAATGTTATATTAATGTATTCAATTGAGAACTGGAAGTTTTGATTAGCCTGAAATTTAAAATTCCATTTTGGTGCAAAAGTAAAATTTTGGGGTTCCCTCCAATTTTATATTCAATAAAGGCTTGTTAAAATCTTGGTAATCAGAGATCACTGCATTCTACCTCGTTGATCGTGTATTCTACTATTCTTATTTCCTTAAGAAGGGCTTAACAAGCTAGAGGAATATCAACAATGTCTGAGAAACGCTGATGATCACTGGAAAAATTCAAACTACAAAACTGGTGGAATGAAGAAAGATGAAAAAATGAATATTTACACCATAGCCTATATACTCATGGCCAGAGGAGGAAACTATGCTCAAGCTACCACTGAGGACTTAATGCTGTTGAAAGCCTTGAAGGAAAATATTCAAGTAGATTGGCCTGCTGCCATCACTAACAATATGCTAAAAGTTACTAAATCTGAATCAGGAAAGCTCCCATACTATGTCTTCATTTCAAAAATACTAATTTACTGCGGTGTGAAATGCATTGGTGAATCCAGTGAGCAATATCAAAACTCAAACCTTGTGGACAAAATTGTTCTTCATCTTATGCACATGAAGAAAACATCTGAAAGCTAGAAATACAAAGATGAAATCTGTAATGACAACAATGCAGCTTCAACCTCTCAAGGAAATCAGTACATAGGAAAGAATGGGTTTGAAAGGATTGTTCTGAAGGAACTAGATGAAATCAAGAGATGGATTAGTGAACTGAAAAACAATAGCCAAGAACATGAAAATCTTGAAAATGCTGGTTCTTCTGAAAGATCATCTCAAAGAAGTAATGATGACAGTGAAGAGAAAAATATGAGGAAAATGCTAGTGACATGGTTCTCAAGTCCTTCGTTAACAAGAAGAGAAAGAAAAACTAAAATCCTAGACTAAGTTGTTTCATTTTGTATTTTGGCATATAAGGCCATCTTTTGTGTGTTTCCATGTTTTGTCTTTATTTCCTTGTCTTTGCTTAATCAATGTAACATCTTTTATTCAAGAAAATAATATTAGTAGTTTGAATCAATCCAATTACTTAAACTGTCAAATTAAATCTGATACTCTGTTTGATTGATTCAACTGTGCTCTGTTTGAAGTCAATTGTGCTTACACTGTCATGCATTTTATACATTCACTTCTATTCAATTGTGATAATATTCTTGCTTAACCACTTTGCTTGATCTAGAAAAGGTTGTTGAAAGGTTTTGCAGGAAGGTCATTGCTTTGGACATCTACAATTGAGATTCAACATTTGGAAAAACAATGCATTCAACTAATGATTTAAAGCAGTCGACTATGTCTAAACTGGTTAACAATTCCAATTTTGGAATTCAATTCTATACTTACTGATTGCTTGAATCATTGCTGATCTTATATTATCTCTGCTCTTTACATGCTTCTATATCTGCATTGAGATAATATTGTGAGATTGTTGATATTTGTGTCATTGCATATATATATATGTGTGTGTGATTTGACTGAGTACCAATGATACAAATCTGTGCTTAAACTGTTGATTAATCTGTGATATTCTGCATTGTGCACTCAAACTGTTTCTGAAAATCATGTATAATGACAGGGGGAGTATCACTGCATTACACACATGTTTCATCACACACCTATATTTCAGGGGGAGTTTAAAATGTTTGTGATGAACTTGTGACTTTGAGAGCATCATTGTAATTTTGAAACTGAATATCTGTTTGATGATTCTCTGTTTTTCAAAACTGCATAAATATCTAAGCATTCCTTTTTTGTTAATGCACAAAGGGGGAGAGATATTCATGAGTGTATGAAAGCAAGTTTATATGGGGAGAATTGTTGTATCATACTTTATCTGTTTGATGATATTTTTGTTGTATTTATAGAGTAACTGATCTGCTATGATTGATTATGATATTTGTTTGCTCTGTAAATTGTGGAACTGTACAAACATGGTTGAGTTATTAATCATGGTTGTGCATCATCACAAAAGGGGGAGATTGTTGAGATTGTTGACAACACAAACTCTATATCAAACTGGTTTTTGATGATGACAACACACTGCTTAATAATAGTATATAAGTTCCAGTATTACATGTTCAGCTAATATGCCAAACTAGATTGAACATTGTTTTTGTTGAACATGTTTTGTTGAATTGCAATGTATGTTCCTATGCTTGATTATGTGATATTATTGTGGAACATGCTTGTCGTGAAATGTGAAATAAAATGTTTTTGATTACTACACATTTCAGAAAAGAAAAAGATCACAAGCACCTTTATGAACTTATACTTGTTGTGACAAAGTTCTAGTTCAGTCAATACACTCATAATGGATTCGACTATGCTAAAACCTTTGCACAGACTTTGTGAAACTGTGCTGTGTGAGATTTTGAGTTGAAAAGAATTTCAAAGTGTTTTCACATGAGTCAGTCGACAATATGCATCACTCATTCGACTATATTACTGTTGTATTTGGAATTCTGTTAAGCTTACACGCTCCAACGACTATATTTTTCAAAAGTTAGTTAAGATTGACTGACTGGGTCAACTGTCTTAAATATGCATTGATTTGGTTGACTGAGGAGCCTTTGTGTTGACTGTCTGTTATAACTGTTTTAATACAGTCGACTTTATTAGTAGACTATTCGACTGAGAATAACAAAAAACTATAAATAGGACAGAGCACGAATTGCTCTGTAAGACTTTTGTGATCTAAGATTTTCATTGTCCTGTTTCAGAGTGAATTCTCAGTTTTGGAAGCTCCAAGAATTCTCCAAGAAGACGGTGTTGATATTTCTTGAGAGAGATTCAAATTGAGGAGTCTTTTGCGCATATTGGTTGATCAACATATGCATAGAGAAGGTGCTTCTGGTTTGATCTTGAGAGGCTTGGCATCCTGTGAAGACTGTTGTATTTGACTGAAGGCTTGGCAACATGTGAAGTCTGCGTCGATAGGCTTGGCAACCTGTTAAGCATGCTGTGATAGGCTTGACATCCTGTGAAAAGTGCTGGTTACACGTTGAGGATTGTTCAACGTGGGTGCAGATTGCAGAAGAGGGGATTCTTGCTGCAATTCTGGTTTTGTGTGTGCAACTATATTTGGTTTTGGGTTAGAGAAGAGATTTATATTTTTACGTGGTGCTTCTATAAATTTCTTGTTGTAAAAACCGCAACCATTATAGTGCATTTGCTTCCAAGATTGGAAGGACACTGGATGTAGGCATTGTTGGCCGAACCAGTATAAAAACTAGTGTTTGATTTTCTCTATCCCTGCACTCTTTATGTTCAGTCGACTTTAATTGTTTAGCAGTCAACTATGTTTTTCTGCCGCATTAAATTTTCATTACTTGCATTTCAAGGAAAGATCAAAAGCTTTGAATTTTTCATACCAAGATTGCGAAAAGATTTTGTTTTTGAACTATCACCAATTCACCCCCACCCTCTTGGTGTAAAACGAAGCTAACATGTTTCCTAACACAAATTTCAGTTTTTGGTATTTTATAAGTATCAACAACAAACAACAATAACCAACAACAAACAAGTTCAATCAAATAACAATAACAAATAAGTTGAACCAAACAACAACAAACAAGTTCAACAAATAAGTTCTTCAAAAGGAAAATGAAAACTAACCTTCAAAAAGTGGGTTCATCGGAATAAAGTGTCGTCACCCGTGAGAGAGAAAACAGAATGTACCTATGAAGGACAAGAGCACAAAAACAAATCTATCAAAACAAACAAAAATCATACATAAAGTAGGTAATTAACATGCATTTGTATCAAATGAAAGAAAGATTACATGTGATGGTTGTCAAACTTCATTCGAGAAAAGTTTGAGAAGAGAAGAGGGTCTCGCGCGCTAAGATAAAGTGAATGAATTTTCAATCTCCTGCTCAAATTTTTATTGAATTCACTAATCTTTTGACGTCTAACGCTGGGGTATTCGACGTTTTATATCCTTTTACGTCGAATTACAATTATAAACGACATTTAATAATTGCATTTATTTACAAAAATGCCACCGATCATTTTTAACGTTAGCTATTTAGTGATTGGACGTTGAACGCATGACGTTATACGTTGTTTTTACACTAGTGACCCTGTTACAAGATATACTTGGAAATTCAAACAAAACGTAGAAATATAGTTGTTACAATAACAACGATTAGCCAAGTGAAAGATTGGATTCTTTGCATGAAAACTCCAAAAAAGATATAAGGATTATATTTTAACTCCCTAGGGCAAAAAGATTTTTGAAAAATTGAACCTGATTTCATTACTTTTGGTTTAGAAATGAGAGAGAAATATATATATATATATATATATATATATATATATATATATATATATATATATATATATATATGACTTACTTTTGAGAGGTTTAATAAATTAAAATAGAACAATCCCCCTCCCTAGCACAAAGAACTCTTGTATTTTTAATAAATTAAAATGATACTTTAGTATATTAAAATAATTATTAATTGATTTTATCCAATTAGTATTTTAATTAAATTTGTAAATTTATGAGGAGATTCACCTTATAATTTTCATTCATATGTCTTCGTTATATACATGTTAGCATTTGCAATGTAATAAACGGAAAGATATTACAATAAACTAATTTGAGAGAATCAAACGAATCCTTATTATCAAGTATAGGCAATTATATTAATCATCTCCCCTAAGTTGGAGAATAAATATATTTAATCTTGAATTTGTCAAGAGGGTCCTAGAAAATTCTTCTACATACTGTTTTGTTAATATGTTATCCAATTGGTTTTCAGATTTGAAATATGGTAGGCTAATAATCTTGTCACCTAGGTTTTGCTTGATAAAATTTCTATCTATATCGACATGCTTAGTTCACTCATGCATTTTAAGATATTTTAATAGTTGATTGGTTATCACACTATAGCTTCCTGGTTGACTTTGGTTTGTATCCTTAACTGTGTAATTAATCTTATAATCCATAGTAATTCACAAATCCCATTTGTCATGTCTCTTCATTAGGATTTTGTGCTCAATCTTGAGATTTTCTTTTGTTTTTTGCTCTTTCATGTTACCAAGTGTCCACCCACTAGAGTAAGGTACCCTATTGTGGACTTCCTATCTAGTTTTGTCCCAGCTCAATCAAAGTTTGAATACCCTTCTACTTCTAGATGATTTTTTTTTTTTTTTTATAATAACCCTTCTACTTCTAGATTATTGTTCTTTGAGTATAATAACTCTCTTCCTGGTAAAGACTTTAAATACCTAAGTATTCTTGTCACTACCTCCATACGTTCTTCCCTTAGGTTTTACATATGTTGGCTCACCACATTAACTGCATACGCAATGTATGGTCTAGTATGTGAGAGATAAATAAGTTTTCCCATTAATCTTTAATATTTCTCTCGGTTTACTGGTGTTGGGTCATTAGTCTTCACAAATTTCAAATTTTGAGGAATAGGTGTCTTTGTGGGTTTATAGTCAAGTAACCCTGTTTCCGATAGAAGATCTAGTACATACTTCCTTTGAGAAACAAAATTCCTTCTTGTGATCTTACAATCTCTATTCCAATAAAAAAACTTTATTCCCCCAAGATTCTTAATTTCAAATTTAGAGTTAAGGTGCTCTTGAATTTTAGCCATCTCCCCAAAGTCATATCTGATGATTATCATATCATCTACATAAATTATCATAGTTGTGAGTTCTTCTTTCCTTCTTTTTTTTTTTTAAAAAAAAAGAGTAAGATCAACATTGCTTTGTTGATATCCATATTTCTTCATTACCAAACTAAACTGCCCAAACCATGTTCGAGGTGATTATTTTAAACCATTAAAGCTTGCATGCTAATTTTCGTTTTGTTGAGACTATATATCCTGGTGAGATGTCCATATAAACTTCTTCTAGTTGATGTAAAGCTAATCTAAATTAGCAGCCAAAGATAGTAACACTCGAATGGTATTCAGCTTTGCAATAGGAGAGAATGTATCTCGATAATCTACTCCATATGTCTACATATACCCTTTAGCTATTATTCTAGCTTTGTATCTCTTAGTAGACCCATTTGGTTTATATTTTATGGAAAAGACCCACTTACATCTAGTTATTCATTTCTCTTATGGTAAATCTACAATATTCCAAGTGTTATTATTTTTTAAGGCATTCATTTGCTCTTGAATAGCTTAAGTCTAACTTTTTATCTTTGAAAGGTTATTGTACTTAAGTAGGTATTAACTTAGTGAAAAGTTTATGTATAAAAGCCTTAAGTGAATTTAATAGTCTTTCAGTAGTAACAAAGTTTGCTATAGATGTTTTGTTCTCTTTCCATACATTTATGGAGAGTATCTAATTGAAGGATTGCCCTTATTGGTCCTGAAAGATAATTTACACTTACTTGAAGTGTTAGAAAATTAGTTTGAGAGGTAATATGTACCTAGATATCCTTAGAAGACTCATCAGTAGGTATAAAGGGAGGAGGAGATTATTGTGTAGTTTCATGATCCATGATTACATTTGGGAAAAGTTCAATATTCATTTGGCATGCATTTTCATTTTGTATATCCATCCCATTATTTTCTCTTAATTCTTTTTGACTAGAACTTTTAGCACCTCCATATGCATCGATTAATTCCTTTTATTTACATTGGCTCTTTCGGGTACCTTTGTAAAATTTCCACCAACACCTATTTCATCTTCATCATACTTCTCTCCTTGAAGATGAGGATATGTGGTATAGTAGTAAAAATCAATTTACACAAACGACATATCCATGGTGACATATATTTGTTAAGTAAGTGGATCACAACAACGATACCCTTTCGTATGTGTTCCATAACCTAAAAACACACATCTAATTATACATGAGTCTAACATGGAATGCATATTGCAAGGAAGATGTATGAAGACCACACAACTGAAAACTTTGGTAGACAACAATGAGTGAAATGAGATTGAATAGTGACTATTCAAGACTTCAATAGGAGTCTTGAAATTGAGAACTTTAGATGACATATGATTCATGAGATAAATAGCAATTCCAATAGCCTCTTCCCAATATTTAGATGACATATGTGCACCAATCAATAACGCCCTTGTTGTTTCTAAACTATGGTGATTTTTCTGTTCGACTACACTAATTTATTAAGTATCACTATGTATGTTGACATCTTAGTTAGATTGACACCTTAAAGTATATCAACCATTTACCATCACATGAATAATATACTAAAATAAAAAATAAAATGAATAAAGAATATAAAATGTGGATGGACCACACCAAATCTATGTTAAGGTAATGCAGAAGTAAAAAAACTTTACACTTCACAAAACATAGGCAGATGACACTTATTGTGAAAAAAGATAATAATCAAAACTAATAACTATAGGCATGACATTATACCACTATCTATTATAATCATCCAAATTCTTTAACTTATTCTCCCAATTATTTTCTTCACTAAAAATATGTGAAATTTTAAATTGATTTTTGTTGCAATATGTATACATCTATTGTCATCTTCCCTTGATATTTTTCAAGACATTGTCCTTTAAGCATAAAAAGCTTAGCAAACAAAAAAATGTCACATTCCACTCAAAGTCTTCTAAAGTCTATAGTGTAAGCATGTTTCAATGCATAAATGGTCTCCATAAATTCTGCATAAATCAAAATTTTGTATTACCCAAGATCACAAAAAAGAATCTTAATATATTCATTTTACTACCTCTAAAACTATCATCACACGTTACTAGACTAGAACAATCTCATATATAATCATATGCTTAACATGCAATATATGTTTTAGCACTTAAATGAGTTATAAAATAAAGGGTTAAATATGTTTTTAGTTCCTTTACTTTCAGTGAAAATTGGAATTAGTTTTACTTTGAAATTATGACAATTTAATCTCACAACTTTATAACTATATAGATTTAGTCATTTTAACTAAATTTTGTTAAATTTATTTGACGTTTCAAATATGTTTTATGATAATATTTAAATTCTTTACACTGTTTTGCACATTTTTACTTTAATAATAGTTGAGAAATGTGTTAGAAATTATAATATATTTTAAACATATTTAATCCTAAAATAAATGTAAAAGGTGGAACATAGATTTTATACATAATCATTAGAACATTTATTTTTAATATAATAAAATAATATAACAATCTTAATTTAATACAATAAATTTAATTTTATTATTCTTCTTTCAACTCTCTTAATTGTATTAAGTGAGCACATGAAAGTACTTTATTACATAAAAAAAATCAATCGAAATCTTGCCCACAAGTACAAACTACACTTTCATTTTCGTCAGGATATATATATATATATATATATATATATATATATATATATATATATATATATATATATATATATATATATATAAGGCATTGTACACATATTTTATCCTAAAATATTTTTCGTATTGAACTAATATTTTATCCTAAAATAAAAAAGTGTAAAATAGATGGATGTAGAAGAAAAAACTAGGAGTGAAAAAATATATAATTTGATCCACAAGTGTTTCGATCCAAACGGATAGACAGCTTCTTTCTACACCTTCATATATTTCAACCTCAAGAAAGTTTTGAAACTACGTATTTACCCTTATCCTCTTTTTTTCCATATTTATCCTAAAATAAATCTAACATAATTTGTGCATTAGCTTTGTTCTGTGTTTGAGCCACAAGGTTGTGAGCGAATGGAACTATTTCATTTTTATTTTTCAATTAATGAAGATTTTTTGAATTCAAATAAACTAATTCCTGAATAGGTCGTTTCTCTACGAGTATATTAAGTTTTTCTTTGTAAAGTGAAATCATATCAATCAACAGAATGATTTTGTGTTTCAAATAAGAAAATATAATATATTTTAAACATCTTATTACTAAGTAAAATATATGTAGCTTTATCAGTCTTATTTATTAAGACGAGAAAGAAAAAACTCATTAGAGAATGGGCAAAATATATTAAATAATAAATTGAGTCGCGAGATAATTAATAGAGTGGCCATATATTTTTAGATTTTAATTAGGGTTGGACACAATTAACTTAACAACCTTAAACTGTAGATTATTTGTATTTTTTAAACTTAAAAAACTTAAACTATTTAAACTAAAACCTAATTATACTGATTAACAGTTCAGTTTAAAAATATTGAACTATTTTTTCTTTTGAGTACAGTAAACTGCAGTTTCAGTTTTCCTGTTTCCTTTCTCAATCACAGTTAGGTTTTTCAATTTCTCAATCACAATTTTCTATTTTCCTATTTCCTATCTCTATCTCTGTTGAAGGCGGCCCTATTTCCTATCTCCGTCTCCGTTGAAGGCCGCCACCATTATTGTCGAAGAGAAGCAAATCTTTAACCAAAGGTACGTTTTTCCCTTTCCCTTTTCAAAAGAGATTGAAAAACCTTGGAATAGTAGCAGTGGAAGAACAAAAGACAAAAGGGGGAGCAAAACGACATCGTTAAAGCGGGAGTCGGAGGAGGACGCACCTGAGTTCCATAAAGAGTCGATGGAGTTGCCGGCGGGGGGAGAGGGCGAGAGCGGGAAGCCGTCACCGAAGAGAGAGTAGTCGAGGAAGGACTGGACGCTGTGGACGGCGACGGAGGGGTGGAGAAGAGGTCAGGGTGGGTGAGGGGGGTGTAGTCGAGAGAGAAGTTGGCAGGAGAGTTGTCGGTGATGGAGATGGTTTTGGTGGCGAGGAGGGTAGGGAGGCGGACGCGGCGGGGGAGGAGGAGGAGGTCGGAGAAGGGAAGGTTCTGGGGGACGACGTGATAGGGGAGTAGGAGGGGATTAGCGAACGGTGGAGGAAGGTGTTGGGAGGGATGAAGAGGGTGATTTTGAATTAAAGGAGTTTACTGAACTGTGTACTACAATAACTAAACTGAAATTAAGAACTATCTTCTTAGTTCAATTCAGTTTCTTTGAATTATTATGTAGTTAACTAAAATTAGTTATAATACAGTGTAGATAATACAGTTTGCCCACCCCTGATTTTAATATTTAAGTTAATTTAATATAGAAATATTTCACCATCAAACAATTAAAAATTATGTTAGATTTATTATTAAGATAATAGCTGAAAAAACTAGTTACTTTATCCCAATTTTGTAATTAAATAGCAATGTAAAAACTCTTTATATTGTTAATGTTTGGATTATTTTCTCTCTAGTTTTATATACCTCAATGTGTATACTGGCATTTTTTTAATCCAAATTAATATACTGCAATTATTTCAATCTTTGTGAAATGATATATTAATTGAATAATATATATCAAAATTAATAAATATGTATTTGTTACAAGTTTTACAATTAGTATTATGACTGTAACGGCTTGAAAATTCTTTTAAAGTCATTGGGCCTTATAATTGGGGCCGTCAGTTCCATAAGTTAAGGGTGTCTTAGCCTTAGAGGGAGGCTTTTTCAGAAATCAGATTTTCATTTGCCAAGTTTTCCCTTCTCTCTCTAGAACCATTACTTTGCCCTAACCTTGCGTTCTGCCTTCTCTCTAGATTTCCAGCAAATTGAACCATTCAATCTTGATTCTGAAGGTGCTCAAGCGTTCACCGCGTAGAGAGCTCTATTTCTACCGAACGTTTTCTTCGTTCCAACTGGTCCTGCAAGCTCAACTCTGTGTTGGGAAGCACTGTTAGGGCATCTCTCGTGAACTGTTCTACGTAACCACCAAGGTAAGGGGAGCTGATTATATATTTTAAATTATTTGTTTGAGTGTATGTACGTTGATTTCTGAAATATTATGTTGTTTGACTTAAATGTTATATTTTGTGCTTGAGTGGTATGTGTTATGATATTGTTATTATGCATGTAATTGAGATGTTAGTGAACTGTTTATGATGGAATGGATTTGCTGAAAAGACTCATTGTTTGGAGTAGTTGTACATGTGGGCACTGTTAGAATAAGTCTTAAGGGGAAATAAATTTCTTAGGCTGAGTTCTAAGCTAGTTTAAGGGAAGTAGGGTAGTAATTTTAAGCAACTGTGGTCAGGAGTATGTTTAGAGGGTTGAGTCAGTGTAGAGGATCATTTAGAACCTGTGGAGAGAATTTTGTCGGTAGAATAGAGGAGTCTTAAAAACCTGAGTTGGCACATCTCTGATCATAGAGCAGCCTTGGTCTAATTCATTCAGTTGTGACTAGTCATATGTGTTGGCATCGACGATGAGTCTGATGCGTTCGGACATCTGATTTCTCTCCGATGACCAATTGGGGTGTAAGAAGGATTGGGAGAAAGTAAGATCTCTACTGTGATGATAATTAGATAAACAGTTTAGTAAATAGGAAACAATTTATGTTATGTGAGGGGAAGTGGGAGGTTGATTTTGAGCATTATGGGTGTGGGGAGATTTTGGTCTGTTTGAGTAGTTTAGATAATTCAATTAAGACTTGTTAGGCACATAACTTTGAACTAAAACATGCTATAACTAGTTGAATAGAGTTTGGGTCCTTGAGTTGTGAATATCATGAAATTAAAGTTAAATTCAAGTTTAAATCACTTTAAAATCAATGTATAGTTGCTAAAATCCATCTAGACAAGTTTAAATAGGTCCATATCATGAAATTGGGGTGTTAAAAGTTAGGATGGAAGGTTGGAATTGGTTGGAGGGGTGTGAGTCGCATGATTCTACAGAATCATGCGTTCTGCAAATTATGCAGAGTCGCAAAGTGCACTCTGTGCGCTATGCGAATTTTAGCTGAAAGGCTCCCCCGTCAGGAAAATTCGTTCAGTGCACCAAGCCTGGTGTGTTGTGCGAATTTTTTGCTGTCATGCCTTGCCTCCCCAGTTAGGAAAATTCGCTCAGCGCACCAAGGGTGGTGCGTTGTGCGAATTTTTGCTGTCTTGCCTTGCACCCTGGTGCGTTGTGCGACCCGGTTCAGTGAGTTTCACATTTTTCCTCATTTGTTTGAGTTGTTTGATGTTGATCAACTGTCAGGGTGTATGTATGTTTATATAACTTATTTGGGTGGCTTGATTGTGCAACATGATTAAGAGTATGTTGTATTGTGTTATGAATTATAGTTTGAAAGTATGTATGAAACAAAGTTATGATTGGTGTAAGTGTAACAAGTATGGTTCATGGACATAATTCCATGATCCTCAAGGAGAGGATAGATGGTGGTGCCCTTGTAGTGTGTAGAATGATTGCATGGCAGCATAGTCTTGGGGGTTTTCCTGAAACTACAATGATCAATCATTCTCAAGAAGAGAGGGTTGAATCATGTGGTGAGTAGTAGCAGGAGGTCCTAGTCTTGGAGGCTTCCAGTATGCTCTAAGGCGCGGAACGGACTAACCTCGTGAGTGTGGTAGGGTGAAACCCATTGGCAACGGCTTTGCAAAGCAGTAGAGGCCATCACGAATGCATAACCCGCCATAACTCGGCAATCATTCTAGTTCGGACGAGTCGGTTTAAAGTGTAACAAGTCATGTCTAGTACTCAACATGTTAGGATGGACATTTTATCTTGTTTGATTTAAGTTAACTCTTGTATATATATGTTCTTATGATGCATGTTTTTCATATAATTAGCTCATCCTTGCTTGTGTATTTGTCTTATTTGTGTGTTTTCTTTTGCAATGATCATGCACTTGGATGTGAGCAGAGGAGAATGAGGTTTCCTTGGAGACAACTTTGGAAGGAGATGGAAGTGCTACAGTCTAGTCCGCTAGGCTTTATTCCTCTTAGCCTAAGTTATTTTGAAGAACTTTGTTATATTTCAAGTTTTAAATTCCTAGCATTTTGCAAGAGGACTCTAATACTCCAATTTTAAATTCCTATATTGTTTAAGGATGACTGTAATTCTAATTTCCTTAATTACTCTCGACTGTTTTCCTATCTTATACATGTTGACGTCTTTATTATGTATGTCTTCCTATATAATTTCGAACCTCACAATGAACATTTCAATATTTAAGAATAGGTTGTGCTGCCCTTTAATTAATTCCCAATACATGAAAAATGAACAATGTAGCCTTTCTTGAAATATGAAAATTTATTATATAATGTTAGGTAGAAATAATCATTATCTTTTATCTTTACTTGAAATTATATCTAAATTTACTTAAATTTGGAAGAGTTCTTATATATTTTAATAGTAAATTTTAAATATAATTCAATTTCATGTAATTAAATTATATTTACACCAATTTATATATATTATAATTTAATTTAATTATGTTTTATTTAATATAACTAAATTAAAATTTATATTCACTTATATATATATATATATATATTAGAATTTCATTTTATTTATAAAGAATATAAATAAATTTAGATTCATATTAATTTATTAATTTATATATTATAGTTTGATCATATTTTTCTTAAATATGGATAAATATGATAATGGAACCAATTATGTAAAGATTTAACTATCTCATTCTTAAAATATAAATTTATTCTCATCATCTTCTCAACGAGTAAGAGATTTTTATCACTTTCTCATCCCATTAAAGAATGAGTATATACTCATACTCGAGTTCATATCTATCTCTTTATTGTCTTATATATTAATTAAATGATATTTTTTTATAAAAAGCAAAAATTATAGCAAAGATTGTGAAAATTCTAAAAACTTTATTAGTTCATCCAACGTATATTCTTATAAGTCTTAAAAGAAATCCAAACTCAAGAGGTAAACCATTGATGATTCTTGATGTGACCTAGAGACACAACAAATTACAGTGAATTTGGAAAGCGACATTGAGCTTAATCTCACAACTGTACAACCTTACTTCTCAATTTTCTCATTTGAAAATTATCACCCACCGTCCAGCCTCCATGCATAGTTCCAAAAACACAATAAAATTCTACTGCTTATAGCAAAATCTTCAAAAATTATACTTTCGACTTGCTAAAGCAACTGCACTTTACAGAAAAAAGAAATTATAATTCTTCTACTCAACCATGATATAGAAACTTCAAAAAGACTATGCTAAACAAAACAAAAATAATTAATAATCTTTATTTTCAAAGTTTTATCACGCCAATTTCATGCAACTTGTGTTCACACATTTAAACGAAACAAATAATATATGAAATATGAGGAATATATATATATATATATATATATTAATTTCCCACCTTAGTGGAATTTACGTGTCACACTCTTCTGACTTCTCTAGGTTAGTGGAAGACAAGACTGCAGTTGCATTTAATTCCCCATTTCTCGGTAACCGCGTGACAATAGAGGGAATGCGGGTTTCCAAAAAGTGGGAAACAAGTGGCAGGCAGGAAGCGGCCGTTTGGTTTTTGGGGACTATATTTAAAGTGAGATTTTAAATCTGGTACCACTTTCTGTATGCACCCTTTCCTCTTTATCTTCCAGAAACACCATTTTTGCTCCTCCTTCTCTCTAAAACCTTCAACCTTTTCTCTAGAATTCTAACCACTTCTTCTCCTCCGATCACCAACCTCCTTTCAGATTAGTCCTTCCAGGCGACGAG